>CM060441.1:205532155-206929655 GCA_030545235.1 Helianthus tuberosus
ACCTAATTACCTTGCCGTTTGAAGAATTGTTAGTTTTGTAAAAGCAAACGGAAGACAGGCCTCTCTTCAAAGCTTCTCTATGTATGTAATTTAAACGATGAAGCCTCGAAGATCGGTTTGAAAGCCATGACGACGTCGTATAAGCGTTACCGGTGGCTCTGTGAGATGATTGAATTAGATTTTTGGATGAATAAAATTGAGGTTTGAGTGGAAGTGTGAATAATAATGAAGATTGAGAGAATAATGAGGGGGCGGTGGTGATCGGAGATGCCATCGGGGATGAGTTTTCCGGTGACTTTGTGAGACCGTTGAAGTTCAAGATAAGGTAGGGTGTGTTAAGGATAAGTTTTTTTTATCCCCTTCAAGTTTAACTTTTGTACCTTTTTAGTCCCTAAACTTTCACCGGCTTATTTAGGATCGAAGATAAACAAGTCAGCTTGGCTCTAAATTAGGTCTGTAAACGAACCGAACGAACACGAACAAGACCTTGTTCATGTTCGTTTGTTAAAAAATATATGTGTTCGCGAACCGTTCACGAACACTTATCGAACGAGATTTTATGTTTGTGTTCGTTTGTTAAGGAAATGAACTTGTTCGTGTTCGTTTGTGTTTGTTTGTTAATTTTAGGCGACGAACGTTGACGAACACAAATGAGCACAAACTAATGTTCATGAATATAAATGGAAATAAAAGAACACAAACAATCGTTCATGAACATAATATGTAATACAGTGACACTTATTAAATATTTAATTTGTTAGACTTTCGATATATTTAAATAAATATAAAAACTAAAAACACTAATGAACTATCAAGCACAAGCGAACATGTTACCGAACGTTCATGAACATAAACGAACGAACGCGACCTATGTTCATGTTTGTTCATTTAACTAAACGAACGAAATTTTTTGTTCGTATTCGTTTGTTTAATAAACGAACGAACACAAACGAACTTCCCGCCGAACGGTTCACGAACTGTTCGCCGAACGTTTGGTTCGTTTACAGCCCTACTCTAAATACTTGACTGTTGAAACTTGATATAAAAACATAATACTTGGTTTGGTTTGGTTTGGTTTGGTTTGATTTGATTCGATTGCCCGGTATGTATTATGTTCAAGTTAGATAATGGGTTTTCCCTTCTTAAAGACCAAAGATAGAGGATAAAATATTATGGCTACATGTAAGAATATTGGACAAATCATACTAGCTAATAAGTGAGCTTGTCTCGGCTTGAAATTAAATGATTAGCTTGGCTTGGCTTGAAAAATATACGATGTGATTTCGAGCGAGTTTTTTTAAACTATTTTTAGCGAGTTTCGAATGAATTTTGAGTTAGAGCTATCAAAAATCTCTAACTTATTGTGTTACACTACCACTTATGTCTTGTGAGATAAAATATTTTAAACAGTGTATTGATTTATGTAAAAATAAATAACGAATATAAAACTTCCAATAAATGTAACATGCCTGGTCCATGGATGACCATCCATCAAACACACACCCAACCTCATATTAATATTTTGCTTATTAAACAAAATTTGAAGCAATTAACTTTGCAGCCTCATAGTTGATCCATGATCAATTGCACATCGACATCGCATAATGACACATGGTTCATCAAACATTTATCATGAGTGGAATTCCGTTGATCCCGAATCACTAACTACAATCATGAGTGGAACAGAAATTGGATGCGATTAATGAGAAATTGAGGTTTGGCTTTTGTTTTATTAGTTTTTTGTCAATTTAATGTATCTATTGATATTTGACATCCATAGTGGCTTTTGAATCGTGATGCTAAATCTAAGGTCGCATTTGGTTCGTATAACTCGAAAGAATTAGAGTTGAATTTGATTCCATCAAATATCATATTTGGTTAGTTATCGGATATAAATATAAAGCAAATAGTTCAATCAATTCATTTATTTAAAGAAATTTAAAATTCCTTCAATTCACCCAAGGAAAGTTTGCAATTCAATAAAATGTATGTCAAATTACTATAATATCCCTACAGTCACCATCGTGCTTCATCTTAAAAAAAAAAAAACTCATTTCTCATTGACATTAAAAAGCTAGGAACAAAAAAAAACAAAAACAAATCGATTGTCATCGTTGAATAACTATGAACCAAATTATGATATTCCACATTCTTGTTTATTAGGACAAACCAGAATTGATTTGCGTCATATAAGTGATAATCAAACCCAAAATACCTAAGGGGCTGTTTGGTAGCCTCTGAATGGTCATTAAGAGGCTACCTCTTAATGGAACCATTAAGAATTTTACCAATGAGAAGGTAGAAGAATGTGACATGTGATCATTTACCATTCAGAGGTTACCTCTTAACCATTCAGACTTGAGATTACCTCTTATTCATTCAGAGGTTTTAAACCATTAAGAGGTAGCATATGAATGGTCATTAAGAGGCTACCAAACAGCCCCTAAGACAAATCAATGATCTGGAACCAATGTCTATTTATCACATAGTCATTTATCCACTAAAATTGGTCCCAACTAATTCAAATTTCAATGTCGTTGGTTGAAACATTCCAGTTCATTCACAAACCTTTTGTGAACCAAACGAACAAATAGCACTCAACTATATTTGTAGACCATATATCCTTAAAATTAAACTTAAATTTTCTTGTAAGAAGTTTTTACTAAAAAAAAAGGTGTGATGGGAATGGGAGTGGGACGAGGGCCAAGACTAGGATATATCTTTCTGGGCCAACTATTGGGTTGCTCAAAGCCCATTGTTTTAATAAAAGAAAATTGTTGTGCACAACACAACTTGGGTGTTTGGCCATACCCAGGGTATGGTCAACAAGATCATAACTCGGGTATGGCAACTTCTGGGTGGGTATGGAATCAGGTTTTGGAGAGGAAGCAATCGGTTTTTCTTGGTTTCGGTTTTGGTTCTAGTTTTTTTTTAGGTTTTGACCGGTTGGGGTCGCGTATACCCAGGTTGGAACCATTTCAAATCATAAGGTGTGAAAGTGATATACCTTGCAAGTAGGGTCGGGTATGAAACCAAGTACTCCATATACAGCTTCCATTTTTTTGAGTAAATTACAAGTTTTGTCCTTTATGTATGTCCCAAATTGCAGGCGCTGTCCTTTGTCTTTAAAATTGATGAGTTTTGTCCTTAATGTTTGCAAATCTTGCATGTTATGTCCTTTAGGCCAAACTCAGTTAGATTTTTTGGTTAAAACTGATCATGTGCAAGGCACATGAGGGTACTATTGTAATTTCACCATTCAAGGGGCTATTGTGTAACTAATATATAGATTGGGACTATTGTGAATTTTACCATCACCACCACCCTGCCTGGCTGCTTCCCCTGACAACTAAAAACCCAGCAACAACCCTGCATCCGCATCGCCGGAATCATTTACACAACAACAGCTTTAGTCACCTCTTCATTTCGACACTGAACCCCAAATTCTAATCCAAATTCTGATCCGAAGCCTCACTAACCAATGATCTGTAATCAGTCAATAATATCCACAATCATCATCAAATTCACATCAAATACACACCAAAAAAACACAGAGATCCGAACAAATTAACCAACTACGGCCATAACAAAGTCAAAATCGACATAAGTTTAGTTAAAACCACATGAATTCGACTCGAAAAACAACTTCAATTAAACAAAATCGGTCAAATCGGAAGTATATACAGTCAAAATCGGATATAAACAGCATGAAATTAACGTGACAAATAGCAAAATTAACGAATGTTTATTACAGATTGATGAAAACTGACCTGCAATCGACGGTTAGGATTGAACAATTTGAGAATTGAAAGATGAAGAAAATCTAGGGTTTGATTTGATTGATCCTGTTTACACTGGCTGATTGTCTGACGGAGGATTCCGACGAGTCCGGCGATGCCGTCAAGCACCGCCTTCGGATCTTCTCTATTTGATGAGAGAGAGGGAGAAAGATTCCGTTCGTCAAGCACCGCATTGGAGCTTCTCAAGCGACGCCGGCATCCCTAAGCCGTACTCGTTCCTCACCTTGGCTCTCACCAACGACATCGTTTCCGGTACAGATTCGGTAACTGCAACCATATACGTGATGAGAGAGAGGGAGAAAGAAGGTGTGTTTGACTGTGAAAGTGTGTAAGAGCGAAAATAGGTGGCAAAAAGGGAGAGAGGGGCGGGTCGCGGGAGGTGGTGGTGGTGGTGGTGGCACATGGTTGGTGTGATGGTCTATGGTGGATGATGATACAGAGTGAGAGACAGAGAGATGAAGGAGAAAGTGAGGACAGAGAGACTAAAGAGTGAGAGGGTTTTGAGTTTAATTATGTTTTATAATTAAATGAATATAGAATTACAAAAGAAACCTCATCTACCTACTAAAATTACAAAAATACCCTTACTTAACATAAAATTTTAACTGGGTTTGGCCTAAAGGACATAACGTGCAAGATTTGCAAACATTAAGGACAAAACTCATCAATTTTAAATACAAAGGACAGCGCCTGCAATTTGGGACATACATAAAGGACAAAACTTGTAATTTACACCAATTTTTTTTATCAGGCCAAGATGAATGAGGTTGTTGTTTGTAATCTTTAAATTTTTTATACATAAATTTTTCTATTTTTAGCCAGTGATTTTCAGATCAAGTGGTGGAAGGCTTGCATTTCTCTTGGAAGATGCAGGTTCAACTTCCACTTGGTGCAGAGTATGACACTGGTAGGCAATGATAGGAGACACAGGGAAACCTGGGTTCGATCCTTGAGCCAAACGGGTTTTATCGGTAATTTCACAGTCGTGCCTACGGGCGGGTAGGTTACCGGGTTTTCCTCGGAATTGGTGGTGGACTCATGTTACTCTCGAAGTACTCTGTTTGGTCTAGTGGGTGCCCCGAGAGTGCTCGGGATTGATTCTGTTGACCGTTTAAAAAAAATATTTTTATATTTTTATACATATAATTTTCTCTATAGAGTACCCTTGGAAAGCGTGCTTATTGATTACTCGATATGACCATGTCCACATTAATTCAATGAAAACACGTCTTTTTTTTTTTTTGAAGGGTGACTTTCTATGTACGTGACTCAGTGTCACCGGGTTCTTGTCGAAGACAATCCCCCGTCAGCTCCGCCCTCCGGCGCGATGTTCGATTGGGCCCCGGCCATCTCGTAAGCTGACCTTCGCCCGAAAACCATACTGCCCCCACACGGGTAAAAACCGCTGGGGTAACAGCTGGGTGAAAACCGGGTTGCCCTCAAGACCGCACCATGCCTCGGTAGGATACGATCTATCATTGGGACGTCCTGCACCCGTTGCCACAGATGGGATTCGAACCGGCGCCCCCAAGGAGACACCGGCCCAACTTTACCACTGGGCCACAAGGTGAGGATATGACCATGTCCACATTAATTCAATGAAAACACGTCTTCCTAATTAGTAGACGTTTGACTAGATGCTAATTAACGTGAAGATGCAACATTTATCAAACCGGTTTATATAAAGTGTCAAATCAATACATCAGGGTTGCATTCTTAAAGTTGTGACAATAAGATCTCAGAAATTTATTTATACTTCTAAGTGGGTAAAATTTTATTAAAAGATACATAACTCTTTAACCTTGGTCCTTGTAAATACCAAGACAAGAAAGTATCTACTCTCTAATGATATAATCATGATATGATACGTGTATTATAGGATGAGGTGAATTCATCCAATTAGTTTTATATTTTGGTAGCAAATAATAAGTTAAACACATTAAAAATCATATATACATAATTAAAAATCATACATACATAATTAAAGACAAAAAAATTCTCGACATTATATTATATACTAGGTTATAACCCCGTGTATTACACGGGTTAAATAAATAAATTTTATATACTAAATAATAAAACAATATATCTTTAAAAACCTTCTTGCACAAGTTGAATAAATATAATTTTATATATTAAATAATAAAAAGTTATATCTATAAGAACAATATTGTACATGTTGAATAAATGTAATTTTAAATACAAAATAAAAAAAGTTATATCTTTAAAACCACGTGTATTACACGAGTTGAATAAATGTAATATTGTTTACCAAATAATAAAATAATACATCTTTAAAAAACCCCATTTATTACACGGGTTGAATAAATGTAATTTTATATACCAAATAATAAAAAAAATTACATCTTTAAAAATACGTGTATTACACGGTTTGAATAAATGTAATTTTCTGTACTAAATAATAAAAAATATATATCCTTAAAGAAACTCGTGTATTGTATGAATTGAATAAATCTAATTTTATACATCAAATAATAAAATTACGATTTTGGCCCCTTGGTTATATCACTTTTACCCTTTTAGTGCAAAAAAGAATTTTTTAACATCTAAGCCCCTAACGTCTTTTTTTCTAACCTTTTTGGCCCCTAACGTCTTTTTTTTAACCCTTTTGGCGCCTAACATTTAATGGATGAGGTTAGTGTTAAGGGCCAAAAGGGTTAGAAAAGAAGACGTTGGGGGCTCAGATGTTAAAAAATTCTTTTTTTGGGCTGAAAGGGTAAAAGTGATATAACTACAGGGGCCAAAATCGTAATTTTCTCTAAAAAAAATTTTAACATCTAAGCCCTCAATGTCTTTTTTTCTAACATTGTTGGCCCCTAACGTCTTTTTTTAACCCTTTTGGCCCCTAACATTTAATGGATGGGGTTAGTGTTAGGGGGCAAAAGGGTTAGAAAAGAAGACGTTGGGGGCTCAGATGTTAAAAAATTATTTTTGGGGTTTAAAGGGTAAAAATGATATAACTATAGGGGCCAAAATCGTAATTTTCTATAAATAATATTACAAATGAGAAGAAGATTAGACTAAATAATAATTATCCATAAGAAGATTAAACTAAATAATAATTATCCATAAGATATTAAACTAAATAATATTTAATAGAAGGGTTATCTATAATTAATTTGAAAAGATTAAATTAAAATAATAATTATTTATAAGAGATGCCCTAATATGATGACAAGTGTCCCAAAAGTGATTTCTTTTATTATATAGTATAGATTTTAAAAACAAACAATGAGGTATTTAAAAACTACTTGAGTTAAAAAATAAAAAAAAAGTGTGAAACTATATGAAAAGTAAACAATTGCGTTTATTTCTCTTAGTCATAACCAACTTCCATTTAGTTACGAAATTGTCAAAGTGTCAATCTAATGTATTTATTTGACTTGATAAATGACCCACCCTTCATAGACTTCTTAAGATTTTATTTTCTACCAAATATTTGAATGATAAGTTTGTTAGAGAAGAGATAATGTAATTATATTTTCATAATTTGTAGAGGGTCGCCTCGGTCTTCTAATAAGTTTCAAACTTTTGCATATTGTTATGTACCCAATTCAATTTCTAAGTGGAACAAGATTCATCTTGCCATGTAAGTTCATATTCCTGCGCCACTTAGGTTATAGCCTAGTGGTTAAGAGAAATTATCTCTTGTGGGAAGACCAATGTTCAATCCTTATGAGGTGTAACTATTTAAGGGAAAAATTAGTCGTTCAAAAAAAAATTTCATATTCCTGATTTCATTTACATGGACCATATCTTGCACCATTAATTCATTTCAAAGACTGGATTTTGTTGGAATGGATGACCAACAATCAATCCCATAAATGGACTCAATCACTCAAACATTCAATATGGATGGACAATATATGACAAGACTAGCTTTTTATTGTTATGTATTTGATGACCAATTGAATGCCCTATATTAATGTTATAATCTATCCACAGGTGTGCATTTTAAGTAGCAACATTTCTTAGAACCTACACGGCACATGTGTATATATCATCAAAGGCCGCAACATCTTTTATATATTAGTGGCGGAGACATGAAACTTCTTCTATAGTATAATCTTTTTACGATATCCGGATCTACAATAACCCGGATTCAAGATTTTATGCCCGGGTCACGCCGAATCACATCATAAAAGCCAATATCATAATAGAAGTACAATATCATTAAAAAGACATAATAAAAATACAAAGTCATTTGAAATACATAAAAAAAATACATTTTATAGTTGCTACATACGTCTTTTCTAATTTGACTTGGTTTCAATCAGAATTCGAAATCAATAATTGATTAATTATTGATTAGTCAGAAAAAGAATCAATCGATTTGTTGTTTTGCTTGATGTTGAATGTTTGATGACCTCAACCCTCATCCCTTCTTTGTGATTGTTCGATTCTAACTTTTTCTCCGTATACGATATACAGTCTACAAAATCAAGCGGCCTTTTTGTTAAATTTAGGTTAGATTATTTAACAAAACTTATAGAAATTTAGGTTAGACTATTTAACAAAACTTATAGGATAATGGTTATACAGGCGGATTAACTTTATAATTTATATAAACCATTTATAAATAATAATGGTTATTGAATTAATTTTTTCTTGAAAATTTAAACATCAACCTTTAGAGATTTAAAGTCTATTATTAAAAATAAAGTAATTGGGCTTAATATTTAAACTATAAATATGTTTGTTATGTACAATTATATTCATGTTCGGGTTTACAGTTATCGATTATGGGTTCTTTGAGTTTCGTCTACTTCAGGTTTGGGTGACTTCTGTCTCGGGTCGGGTTTCGGTTACAAAGACAACACTAGTCCATGTATAATTCCGGATACTACAACACCCATTGTAATAACAAATAGTCAAATAACATTCATAATAATTATCCCTTTTAATCATAGCACATATATTTCATTCACTAGTTAAAGGAGGAGTGGATGGCCTGCACATTGGATATCTTAATTAATTAAAATATGATATTAAATTGTATGTTCTCGTAATGAATTTTATATTTTTAAGTAGGCTCAATTACGGAAGTCACATCATTGACTAGAGTTTTTTTCAATATATAAACCGGAAGTTACACGTGATACAACCTTAATAAACCGTAGGGCCAGTTTGGTACGTAGCTACTAAACTATATTATTACATATCGAGATGGGAGAAGAGTGGACGTCCAAATTGAAACGAAAATTATAAAAAAAATGAAGGCATATATGTTGTAACGAAGCCGGCATATCGAGAGAACTAAATAAGAAAGGGTGTACCTATTGTCACACCCATTTTACTATATACACACCTAAAAATGTATTTTTTGTCTTTATATGCACACCCTGTAGTGTCGAACTGTGGCTAAAACGCGGCGTTTTGGTCCGGTTAATCAGAAAAAGACTGACGGGTGTCTAACGGGTCTGTTGACCGGACCAAAACGCCGAGCTTTGGCTGCGTTTTGGCCCTGTCAACCAGACAAAAGACTGACACCCGGTCTGGTTGACAGGACCAAAACGCTGCCAAAGCTCGGCGTTTTGGTCCGGTCAACAGACCCGTCAGACACCCGCCAGTCTTTGTCTGGTTAACCGGACCAAAACGCCGTGTTTTGGCCACAGTTCGACACTGCAGGGTGTGCATATAAGGATAAAAACTACCTTTTTGGGTGACTATCTACACACTTGGTGGTGTGTAGATAGTTTGGCCCATAAGAAATGAAAGACTAGAAGGTGAAACTTAAATCTTCAATTTTTTTAAGGTAAAATGTATATAATAATCACATCTGCAGACATCTATAGCAGAAGAGGTTGATCAAACTTTTACAATCTGCCAGAAGAAGACTGTTTATTTTTTAACTTCTGCAAGTTATTGAACATCATACAAATTCTAATTACCATTTTATTACAATGAACATCATAATCAAAAACATAAGAGGCATGAGTAACAATCAAATTAACACCACAATTATGAAAATTATCACCATAATCAAAGTAACAATCATAATCAAACAACATAATATGTCACACCCCCAAAATCCACTCGTGGAGTATCACCGCTTGGAGGCGTGACTGGCCAGGATCTTAGCCACTAATCACATTGAACTCATGGGTACATTTAAATAAAACTTTCATTTATTAATAATAAGTGTTACAACGTTACAATATTTCATAGTTTACAGCGGAAGCATATTTCATTCGTTTAAGAGTTTATAAACCACATGTAAAAGTCCTTAGTCTTGTGTTGCGTTTCCATGTAACTCGACCCATGACCACTCCAGCCTCCCAGACAGCAAGTTCCAGTCAATATGCACCTAAAGACCTGCAAGGCATGTAACAACGAATCAACAACAAAGTTGAGCGAGTTCACAGTTGGGTGTTCGTTTTAAGTTGTTTACGAAAACACAGTTGTCTTTAGTTGGCTTACTTGCCGTGGGGGTTACCCCATGGTTAAGAGTATGTTTAACCCGTTTCTTCTTTTTCAAACCATAACCCGTACCTTGATTTCCCAAACCTTCTCAATAATTAGTGGGGGCTTCCCATGTAAATTACCAGACCGTACCATATCGACTACTAACGAAAGTAAGTTGTGCCCTAAGTCAATGTCTATCATCATTGACCCTTTGCCTTAGTCCATTAGTACACGCCCGTCCTACCGGCACGGTGTGAGGTTTGTTAAACCTAATAGCGCTATTAACTAATGACCCGCTCACCATCGGCCTCGGCGATTAAGTCGATATAAAATGAGGGACTTATGATAGAGTTTTGGTCCAGTATGTTTAATCTTGTTGTCCTACCCAAGGAGGACGAACGTACGTATCCTACCCAAGGAGAATACGCGAGGTTTAATCTTGGCATCCTACCCATGGAGGATGGTCGTACATATCCTACCCAAGGAGAATATGTAGTTTCCGTTTTAGTTCTTTAACCCATTCCCAACCCTTGGGAATCCCATGCCTTGGAAAGAGTGTGAACTCACCTTGGTTTGCTCGGTATGGTTAACTACTTGTGCACAACAATTCAGTCAAATCCTATAGTATACACGTATACACAATCAGTTTATGTTTGTAACGACTCACATGAAATCCAACATCACAAGGTGTGCTTGGGCAATTATTATCGAGTAGCACACAAACAGTTCATCAATCTACACAAGATTCCAAGTTTACATGTATACTCCATAACCATGCTTACCATTTAAGTGTACTGAGTGTAAAAGCTAAATCGTGATATGCGATCACATGTAACCATCATTAATAGTGAATAACGAAACTCAGTTTCTAGCATAATTCACAATCATATAATGCACGCACAGTAATGAGCACTGATTAACATATAGCGATTATATTACTTCCTCATATTCTCAGTTTATTCTAACAAAGCTATTCATTAACAGATTTGATAAGCTCAACTAAGTTAACAGAGTTAGCAGACTTAACAGTTTTAACCGAGTTAATAGATTTAATAGAGTTACTAGATTTAACAGAGTTACTGTGCCACAGCATTCAGCGAAATCCCTTATGACGAAATCCCCCTTGTTTCGTCGTGATAGGAGTGACGAAACCATATATGTTTCGTCGAGCCAGCCTGTGACGAAACTCCCCTAAGTTTCGTCGGCTCCCCAGATTCGTCGACATCGGCGTTTCGTCGGAAAACATCAGTTACGTCGTGACATCAGACAATTACATAGAAACCCTAATCATCATTAACAGCCGTTTCACTCTATCATCGAACAAGCAGTTAACATACAATCGCTATAATCGTTAATCATCAATTATGTAGCCTGTACCCTATGCATGGCAGTTTGCTAAACACTCATGCGATCTACACAATCAATACATGTATACGATTGATAATCTTTTAAATCTATAGGTTGCTTATTAGCAAGAATCGCCATAAGATTAAGATCTGAATATTGTGAACAGGTTCTATTCTAGCATTCGATAAACATGAGTAATCTATTGACAATATACATAGGATTCATGAAACCACGATCATTAATCGGACTCATCATCAAATCATGGATTTAAGCATTATATAACAACAGTTCACAATGGTTCCGATTAAACAATTAGTGATAATACAATGAGCAAATCATACAAGGGTTAAACACTAACCAAAATAGAAGAGTTAATGGATCGATCGGTCAGAAGGAAAGGGCTTCGAAGACACACAGTCGCCGTCAACAGGGAGATGCTCTAGGGTTTCTATTCGGTCAGTTGTGTGTGTCAAATGTAACAATTTCCGTATTACATACTCGCATAAGTGTATTGGGCCTCTAATGGGCTTCGGCGTAACCCTGGGCCGGCGAAACCCTGTGTTTCGTCGTGATGGCTATGGCGAAACCCCTTGGTTTCGTCGAGTTTGCTTGGGGTGAAAACAGTTTAAGACTTTCAACTTTTCAATAGGCTACATGTTATATCACCAAACATATAAATGCACAATCACATAACGT
This sequence comes from Helianthus tuberosus, assembly GCA_030545235.1. Taxonomy (NCBI): domain Eukaryota; kingdom Viridiplantae; phylum Streptophyta; class Magnoliopsida; order Asterales; family Asteraceae; genus Helianthus; species Helianthus tuberosus. The sequence continues at coordinate 205,544,425 of CM060441.1, forward strand.
CTCAACATGTCAAACGTGTACAGTTACAAGGCAAACAAGTCGTGAAAGCAAACAACCAAACAATTAACATGCAATTAATATGAAGATGGAATCTTGGAAACTCGAATTGTCACATTATTCCCAACTTGAAAGAAATTTCGTCCCGAAATTTGGCACGCGGTTACTGAGGAAGCTAGTTAAGTTGCGTGGTTTACTGGTTTTCCTGGGGTGTCACATAATAGGCATGGGCGGCGGATGGTGGGAGGGTGACGAGGTGGCGGCGGACGGTGGGATGGTGCCACCGGTTGGAGGGTGGGTGGCGGCGGTTGAGGAGAAGGGGTGGAGAGGTGCTAGGGTTTTGTAGAGGATAAGAGAGTCTGCAGACCAAAAAGAGGACATCCCACACCTGCAACAAAAATAGGACGCGCAAAGGTTTTTTTTAATGAAAGGTCTTCGAGAAAACAAACAGTCTGCAGACTCAAACGTCTATGCGTGGTCTGCGCGACGCAGACATAAGAGGACAATAAGAGCTTTTAAAAAAAACAAACACCACCTTGATAACATGTTTTTATACAAAACAAAAATTAAATTCTGTAAGTTAGAACCGATAGTTAGTACATTATCAACACGAGTCGTGTGATTGCTTAATGTTGTCTTGGTATCTTGTTATATATATATATATATATATATATATATATATATATATTGCTAGGATAATTACAATACAAACCTTTTTTTGGTAAGAATTTAAATCTTAGGTGTTGTTAGTTTTTTTAGAGTTAAATAGTTGCAGTCTGCGAATCACATCTGTAGCAGAAGAGTTAGATCAAACCTCTGCAGTCTGCAAGAAGAAAACTGTTTGTTTTTTAACTTATGTAAATTGCTGAAATAACACCAAACAACATAATAGGCATCATAAACTGAAAATTAACATCAAAATTCAGAAAAAAGAAAACGTTATAAATTATGAAAACTAACATCAAAATTCAAAAAAACCACATTATAAATCTGAAAATTAACATGCCAATATTTACATAAAGATTCAGCAATCCAAAAGGATATAATTATGTTTAACACATACTAAATCTAAAATCTATAATACTTTACTCCAGATTGCAAAAAGCACATCTCCACCCTTATCTTTCCATTCTTCATGCCGTTCACTAGTTTTTGCCCCGCCCGCGTTGCGGGGCAATAAGCCGAATATTTCTCTCTCATAACATGTATGTCTGTATTTCAGTTACTTGTACATACTACTCATAACACGATCTCAAAAAAAATTACATCGAGTCAACCGATTAAAACAAAAACACTACCATACTTTTACTAAAAAAAATTAAAACGATTGAAAGACTATAATTTTAAACTTGGAGCAAAATTGTAATTTTTTCAGGACAAATGAGCATATACCAGGCATGCCTGGACGAATAAAAGTTACACCTATGCCCGCTCGCGTTGCGGGGCGTTAAATCAAATATTTCTTAGTTTCATAACATGTATGCATGTATTTAGGTTACTTATACATACTACTTATAACACGATCTAAAAAATATATCGAGACAACCAATTAAACGAAAACACTACCATAGTTTTGTTAAAAAAAAATTAAAACAATAACAGGTCTGTAATTTTGAGCTGGGGGTAAAATACTAATTTGTCAGGACCAATGAGCGAGTGTTAGACAGTGGCTTGAAACAATAAAAGTTACATTGAGTCAACTAAGCAAAATAAAACAGTATTATAGTTTTGCAAAAAAAAAAAAAAGTAAAATGGTGGCAAGATCCTAATTTTTAACTGGAGGAGAAATCTAGGGCTGTAAACGAACCGAACGAACACGAACAAGGCCTTGTTCGTGTTCATTCGTTAAGGAAATAAATGTGTTCACGAACGGTTCATGAACACTTATCGAACGAGGTTTTATGTTCGTGTTCGTTCATTAAGGAAATGAGCGTGTTCACGAACACAAATAAATTTGGCAAACACGACGAAGGAGAAAGGTAGGTGGCTCAGAGAGTAGCACCCGGACTTGAATCCCTTATTGTGGAATGGAGGTTGACCGTATTCGCCGATGTATATAATGAGAAATGAAAGGGAAATGGTGCATAAACAAGGTGAAAGAGGGTTTCCTAATTTAATTGTTAGGGTAATACAGTAAATAAAAGTTTAATAATATAAAAATTATAGATAAAATATATGAAAGTATAAAAATATTCAATTAAAACACAAACATATGAACATAAACAAACGCAAATGAACGAATGTTCATGAACACGTTCACGAACACCTTACCGAACGTTCACGAACACAATCGAACGAACGAGACCTCTGTTCATGTTCGTTCATTTAACTAATCGAACGAAATTTCTTGTTCATGTTCGTTCGTTTATTAAACGAACGTACATAAACGAACTTCCCGCCGAACGGTTCACGAACTGTTCGTTGAACGTTCGGTTCGTTTACAGCCCTAGAGAAATCGTAATTTTTGAAATGGGAGCAAAATCATAATTTTGAACAGAGGGCAAAATCATAATTTTGAACAGAGGGCAAAATCGTAAAAATATTTTGACTGGGGGCGAAATCATAATTTTAAATTGAGGACAAAATCATAATTTTGAGCTATGGGGGAAAACATAATTTTATTTTGAACTATGGCCAAAAACGTGAATTTGAGTTGGGGCAAAATAGTAATTTTGAGATAGGGGCAAAAACATATTTTTATTTTGAACGAGGTAAAAGTGTAATTTTAGATGGAGGGCGAAACCGTAAATTTAAACTGGAAATAGAATTAGAAATGGGTTTTTGAATTGAGGGCAAAAGCGTAAATTTTGAGCCAGGGCAAAAATATAAATTTATTTTGAATTAAGGGCGAAAATGTAATTTAAACGAAGGACGAAACCGTAATTTTAAACTAGAAATAAAATTAAATTAAAAAGGATTTGGTCCAATAGTATTCCTCAACTCCTTTTTGTATATGTAGGATAATTCTGCCATTCTTATCTTTCTAGATTGCAAGTCAAAACTAATTACCATAACTTTATTTTTTCATGAAAATTGGGTTGTTTAAATATAATTATTTAATACGGGTAACATGGTCCAAATTGTTATATACGGGAAGCAAGAAACAACATAATGGAACACGTTAAATATTCTAGTTAGCGCAAAGGCCAGGCCACTAGCGATCACTAAAGCAGGAGGATCACGATGAACCAGGGATAACAACACTCCAGCACCAAACCATGAAACCATACTGCAAAAGAATAAGTAAAATAACATATGAATTTAGGGGTGTAAACAAGCCAGTCTAAACAAGCTTGAGCCTAACCGCAATCTTCAGATATCGAGCTCTGCCCGCCGTGAAACCACCACCAGTGTTGAACTGCTCTGTCCTTCCATCTCTAATCAACCCGTCGTCACCCTCTCTCTACGTCTTGAATGTTTCAGGTGAAGTCGAAGCCGTGACTATAAATTGAGCTTTTGGGGTGGGAGGAGGAGGAGGAAGACGACAGCGACGGTGGGAGGAAGAGGAGGAGCGTGGTGTAGGAGAGGTGCTAGGGTTTTGTTATGTCTGTGTGTTTTGTGAGAAGAGGTTTGAATGTTTAGAAGTGGGAGGTCCACATCTGTTTGGGGAAGAGGACGCGCAGACATTTTTAAATGAAATCTCTTCTGAAAAACAAACAATCTGCAAAACAAAAGGTCTGCGCATGGTTTGCGCTGCGCAAACAAAAGAGGTTAGAGAGCTCTTCTTGGAAAAAAAAAACGAAACAACACCTTAGTGTTGTATGTTTTTCCTAGATTCTTTTTCTAAGAGTTGTTGCCACTATTGACTCCACCCATGGTCATGCTCCTCCTGCCTACACACATGGGCGGAGGATAATGGAGGCCCATGGGTGTCCCGTCCCCACCAATTTTTTGCGCATAGAGTTAATTTTACTGTTTTTAGTGTAAAATATTGGAATTTAAGAGTCTGATACGAACCCGTGGGCCGACCCACTTCTATTGGGCAGCTCTAGATGGGTATTTGACCCATTTAATTATTAGCAGAAATTAGTTTTGGATGGAACGATTCAGTAGTGGGCAGTTTTCTAGCAGTTAATTACCTTATTTTCTTTTATGGTAAATAGGTAATGTTTTGGAAGTCGAAGTTTATTTATCAAAATTAGGGTTTCTACACCTTGTAATCGGAGATTGCCCATCTCGAAACGGGCCAACTATCTCTTCGTTTGTGTTTTAATCTAATTGAAGTTTTCAGTTCTCAACATTTGGTTCCATTGCCGGGAATAATTATCGATGGCACTATCTACCCGGAGTAAACTTGAAAGCAGTGGCAGTTCTAACCCAGGTCCGATTGTAGTTCAATTGGCTTCAATTGCAGCTTGTCTCGAATCAATGGAGTCTCTCAAAGATGATATAGCGACTCTCAAGACACACACTATGTTTAAGAACAAGTTCAACGGTGGTTCCAAAAGATATGAAGATGACGAGTTTCACAATCCAGATGAATACTTATGCAGTATTAAGCAGACGAGAACAATTCAAGAATATCGCAAGGAATTTGCACGTCGATCATCTAGGGTTTCTATTTGGCCAGATAACAGTTTATTGGGTGTGTTTTTTAAATGGACTCAATGAAGAGCTAAAGGCTGATGTGAGGATCCGTAAGCCTCATACTGTTTACAAAGCCATGGGGCTGGCCCTTGAATTTGAGTCCAAAATCTGTAGCCTGCCTAATAAAACAATTTTGTCGACCCCAGCCCTTAAACCTAGTCGACCATCTGGTAACCAGTCCTCCCAATTCCCGCCTCGACCCTCTCCACGCATAACTGAGACTGAGAAACATGGTCGATATCTCCATGTGGAATGCTTTAAGGGCGGAGATAAATATAGCCCTGGTCATCAGTGCAAGGTGGGTACCTTCAATCTATTGGAGTCAGAAGAAGAGGCATTTGACGACAAACCTAACATAGCGTTGGTGACAGAAAATTACACCCCCGTTAATGCATAAATTGCTAAAATTATTCTTCATGCCACCCTTGGTGAGTCACAAACCACAATCATGAAGCTTTATGGAACTCTTAATTCTGCTGATGTTCTCAATTTTTTACTAAAGTTGAAATTGACCACCCAACAATTTTTTTCTTTCAATATTCAAATAGGGAAAATGAACTTAGTTCATGGATGGTTCTATGAAACGGGTAAGCCTACAATTGAATGGTTGATCGCTTGGCACAACTATCAGACTTTCGACTTGAGGACAAGTCGTTTGTCCTGATGGGATGTATTGATACGAACCCGTGGGTCGACCCACGTCTCTTGGGCAGCTCCAGATGGGTATTTGACCCATTTAATTATTAGCATAAATTAGTTTTGGAGGGAACGGTTCTGGGAGGAAGTAGTGGGCAGTTTTCTAGCAGTTAGTTACCTTCTTTTATTTTATGTTAAATAGGGCAAAATAGGTAATGTTTGGAAGTAGAAGTTTATTTATCAAAATTAGGGTTTCTACTCCTTGTAATCGGAGATTGCCCATCTTGAACCGGGCCAACTATCTCTTTGTTTGTGTTTTAATCTAATTTAAGTTTTTAACTCTTAACAGAGTCCGACCCCCACCGATTTGAATTTTTAGAGTCCGTCCTCACCGAGTTTTTGTTCAAGCTCCGCCACTTCCTACACGGCTACACACTAGTCAAAGGTTTGTCAAAGTGTGTTTTTCCTTACTTGCATTTATCGTCAGCGAAGCTATTCGCACATACCACTACCGTTGCCATAATGGGTAAATTCTGATCTAAACACAAGTTCACTTCCATAGTCCACTAGTTTTTGACCCGCCGCGCGTTGCGGCGGCGTGTTCAAAGTCTTATAATTGTTCATCTATATATATATCTACTACCTATGTCATCGTAACATGTTCATGTTAGAAATTGTTAGCCCTAACACAGCATACAACACCACCATCGAGTATAGTACCATATACATCACCCTCGTCGAGCCATTTACTCGGGTGGCATTTGGTTGATGTGGGAAATCACTATGGGTTGTCAAAGGGATGAAGTAATGTATTGTACCACAACGCTAACAAAAGTATTATAGTTGCAAAGTGAAGATGAGTTGGTTATAAGTATTGAAACACGCACCATAGCAGGATCCAAGCAATCAATTGCATAAAGCCCATCTCTGTCTTCAGGAACAACAATGCTGATGTTGGGATCCAAAGACAAAGTTTTACCTAGTTAACATCAACCCAATAAGTTATAAGTCAACTAAAAAATGTCACAAATACCTACAAACATCATAAGAGTTGTCATAACTCATATTACAAAAAATGACTTATAACTACCACGATTAGTACATCCTTAGCTATTATTACATTTAAAAATCTAAAAACATCAATTATTCCTTAAAGGTAATCAATCCAGAAGCATACCCCTAAGGGATATTCGCATGGCTGCAAAAACTATAATAATGCAATGTTTGTGAAAACAGAAAAGTTGCTGCAAGAAAACAGATCTTTGAGGGTAAACTAATGAGCATACTGCAAAACATATAGCAATTAACTTTCACTTCATTTAATTTTTGGTCATTAAAATCCAAAAAAACACTGTTATACTACAACAAATCAACTTAAAACACTAATTCAAACAGCCCTAACTTAAAAAAAATGGTAATCACTGATAATATACAGAGAACAAAAAACAGGAAACTACCAGATTCAGGATCAAATTTACACCAAAGTTTATCCCTAAATTCCCTATCAGCTTCCCAAATCCGAACCCAAAGTCGCTCTTCTTTCCCGGTTTCACCATTTTAGCATTCAAAATCGAACCAGCAATCCCAGTCACTATAAGCACCGGATCAAGATTCGGATCAACGTACGCCTCTGGTTCCTTCAGGATCCTTAACCATGCCTCAATAGCTCGGACCATATCGTCCAACAACACGTCATCGTAGATTCTAATTTTGGATAATCTCACTCGTGTTTGATCTCTTTGGTTTTATTTCCGGTAACGAAGGCAGACCTGTGAGAGACGGTCTTCGAAGCTCCCGGTGTCAGGGGTTAGAGGAGTAGAAAGATGGAAGAAAGGAGTTGAAGACTTGAAGCAAGATGAAGACAGTGATGAAAGATCTGGAATGAAAACCCTGGCCACACTTTTCTAAAGTCGTACGACTTCTCTGTTGAAGGGCAGTATTGTCTTTTGACTGATGCTGAAAGGGCAATATTGTCTATTGAATGATGCACCGACATTTCTCTTTAAGAGTTATATAATATACCGGTAACATCGCTCACCCAACCATCTTTTGTTGTACCTCAAGAAAGTTGAGAGTTTTATTTTTTTATGAGATAACTAATGAGTGTAACTTTAAGTTGAGAGTTTTTTTTTTTTTTTTATGAGATAACTAATGAGTGTAACTTTAATATTTAAAACGCTCGGATAAGAAAAATAGAAAAAAAGCAATTTAATTGCTACAGGAAAAGAAATTATTGAGTTAATTTTTACTTTTAACGAGAGAACCCACTTGAGTTAAAAAAAAAAAACTCTGCAAACTGTATGTTACAAAACTTTTCTTTCAGTTAAAAAATAGGGCATGTAATATATATAATTTCAAACATTTGGAGCCAAAAAATATATAAAAAACACCGAGTAAATATTTGCAAAAAATTAAAACCACAAACCGAAAATGTAACTCTTTTAGTGTTTTATGGGCAAAACCAGTATAACACTTACAAAATACACCGTAAAAAATGTAATAGTTGCATTTTTTGTTTTGTAGTTTTTTTACGTATTAACTCAGCGTTTTTTTCATTTTTTTTGCTCGAAATGCTTGAAATTATATATATTATATGTCCTAACGAGTTGACGCTACCCGCGCGTTGCGGTGGGATATTGATTATGAATGTTTATTATTACTACGTCAGATAGAAGCGAAAATTCTTTGATTTTGTTCTCTAAGCAAGATGGTATTTGAAGATGATGCCATTTGTGGTTTAGATTAGAGTTGCGACTTTCACTCTAAATAGTCGCGAATCATGTTAGTCGATTGCCAAAAAAAAAATGTGACACACCGTTTGAAGAAAGTGTTGGTGAATTAATTATCATATACATTCTTTCATTCTAAATACGTCGGTTGCAAAAAAGTTATGCATCGTTTGAAGAAAGTATTGTTACATTATTTGTTATGCATATCGGTTGATAAAAAAATTTGTAGCTTTTGATTAAATTGATGCATCAACAAAAATAAGAATGTGGTGTATTAAAATATGTATTTGATATACAATTCCAGTGTAGTTATAATATTATAATGTATCATATTTGATTAAAATTTACTACTAAGCATCCTTTCGCTAAAGGATATAATGGTTTGGATAGGTGCACAGTAACTTATATATACATAATCGCTCATTTCATAGGAAATTTTATTGCATTTTTGTGTGTGTGTGTGTATGAAGGGTTGCGACTTTTTGAAAATGTATGATATATTTAAGAGTTGTGACTTTTTGTAAGAGGCGTGATATATTTAAAATTAATTTGAAGTGTTGTGACTTTTCATATGTGTATATAAGAGGGGGTTTTTTTAATTGTAAGAGACGTGATATATTTAAAAGTAGTTTAAAGGGGCGTGACTTTCTGAAAGAGTGTGATATATTTAAAAGTTGTGACTTTTGTAACGGGTATGATGTATTTAAAACTTATGACTTTTTGTAAGGGGTGCGATATATTTAAAAATAGTTTGAAAGGTTGAGACTTTTTTAAAGGGGTGTGATATATTTAGAACCTTTGTGTCTATATCCAAACCTTTGTGATATATTTAAAACCTTTCATCCAAACCATTGTGTCTATATCCAAACCATTGGGTATATTTGTGGTTTTTTAAAAGTCAGCAATTTTTCATTCTAGAGACAACCCAAGTTGCTTTTTGTAGGGTTATATAATACAAAAAAACCATTATTTAAAATTTAATGCATTGCTAATTATTTCCGGACTAGCTTTTAGACCAACATGTATACTCATTTAAAGACACAATAATTACCACTTATTTAGAAACAAAGCATACATGATTAAATTTTTTTGAGCGGCAAATTGTTTTATTCCCTGCTGTCTGTGGGATGTGAACTCAATATTTCCCTCTCCTAAGGTGTTTAAAGACTTTGCTTTTGTCAATGAACCACCACCCCATTAGTGTATACATAATTAATAATTAATAACGAGATATTATTGTTGTTAAAAATAACCGAGATATCATTAAAAGTTGTATCATATTACTTTTCTTTTTTAAACAAATATAGCTAGCTATACAAATTTAAAAATTTAATGATATTTTGTTCTTTTATATACGTATCAAAATATCCCAAAACAATGCCAAAAATAGAAGAAAACATCACACAAAATATCCCAAAACAATGCCAAAAATAAAAGAAAACATCACATGTCAAAATTAAATATATCAACATCTCCCTTGTTCCAAAATTTATATACTTATTATTTTTAAATTTTTATAAATCATACATAACATTTATATAAATCAATTATCTATTAAAACAGCTTAAATAAAACAACAATATATATGTGATTTTGCAAGATTGAAATTACAAACCAAATTAAAAATATCTCTCTTGACAAACATACAAATAGATCTCGCAGCATAACTATGTTAAAAAAACCAGACCTGTCATTATATCTATATAATAAAAGAAACCACTTTTGGGACACTTGTCATCATATTAGACCATCTCTTAAAGATAATTGTAATATTAATTTAATCTCTTCTAATTAATTATATATAACCCTTCTACTAAATATTATTTAGTTTAATATCTTATATTATAGATAATCCTCCTACTAAATATTATTAGTTTAATATCTTATGGATAATTATTAGAGTTAATTGCCACAATCGTCCCTCAGGTTTGGGCATGTTTGCTATTTTCGTCCAAAATGATTTTTTTGTACCAAATAGCCCCCCACGTTTGTAACTTTTTGTCATTTTCATCCAAATGCCTAACTGGGTTAGAAACAATCGTTTGATGAGGGTTTTTTTTTTAATTTCACAAGTACAGGGCCTGAAATGTAATTTCTTTTTAAACCTAAAACCATTACCATCTGTTTTCTCTGTCTACAACCTTCAAAACAAACCATCAACTACCACTCACACCGTTACTCACATCCACCGTGTAATGCTCATAAATAGATATAAAACTAAGATGTATCGACCAGTACCCATCACTATATGCCCTTCAACAAACCTTTTATGTATCGACCTGTACGTAATGAAATAAATTAAACTGAACATATTAGCTGAACTCATATTACAGTTGGGTAGATCATAAACAAAAAAAAAAGCTAAATGGGTTTAAACTGTCATCACACTGCAGCTAAATGAAGTGGTTACCGGTTTCAACCTTTCGCGTTTTTGGGATACACGCATACCTCAGACAGAAAATAAACAAGGAAATTCGAAGTAACTAACAGAAACCATGAATCAAATGGAAATTCCAATAATACTAAGACTACCTAGGACATGATTTTATTCGGTTTCATAAATTTGTAAAATTAGCACATGATGATATTCTGTTTACAAAATATAATGGAGAGAGATAATAGGAAACAGAGGAAGTAAACATGAAACTAAGAACACTTAGAATGTGATATTCACGTGTTTCTTATCAATAAGCAAAAAGGATAAATATGTTAAAAATAGGCATATGACTGTAATACTCCAGAGCATATAAGTATAATTCGTCAAAACGGAAGTTAAAGATACCATAATAGGCCTATGTATAATTCTACAATTTGTTTTACATGTAAATTTTTACTTTTATAAAGTTAGAGTTTAAAAAGAAATTACATTTCAGGCCCTTTACTTGTGAAATTTCAAAAAAAAAAAAAAAATCTCATCAAACGGTTCTTATAGATATAACTTTTTATTATTTAATATATAAAATTATATTTATTCAACCCGTATAATAAATGAGGTTTTTAAAGATATATTGTTTTATTATTTAGTATAAAATTTATTTATTCAACCCCGTGTAATACACAGGGTTATAACCTAGTTTTATTAATATTCTAATTAAAATAATATCATTATATATGTTTAACTGACCTCTAACTAGGGGTTTGCACAAAACCAAAAACCAAAAACCAAATTGTATATGAAACCAAGAAAAACCGATCCGAGTTATGAATTTGATTTCAAACAAGTTCTTAACCATATCCGAGTTGTGCAGTGGCGGAGCTTGACCAAAAGTTTCGAGGGGGCATAAAGTGACGGGATCCAATATTTTTTTCTATCGTTATGTTTCAGGTCGGGTCGGCTATCGATTCGGGTCAAGTTAAATAATAATAGTTCTAAATAAAACTAAAAAAATTCATTCATTCAAAGGACCCGTTCTTAGACATAAAAATTTGTGATTAAGTTTATTGTGTGGTGGTTAACCTAGGGTTAAACAAACAAGAGTTAAAATATATTTACAAAACTACCCATCACTTATATACAAAGTGGTAACAAACTTTACTTTAATTTATATATTGTATAAATATTTAGGAAAAATAATTGGGGGGAGGCGATCCTATATAATTTTTAAAATTTCCGGACGAAAAATCGGAACCTAGACACTTCTAACCGAAATATTGGGGTGGTCGGGTGCACCCCTGGGCACCAACAAACCTTCGCCCCTGGAGTTGTGAATTTGGATTTCGAATCACAGGTTCCAAAAAACTGCTTATTCAGAATACTGAACCGAATTCAATCGAATAATAACCGGTTTAATTGGGTAACCAAAACGAATCAATCGGTTCAACCAACTAAACTCGGTTCAGTTAAAGACACACTTGTGAATTCGAATCAGATCAAATATCACTTAATGACAAAAAAAAAGTCGAAATCCGAATAATCTGATCCAAATAAATCGATATCCGATCCAATGCACAATTGGACACCCCATCATACTTTTATAAAAGTTTAATTACAAATCTTTATTTAAAGTGAGTATAAATTTGGGAAAAAAAAGAAAAAGAAAAAGGCGGTGATAAATTTGGGATCAAACGCGTAAACAATAAACAAATAATAATTTTGTGAGTGTGGGTCCATAGTACATGCCTTTTATGGGTCCCACTGACACCTTTGTCAACTAAAACCAACAGTAGCCCATTCAAAGTGTTGAGCTTAACCACAACCCCACTTCCGTATCACCCTCACCCACCGACTCAATATCTTTGTTTTTTGGTATTTAATTCCAGATTTACATCTCCATCTTTCAAGATTATTATTATTTTGGGTCGCTCAATCGTGTGTGAGAGAAAGAGATAGAGAGAGAGAGAGATCTCCGCTAAATTGATCTACTTTTTCGGAACCCAAGTTCAATATAACCTAAAAGAGGCTCAATTCATCAGCAGAGATTGGGTTTCTTGAGCTTAAGTTGTTAAAGATCAGTGCTTTTTGCCACCTGATGTGATTGGTATGGTTTTGATTAGTTGATTACTGTTTTTGTGGACTTGTTTTGAGTTTGGTCTTTGGTGATTCTTGAATGCATATCAGGTGTTTGTGAAAATGTTTGATCTGTTTTTTGAGCTTAAGGTGGTTGTGAAAATGTTTGATCTTATGTTTGATGTGATTGGTATGGTTTTGTTTTGAGTTTTGACTTTGGTTCTTGAATAGTTGAATGGTTCTTAAATGCATATAAGGTGTTTGTGAAAATGTTTGATCTAGTTTTTATTTGTTTGAAGTTTTGTGTTGGATGTTGGTATACACTAGTTAAGGTCATCTTTTTTGAGAGATATATATTTTTTTTTTGGAATTGTGCTATTTTTATACTTTGGGTTTAGTGGTTTTGCTAATCTTGATTAGTTTGATGTTTTGAGTTCAAGTTGTTAAGTTTATGAATCTTGCATTGTGTATTTGTGTTTATAGGGTTTATGCTGGCAGAACTATGTAAGAATCTTGTAGAGTTGTAGATCATGATAACAGTGTGAAAGTTTTAGGTAATCATAGCATGAATTATCAACGGAAACCATGGTTCAAAAAATTACTAATTTTTTTATAGATTATATTTAAATTGTCAACTTTTAAACACCAAAATATACCATTTTCCCATTTTTCACATAATCTCTGGTCAGATTTGTTCAATTGTGGTCCAATTTGTTCAAATACTCAAATCCATTGCTCAATCAATGGTCAGATTTGAAAAACGTAGACCCATTGCAATAAATGGCCTAATTTGTTCAAATATTGGTCAACGGCATAATGCGTCACATTAAACCGCATTAGTCACATCACATACGCAACATGGAATCGCATCACATTGCTGCAGTTGCTGCATAAAATCGATCAAACTCGTGGATCTGTCCGTTTTTTTTGAGTTATAGAGCAATTACATGTTTTACTTGTTGACTGATTTGCCTAAAAAACTTCATCTCAGGCTGCATCATGGCAACAAAGGGAAACCCAGGAGACAATCGAACAAGAAGTTCCGTTACTATATTCATAGTTGTTGGTTTATGTTGTTTCTTCTATCTATTGGGCGCATGGCAAAGAAGCGGTTTCGGTAAAGGCGACAGCATAGCGTTAGAGGTCACCAAAACCGGTGCCGATTGCAACATCGTTCCAAATCTCAACTTCGAGACCCATCACGGAGGTGACGCCAAGATTGACCAGTCAAACAAAGTCAAAGAATTCAAGCCATGCAGTGCTAAATACACCGATTACACCCCGTGCCATGATCAGAAATGCGCTATGACGTTTCCAAGAACTGATATGATTTATCGAGAACGACATTGTCCTCCTCAAGAACAGAAGTTGAAGTGTCTAATTCCTGCTCCTAAAGGCTACGTAACGCCGTTTTCATGGCCTAAGAGTCGGGATTACGTTCCGTTTGCTAATGCGCCGTATAAAGCGTTGACGGTTGAGAAGGCTATTCAGAATTGGATTCAATACGAGGGTAATGTGTTTAGGTTTCCGGGTGGCGGGACCCAGTTTCCTCAAGGGGCTGATGCTTATATTGATCAACTTGCGTCTGTAATCCCGATTGATAATGGGACCGTAAGGACCGCATTGGATACTGGTTGCGGGGTATGTTGAACTTAAATAATCTGGCTTCTTGTCTACAAATTATTGATCAACATTGTTCTTGTGAAAATGCCATAATAAAAAATATAATAAAATAGAACTTCATAAAAACAAGTGATTTTGGACAAAAATCTTTCTTTTTTATTCATTTATCTTTTTGGGCATTGATGCAATAACAAGGGTTGCAAACAAACCGAACTTTCAGCGAATAGTTTGTGAACCGTTTGGCGGGACGTTTGTGTTCGTTCATTTAGTAAATGAACGAAAACGAACTAGAAATTTCGTTCTTTTAGTTAAATGAACGAATACGAACAGAGGCCGCGTTCGTTCATTTATGTTCGTGAACGTTCGGTAACGTCTACGTTTATGTTCGTTTGTGTTCGATACTTCATTGTGGATTTTAATTTTTGTGTTTTGTTTTAATAATTCAAAAATCCTACTAATACATATTAATGTATTGCATACCTTTTAATATATGCTCATTTCTGTTCATGCACGTTTATTTGTGTTCATTTGTATTCATGAACATGCGTTTGTGTTTGTTTGCGTTCGTCACCTAAAATTAAAGAACGAACTCAAAGGAACATGAACACGTTCATTTCCTTAATGAACAAACACGGACAAAAAATATCGTTCGGCAAGTGTTGTGTTCATAAACTGTTCGTGAACACCATTATTTCCTTAACAAACGAACACAAACATGGCCTTGTTCGTGTTAGTTCGGTCCGTTTGCAGCCCTAGCAATAACACAAAAAGAGTATTTGTTGTAGCGAACCTAGTACCATGGTTGATAAAATCGATCACTCTCGTTATAAATATTTTAATTCCTGATTTTCGTAACATTTTTTTGGGTAGGTCGCGAGTTGGGGAGCATACTTATGGAAAAGAAATGTCGTAACAATGTCATTTGCACCGAGAGACAATCACGAAGCACAAGTTCAATTTGCTCTTGAACGAGGTGTACCCGCCACTGTAGGTGTTCTTGGCTCAATAAAATTACCGTATCCATCTAAAGCTTTCGACATGGCCCACTGCTCTCGATGCTTGATTCCATGGGGATCAAACGGTGAGAAGAATCTTTACGAAATTGTAAAATTCAATTGACTTTTTGAACCCTATGCAGTTAATGCGGTAAAAAATTGGGTATCGGTCAAAGAACAATATTTGAGATATAGGTTATCGCGGTGGGATATCAGTAATTTAATATCCTGCAGTATTTATATAATTATATATCTAGCAAATTTAACACTAACAATTCAGTATACTCTCCTACCATTAACAAGTTAACCTTTCGCAACTTGCAAAACACGGACAATTGTAGCAAGGAATTGTAGCAAGTAGGAACTGATTAAAACTTAAAACACTAACAATTAACAATTGAAACTTAAAACACTAATAGCAGCAATTAGAAGAAAGACGGATGGTAGAACTAAGAAGAAAGGTACTAATATCTGGAAAGTCGGTCATATATCGGTCAAATATCGTCGATAATATTGGTAAAGATATTTGACACCGATATATCACAAGGGGACTGATAACCGATATATCACCGATATTAACTGCATAGTTTGAACCATCAAAACATGAATCTTTGCTCTAGTTGCAAGAGTTGACCATGACGTTGACGTTTTCCCGTTTTTTGGTATGTGTAGATGGGAAATACATGATGGAAGTTGATAGAGTACTCAGACCCGGTGGGTTTTGGGTGCTTTCTGGCCCACCGATTAACTGGAAAAACAATTACAAATCATGGCAACGGCCGAAAGAGGATCTTGAAGAAGAACAGAGGAATATTGAAGAGGTTGCTAGGCTTCTTTGCTGGAAGAAAATATCCGAAAAGGGTGAAACGGCTATTTGGCAAAAAACGTCAAATCCTGAGTCGTGTCGTGGTTCAGAAGATGCTTCTGGAGTTACTTATTGCTCCGACGATCCCGATGATGTTTGGTATGGACACAACGTTGTTAGAGTCGTTTATTAGTATCATTGTTTTCGAATATATTCATGTGTATCAAGTCTAGAGGTGGTGTTCGATTCATTTACTTATGTATGGGTCAATTAGGGTTAGGTTCTATATCTTACAATTCAAACGGGTAATTTTAAAAGAAGAGTTAACTGTCAAAATGGCCCCTGAGGTTTGGCCAGATTTGCCACTTTAGACATTTTTTTTATCACTGGGACCCTGGAAGGTTTAAAAGTGCCATTTAGGCCCACTTTTTTAGACGGTGTTAACTGAGGTCTGTTAACTCAGCGGCAAATATGTCATTTCTCACCTCAGGGGTCATTCTGGCATCATTTCTAACTTCAGGGGCCATTTTGGCAATTAAAAAAACAATCTTTTTTATTTATTTTATGTAAAACCCACCCCACCCTCAACTAGGGGCGACAATTCTTGACTTGACCCGAAACCCGACCCGAAAAATAAACAGGCTCGGGTCGATTAACATGACCCGTCTAAAAAAATGGGTCGGGTTTGGGTTGACCCGTATAAAAACAGGTTGACCCGTTAACCCATTTAACTATTTAATAAAAAATACTTTTATATTTTTGTTTTTGTTTTTTCCGTTTCCATGTTGCATGGTTAATTTTAACGATGTTAGTTTTGGCACACTATATTATTTACTTGTCACACTCATACTCACCGTTAAATTGTTTATCCATAACCCGCTTAAAACCCAACAACTCGCTTATAAATCGTCAACATGTATAAACTTCACAAGTTTATGTCTTAATTTTTTCTAGCCTCTAATGTGGTTCTTTATTAATATTTATTTTTGGTGATTTAGGTACAAGAAAATGGAGAAATGTGTAACGCCTGCAACCTCAAACGCTGACGTGGAATATAAACCATTTCCCGAAAGGCTCAACGCAATCCCGCCACGCATTGCTTCTGGGTCGGTTCCCGGAGTTTCTGAAGATAAATACTTGGAAGATAATAGACAATGGAAGAAACATGTAAATGCATACAAAAAAATTAATAGTATTATTGATTCAGGAAGGTATAGAAACATCATGGATATGAATGCGGGTTTTGGAGGGTTTGCGGCTGCTCTTGAGTCTCCGAAATTGTGGGTTATGAATGTGGTCCCCACTTTGGCTGATAACACTCTTGGAGTTATATACGAACGTGGGCTTATTGGTATCTATCATGACTGGTATGATTTGGTTTAATTTACTTGAAATAGTAATTTAGTGTTTTTTTGTTAGTAATAGTGGTAGTGCATATAGATGTCAATAGCGAAGATAGCGTTCACTATCACGCGCTTCATAGTGCATTGCCCAAATCTTGCAATCTGTTGATTAGCGACTCCATAGCGTAAATATAGCGGTATTTCCGGGATTTTTTGTTTTAATATAAATAGCGGGTGTAGGCTTTTTTTTCTCTGTTTTAATAGAACTACTTAATATAAATTGCGTATTCAGATGTAATATACAGCGTATTTTGATAAAATATTTCTAAAATTTTCTTCTAGTGTATCGTTAAACACAAAATAGCACCCGCTATTTCTTCGCTCTCGCTACATAGCGTATAGGTAGCTTGTCGGTTGTTGCTATTGTCCGCTGTTCACTATCGACAACTATGGTAGTGCGTATTCTATACATACATAATAGAGAGAATCAGTATCAAATATCGGTAGAACTGTAAGAGCTAATCAAAATTTTGAATTCAAATAATATGAATCTAAAAATTCTCAAATTCGCTATTTTATATCTCTATGAAAGTGTTGATAGAATTTTGAAGCAGTGAAGTTTGACAAATTCAGAATTTTATCCATCACTCCAATGTAGTTATATAATTGTGAGTTTATCGATTTGTAAGATCTGAATTCAGAGATTTTCACCAATTTATACAGTATAGGGAAGATCAAATGATAACCGTTAAATAGTTAGGAACCACTTTTTGGCCTTTAGATCAAATCTTAATTGGTGGCACAGATCTTAGACAATTATATCTCTTCCCTTCGTTAATTGCGACCATACCCTCGTTCTCGTCTGCTTCATGATCAAGGGCCAAGAACTGGTGCTCAATTATTAGATAGTTCTCATTGAACCCACCCCTATATATACACACACACATACATATAATAAAAAAAAGTTTTGTTATTTTGACTTATTTTATTGGGTGCAGGTGTGAAGCTTTTTCTACATACCCGCGGACATACGATCTCATTCATGCCAATGGTTTATTCACTTTATACAAGGACAAGTAAGTTGACCAATATATTGCTCCAAGTTCTGCATACAAATTTTTGTCAAGATTCTTTTAATAAAAGCCTAATTATTTTATTAAATTACTTGATTTATATTATGATACTGTAAATTTCTTGAAACTATGATTAGCGTATCGGTTCTTTATTAAAATTGTACAAAAAAACTATTTATGTTCAATAAAGTTGAATTATGTTTTGTTTACGAATCTCTCTGCAGTTTGCCGAACCACCTGATCCACCCATTCATTAATATTATTAATTGAACGAAATAAATGCAGATGTGATTTTGAAGACATTCTGATCGAAATGGACCGCATACTACGCCCAGAAGGCGCTGTTATTCTCCGTGACGAAGTAGACGTGCTAATGAAAGTGAAAAGCATTGCTGGGGCAATGAGATGGGATACAAAATTAATGGACCATGAAGACGGTCCCTTGATCCCCGAAAAAATTCTAGTTGCAGTCAAACAATATTGGGTGGTCGGGTCAAACTCCACATCCTCACGCTAATCGCGCCCAAAAGCAGACTTCAATGCGTTAATTTATCGAAATTTTCATGAAATCTTGGTCTGCTCTTTTAGTGATCAGTTGATCTGTGTTCATTAGCTTCTGAGTAGTTAAGTTTTTATATTATATTTCGTTTGTTGTACTGTTTTAACAAACAAAAGTTTTTTTTTTTTTTTAATTTAATGGGATGTAATCTTTTTTTTATGATTATAGTTGAAAGAACAAGAACTTTCACAATCAGTTGTAGGGTTGCATGTTGGATCTCCATAAAGGTTTGATCTTGGACAAATTTAGCATCTGGCATGTTCTTGTCCTCATCTTAGTCACACTAAATGATCATGTATTGAAGCTATCCAGAGCAATCATGTATTGAAAGTTGTCATTTTAGCTCTGGAAAAACCATGGTGGTAAAAATCTTGACTAGCATCCGATTAGTCATTGATTAATCGCTGGTCGAAGGTTCATAGAGTAATTTTCGTCTAATCGGCTAACTAATCACTAAATGGTCAACGACGGCCATAGGCAGTCCTAATTGGCTAAAAATCGGCGGTCTTGGCCAAATTCCAGCCATTTTCTGGTCAAACCTTGTAAACTTCGATTATTTTTGTCTACTTAAGAAAATGAGCTTGCGTTGCTAAAAAAAATTACACATAATAATGTGTGCAATCAATCATATACATATAAAACAGAAGATTACATGGTAAAATTCTAATCCGATTAATCCCTATTAATCGCTAAACAACCAGGAAGTTTCAAGAAACTATCATCTGAATTTATTGGTGGGGATGAATACAGTTTTCACTATTGTAGTAATGAATGCATGTCCCCTATGAACATTTATGATCATTTTGCATTGTGAGTGCCCACATGGAATACAAGTTCGTTTTGGCATGTAATGTGGCTTGATTTGTGGCCTTGTATTTTGCTTAACAAAACGGACTCACAAAAGAAGCTGCCAAGTGTATAAAATGGGTGGGGATCTAAGGTTGGAAAAGGTTGTGAAATGAATAGGTGTTTAAATGTACTTTGATGAGGGTGGTTATTGAAAGTGAGGGGGAGAGTGGTTTGGTTTCTTTGGTCAAATATAAACCTTCAAGAGTCAATATCAACACTATTACAATCTATTATGTAGGTTATGAGTTAACTCAGAGAGTTCCTGTGTTTTTATTAGACCACCCGTAGTGGTTAAGAAAAATAATGCCCCCACCATAGGGCATTATCCGACACGTGTCATCCCAGTCAGCATGGGGCGTTATTGCAAAAGTGGCGTAGTGGGAATAATGCCCCTTCCAATTATTAAACAAAAAAAAAAAAAAAGCAAACACTAGTTGATTGGCTGGTCAAACCCTTGGACACATGCAAAAGAAAAAGCAAACACTCCCATTGGCCACTCTCTTTTCATATCAGCGTTATTATTAAAACGCCAAACTTCAATTTTTGATTTTTTTTTTAAAATAACGCCCCATGTAATGGTGGTGGGGGCGTTTCCGGGCGTTTTTTTTTCAATTTTTTTTAAAAATAACGCCCCACTACGGATGGTCTTAGTGAAGACAAAAGTTTTTGATGGATGTTATTGATAATTTTAGTGTTATCAAGTTAGGGGCTGTTTGGCAACATCTGAATGGTTAAGTGCTGAACCAGTAAGAGTTCTGAACCATTAAGTGCTGAATCAGTAAGAGGTCTGAACCATTAAGAGCCTGTATAATGTTTAACCGTTCAGAGGCAAATTTCTGACCAATTCAGATTAGAGGTCTTAACCATTCAGACTCTGTATAAATCTTAACCATTCAGAGGCAAATGTCTGAACCATTCAGACATCTGCTCGTGAAACAAACAGTCTGAATCATTAAGTGCTGAATAAGAGGCTCATTAAGAGGTAAACAAACATCCCCTTAGTTTGGTTAATTGTGGCTTATCGATAGAGATTGAGACTGATTCTCTAATAGAAATTGATTGATCAGTAGTGATTACATGATCGACGGTAACTATATTGTCTGCAATAAGTGTGTGATCACCAACAACTTGGGCGATCAATAATAACTAAATTACTGTTTCTATAATAACTCATAGCACTAATAAAGTTACCGCTAACAAGAATCTTACTGAGGTAATTGAATTAATTGTCAACCGTTTTAACCACAAGGTGACGATGATACACTCATGACCTTCAAAATGAAAATCTATTAAATTACTATTTTGGCTCCCGAGGTTTAGTCAGCTTAATCCTTTCTGCCCAAAAAGGAATCTTTTGGCATATCAAACCTCAAGGTTGTCTTTTGTAACAATTGTTGTGGATGGCCCGTTGGATCCTGGTCAGGAGTTGGATAGCTTCTGTCACTAGGGAGCCAAATGTGTCAAAGGAAAAAGGGACAAAACATGCTGGTTCTTTACACAATCTTTAGCGTGCTTATCAACTTTCTTCGATTCTGGCTTTCTTGCTGTTTGTCCAGCTACAAACCCGTTTTTCCTTAAACCAATCAGAGGGGAAACCCCTCGTGAGGTCAACACAAACATGTTTCCCCCTAGCCCAACCAAAGACGAGTAGATCCGCTGGTCGCAGAGTAGATCTCCCTTCCATAGGGTCTGTAAGGAAATTCACATGAGCCTCTTTCTTAACCGAAATCTCAGCTCTTCTCAGGATGTCCCACAAAACATCTCGCACCCAGTCATGCCGATATTTGAAAACAGGGAGCTCTTTACAATGCACTACGTGCTCTCCGTATTTATACATACATACAAGCTTTACGGCATATCAGATATTTTAGCTAGGGTAAAATGACATTATTAGACTAATATTGAGGACAAATTACATAAAAGTACCATATTGTATCATGTTGGATATTTATCTTTTTTATGCTTTACGTGTTTAATAAAACTCGAATCGCAAAATCAAACCAGAACTAAACTGTTAGTAACGGGTCGGTTTTGAATTTCAACAGTCCAGTTTTGATTTTATGTAACAAAAAACATTATTAACGGTTGACTCAGTGTTTGACATAAAACCATGAAAACCGAACCGTAAACACCTTTAATATTTCTAATGGCTATTCAAAGACGAGTATATATACGACAACCAATATGAATGCAAGTTCCATGACCCATTCGAAGACAAGCACGATTCAAATTGGTAATCTAGTTGGAAGTAATCAACAACTTATTAATTTTTAATTTCTGATTATTTTAACATTTTGAAAAAAAAGTTTAAAAAAAATGTTTTTAAAAAGAACAGTTTAAAAAAGAACAATTTTGAAAAACCAACTGTTAGAAAACCGGATGGTTTAACAAAAGAACGATTTAAAAAAAACGAATCGTTTAAAAAGGAATGGTTTTAAATATAAAAAAACAAATGATTTTAAAAAAGATGTTTACAAACAAACAGTATATGTATTTGTATATTTGTAATATGATTTATTATAATTGTAAAAATAACGAAATAATAAAAATACTTGAGTAATTACATAAGTAGTCCCTTAAATTTAAGAATGTTTTATTTATTTATTTATTTATTTTTATTTTTTTGTAATTCACATAAGGTGTAAAAAGATCAAAATACTCTTTATACTTAAAAGAAAAAAAGTAACAAAATTAGTTTTAGGGGTTAAAACCGTTACAAAATGCAACTTCAGGGCCTAATGTGTCAAAAGATTCCTTTTTTTAGACCGATAGAGTTAAACTGACTAAACATCAGAGACCAAAATAGTAATTTAATAAATGAAAATCATATAAACTATAACGTTGACAAATATAACTAAGTTTTCATAACAGAAGGTCGGAAAAGTGTCCTTCTAAATTATCTGATTAAGATTTTAAGAGTACTAATGAAATAATTTAATGTGAAAGTGATTCACACGATTCAAAAAGTATCCAGGAACCCGTCTACGTACTACGAAACCTGTAGTTGCTCCTAATTGACAACACTTGATTGTCATTATATTTCATTTGTGTGATCAAACAGGCATGTTATCATATTTTGTAATGTGTAGATGTTACCTGCTCTAATGCTAAACAAAGACCTTCTATACATCTATTGTTCAACAATATTTGACTGCAAGCGTTGATGACCAATGAGATCCTAATTTGGATATCCTGAAAGCAGAGAACACTATTAGTTTTGTTACAGGAAAAGGTCTAATGATTCAATTTTGATGTGAGAATAAAGTATTCTATGTTGAGTGGATAAAGACTGCAAAGTATTAGAGAGATTTAATATAGTAAATGTGTACAAGTCACTAGGCGTAGTGGGCGTGAGCCTCCTAGCGCCCCACTTCACCTCATCCATTAACGCCTCTGAAATCATTTCCCATTTACGTGTAACGGGCGTGAGCCCCTACCGCCCAAAGCCACTTTCTCATTTCTCATTAATTTGTTTTATCCAATAAAAAATTTTACACCTTACCTCTTTTAATCTTAATTTATTTAATTTAAACATTATATTAATAAATGGTTAGTTAAACTACTACATATTTTTGAAGGTTATTTAGTTAAAATCTCATTGCTTACGTGGCAGTGATGTGACAACAATTTTTTCACCTTTTAGTTAAACTATTACGTGAAAAAATTGTGTTATGCCTATAATGTCTTAGGACCCATAACTTTTTATGTAATACATTACAAGGGTTGGAATGATAGTATCAATAGCACCACATGATCCATATTGGCTTCTTGTGGAGACTTGTATCAAAGAGGTTATATTATGCAGCTAAGTGTTTATTGGCTTCTTGCATGGTCTATTGTTCACAATTTATTGTTGTTTGACTTCTTGCATAAACACACGACAATGCGTTATGCTGTGTTCTTATAATGTATCCTTATTTTTTCACTGAATTTTTGTCCAATAGTTTCTTTATGGCCTTTACCTTTCCATTTCTTCCAATTTTCTTTATTAAATTACAACTTCAAAATTAATTGTATATAAGAAAGATATAAAATTACCATCCATAGTTTAACTCCTATCAATTTTTATGATTTAAGTCAGTTTTCTTTACTAGTAGAAACACTTAAGATTTATGATTTTAAATTTTCAAAAGATAAGTATTTAAGAAACTTTACTTAAATTATTTATGTATGTAAACTTGACTAATGGAGAAAAATATGTAAGTGCATTCACATTGGAGCCTCTATTCTATATTATATAGAGAAAATAATAGAGAAAAAAAACATCATCACATTTGAATCTCTATAATAGAGAAAAAATTAAAGAAAGTAAAGTACACCTCTATATTTAGATGGTCATATTTAACCCTCTATATTGTTATTGTGAGTGTGTATGAAAGAGAAAAAAATAATAAAATAAGTTTTTGTGAGTAAGAAATAGATAGAGATAGAGAGTTGGATGTGAGATGTTTTTGAAAAAGTAACAAAATCTAAAGAAATATGTAAAAGTAAATTAGGAAATAAAGGTAGTGATTATTGGAGAAATATTTATGTTAAACTAAAAAAAATACAAAGTAATTAGTGACAAGTGAGGGTATGGATAGATTTATAAAAATTATTATCAAGAAATAAAACATAAAGAATAGTAGATAAATGTGCTAATAAGGATTATCAATGTTGTAAAAAGTACTGGTAAAATAATATAGCATTTTATAGAAAAAAAATTATCAAGAAAATAATGGTAATTTTTTTTGGTTTGATTTGAGATGTCATGAGGGGCCTTTGGGGATTAAGTATATATATGTTTTCTTTTACTTTTTTTTTTTTTTTTTTTTTTTATATAAATGGGTTACATGAATTTAACATAAACTAGTAATAAGGCCACGCGCGTTGTGGCGCGGGTACATCGCAAACATCAAATAGATTAGTGCAAGCGTTATGTAATGTGCCAACCATATAAAACGTGTGTTTTGACGTATCCGATATAATCAATGTAACTTATATAAGCATTTAAATCAAATAACAAAATCCAAACCAGGTTGGTTCATTTAGTGGGGTTCCACCTAATTACTACACAACCCTTACATTTTCATTAAGACTTAGTGGCCTCAATGCGCATAGTGGCTCGTATGTCAAATCATAAACCAACTAAAACGTACATAAAAATAAGCACAAAAACGTATTATATTTGACCATGTTCATTAACATAAATTTATATTGACATGTACATATAAAAATGAGCATGTGAGAAAATAAAGTGTTTACATCAAAATGTATAACAACCTAAAACATACATAAAAATAGGCATGAAAACGTATTATATTAGACCCGACTCATTTTTAGGAAAACTTTAGGTCGAAACGTAAATGTGTACTCTTTATGTCCAATGCAGATACATGAATACGTACCGAAACGTCCATAAAAATAAGCACGTGAGGAAATAATTTTTTTTAAGTTAAAGAATGCAAATAAGGTGCTCGCGTGTTGTGGCGCAACATTTAAGGGCACATTATCGTTCGTTAAGCGCGTTGGTACGGTGACATTAACGTGTTTAAGCACACGAAAGAAACGTATAAAGATACGGTACGATTAAACGAAATGTATTAAGTTGTGACGACCCGTTTCGAATTTATAGCAACATGTAAACGTGATATAAACTAAAAACACAAAGGGAAAAAAAGAAAAAAAAAATAAAAACGAAGGAAGTAAAAGTGAATAGTTAGAAATTTAGACGTTAGATTTGTTATTGTGTAAGTTTTAGGAGGAAAACAAATCAGTAAAAAAAAATGAGGGAGCAAAAATGGAAAATTTTTAGGTAGCCAAAATGAAAATTACATTAAAGGACAAAAGGAGAAAAGGACGAAATTGTAATTTGGAGTAGATTGTCGGTGGCCTTTGCCACCGACTTTCTACTTTTAAGTATACTAGTAATAAGGCCACGCGCGTTGCGGCGCGGGTACATCGCAAACATCAAATAGATTAGCGCAAGCGTTATGTAATGTGTCAACCATATAAAAACGTGTGTTTTGACGTATCCGATATAATCAATGTAACTTATATAAGCATTTAAATCAAATAACAAAATCCAAACCGGGTTGGTTCATTTAGTGGGGTTCCACCTAATTACTACACAACCCTTACATTTTCATTAAGACTTAGTGGCCTTAATGCGCATAGTGACTCGTATGACAAATCATAAACCAACTAAAACGTACATAAAAATAAGCAGAAAAACGTATTATATTTGACCATGTTCATTAACATGAATTTATATTGACATGTACATATAAAAATGAGCATGTGAGAAAATAAAGTGTTTACATCAAAATGTATAACAACCTAAAACATACATAAAAATAGGCATGAAAACGTATTATATTAGACCCGACTCATTTTTAGGAAAACTTTAGGTCGAAACGTAAATGTGTATTGTTTACGTCCAATGCAGATACATGAATATGTACCGAAATGTCTATAAAAATAAGCACGTGAGGAAATAATTTTTTTTAAGTTAAAGAATGAAAATAAGGTGCTCGCGTGTTGTGGCGCAACATTTAAGGGCACATTATCGTTCGTTAAGCGCGTTGGCACGGTGACATTAACGTGTTTAAGCACACGAAAGAAACGTATAAAGATACGGTACGATTAAACGAAATGTATTAAATTGTGACGAACCAACTACCCGTTTCGAATTTATAGCAACATGTAAACGTGATATAAACTAAAAACACAAAGGGAAAAAAGAAAAAAAAAATTAAAAACGAAGGAAGGAAGTAAAAGTGAAAAGTTAAAAATTTAGACGATAGATTTGTTATTGTGTAAGTTTTAGGAGGAAAACAAATCAGTTAAAAAAAATGATGGAGCAAAAATGGAAAATTTTAAGGTAGCCAAAATAAAAATTACATTAAAGGAAAAAAGGAGAAAAGGACAAAATTGTAATTTGGAGTAGATTGTCGGTGGCCTTTGCCACCGACTTTCTACTTTAAGTATACAGGATAATTTATAACGGGTTACTCCAGAGGCTAAAAGAGTGATAAATGAGTAAACAGTTGTGATAAACTTAATAATTTCTCAAAAATGAAAACCAATTATGAAATTTTAAGAACGTTCAAAAAGAAAATTAAGAACTTCTAAGGTTTTACAAACACTATTAAACATCAATATTTTTATATTA
Source organism: Helianthus tuberosus (assembly GCA_030545235.1). Classification (NCBI taxonomy): domain Eukaryota; kingdom Viridiplantae; phylum Streptophyta; class Magnoliopsida; order Asterales; family Asteraceae; genus Helianthus; species Helianthus tuberosus. Next base: position 205,571,221 of record CM060441.1, read on the forward strand.
CAAAATTTAAACCCTTCACCGCTGGGATGTAGCAAAATAGTGAATGTTTTATAAACCGTAATCATTAATAGGGCTATAAACGAACCGAACGTTCAGCGAACAGTTCGTGAACCGTTCGGCGGGAAGTTCGTTTATGTTCGTTCGATTAGTTTAACGAACGAACACGAACAAAAAATTTCGTTCGGTTAGCTTAGCAAACGAACACGAACATAGGTCTCGTTCGTTCGACTGCGTTCGTGAACGTTCGGTAATATGTTCGGTTACGTTCGTCCGTGTTCGTTTGATTATATTAAAAAATAATAAATAATAAATATTTTATCTAAACATATTGAAAACTTGAAACCATATTTTTTTTCTAAGTTAGCTAAAATTTGGACATGCTAAGACATTTTTGGGGATAATTATGTCTAAGTTAGTTAATTTGATTCATCGTTTGGTGGTGTATTAGACTTGTTTTGTTTTGATTTATCATTTGATGGTTGTATTTAACTACTTATATCGGGTGTTTAACGATAACAATGTTTTTATTTTTTTATTTTCACGTTAAACGTTCGTTTGCGTTCTTTTTTATTTGCTTGCGTTCGTTTGTGTTCACTTGCGTTCGTTTGTGTTCGAGACCAGTGTTCACGAACTGTTCGTGAACAACTGAATTTCCTTAACGAACGAACATGAACATAAACTTATGTTGGATATGCGTTCGTGAACAGTTCGCGAACATGTTAATTTCCTTAACGAACGAACACGAACATAGCCTTGTTCGTGTTCGTTCGGTTCGTTTACAACCCTAATCATTAATAATAAAAAGAGTAAACTGCCATTTTGGTCCCTGTGGTTTGGCCAGTTTTGCCACTTTAGTCCAAATCTCAAACTTATTACATCTGGGTCCCTGTGGTTTGCATTTTGTTGCCATTTTAGTCCAAAATTCAAAACCCCATTTTTTTGACTGTTACAACCTCCTATTTTGTCCTTTAGTGCAGGGGCATTTTGGTCCATGTTAATTTATTATAACATTTCAATAATTAATAACATCATCTTCAAGAACATCATCAAACTTCATCATCAAAACCCAGAAAATCAAGAACAAAACCAGAAACCATCACAAAAATCAAAATACAGACAACAACAAATCAAAACAAAAACCGATTTGTAAAAAGAAACGAGGCTCAGATCTGTATCTTCAAGAACATCATCATCAAAACCCAGAAAATCCAGAAAATCAAGAACATCGTCTTCAAGAAAATCAAAACCGATTTGTAAAAAGAAACGAGGCTCAGATCTGTATCTTCAAGAACATCATCAAACATCATCATCAAAACCCAGAAAATCCAGAAAATCAAGAACATCATCTTCAAGAAAATCAAAAACCGATTTGTAAAAAGAAACGAGGCTCCAACAACAAATCAAAACCGCCATAGTTGCAAACAGAGGTTGCAAGCGCACTTGCCCTCCTCCGATTCTGCCACGCCAAGCTGCGGAAAATCTCAAATGTTGACCCAATTTTGACTCGGATTAGGTGAAATCATCACAGCCTCGTGGTGAATAAAAGGATTGGGTTCAAGTTTTGATCATCCTGTTTGTTACAAAATCACCCTCAACCACCTAAAACATTAACAAAATCACATATCATCATCCATCATCTCGATCCCTTAAAACTAACAAAATCACATATCATCATCCATCACAAAATCACAGATCATCATCCGTCTCCCCTCTACCACCGTACACCCTCCACCACCGTCTCCTCTCCACCACCGTCTCCCCTCCACCACCGTAAACCCTCCACCACCACCGTCTCTGACCACACTGTAAAAGCATATTATTTACCTGGTTTTCAACAATACTTTTGCTACACCATCGTAGATCGAACATAGAAGGTTCCAGATCTGCTAAACTTCCGGCGGTTTAGGGTTTCAGTATCGGCTTTGATGGTGACAGCGATGGTGGCGCTTTAGGGTTTCAGTGGTGGCGGTGGTGGAGTTCACGGTGTGGTGGTGGGAAGGGGGGAGGAGGTGGCGGTGGCGGTGGTGATGGTGCTATAGAGAAAGAGAAGAGAGAGGGAGGAGGTGGCGGTTGTGGTGCTATAGAGAGAGAGAGAGAAGAGAGAGAGAGAGAGAACTGATTATGATCATCATCATCCCCAACATCATCATCCTCAATATATATTAAAAAAAAAACTAAAACAAATGAAATTTAAAAAATGACCAAAATGCCCCTGCACTAAAGGACAAAATAGGAGGTTGTAACAGTAAAAAAAATGGGGTTTTTGAATTTTGGACTAAAATGACAACAAAATGCAAACCACAGGGACCCAATTGTAATAAGTTTGAGATTTGGACTAAAGTGACAAAACTGGCCAAACCATAGGGACCAAAATGGCAGTTTACTCTAATAAAAATGTTGTCATGCATCATTTTATTTTAGTAATATATTAAAACATACATTACAAATTAGTTTCACATGTTGCTAGATGAATCTGACTAATTATTAATGTGCAAACATGTTGGCTCAAGATATCTAAACATAGTAAAACGAATGAGTACATGAAACTTTACGGGCAAGCATAATAATTCAATTGCATACTCATTTTGTTTCCAAATTTATAACTAAGCATTTTGATAGGATAGAAAAGAATTGAAATGATTATAACATTCCATCAAGTCACCGAATTGATTAAATTTAATCATGTTCTAATAACAAATTAAATGATGATTAACTAATAAAATAAGTTTTAAAGAGTTATTTTATGTGTATTTATACTTTAACAAAGAACATCGAGTATGTAATAATGACTGAACCGATGTTCATTCTACCATCAAGTCAAAACTTTTAGAATCTATATTATATCTCTTCTTTTGTAGAAGTTATATAAAGCAACGTTACTCATAAGAAAAATTGTTTTAGGATTGTTTTCCTTTTATATAAAGGGGAGCATATTATTTCATCAAACAAACTTCTACCACACAGGGTTGCTACCCTAGACCTCTTACCCACAGGGTGCCCTCTCCCACCCTTATGGGCAACTGCCAACTGAAATGTCACGACCCTTTGTTTGAATCATCATCTTTTGACAACTACAAACTTCAACTAAACTAAACTAATGTGTTCCACTGAACAAACCGACGTCACTTTTGAATTTAACCACGCAAGTTCGAGTTTTTGAACCAATCAAAATGTAGCGAACTTATTATATGCTTCTCTTTTTTATCGTGCCTAAAACTTGAACAAAAATATAGACTATTTTTTTAAGTATACCCCACAACATTTTCAGACTTAATTATAATCTGTCTTTTACTACTAAAGTAATCACAAGTGATTATAAGTGACGATGAAAAAGAATTGGAAAGGAAAATAAGTATTTAAAGTTCTCATTATAAAAGACAACTAACGAATGTGTAAACATTATAGTAAGAGTGACGAAATGAAAGTGATATTGACAAAATTTTGGTTACAATCATTTGTCTCTTATGTAAAGGTATTAAAAAAAAAAAAAAATCCTATTTTAACTATAGGGTAAAAAATTATTTAAATAATATCAATATAAAAAACATCCATCCATCCATTCGAGGGGACAAACACGTTATGGTTGAGCAAATGTATGACATCGTATACAGTTATACGTAAATCATAACTTTTCCAGAATTGAAAAGAAAAATATATGAAATTTGACTAGTGTTAATATTATATTACAACTAGAATTAAGCTCCCCAGTGTTGCGGTAGGGGCGTAAAACTATGGCAAATAGCATTAATGACACATCACCGCCAGCGACTACCAACACCGAGTCAATCCAGGATTTGTGCGCTATGACAAACTTAACAAACGAAAAAAGAAACGTAAAAACATTGAACCACACACGCACCTTGCGTCGTGTTAACTCGTAGAATTTTGAACAAAACAAAAAAAAAACGTTGAACAACACATGCACGATGCGTCGTGTTAACTTGCAAAATTTAGAACGAAACGCAAAACGAAAATTTGTGAAAGATAAATAATATAGGGGACCAAAGTTGAAGATGTTGTAAGGTTAAATTGAAAATAATGAAAAGTTTTGAGTTAAAAGTGAAAAAAAAAACTATGTTGTTAAAATTATAAAACATAAAAAGCTTTTGGGTTATTATAAAATTAGCTTTTTATTTTGAAAAACCCACCAAAGCATGAGATATAACACCTTAGGCTGGAGGGTGTGGTGTAAAGCCCCTAGGGGCTTTATCACGCCACCTTACCGTCACGTCACACAGGGGGGTTTAAAGCCCCCATTATCATTAGCTAATTATTATTTTTTATTTAAATTTAAACATTATTCAATTTTGATATATTAATTTAGAACTCATAATTTAAATAATAAAAATAAAATACCATAATTTAAATAAAAAATACAATGTCATAATTTAAATAAAAAAAATACAAAGTCACTAAAAAAATCACTCGTCGTCTTCGTCCTCTCCTCCTTGTTCACGAGAAAACCATAGGTGCTCGGTTAGATCATCTCGAAGGTTATGGTGTGTGTTCCTGTCACGTATCTTCGCTCGGATAACTTCTTTGTTAGCGTATGTGAGTAGCGGGTTCGTCGGTTGGTTACTTTCATCATAACTTTCTCCACAAAATGCTCTGCCCGAGTCCTCCAATATCATGTTATGCAAGATGATGCATGCATACATGACGTTTCTCATTTTACTTTTTTCAAGTATCCTCGACGGCTGGGCGATGATAGACCATCTCTTTTTTAGCACACCGAAAGCCTGCTCGATATCTTTTCTTGCTGACTCTTGTTTCTTCTTGAAATACATTCTTTTCTCGTCATCTGGACACGAAAGAGTTTTCACAAACGTCGCTCACTCCGGATAAATACCGTCTGTGAAATAGTACCCATACTTATACTCCACGTCGTTTCCGTAGAATGAACTATCTGGTGCAACACCATCTATGACATCGTCAAAAAGATTCGAAGATTGTAAAACTGTGATGTCATTGTTCACACCGGCCATGCCAAAGTACGCATGCCAAATTCATAAATCTTGAGCCGCGGCCGCTTGTAATATTAGGGTAGGACCATCGTGGTCACCACGATGGTGTTTCCCTTTACAAGCGGTTGGACATGTCGCCCATTCCCAGTGCGTGCAATCAAGACTACCCAACATCTCAGGAAACCCGTGTATCCGCTGATGGGTCTCGTATAAAAGTGGAACATCGGCAGCGGTTGGCATCCTCAAATATCGCATCCCGTACAGAACGATAACACCTAATAAAATAGTATTAATAAAAAATAATAATAATAACAATAAAAATAATAAACTGTAAATATAATAATAATAAACTGTAAATTAAAAAAATAAGAATAATAACAATAAATAAAGTACCTTCACATAAATTTTCAAGACAATCACGAAAACTTCTATCCGACATCCTTAAATATTCATCCCACGTATCACTCGTTGTAGCGTACGCTAGTTGCCTAATTACGGCAGTGCACTTTTGTATTCCAAATAAACCAATTTTGCAACTAGCACTTTCTCTTTGTGTGAAAAAAGGGAATTCGCCTGCAAGATCATTATAAATTTTTAGGAAAAGACTGCGGCTCATACGAAACCTACGCCTAAACTGTTCATCATCGTACAATGGATTATCACAAAATAATCTTGAATTAAACGTTCGTGAGCACCTAACCGATCTCGTTCAAGAGCCGGTTGTCTGGTACGATGTAGAGGATTGGACTTGTTCCTACAAATATTTGATCGTCTCCTGCGTCACTGCGATAATCAAATCGTCAAGAGATGAAGAGCTCGACGAATCGGACGACATTCTTAAAATGATTTAAAAATTAAAAGAACTTTTATTTTGTGTGTTTTAGTTTGTGATTGTTGTGTGTTTTAGTTTTGATAGGTTTGTATATATATTAGAATTAAAAAAACGTTTTTTTAAATGAACGTTGAGCAACGGTCATCTTTGACCAAACATTTCGAAAGTCCCAAATTCAGTCCGTTAACACAATGGCGAGTACACTATAGCGCCCCCCTTTACTTCCCTGGGTGTGGTCAATAGTGCCCCGGGGCGCCAAAATATATGATGTGGCGGGGTGGCATTAAGCCACACCCCTAGGGGTGCAAACGAGCCGAGTTACTCGCGAGCTACTCGAGCTCGGCTCGAAAAAAACAAGCTTGAGCTTGTGCCCGAGCCTAAAAACAAGCTCGTTTAGTAAACGAGCCCGAACCCGAGCTTCGCTTATCGAGCTCGAGCCGGCTCGCGAGCCTAATCGAGCTTTCTGTTTATATAGTTTTTTATTAATATATTAAACATATATTTATATAATAATAATTACCATTTATATAAATATAAAAAAATAACTAAATTATATGTATAATAATAATTATAGTTAATATAAATTAATTTATAAATACTAAACGAGTCGAGCCCGAGCCGAGCTCGGGCTTGAAAAATTACCTTCGAGCCGAGTTCGAGCTTTAGAAATAAAGCTCGAATCGAGCCGAGCTCGAGCTTTCATATGTTAAACGAGCTCGAGCTCGAGCCTGGTCGAGCTCGGGCTCGGCTCGTTTGCACCCCTACACACCCCCTGGCCTTAGGGTGGAAGGAGTGCTCAAACACTCCCCATTTTCACTACCCAATAATGTCAACTCCCCATTTTACACTCAATCACTAGCAATGCTCAAACACGTGGAGAGTGGTAAACAATATTTTTTTTTAAATTGTGGTTGGTTGAAAAAGGGTGGGGCCCACCATTAACCCTCTCTCTCCTCTATCTCTTCTCTTCTCTTTCGATTTCTCTTTCCGTGAGTATTCACCGTCTTGGTCAATAACCGAACACCGAATGGGGGGTGGCATCCCCTTGCCGTGGGGTTACCGAAGACTTTCCCGAACCCACTCCTTCCATCCTTATGCACAAAAATGTTGCTTATTTATTGTTTTATAATTAATAATATAATGCACGTGTTAATACAACCTTAATACACTATCATTTAACATCACTTTACACTTTTTACTTATAAAGTGTATCACTAATCTTCTTTCCACTTTTTGAGAAATGACCACTTATTAAAAAAAAACATTACCAAATTCAATTCAATTAAACTAATTTGGCATTAGATTATTAATTTAATAACTATAGATTCATTTCATCAAGAAAAAAAGAAACATAATAAATACAATTATTTGACAGGAAACCCAACATCAAGAATTGAAGATACACACAAAAATGACAAATTTACTTGACCAATTTATGAGTTAAGAACATATGCAAGTGGACCTTACTCATAACACCTTCTTCTTCTTGCTATACAAATGGCTATCATTTAGCCAAGTTGCTCATCTTCTTCCTCTTTTATTCACAACTCTCTTCTTCAATTCTTTCTCTACATTTGTATTGTTGTCCTTCAATACCTCCATGGATACATATGCCAATGATTATTCTCTTAAGGCCACTCTTACTCTCCAAACATCAAACAGTTTTCGAGACGTCTCGTTTTCGTCCTACTTGAATCAAGCCGAAGAACACATGATCCGAAACCTAACTGATCAAGCTTCCCATGTTAAAAATAAACAAGAGAAAGACAAAGAAGATGAAGAACTTGGTGTGTTTGGTGCTGAGAAGTACTTCAAAGGCGAAATCGAAGATGTTGAGAGTAAAAACGACCAACAATTCGTTGATAAGTACGATACACGAACCAAGATTCATCAGCAAAAGGTGACAGCTGAACAATTTGATCCAAAAACGGATCTCACGAAGTTAACGAGTACGCACACGCCAAGTGTACAGTCAAATGTTTGTTACAATAGTAACACTGGGTTGTTACCTCGTGCGAATTCGTCCAAAGGACGGATCGAACGAGGTAGCAAGACCAAAACATTTCTTGCTACTTTTGGTTGCAATTGTATAAACAAAAAATCAACTCAAATAAATGAGAAAAGGATCGTGAAACCGCACACCAGAATGTGCGATTTCGATCCTAAAGCGTCCCCTCTGTCAAGTAAAATTAAACTGACAGAGAGGACGGCTAGAAATGACTACTTTACCTTCCCAGTATTAAATTCGACTGATATGAATTCGAATGATTCTAATTCGAATAATTCAGATCGGTCGAATTTAAAATATGGGAATTTGACGGGTAAGGTAGAAGGTGGTAACAACGGCGGACGTTTGAGCCTGGGACGGAAACTAAGTTTGTTGAACAATTGGGACGTTGATATTTCGACGGAAGACGAATTGTACATCCCGGCAAGCGGGATGTACAACCACCATGACGTCGATAGTGATTCGAGCTCGGATTTGTTTGAGATAGAGAGTTTTTCTACCACTTGTGACAATTCATTTGTAGCTCCGCGGAAGTCAAATGGGTACGCGCCTAGTGAGGTTAGTGTGGATTGGAGTGTGGTGACGGCGAGTGCGGCTGATTTTTCGGTGGTTTCGGATTACGAGGAGATGAGAACCGGTGGCGGTTGGAGAGTTTCGGGTGGGAATGGTAGGGGTATGGTGAATAGAGATGAGCAGAAGAAACGGCCCGGGATACTTTCCAGTTGTACAAGTTATAAAGCGGTGAGAGTGGCCGGAGACGGGTATAAGGTTGGTGGCGGTAGCGGTGGTGGTGTTGGTGGTGGCGGTGGAGTGGGAGGGCGACGACGGTTGTCGGAATCGATAGCGGTTGGAAGTATGTTTCGAGGGGGAATTATTTGACCCAAGTGGGATGCTTGGGAGTTGGGACAGAGACCACGAGAAAGCCAGAAGGGACGGGGCCGCAACCCCGTTTGGCCACGTGGGTCTCGTAGCCCCTCTACTCCCACGGCATAATAGGTAAACAATGTGTCGGCACACTTGTACATTCAACAGGAAAGTAAATTTTAAAATAATTTGTATTATTGTTTTCTTCTTTTTAGTTGGTGTGGAATTTATTCTCCACATCAAAATAGTTCTTATGTTATGAAATAAAATATTGTAACAAAGTGTAGTTGAATTTATTTTTAACACCGATAAAGAAAAAAAGCAGACTTAAAAGTTGATCGTTTAATTGTACCTAACTTAGATTATGTTTCTAATCGATATAAAAGTTAACATGTGTTGTAGCTTATTTTCAGATGACAATTTTTTTTTTACTTTTTAGTGCACTAAAAAATATAGAGAGCTATAAAAGTGAAAAAAAAAAAAAAAAAAAACTGGACGAGATTTGTTTTTTTTTTTTTTTTTTTGAAAATTTTATAAGCAAAAAATCGATGTGGGTCGAGCTGGGGCACCCCAGCCTGAATAAAGCTTCGCCAGTGCTCAAGACCATGTTTACATGCAACCCATTACTTAAAAAAACGCTTTCGAAAACTGAAACATAGGACCAGAAAAACCTACAAGTGTACTTTTACTGGCCCATTGCGGAATGAATATAGTACGGGTATAGAATATATGGGCCAAGTCGGGCCGGGCCTCAAGGTAATTTGATTAGGTCTCAACTCTCAACTTTGTTGCCAAAATAACATAGTACGGTCAGCCCACTTAACTTTTTTGCTTAAATATAATACAACATATTTTATTACAATGGACATTTATTAATATTAATTTAGTATTGTAACTAGAAGTTAATTAAAGGTATTAAATTGAATTACACACTATATAAATTCTTGTGAGTTTCCTATCTCTAAGTGATTACGTGTATATATACGATCAATCTCATTCAATTTATTTAGTTTTTGATAAAAACCCAAAGAGAAATAGAGATAAACTGAATTCCATATTATCATTCTATTCAACATTACAATATATATATATTGGTAAAGAAACTATAAACCCTAAAGCCCATAAGTAATGGGTTGGGCCTAAAATGTCTGGTTTATAACACTCCCCCTCAGACATTTAGAATTATACACAGTTTAACAACATACTTTAGGATGATATTAACCTGAATAAATAAACTGATACTACTGGATCAGTTGTACTGCCTCATTAAAAACCTTACTAAGAAAACCCATTGGGACAAAACTTAGTTAAAGGAAAAAGAGTACAGTGTGTTTAATTCTCCCCCTGAATTCAACAAACATCTTTCAATCTGCGGAGACCGATCTTGTGTGATAGTTGCTCGAAACTGCTTCTTGGTAAAGATTTTGTGAATAGGTCAGCTAAATTTTCACTTGACTTGATCTAGCGAACATCAATTTCCCCTTCTTTCTGCAAGTCATATGTTGAGAAGTGTAACAACTCTCATCAAAAGTCATATTTATTAAATTAATTTGACCAATAGGAAACCCTAATTGAGATACCCAAGTGATTATGCGCAAACCCTAAAATTTTCAGAACAATCAGGATCAGGGCCCCTAAAACTCAGGGGGGGGGGGGGGGTAAACCCTAGTTACGATTATCCTAAAATAACGCTGTCAAAATTGAAAATTCGAAATATGTCAACTCAACAGGCCTAGTCCCACACGTGGCAAACCTATGGTCATTAGGTGTCCCTTACGGACCGTAAGGGACAAGTCTTACGGTCCGTAAGCCAGGGAAAAAATTCAGTATAAATAGCAGACGTTGGGACTTGATTACGTTCTGTTTACTACAATAACACACACAAATCACGAAGTGCTGCCGCAATCAGGGTAATAACTCGATCGCTGCTACGATTCAATGTCCGATCGATTAAACTATCCAATGGATGTTTAAGTGCTGCCCACATTAGGGTTTATGCTTTGTCATTCGTCGTTAATTCGATGGATGTTTAAGTATCGCACTTTGTCATTCATTGTGAAGGTTTTAATCTCGTGAGTTATCGTAAATGCTGTATTAAGTTACTAACCGAATTGTGTGCCTGTTATTAAATTTAGGTTAAAAAGGCTAATCAGTAGGCTAGGCTTTACTCAATTAAATCTGCAATGTGAGTCATTCTCTTTTTATCAAATTACTTTTGAAATCATGTTTATTTTCAAAGGTTATAATTACAGTGATTAAGTTTATGTAATCACCAAGTTACAGCCGGTATGTGGGGTTTTATATACATTACTTGATAACCGTCACTATTGGACAACGAGTTAGCCAATGAGTGATATGACCATAGTCACAGACACCATCGGGCGAAGAGGCTACCGATGGATGTTCGAGTGACAAGTACTGTGGGTAGTTGGTTTGATATTCGGAAACATTGTAATCTCTCTTAATACTGTAAATTATAAGAACCGAGTCGTTTTCATAAATAGAATGATTCACTCAGTATTTCCCGCTGACAAAACCTTTTTCAAACATGTTTCAGGTGATCTGTTGTGATCCAGGAAAAGTGCCGTGAAGCACTACAAGCTTAAGAAAGTGGCTCAGTATAAAAATAAGGAAACATGTTTTGTAAAATAAAAGATTTCCTCGTGAAATCTCAAGATTGTAAATTACCGGGTTTTATCCCGAGTTGTGAAATAAAATAATCGGGAAATATTTCAGTTTTTAAAAGATCCTGAAGAAACTTCCGCTGTTAAATAAATACCACGGGATTTTCTGTCCCGCGGCTCCTGAAACGGGTCAAACCGGGTCGGGGGCCGTGACAGAAAAAGGTGGTATCAGAGCCACTGATTTAAGCCAATTAAGTATTTAGAAATACTTAATTTTACTGATTGCCAATTATGTGATTATGTGTTTTTACTAATTACATAATAATGTTATGAACTGTGTATAATTATTTTGTGTGTATTTTGCTAAACAGCATGAGTGACTTGTCTGATGCCCTTCAGAATTTAAATCTTTATCCAGTAAGAATAGAGATTTCCAGAGATTTCAATAGGTATATACCAGACATAGAAGAACCTATAGAATTCAACGCTTCACCTCTCGAGAAACCCAAGCCTAAGAAAATGGAAATTGGGGAAAGCTCTAGGCAAATTGAGGGGTTACCATCTCAGGAAGAGCTAGATCTGATATTGACAAGCTATGATACTATTAAGCCTATTAATGAAAATAATTTTATTCATTCTCTTGAAAAACAACTACCAATAAACTTAGAACCAGCTATTCCAAACCCTTCAATCCACTCGCAAATAGACGAATGGTTGACTAATGAAATACAGTTACAAAACAATCCCTATAAGCTTTTTCCTCAGTACAATCTAAAACCTTTACCAAATCCACGAATGAGTAACGAGAAAATGGCTGAACTCCGCCATTTTGACAAAGAACTAGTAGATGCTGGGAATAGGATCCAAGAGATTTTGGGACAGATCTCCTGGACTTACGATAAGAGGGAACGTCGTTACTAGAATACCAACTGACAAAATATAGGGGTTTATGGAACTGTAGTGGTGTAATAGTAATAAGTAAAATCAGTCTGTAAAATAACTACAAATAAAACTTTGTAAGATAATAGTGTGTATTGATGCATACGATTAAATATAAATGGAAATCGAGAATCGATAGTTTTGGCTATATTGGTGTTATGAACTCTGTATAATTGTTTTGTGTAATTGTTATTTATTTGATACTAATAAATTATATATATTAATTATAAGATGGAAAACGCTAATAATGAACCAGTTAATGAGATTAATCAATCTGAGCAACAACCGGGGGATCAATATATGACTAGGCAGGATATAGAAAATATCGTTGCTCAAGGGATAGCCAATGCTATTCCAGGATTCGTTGCTGCTGTTAAAAATCCAATAGAACCACAACAAATCGTTCCTAGCAAACGTATTTCTGAAGATAACTTCAGTAATAGTGTAAACGGAGGCAATGATCATGTTAATCATGATAATGAACCACGGCAAGCTCCGCTCCCTAAGAAAATGAAAGCTGCAACACCTGGTTGCACTTATAAAGAATTTCTTGCTTGTAAACCCACTGAGTTTGCAGGCAATGAAGGAGCGAATGCGGCACTGCGTTGCTTAGAGAAAACCGAGGCAGTAATTGCCATAAGTAAATGTGTTCAGGATGATCAGGTCATATACGCGTCAAATCTTTTCAAAGAAGGGGCGCTAGAATGGTGGAACACAGTGCTACAGGCTAAAGGAAGGATGATAGCTTATGCCATGACCTGGGAAGAATTTAAAAGTCTTGTAGAAAGAAAATTCTGTCCCGAGTATGAAAAAGATCAAATGGCACATAAGTTTTTAAACCATAGAATGATGGGTGTAGATTGTCGCGGTTATACTTCGACATTCTTTGAATATGCTAGAGTGGTACCAACACTGGCTTCGCCAGAACCGGTACTCATTTCTCGCTATATTTGGGGACTGATTAGTGAAATCCGTAACATCGTTAAAGCTGCGAGACCTCGTACGATTGACGATGCTGTGGAATTAGCCAATACCCTAACTAACGAACTGGTACGCACGCAAGATGAAAATAGGAAGAAGGAATTGGCTCAGAAAATTACCCAAGGATTTCGTATGGGTAATAATAACAGCTTCAAGAGAAAAGGAATAGGGTAATCTTCAAATCTGCCGTTTTGCAGGAATTGCAGAAAGAAACATTTTGGAAGATGTAGTGTAACCTGCAATTTTTGTAAAATGGTAGGACATCGTGAAGAGGAATGCAGAAAGAAAACAAGAGTCTGCTATAATTGCGGAGAAACAGGACATTTTAAGCCAGAATGTCCTAAATTAATCAAACCAGCAGACAACAAAGCCAAGACAGCCGACGGAGCTACTAAGAAGAATGTCCGAGCCTTTCAGTTAACTACTCAGGAAGCCGAGATGATTCCTGATGTAATAGCCGGTACGTTTCTAGTTCACAACATTTACGCCAAAGTATTATTTGACTCTGGTGCGAACCAAAGTTTTATCAATACTTCATTCTGCCAAGCTCTTAATATACCCTTAACCAACATTAGGCAGATTTTTACAGTCGAAACGGCTGATGGGAATTCAGTTAAAATAGATAAGGTTTTGCAAAATGTAGAATTAGAACTTTCAGGTCATAAATTCTTTGCAAATCTATTACCTATGAAGTTAGCCGAATTTGATGTTGTGTTAGGAATGGATTGGTTAGTAGCCAACCATGCTCGAATTCTCTGTGATAAGAACTCTATAGAAATTCAGGCACCCACCGGAGAAGTAATTGTGATCAGGAGATAAACCACGTAAGCCTATGAAGTTCATATCAGTAATGAAAGTTGCTAATTATGAACGAAAACAAGGAATAGTATATATGATTTCAGTAATCATTAGTACTAAGGGAAAAGAACTTAAGGAAATTCCTGTAGTCTCAGAATACCCTGAGGTATTCCCAGAAGAATTACCAGGATTACCACCAGATAGGGAGGTAGAATTTAGGATTCGTCTAATTCCAGGAACTATACCGATAGCCAAGGCACCTTATCGGTTAGCTCCCACAGAAATGTTAGAACTGAAAAAGCAATTAGATGAATTACTAAGTAAAGGTTTCATACAACCTAGTTCATCCCCGTGGGGAGCACCTGTGTTGTTTGTTAAGAAAAAGGATGGTTCAATGAGAATGTGTATCGATTATAGAGAGTTGAATAAGGTTACAATTAAGAATCGATACCCATTACCTAGGATTGATGATCTTTTCGATCAACTTCAAGGAGCTAGATATTTTTCTAAGATAGATTTACGTTCCGGATATCATCAATTGAAGGTACAAGAAGAAGATATACCTAAGACTGCTTTCAGAACTATGTATGGTCATTACGAGTTTACAGTCATGCCCTTCGGATTAACGAATGCACCTGCAGCATTCATGGACATGATGAATAGGATCTGTAAACCGTATTTGGATAAATTTGTAATTGACTTCATAGATGATATACTTATTTATTCAAAAAGTCAGGACGAACATTGTCAGCACTTGTATGCACTCTTAACTTTGTTAAGAAAAGAAAAGCTTTATGCCAAATTCTCGAAGTGTGAATTTTGGTTACAAGAAGTGCAATTCTTAGGACACATGGTGAATCACGAAGGTATTCATGTAGATCCTGCTAAGATAGAGGCAATTACCAATTGGAAGGTTCCACAAACTGCAATGGAAATTAGAAGTTTTATAGGTTTAGCTGGATATTATAGACGGTTTATTAAGGATTTTTCCAAGATAGTTGTACCATTAACTAAGCTAACCTGTAAAGCCATTAAGTTTGAATGGGGACCTAAACAAGAAGAAGCCTTTAGAATTTTAAAACATAAATTAACCAATGCTCCAATCTTAGCCTTACCAGAAGGAACTGAAGATTTTGAAGTATATTGTGATGCTTTAAAACTAGGATTTGGATGTGTGCTTATGCAACGCAAGAAGGTAATTGCGTATGCTTCAAGACAGTTGAAAAAGCACGAAGAGAACTATACTACTCATGATTTAGAATTAGGAGCTGTAATTTTTGCCCTGAAAATTTGGAGACATTATCTGTACGGAAGTAAGTTTACTGTCTATACAGATCATAAGAGTTTAAGATATATATTTGGGCAAAAAAGAGTTAAACATGAGACAAAGGAGGTGGATGGAAATCTTAAGTGATTACGACTGTGATATTCAGTATCACGAAGGAAAGGCAAATGTAGTTGCAGATGCTTTAAGTCGTAAGTATCATGAGAACCAAAGACGAGTTCGTGCTCTCAGATTAAATCTACAATTAGATTTAATGGAACAACTGAGGCAATTTCAGGAAACAGCAATCAAGGATGATGCTGAAGGAATGAAGGGACGAATAAAATAATTAGAGCAAGGAGCTGATGGAATTTGGAGATTCCACAAAAACAGAATTTGGGTACCTAAGCAGGGAGAATTAAGAAATAAAATTTTAGAAGAAGCCCATAAGTCTAGATATACCATGCACCCAGGAAATAATAAGATGTACCAAGATTTAAGAAAAAATTTCCGGTGGATAGGCATGAAAAAGGATATAGCTAGATATGTTTCTAAATGTCTTACTTGTTCACAAGTTAAGGCAGAACATCAGAAACCTTCAGGTCTACTACAACAATTAGAAATGCCTATATGGAAATGGGAACTCATAACAATGGATTTTGTTACTAAGTTACCCAAAACCAGAAAAGGTAATGACGCGATTTGGGTAATTGTGGATCGATTAACCAAATCTGATCACTTTCTACCAATGAAAGAAACCTTTAGCATGGAAAGACTGGCAAAATTGTATGTAGATGAAGTAGTATCCTTACATGGAGTTCCACTCTCCATTGTTTCGGATAGGGATAGTCGTTTCACTTCTGGAAAAGTTTCCAGCAAGCAATGGGAACTCGACTAAACCTAAGCACGGCATATCATCCACAAACAGAAGGGCAAAGTGAAAGGACGATCCAAACTTTAGAAGACATGCTCCGAGCATGTGTAATAGATTTTGGTGGGAATTGGGACGATCACTTACCATTAATTGAATTCTCCTATAACAATAGTTATCATTCAAGTATTGAAACTGCCCCATTCGAGGCACTGTATGGAAGAAAGTGCAGAACTCCAGTTTGTTGGGCAGAAATACGAGAAAATCAATTGTCAGGTCCTGAAATAGTGCAAGAGACGACTGACAAGATTACTCAAATCAAGGAAAGGCTAAAGACTGCTCGAGATCGCCAGAAGAGTTATGCAGACAATAGATGCAAGCCGTTAGAATTCCAAGTTGGAGACAGAGTACTGTTGAAAGTTTCCCCTTGGAAAGGAGTTGTAAGATTCGGTAAGAAAGGAAAGTTAAGTCCAAGGTACGTAGGACCATTTCCAGTGATCCAACGTATAGGACCAATTACTTATCGTTTACAACTACCAGAAGAGTTAGCTGGAGTACATGATGTATTTCATGTATCCAATCTCAAGAAATGTCTATCAGACGAATCTTTGGTAGTACCTCTCCAAGATATAGAGGTAAACGAAAAATTAAAATTTGTAGAGAAACCTCTTCAGATAGAAGACAGAAAAGTGAAGTTTCTCAAGCACAAACGACTAGTGCTAGTTAAAGTCAAGTGGGATTCAAAACGAGGACCCGAATACACTTGGGAACTGGAATCAGAAATGAAGCGAAAGTATCCTCAATTATTCCAGTAAATCTCGAGGACAAGATTTTTATTTAGGTGGGGAGAATGTAACAACTCTCATCAAAAGTCATATTTATTAAATTAATTTGACCAATAGGAAACCCTAATTGAGATACCCAAGTGATTCTGCGCAAACCCTAAAATTTTCAGAACAATCAGAATCAGGATCAGGGCCCCTAAAACTCAGGGGGGGTAAACCCTAGTTACGATTATCCTAAAATAACGCTGTCAAAATTTAAAATTCGAAATCTGTCAACTCAGCAGGCCTAGTCCCACACGTGGCAAACCTATGGTCATTAGGTGTCCCTTACGGACCGTAAGGGACAAGTCTTACGGTCCGTAAGCCAGGGCAAAAATTCAGTATAAATAGCAGACGTTGGGACTTGATTCTGGGCGCTGAAACGACGAACAAACTCGAAATACACACTGAATTACGTTCTGTTTACTACAATAACACACACAAATCATGAAGTGCTGCCGCAATCAGGGTAATAACTCGATCGCTGCTACGATTCAATGTCCGATCGATTAAACTATCCAATGGATGTTTAAGTGCTGCCCACATTAGGGTTTATGCTTTGTCATTCGTCGTTAATTCGATGGATGTTTAAGTATCGCACTTTGTCATTCGTTGTGAAGGTTTTAATCTCGTGAGTTATCGTAAATGCTGTATTAAGTTACTAACCGAATTGTGTGCCTGTTATTAAATTTAGGTTAAAAAGGCTAATCAGTAGGCTAGGCTCTGCTCAATTAAATCTGCAATGTGAGTCATTCTCTTTTTATCAAATTACTTTTGAAATCATGTTTATTTTCAAAGGTTATAATTACAGTGATTAAGTTTATGTAATCACCAAGTTACAGCCGGTATGTGGGGTTTTATATACATTACTTGATAACCATCACTATTGGACAATGAGTTAGCCAATGAGTGATATGACCATAGTCACAGACACCATCGGGCGAAGAGGCTACCGATGGATGTTCGAGTGACAAGTACTGTGGGTAGTTGGTTTGATATCTGGAAACATTGTAATCTCTCTTAATACTGTAAATTATAAGAACTGAGTCGTTTTCATAAATAGAATGATTCACTCAGTATTTCCCGCTGACAAAACCTTTTTCAAACATGTTTCAGGTGATCTGTTGTGATCCAGGAAAAGTGCCGTGAAGCACTACAAGCTTAAGAAAGTGGCTCAGTATAAAAATAAGGAAACATGTTTTGTAAAATAAAAGATTTCCTCGTGAAATCTCAAGATTGTAAATTACCGGGTTTTATCCCGAGTTGTGAAATAAAATAATCGGGAAATATTTCAGTTTTTAAAAGATCCTGAAGAAACTTCCGCTGTTAAATAAATACCACGGGATTTTCTGTCCCGCGGCTCCTGAAACGGGTCAAACCGGGTCGGGGGCCGTGACAAGAAGAACTTTGGTGAGATGTGATTTGTTCGATCACCTTTGATGTAACCTTCTCTGATCTGAGCTATGCAAGCAGCATTGTCTTCATAAATAATCGTCGGCTCCTTCTTGATCTGTTCTAATCCGCATGCTTCTTGTATGTTATTAATCATTGATCTCAACCACACACATTCTCGACCAGCATCATATAGTACTATTAATTCGGCATGATTTAATGATGTTGTTGTAAGTGTTTGCTTAGTTGACTTCCAAAAAATTGTTGTGCCACCGTATGTGAATACATAACCTGTCTGAGATTTTGCTTTGTGAGGATCTGATAGATATCCAGCGTCGGCATACCCAACAAGTTGGGACTTTTGATCTTTCTGATAGAAAATACCTAAGTCTTGTGTCCCACAAATATACCGGAATACATGTTTTACACCATTCCAGTGTCTACGTGTTGTATTCGAACTGTATCTCGCTAGTACATGTACTGCAAATGCAATGTCAGGTCTTGTGTTATTTGCGAGATACATAAGGGGACCGATCGCGCTTAAGTATGGTACTTCTGGACCAAGTATTTCTTCGCCTTCTTCTTGAGGGCGATAAGGATCCTTGTGTGGATATAGCGGTTGGACAACCATAGGTACGCTAAACGGATGTGCTTTATCCATATTGAAACGTACTAACATCTTCTGGATGTAGTTTGATTGATGGACAAATGTGCCATTGCACAAATACTCAAATTGTAGTCCGATACATAATTTCGTCATACCAAGATCCTTCATTTCAAATTCTTTCTTTAACGACTGAGCAGCTTTCTCTCTCTTCAAGAGATCCGATGATGTTGATATCATCAACATAGACTGTTATTATAGTGAAATTTGAGACTGATCTTTTTATAAAGACACATGGACTGATTACATCAGACTTGTATCCTTCTTTTTCGAGATATACACTAAGTCGATTGTACCACATACGACCAGATTTTTTTGAGACCATATAAAGATCTCTGGAGCATTATAGAACACATATCTCGAGGTGTTGATTTTAATGCTTCAGGCAATTTTAATCATTTAGGGATTTTCATGTAGATGTCATTTTCAAGTGTCCCGTATAAGTATGTGGTGACGACAACCATTAGTCTCATATGAAGTCCTTCAAAGATTGTGAGGCCGATTAGGAACCTAAGGGTTACCGCATCCACTACAGGGGAATACGTTTCCTCATAATCAACTCCTGGGATTTGGGAAAACCCTTGTGCTACAAGTCGAGCCTTATATCGTACAATCTCATTCTTTTCATTTCTTTTTATTGCATACACCCATTTCTAACCTACTGGTTTGACGTCTATGGGTGTTCAGACTACAGGTACGAAAACATGTCACTTTTCAAGCGAATTCAATTCGGCGTTTATGGCTTCTTGCCATCTTGGCCAATCATTTATGTGCATGCACTCTTCTAAAGTTTTTGGTAGGTAATCATTTTCATTGATTACATCCATTGCTATGTCACACCCCGAATTCCACGTGTCACCTGGTGGGCCCGGTGGGGAGTATCGTGACGTGGTTGGCAACATAATAGTCAAACAACACAATATTTAAATGCATAGCGGAAGCAATTGAAAGATATATTTCAACCGAATAAAATATTGTAATATCGTGTATCACAAACAGTTGAAAGTTTATCCACAGAAGGATCGAAATAAATAGGAAACAGTAGTTCAACAGACGATAGGCATCTTAAGCTTGCGAGACTCTTTATTGATGCTAAGGAGAGAATCCAGCCTATTACGCTTAGTACCTGCATTTAATCTTTTTGGGAAAATACGTCAGTTTACACCGGTAAATACAATCAACTGACTCATTTTAAAAAAATGATTAAAAATTGATTTGGATGCACGTGGCATAAACATTTTATAACTTGGGATAATTATATAAATATATAATCTCGTAAAAGAATTACATGTTACTTATGCGTTCAGTAGCCCGGGTCGTGCCGGGTTAAAGATCAATAGACACACCACATTATTTATATGGCAACTGACAGGTGTACGCCTACACCCCGTGCTTAGGTCGTGGCCATTTCGTAAAATGATGCCAAGGATATCCGGGACATGGTCATTAACCTCCCAAAGGCTTTAAGCAAACAAAACAATTTAAACGGGCTGATCAAATATCAATTAGCCACCAAACGATGGAGATTTAATGCCCGACCAAGCGGTATTTTATATACCGTACCCCAAGCCCGTATAGGGAAAATAAGTTAAAAGTATTTACCTGAGCAAAGTAATAATCACAATAAGCAATTGCAAGTAGCTTTTACTGATTCTCCTATTCTGGAACAAAGGTTTATAATAACCTATTAGAATCCTAACGGGTCTTTAATTAAGCTTAAGCTTAGACCGGTTAGTTTCAAAGATACGGTTCGTACGCACGATTAAGCGAAGACCGGAATAGAATGTGATTTAGACCCGACAAGTTTGAAGACTTTCTTAATATGGGTATTTCATACACATTCTGGATTTTGAGATAAAACCGATAAGGTTTGACCCGTTTCGGCTAATTTATGTAAACTAGTTACATAAACCGAACCGAACGCGTAATAAGCGTAACGGGTATCCGTAAGAGCCATATACAGGTTTCCTAAGTTAATATGCCTCAAATATGTGGTGACATCAGTAAGATGTCTTTTATTATCCCCGAAACGAATTTAAACACAAACTATGCCCCGTAGGGGTAGTTTGGTCATTTACAAGGTTATAAAAGAGTTTAAGTATTAACCTGAGTTACAGGTCTGATATAATCAGCAAAAATACTTATTTTACTAAGTTATAACAGTAGGGTAGAGTATATATGTGAAATTTATCAATTATAACCAAACTATGCACCGTAGGGGCATTTTGGTAATTTCACATAAGCCGTAAAGCTCAAAACTGAAGTCTGAGTTAAACAACTTTTTCTTACTGTTAAAATATTATAATTTACCTAAAATATCAGTAGGTATCAACCCTTGTATGTTTAAAATAGTTCTAGTACATACTATGCGTTAAAAACGCTTAAAAAGGCGATTAGAAGCCATTTCCGGGTTCTATACATAAAGCTGATATTTTTTTTTATTATTCCAGAAGGATTAAAATAATTTATTTATCATATCTAATCAGTAGCAAAAGGTTTGGAGTCGATTAGATATATAAAACTCATTTTATAGCCCGTTAGGGCAAAACCGACAATTACCGAATTAAGCTTACGACTCTAAGTTATGCTCAGCCTAAAATTAATTAAAAATCTTTAAAAATCCCAAAATAATATATTACATCAGTGGGTAAAAAGTTTGATATCAAAAAGTGGGTTTAAATAGGCCATACGCTAATTACGCCGTTTAATTAACATAAAGCTTTCAATTTACGCTAATGAGCATAACTCTTAATCTAGACCTCAAACTGATGTCAAATTTTGGTTACAAGTTTATATATCAGTAATTAAGGTTTCTACTCTTTTACATTTTCAAAAATCATGTTTTAAGGTGAAAAGGGCATAATGGTCAACATATGAGCAATTAACGGAATCATGCATATTAATTGGATAACTAATGAACCAAGGTGTATAATCACAGAGGGTAATACTAGCATGTAACCTAGTCCAATTAAAGCTCTTAGGTATTTCTAAAACATACCAAAACGGGTCAGAACTGAAGTCAAAGCAAAAGTCAAATCTTTGCGACTTTCGGTTCCGAACCGGGTCTAAACAGAAAATTGTCGGGTTGAACATGTTTAGACATGTTCTTACACTAATTACCAAGTTATATTAATGATCAAACAGGTTGTATGTGTTCTACATTGCTAATTATGCATAAATTAGAAAATAAGCATTCTGTTGACTTTTTAATAACAAGTTTGACCCGACATTTGACCTAGTTAGAGTGGTAATCAGATGGTGCCCTTTTAAGGGTTTAATGCCCACATAATTACCAACTTATAACTACTTTCAATTCGACTAATCACTGAAACATCAATGATTAATCGCTAAGTCAACCGTTAATTACGACGGTTTGACTTTTAAGCTAAAACTAAGCAAAAACTTAACTAAGAAAGGTTAAGCATACTTACCGAAGTCCTATGCACGATTAGTGATCACTTGAGCCTGCTTTGGAGCTCCAGAAATGATCAGAAATGCTGAAGGAAGGTGTGAAGAATTGGTTGCAACTTTGGCCCTTTATATAGTGCTCAAGAACTCATGGATCATTGACACACAAGTCTAACCAAGGCCATGGATCACTTCCAGATGTCCCTAAGTGTCTAGGGGTTGCCTAGGGGTCGTGCAAGATGTGGAAAATCGTTTATAAGTCGGTTAGAATGCAAATGGAAGACAAGAACCCAACAAAATAGGAGTAAACGACCCCTCGCGGCACGCGTAGCCCCCCCCCCCCTGGGCCTTCGCGTGGCGCGAGGCCCCTTCTGATCAAATCTCCAACTTTTGATTTTTACGCTTTGGTCCTTGGCTCTTGGGAACTTTGCTACGACTTTATTTCTTCCACTTTGAACCCTCCAAATTGACTTATAAGGGCTTTAAGACATATACCCACTTTGTTTAGTCCTCGGTTAACTTTATTGTTACCCGAAAAGTCATAAACTTCATCGTTGACGCTTTTAACCCCTCGCATACGAATTTGATCATAACTTTCTCATACGATAACAAAACTTTATGAAAATTTTATCGTGCATTCTAGTGAGCATAAATAATTGTTACAAAGCTTCGGGTTTGCTAAAAGGTCACTCAGAGGTATACTTTAAACATGTTGACACATTTAACCCCTGTAGTTTGTAATCTCTCACTTTCTTCCATATTTAGCTTCGTATGATCCATGATTTATTCGTTTGAAGGTATGAGCATCATGTAGGGTTATTATTAAGTATATTTATTCACTGTTGACATTTTGAACTTGTATATTTACATACTTTCCATGTTTTTCAACTTTAGTCCTTTCAGAATATTCTTTCACACGTTCAAACTTATGACACGTGTCAACACATTATAGGACATGAATTTTTGAGGTGTTACATCCTCACCCCCTTAAAAGAAATCTCGACCTCGAGATTTACTGAAACAAATAAGGGCATCTTTCTTTCATTGTGGACTCAACCTCCCACGTGTATTCGGGACCTCTACGGGCATCCCATTTTACCTTTACAATAGGTACATGCTTCCTTCGAAGCTTCTTAACCTGTCGATCTTCAATCGACAATGGTTTTTCCACAAATTTTAAGCTCTCATCTATATGCACATCTGTATGTGGTATGACCAGTGATTCGTCAGCGAAACACTTCTTCAGATTGCAGATGTGGAATACATTATGAATACCACTGAGTTCTTCTGGTAAGTTTAACTTATTGGCAACTGATCCGACACGTTCGATAACCTCGAAAGGTCCTATGTATCTCGGGCTTAGCTTGCCTTTCTTACCAAATCGCATCACTCCCTTCCAGGGTGATACTTTAAGCAACACCTTTTCACCTACCTCGAAGTGGAAGGATTTACGCTTTAAATCTGCGTAGCTTTTCTGCCTATCTCTGGCGGCTTTCAGGCGGTCACGAATCTGGACAATCTTGTCCGTCGTTTCAAAAACTATTTCCGGACCTGACAGTTGGACATCTCCAACTTCTGCCCAACAAACGGGCGTTCTATACTTTCTACCGTATAAAGCCTCGAAAGGCGCAGCCTTGATGCTGGTATGGTAGCTATTGTTATATGAAAACTCAATCAATGGTAGGTGGTTATCCCAACTACCACCTAAATCAATTACACATGCCCGTAGCATGTCTTCCAATGTTTGGATGGTACGCTCACTCTGTCCGTCAGTCTGAGGGTGGTAAGCCGTACTGAAATTTAAGCGCGTGCCCAAAGCTTGTTGGAAACTCTTCCAAAAATGTGAGGTGTATCTAGTATCTCTGTCAGAGATAATAGCTACAGGTACACTATGTAGAGCTACAATCTTGTCTACGTATAATTGGGCTAACATGTCGGAGCTATAGGTCTCCTTTATGGGTAGGAAATGTGCTGACTTCATCAGTCTATCCACGATCACCCATATCGTATCATTTCCCTTCCTTGTTTTAGGTAACTTGGTGATAAAATCCATAATTACCATTTCCCACTTCCATGTGGGAAGTTCAGGCTGTTGTAGCAAACCTGACGGCTTTTGATGTTCAGCTTTGACTTGCGCACACGTCAAGCATTTAGCTACATAGGTGGCTACAGACTTCTTCAAGCCTATCCACCAATAATTCGCCTTCAGATCCTGGTACATCTTATCAGCTCCAGGATGAACGGAATATTTAGAGCTGTGGGCTTCCTGGAGGATAACATCTCGAAGTCATCCATATACTGGAACCCATATTCTTCCATTCAGTCTCAAAATCCCGTCCTTGCCTTGAGATAACTGTTCTTCAGTTACTCCCAGCTTTTCATTGGGATAGTTAGCTTCCAACACAGCTTCCTTCTGTGCAGCTAACAACCTTTCATTCAAACTGTTCTTGATTTCAATGCTCTTGGCATTGATTCTGATGGGTTTCACCCTTTCCTTTCTGCTTAAGGCATCAGCAACCACGTTTGCTTTGCCTGGATGGTATCTGATTTCACAATCATAATCATTCAACGTCTCCATCCGTCGGCGCTGCCTCATGTTTAGGTCCTTCTGGTTAAACAGGTGTTGGAGGCTCTTGTGATCAGAATAGATCACAAACTTGATTCCATACAAATAGTGCCTCCATAGCTTCAGTGCAAATACAACGGCACCCAAATCCAAGTCATGGGTGGTGTAATTCTTTCCGTGCACTTTTAATTGACGTGATGCATAGGCAATAACTTTTCCTTTCTGCTTAAGTACACATCCCATCCCAGTGTGTGATGCATCACAGTATACCACGAATTCTTTTATTCCATCCGGCAACGTTAATACAGGAGCGTTGCTCAACTTCTGTTTAAGGATATCAAAGGATTCTTGCTGCTTAGGGCCCCAAACGAACTTTACTTTCTTCTTAGTCAAGGAAGTTAAGGGTGCAGCAATCCTTGAAAAATTTTCAATTAAACGTCTGTAATATCCTGCCAATCCCAGGAAGCTACGAATTTCTGTGGGCGTCTTCGGCTCATGCCAGTTCATGACAGCTTCCACCTTAATGGGATCAACTTGGATTCCACGCTCGCTAACCACATGTCCAAGAAATTGGACTTCACGAAGCCAGAATTCACATTTAGAGAATTTGGCATACAGCTTCTCCTGCTGAAGTAATGAAAGAATACATCGAAGATGTTTCTCATGATCAGCTTTATTCTTCGAGTAGATGAGGATGTCGTCTATGAAGACGATGACAAATTTGTCCAAGTAGGGCTTGCAGACGCGATTCATGAGATCCATGAATGCGGCAGGTGCATTTGTGAGCCCAAAAGGCATCACTAGGAACTCGTAATGACCATAACGAGTCCTAAATGCAGTTTTGTGTACATCTTCATCTTTGACCTTCAATTGATGATAGCCTGACCTTAAGTCAATCTTGGAGAAGTAGCTTGCCCCTTGGAGTTGATCGAACAGATTGTCGATTCTGGGCAATGGGTACCTATTCTTGATAGTGACTTTATTAAGCTCACGGTAATCGATGCACAGACGCATCGATCCATCCTTCTTCTTGACAAATAAGATTGGTGCTCCCCAAGGAGACGAACTGGGTCTAATGAAATCTTTGGCCAGCAACTCATCTAGTTGCGTTCTTAATTCCTTCATCTCCGTTGGCGCCAACCTATAAGGTGCTCTAGCAACAGGTGCTGCTCCAGGGATGATGTCAATCCTGAATTCGACTTGTCTATCTGGTGGTAAACCAGGTAGTTCTTCAGGAAAAACTTCAGGGTATTCAGAAATGACGGGGATGTCTTCCATCTTGGGTTTCGGCTCATCGATAGTTACCTGTGCCATGTAGATGACACAACCCTTCTTTAAACACTTGGAGGCCTTGAGCATAGTCACTTGCTCAGGCAGCCCATACTGGGTATCTCCCCGAATGGTAAGTGATTCACCAGACGGAGTCTTAATCACCACTTGCTTTTTGTTGCAGACAATTTGGGCCTGGTTATGAGATAACCAGTCCATACCCAAAACTATGTCAAAACCGGCTAACTTAAAGGGAAGTAGAGACAGAGGAAAAGAGTGGTTCTTAAAGGATATAACATATCCATCTAACACAGTTGAGACGGTTTCTATGGTGCCATCTGCTAGCTCCACCTCATAATTCACATTTAAGGTTTTGACAAGTAAATTCAGCAATTTGCAAAACTTATTATCTACGAAAGACTTATCAGCGCCTGAATCAAAAAGTACTCTTGCATAGACATCATTTACAAGGAAAGTACCTGTAATCACGTTGTCGTCCTGGACGGCTTCCTTTGCGTCCATCCTGAACACTCTAGCATTTGTCTTCTTTCCTTCGTCGTCTTTCTTTGCATATTTCGGGCAGTTGGTCTTAATGTGGCCCTTTTCATTGCAACGGTAGCACGTTGCGTCTTTCATCTTCTTGCAATCCAAGGTCTTGTGCTCCTTGGACTTGCATATACCACATGCAAAAGTTTTCGACTGAGTCTGCGAGTTTGACTCAAACCTGCACTTCCCGAAGTGCTGTTTCTTGCAGACTTTGCACTTGGGCTTATCACCAGACTGATGCCCATCCTTCCTAGACTCAGACCCTTTTCTGTGGTCATTGTTTCTTCGATGCTTCTTGTTTGACCTTCGTGAAGTGTCATCTTCACGTTTCCTCTTCTCGGCATCTGAGTTCCTCAGCGATCTCTATCGGACCGCGTCCAGAGTGAGGGATAAGGATATATCAGTTACCGATCGGAAAGTAGTCGGCCGAGATGCCTTCACGCTTGCCTTTATTTCTGGGGCTAGACCCCCGATGAAACGAGCTATTCTTTTGGGTTCCGGGGTCACTAGATACGGAACCAATCTTGATAGGGTGTTGAAGCTCGTGAGGTAAGCTTGGCAGTCAAGGTTCTTCATAACCAACGATAGAAAATCAGACTCTATCTTCTCCACCTCATGCTGAGGGCAGTAGTTTTCCCTATTAAGGGCACCAAATTGCTCCCATGTCATGTTGTACAATGGGATCTTCCCGGTGGCTTGAATCAACGATCTCCACCAGGCTAAGGCCTCACCCTTAAATGATTGCGACACAAACTTGACCACATCCCTCTCAGCGCATCCGCTGATATCCACAACTGTATCCATCTCATCTAACCACGTCATACAATCTACAGCTCCTTTCTCCCCAGTGAAATCCCTGGGTTTACATGAGACAAAATATTTGTAGGAGCAACCCTTGTCACGGGGTCCTTGATTTAGCATTATCTTCTGAGACGGGTCACTATGATGGTTTGAGGAGCGACGATCGTCATCTCCTTTCTTGGTTTCATCTTTCTTGGGAGGTGGCTTGCTGTGAGCTTCAGAGTGTGTTTTAGGCTTTGAATGCGGCGTAGATAGGGTCCTGCTGCGAGTCCCACTATATTCTTCATACAGCCGCTCTAAGGCCTTTGTAACAGCGTCATCAACTAACGCTTTCAATTCAGCACCCGTTATATTAATTCGGGCGTTATCATTATTCTCCACTGGGTGACTATTAACTAACGTCAACTAACGCTTTCAATTCAGCACCCGTTATATTAATTCGGGCGTTATCATT
Organism: Helianthus tuberosus; assembly: GCA_030545235.1. Classification (NCBI taxonomy): domain Eukaryota; kingdom Viridiplantae; phylum Streptophyta; class Magnoliopsida; order Asterales; family Asteraceae; genus Helianthus; species Helianthus tuberosus. Next base: position 205,599,290 of record CM060441.1, read on the forward strand.
ATTCTCCACTGGGTGACTATTAATCTCATCCGAGTCAGCCATTTTAATTTAAACTGTTACATAAGACAATAACAATAGTTTATTTGGGAGTTCATTATAGATTTGTCTTTTATAGCAATTTCATTAACCATGGTAATATAAGCCATATTTGGTCAATTTATTTATTTAGGATTTTATTATAATTTATCCTAATTATAAAACAATAGCATTTTTATTAGTGGCACAAAAGGCCTAGTCATAATGACATTTTTAAATTATAAGCTGTGATTTCAGAGAATCAGGGCTTTAAGGCTTGAACATAGTTCATTACCTTTTTCGGACAGGGAGTCATAGCTACCACTGTCTTTTGGCTCATGTAGAAATGAGCAAGGCCCGTAGGCACCATATTACCAATGTATGGTCAAAATATGATCATCTTAATTGATGATTTGAACCCATGATTCAGAGATCATTAAGTTGGGTTAGGAATCTTTCGAAGAATCCTTATATTAGAATGACGTGTGTGATTTTAACGAATCACATCTGCCAGGAGCGTTAACATGTTTACAGATGTTAACAGGGATTTGAATCTTTTAAACAGGTCTTACCATCATGGCCAGGTCTTCACAATGACACTCAGGCTAGGTTTCACTCTTAAGACTCTTATTAATATTTAAATAGGCAGATTATTATTAAAAGGAATGATTTTGATTTATTTATTCCATATAATATATTTATGCATATAATAGCAAAAATGAAATTTATAAATTAAACATTCCATTAATTATTAATAGGTTACACATCGCCCTAAACGGGACTTTTTAATAAAGCAACATACCCACGCAGGGGTCAAATCAAAATACTAGTCCACGCAGGGACTTAAACAAACAACACACCCTCGTAGGGTTAACAGAAAGATAGACCCACGCAGGGGTTCAAAACAAACAACCAAACATACCCACGCAGGGGCTACTACAGCAAGACAGGCCCACGCAGGGGCTCAACTACTACAAGGAAATTACATCAACAGTGGAAGGATTCAGTGGTCCTTCTTGCTCTTCCCTTTTATTAAACTTGTTAATCCCTGGAAGAAAGTTTGTCGCTCCCTGCGATCTCGGTGAAAGTCTCGCTCGACCTGGTCCAACCTCTGAAGAATCTCTTCCCGTTCTGGGGGAGAAAACCGTGGCGGCTGCGATTGTGTCCGAATTATAGGTCTAGCCGGAATTTGGTACCCATGAGTTGGGTACCCTGCTCCCTAAGGAGCTCCATACGGTCCTTCCAGGTTAAAGGCGTTGTAATTGGCCGCTACCAAGTATGGGTCGGCTTCCGCGTAATTGTAGTTGGTGTGAGTCGGCGGCCCAAACGGGTTGTATGTCATAGAACCCGTGTATGCTGGAATCGGGTTATCAAAACCCATCGGTGGTGGTTGCGGTGCAACTGGGTTCGAAGGCCCACCCATTTCTGGATCTTCTTGAAGTGGCGGATAATGACTGCCACTTGATTGTCGAGGAGAGCTAAAATGAAAGTCCCCTCCTCGTGCAGACATACGTGCTCCGGTTCTCCTACGCCTCAGCGATTGCGGAGGTGCCGGCTGAACTGGTGGCGGTGTAGGCGGTGGAGGCGGTGGCGTGACTGCCACGAATCGTGAATCCTCAGAGGGATCCTGCTTCTGCTGCTGCTGGTGAGGCGACAAATGATGCGAGGGTGTAAAATACCACTCGTACTGATTAAATCGTGCCTGGTAACTGTCCGGACCATGGTAGGGTGATCCGTGAAAAGATGAACCATCTGAGACCTCGATAGGATGGTTCGGAGTTCCGGTTGCGGGCTCGATTGGATCGGTGTCCTCGTCCATAACTTCTGCATGATCGCCGGAGAAATGATCCTCCGGCCCCATTGGGTTAAAACCCACTGGTTCTTGTATGTAATTTGCCGGGTTAAACCGGCCCCTAAAAACAGGTGTAGGGTCACCAAAAGAATGGTGCGATAGGGATCGTTGAAGAGGTATGTAAGATGGTTGAGGGTTGTTGGGCTCATTTTCCGAATGTGGCCCATAAGAGTTATGAATGGGGGCGTCAAACTGTACGATACAGATCGTCTAGCTGGTTCAAAAAGGTTCCTCCAGTTTTCTCTAGGGTCAGCACTCGCAGTGGCGGAAGGAGCTTGCATGCGCGAAGGTCCTGCCTCGTCGTCATTGGGGGCGGTGATTGGCCCCTTGCCTCGTCCTCTTCGTCGAAAGAATCTTGGCGGCATAATCAATCCTGTCAATACAACATAAGATAACGACAAGAATATATAAAAATAAAGGACAAAACAAAACACAACAAGGTAGAATTTGTCCTATGTTATTTGTCTAGACTCGAAAGTTTTTTTTTTTTTTGGAATGTGCAATTTGTGTAACTGAGATTAAACACAAAAGGCTAGTGTTTAATTCACTCAGCGTTGGCTCTGATAGCAACCTGTCACACCCCGAATTCCACGTGTCACCTGGTGGGCCCGGTGGGGAGTATCGTGACGTGGTTGGCAACATAATAGTCAAATAACACAATATTTAAATGCACAGCGGAAGCAATTGAATGATATATTTCAACCGAATAAAATATTGTAATATCGTGTATCACAAACAGTTGAAAGTTTATCCACAGAAGGATCGAAATAAATAGGAAATAGTAGTTCAACAGACGATAGGCATCTTAAGCTTGCGAGACTCTTTATTGATGCTAAGGAGAGAATCCAGCCTATTACGCTTAGTACCTGCATTTAATCTTTTTGGGAAAATACGTCAGTTTACACCGGTAAATACAATCAACTGACTCATTTTAAAAAAAATGATTAAAAATTGATTTGGATGCACGTGGCATAAACATTTTATAACTTGGGATAATTATATAAATATATAATCTCGTAAAAGAATTACATGTTACTTATGCGTTCAGTAGCCCGGGTCGTGCCGGGTTAAAGATCAATAGACACACCACATTATTTATATGGCAACTGACAGGTGTACGCCTACACCCCGTGCTTAGGTCGTGGCCATTTCGTAAAATGATGCCAAGGATATCCGGGACATGGTCATTAACCTCCCAAAGGCTTTAAGCAAACAAAACAATTTAAACGGGCTGATCAAATATCAATTAGCCACCAAACGATGGAGATTTAATGCCCGACCAAGCGGTATTTTATATACCGTACCCCAAGCCCGTATAGGGAAAATAAGTTAAAAGTATTTACCTGAGCAAAGTAATAATCACAATAAGCAATTGCAAGTAGCTTTTACTGATTCTCCTATTCTGGAACAAAGGTTTATAATAACCTATTAGAATCCTAACGGGTCTTTAATTAAGCTTAAGCTTAGACCGGTTAGTTTCAAAGATACGGTTCGTACGCACGATTAAGCGAAGACCGGAATAGAATGTGATTTAGACCCGACAAGTTTGAAGACTTTCTTAATATGGGTATTTCATACACATTCTGGATTTTGAGATAAAACCGATAAGGTTTGACCCGTTTCGGCTAATTTATGTAAACTAGTTACATAAACCGAACCGAACGCGTAATAAGCGTAACGGGTATCCGTAAGAGCCATATACAGGTTTCCTAAGTTAATATGCCTCAAATATGTGGTGACATCAGTAAGATGTCTTTTATTATCCCCGAAACGAATTTAAACACAAACTATGCCCCGTAGGGGTAGTTTGGTCATTTACAAGGTTATAAAAGAGTTTAAGTATTAACCTGAGTTACAGGTCTGATATAATCAGCAAAAATACTTATTTTACTAAGTTATAACAGTAGGGTAGAGTATATATGTGAAATTTATCAATTATAACCAAACTATGCACCGTAGGGGCATTTTGGTAATTTCACATAAGCCGTAAAGCTCAAAACTGAAGTCTGAGTTAAACAACTTTTTCTTACTGTTAAAATATTATAATTTACCTAAAATATCAGTAGGTATCAACCCTTGTATGTTTAAAATAGTTCTAGTACATACTATGCGTTAAAAACGCTTAAAAAGGCGATTAGAAGCCATTTCCGGGTTCTATACATAAAGCTGATATTTTTTTTATTATTCCAGAAGGCTTAAAATAATTTATTTATCATATCTAATCAGTAGCAAAAGGTTTGGAGTCGATTAGATATATAAAACTCATTTTATAGCCCGTTAGGGCAAAACCGACAATTACCGAATTAAGCTTACGACTCTAAGTTATGCTCAGCCTAAAATTAATTAAAAATATTTAAAAATCCCAAAATAATATATTACATCAGTGGGTAAAAAGTTTGATATCAAAAAGTGGGTTTAAATAGGCCATACGCTAATTACGCCGTTTAATTAACATAAAGCTTTCAATTTACGCTAATGAGCATAACTCTTAATCTAGACCTCAAACTGATGTCAAATTTTGGTTACAAGTTTATATATCAGTAATTAAGGTTTCTACTCTTTTACATTTTCAAAAATCATGTTTTAAGGTGAAAAGGGCATAATGGTCAACATATGAGCAATTAACGGAATCATGCATATTAATTGGATAACTAATGAACCAAGGTGTATAATCACAGAGGGTAATACTAGCATGTAACCTAGTCCAATTAAAGCTCTTAGGTATTTCTAAAACATACCAAAACGGGTCAGAACTGAAGTCAAAGCAAAAGTCAAATCTTTGCGACTTTCGGTTCCGAACCGGGTCTAAACAGAAAATTGTCGGGTTGAACATGTTTAGACATGTTCTTACACTAATTACCAAGTTATATTAATGATCAAACAGGTTGTATGTGTTCTACATTGCTAATTATGCATAAATTAGAAAATAAGCATTCTGTTGACTTTTTAATAACAAGTTTGACCCGACATTTGACCTAGTTAGAGTGGTAATCAGAGGGTGCCCTTTTAAGGGTTTAATGCCCACATAATTACCAACTTATAACTACTTTCAATTCGACTAATCACTGAACCATCAATGATTAATCGCTAAGTCAACCGTTAATTACGACGGTTTGACTTTTAAGCTAAAACTAAGCAAAAACTTAACTAAGAAAGGTTAAGCATACTTACCGAAGTCCTATGCACGATTAGTGATCACTTGAGCCTGCTTTGGAGCTCCAGAAATGATCAGAAATGCTGAAGGAAGGTGTGAAGAATTGGTTGCAACCTTGGCCCTTTATATAGTGCTCAAGAACTCATGGATCATTGACACACAAGTCTAACCAAGGCCATGGATCACTTCCAGATATCCCTAAGTGTCTAGGGGTTGCCTATGGGTCGTGCAAGATGTGGAAAATCGTTTATAAGTCGGTTAGAATGCAAATGGAAGACAAGAACCCAACAAAATCGGAGCAAACGACCCCTCGCGGCACGCGTAGCCCCCCCCCCCCCCCAGGGCCTTCGCGTGGCGCGAGGCCCCTTCTGATCAAATCTCCAACTTTTGATTTTTACGCTTTGGTCCTTGGCTCTTGGGAACTTTGCTACGACTTTATTTATTGCACTTTGAACCCTCCAAATTGACTTATAAGGGCTTTAAGACATATACCCACTTTGTTTAGTCCTCGGTTAACTTTATTGTTACCCGAAAAGTCATAAACTTCATCGTTGACGCTTTTAAACCCTCGCATACGAATTTGATCATAACTTTCTCATACGATAACGAAACTTTATGAAATTTTTATCGTGCATTCTAGTGAGCATAAATAATTGTTACAAAGCTTCGGGTTTGCTAAAAGGTCACTCAGAGGTATACGTTAAACATGTTGACACATTTAACCCCTGTAGTTTGTAATCTCTCACTTTCTTCCATATTTAGCTTCGTATGATCCATGATTTATTCGTTTGAAGGTATGAGCATCATGTAGGGTTATTATTAAGTATATTTATTCACTGTTGACATTTTGAACTCGTATATTTACATACTTTCCATGTTTGTCAACTTTAGTCCTTTCAGAACATTCTTTCACACGTTCAAACTTATGACACGTGTCAACACATTATAGGACATGAATTTTCGAGGTGTTACATGCTATAGCTTATGTGAATATGTCATCAACACGTGTTTTATTCCGGTTCCACATTGTACTATCTTGTACATAATTAATAGAGATCTTACTTTCGTTCGGTACTGGTGCTTCTTCTGAAACTTCATTTTCCTCTGGATTCATAGTTGTCTCTTCTGGGACATTTACCTCTACCGGGGTATCATTTATAATCTTTTCTGAGTTTTCACCAACTGCGTTACTTTGCTCTTTTCGTTTCCGTGGGTTTTTGTCTTTGGAACCGACTGGTCTCCCACGCTTTCGTTGTATAGTAATCGCTTCTGGGATTACTTCAATTCGAGCACATTCATTTGATGGTGGTACATATGACTTTGTCACTCTATTTGTGTATGTGAATGCATCTGGTAATTCATTCGCTATTCTTTGCAAATGTATAATCTTTTGGACTTCATATTCACATTGAACACTTCGGGGTTCGAGATTTGATAGCGATGATGCATTCCACGTTATTTATTGTGTTACCAGTCTTTCTTTGTCCTTATCTCCCCCTAAGACTGGGAACATTGTTTCATCAAAATGACAGTCAGCATACCGTGTACTGTAAACATGTCTCCCGTCATTGGTTCTAAATATTTAATTATGGACTGTGAGTTAAAACCAATATACATACCCAGTCTTCTTTGGGGTCCCATTGTAGTGTGTTGTGGTGGCGGTATTGGTACATATACCGCACAACCAAAAATTCTAAGGTGGGACAAACTTGGTTCTCGTCCAGAGACCAGTTGCAATGGGGAGTATTCATGATCAGCAGTTGGTCTCAATCTAATCAGTGCAGCGGCATGCAAAATAGCATGGCCCCATGCAGAAGATGGTAGTTTACATCTCACTAAAAGTGGTCTAGCGATTATTTGTAATCGTTTAATCAAAGATTCAGCTAAACCGTTTTGTGTTTGAACATGAGGTACTGAATGTTCAACATTGATCCCGATTGACGTACAATAGTCATTAAACGCTTGGGATGTGAACTCTCCCGCATTATCCATCCGGATGTTTCTAATTTGATTGTCGGGGAAATTGGCTCTCAATTGTATGATTTGAGCTAAAAGTCAGGCAAATGCTACATTTCGAGTAGCTAAAAGGCTCACATGTAACCACCTTGAGGATGCGTCTATTAAGACCAAGAAATAGCGGAATGATCCACACGGAGGATGAATAGGCCCGCAAATATCCCCTCGAATTCTTTCTAAAAATGATGGGGTTTCATTTATCAATTTAGTTTGTGAGGGCCGAGTTATAAGTTTGCCCAGAGAGCATGCTACACATGATAAGTCTTGTGGTAGCAAAACTTTTAAGTTTTTAAGAGGGTGCCCGGTTGCACTTTTGAATATTCATCTCATCATTATGCTACCAGGGTGACCTAGACGGTCATGCCATTTATTGAATGTGTCTTTATCTAACAGCTTTTGGTTACTCACCATGTATGATTCGATAGGATTGATATTAGTACAATATAATCCAGAGGATAAGGCTTCTAATTGTTCAACAATTGTTTCTTTTCCATTTTTTGTTTGAAGTAATTTGAAGATATTCAATATTATTTTCAGATATTGTTTTTAGGTGGTAGCCGTTTTTTCGAATATCTTTAAAGCTGAGTAAATTTCTTCTGGATTTACTATAATATAATGCATTATCAATAGTTAATTGGGTACCCGAAGATAATGTTATGTGTGCTCCGCTGGAGCCTTATATAAGGTTACTGACACCAGATATAGTACTAATCGGTGTCTCTGCCGGAGACAACTCAGAGAAAAATTTCATATCTTTGAGAATAGTGTTAGTACTACTGCTATCTACTAGACATTCATCCCCAATAATAGCTCTACTGGAGCTAGTATACATATTTCTTCAGGAAATAAAAATAAATAAAAGTTAATTCAAAGAAGTAAAATGAAACATTGCAATGCCTCAATGATGTGTTTAGGGGTGTGACATGTGCGGGACCAATGATTTGACATTCCACATTTATAACAAATGTTGCTTTGGTTCCCGCTACTTTTCCCGTTTGAAGGTCGCCCCGTATTATGTCGACTCGATTCACCACCGCTATTTTTTAGTGTTCTGGGACTCTCGATGCCATGTATATCCCCGTCCTCGACCACGACCACGACCTCTGCTGGGGCCGCGGCCTCTACCTCTACCTCGTCCGCTTTGAGAATTGGCCACATTCGCTTCAGGGAATGGGCTTGCACCGATGGGTCGAGATTGATGGTTTTGTAGTAGGAGCTTGTTGTTTTGCTCCGCGACCAAAAGACATGATATCAGTTCAGAATATTTAGTAAATTGACGTTCCCTATATTGCTGTGATAGGAGCATATTTGAGGCATGGAACGTTGAGAATTTTTTTTTCAAGTATGTCTTCATCGGTTATTTTTTCACCACATAATTTTAACTCAAAGGTAATGGGGAATAAGGCAGAATTATATTGACTGACAGCCTTAAAATCATGTAGTCGTAAATGAAGCCATTCATAGCGGGCTTTGGGAGTAAGACCAACTTCTGGTGGTCAAAACGTTCTTTGATGTTTGTCAATAATTCAAGAGGGTCCTCAACAGTTAGATATTTCCGCTTTAGCTTTATCTTGAGGTGAAGTTTGATTATCATCAATAATTGTCTTCCCCAAATTATTTGCTGTCAAATGAATTTTAGCATCAAGAGTCCATGGGAGGTAGTTGTTACCCGAGATGTCAAGTGCGGTGAATTCAAGCTTTGATAAATTCGACGTTTTATCCACAAATGAAAAAATCAAGTATTTAAAATTGAGCCGTAATATAAAATATATTCATTGTAGGAGAATTTCAGGTTCTCTATAGGTAGAACTTCGGGTTCTATATGTTGGGCCGTTTGTTATATAAGAAAAGAATTTAAAAATAATTATATATGCTAAATAATAATATCTAAATACTTCAAATATCGAATAGTAATATTATATTATATATTAATGGATGATGGATTCCATTGTTGCTGGATATATCTTTAAGGTATATATTTTAATTAATATGTAACTAGATTCTATATACATCTTATTTGCAACACAATGGTTATAATAGTAAAACTTGTTCTCATGATTTACTTAAACATGCCAAGTGACTTCAATTAACCATCAGGATATTAAGTCGTCCGTTCAGAAACTATATATATAAACTGGTTGGGTTATTGTTGTTATATTTTTATTATTTTCAATGTCAACTTCAACTCCCCTACATGTGCAGAATATATTGAATTTTTTTTTTCACTTCAGCAAATTATAATGGCAGACAACTTTTAACATTCGTACCTTATATCACGAAAGATATTCAATCGATGGAGGCTCAATCCAATGAAGGTCTAACACCGGCTATTTAAATGGATGTTCGTTAGAACATTGAGTTACAAAACAAAGATTAACTTTGGAACAAGGCGTTTAACAGTATCTTAAGTCAACCGTATAAATGTGGTGACGATTTGGATAGCGGTTCGTATCGGAGTCATCCAGACTTCGGTGTGAACCAAGGCTACAAACAGATGTTGGCCGTGGCGGAACGAACATGAACAGCGTTGAGACACATGGCAACGACGATTAGCTTGGTTCAGGGGGTGACACTGAGGCTACAATGGATTTCCACACAAGAGACGGTGGTTTCGCCGGCGAAGGTTGAAGAGACCGCCGTCAAAGAACTGTCATCTCCGACGACGGTTAAGCAGCCGGAGATTGGAGGAACCGCGCCAGGGGAAGGTTTTCGGGTAAGATTGCTATGTGTGACGGCAGGAACCGTCGTGTGTTTGACAAAAAAAATCTAATTTAATTATATTCGATCTTGTGATTATTATTTGGAAGAACTGTTTTTCGTTTCGGTCCTAATACACAGAAACAGGGCAGTCCTAGTTTGTTCTAAAGTTCAAAAGAAAATTGCAGAAAAATTGATAGTGTACCCGGGTTTGATGAACGGCAATTATCTGAATCCAAGCTGGTAAATTCCCTGATGAATAGAGCGATTCGTGCTGATAACGTGACAAAAATCCAAAGAGAAATAGAGATAAACTGAATTCCATATTATCATTCTACTCAACATTACAATATATATATTGGTAAACATAACTATAAACCCTAAAGCCCATAAGTAATGGGTTGTGTTTCCATTTTTTATAGTTTTATTGTTAATCACTTTCAAAAATAGAAACTATCGCCCGAAGATTTAGCATTGGCTAATTGATTATCAACCTATCTATACTCTTAACAACTTCCTTTTTATCCCCTTGAGAACCCTCCCACCAGCCCTTGTTCGTGCCTTATTTTCCGTTTACGCTAACGCCACCGCCCACACTCGTCGTCAGCGTCGGAGACATTTATTTGGGAGGTTATATTGTTGTTATTAATAACTAATGATAGTTTGATAACTTTTGAAGATTTTTAATAAATACAAAAATGATTTTAGGTAATTTCCTCCTAACATACTTTACTCCAAGAGTTAATTTGCAGTTTTGGTCCACACAAAATGGGGGAAAAAGAGTGGTCATGGGATGTCGAATCCCACCTAAATTGACCAAATAATATTGATTCCTTTTACAAGACGTATTACCAAAAAAAACTTCAAAGGCAAAGTATATTGCTTTATATGTTTACCAAAAAAAAAACCGTCAAACGCAAAGTATATTGCTTTATATATTTCTAGGTTCAAAATTCATATATTACATGAGTTGAATAAATGAATTTTAAAAATATTTTGTAGCATAGATATGTTAAAATCATAATATGCATGTTTATAAATAATATTCAATAACTTTAGGAACCAAATTTAAGAATTTTATATTGTTAAAACACTTGTACATATTTAATAGCTTAATTGGTTATAGAAACTACATTATACAAGTACCTAATATTTGTAAACTAATTATTGACGTGAATATTGGTTATAAGAACTATATTATACAAGTACCTAATATTTGTAAACTAATGATTGACATAAATAATATTTAGAGTTACAAATCAAAGCTTAAAGTATTACAATCCTTGAAAAGAATAATTTTAACATTGCCAAAACTTATAAAATTTTGATCTCTTCAATCACTACTAAATAAATGTACAACTATAAGTCTTTATTTATAAATTAAAGATACAAAAAAAATTTATGACACAAGAAAATAAATAAAATATAATTGAAGTTTACTAAGTCAATTTTTTAAAACAACATTTACTAAATCTAATTACATATACATAATCTTTTTCCTCCAAAAAAGACTAACTGTTTGGTAACTTCTGAATGGTTAAGTGCTGAACCAATAAGAGGTCTGAACCATTAAGTGCTGAATCAGTAAGAGGTCTGAACCATTAAAATCCAGTATAATGCTTAGCCATTTAGAGACAAATGTCTGGCCAATTCAGATTAGAGGTCTTAACCATTCATACTTAGTATAATGCTTAACCATTTAGAGGCAAATGTCTGAACCATTCAGACATCTGCTCGCGAAACAAGCAGTCTGAAGTTCAGACTCTGAACCAGTAAAATGTCTGAACCATTAAGAGGTAAACAAACAGCCCTTAAGAATAGATTCATGATATCTTTTTTTTTTAAAGGTGAACTTCATAATGGTGACCATTGTCACATCCGCTAATCGCGGACCCTCGCCAAGATTAAGGGCCCAGATAGCAAGGCCAGCGCTGGGTTTACCAATCTTGGGTCGAAGGCTTTCCCCCGGAAACCGTACTGCCTCTACACGAGTTGCCTCGCTAGAGTAACAGCCGGATGAAAACCGGAGTGACGCTCAGGATCAAACCCTCCTCGGTAGGTTTTTCACCATCATTGCGCACGGGTGTCCCCCCCAAAGGCCACGAGTGGGAGTCGAACCGGTGACCTCCAAGGAGGGCCGGCCGACTTAACCCAAGTGGGAATACCCACTGGGCCACGATAGGAAGGACAGATTCATGATATCTAATAGTTGACTTAGATTCTACTTTATTGGAATAGATAGATTGAATTGTTAATGTTAAATCAGTATGTAATATAAAGGCACTTTGCAAATTTTATGTGTATCAATTATGTAATATAAAGGCACTTTGCAAATTTTGTGTATCAATAAAATTGTGAGAGTAACAAAATTCGAAGTACCATCCATGCATAAACATTTGGACATTTTAACCTACTCTTATCATCAAAATACACATGATAAATTCGTTAAGAGTTTGTTACTTTGGCTTGATGCAATGTTAACCTTATCGTCATATACATAATTGGATATGGAACGCTTCTGGACAATATTGTTGGTGATTAGTAAACAAACACGTTAATCCTTAATCAAGTAATTTTTGAGAAAGTTAAACTAGCCCTACAATTTGAATCTAAAGATTAAAGAACATGAGCATGTAAGTGAATATAATTTTTTTTATTCATTATTTTACATGTTATTATAATTTCATTATTCTTTTCTGAAAATTTGTTCTCATGGTATTGGACTATCGGCATTGCTGCATGCTTAAGCCTTAAAGTATACTTTTTAAAAGAAAATTGTGAGAACATGTGTAGTGGTAAATCAAAATAATGCCCCCACCATGGGGCATTATTCGACACGTGTCATCCCAGTCAGCATGGGGCATTATAGCATAAAGTGGTGTAGTGGGGCATTAATCCAATAACGCCCATGCAATCATTTCCCAATTATTTTTTTTAATTTTAAACATAACATAAAAAACTTCATTAATTTAAAATAAAAATTACACTACTTGAAATTAAAAAAAAAAAACCGAAAAAAAACAAAAAATAAAAAAAACCGAAAAAAAATAAAGTTAAAAAAAAAAAAAAGATGATCTAGAGTCCATATTTTTCTCGAATTTTTTGGCGACGCATTTGCGCAAGGATCAACGCATCGCCTTGGAGGTGGTCGATAGGTTTGGACAAAAACTCAATGTCCTTTTCCATTTGCCTCGCCTCTTGCATCTCGTTAAACTTTTTGGTTTCGGCCACTCGTTCTTTCATAATCTCATAACGTTGGTGGCCGAGGTCGCGAATGTCTTGGAGACGACGGTTCATCTCCTCGAAATCTTCCTTTAACTCGAGATCGGAAGACGACTCGACCGTTTTTTTCCCGGTTCGCTTATCCTTTCTTCTACCGGGCGGCCGGGTCAACTCTTCTTGAAGTTCCTCGTCAACGTCCACCACTTCATTTAAATCGACATTGCGGGCATCCGATGTCGGAGTTGAAGGGTCAACGGAGGATGATGTTTTTGACCTTTTAGCTCGACGTCTACTACTAGACGTCATTGGATTAACTAGCGCCCACTTTGGACTTTTTCGTAGTAGATCCCAACACTTATAGTACGGGAAAGGGCATTTCGTCCTCTCGAACTCCTCCAAAGTCCTCGTTAAAACCCCGACGTCACTTTCACCGCTCGGGCAATTATCGTAGTTACGTTGGTAAACTTCTTGGAACGCGTGAGACTTGTTGTTGATGTCGGTCCATTTGCTAGAAATGGAATCTTTGTCCCGATGTTCGCCTTGACCCCACGTGCTAAAAAAGAGTGCACGAACCATATCCCAAAAAACGGGGCCCGTTTGAAAGTTTGCTACAAATTAAAAAAAAGTAAAAATATAAGTTGTATGTTAAAAATAAAAGTAAAAAATAAGTAAAAAAAAAAATATAAGAGTTACCGGTTTCTTCGTCCTCCGAAATGTCGAGCCACGCCCGAGTCAACGTGAATTCCTCGTCCTTCGTCCATTTAATGGTAGTTTTTGTACGTCGAGGTTCGTCATTTTCCTTCTTCTTATGCGACCTTCTGCCGCGTTTCGATTTCTCTTGCACCGGTTCGGGTTGCGTCTCTGGCACGACATCGGGTTCGGATTCGGCTTGTTGTTGTGACGGTTGCGACCCGCCGGCTTGACCATAGCCGAAGGTGGGAGGCACAAACGGAGTGGCGCCACTCAAGTAAGCGTACGGATAAAAGCTCGGGTCCATGTCTTGAAGGTTATACGGGTGTTGCGGTTGGGTTGTGTTCGGGTTCGTGGGTCTTGCGGGGACACCAAAAGGGGGTCGGAATGGATGCATGATTGTATAAAAAATAGGAGAAAGTGGGTTTTTTTTTATAAAAAAGAGGAGAAAGTATGAGAGAAAGTAAGAGGTTTTTTATAAAAAATAGGAGAAAGTGGGTTGATATATATATAGTGGTTAAATTTTTGAATTAAAAAAAAAATAATAATAAACACATTTGACCGTTGGCAACGGTCCAATCTCGCACCCCAATACAATTTCAGCGTTTTAAATAAAACGCGAAACTAAATTTTTTTCGAAAATAACGCCCGGTGTAATTGGGGGGGGGGGGGGATTATCCGGCGTTTTTTTTGAATTTTTTTTAAAAATCACGCCCCACTACGGGTGGTCTGAATTATTATTAGTTGAAAAACATAGTACAAAGATCCCAAACATGTGTTAAATCACGATCATATTATTTATTGAAACCCATCATTAGCTTTTAGGACGAAACTGATTTGATTTCATTGTTATTAGAAAAAAAAAATTAGGACTTTTTGTGACAATAAAAGCGGTTTATAAAATGTCAATATATATATATATTTTATGTTGAGAATAATGCAAGTACATCTAAGTATCTAACATAAAAAAACATGTGGAAGGATCCACTAAAAAGTGGATTTTGCCTAAGTCCGAACGTAGTGGGGCGGCATAATTGGGCGGTATGCCCTCATAGCGCCGGTATAGCGCCGGCACACCGCCACAAGGGGCGCCATCAATCGAATTTTTGTGGGTGGCGCGATGTCTATAGCGCGGTTATGGATGGAGCTTTCAAACCTTGGACCAATCAGAAACAAGCAAACTTTTTTATATTAATTAATAAAACTGAAAATTATTAAATAGGTAATGATGGGTAGGGGCTTTATGACTACGGGCTTAAAATGCATAACGCCCCATAACGCCCACCCGCACACGTGGCGCGCCACGTGTCGCATAACGCCCACAAAGGGGCGTTATGACTACACATGGCCTAAGTAGCTTAAGAATGATTGTGATAATAACATGTGTCATTCCTAATAAGTAGGAATGAAGGGCATTTTGGTCTTTATAAATAGGAGTGAAAATGACATGTGACACCCTTTTTGTTTTTTAAAAATACAACAAAAAAAATATTGTACAAAAAATATAGCACAATAAATGTAGTACAAAAATATAGCACAAAAAATGTAGTACAAAAAAATATAGCACAAAAAATCTATTACAAAATAATATAGCACGAAAAAATTTAGCAAAAAAATGCTGTACAAAAAAATCCAGCACAAAAAATTGAGAAAAAAAATTTAAGACAAAAAAATCTAGCACAAAAAATTTAGCACAAAAATATAGTACAAAAATCCAGCACAAAAAAATGTTATACAACATAGAAATACAACACATTTAAGTGGGTTTTTTTAATCTTTATATTTTATATAGCAATATGGTACTCAAATTAGAGATAAAAAAAACGCTCGATTTTACGGTGAAATTTTTATAAAAAAATAATGTCGTATAAAAAAGTTATGAACGTTTAAAAAATTGGGGTGAAATATGCATGTGGAGAGAGAAAGTTCATAAATAGAATTTTCCCAAGATACCCTTGCACTACTCTTTTCTCCTACACTTTCATCTTAACCATTGATTAGAAAAATGAATGGTTATGATTCCTTCTCATTCTACTTAGGCAAAATAAATTTTTTATTTCATCTTACCCTAAAAAACATATCTAGAAAGAATCAAGATGTATTTATCCTGTAGTTGAGACCTTGTTTTATTAGGCCATGCGTAGTCATAACGCCCATTTGTGGGCGTTATGCGACACGTGGCGCACCACGTGTGCGGGTGGGCGTTATGGGGCGTTATGCATTTAAGCCCGTAGTCATAAAGCCCCCGTCTAATCATTACCTATTTAATAATTTTCAATTTTATTAATTAGTATAAAAAACATTGCTTAAATTTGATTGGTGGAAAGTTTGAAAGATTCCCACATAACCGCGCTATGCATATCGCGCTCCTCAAATTTTTTTGTCTCATAACGCCCCCCGTAATGGTGTTCGGGGCGTTATGAGGCCACATGGCGCCCCACTACGCATGACCTTAGGCTCCTAACTCTAATAATTGATATGTTTCATTATATATTTTACAAGGCTCAAATTTGTCTATACATTTTAGTTTTTCGATAAAATGATTGCTATTTAAATTAAACTAGCATTGAGATCCGGTTGTGTTGCGATGCGGGTAAATCGAATTGAATGAATTAATCCAAACATTATATGATGTATTAACCATATTAAAACACGTGTTTTGACGTATGCAATTGAACTCGATGTAACCTGTATTGGATCAAAACGTAAAGTAAATCAAATTCATATCGTACAATCATAACGTATTATACGTGACCCAACTCATACATAGAAAACGTAACAGGTATGAAGGAAAAACTGTCACGTGTAATTAAAAGGGATTATATAGAGCTTTCAAAAGGGGGAAAAGAAAGAAACCATAATTTGACTCCACCCGATTCGAAACAAAATTTATGAAACATACATAACATAAGCACGGAAACATATTATATTTAACCTGACTCATTTCCTAAAAAAGTTGATGTCTAAACGTAGAACTCGAATTTATACTGAAACATACATAAAAATATGCACGTAAAAATGGTTTCTTTAAACAAAAACGTATTATATTTGACCTTCGTTTCTAAAAAAAGTTTATGTCGAAATGTAGAACAAATCATATTTATACTTGCACGTACATATTTTATGCACGTAAAAAAATAGTTTTTAAGTAAAGGAAGTATATGGGTAAACCGAAACAAAATATTAGTAAAAAATTTAATAGGTTAAAAATATTCGTAAAACCGTGCCAAGTAGCACCAATGCCACACCGGCATCGACTCTTAACATTGGAAAAACTCGTAAAAATAAAATAAATAAAATGGAAAAAAATTGCACCGAAAGAAAAGCAGACTTAAAATCGTTGAATCACGCACACCAGTTATAGTGTGTTAATGCGGAGATATTAAACAGACACGTAAAACGTAGAAAATAATAACTAAGTCGATCTAGGACGAGCCCGTTGCGGCGAACTTGTCAAACGGGGAAAATTGGACACGTTGCGATGGGCCTGTCAAATGTGAAAATTAAAGCCAAAAAACGTTGAATCTCATATGCACGTTACGACGTGTTAACTCGCAAAATTTAGAATGAAACGTAAAACGAAAAACTTGCGAAATATAAAAAGCATGGGGGAACAAAAGTTGTAAATAAAAGTGTTGGGTTTAACTATAAAAGATGAAAAACTTTGGGTTAAAAGTAAAAAAAATTAAAAGGGGAGAAAAATGCAATTTGCGTCCCTCCGTGTGAAATATCAACCTGAGCCCCTAAATTCATTTTTTGGTTTTTTGAGCACCTGAGCTTATAAATTCATAACAGTTTGAGTCCCTCCGTCACACTTCCGTCTGTTTGAAAAGCTTTGGGGTAAAAGTGAAAAATCAAACTTTTTTTTGAAAAGCTCCCCGTGCTTAGAGTACACCATTACAATACAACAAAAGGTTGTTAATTTATAATATGGAAATAATAAATTATTTTTCTTATTATTATTTTTTTTCATATAACTAATAGGACGATATTATCATTCAATTTTCAATACTTGCCAAGTTACATCAAAACAGAAGGTAGACGGGCAACAAGCTGCGCCGTCATCCCTTTCTGAATTGCAAACCCTAATCTACCAAAGATAAAACCCCGTCCCCCTGAGGTTGAGCAACTGTTGTGGATGACCCGTTGGACCCTGGTCAGGAATTGGATAGCTTCTGGCGCTAGGGAACCAAATGTGTCAAAGGCAAAAGGGACAAAAACATGTTGGTTCTCTACACAAGCTTTAGCATGCTTATCAACTTTCTTCGATTCTGCCTTTCTTACTGCTTGTCCAGCTACAATAAAAATGATTATTTCTTAAGGGAGAATTGTTTTTGTTGAAGTAAGATTTTTTCTATAAGGACCATAAGTAATAATCAATGATTAAGCACAAAAGGAAGTAACTCCTAGCCTGAACGAATCTGGCCTAAGCTACGAGCAAACATTCAAACATGAGAGCAAGGGATCACCCAATGAGGAGACGGGACAAGAACCATCTTCTTAGAGAAGTGACGGGCTGTCGCAACCCCCGACCCCCCCCCCCCTCGGGAGTCGGCGGCCGCAAGACTCAGAGCTAGTGGTATCAGTGTTTATTAATTTTGGCAGCGGAAATTTATATCAGGACCGTAGTTAGGAAATATTTTATCAGAGTAAAACACCTCATTTTATAAATAATAAACACATGGGTAAAACCCAAGTTTCCATTTATAATATGTTTATAGGGATAAACCCTAATTTATTGAAATAAAACGTCTTTCTTGTTTAGGTAACTTTTATAGCCACTTTTCCAAGCATTCAGTGCTCTCCAGCTGGCTTCTATTTGACTTTCACATTTTGTTACCTGAAACGCATTTTAAACATTTTATCAGTGGGAAATACTGGTGAGTGCATCCCAATTTAATCAAAACAATTTATATCTTTAAAGTATTGAGGTCATCCGCAATTACATTTGTTTACATCTACCAAATTAGCACCCACGGTACTGTCAATCCTGACTTGTGGTCATGTTACTATTCTCAGTATTAGTAACAAGTAATGTAATTACAAAACCCCAACATACCGACAGTAATTGTAGAATTACAAATACTCCATCACTGTTAAATATACTTTAAAACAATTGAGGTTTTGTAAAAACAGTTTATTGAGGTTTTGTAAAAACAGTTTATTTATAAAAAGAGAATGACTCACATTGATATTTTAGATAACACTACTACTGGTGACTTCCTGGTTATAATCTATTAAATTAAACGTTAGTAAGATAACCCAATTTACATTAGCAATACCCTCCTCCCGAGACAGAACTCCAACGACTGAGTCAGGTAGAGCCTCGACATGCGTTACGGAGCACTAGATCAATCGGGCAGAGTAACTAATACGTAACCGAGGGTTATAATACTTACAACGAGGCAGAGCTTCGCTTTTTAGTGGGTATTATGCCCGGGAATTATAATTGCTATTCAGAATTTTAGAGAGAATTCGAGAAGTGAACGAGTAACAACACTGAAGCTCGAACTCTCTATTTATAGTGCTGATCCGGCACCTTGTCGCGCCCCGAGACAGATAAAGGCTAAGCTTTAGCGGGCCGCGAGCGACCTACCCTAGCTTTGCTGACTCAACGACTAGCTTCGACACGACTGGGACACGTGGCAGCACCGGGTGCGGCCTGGTGTCATGCCATCGCGCACCGCGACAGATCCAAAGGAGTCTGTCGCACCCCTTGAGCGACTTAAAAGTTTTGTTTTATTTGATTTTTATTTATATAAAGGTATTTTAAGCCCGTTTTTCATATACGGGGTGTATTTTAGGATGTATAAGACATATTTAAGGATTTCAGGAGAGTTGTTATACATGCTGAAAGTAGCTTCTCCTTCAACTACCCAGAATGATGAAAAGCAAGTTATTGATGTTGATGAAACTAAGTGTGTGACACCTGTGAAGAAAGAAGCTTGTTTTTCAACTGCACTTATGAAGCAGGAAGGTGTAGATGCCAAACACAAACAAGATCAAGCAACACCAATGAAGAAAGGTTATGGTGCTGTCGAAGCCCTTTCTTTCAACCTTAATCCATAATTGGATTGATTCGAACGTATTAAAAAGGAATGCGATTATGAATCTGAAAAAGAGGATTATTCATGGACTTGGTACAATCCCTACGAAGGAGAGGATTCTGATTCAGGCTTATCATCCAAAGGAGACTGACATTAGAAATAAGGATAACTAGGTGTTTGCGTACTTTTGTGTGTAGTTACTACCTTTTCTTTTGAATGACAAATTTGGATCAATGACGGACCATTGAACAAATATTTATAAATAAACACATAAGGTTAAATGAGAGTTCACTAAGATAGCATGACTTGCTCTCATGCGGAGATGAGTACTTATACTTGTCCCTGGTTGGTATTGTTGTGCCATGTGGCACACATAACAAATTATATGGAGCAAACTACGATATTTTTTTTTTGTAAAAGTGGGTGATTTGGCAATAAGATAAGTAAATCTAGGTGACTTCGAAAATATTAATGAAAAGTAGGTAGTTAGCCAAACAAATGTTAGAACTTCAGAAAGAATTTCAGAACTTGTCACATATTCCCTTGAAGTTAGCCAAATGGTTTTCAGGACATTCCGTTTTTAGGATTTAAAGAAAAAAGGCCTGCCACATTGTTGTCATAACTTCAAACAAGTTAGCAAAATGGAATTTAGGACTGCAAAAGGTCTTCAAACGGGTTTTAGGACTTCAAGAAGCTAGCCATATGGATTCTAGGACTTCAAAACAGATGGAAATGGGTGCGTGGGAATTCCTTGAAGCTAGCCAAATGGGTTCTACAACTTACATGAAGCTTACCAAACGGGTTCTACAACTTCCTTTTGTGCAGACCACTTCACATGCCATTGTAATTAGTACGGTTGAACAATTAGTATCGTTACGATGTTTGTGTTTGAACAATTGCTCTTTTATGTAATGTATTAGACTATGTCTTGCTTATGTTGAATTTGTCATACTATTGCACATAACACATGTAACACAATTCAAGCATACTTTAATTATTGAACATAACACACTTAACTAGTAACTACACGCCCATGGCATTATAGCCTAGTGGTATCTTGGGGGGTGGAATAAGGCTTAGGGACCGTTAGGTCCTGGGTTCGATTCACACAAGGGGGTCCCAAATTTATTGTTTTTCCTCATGAATTGGTGTATGGGCATTATTGCCTAGTGGAGATGCATATGATCTGATGGTTCTGCTGGTGGCACGATGATACTCCAGTGCTCCATCAGTGATCCAAATTTTCCGTTAAAAAAGTAGTAACTACACATAAAAGTACGCAAACACCTAGTGATCCTTATTTCTAATGACAGTCTCCTTTGGATGATAAGTCTAAATCAGAATCCTCTCCTTCGTAGTGATTGTGCCAAGCCCATGAATAATCCTCTTTTTCGGATTAATCTCATTCCCTTTTAATACGCCCGAATCATAATCCAATTCTAGATTAAGGTTGAAAGAAAAGGCTTCGACAACACCATGACTATTCTTCATTGGTGTTGCTTGATTTTGTTTGTGTTTGGCATCTACACCTTCCTGTTTCATAACTGTAGTTGAAGAACAAGCTTCTTTCTTCATAGATGTCACATACTTAGTTTCATCAACATCGACAACTTGCTTTTCATCATTCTGAATAGTTGAAGGAGAAGCTACTTTTTTGCCTTTGTTATTCATTTTCCAATTAGGATGGTGTGAAAATAACAATATAAACCAAACATATGTATTCATAGATGACTTTAGAAAACTACAATGATTTAGTGCTCCATGTGATTATGTGAGTATTTTAAACAAAATTACAATGGCATGTGAAGTGTTCTGCACAAAAGGAAGTTGTAGAACCCATTTGGCAAGCTTCATGTAAGTTGTAGAACCCATTTAGCAAGCTTTTGACGTCCTAGTTGAAGTCCTAGAATCCATATGGCTAGCTTCTTTAAGTCCTAGAACCCATTTTGAGACCTTTTGAAGTCCTAGAATCCATTTTGCTAACTTGTTTGAAGCTATGATCACAACAATGTGGCGGGCTTTTTCTTTGAGTTCTAAAAACCATTTGGCTAACTTGGAATGTCCTAAAAACTATTTGGCTAACTTCAATGCAAGATCTAACAACTTCTGAAATTCCTTATTTTTTTTAACAAGAAAAAAAAAAGACCAAAAAGCTAGCCATATGGATTTCTTCTGAAGTCCTAACATTCGTTTAGCTAACTACCAACTTTTACAGAAAAAAAAAATCGCAAACTACTTGTCGGGGAATGTTTTGGTTCAGAGCCCCTAGTAATGGATCATTTGGGACACCTCCTACTTTGTGGTGTGTATTATGCAAATAGTATGAGATTGTCAAACCTATGGCACAATGTGCTCGCAACACTGGTTGCATGTAGTATTGTCATGATCATACATTCTGAAGCACTCGCAACACTGGTTGCATGTCGTATTGTCATGATCATACATTCTGAAGCACGAGCCCTAGAGAAGAGTCTAATGTTGGTTTGATGTACTCCATGGTTGAGGAATTGTAGAGTGAGGTTATTCTAGAGTCCTGCCACTTGAAAAATGAGTCTAAAATTTAAGCTCCTAAGAGATGTTTAAGTAATTAGGAGTTTGAGCTCCGGAGAGATACAAGGTTAGATATGATTAATTTAGGAGATGGGTTATCTAAATTTGGCTTCCATTATATTTTATTTTACTTCTTGTAACTTTACTTTTTAATTTTAAATGTCTTTATAATTATGGATAATTCTATTAGGAAAAAGAATAGCCATTCAAATCATAGAAACCCATCTTTGTAAGTACTTTAATACAAAAATAATATATGTTTCTGTAAGTACCTTAATATAGTAATAATGGGTAAGATCAAATAAAAAGTTTATTTTGCTTAAGTAGGATGAGAATAAATCTTAACCATTCATTATCTTGGGAAAATCCTATTTATGCACTTTCTCTCTCCACATGCAAGTCACATGCATATTCCACCCCCATTTTTTAAACGTTCATAACTTTTTTATACGACATTATTTTTTCATAAAAATTTCACAGTAAAATCGAGCGTCTTTTTATCTTTAATTTGAGTACCATATTGCTATATAAAATATGAAGACTAAAAAAACCCACTAAAATGTGTTGTATTTCTATGTTGTATAACATTTTTTTGTGCTGATTTTTGTATTATATTTTTGTGCTGAATTTTTTTGTCTTGAATTTTTTTTTTCTCAATTTTTTTGTGCTGGATTTTTTTGTATTATATTTTTGTGCTAAATTTTTTCGTGCTATATTTTTTTGTACTAGATTTTTTGTACTATATTTTTTTGTGTTAGATTTTTTTGTACTATATTTTTTGCACTAGATTTTTTGGGCTAGATTTTTGTACTAGATTTTTTTGTTGTATTTTTAAAAAACAAAAGGGGTGCCACATGTCATTTTCACTTCTATTTATAAGGACCAAAATACCCTTCATTACTACTTATTAGGAGTGCCACATGTCATCATCACAATCCTTCTTAGGTTACTTAGGCAAAATCCACTTTTTAGTGGATCCTTCCCCTAGTAATAATATCTGTTTTCTAAGGTGATATGCGTAATGAATAATGCATTTTAAGGGGTATTTTTGTCATATTGATATGTAAAAAGTATATTTCCAATTTCGTTATCCTCATTTGGCATTATATTAGAAATACCCCTTTCCTCTTCATGCTTATATAAAATCTACAGAAGTGGTGCTAGGGGTATTATCAAACCACTTCATGCCTTTATCTTAGAGTAAATTGTCATTGAGTTCCTGAGTTTTGGTCCAAATTGTCATTTAAATCAAAATAGTTTTTTTTCTCCTTTGGGTCCCTGACTTTCTATTTTCTTGCCATTTTGATCACATTGCCTAACTCAGTCTAAAAATATGGTTATAACCAGGGGTATTTTTGGCATAACTGTTGTGTAGTGATAACAAGGGGCAGTTTACAACAAAATTTATAAACCTCATAATAATTTAATGCCAGAAATACCCCTGATTATAACCTGATTTTTAGACTAAGTTAGGAAATGTGATTAAAATGGCAAGAAAATGGAAAAATCAGGGACCCAGAGGAGAAAAAAACTATTAGGACTAAAATGGTAATTTAGACAAAAACTCAGGGACTAAATTGGCAATTTACTCTTTATCTTATTATATAATGTCCATCACTCATAGTCTAAGAACCAATTTTATCTTGAAACAGTCTATTAGTGATCGTCACAACTTTAGACAATAAAAATATATTCACACATTATCGAATATAACATGTTATATTTATTGCCAGATAATGTCAAATAAATAAATAACTAGTCCAAGTAACCTTTTATTCTTTTAACATAAGTCAAAATATCCGGTCTTTGATATGATATCACATTTTTTATGACAAAAAAGAGGGGACAAAGCACATGGAGAGTGCCTCTCACACTTTGTGTTAGCTTCCTATTTGTACAACATATGACCCTTCTACCCTCCTCCCTTGCCAACTTAATTTTTGCTTCTCTTTTGTTTATTTATTTTTATAAAAACTTATCTTTATACACCTATAAAAGCTTCATAGGCCCGTTAATCCACTATTTAATCAACTTGTTTATCACCCTTTAAATTTTTTTATCTTTATTAGTAGAGGTATCTTGTTGAGTCTAATCTTTTAAGTTATCATGGTATAACTGTTTAAGCGAATATAACCACAAATTCTAACAACACATATACCAATTGTGATCCCATCATTTACTCAACCTAACCTAACCCAACCCAAGCCAACCCAACCTGGTCCTTTTAAAGCTTCATAAGCATGTTAATCCACCAATCGATCATCTTTTATTAACATACTAGGTTATAACCCGATAACTTATTGTTAGTCAACGAATATTATTGTTGTATATTTCCATATTTTCTGTATTTATTTTGTTACTAAAGATAGGGTCTCTGTTTAGGGAAAGTAGTTATCTCCTTTTGTATATATCTCTGTATTTTAGTCAACGAATATTATTGTTGTATATTTCCATATTTTCTGTATTTATTTTGTTACTAAAGATAGGGTCTCTGTTTAGGGAAAGTAGTTATCTTCTTTTGTATATATCTCTGTATTTGGTGAATGAAAGGCATCGAGCATTTTACCATAATTTCATGGTATCAGAGCTTAAACAAAACAGCTCTTGATCCCTTTCTCGACTTCGGCCACCGGCCTGACTTCGGTCCGGCTTCTACAACCCTCTCCATCATCTTTTTCAAAACTCCGCTATGGGCGACAAGTCTGATAAAACTGCAGCCGAAACTGCTGTCAAAAACAGTCCCTTACATGCTGTTTATACTGTCACAAATATCCAGCATAAGGTGCGTGTGCTGGACGGCAAGAAAGTATCCTACTCTTCATGGGTTAAACTCTTTCAACTACATGCAGAAGGCTATGAAGTTTTAGCCCACATCGATGGGACAGATCCCCCATCCAAAGACGATCCGACTTATGCTTCCTGGAAGAAAATTGATTCCATTGTTTTACAATGGATCTACGGTACGCTAGACGATGATCTCCTTGTTCGCGTCCTTGAAACTGAATCAACAGCACTTGAGGCTTGGAACCGTATTAAACGGATTTTCCACAACAATAAGGGCCCACGGGTGGCGGCTCTTGAACAACAATGTGTCAATCTTAAACTACGTGACACTGCATCCATTGCAGAATATTGTCAGCGGCTTAAAGACATCGGTACTCAATTGAATGATCTTGATTCCAAAGTCGATGACCAGAAACTGGTACTTCAAATGGTGCGTGGGTTACCGGCCGAATACGATGTTACAGGTGCTCTTATCATCCAGCAATTACCAACTTGGGAAGATGCGCGCAACATGTTGCAGGCGGATCATGGCCGACAAGCCGCAAGAGAACCCTCGCCTGTTGTCGCTGCTACTGTGCATGAAGATAACCCTCAGCAGGGCCGACGCCCTTACTCGAACAACCGCTCGGATTCATCTCGTGGTGGCTCACGTGGTGGCTACCGTCGTGGTGGATCCGGACACCGCAATAACTCCGGTCAAGGTACCTTCAGATCTGGAAACCAATGGGGATCTCAGCGGCACTCGCATGGCTCCTCCAACTCTCAGTCCAGGAACTTTTACCCTTCGCCCACTAACTCTGGCCCAGCACCATCCTGGCCCAACTACTGGAACATGCCACCCCCGCCACCATGCCCATACCCAACCCAACCTGGTTGGGCCCCACCGCCTTGGGCCAACCCGTCGCACTCACCAAATGGCCCAAATAACAACAACTATACCCACCAGTCTCCTAATACCAATCCAGGCCCAATAGCACAAGCTCATTTCACTGAATACAATGCACTGGATCCCACTGATTTAAGCGCTGCCTTCTCAAACATACAGGCGACTGATAAGGATGATCAGGTTCAGCATACGGCGTTTACTACTATGCACGTTGAGAACATGGATGCATTATGGCACATGGATACTGGCGCCACCACTCATGTCACTGGTGATGCAGGTAAACTAAATTCATCATTGTTATCTAGTTCAATTAATTCTATACTTGTCGGAAATGGTCAACGTATTCCAATTCTTGGATCGGGAAACACCACCATACCCACTGCCACCAAACCTTTACACCTCAAAAATGTCCTTTACACACCCAAAATAGTTAAAAATCTTATATCTGTCCGCCAATTTAATGTTGATAATTGGACCTCTATTGAGTTTGACCCTTTTGGATTTACTGTGAAGGATTTCAAGACTGGGAAGATCATAACGAGGCATGACAGTGACAGTCACCTCTACCCGCTCACCAACAACACTGCTTCCGCCTTTCATTTTTCTCATGATCAAGATGCATGGCATAGCCGCCTTGGGCATCCCGGATTATTTGTTTTTAATTCTCTTATTTCCAATAATTTTATTTTGTGCAAAAGACAAAGTAATGACATTGTTTGCCAATCCTGTCAACTTGCTAAAAATAAACGTTTGCCTTTTTCAACTTCGTTGTCGCAAACTTTGTTACCGTTTGACATTATTCATTGTGATTTGTGGACGTCACCATTGTCTATTGCGATAACCTCTCCGCTGTATACCTTTCACAAAACCCAGTTCAACACCAACGAACAAAACACGTTGAGATTGACATACACTTCGTTCGAGACAAAGTCCGGGTTGGAGACATTCGCGTTTTGCATGTTCCTGCCGATTTTCAGTACGCGGACATCTTCACAAAAGGGTTACCTGGTCCCCTCTTCTCACGGTTCAAGGCCAGTCTTTGCGTTCGTGCGCCTCCCGCTACGACTGAGGGGGCGTGTTAGTCAACGAATATTATTGTTGTATATTTCCATATTTTCTGTATTTATTTTGTTACTAAAGATAGGGTCTCTGTTTAGAGAAAGTAGTTATCTCCTTTTGTATATATCTCTGTATTTGGTGAATGAAAGGCATCGAGCATTTTACCATAATTTCACTTATTGCGCAGTAAAATTTAATTTAAATTAATTATAATTTATAAGTGAAATAACAATACCATTTTAGTATCCTATGTCTATATCGAAAAAAGTAACTCAAAAATGTATCCATGTTCATCATCAAAGGACATATAGCAATTGCCTTGTACACAATCTCAAAAATATAAATATCAAAGACCACATAAAATTTGAGATTTAATAACTCTACACTGATCCTACATGCATATTAATACCAAAAAAAAAAAGACTATTCGAATATATATATTTATCTACCTATAACCTGAAATTTTGAATCAACAAAAAGAATCTAAGACTTAACATACATAATAAAAATGCATCGAAACACTTACATTATTAATTATAAAAATCAATCCCAATATACAACAATAATATTCATAATATCATGTTTGAGATACATTCGAGAAGAAAATGTAAGTTGCGTAAGACATAAAAATATATAGTAAAAAACAAGAAAAAAAAATGCGAGTCCATGCTAACACTGAGCTTTTAAGTCTAATCTTTTAAATTATCGCAAATTCTAAACCACACAAAAACGCCAATCTATGATCCCATCACTTTCTCTACCCAACCCAACCCTTTCAAAATCGCTCTACTTATAAGCAATTGATCTATCTCACTTGCTCTTTATCAATGGTTTCCATACTTATCATTCACAAACCTATTCATATCCATCAACCATTTTCACAAATCTACTATACCAACATGCTAGCACCCGATGCACCAATCTCCTACATGAATAAACACACGACCGAAGAAGATCGTTTAGCGCTTAAAATGATGAAAAACAAGTTAGAAGATGGCGAGCTAGGGGTGTTTGGAGCCGAGAAGTACTTCAAAGGAGTAATAGATGAAGAACTTGTAAAAACATCCAATACTGGTGGTCGGTACTGTTCATACCGACCACCAGAAAAACATGAAGAGCCATGCGCCATACCTAAACCGAAAACCCCATCAAGTGTTCGCTCAGAATCGAGCTGGAATAGCGGGAAAGGTTTATTGGTTAATAATGGGCCTAATGGCAACAACCATAGTAAGAAAGCTAGTGTCAAAAGCTTGTTAGCGAGTCTCGGTTGCAAATGTAGGGACAAAGGCTCGGTTAAGGTTAGAGAAGCCAAACAGCCCGTTAAATACGTTGATTCGGGCCAAAACACAAAGCCCGTTTCGAGCAAATGGGCTGGTGAGGATGTTAACATAAAAAGAGAAGATTGTTTCACATTCCCAGTGTTGAATCCTCCAAAAGAGGAAATTCTAGATAGTTCTAGAAACGAGGGACAAACCGATACGGGAAGTGATGGAAGCTCGGATTTATTTGAAATCGAGAGTTTCTCCACTAACGGAAATAACTCATTTCTTGCTGGACAAGCAATGAAGAACAGCGCGTATGCACCAAGTGAGGCGAGTGTCGATTGGAGTGTCGCGACTGGCAGCGTGGCAGACTTTTCGACTCCAGAAGATTTGGTAGTGACAAGAAATGTGAAAGGTAATTCGGGTATTCTTTCGGGGTGTAAAAGCGTTAAAGCGGTGAGAATCTCGGGTGAAGAACGCGGTAGTAATGAGAAGGCGGGTGTTGTTGTGTCGAGCGCTAGGCGAGAGTGGTGCAAGCGGTTGGATTCGGAGACACCGGTAGCGAAAATACAAGCCGAGACCAAGCTGATATGTGCGGGGTCTGGTTTGCATAGAAGTCAAAATGGGTTTGGCGTTGCTCGTCCAGTTTACAAGACACATTCTAAACATGCATCATCTCATCATTTGTACTTGAAGTAGCGTTAAAATAGTACTGGGTGTTTGGATTTATGTTTAGGTAAATTAATTATGTTTCTATTTAATGTTTAGACTAGCCTAAGACCCCGCGAGTTTCGCAGGTGGCTTAACACACAAATATATAACTTAAAATTGTTGAAATAATCATTTGAAAGAAATAAACGTTCAAGTAAGGAAATCCATCTCTCTTCCCGCGGGTACGTAATGTATCAAACGAAGTTAGATTCAATCTAACTTTAAAAAATTAAACTAAAAATAAAGTAAGGCATCTAAAGTTTGTTGAGTTTCGAATCAAACCATATACCAAGTAAGATGACAGATGTTGAAATAAGCGATTACGGGTTCTATACAAATATTACAAATTATAAATGTAAGTAATATGAGTTGAGTACCAAAACACCGTCTCGAAGGTTGTAACCGTTCCAGCTAGCTTGAGTCCATTGTCCGCCATCCATTATGTATTACATAAATAAAATCACATTAAACTAAATCAAACAATCGATTATCTGCTACTTAAAAACACAATAAATACTAACGCCAATGAAAGAAGTAGATAGATAGGCTAACTAAAATGGTAGGGAATCTAAAAAAATCCAACACATGAAAATGTAACTCACATGGTAATAGTTAACAAATACCCACCACCACCACGGCACCACTAACTTACAATTAATAATAATAAGCAAGGTGGATGCCAACCTGTCCGCCGCATGACAGTAAAGAATTCACATTTATCCTTGTTTAGCCTCTTGATTTCTTCAGCTAGTATCGCAAAAATCACAAGTCATTAAAGAATTCTTTATACACCACATTTATCCTTGTTTAGCCTCTTGATTTCTTCAGCTAGTATCGTCAACTCCTACAAATGAAGCAAGTACAACTTTATCAACATAATACTCTACACCGAGTGGGTGTAGACGGTTCAAATGTGTTAACCATCTAAAGTAATAAAGATGGCAATTTTGATCAATTTACTGTCAAACGGGTCGATCCAGGTTAAATCTTATCTCTAAAGAGTCAAACGGGAAAGAAAAACTAAAAAGAATTTTGGGTCTGGCTATTTGCAGACACACTCAATATTTATAAAAAAAAAGGTTTGACCAAAGGGTACTATGAGAATACCAAACCAGACCAGTCTTGTTTTTAAGCTAAACCAATCAAAAACACGATGAGAAAGGGGTTTCGTCGTAGAGAATCGAACCGGAGAAGGAGCGGCGCACGGCTTTGCATTTGGCCTTTGAGGAGATTCTTGCAGACTATAGCAATCTACAACGACATCACCTAAAAGCAACAACCGATATGCAACCTAAAACACAACAATTCAAGGGATTATTAATAAAATCAATGATAGAACATAAAAAATTCAAACGTATAACAATGCAATGCAATAATGTTGTTAAATCTAGTTGACAAATGGGAAGATATTGAATTTGGAGTTTAACCTCACGTGTTTTTCCAATCAAATGATATGCCATTGTCCTTCACTTTTACTCTTAAATCCCACTTTGGAAGCATATTAAAAAGTTTTTTTTTTCCAAATGCATATTGCCCTTATGGTTAACTATTCTTATATTGCCGGTAACCTCGGATTCTAAGTTGTGTCAACATGTAATCGGGTATCTTACCCTGCGACGCAGGTGATGGTGAAAGAAGTTCGCGGTGAGGGAAAAGAGATCGTCGAAAAGGGTTGCGAGAGAAATAAAGAGTTACCCTGCACTTAAAACCCGGGGCAAAATCATATTTGTTTCTTAAGTAGCTCGGTTT
Source organism: Helianthus tuberosus (assembly GCA_030545235.1). Classification (NCBI taxonomy): domain Eukaryota; kingdom Viridiplantae; phylum Streptophyta; class Magnoliopsida; order Asterales; family Asteraceae; genus Helianthus; species Helianthus tuberosus. The sequence continues at coordinate 205,629,984 of CM060441.1, forward strand.
GAATGGTTCATTCGGTTTCTAATGGTTTTTTAAAATCCATACTTTTCACCTAGTTTGTAAAAAAATGTGTTAGATGGGTCAAATCATTTGAAAGTCACCCAAGACATAATTTATACGATTACAACTTATTTTTTTTAAAGGGGAAATATGTAAAATTCAAATCTAATATAAGTGGACAAAGGGAAAAACTATAGGGTTTAAATTTGAAGGTAAGAACAGCAACTGAATGACACCTACTGTAAAATTGTTCAAAAAAGTTGAACCCATGAAAATAAAAGCAGGTAAGTCATCCTCACAAGAAACTATAAACTAATTACGAAAAAAAAACCGAAAGCTGGTTTTTAAAATCAAATTGTATGGAATGAAAACTTAACACTATCGAGTAAGAAGACGGGATGAAGGTAAATCCTCAAGCCGAGTCACATCATCTTGTAAAAGCTCTTTTTCCAGTTGGCGCCATGTTGATTTCATCACAGCCTGTATCATGGAATGATAGTTATGATTACAAAAGCAATACAATTACAATAATAATTAAAAAAATATTTGAATAAACTGGTTTAGGAGACTATATGCGTTAAAAGTAGACTTTTGATGACTTTCCACCCGTTTAACCGATTCCAGTTATGCACATACATTGAAATCCATATAAGAAGCGTGCATGGCAAGCCATTTCTGGTCCATTAGCTTGAATGTGATGCAATACAGAAGGTCAAATGGTGATTCATTTTCTGTAGGGAAATAAAATTTTATAAAAAACTGTAAAATTGCTGATTCCTTAATTTATAAAAACATAAATAAATAAAGCAAATACATTTAAAAATGGGTGGCCATATATACCTAAAAGAAATCCACCCAAGTTTCTATGATCAAATCAATCAAAACACAGATTCAAACATCAATCCTTATGAATCCTAGCATCATAATCATCATGTTTCAGCAGATCTTTTCATTTACTATGATACTCAATCATCGGACAACATCATCATAATCATACATTCTATAAATTTCGGGGTTTCCTTATATCTTCAAAACAACAATCTATAAGATACATGCATGGAAACTGATTTTCTATTAATAGGTTACTGTAAATGAGTCAATAGTTAAAACTTTTATCAATTAGAGTTGGTTCATTCATACTCCAGAAAGAACCAGGTTAGGAACATGTATGAAACAAAAAAAAAAAAAAAACCCCAATCTGAAATCATGGAACAAATCGATCCCCTCCTAATTACCAGGTGAAAAGGATGGGGTTGTAGATGATTCTATTATGCACTCATGTTACTATCAATTTCATCAGTTACCTGAACCCTCAAAAATCAAATTACTTACATCAAACCTTTAAAGATGATGAATGCCAGATTATGAGACCCCTCTAATCCTTCGTTTTCCTGTTGATTTCTTGAAATTGCTAGAAACCCTTGTGAACACCGCCTTCATAGCAAAATAGTATCAAATATTCATCTTTATATATCACAAACAACAATAGTTCAAGGAAAAATTTATTGTTTCTACAATCTTAAAACAATAAACAAATAAAACTACCATTGATCTATTGCTGTAACAACTCAGATGTAAGCTGCTTTAAGAAAACAACCTTTTTCCCCTTGAACCTCCTAGCCAATATAATCAGCACAGTTCGAGAAGTAATGCTTGCTTTAAACACACACACACACACACACACACACATATATATATAACAAATCAATTCAACACATATACAAACTACACACATACATTAATTGAAAACATATCTATATAGGCACCTGAGGTTGGTGGGTCTGGGTTTGTTTTTGTTGACAAACGGTTTCTTCAAATCAAAAGTTGGATGGCTTCTCAGCCGGAACAACAACAACAACTTTTTTCTCATGTTTGGGAAAAGCACCACCATTTTAAGCATTATTCAACTTGAAACCATTGATAATTTAAAGCCAAATATTGAAAGATCAACCTGAATAAGCCCCAAATCACTACTCAATGTACAAAACCCTAGATCCCTAATTACTAATAACCCTCTATTTTGCAAAAAATAGTGAAATCACCTACCAATTAGTCCCCGATTTGTATGAATCCAGATTTGTCTCCACCAATTCCGGCAACGGCATGATCAATTAGACAATATGATGGATTGAGAAAAAAAGTTACCGATTGAAGAGGAAGTCGTCAAAGCATAAGGCGGCAGAGGATTGTGGCTAATCGTAGTCACAAATGTGGAAGATCGAGTTAGATTTAGGGTTTGTGTGTGCAAGAAAAGATTGAAAGGAAAGGGTTTAGTAACTTTGGAAACTCCCATTTGATGAAAGAATAGATGAGAGAGCGTGGGATTGAATAGTGTTTAATAGGTTTGCCGCTCAAAGACGTGCAATAGAGATTATTTCATTGCCACGTGGCAATAACATGTTTAAGATGCTGCCAAATGGCCTCAACATGTTTTGTTTTAATATAGATAATAGATAAATTATGTTTCTAAACTAACTAGACTTGTTGGTTTCGAACAGAGTAATGGCGAATTAGAGTAATGATAATGTAAAACAAACGTTATTTGAAAATAAGGCATGTTATTTAGAAAGGCAAATCGTTAGAATCGATTTAATTTATCATCATGCCGTTTTACGACACCAAATAAATAGTCTATTTTGAATACAATTTCATTTTAACAAAATTTGGAATGTTGAGAGTAAAATAATTTAACACAACCACGTACTTATGTTTTTAGGAAAAAAATTAACGAATTCAAGTTATTAATAAAGAAATTTTAAATTATGTGATAAAGAAAATATGATTTAAAAAATAAAAAAGAATTATTAAAAACAAAAAAATAATTGATAAAAAATATGGTTTTAAAAAAGTAAAAAAATAATAAAAATATATTAAAACTTAAAAGTAAATATAATAATGAACTATTATAAAATTAAATAATAACATATTAAAAAGCTATATATTATTATAAAAAGAAAGTTACTAGATCTTTCGATAACAATATATATAGGGTGGGGGGGTTCTAGAGTGAACATTAGTGTATTTGCGAACTGTGTGAACAAATCTTGGTCATTGATTTACACACGTGGATGGCTAGAATTTCATCATCAAATCGTAAATTACACTAGTGTATTTCATCATCAAATCATGGCCATTGATCTACACACATGTATGGCCAGGTTAGTTCGCTCAGTTCGCAAACTACACTAGTGTTCACTCTTGAAACTAACCATATATATATATATATATATAATGGGCCGAACGAGAAGTGTCTCTAGTATGTTTTATACCTGCTACCATGGGTTTTAGTAATTTAGTTTAATCATAACCGTTTGCCAATGTGTGGCTAGCCCACTTTGCAGAGACACATGTTTTTTAGAGGGGAGGTACCAGGTTTAAATGTGGGTAAGGAGGAGTAGTTTAGCATTTTTGTGTAGATTAGAGTAGGAGTGCCGTTTGCCATTAAAAAAATAAAATAAAATATAAAATAACAAGGCGTATGGGTGTTTAAAAATTGTTGAAACCGTTGGTGATTTTAGTATTATTAAGCTATTTTGGGTAATTATGATTTTACGTCAAACCAAATTATGATTTTTCGTCATAATTCGTTGAACTAGACGCTCAACGCTACCTACCAGCCCGCCGATATATACAAGATTGTAATTCCTATTTAAATATTTTATACAATATTTTTGTTTTTTTTTCACAATGATATCTGTTTTGGTCATTTTGTCTAGTAATCTACTATATTTAAACAGCCAGTTTTACTAAAAGAGATTATATTATGAGCATGTATACAAACTTATAATGTGTAGAAGGTATATGATATGATATCTAAGAAGTAATATCTAGTTTCAAGCAGCACATGTGTGTCTCAACATGCCATTATTTTAGGTAAGATTATTTTCACCCACCCATCAGTGAACCAACACGACCCGTACTAATATTGACCCGTCTCTACCCTTGTATCTATCTCACATTCTCTGACAGGAGCCTAACCGCCTAAGGATGTCGAATATCAGTATCAGTACATGTCATACCATCTATAACCTGTACTAATAATATTGACCCGTTTCCAGGGGCGGACCCAAGGTAAGCCCAAGGTGGGCGGGCGCACCCCCGGGGAAAAAAATATTTAGTGCTAAGTTCCGTCGAAAATCCCGTTCGCACCCCTTGGATTTTTTCGTCCGCACCCCTTGGAATTTTTCGACCGCACCCCTTGAAATTTTTCGTCCGCACCCCTTAGGTAAAAAGTGTTATCAATTTATATTTTTTTTTTACTCTTATTTTTTTTTTAAAAATACTACCTAAATTATATAACTCTTAATACCTAACGAACTAAACCCAAACACTCATACCTTTACCAACTTATAATTCCTAACTAGCCCACTAAGTCTTAGCTCATTAACCAAACGTAACAATATTTCAAAATATAATAAAATAATTAAAGCCCAAAACCTTTAGAAATTCTCTCCCGCTCTCTCTCTCTTGCGTCCCTGCACTGCCAACGAATAACATCACCCAGCGACAACAGTCTAGCAGCCGGCGACCACCGTAATCAGCCACCATACCACCGTCGTTCGACACCAAATCTAACCAGAATCCGAACACGAGTAAGTTTCTTTGTTATTTTGATGATTTTGGTTGATATTATAGGAGAAAAAAAAGGGTAATAAAGTTGTTAAATAGGTTTGAAATTTTGTGTGTTTTGACGTTGTTTATGGTTGTTTAGATGATTTTTAGGGTGATTATGTTGCTTATATATTTTTAGGGTGATTACAACTTACGTTATGATTTCTTGGGCTTGAATAGTTGAAAATTAAATAGAGAAAGAATTGCTTAAGAAATTAGCTTTAGATGATGTTTTGAATAGATTTCAAAAAATGAAAACCCGCAGAGCGTCGACGTTTTAATTATGTTTGTAACAAGGTTTGACATGTTTTTTATTATTATATAAATTTAGTTTGATGTTCGTTTGTTTTACATGACCCGACCCGACCCGATACGAACCGATTATTTTACTTATATACCTAGGGGCCTAAAATTTTTAAAAATGTTTCGCACCCTCATGGAAAAATTCCTGGGTCCGCCACTGCCCATTTCTACCTGAACCCAACATGACCCGTACTAATATTGACCCGTTTCTACATGCACAACATGACCCGCCACCCGTCCAAGTTTTCACATAAACCCAAAATCTGTTGTTGCATATTAGTGTGAATAGCAGACACATGCTGCAAGCACATGTGTGTTTGTCTAGTACCAATAGGGTCAAAAATAAAGCAATCCGAATGACATGAGAAAGAGAAAAAGAACAGGGAATTTCTTCTCAAATGTGGGTAAGATGTCGAAATCACACCACACTTTTAATTTATTTTATTTTCTGAGGGGAGGGGGTCGACACCAACGAATAGATAGAATGGTTGTTACATTATAATCAGTGACCGAAATATGGATCTCTTAAGCACACGTACACGATAGATTTTTGTAGGCCATGTAAAAGCCATCAAGGAAGTGATTGGTTCGTCTGAGGATATATGAAAATGCAAACATAATATCATCTTTAGATCTAAAATGCTCAGTAATATAAGAAACAAATCCAAAGTAAACTAATATGCATCAAATTCCATAAACATAAAGGATAGTTTAAACCTCCTGTCGCACAATACCCCACTGGCTGCCCTCCATCTACACCAGCCAGCCTGTATGCGATGGGTTACATCACTATCTATGTCACCATCTCTTTGCACAAACGACCCCAGATACTTAAATCTAGTTACATGCGGAACCAATTGATCCTCAATGGTGATTTGGGTGTCATCGTCATCGGCTACACCACTGAAATCACAGTGTAGATACTCATTCTTAGATCGACTAATCCTTAGGCCCTTGCCCTCTAAGGCTACTCGCCACTCCTCTACCCTCGCGTTCAGGCACTGTTTAGTCTCTGCAATCAACACAATATCGTCTGCAAAAAGCATGCACCACGGAACTGTCTTCTGAATCAACTTGGACAACTCATCCAAGACAACCGCAAAAAGAAAAGGGCTCAACGCAGACCCCTGGTGGAGTCCTACCTCCACAGGAAAGAAGTTTGTGTCTCCTACAGGCGCGCAGACACTAGTTTCCGTTCTATCGTATGTATCCTTAATTATGTCTATATATTTCCCCGGTAGACCTCGACCCTCCAAACTATCCCAAATCAGTTGTCGTGGAACAGTGTCATATGCCTTTTCTAGGTCGATAAACACCATATGTAAATCTTGCTTCTTCGCTCTATATTTTTCCATCAACCTCCTTAGAATGTGTATCGCTTCTGTAGTTGACCTCCCTTTCATGAATCCAAATTGGTTTACTGAAACCTGAGTTTCTCTTCTAATTCTAGTTTCAATTACCCTCTCCCAGAGCTTCATAGTGTGACTTAGCAGTTTGATTCCTCTGTAGTTCCCACAACATTGAGCGTCTCCTTTATTCTTGTATAAAGGCACCACGACACTACTTCTCCACTGATCTGGCATTTTTCCAGTCTTGAAAATACAATTGAACAAAAGTGTTAACCATCGGACTCCTTCTTCCCCCAAACACTTCCACACCTCAATCGGTATGTTGTCCAAACCCACTGCCTTTCCTCTTCCCATCTTCATAAGTGCCATCCTCACCTCGTCATGTGTGATCCTCCTGCAGTAGCAATTATTCTGTTGTTGCCTTTGAATCCTGGGATTGCTGCTATCTTGTTGGTATGCCCTACCATGGTTGAAAAGATTGTGGAAGTAGGTTTGCCATCTCAACTTAATGTCATGTGCCTGGACTAAAACACGTCCATCCTCTCCTTTAATAAACTTTACTACTCCTAGATCTTGTCTTCTTCGCTCCCTAGCTTTAGAAATCTTGAACATAAATGGTTTGAAATGACAACTTAAAACCTATAAACTCCTAGGCTATGTCAAAAAACGTCAGCCCTAGTCAGGATAACTATCTATGAATGATCTTTATGAATTGTCACCATAAACACTTGGGTTAAAACATAGTTGTTAATAATGTTTATAGGGGCGCTACAGCAAATATCATAGTGAAGAGCTCATGCGTCGCTATCTGATTTTGGCGCCTAGTTTTTTTTTTCTGTTTTAATATAAATAGCAGGATTTTATAGGTATAGAATAGCGGGATTTTAGGTTTCTCATTAAATATACATATAAAATAGCGTATTTGGATATAAATATACATATAAAATATTTCTAAAATTTTCTTCTAGTGTGTCGCGAAACATAAAATCACGCCCGCTATTTCATGGCTATTACTAAGTAGCGTATAGGTAGCTTGTCACTATCGTCCATTATTCGCTATTAACAACTATGCGTTAAAGCATACGAAAGGGTGTGGAAGTTCCAGCATGCAGTTCAAACATGAGACTATTTTGACAGCTCAATTATGAAGGTATGCATGCATATGTGGAGCAATAATTGTTCCAAAAGATGCTTCTGATAGAAAAAAAAAACAACTGAGTTATACATTTTTTCAACAGAATATTTCAAATGTTATAAAATATTTTTTCCCTGCAAATTATGAACATATATCAAATTTGCGACCCATTTTTTACTTGACGACGATAAAGACAGGATCGTAAAAATTGCTGTAAATAAATCTTACAAAAATGCAAATATAGCATTACTTTGGCAATAATGAGTTACCAAGAAGCCAAGCATAATGATTGTTTCGCCATTTATATTTCCAAATAATTGTCTAAAAAGCATATATAGTGTGTGAATTAACTTTCACAAAACTGACTGTTATTGACATTTATATTTTCCAAAAAAAAAAAAGTCTAAAAACGCATTTTTCGAGTCTTGAAGATTTGGTAGTAACAAGAAATGTGAAAAGTAATTCGGGTATTCTTTCGGGATGTAAACAGTAAAAGTCTTAAAGCAGTGAGATTTGAGGTTAGTTTTATGTTTAGATAAACAAATCATGTTTCTAAAGACTAAATTAATGGGTCAAAAACATTTTTATATAGTTTCATACCAACTACTATATAGCTGATATATATCTAGCAAAAACCGGTCCTAACGGACCTAACCTTTCTAAACTGACGGCTCTAACCATAACCAGTCTGTATGGGTGTTCAAAAACCGTTGAAAGCGAACTGACCATATAAACCATAGCAAGTCAGCTGATTTGGAAAGTTTGAGGTCCAAACAGTATACTTTTCACGGTTTAACATTTTAACAATTTGGTCTAGTTTGAGTGTTTGACACTTGAAACCGAACATTGTGCCGGCCATTATTTATTATTACTTACTTCTTTCAGTTTTGGAATATGTAGTTGTTATTATCAGCATCTGTAATAATCATGAACCATTTTTATCGTTTTAAACTTTTTACTACAGACTAACGTTTTGAAAAACTAAAACCTTAATTTGCCATTGCATATTAGTATGAAAACACACACATAAGCTGCAAGCACATGTGTGTTTGTCCAGTATCAATAGGGTCAAAAATCAAGCAATCCAATGGCAGGAAAATAGAGAAAAAGAACAAGGAACTTCTTCTCGAATGCAGATGGGATGTCGAACTCACATCAGAATTTTTTTTATTATTATTATTATTTACTTTTCGAGGGAAGAAGGCCGACACCAACAAACAGATACACATGTTGTCACATTAAAATCTGTGACGAAAGCTAATCCTTTACGGATATCTTGATCACACATTGACGATAGATTTTTGTAGGTCACGTAAAAACAATCAAGAAAATGATTGATTCGTCCCAAGATGTGAAAATGCAAACCTAATGGTCATATGAATTTCCTGGTAGTAAAAAACAATCCAATCGTAAAATAAATGTTTTAACTTCCATAAATATAAATGATAGTGTATTGCATGGCAATCATGTCATATTGACAGGTAGAACTGATGGACCCCGAACACAACCCAAACTTTTATTCTTTTTTTTTATACGTGAACTTCACAACAGACGGCTAATTCACACCTACAAATTGCAGGCCCGCCACCCCACTCATTGCCGGGACTATGTTGTCTTAACCGGGCCCACGCCTGGCCGAGTGTGGCTTGGCTATCCCCGAGAAAATTTCCAGCCTCCTGCCACTTGACAGGAGTTGCACCCTCCACAAGAGCCGACCCTCTGGAGTAAATGCAATGTAATAGAAAACTCGGGTTGGGTTTGGGATCGAACCGGTGACCTCTCGGCCCCCTGCGCTCTATCCTTCATTGCCTCTACCACTGAGACCAGGGTTTACCCAAACTTTTATTCCAACACACTTAAAATCATGTAACTAGAACATGATCCGTGTAACTGATTTACCTAAACGAGTCAAATGGGTTGACCGTTGACGGTTTGTAAATGGGTTGCAATTAAGCTGGAAATGGGTTTAAACGGGTTAGAAACAGTAAACGGGTTGTAACAAATGGGTTAGACTAGACGGGCCCCTAAATGGGTTGGGAAGCTGACCTTATATAATATGATTTTGTTATTTTTGTTCTAAAATTAAACAGGTTGGATTAATCATCCTGTTCAATACAAGTCAACCCAAACACGACTTCTTTATTAAACAGCTGACAATCTAACCGTATCCACAATCATGACATTACGACAACCATATATGCAATCTGTATCTGGAACGGCATTATCTGTTCAAAAAAATCTACAAGCAGAAGCAAAAAGAAAAATCACATGAATCCGAAAAATTGTAAAGTCAACATGTTACAAACATCAGTTTGAATTTAAATTTACATTACCTCAAACAGGGAATACAACAAGAAACTATTTATTTGTCAACACACTATATTATATCGGATATTTATGATAACTTTAATACGCTGCAACATTTAAGGAAAAAATTACATGTGATTTTAATGTATACAGCCTAGAAAAGAGGCGAATTGAATGAATCAATCATCCTTGACAACTTTTACCGGCCTAACTTCAAAACCGCCATTTTCCCTCTTTTCAAGCGTGTACGGCATGTGGGTCCCAAGGATTTTATCCCATACGTTAAAAAAGGGCTGCGAGTAGTTATACTTGGTGCCGTAAAGCTGGTGGTGTACGTCGTGATACGCGGAATTGTTTTGAAAAAAGACGTGAAAGAGATTTCCAGGAAGCCATAATCCGCAATGATCATCGACGGTTTTAATGGTGGCAAATGAGAAGAAGAAGATAGAGGCTCGAGGGGACATGCCTGAAAGAAGAAAAGCGAGAGCCCCACCGATTGTATCGAGAAGAAGGCCTTCTAATGGATGGTTGTAAAGAGCTCCGTATGCATACGGGACGATGAGGCGGTGATGTTGTGAGTGAATATGGCGGTATAGAAACTTGTTTTGGTGCATGTATCGGTGCATAAAGTACTGCCATGTGTCTAGAACCACCATCGCTGTAAAGAACTGACGGCCCAGATCGAATACGGAAAGACTTCCGTTGGTTGTCAGACTTTCATCGCTCCCTGTAACCTGAATCACAAAATATATATTAAACCACTGGAGGTAATGTTTCCATCAATCAAAATTACAAACATATATTAGTTCTAAAATAATTGTTGTTCGTTTAACTTGGCTTTGTAAACAGTTAAATGACCCGCGTAGTGCTAGGTGAAAGCTAAGAAAATACAAAGATGACATTGCATCATAAAATTAATAGAAAGATTAAAAATTCTCTTAGGATTCCAAATGTAAGCAGGATGACACCATGTAAGCTTTATTTATATTCGTTTGAACTATTCAAGGGGGATATGCTAGATGGCTAGATGAATCCATCAACATCAGACTCACGAGTCTACTCACTTAATTCTTATCGAATAAAAAATAACTAGTTTTTATGACCTTGGAAAAACCGATTCCCTAACAAGTAATAGCATGAAAGAATCAAAAACCGACTGGGGTGCTCCGTGCTCCAACTGACAATTCTATCAGGATCGTATCTTAAACATAAACTCATCATCATTGACCAAAGCAGTGTTGTAAAACTAGGTCTAGAAGTCTGAGTACTCACCGAGTAATCACTACAAGTTACATTGCGATTTTGTTCAACTTCGCCTAATTACTCGGAATTGATCAAAGACGGTAAAACCTCGGCCAAAATCGGCTTTATTCGGTCAACTTGGGACGAGTTTGACTCATAGTTATTGATAGCGAATAGCGGTCAATAGCGACAGACTACCTATATGCTACGTAGCGATACCGACATGGTTTAAAAAGGCTTTCCGAGGCCCGCCTCGAGGCTTACGCCTCGGCTGAGGCTATAAAAAAACGCCTTAAAGGCTTAGCCTCATAGGGGTCAACTGAAACCTAGGCCTCAGTCATCAGAGGCTTTCTGAGGCTGTCCGAGGCGCTGAGGCTGTGAGGCGAGGCGGTGAGGCTTAAGCCTCACCAGACCTTGTGAAAATTGAAAAAATTTAGGTTTTCTGGACTTTATTATAGACCCATTTAATGTTTATTTGGCTTAATTGGTGGGCCAACCCAATAGTTCACTTAAAAAACATCTATTAGGTTAAAAAAACCTAATCTAGAAGAAGAAATCGGTTGGGCACGGATAGGATGAACAAGTTGGTGTACGTTATGTACAATAGGAGATTGAAGCAAAAGTTTATAAAGAAGATGAATCTAAAAGACGATGAAGACCCAATAGTTGCTAATGATGTTTTGTCGGATGATGAGTGGATAGCCAACCCGAGTGGGGATGAAGATGGCATTGGTGGAGTTGGCGGGTCGAATGAGGAAAAAGGTGAGAGTTCATCATCTAGGAGGAAGAGGAAAAGAGTTATTAATTTGGTTGATGAAGATGACGACCTAAATACGCCAGATGAAAACTTTGAGGATGATGATGCGGAGGAAAACGAGTTCTATGATATTTAGATGTCATAACATTACTAATTTAAGTTGTTCGAACTATTTTTTGATGTTTGTTTTATGTTAAACCTTGTTTGTTGAACTATTTTCTATTTATGATGTTTGTTTTATGTTAATTTGTGATTTTTATGAGAGATATATAGATTTTTTTTAATTTTTTTAATAATGTTTTGAGGCTTACGCCTCGACCTGCCTCGAGGCTTACGCCTCGTGAGGCTAAGGGAAAACGCCTCGATACCCGTTTCCGCCTTTTTAAACCTTGGATACCGATGAAATAGTGCCCGCTATTTCGCGTTTGGCGATAAGGTAGTAGATAATTCAAAAAATAAAAAACAGCTATTTATAATTTATATATGTATTTATAATGTTAATTTTATACAATTTATGTATAAATTAAAAAGTTTAAGGACCAAATGTAAACTACTGAAGATAGAGGGAGTTAAATGTTTAAATACACAAACTACTTTTACACTTTTTAAGTAAAAAAAATACAAGTTTTAGGGACTGAATGTAAAGTAGTGAAAGATAGAGGGGTTAAATGTTTAAATACCTAAACTTATTTAAACCCTAAAAGCCTAAAACACTCATATACGCAGCCGCTCTCTCTCTCTCTTCTTCTTCTTCCCCCTTCTTCCTGGTTTCCGGCTGAAAGCAGCACCGTCGCCAGAATTCGCGTCGGAAGTCGCTATATCGTCGCTATGTGGTCGATATGTACCTTGTAGCGGCATATGGCCGCCACGCCACACTATTCGCTATAGCGGCCGCCATAGACGCTATTGATAACTATGGTTTGACTTAAAAAAATAGAACATAATTTCTCTGTCTGTAATATTAATGAATGAATATCAGTTTTTGAAACTTAAGTATTTGAACATGTAACTTTTTTATTTATATTGATATTCACGTTTTTTGTTATAAATATTAGTAAAATTATGATATCTGACATATATATAAGAGTAAAGTACACGGATGGTCCCTGTGGTTTACCAAAATTTTGTACTTGGTCACTAGTTTTCCAAAAGTCTACAGATGGTTCATGTGGTTTGTACTTTGTAACGCATTTAGTCCCCAACTTTTTCCAAAAGTACACGGATGGTCCATGTGGTTTGCACTTTGTTACACATTTAGACCCTAACTTGGATTTGCTAAAACCTTTAGATTTGTTGGCTGGGGACTAAATTTGTTACAAAGTGCAAACCACAGGGACCATCTGTGTACTTTTGGAAAGCTAGGGACCAAATACAAGATTTTGGTAAACCACAAGGACCATCCATGAACTTTACTCTACATATAATTTCCTGAAATTAATTTCTTTAAATTTATTATGTCCAAGTACTCCTCATGTACTTTCCGCCTAGACCGTGTACTCACAACTCCCAAATCGACCGACCTAGGAGCACCTAAATGTAGTTGATATCGCGATATATCACCGATATATTGGTTATCGGTCCCCTGGTAAAATATCGGTACAAAATATTAGTCAGAATATCGGTACCGATATTATCGGCGATATCGACCGATATTCAACCAATATTTGACCGAGATATCACCGACTTTCCCAACATCAGTACCTTACTTCTTAGTTCTACCATTCGTCTTTCTTCTTATTACTGCTATTAGTGTTTTAAGTCTTCATTGTTAATTGTTAGTGTCAAATGTTAGGGGTTGTTTGTTTACCTCTTAATGAGGCTCTTAATGGTTCAGATCTCTTACTGGTTCAGCACTTAATGGTTCAGACTGGTTTAGACTGTTTGTTTCACGAGCAGATGTCTGAATGGTTCAGACATTTGCCTCTGAATGGTTAAGCATTATACAAAGTCTGAATGGTTAAGACCTCTAATCTGAATTGGTCAGACATTTGTCTCTGAACGGTTAAGCATTATACAGGCTCTTAATGGTTTAGACCTCTTACTGGTTGAGCACTTAACCATTCAGATGTTGCCAAACAGCCCCTTAGTGTATGTATATACTTGCTACAACAGTCAGTGTTTTGCAAGTTGCAAAAGGTTAATTTGTTAATGGTATGAGAGTATACTGAATTGTTAGTGTTAAATTGCTATATATAAATTTTGCATGATATTAATATTATCGATATCCCACTGTGATAACCTATATCTCGCATCAGAGGCGCAGCTTTCAAGGGGCCGGGGGGCGCCCGACCCCCCGAACTTTTCGCTCAATAGTGTTACATATGTACGTTTCGTGTAGAATTTTTTAGGTATATACGTTTTCGACCCCGCGGTTTTATAAAAAAAAAATTTACTTATATAGAATTTTTAGGTCCGGTGATTTCCGACCCCCAGGTGGAATTTTTCAAGCTTCGCCACATTCTCGAATATCTTTCCTTGACCGATATCCTATAATGACTTCTACAACCATGGACCAAAGGGACTAAAAGTGATGCGTTAACCAAAACATGTATCACAACAGAAGAGTGTCTCCATCTATATATAATAAGTATTATTATCATGCCAACCATGATAGATAGATAAGAAAAAGAAAAGCATTGGTGAATTTAGTGGGAAAAGGGTCTAAACATAAAAAAAAATCTAAAAGACTAAAAACTAAAGAAACAGGATATAGACCTGGATTCACAGCTTACAAAAATGAATATCAAAGTATTAACATGATCAAACTTTGCCCTATTTCCACTATCAATCATCATCATACTCGGTAAATCCCACCAATAGCAAAGCTAAGGTAGGGTCTGAGGAGGGTAAGATGTAGACAGCCTTACCTCTACCCCGTAGGAATAGAGAGGCTGCTTCCAGTGAGACCCTCGGCTCAATGGTAGTTTTGCATCAAACCTTGGACATAGGGCACATAACACTCGGCAATTAAGACAAAGGCCAATTAGTGCATGTACTCCCTTGTCTTTCGGCCATCAACGCCATCACATGATGCATGATTAACCATCCCCCTGTTTTAACATCACCAACAGCAATAGCAAGACTAAAAGCTGCTAAGCATAGTTATCAATAGTGAATAGCGTCCACTATTTCGTGTTTAGCAATAAGGTAGTTAAAAATTTTAAAAAAAATACAAAATAGCTATTTATAAATTTTATATACATAGATAATGTTAATTTTATACTTTTTATGCATAAACTTATAAGTTTAAGGACTAAATGTAAACTAGTGAAAGATAGAGGGGTTAAATGTTAAAATACATAAAGTTATTTAACCCTAAAACTCTAAAAGGCTAAAATGCAAAAACACACAGCCGCTCTTCTTCGACCTTGTTTATGGCAGAAATTGCAGCACCGGAGCCGGAATTCGTCGTCGAAATGACGCTATGGAGTCACTAATTAACATATTGCGAGATATGAGCGACACGCTATGAAGCGCACGATAGCGAACGCTATGCTGCTAAGGGTAGTGTAATTACTCTAGATCAAAACTGTAGAGTAATTCTAGTTATCTGTTCGTTTAGACTTTAGACTTTAGTAGGTTAATTTCATTTTGTACAGAATTCCACCCATTTAAATATAAACTTCTTTGTTAGACCACTCCTTAACTCATAGATGATCATTGGACTCTTAGTAAGTAACTAATCGAATCATTACATTTTTCACCAGCAAGGGTCATAAATGCCCTAATTTCCAAACAGATCTCATTCCTTCAACGTCGATAATCATACCGTTGCACCAAATCAAGTAAATTATACCAAACTATGAACAATTAAATAGTAAATCTCTGTTCTCTTTTCATTTTTAATATAATTAGACCTGGATCCAAAGCTTACAAAAACACTTATCAAAGTACTAAGTAGCATGATCAAAGTAGCCTTGTTTTCCACTATTGGAACTAATAACCTATTCAAATATATTTTTCTTGCTACACCACTCCTTAGCTCATAGATGATCATTAGAATCTTAGTAAATGCAAGGACCGCAGAGTAAACGATCGAATCATTACAATTTTTCACCAACAAAACTCATAAATGCCCTAACTTCCAAAACAAAATTCATTCATTCAACATCAATAAGCATACCGTTGCACCAAATCAAGTAAACAATTCCAAAACAAGTAACCTACAAACAATTAATAGTAAGTAAATCTCCGTTCTCTTTTCGTTTTCAATATAATTCATAGTAAATCATACCAAAGTTATTTACCCTGATTTTCTATTATAAACATATACGTAGGACATTTCTAATCGTAGTTGCAACCCGTGGACGTAGTTCAACGACTCAACAACTTACACAAAACCACATTAAATCCCTATCTCTTATACTTTTCTTATACCTAACAATAAATGCCCTAATTTCCAAAACAAAATCAAGTAAACAATTCCAAAAGAAGTAAACTACAATCAGACATCATATCATCAAAAGTACAAGTAAACTTACAGTGAAAAGTATGATAGCAACAACAGCTTGTATGGCCTGTTGAAGAAGAACACCTTTGACAACAGTTTTCTTGGAAACGAGATTCTTATCATCCTCTTCTTTCATGGAGTGCAATCGATACTTCTCACTGGATCCAAACAAGACGTAAAATCCAGAATAAATCCAGTACACCACTAACGGAGCCACGGTTCCCAAAAACTCATCCGATATCTTAACCTCCATCAAATCCAATCCTTCTAGACAAACAACACACACAGTCACCGCTATAACAATTCGAAACCCTAACGTGAAAACAGAACGAGAAAGTGTGAAATTGGAGGCCTTTTACATAGGTTTTGATGAGCAATGAGAAGAAACGAGATGATTGATCGTTGAAAACGACGACGTGTTGTTGTTTGAAGGAGGAGAAAAATGGTGAACAAGTCGCTGGTTACATGAGGAGAAAACTGTGTGGGGGGAGTGATGTAGTGCGGGAGGGTGTTGGGGGGTAGGGTGGTCTGTTGACGTGGAGTGATGTGATTGGTTTAAGTTTTTGGAATTATCGGTGTCCGCATTGGCGTCGGGCCAGTTGGACGCCACGTTTGACCACATGATTTCAAGGGTGTTTGATAAAATATCTTACGTCAATGATTAACGTTCTAGCACCCTTTTCATTTAAAAATAATAGAGTAAACTGCAATTTTACACCCTGTGGTTAGGGGTGATTGGCACCCTTACCCCCCTAAGGAAATAATTGCAATTTTACCCTCCACTGTTTGCTGTTATGTTGCAACCTTACCCCCCGGCCTCAAATTTGTTGACTAATCTGTTGACTACCACCTGAAATGACTATAATGCCCTTTCATATTACCCCCCTGTGTTTTGTGCACTCTGTGATATTACCCCCTGCCACCACTGCCACCGCCATTCACTACCACAACCACCACTGCCACCGCCATTCACCGCCCTCACCCCTTTTCTTCTTCTCCCTCACATAACACAGACAACCATCGCCACTGCCATTTCATTATAACACCACCACTACTTCCGTCACCGGAAACCTGCAACTCCGGTCATCTTCTCCACCGACTGCCACCTCTGCCACCTCCAGCCACCACCACAACCACCACTGCCACCTCCAGTCAACCCGAAGCTGCTGCTGACATGTTTGAGGTTAGTCTTTTGATTTGTTAGAAAGCTTGGATTGTTAATTGAACGATTGTTTGACTCTCACATGTTAATTTCTTAGCACCAGTTTGAGATTCTTCAATTGGGGAAGTTTTGTTTCATATTGTTGATTATATGCTTTCTGTCACCAACACAAATTACCTTTTTAATTACCTAAAGTATGTTAGTTTGATCTTTGGTTCCATGTTAAAGAAATACATTAGCAGCAGGGATGCGTGAACAGCTTACCATCCGTCAATGAAAGATAAAAAACCAATTGAAAGTAGGGGTTACAATAGCAGCAGGGATGCGTGAACAGCTTACATCATCCAAAGTCATTACCTTTTGTAGTAGATTGGATAGATAGATAAACAAGATACAAATAACAATTGAATTGTTGATGTGATGGTAACACTCTGGTACCATTTCAATTGAAGCAGGTTTTTCTATTGATTTTTAGTTGGTCTTTATTATAGACACTTCAATTTGAAGTGGGTCATTATGGTGGACAAAAGGCAAGGTAAATGAAAGAATTTGGTTCTAATTTGACATGGGTCATCTATTTTAATTTGATATAGTTGCAGTCTTTGTTTATTAATATATAACCAGAACAGTCGCCCACTTCAACCAAGTTGCAGACTTTGAAAATAGTTGCAGACCACCATTGCTAATAAGCTGTCGATTGATGAGTGCACAGTCGCTCACTTCAACCAAATTTGTCGATCTTGGTAATGATTCTCTTGACACAATGGTGGTTGTGGTGGTGGCTGGAGGTGGCAGTGGTGGCAGTCGTTGGAGAAGATGACCGGAGTTGCAGGTTTCCGGTGACGGAAGTAGTGGTGGTGTTATAATGAAATGGCAGTGGCGATGGTTGTCTGTGTTATGTGAGGGAGAAGAAGAAAAGGGGTGAGGGCGGTGAATGGCGGTGGCAGTGGTGGTTGTGGGTGGTGGCTGGAGGTGGCAGTGGTGGTTGTGGTGGTGAATGGCGGTGGCAGTGGTGGCAGGGGGTAATATCACAGAGTGCACAAAACACAGGGGGGTAATATGAAAGGGCATTATAGTCATTTCAGGTGGTAGTCAACAGATTAGTCAACAAATTTGAGGCCGGGGGGTAAGGTTGCAACATAACAGCAAACAGTGGGGGGTAAAATTGCAATTATTTCCTTAGGGGGTAAGGGTGCCAATCACCCCTAACCACAGGGTGTAAAATTGCAGTTTACTCAAAATAATAATAATATTTTTTTTTATGTTTTGAACTGAATTATTGATTTATTGAATATTTGATATTAAAATATAATTAAAGTGTGGGTATGGATCATGTACATTAATTTAGAAATGTAAAAAGTGTATTATAATACTATATATAACACTATATAACATCATATAAGCACCGTATAACACTATGTAAGGGGAGGAGGGGTGGTCACTAGTGATAGATTTATATCACTCCCACTATCCAATCAAATCATGCCATGTCATCACTCAATATTCTATCACTAGTGATAGAAATGTAGGGGGTGTGGTATCACTAGTGATGGAATTCTATCACTCCCAATTTTTTTTAATTTTCATTTTAAAATTAGAAATTAACAATAAAACACTAAAATATAAATTTCATTAAACTTAAAAAATAAATTACATAGCAAAATGATGGATGACAGTGTTGGTTTCTAGTAGTGGGTCGAGTTGGTGGGTTTGATACGTTTGAGGTTGAAATTGGTGAGGTTGAAACGGTGGGACGAACGGTTGGTTTTGATACGTTTGCGATTGAAAGGGTGGATATTGTTGGGTTTGAAAGGGTGGGACTTGGTCGGATTCGTCTTGCAACCTAAAGTGCGTCGGCTCGCCAAGATTCGCTCGAACCTTGGGTCTTATGGGATTTTTCTTCGTACCCGAACCTCTTTTTTTCGAACCCCCACCTCTCTTGCTTGAACCTTCCATGTTTCTTGTAAAATTATTTAGATTGAGTTGGAGAGTTTTTTGATTTTTTGTATTGAGTGTGGTGAGAATGGTTTAGAGAATTTGTTGTTTTTTTGAATTGAGTATTGAGGATTACATAAAAAAAAGGGTTTCAAACGGTCAAAAAACAATTACAAACGGTCAAAAATCATTCCTTTCAACGTTCCAATTTTCAAATTCAACGCGTTTTGGTTTCAACGCGTGATAATATGGCCGGCGGCGGTGTTCCGTTGTGGATTAACGAGTGATGGGGTGGTATCACGCACCACCCCGCCTGACCTAACACCATATAACACCATATAACACTATGTAACACTATATAACAATATACATCTATCATAGACATGCTATCAGACAAAATACAGTGTTATATAATGTTACTAGGTTTTTACCCGGGATTGCTTCCCGGGCTCGGGAAAGTTATTTAGATTAATTACTATTTGTTATTAATACGACCACATTACATCAACCATCTCATTCGATTCAACAACAATGTCTTCAAATCACCGAATTAGATCATGAACCCATATTAGAGATTGTTAGGATCTGGATTTGTTTTTTATTGTGTTTTTGTTTAAGAATTAAGAAGATTAACAAGTAATGCAGCAGAATTAAAATGGAAATAAACTTTGCACACAATCAAACAGGAGAAATCCTTTCAACACACATTTTAACATCTAGGAAAACATTGGAATAGGTACAAGTGGCAGTGATTGTGTGGTTGTTTGTGGTGGTGAAGTGTCATCATCTAGGACAACATTGGTTACCCTTCTCCTTTTGGGTTTAGGAGAGATTGGTGATTTGAGTGGAAGGTTGTTGACTAACAGTTGTTGGAACAACTGGTGTTTCAACCACTGAAGCGGTAAGACCTGTGTGCAAACACGGGTCAATTCTTAGAAAACTATGCATAACATATATTGACAGAATATATAGATATGTGTATAGATATTGTACCAAAACGTGTTATTTATTATAGCTAAAAGACAACTATAAGTAAATATAAAATAGATTTAACATGCATAACATATATTGACAGAATATATAGATATGTGTATAGCTTTGATCATTTAAGCATACCTTTGCCAATATTACAGTGCTGAAAATGAAAACAGTAGCTGACTATAACTATCAGTGGATAGCCTATCAGTGGATTAAAACACTGAGCTTTAACAAGAATCCTTATATAAACAGTGATTCAAGAATCTTCCTTCTAAAAAAAAAACAATATTTTAACCCACCAGTCATTTCAATCTCCTTCAACCTCCACAAAACACTATTTTAACCCAATAGTGGTTTTAAACCACCATTTTAACCAAACAGCGGTTTCAACCACAGTTTTCTCAACAGTAGTTCCAAATAGTTGTTTTCATCCATCTGTTGACCAAAATCAACAGATGTATCAACCACTGTTTTATTTTCAAACATCTGTTCCCAATAACAGAGCTTTGATCATTTAAACATACCTTTGCCAATATTACAAGCTTTTACACTATCAAACCTAAATATTTATTTACTTAATTTAAATAACAAACATGGTTAATAATTTTAACACAACTAATTATATAAAAACTACAAGTGTAAAACAGAGGTAACTATATAATAAACAAAGTTCAAAAAAGCAAACAACAATCAATAGAATATAGCATACTAATTCCAAATCAATGCGCGAAACAACATACAAAGATCTGACGGCTAAGTACTGTCCACGTTACAACCTCTAATGAATAATGGATGACAGTTGTTAGGAAACCACTGATGAATCAATATCAGTAGTTTACAGTGATGTAAATGAGAACATTAGTTGACTATAACTATCAGTGGATTAAAACACTGAGCTTTAACAACAATTATTATATAAGCACTAGTTCAAGCATGTTCCTTCTCCAAAAAAACTACATTTTAATCCAACAGTCGTTTCAATCCCCTTCAACCTCCACAAAACACTATTTTAACCCAACAGTAGTTTTAAACCACCATTTTAACCAAACACTAGTTTCAACCACAGTTTTCTTAACAGTAGTTCCAAACATCTGTTTTATTTTCAAACTTATGTTCCTAATAACAGAGTTTTGATCATTTAAACATAATTTTACCAATACTACAAGTTTTTACACTCTCAAACCTAAATATTTATTTACTTAATTTAAATAACAAACATGGTTACTATTTTTAACACAACTAATTATATAAAAACTACAAGTGTCAAACAGCATACAAAGTTCATCCATCTGTTGACCCGAGTCAACAGATGTATCAACCATTGTTTAATTTTGAAACATCTGTTCCCAATAACAGAGCTTTGATCATTTAAACAGACCTTTGCCAATATTACAAGCTTTTACACTCTCAAACATCAATATTCATTTACTTAATTTAAATAACAAACATGATTAATAATTTTAACACAACTAATTATATAAAAAATACAATTGTCAAAACAGCAAATAGCATTCAATAAAATACAGGATCCTAATTCCTAATCAATTGGTGAAACAGTAGTTTCGATAAGTAAAGCTCCTTTCGGACCATTGTAGTTGTCAACATGTTGGAGGTATTTCAGAAGTTCGTTGCTCAGATCAACTTCAATCATATCCCCCCAGATGCTTGTTATCAGCCACTTGTTGTCTTCAATTATATTAGTACTTCGACGACTATCTACATAATCAACTACACGAGGATTATTGAAAACAAACACCTTCATCCAGCCTTCTTCTTCATATCTGAGCAAATCAGCAGTTAGCTCAGCAGACTTTCCAATAACAATCAAATGCAACCTCTTTCCGATGGTCAAAAAATGCCCTTGGCAAGGATTGACTACAATACTCTCGGGAAAATGAAGCATTCTGAAAGTCTCACTAAGAACATCAAAAGCAACGATGTTCCTCTCACCTAGTGGATACCAATAATTTGAAACCATAAAATATATGGTTTTATCAGCATAAACTCCTGTAGACCATGAATAACGACTTGAACCATAATTGTTTACGCTACCGAAATTTATTGTTCTCCATGACTTACGACGTCGTGAGTAAACACGAGCAGCAGTTACATTACGGTAACATCTGATATTCAGCACTTTCAGATCATTGAACTGATCAAAATAAATTCCACCAGTATAAGAGTTTTGATGATGATTGTAATTGAAGTAGTCATCACCCAATGTATTTTATATACCCAATGAAGGCGGTTATGACTAAATACATCGTCAGACGAAAAAATATGATGCGACAGTCGTTAGGCTTTTAATGCATTTACGTGGGAAAAGTATAAAATTAAAGACGTTATAATTATAATTAACCTATTTATTTACCTATAAGACGCCTTTACCATAAGACAGAAGTGATTGATTGACGTGCATTAATTGCAAAGTACATATCCCAAGGCATTTTGAATTTGAAATTACCGGCAATTTCAAAACCACTACTATGGTATATGTTTGCCAAAGGAAACATCTGCTAAGTTATACTTTCTTGGCTATGGGCAGTATTTGCTGATCTGATTTGAAAGCAATTGTCATGATGACTTTTCTAATAGCATTAATTACTGATTTGATTTGTAACAAATAGTCATCAAGAATTTTTTTTATTTTTTAATTTAACTTTAAATTTTATCATGAAAACAATGTTGGAGTAACTCTTATCTCATTGGAATGTAACGATTAGGTAAAATGGCAATTTCATTGTAATTGTAGTTTTTATTTGATAATTTCAATCTATCAATAATTAACACCGTCAATAATAAAAATGTGAGCAATGGATGTTTTTTAGGAAAACCAATGATGGTCAATATCAGTGGACGTCAACAATAAAAATGTGAGCAATGACTATTATTTAACTATCAGTAGATAGCCAACAATTATTGAAACACTGATGTTTAGTCAGACAGTGGTCAACATGAAGATTGAAGAAACATAAGTTGTCTTTCAACAGTGGATAACATTTAACAATCAGATGTTTGAACCAAATCAGTGGTTGTAACAGACTTTTAAGGAATAGTGAAAACTATCATTTTTAACTATTTTTAGATTGTTTGACCTTAAACAGATATTTGACCTTCTATATTAGTTGTTTGGAATTAAACAAATATTTGGACATAAACAGATGTTTGAAATTAAACAAATGTTTGACCTTAAAAAGAAGTTGGCCCATAAACATCTGTTTGCAAAAAAAAGACAAATTTCAAGAATACTATACCCAAACAATCAAAATGAGGAGCTTAATAATCATCCAAGTGTACTTCATTTTTATTTAGTAGTATAAAGATTAAACCACTGTTCAATTTATAGTACAGATCAGTGATATGAAATCTAACAGAGTATAAAACACTGATGTGATAA
The DNA here is from genome assembly GCA_030545235.1 of Helianthus tuberosus. NCBI lineage: Eukaryota > Viridiplantae > Streptophyta > Magnoliopsida > Asterales > Asteraceae > Helianthus > Helianthus tuberosus. Next base: position 205,653,607 of record CM060441.1, read on the forward strand.
ATACTGTTACATATAAATATTGTTAACATAAACAAAGGTAGAATATCTACTGTTGATGCTGAACCACTTTTGTTGTTGGACAGTGGTTCGTCTTTGAGTTTGTATAGGGTTTGTCTCGAGAGATAAAGTATAGAGAACCACTGCTACACTAAACACTGTTACATAAGAAACACTGATACATAAATACTAAAGTTGAATCCGCTGTAGATGCTGAAACACTGCTGCTACTAAGCAGTGGTTTTCCTTTCGTTGATCAGGCTTTAGGTAAATAAGTGCTTGTCTTTAACATGGCTTTATCTTCAACAGTGCATAGGCTTCATGAGTCAATAAGCCCATCAGTCTTTATAAGGAGCAGTTGTTAATTATAACAGTCCTTAGCATGATCAGCTGTTATAACCATACCATAACCCTTTGAGAGGTTGACCATCAATCAAATCCTTGACACTATTAAACCTCTGTTGACTTACCAAACAGATCTTCAGACACAATTCAACATCAACATAATCTAAATATTACTGAAACACTAAATAATAAGTAACAATAAAACACAACATAGATTCATAAAATTAAATTTATTCATTTATTCATGACCTTAAAACTAAAAGTCCAATAATTACATCACATACTGAACAATATTAAAGTTCAAATCTTAGAATAACAGCAAGAATTAAGAAACTTTAGTTTCAACTCCATCGATTGTTGAACCTCTCGATGTATGTCCTTCAGCATCGCAATGAACTGCACGTCTCTATCACCGCACTCTATATTACTGACAACACAAATAAGAAACAAACCTAAAATGCAAAGGTATCTTCTCAACTGTTGTAGCACATCTGAGTTTTCACGATATTGGACGAATCTATACTTTCTATAAAAGAAGAAAATCTTCCTGGCGCAAGAAAACCTGGCTTTAGATTTAACGAAAATCAAACAATGCAACTCTCCCATCAAAGAAGATAGCACATGTAACTTTTCAAGATAGAAGATACATATCGTCCGTTGAAGCTGCAACTCTGCCATCAAAGAAGGTAGCACATGCAACTTTTCACGATGTTGCAACAATGATACTGCAGCATCGATATTGAAAGGTTGATGTGGGATGTGAATTTTCATTGAAACGACGATGTTGGAACAATGATACTGGAACGATAACATGTAAACATTATCAACAAACATTCGAACAAAGAAGTGTAATCGGAAATTAGCGGCTGAATCACGAGAAAGATGCATTTGAGAGAGAAAGATACGCTCACGTATATGAGCGAGCGAGATTTGAATGTGAAACCAGATAATTATATCTTATTTATAGGATAAGAATATATAGTTTGAATTTTGAATTTCAAAATTACTAATATTATCAGTAATTACTGATCTGATTTGAAAGCAATTGTCATGATGTTTATTGAGAACTGATGTTTATTGGGAACTGAAAGGTAAGTAGTGTATATCTTTATATCCTGCTTTATTAAACTAATTAAATATTAGAAATGATATGCAAAGTAGGAAAAAAAAGGAGAACGTCAATTTTAAATTATCATTTTGCATATTTTGAATTTCAAAATTACTGATATTATCAGTGATCTGATTTGAAAGAAATTGTCATGATGACTTTTCTAATTTTTATTTTAACTTTAATTAAGAGATAATAACCGTCAGTTTGAAATTCACATTTTGCATATTTTAAATGACCAAAGCTCAAGAAATTAGCATTAATTACTGATTTGATTTGCAACAAATAGTCATCAAGTATTTTTTTTATTTTTTAATTTAACTTTAAATTTTATCACGAAAACAATGTTGGAGGAACTCTTATCTCATTAGAATGTAACGATTAGGTAAAATGGTAATTTCATTGTAATTCTAGTTTTTATTTGATAATTTCAATCTATCACTAATTAACACCATCAATAATAAAAATGTGAGCAGTGGCTGTTTTTTAGGAAAACCGTTGATAGTCAATATCAATGGATGTCAACAATAAAAAAGTGAGCAGTGACTATTTTTTCCTATCAGTGGATACCCAACAGTTTTTTAAACACTGATGTTTGGTAAGTCAGTGGTCAACACGAAGATTGAAAAAACAGAGGTTGTATTTCAGCAGTGGATAACTTTTAACAATCAAATGTTTCAACCAACACAGTGGTTGTAACTTGTAACAGGCTTTTAAACAGATGTTGGGGCTTAAACAGATGTTTCGCCTTATATATCAGTTGTCTGGACTTAAACAAAAGTTTGATCTTAAACAGATGATTGCCCATAAACAGAAATTTGGCCATAAACAGATTTTTGGCCTTAAACAAATCTTCGAGCCTAAACAAATGTTTGCCCATAAACATCTGTTTGCAAAAAAAAAAGACCAATTTCAAGAATACTATACCCAAACAATCAAAATGAGGAGCTTAATAATCATCCAAATGTACTTTATTTTTATTTATTAGTATAAAAATGAAACAACTGTTCAATTTATAGTACAGATCAAACCAATGAAGTGATGTGATAAATACTGTTACATATAAACACTGTTGGGATAAACACTGTTACATATAAACACTGATGTCATAAAAATTGTTACATATAAAACACTGAGGTGATAACATCTAACAACCTAACAGACTATAAAACACTGATGTGAAAAACACTGTTACATATAAACATTGTTAACATAAACAAAGGTCTGAGCTTAAACAGATGTTTGCCCATAAACAGAAGTTTGGCCATAAACAGATGTTTGCCCATAAACATCTGTTTGCAAAAAAAGACCAATTTCAAGAATACTATACCCAAACAATCAAAATGAGGAACTTAATAATCATCCAAGTGTACTTGATTTTTATTTATTAGTATAAACATGAAACAACAATGTCTTCAAATCACCGGATTAGATCATGAACCCATATTAGAGGTCAAACAAAACCACAACAGGAGCACATGAATAATACCATTTCCACTTTTACTTCAATGCACTTAAATGATAGGGTGATTTGGGATTTTGTACTTGTTTAAAAAATAAGATGTTGACCAAAATTCAAACAGATGTTGACCAAAAGTTAATCAAATGTTGGCCAATAGTGAAATAGATGTTGACCTTAAACAGATGTTTGGTTTAAGGCCAAACATCTGTTTATGGCCAAACATCTGTTTAAGGTCAAACATCTGTTTAAGTCCAAATATCTGATACAGAAGGCGAAACATCTGTTTAAGGTAAAACATATATTTAAGGTCAAACATCTGTTTATGGCCAAACATCTGTTTAAGGTCAAACAACTGTTTAAGTCCAAACCTCTGATATAAAAGGCCAAACATCTGTTAAAGGCCAAACATCTGTTTAACCCTGAAGTCTGAACAGATGTTTAACTTTATATGATCTACTGTCTTCTCACACTGTTTTCCTCTTAAAAACACTGTTCAACCTAACATGGGTTTCCATTATCTATTGACCAAAATGCAAACAGATGTTCAAACCACTGTTTGTTATTGTACTTTACAAAATTACATAGAATTCAAGAAAACGAAACTAAGAAATTTACGAATCTAAAAGCAACAATTTAAAATCTAAGAACAACACCAAGAAATTTACGAACCTAACTGCAAAAATTTAGTGCTTTTAGCTTTAAACTCCATCAAAGTATATCTTCGACAATCGCCATGAACTCCACGGAAGTACTCAATGCATCAACAACAGGATTTATAGAAACATGATCTCTCGTGAACATACCAAGATGCAGTACATGAAAACACTTCTTCAGCTGTGGAAGAGTAGCCCTGTCCTCATATACTTAATACTTAACTTTGTTCATAAAGAGCTGCTTTAAACCAAACTTTATGCTTCTTTTAATACAAAAAAAGGCAGGAAAGACCATTACTCTAGTAAGATAAAATCTTATCTTACAGCAATAGCAGATGCTTTCTTGCGTTTAGTAGGAACTATTGCGGCTTCTACATCATCATCATCTGCCCAGAGTCACATATAATCATCATTTAGTCACCAGCAAAAATTATTATAAATGTAGATTTAAAAATATTTCTTTGTGTTTAATTTAACTTTATGCTTCTTTAATACAAACATATAATAACCCGCAGCAGATTGTATGAATTTCAAACAACTGTGATTAGACTGAAATATAAAGCGAGAATTAGAGTATATCACTTCAAAATAAAAAAAAACTAAAAAATTCAAAATTGGAGTAGCAAAACACACATACTTTAAACGATGTTGGAACAATGATACTGGAAACAACCATAGAACAATCATCATCATCATCATCTGCAGCAGATCATTCACAATCATCATTTAGTCACAACTCAGATAACAAAACTTCAGTAAAAATCAAAAACAAAAACACATACCATTATCAAGGGAACCCACATATCAACAAATTTTTTTCTGAAAATGGGTTAGAGAGAGCTTAAGTTTTCTCTTATCCTTTATGAACAAATGCCGAGTATTGAGAAGAAGAGATACATATCGTCTGTTCAACTTACAACTCTCCCATCAAAGAAGGTAGCACATGCAACTTTTCACGATGTTGCAACAATTATACTGCAACATCGATATTGAAAGGTTGATGTGTGATGGGAAGCTTCATTGAAACAACGATGTTGGAACAATGATACTGGAACGATGATTATATAAGGAGCAGTGGTTAGTTATAACAGTCCTTAGCACATGGAACTTTAACAGGGATTTGTCTTCAACAGTGGATAGGCCTCATCAGTATTTAAGTCCATCAGTCTTTATAAGGAGCAGTGGTTAGTTATAACTGTCCTTAGCATGATCAGCTGTTATAACCATTCCATAACACTTTGAGAGGAAGCAAGGGTCGGTCTATTTGATTGAGAGGAATAATTGCATTACATCCCTGTTGAAAAATAGAATTGATAAATTTAGGGAAAGTGAGGTTGAAAGATGATAATCCAACAGTGGAGGATCTCATTCTACAGCTTCGTTAAATTAAGGGTATTCTCATATAATGGTTCCTGGCTGCTTCCAAAGAATCCGCAGTTTGGACATCTGTTGTTCTTCAAACATCTATTATCTATTATCTATTCTATCTATTATATATAATAAATGAAAGTGATTTGGTCCACGTGGCCCAAATAACTTTCATTTATTATATATAATAGATAGAATAGATAATAGATAATAGATGTTGGAAGACAACAGATGTCCAAAGTGCCGCTTCATTGGAAGCATCTAGGAAGAATTATATGAGAATACCCTTAATTTATCGAAACTGTAGAATGAGATCTCCACTATTGGGTTAACATCTTTCAACCTCACTTTCCCTAAATTTATCAATTCTATTTTTCAACAGGGATGTAATGCAATTATTACCTTATTTAAGATACCTTCAACTGCATCTTCTGATAAATCAACATTCATTTCACTCAAATGATCCCTTCAACTGCATCCAAAAATACCCAAAATAAAACTAAGTAAACCATCCAATATTCTTGAGTACTCACCATTAATGTGATGACCAATATAAAATCAAACCCTAAAAGCATACAAATCATAATGAAATATGAAAGAAACAAACCAAAAAACTTGTTGGGCGATTAAAATTAAAAGGATATCATACGCAATATTCAGGTAATTAAAATGGCCATTTTTACCTTACTTGACAACAATAGCAAACAACATCAAACAATAATAGCAAACAACATCAAACAATAATAGCAAACAACATCAAACAACAATAGCAAACAACATCAAACAATAATAGCAAACACCTGATGTTGAATCCACTGTAGATGTTGAATCCACTTAGATGCTGAAGCACTGTTGTTACAAACAGATAATACCTCGGGAACTGGAAATTTAAAAGGATCGGCTTCAAAGGCTTCAACAATCGGAAGATTCAAATCTCAAGCAAATGAAACCCTAATTTTAAAAAGAATAATCGGTGAACATATTCAAAGATCAATAATCAATAGATGTTGTACTCATATCATCACCGTTAAGAAAAAAACCCTTAGTTTCTGAACATATTCAAACATACCAGTTCATGGCGGAAATCTATCCGCAGGTAAGCGGATTTCAACTTTGATTGTCACACCCTCAGATCCACATGCGGAGTACCACCGCGAGGCGTGTGACATGACCAGGATCCAGCCACTAATTATACTGAGCATTTAATAATTAAGAATGTTCACCAACCATAATGGTTAGTAAATACCATAGTTAAAGTTCAAAAGTCTTAAGTTCAAATAACAGTTTAAGTAAGTAGCGGAAGCATAGACAAAATAATTTAAACAAAGTTCATAGATAAGGTTTATCTAGAACCCAACACGTGGGTTAAGACGACCACTACACATCCCCAAGCTGCAGCTCCTGAGTCACTGGGTACCTGCAAAGCATGCAGTAGGGTATCAACATAATGTTGGCGAGTTCACGAGTTTGTCCAGTTTTTAATTCCAAAAACTTGTTTCACCAGTTAATTTACTCATTTATACATGCCATGGGGAGCTACCCCATAAGTAAGCTACTAAACTGTTTTTACAATACCGAATACTATGCGACCGTACGTTTCCGTAGAGTGCCCCATTTGTCAATGTTCTATCATCATTGACGGTTTGCCAGAGTCTATTAGTTCACTCCCGATCCCATACACGGGCACGGTGTGAGGCTGGTGAGACCTAAATAGCGCTATCAACTAATAACCCGTTCGCCAGGCCCCGGCGACTAATCGGTATTAAGAAGTGAGGACTTGAGTGATAGAGTTTCGTTTAGTTTTGCTTGTTGCATTCAGTATAAATAGTAATTAACTAAAGGGTCCCGCATAAGGGGAGAAAGTAGGTTTGTATCCCTCACAAGGGGATAGCGTTGTTATAAGTTCCGTTTCCCAAACCACCGGGAACGCATGCTTTAAAAGTTGTGAACTCACCTTGGGTTGCTCGGTAGATTAGTTTACTTGGTCAAGCACGCTAGTCACCACGTCCTAACATGGTTACCAGTATGGGCCAGGTTTGGGTACGAGAAAGTCACGTATATTCTACACATAACTTAACACATAGCATGCATAACATACAAGGTTATTGGGCCTGTCCTATCACAAAAATCAGTCAACAGCAACATGTATCACATAGTCCAGGTTTAACAGTAACAAGCATGAACAGTCCATACACTTTGGCCCAATAACGGAGACAAGCAGCCCAGTCGAGATCAGGTGGTCTCGACTCGAGAACATGTGGTCTCGAGTTGCAACCAAGAGGTCTCGAGTTGCGAATGGCTGGTCTCGAGTGGTGCAGGCATGAGTCGAAATCTCAGAGGTCTCGAGTTCAGTCTCGAGTTATCACTTGATGGTCTCGAGTCGCAACCGAAGGTGTCGAGTCGCAACCGAAGGTCTCGACTCATTTGTCTGGTGATTCTAGAACACCTACCTGGATTGTACTAACCAATAGAATTCCAATTTCATGATTTTGTGTACTATCAAACCAAAACACACAAACATGTTTTCTTGTCTAATTTTAATTCAAAATAGATCAAACATAGCAATTTTAAATGTTCATAACATATTCAAATAGTTCATCATTTTAGGGTTTTTATCATTCACCAAACATAAACATTCAAGTCCTAAATCTAGCATATACATATCGCCCAAAACTGGAACATGTATTCATGCAATTTACAAGTCATGACGACCTTGCATATCAACATTTGTCCTATGATTTCAAACATACATCGAATGATCAAAAAGCATCCCCGAACTATAATCATTTACCATTCAAAGACCATAGCAATTTATTATCATACCAAAGTTTACACACTACCTTTATTATTTAATCATTCAAGCAAGTAACACCATTATGCACATAAACATCTAGTAAGACATCTAAAACACTAACCGGTTGCTATAAGACACCGAGATACGAAAGAAGATGATGAAGTGAAGCCTCCGAATGATGATAATGAGCTTGACCGAGGTTCCTTGTTGTTGTCGGTTGATCCGAGAGAGAGGGGAGAAGGATGTTGAGACTTAGGGTTTTAGAGAGGGAGAATGTAGGAGAGTGTGGGAGAATGGATAGGGGAATGTTGTGGGTGGGTGTGTGATGCAAGTGATGGTCTTTATACATGATCCATTGTTTTCGAACGGGCTAAGGGTTTACGGCCCAATTGCTACGGGTCACTCGAGACCAAGTGGACTCGAGTCATGGTCCCGCGGTCTCGGTTCACTAATATAAACACATTCCTAATTGTATATCATACGTACATATAACACCTAGCACATCAAGATAAATCATAAACTATTATTTAATAGTTTATATAAATATGTAGCAGTAATACACGATAAGGTTGTTTGGGAAGCCCGAAGTGTCACATTATCCCCAAGTTTTAAGAACTTTCGTCCCGAAAGTTAAGGCAGCCACTGTCAAGCTAGTATAAGTGAGAACGTTTCAACGGGGTGTCACATCATCCCCCCGTTAGTTTGGAATTTCGTCCCGAAATTCGGTTGTAGCTTCAGTGCTGGGAGTTTCGTTGGGGAACAACTGGGGATACTTGCGCTTCATCTGGTCCTCCCGCTCCCAGGTAAACTCTGGGCCACGGCGCGAGTTCCAACAGACTCTTACAATAGGTATCTGGCTACGTTTGAGGGTCTTGATTTCTCGATCCGTGATCTCAATCGGTTCCTCAGTAAAGTGTAGCTGTTCGTCAATAAAGAGTTCCTTAAAAGGAATGATGAGTGTTTCATCTGACAGACACTTCTTCAGATTAGACACGTGGAAGACGTTGTGCACAGCACTCAGTTCCTCAGGCAGATTCAATCTGTAAGCAACCTTACCGATTTTCTCGGTAATTTTGAATGGTCCAACATATCACGGATTTAGCTTGCCTCGTTTACCAAAACGAACCACACCCTTCCAGGGTGAGACTTTAAGTAGAACTCGGTCACTGACCTGGAATTATAGCGGTTTCCTACGCTTATCAGCGTAACTTTTTTGACGGTCACGAGCTGCCGCCATGCGTTGTCTGATCTGGGAAATCTTTTCCGTAGTCTCGACTACGAGTTCTGGGCCAGTAATTTGGCTTTCGCCAACTTCCGCCCAACAAAAGGATGATCGGCATTTACGACCGTACAATGCCTCAAAGGGTGCTGCCTGAATGCTGGTGTGGTAGCTACGGTTGTAGGAGAACTCTACCAACGGTAAGTGTCGTTCCCACCCGTTTCCAAAATCAATGACACATGCTCTCAGCATGTCTTCAAGCGTTTGGATGGTACGTTCCGTTTGACCATCAGTCTGTGGGTGGTAAGCAGTACTCATATCCAGACGTGAGCCAAAAGATCTATGCGTAGCTTGCCATAGTTCAGATGTAAAGCGTGGGTCATGATCAGAAATGATAGAGATTGGCACTCCGTGCCTAACTACTATTTCCTTTAAGTAGATTGTAGCAAGCTTCGAATACTTATCAGTTTCCTTGATCGCGAGGAAATGTGCAGACTTGGTTAGGCGGTCCACGATGACCCTAAGGGTATCGTTTCCGTTTTGAGATCTTGGTAAGCCGGTGACGAAATCCATGGAAATTTGCTCCCATTTCCATTCTGGCGGTTCTGGTTGTTGTAACAAGCCCGACAGCTTCTAATATTCGACCTTGACTCTAGCACAGGTCAAGCATCTGCTGACGTAGGTTGCTATGTTGGCTTTCATACTAGGCCACCAATATGTAGTCTTGAGGTCGTGGTACATCTTATCCGCGCCAGGATGTATCAAATAACGAGACTTGTGTGCTTCATCCATCACAAGCTCACGTAGATTTCCATAGAGTGGAACCCAAATGCGCCCTGTCACATAGTAAGCGTCGTCTTCCTTCTGCTCTAACCGTTTCCTCGATCCTCGCAGGGACTCAGCCCCGATGTTCTCTGCTTTCAATGTTTCAACCTGAGCATCTCGGATCTGATTAGGGAGGTTCGAGTGAATAGTGAGCTGTAAAGCACGAACACGCTTAGGTTTGGTTTCCTTCCTACTGAGGGCATCGGCCACCACATTGGCCTTGCCTGGGTGATACTTAATTGCGCATTCGTAGTCGTTTAGGAGTTCCACCCATCTACGTTGCCTCATGTTCAACTCCTTTTGATCCAAAATATGCTGGAGACTCTTGTGATCGGCGTAAATCGTGCACTGGGTACCATACAAGTAATGTCTCCATATCTTGAATGCAAAGACGACGGCTCCGAGTTCCAAGTCGTGCGTCGTGTAGTTCCTTTCGTGAATCTTAAGTTGTCGAGAAGCATAGGCGATAACTTTCTTGCGTTGCATCAACAAGCAACCGAGCCCATGAATAGACGCGTCACAGTAAACCACAAAGTCGTCGGTACCTTCAGGTAATGAAAGAATAGGAGCACTATAAAGGTCATCCTTTAGCTGTTGAAAAGCAGACTCCTGAGCGTCATTCCATTTGTAGGCAATACCTTTCTGAGTGAGAGTCATGAGGGGTTGAGCGATCTTTGAAAATCCCTTGATGAATCTACGATAGTATCCTGCCAATCCCAAGAATTGGCGAACTTCGATCGGGGTCTTAGGTGTAGGCCAATTCTTTATGGAGTCGATCTTAGCTGGGTCGACATGAATTCCGTCCTTATTGACTACGTGTCCAAGGAAATGGACTTCTTGAAACCAGACGTCACATTTCGAGAACTTGGCGTACAGTTGTTCATTGCGAAGGAGTTCGAGAATAAGACGCAGGTGCTGTTCATGCTCCTCTTGAATTTTCGAGTAGATCAGGATGTCGTCGATAAACACAATCACAAACTTGTCAAGGTAGGGTTTGCACACTCGGTTCATGAGATCCATAAATACCGCAGGCGCGTTGGTCATTGATCAGTGCATTTTAGGTACACGTTATTGAATGTTATTTGTAATATAAATGCATTGATTTTATTGTAAGATATATTATTTCTAGTTGTTTTTGCACTTTTGTGGGTTACAAAGAAATTAAACTAAAGTAATGGATTTGTGCTTTTATGGTCATTAATGGGAATTAAAATCTAAATGAATTTCAAATCAAGTTACTTACGTGTGTAGAAAACAAAATAAATCACAATGAAATCTCATTAATGTATGTTTTATGTAGTGGTATAAGTTTTTTTTTTTGAAGTCAATTTCTTTGATGTGCAGGTTTAATATTGGACAACTTTATTTAATTTGTATTGGAAATTAAATAGAGTGGCGTGGGCTTTTGTGGTTCGAAGAATTAAAAAGAATTGAAATCCTAATTCAATAATCACATGGGACTTGTGGATACAAGACTTGGTGGACTTGGGCTGACATAAGGGACCAAATGTCAACATCAAAAGGGATTTTGACAGGCATCACGTGAACTTGGCTACACAAAGTCAACAACACACATCATGTGATGTGAGGGATTATTATTCTTTAATAATAAACATTATTTTGGGCAGCCAACATTATTTTTGGGCAGGAAGTCGACAATACACACATAGTTGGCGCCGGTTGGAGAGCTTTTGTAACTTACACATTAAATTCACTTTTGATGGTGTTTTTATGGTATCTTATGATTGGTTTTCGGTTACACAACACTTAGGAGGGAACGAATTTGGGACTTGGAGAGGATGGTGGTTCAAGCCATGAGTGGCTAAACATTTGTGATCATCCTGGATTGAAGGTTTACTTTAGACATTTCATGTTTGATTTCATTATTTCTAGAATAACAATCTTTATCTTAATGGTTTGTTTGTTATGGTATGTGATTGCTTGTTAGTAACTTGTTAATTCTTGCGTTAAACTAATTAGAAACCATACGTTCTTGGTGCCGTTGGCAATCGAGATATCATGGGTATAGTTAGGCTTGGGTAAGGGTTGATTGATCATCGGGTAACAACCTCACGTTCTAGGAATCTGAGTACTTAGTTCCCTTTCATCACTGCAAGTAGTCACACACGAGCTATGTCTATGTAGCTCTTTCTAGTAGAAAGTATAACATGAATGTCAATTGAAACTGGAAATCTAGGGTGATCCTTTGTCTCTAATTTGTCTACAATCAAAATTTTCTCTTGCAATTTAATTAGTTAAATTTAGTTTTAAAATTACACAATCCAACTCTTGATTTTACTTTTCTTGCAATTAGTTTAATTTTAGGTAACTTAGATAAATCTTCAAATAACACACATTCCACAAACTCCCTGTGTTCGACACCCACTTACCACTATCTATTTAGTAGTAATTGGATTAAATTTGATTGTGACCACGACATCACGTCAAATTTTGGCGCCGTTGCCGGGGAGTAGTGCGCAACGTGTGTTATTTTTTATGTTCTTAGGTTTGTTATTTTTCTGGTTTACGCTGGGTGTGTTAGTGTGCAGGTATTGACAGGTGCATGCGTACTAGGAGCTCTCACAAGCTATCACCTTTGGCATTTGATCCGGAAATGAGTTACCAAAAGGAGTACGATTACGGTGATTATTATGATGAATATTCTCAACTTTCATATGAAGGCCCTCAGATGTACGATCAAGACTATTATCATGCTCAGTATACATTTGATCAGTATGGTTATGAATGTGTAACCCAACAACCTACTTTGCACTATCAGTCACATAAATCTGAAAGTCTTGACGAGATGATGAGAAAGAGACACATGGTTCATGTTGAAAAAGAATTAACAAAACCTCATTTGTCAATGGAAGAATGAGTAGAACTTTTGGAATGGAAATATGATTTGTTACCAAAAGAGGTGAAAGAGATGAGGCCAGGGACGTCGATATTGGAAAAACGTCAAGCAAAACAACACTGGATATATGTGCAGATTGAACAAATGACACCTATGGGTGATGTAGAAGAAAAGGTTGTGAGTCCTCCCGAACTTAAAACTGAATTATTAGGGCCAAATGAGGAATATACAATTGAAATTATTGTGGAGGAACCACCTATGGAGAGCAAAGTTGAGGGCCTTTTACTTGATGAACCAATCAAAGTTGATTACAACTCTCCGGCTGTGGTGGTTATGGAAACCAAGAGTGTTAAGGATGCATGTTTAGAAACTAGGAAGGTGGCACTTCATGATGTGGGAGATTTCAGTCATAAATTATGTTTATGGGAGAGTTTGGATTTGTTGGGCACAGAAAACGAAGTAGTGAAGTGGAAAGTAAACTACCGAGCATTTGTTGGAAATTCGGTAGGAAAATGTGGATTTAAAGAATTTTGCAAAGAAAGATGGGACGTGACAAAGCACACACACAATAGAAGAATCAAACACGCGTGTTTGGTTTGGGAGAGGCGCGAGTTCGAATCCGACTTCTGACCGATTCAAACGTTTTTATCCGATTTAGTGATAATTTACACTTTGGTCCCTGTAGTTTCATTTGTACAAAAATGGTCCTTATAACAGTTAACTCATATAGTTAACTAGGTTAACTTTTATTTTGAAATCCTTTATATAATAACTAACCTGGTTAGGAAATTCAGTTAAAATAGTTTTAAAAATGGCCATAATGGTCCCTGAACTACTAGTTTGAGAAAATGACCCAATGGTCCTTGTACTTTTAAACCAAATATATATATATATATATATATATATATATATATATATATATATATATTTAGTTTATTTAAAATATAAGTTTTAAAAATGACAATTTAGTCCCCGGACTTTTGTACTTTCTAAAAATGGCGGTTTTAGTCCTCGAAATTAAAAGTGATAATTTCAAGCAAGTTTTAAAGAATGTCGAATAGGTCCCTCAACCTATTGTTTGTCTATGTGTTAGCATTGTCAGCATGTTTCTGAATTATCCGTTCACTGTGCTAACTGTGTTTTGTGCATCAATTTTATCACTAAAGCTTGTGTATAATAAACGGAGTGACAGTATGAATGTGATGCATATGTATGTATGATGCAGAACTCATAAAGTAGTTTAATTCAACAATTATAATTCTAGCACAGTCATTAAGCACAAAGTTAATATTAATTAATTTGTACGGATACCTGTATTTATGAGTGTTGTCACATTCTCCCCCTGTTAAGAAAATTTCGTCCCAAAATTTTAGTTCTGCTACTTGATGTAGGGGTCTTGGGGAATAAATATGGGTATTTTTCCTTCATACGGTCCTCACGCTCCCACGTGAATTCCGGGCCGTGTCGTGCATTCCATCGAACTTTAACGATCTTGACTCTACTCCTGCGCGTCTTGTTAATCTTCTAATCAGTAACCTCAACGGGTTCTTCAGTGAAGTGGAGTGTGTCGTCGATATGACCTTCATCGACAGGAATGATTACTATCTCTTGAGTTGGACTTTTCTTCAGATTGGATACATGAAATGTATTATGTACGCCATTTAGTTCAGCAGGTAAATCCAACTTGTATGCTACAAGACCAATCCTTTTCAGGATTTTAAATGGACCAATGTATCTGGGATTCAACTTCCCACGCTTCCCAAAGCGTGCTACACCCTTCCAGGGTGAAACCTTCAACAAAACCATATCTCCCACCTCAAATTCCATAGGTTTCCTTCCTGGGTCCGCATAATACTTTTGTCGTTCTCGAGCCGCTTTAATGCGTTCTCGGATCTGTATAATTTTGTCGGTCGTTTCCTGTACCAATTCCGGGCCAACAAGCTGTCTATCACCCGCGTCAGCCCAGCATAGCGGTGATCGGCACTTGCGTCCATAGAGAGCTTCAAACGGTGCGGCCTGAATGCTTGTATGATAACTGTTATTGTATGAGAATTCAACCAATGGTAGATGAGTGTCCCAACTTCCACCTAAATCCATTACGCAAGCTCGCAACATGTCTTCTAATGTTTGAATCGTTCGTTCGCTCTGCCCGTCTGTCTGCGGATGAAAGGCAGTACTCAGGTTTAACTGAGAACCAAAAGCTTCTTGGAAGGATTGCCAAATCCTTGATACGAATCTTCCGTCTCTATCAGAGATAATTGAGAGAGGCACTCCATGCCGTGCAACAATCTATCTCAAGTATATCTCAGCAAGATTACTCGTTTTATCTTTCTCCTTGATTGGCAAAAAGTGTGCAGATTTCGTTAAACGGTCTACTATTACCCAAATCGTATCATGGCCCTTGGGCGTCCTTGGTAATTTCGTTATGAAGTCCATAGAAATCTGTTCCCATTTCCATTGAGGTATTTCAGGTTGTTGCAAGAGACCTGAAGGCCTCTGGTATTCGACTTTCACCTTGGCGCAAGTTAAACATTTGCCAACATATACTGCAACATCGCCTTTCATTCTTGGCCACCAATAGAAATCCTTAAGATCTTGGTACATCTTATCTGCTCCTGGATGAATCGAGTACCGAGACTTGTGAGCTTCGTCAAAAATAACATTTCTCAGGCCACCAAACAAAGGAACCCAAGTTCGTTTCATGAAGCACAAAGTCCCTTCCCCGTTTGGTACCAACTGTTTCTCCATCCCATGGAGATACTCATTCTCAATATTCTTTTCCTTGAGTGCTTCTCTCTGCGCGGCACGAATATGCAATGAGAGGTCTGTTTGTATGATCATTTCCAAAGCCCTAACCCTTATGGGCTTGATCCTTTCCTTCCGACTTAAAGCATCAGCGACCACATTCGCCTTCCCTGGGTGATACTTGATTTCACAGTCATAATCATTTAGCAGCTCTACCCAGCGTCTTTGCCTCATGTTAAGCTCTTTCTGATCGAATATGTGCTGCAGGCTCTTGTGATCAGTGTAGATGGTGCATCGAGTACCATATAAATAATGTCGCCATATCTTTAAAGCAAACACCACCGCGCCTAATTCCAAATCATGCGTGGTGTAATTTTTCTCGTGGATCTTCAATTGGCGAGAAGCATATGCTATAACCTTCTGACGTTGCATTAGCACACATCCCAAACCTTGACACGAAGCATCACAATATACCACGAAGTCGTCAGTGCCTTCTGGTAGAGATAAGATCGGCGCATCACAAAGCTTGTTTTTCAACAGTTGAAAGGCCTCTTCTTGCTTGTCTCCCCAATCAAACTTCTTGTCTTTCTGAGTGAGAGAGGTTAAAGATTGAGCGATTTTCGAGAAATCCTCAATAAACCTACGGTAATAACCAGCCAAACCTAGGAACTGTCGGATTTCGGTTGGCGTCTTCGGAGTCTCCCAATTCTTGATTGCTTCAATCTTCGTAGGATCCGCATGAATTCCATTTCCATTGACTACATGGCCAAGGAACTGGACTTCGCGTAACCAAAACTCGCACTTTGAAAACTTTGCATACAACTTCTCCTTTTTAAGCAGCTCTAGAATAGCTCTTAAATGTTGCTCATGCTCTTCTTTCGTCTTCGAGTAGATCAAAATGTCATCAATGAACACAATCACAAACTTATCGAGGTACGGTTTACAGACTCTGTTCATCAAATCCATGAATACTGCTGGTGCGTTCGTCAAACCAAACGGCATAACCAGGAACTCGTAATGTCCATATCGAGTTCTAAAGGCCGTCTTTGGAATACTTTCTTCTTGTATCCTTAACTGGTGATAACCTGATCATAGATCGATCTTTGAGTAAAAACTTGAACCTTGTAATTGATCGAACAGGTCATCGATCCTTGGCAAAGGATATCTGTTCTTGATTGTCAACTTATTCAGCTCCCGGTAGTCTATACACATGCGAAAACTACCATCCTTCTTCTTTACGAATAAAATTGGAGCTCCCCAAGGCGAGAAACTTGGTCTGATAAATCCCTTGTCTAACAACTCCTGGAGCTGTGTTGACAGCTCCTGCATCTCTGAAGGTGCAAGTCGATAAGGTGCCTTAGCTACAGGCGCGGCGCCTGGAACTAAGTCAATATGAAACTCGACTTGTCTTTGTGGTGGCAATCCTGGCAAATCTTCTGGAAAGACTTCAGGATACTCCTTAACGACTGGGATGTCTTCAAGTTTTGGCTCAGCGGCTTCCTTATCTACGATGTGTGCCAGGAAGGCAACACATCCTTTCTTCAAACATTTTCGAGCCTTCAAACAACTAATAATCCTTAAGGGCGTATCGCGCTTCTCTCCGTGTACTACGATCGTTTCTCCATCTGCCATTGGGATGCGGATGATCTTCCCGTGACATACAATCTCGGCTCTGTTGCTTGACAACCAATCCATCCCTACTACCACATCGAAGCTTCCTAACTCGATTGGCAGTAGGTCTAATGTAAACTCGTGTTCTCCCAGATCTATCACGCAACCCCTGATGACTTCATTTGTTTCTACTAGTTCCCCATTAGCCAGTTCAATTGAGTACGGAATGTCTAACTTACTAGCAGTTAATCTAAGCATTTTCTTAAACTCTAGCGATACAAAACTATAATCGGCACCAGTGTCAAATAGTACAGATGCAAAGCGTTGATTTATAGGGAACGTACCAGTAACAACATTAGGATCTTGCCGAGCTTCCCTCGCTCCAATATGGAAAACTCTTCCTGGTGCCTGGTTAAGCTTTGGGCATTCTCGCTTGAAGTGCCCGACGTCCCCACAGTTAAAGCATCCCGGTCCTCGACCATTTTCGTTCCCATTACCATTACCAACTCGATTATTGCCTGTTCCCTGGTTACCAGCTTGATTCCCACGATTTTCTCGATTTCCATTTCCGCCATTTCCTCCCTGTTGGCGGCTTCCATTCCCATATCTATATCCTTGCTGACCACCACTACCAGCACTATTACCAGCCCAGCAGGTTTCTTTTGTGTGGCCATTCTTCCCACATGACTCACATTTCCTGAATCGGCATGGTCCGGGGTGATGATATTGGCATACATCACACTTGGGAAAAGTGCCCATGTATCCCTTCCCTCTTGCTTCAGCACCAGTTTTAGCTTCCTCTGGTGGGTTCCCGTTTTTCTTCCTTGCGCTGCCGGTACTCTTTTTAAAATTGGAGAATTTCCTTTTGTTTTCTCCTGAGGATTCCTCGTGAATTTCTTTCTTCTTGGGGTCAGAGTTTGGAAACTTGTTTAGACGGATAGCTTCCTCAGTAAGTGACACGCTCAGGTCGATGGCTTCAGTAATGGTTGCAGGCTTGGACGTGGTTACCATGCTCATGATCTGGGGTGCCAATCCCCAGATGAAGCGCTCAACGCGTTTAAATTCTGGCGTGACCATGTATGGCACTACATGGGACAAATCATGAAACCTTTGAACATATTCTGCAATCTTAGGACCTTCCATTTTTAGGTGCCAGAACTCAGTTTCTAGCTTATGTATTTCAGCACGCGAGCAGTACTTTTTCCTCATTAACTCTTTTAACTCAGCCCAAGTTAATGCATAAGCAGCGGCTTCTCCTAAAGTTTGCACTTGCAGATTCCACCACGATAGAGCACCATCCAGAAACAGCCCTGAAATGTAAGTGACTTGTTGATCGGGAACGCATTTGCTCATTCTCAGAACCGAATCTGTCTTTTCAGCCCACCTAACAAACGCAACAGCACCTCCAGTGCCATTGAAATTTACTGGCTTACAGTCAAGGAATTGTTTGTAGGTGCACCCATGGGGTGGATTGTTGTTGCCGTTGTTGTTCGAATTGTTCCCGCTAGTTCCTCCTTGGGAGGCCGCATATTGTGCTATGGCTGCGGTAATTATCCCTTGGAGTTCTGCCTGGGTAGTAGGCATGCCTGGGTCGCGTCGCGGAGGCATCTTCTAAAAGAAAGATCATATTGGTCCGTTCATAATAAGTATAGTAAGTAATATGCGTATGTAATAACACAATAACTCATAATATCTCATGTCATAACGCAAAATAAATGATGCAACAACGCATGTAAGTCACAATCAATGTAAGCAAGTAATCATGCTAGTCTTCCCCAGACTATCCCACCCAGTCTCCTAGACTGAACTCCTTAGTTTCTCAAACTAACTCCTTGGTCTCTAAGATCAAACCTTCCAGTCTCTAAGACTAAACATCCCCAATCTCTAAGATTGAGCCCCTCAGTCTCTAAGACTGAACCTCCCTCGGTATCTAAGACTGAACCTTCCCAGCCTCTAAGGCTAAACTCCCTCAGTCTCTAAGACTGAAATATAAATTTTTGAACGGTGTATTTGTGCCTTTTGTTTGTAAAAATGTTTGTACCCTGGATCTGGACGTTTCGTGTATGCAATTGTAAAAATGTTTTCGTGAGAGCCCTATTGATCATAGTCTAGACTCGAGAAAGAATCCTAGTTCGCTATGATCGAGGCTCTGATACCAAGCTGTCACACCCTGGCTTTTGCGGAAGCGTGGGTTTATTTGGTGTGACTTCTTAATACCATAGCAACAATCACAACAATGCTATATGATAAAAATACGAGATGTTCATCCATTAAAATAGTGAGAAAATACCACAATATCATTGTTTAGAAACATCGACATTTGAATTAAGTTACAAACCACAAATTATTTAAAACATTTTCATAGGACACCAAAAGACTTTAAATAAGACGAGGTTTAGAGATATGTAACCCGTCCAGGAATAGGTTACACTTCTCAAACTTCACAACTTTGGATGACATCTATTTATCCAACGCAGCTAGACACATGCATACCCTGCCAGATCCTGCTAGTTCCCTGAAATACATGTAGTTTGAAAAATCAACAAAAGGTTGAGCGAGTTCATGTGTAAGTCTGTGAGTATAAACCTTTGTAATATGTCTTGTATGTATAAATGTCCCTGGTATGTAGCAATAAGGAAAAAGAAGTCACCAATGGGTTGCAAAGCCAAAGGTAAGTGGGATAAGGTGTAGGAAAACTCAAACCTAGCAAATTTGTACCGGGCTTCCGGCTGGAAGACATAGTCACCTCTATGGGTCACCCTGACCTCACGGGTGTGGGCTAGCTACACCCAAATAGATCTATCACTCATGTCCCTCGGTCCTATGACGAGGATTAATGGCTTTAAGTGTTGTGCCCACCTTTCACAGTCTAGTTAGTAAACCCTCCTTAAGCTAACCATACCATGTATAATAATGTCTGTAATAGTTGTAACATACTTGGTACTCGTTCTCACCAAGAGTGCTTCTTGTATTTTATACCATTTGTAAACATTGTAATATTTGTAACATGTATTCCACCCCCGAAGTATAAAACTGAAAACAGTTAAGAGAAAAGGGGGACATGAACTCACCTTGATTACGAGTAAGTCCTAACGAGTATGCAAATGTGAGAGTTCTTGGAAATAAGATTCCACTTCACTCTAATTGATTGAACATGCAACAATATGGGATATGTATCAACAATAATGTTTAATTGGATAATTGGAAATCCTAAATCTATAGGATTCGGTAGTGTTTTGTTTAAATGGTACTTATGTGGTTAGGATAACCTAGTAGAGAACTCGGAAAATGAATATGAGGTAACGGAATTATTTATGAAAAATATTTATCATAAATAATAAAATTTCAAAAATTGTACAAATGATTTAATATAAACATTTGTAATAATAAATCAACTATATTTAACTAATATAATTAAATAACATAATTAAATAAAATGATTATTGGCAAAATATTGTCCAAGTGATATAATTAATTTATAAAAATTATAAATTAATTCAGATGGTTGAAATATATATTATTTGATAAATAATAAATATTTTGTTTAAAAGAATACATATGATAATTATATGATTAATTATCAAAATAATTATATTAAATCTGAATAATTAAAAATAACATTTTTAATTATTGAACTTTAGTATTACAGATTTAAAATAATTATTATGGCCTTGGAATCATTTTAAATGATTAAAATGAATTAAAATGATTAAGATAACAATAAATAAGTTTATATAAGTTTAATTATCTAAATAATTGAATATAATAAAAATTCAGATTCTTAATTTATATAAACTCAGGATAATGTATATTTTGTCATAAAAATAATTTTGGATCAAAATTATATAGTTATATAATTTAATTACACTAAATTAAACTATATAAATAAGTATAAATACTGATTTGTTTATATAAATATCAAATTTACATAAAATGTCAGTAACAATATTATTTTTGTAAAGTTTATCATTTAAAATAATTTGTGTAAAAATTTCGGAATTTAATTCATAAAAATCGATTTATTATAATTTTCGAAAGGTTAATACTGTTTTAATTTATAAAAATAGTTTTATAAATAATTTTGACTGATATTATATTTTTAATAAATACATCAGTGTTGAAAGTATATATGTTAAAATTTTCGGACTTTAGATGTTAAAAATCGATTTATTGTGTATTTTTAAAGAATAAACTGTTTAAATAAAAGAAAATAGATAAACAGTAATACTGTTCATCATCTTCTTCCCCAAAACAGTCAACGAAAGTCAACTGATCCGATTACTACATTAATACTGGATAATAATGAAATTAAATTTTCAGAAACGTGGTATAAGTATAATCATACCGGGTGAACGATTAAAACCGATCCGGTACCGGTTGGAATAGCGTGTCGACTAACTTCCGGCGACTCCGGCTCCGGCGAGGTTTCAGGTTCTAAATTCCGGCTTGTTTCGATGTTATTGAGTAATGTGAGAGGTGTAGGATGTTCATGGGAGTCTAAGGGACTTAAATACAAGTCCAATTCGATCTCAGATCCGACATATCCTAGTGTTTTTAATCCACTTTATATTTTTAAATAAAAAGTTCAATTATAGCCACAAGGGCACTAAAATGTGTCGATTGAATGATTAAAACTAGTTGGGTATGGGTTGTAGATCATATAGATCAGTGGGACAACTCAAAAGAAGTGTTTAAAATTCGTTTTGGTGGATTTTTGGTTGATTCCGGTCGGATCCGCGGGCAGGTATGCTGGGTATATAATTCAGCATGATTTTTAACTAATATATATATATATATATATATATCCTAATATCTACCACATACCAACCAGCTGATAGACCAGCTGGTTTGTGCGCGTGTTTGGTTTGGGAGAGGCGCGAGTTCGAATCCGACTTCTGACCGATTCAAACGTTTTTATCCGATTTAGTGATAATTTACACTTTGGTCCCTGTAGTTTCATTTGTACAAAAATGGTCCTTATAACAGTTAACTCATATAGTTAACTAGGTTAACTTTTATTTTGAAATCCTTTATATAATAACTAACCTGGTTAGGAAATTCAGTTAAAATAGTTTTAAAAGTGGCCATAATGGTCCCTGAACTACTAGTTTGAGAAAATGACCCAATGGTCCTTGTACTTTTAAACCAAATATATATATATATATATATATAGTTTATTTAAAATATAAGTTTTAAAAATGACAATTTAGTCCCCGGACTTTTGTACTTTCTAAAAATGGCGGTTTTAGTCCTCGAAATTAAAAGTGATAATTTCAAGCAAGTTTTAAAGAATGTCGAATAGGTCCCTCAACCTATTGTTTGTCTATGTGTTAGCATTGTCAGCATGTTTCTGAATTATCCGTTCACTGTGCTAACTGTGTTTTGTGCATCAATTTTATCACTAAAGCTTGTGTATAATAAACGGAGTGACAGTATGAATGTGATGCATATGTATGTATGATGCAGAACTCATAAAGTAGTTTAATTCAACAATTATAATTCTAGCACAGTCATTAAGCACAAAGTTAATATTAATTAATTTGTACGGATACCTGTATTTATGAGTGTTGTCACAGTTATGTTCTTTAGTATTAAAATATTGGTATTAGTTGTTAAAAAAAATAAATAAATAAAAAAAATAAAAAAAGAAATTTGGGATTTGAGAGTATTAGCGAAAGCTAATGTTTTTTTTTTTGTTAGAAGCGATCTTTCCCTCAAAACCATACATTGGGACAATGTATCCCAGGTGTGGGGATGAGGGGAATTTTTTTGAGAATTTCAATTTTTTTGTGAAGCCAAGCGAAAATTGTCAAAATTTGAAAAACTTGATGTTGTTCCACTTGACACACCGACATCCCTTTATAGTCATTTCTTGGTGAGGGTTTGAGCCACATATGATTATTATAGATATTTCTTTGTTTTGAGTGGCGGTGTGTGTATTGTGTTAATAGAATTTGTGTACGAATTTTTGTTAAATCTTAGAGTTAGCATGCTTGTGAAAATGATAGGGGACTTTTAGGTAGCATCGTGTAGATGTGTGAGAGTGTGGGAATTGGGGGTTGGACCTCATACGTTACATATATGAGCTTGGTATTGCGAGGGGTGGGGTTTGGTCTTTAGAAAGCCATGTTTAAGCCTTATACCATTCGGTTGTGACCCAAACCTACTTCCTATAAAATTTTACCTTTTGAGATGACCCGGTTTAGGAGATTTAGTATGTAGTATTGATGTTCTTATATATATTGTTGAGTTTGATGTGTTATGAAAAAAAATGAAAAAAAAATTGAAAAAAAAATGAAAAAAAAAGAAAAGAAAAGAAAAGAAAAAAAAAAGAGAAAAATATGAGAAAAATACAAAAATAAGTGATTGGGTGCAATAGTAGTTGAGAATGTAGAAGAAGTTGTGTATATATTTGATGTTTGCTTTGTTTTGTAGTAGAAATAAAAACCGGGTCAAATCAATTAGCTCTCGCATATATATTTTCCCATTTTCCTACCTTTGCACTTAGCCCCGTTACAACCCGTAAGTCCTTTTGATTCATAAGCATGCTAAATACTCAATAGGAGGAGACTTGATTTTTATACAAGCTTATTGTCGCACAAACACACACAGGCATTGAGTGGTTTAGCATTATGTGCTAATATTTCTTGTCACCGAGAGTTTTTGTGAGGGGTGTGTCTTGTGGTATGATTGAAGGTTAGTAAAATGACGATACATTTTAGCTTGGTTTGCATCTTGATCGCTTGTGGTTTTGAAATAGTTTTTGAATGGGTTGCTTGGGACAAGCAACGGGTAAGTGTGGGGATTTGATCAGTGCATTTTAGGTACACGTTATTGAATGTTATTTGTAATATAAATGCATTGATTTTATTGTAAGATATATTATTTCTAGTTGTTTTTGCACTTTTGTGGGTTACAAAGAAATTAAACTAAAGTAATGGATTTGTGCTTTTATGGTCATTAATGGGAATTAAAATCTAAATGAATTTCAAATCAAGTTACTTACGTGAGTGTAGAAAACAAAATAAATCACAATGAAATCTCATTAATGTATGTTTTATGTAGTGGTATAAGTTTTTTTTTTAAGTCAATTTCTTTGATGTGCAGGTTTAATATTGGACAACTTTATTTAATTTGTATTGGAAATTAAATAGAGTGGCGTGGGATTTTGTGGTTCGAAGAATTAAAAAGAATTGAAATCCTAATTCAATAATCACATGGGACTTGTGGATACAAGACTTGGTGGACTTGGGCTGACATAAGGGACCAAAAGTCAACATCAAAAGGGATTTTGACAGGCATCACGTGAACTTGGCTACACAAAGTCAACAACACACATCATGTGATGAGAGGGATTATTATTCTTTAATAATAAACATTATTTTGGGCAGCCAACATTATTTTTGGGCAGGAAGTCGACAATACACACATAGTTGGCGCCGGTTGGAGAGCTTTTGTAACTTACACATTAAATTCACTTTTGATGGTGTTTTTATGGTATCTTATGATTGGTTTTCGGTTACACAACACTTAGGAGGGAACGAATTTGGGACTTGGAGAGGATGGTGGTTCAAGCCATGAGTGGCTAAACATTTGTGATCATCCTGGATTGAAGGTTTACTTTAGACATTTCATGTTTGATTTCATTATTTCTAGAATAACAATCTTTATCTTAATGGTTTGTTTGTTATGGTATGTGATTGCTTGTTAGTAACTTGTTAATTCTTGCGTTAAACTAATTAGAAACCATACGTTCTTGGTGCCGTTGGCAATCGAGATATCATGGGTATAGTTAGGCTTGGGTAAGGGTTGATTGATCATCGGGTAACAACCTCACGTTCTAGGAATCTGAGTACTTAGTTCCCTTTCATCACTGCAAGTAGTCACACACGAGCTATGTCTATGTAGCTCTTTCTAGTAGAAAGTATAACATGAATGTCAATTGAAACTGGAAATCTAGGGTGATCCTTTGTCTCTAATTTGTCTACAATCAAAATTTTCTCTTGCAATTTAATTAGTTAAATTTAGTTTTAAAATTACACAATCCAACTCTTGATTTTACTTTTCTTGCAATTAGTTTAATTTTAGGTAACTTAGATAAATCTTCAAATAACACACATTCCACAAACTCCCTGTGTTCGACACCCACTTACCACTATCTATTTAGTAGTAATTTGATTAAATTTGATTGTTGCTGATTCTGCCTAGCTGGAAGCTGGCTCCTGCAGTCTTTGGCTTCATGCCCCATCTTGTTGCATCGCTGACACTGACCTTTGCCACATGGCCCACTGTGGTGTCGGTTACACTTGTTACACTTGGGGTGGTTTCCTCGATAGCCACCCTGTTGCTGAGAGCCCTTGTTGATTTCAGTTTTCCTTTGCTGAGTTGGGGCCTGAGTGGGGTTAGCATCCTTGCTCTGGTTTCCTTCCCGCTTACGCTTGTTATCACCAGAAGCTCCAGCAGTAGCACTGATCCTTTTGGGCAGCTTGCCCTGTTCCACAGCCTGATCAGTGAGTTTGTGAGCAAGACGGATGACTGGCTGAATGGTAGTGAGGTTAGCTGAAGTGACCAAGCTCTGGATTTCTGGGGCCAAACCCTTGATGTACAATTCGATCCTTCGATAAGCAGGTCGAGACATGTTTGGGCAGAGAGCAGCGTAGTCGTTGGACTGCTTGGTGTATGTCTCAATCTCTGATCCAACCATCTTAAGCTCAAAGTACTCGTTTTCGAGTTTGTGGATTACATCCCTGTGACAGTACTCTTCTTTGATCATGTTCTTGAAATCTTCCCACGCAGTAGCATTAGCAGTTTCCAAACCAAGCATCTGAATCTGTGCCTTCCACCATGAAAGCGCGTTTCCTTCAAGCGTACCAGTAGCAAACTTCACCCAATTAGAAGGGGGACACTCGCAGACAGCAAAGACAGTTGCGGCCTTCTCAATCCAGTGCAGAAGGCCTATGGCACCCTCAGTGTCGTTGAAAGGGAGAGGCTTGCAATCCATGAAGGTTTTGAAAGTATAAACACGTGGTTGCGCAGGCGCTTGCTGACCAGTTGTGAGAAGCGAAGCGAATAGGCTTAGAGGTGAAAAGACGATGCGGGGGTAGGATCTAAACATCATAAAATAACGAGTTTACCTCCAGGGTGAGTTGCGAAAACTGCAGCCACCGTGTTGAGCAAGTTAGTGAACTGAGCCTGAGTCATGTTAACGTTTCCTCGTCCGCGTCCACTCATTGTCTTCATAACCAGAAAACACAGTATGAGTGCGAGGTCGTAATGTAGCGAGAATGAGATAGAAGAGGGGTGTATCTATCTAACTAGGTATACTAGTACGTATATGTAACACCTCGAAAATTCACGTCCTATAATGTGTTGACACGTGTCATATGTTTGAACGTGTGAAAGAATACTCTAGAGGGACTAAAGTTGACAAACATGAAAAGTATGTGAATATACGAGTTCTAAATGTCAACAGTGAATAAATATATTGTACATTAACCCTACATGATACTCATACCTTCAAACAAATAAATCATGGATCATACGAAGCTAAAAGTGAGAGATTTCAAACTACAGGGGTTAAATGTGTCAACATGTTTAAGTTATACCTCTGAGTGACCTTTTGACAAACCCGAAGCTTTGTAATGGTTAATTATGCTCACTAGAATGCACGATATAAATTTCATAAAGTTTCGTTATCGTAAGAGAAAGTTATGATCAAAATTCATATGCGAGGGAATAAAGCGTTAACGTTGAAAGTTATGACTTTTCGGGTTAACCAGAAGTGTCCAGGGACTTGGCAAAGTGGGTATAAGTCCTAAAGCCCTTGTAGGTAAATAAGAAGGGGTCAAATTGCAAGAAATAAGCTTAGTTGACCTTTCGAAGAACCAAGGGACAAAATGCAAAAACTTGAAAATGTTTAATTCTGATCAGAAGGACCAAGCGGGCTGCGTGACCCTTTAAAGATCCTTACGCGGGCCGCCTGGCTTGCCCAGATGCAGAAAAACATTTTTGTCTCCTGTTCAGCCTTCTAAACGTCATTTGTTGCCCTCAAACACTTCCAAGAGAACCCTAAACAACCCCTAGACACTTAGGGACACATGTTGATGACTTATGGTCAGTGATAGACTTGCTTGTCAACTTCTTGTGGTGTTTAAAATCACTATATAAAGACCATAAGTTGCAACATTGTTCCTCACACCTTCATTTGCATTCCTGATCAATTCTGGAGCTCCCAAGCAGCCTCAAGTGATCACATTTCGTACATAGGACCTTGGTAAGTTTACTAAACCTTTCTTAATTAAGTTTTAGCCTAGTTATAGCTTAAAAGTCAAACCGTCGTAATTAACGGTTGACTTTAAGATTAATCACTAATGGTCCAGTGATTAGTCGATGTAAAGGTAGTTATAAGTTGGTAATTATGTGGGCAATAAACCCTTAAAAGGGCACCCACTGATTCCCATCCTACCTAGATCGTTTGTCGGGTCAAACTTAATCCGAAAAAGTCAACAGAAGCATAAAACGCATAATTAGCAATCTAGAAGGCGTGCAACCTGTTTGATCATTAATATAACTTGGTAATTAGTGTAAGAACAAGTCTAAACATGTTCAACCCGACAATTTCCTGTTTAGACCCGGTTCGAAACCGAAAGTCGAATAGTTTGACTTTTACTTTGACTTTCAGTTCTGACCCGTTATGGTATGTTTTAGAAATTCCTTAGAGCTTCATTTGGACCAGGTTACATGCTAGTATAACCCTCTGTGATTATACACCATGGTTCGTTAGTTAACCGATTAATACGCATGATTCCGTTAATTGCTCATATGTTGACCATTATGCCCTTATTACCTTAAAACATGATTTTTGGAAATGTAAAAGAGTAGAAACTTTAATTACTGATATATAAACTTGCATACAAAATTTGACATCAGTTTGAGGTGTAGGTTAAGAGTTATGCTCGTTAGCGTAAAATTAAAGCTTTATGTTAATTAAACGGCGTATTTAGCGTATAGCCTACTTAAACATACTTTTTGAGATCAATCTCTTTTCCCAATGATGTAATATATTATTTTGGGATTTTTAAAGATTTTTAATTAATTTTAGGCTGAGCATAACTCATAGTCGTAGGCTTAATCCGGTAATTGTCGGTTTTGCCCTTACGGGCCATAAAATGAGTTTTACATATCTAAACGACTCCAAACCTTTTTCTACTGATCACATATGATAAATAAATTATTTTAAGCCTTCTGGAATAATAAAAATATCAGCCTTAAGTATCGAACCCGGAAATGGCTTCTAATCGCCTTATTAAGCGTTTTTAGCGCATAGTATGTATCAAGACTATTTTTAAACATACAAGGGTGATACCTACTGATATTTGAGGCAAATTATAATATTTTAAAAATAAGCAAAAGTTGTTTAACTCAGACTTCAGTTTTGAGCTTTACGGCTTATGTGAAATTACCAAAATGCCCCTACGGTGCATAGTTTGGTAATAATTGATAAATTTCACATATATAAAATATCCTACTGTTATAACTTATAAAAATAAGTATTTTTGCTGATTATATCAGACCTGTAACTCAGGTAAATACTTAAACTCTTTTATAACCTTTTAAATGACCAAACTACCCCCACGGGGCAAAGTTTGTGTTTAAATACGTTTCGGGCATAATGAAAGACATCTTACTAATGTCACAACATATTTGAATCATATTAACTTAGGAAACCTGTAAATGACTCTTATGATTACTCGTTACGCACTTTTCGCGTTCGGATCGGCTTATGTAACTAGTTTGCATAATTTAGCCGAGACGGGTCAAACCTTAGCATTTTTACCTCAAAATCCAGAAGGTGTTTAGATTACCCATATAATACAAGTCTTCAAACTTGTCGGGTCTAGAACACATTCTATTCCGGTCTTTGCTTAACAATGCTTTTGAATCGTATATTTCCTTAAGACTAACCGGTCTAAGCTTAGGCTTACTTAAAGACCCGTTAGCATTCTAATTGGTTATTTATACCATCATTCCAGACTAGAGCCTTCCGGTAAATTGTACCTACGCTTACTTAAGTGAATACGGCTGAGTTATTAAAATTCTTGCTATTTAAGACAGGAGCTAGCTCAGGTAAATACTCTTAACTTATTTTCCCTATTACGGGCTTGGGATACGGTAATATAAATACCGCATGGTCAGGTATGGGATTCAAAGACCAATAAGTCGGGAAATCCAAATAACCTGTTTTTAATTCGTATTGCTTGACTGAAACATTGGGGATTAATGCGACTGTGTCCTGGATATTCTTGGCTCATTAAATGCAATGGCCACGACCTAAGCACGGGGTGTAGGCATACACCTGACAGATGCCATATGTTTATTAACTAATTATACCCAATAAGGGATTCCCAATAAGGGAATAGTTATACCCAATATGGAATTCCCAATAGGGGAATAATGGTGTGTCGGTTAATCATGAACCGGCATAGATCCGGGCCCCGTATGTAGAGCAAGTTATGTAAAACTGATAACATGAAATATAGTTTGTCCCAAGTATACAAGTGAAAAAGATTAATTTAGCCTCTGTGCAATTTAATCAAAGTGTCGAAATATTTTCGTGCCACGTGCATTCAAATCAATTTTTCATAAACATTTTCAAATGAGTCGGTTGAGTGTATTTACCAGTGAAAACTGACGTATTTTCAAAAGTCTAAGTGGCAGGTACAAGTACGTAATAGGCTGGAAGCGGCTCAGGACGCCAATAAGGAATCTTGCAAGTTCTATGCGTCTAAAGTCTGTTGAACAATGTTTATGTTTTAAGATCCGCCTGTGGATCCTTTACTTTCCGTCGTAATACTTGGATATTACTTTTTATTCGGATTGTAATATATTTACCTTTTGCTTCCGCTGTGCATTTAAATATTGTGTTGTTTGACTATGATGATATTAACTACGTCACGATACTCCCCACCGGGCCCACCGGTGACACGTGGAAAGTCGGGGTGTGACAGGTTGGTATCAGAGCCAACACTGAGAGAATTAAACGCTAGCCTTTTGCGTTTAATCTCAGTTACACAGTTGCACATTCTTGAGTCTAGACAAGAACATAGGACAAATTCCAATTCGTTTCATTGTCTTTTAATTACTTCCTTGATTTTTCTGATTAGCCTTTGCATGGGCAAGTCATTTTTTATTAGAAGTCCCGTTTGGGGCAACTATATACTTGCTTAAATTTTAAAGGAACGATTATGTTTAAAATATCATTCCTATATTATAAGATCTACCATTATAATAAAATGGCAAAATCTAAAAAGGGACAAGACCTAGCTTGGTGTCATTATTAAGACGCGGCCAAGATGGCAGTTCCTCAATTTAGGTTGAGATCCTTATTAACATCCCGAATTAGGATTGTTCTGCGTTAATTATTAAAAAGGAATCTTAAAGGTAAACCTAGCCTATATGACGAGGCCAAGATGGTAGGACCTATTCAAAAGATTCAAATCCTTGTTAACACCTAAGAACGTGTTAGCACTTTTGGCAAATGTGATTCGAGAAAATCACAATAGTCATCCCTATACTGGAAATTTTT
The DNA here is from genome assembly GCA_030545235.1 of Helianthus tuberosus. NCBI lineage: Eukaryota > Viridiplantae > Streptophyta > Magnoliopsida > Asterales > Asteraceae > Helianthus > Helianthus tuberosus. Next base: position 205,684,176 of record CM060441.1, read on the forward strand.
AAATTTCCTAATTTGCCATATGATTTAGAAATCATGGCTTATATCATCCTATAAGATGATCATTTTATAACCATCCTTAGTGACGAAGTGCCTACGGGCTATACTTATTAATATTGTCAATGCGACAGTGACAGTTGTAACCATTATGGTTCCTGTCTAAGGTGGTGGGCTATGCCCAAGCCTCATGGTCAATATGATCAATACTATCAGGACTACTATCATCAGTGTGATGATTATTATTTTCTTAAAAACATCGTTTTGTAATGTCAATCGATTTGCCTACGGGCCATATTGTATCGTCAATTATGACAACGACAGTGGTAGCAATGACTCCCTGTCCGAGAAAAGGTAATGAACTTTGATTCAAACCTTAATGCCTCGATTCTGTAAAATCAAGGCTTATAAATTAAACTTGTCTACGTGACTAGGCCTTCTGTGCTATTATTAACTTATAATTTGGGATTATGATAAAGATCCTGAATAATTATATATTTATCAAATTAACTAATATGTGTATTAAAAACATGGTTAATAAATAGTTCAAACGATAAAACTGTATAAGCTTTCGTATAAACCTTGCCCTATTTTTCCTTTTTGCTCAGCAATTAAAGCTACATGGCTAGGTCAGAGGAAGAGAACAGTCATCCGTTGGAAAACCGCGATGATGAGAGGATTAATATAACCAAAGGAGAGCTTCGTTCACTGATTGATACAGCTGTATCTAAAGCTGTGGAGGAACAGTTTAAGGAGTATAGCGAGACACATAGTAAAGCCTCATCGGTACCCCACTCTAAATCCATCCCTAAAACTCATTCAGAGCCTCATAGCAAGCCGCCCTCTAAGAAAGAGGAACCAAAGAAGGATGATGATCGACATTCTTCTAATGAACACAGTGTTCCATCCAAGAGGATAGTGTTCGATAATGAACCGCGTACCAAGTCCTGTACCTATAAGTACTTTGTGTCCTGCAAACCCCGGGATTTCACTGGGGAAAAGGGGGCAATTGATTGTATGACCTGGTTGGATGAAATAGACACAGTTGTCGATATCAGCGGTTGTGCTGAAAGGGATGTAGTGAAGTATGTATCCCAATCGTTCAAGGGAGAGGCACTAGCATGGTGGAAGTCTCTCATTCAAGCTACGGGTAAGATCCCTTTGTACAACATGACTTGGGATCAGTTCGTTGCTCTTATCAAAGAAAGTTACTGTCCTCAACATGAAGTTGAGAAGATCGAGACTGAATTCTTGACATTAGTCATGGAGAACTTAGATTGTCAAGCATACCTTACAAGTTTCAATACCAAGTCTCGATTGGTTCCTTATTTGATCACACCGGAACCAAAGCGAATAGCTCGCTTTATTGGGGGTCTAGCCCCAGAAATAAAGGCAAGTGTGAAAGCCTCGAGACCTACTACATTCAGGTCAGCGGCAGATCTGTCGCTATCTCTCACACTCGATGTGGTCAGAAACAAGGCTGCCAAGGCTTCTGAAGATGGGAAGCGTAAAAGGGAGGAGGATAACTCCCAGAATCCTAAGAAGAACAAATCCAAGTTCAACAATAACCAACAGGATTCCGACAAGAAGCCTACATGCAAAACCTGCAAAAGAAGACACTGGGGACAGTGTCGATCAAACCAAAAGATAAAGCAATGTGGCATCTGCAAAAGAACTGGCCACCAGTCCCACGAATGTAGGGACATAAAGAAAGCAAGCTGTTTCAGATGTGGCGAAAAGGGCCACATCAGTACTAATTGCCCGGAGGCTGCCAAGGAAGGAACAGCTAAGTCTGGAATGGATAAGAAAGGAAACGCCTAAACTACCAGTTGAATGCCAGAGACAGTGCACATCAATAATAGCATTAGGTACGTCCTTACCTTTTAGCTTCAATTGTATCTGCTAAGTATTTCACTTTAATGCAAGGGATAATAAACCTTTAGTAAACCATAAGCTTAGCAAACTTTTGATTGCATTCATAAGAACTTTAGATATTAAACATGAAGTATAATTTACCAATGGAATCTTTAATGACCCTCTATCCCATCCTCGGAGATAATCCTTTCATATGAATCTGGAGTACTCTACCCCAGAAAGGGTACGACAATATATATATTACTTTATTTTATTATTTCTCATTATTTTATATCCCCTGCGAATGCCAAACTATGTTTGATAAGAGTACCATATGAGGATTGGCGTATCCTAGTGTGTCCCATAGATTGCTTCCATGCCTGATCAGTATGGAGGTTTAATGCATGGAACCCCTGAGATATCCCAATGGTCATATTGTACTAAAGTTGACTAGTAGTATTCAAAGGAGATATCCAGAATGAAATTGTCCAAGGAAATGTTCCCGATTAAGAAATTCGTGGACTAATAACATAAATGCGTCACTTATAAGACACAAGCGTTGATTAGTGAACTGGAGCCTGAGATATGGAAAATCTTTGTAACCTCCTTGTATCTTGATTGCCTTCTCCTAAGTTTACCCTGTTTACTCCAGGGAGGCAGGTAGAGTTAAGGTTTATACCCTTGTAAGGCTGTATTAATATGAAATCTCCAAGACAGCTAGTACCATTATTGGAAAAATCAAAACCATGGTTAGGTAAGTTTTAAGATATGGATTCATAAAGCCTAACTCAATATCCTGAGAATACGGTATAGTAAATTATGAAAGACGGTTCATTTTGCTTAGGCATTGTTTACCGCAACCCTAATTAGACAACGATTAAGAATCGCCATCAGCTGCCCAGGATCATCGATTTGTTCGACTAACGGTAAACATTAGTTATTCCTTAAGATTTGTTTTGAGCAATGGTTGGAATAACCATCTCACCTTAAGATAAACTTTTCTATAATAGCTATTATATATGTATCAAGGTGGCTCCTTTGGAGACCTTGTATAGATGAAATATCAAGACATCCGTTGGATGGACGAGACTTTGGAAAGTCCACTTATCTGGATCTGAAAGTTGCATTGGAAACAACGAATAAGATCATACAAATCCCTAATTTTCTGTAGGTTGCCATTATTCGGCAGAAAATACTTCCTTTACTTTAACAAATCTCGAGGTCGAGATTTCTTTTAAGGGGGTGAGGATGTAACACCTCGAAAATTCACGTCCTATAATGTGTTGACACGTGTCATATGTTTGAACGTGTGAAAGAATACTCTAGAGGGACTAAAGTTGACAAACATGAAAAGTATGTGAATATACGAGTTCTAAATGTCAACAGTGAATAAATATATTGTACATTAACCCTACATGATACTCATACCTTCAAACAAATAAATCATGGATCATACGAAGCTAAAAGTGAGAGATTTCAAACTACAGGGGTTAAATGTGTCAACATGTTTAAGTTATACCTCTGAGTGACCTTTTGACAAACCCGAAGCTTTGTAACGGTTAATTATGCTCACTAGAATGCACGATATAAATTTCATAAAGTTTCGTTATCGTAAGAGAAAGTTATGATCAAAATTCGTATGCGAGGGGTTAAAGCGTTAACGTTGAAAGTTATGACTTTTCGGGTTAACCAGAAGTGTCCAGGGACTTGGCAAAGTGGGTATAAGTCCTAAAGCCCTTGTAGGTAAATAAGAAGGGGTCAAATTGCAAGAAATAAGCTTAGTTGACCTTTCGAAGAACCAAGGGACAAAATGCAAAAACTTGAAAATGTTTAATTCTGATCAGAAGGCCCAAGCGGGCCGCGTGACCCTTTAAAGATCCTTACGCGGGCCGCCTGGCTTGCCCAGATGCAGAAAAACGTTTTTGTCGCATGTTCAGCCTTCTAAACATCATTTGTTGCCCTCAAACACTTCCAAGAGAACCCTAAACAAACCCTTGACACTTAGGGACACATGTTGATGACTTATGGTCAGTGATAGACTTGCTTGTCAACTTCTTGTGGTGTTTAAAATCACTATATAAAGACCATAAGTTGCAACATTGTTCCTCACACCTTCATTTGCATTCCTGATCAATTCTAGAGCTCCCAAGCAGCCTCAAGTGATCACATTTCGTACATAGGACCTTGGTAAGTTTACTAAACCTTTCTTAATTAAGTTTTAGCCTAGTTTTAGCTTAAAAGTCAAACCGTCGTAATTAACGGTTGACTTTAAGATTAATCACTAATGGTCCAGTGATTAGTCGATGTAAATGTAGTTATAAGTTGGTAATTATGTGGGCAATAAACCCTTAAAAGGGCACCCACTGATTCCCATCCTAACTAGATCGTTTGTCGGGTCAAACTTAATCCGAAAAAGTCAACAGAAGCATAAAACGCATAATTAGCAATCTAGAAGGCGTTCAACCTGTTTGATCATTAATATAACTTGGTAATTAGTGTAAGAACATGTCTAAACATGTTCAACCCGACAATTTCCTGTTTAGACCCGGTTCGGAACCGAAAGTCGCATTGTTTGACTTTTACTTTGACTTTCAGTTCTGACCCGTTATGGTATGTTTTAGAAATTCCTTAGAGCTTCATTTGGACCAGGTTACATGCTAGTATAACCCTCTGTGATTATACACCATGGTTCGTTAGTTAACCGATTAATACGCATGATTCCGTTAATTGCTCATATGTTGACCATTATGCCCTTATTACCTTAAAACATGATTTTTGGAAATGTAAAAGAGTAGAAACTTTAATTACTGATATATAAACTTGCATACAAAATTTGACATCAGTTTGAGGTGTAGGTTAAGAGTTATGCTCGTTAGCGTAAAATTAAAGCTTTATGTTAATTAAACGGCGTATTTAGCGTATAGCCTACTTAAACATAATTTTTGAGATCAATCTCTTTACCCACTGATGTAATATATTATTTTGGGATTTTTTAAGATTTTTAATTAATTTTAGGCTGAGCATAACTCATAGTCGTAGGCTTAATCCGGTAATTGTCGGTTTTGCCCTTACGGGCCATAAAATGAGTTTTACATATCTAAACGACTCCAAACCTTTTTCTACTGATCACATATGATAAATAAATTATTTTAAGCCTTCTGGAATAATAAAAATATCAGCCTTAAGTATCGAACCCGGAAATGGCTTCTAATCGCCTTATTAAGCGTTTTTAGCGCATAGTATGTATCAAGACTATTTTTAAACATACAAGGGTGATACCTACTGATATTTGAGGCAAATTATAATATTTTAAAAATAAGCAAAAGTTGTTTAACTCAGACTTCAGTTTTGAGCTTTACGGCTTATGTGAAATTACCAAAATGCCCCTACGGTGCATAGTTTGGTAATAATTGATAAATTTCACATATATAAAATATCCTACTGTTATAACTTATAAAAATAAGTATTTTTGCTGATTATATCAGACCTGTAACTCAGGTAAATACTTAAACTCTTTTATAACCTTTTAAATGACCAAACTACCCCCACGGGGCAAAGTTTGTGTTTAAATACGTTTCGGGCATAATGAAAGACATCTTACTGATGTCACAACATATTTGAAGCATATTAACTTAGGAAACCTGTAAATGACTCTTATGATTACTCGTTACGCACTTTTCGCGTTCGGATCGGCTTATGTAACTAGTTTGCATAATTTAGCCGAGACGGGTCAAACCTTAGCATTTTTACCTCAAAATCCAGAAGGTGTTTAGATTACCCATATAATACAAGTCTTCAAACTTGTCGGGTCTAGAACACATTCTATTCCGGTCTTTGCTTAACAATGCTTTTGAATCGTATATTTCCTTAAGACTAACCGGTCTAAGCTTAGGCTTACTTAAAGACCCGTTAGCATTCTAATTGGTTATTTATACCATCATTCCAGACTAGAGCCTTCCGGTAAATTGTACCTACGCTTACTTAAGTGAATACGGCTGAGTTATTAAAATTCTTGCTATTTAAGACAGGAGCTAGCTCAGGTAAATACTCTTAACTTATTTTCCCTATTACGGGCTTGGGATACGGTAATATAAATACCGCATGGTCAGGTATGGGATTCAAAGACCAATAAGTCGGGAAATCCAAATAACCTGTTTTTAATTCGTATTGCTTGACTGAAACATTGGGGATTAATGCGACCGTGTCCTGGATATTCTTGGCTCATTAAATGCAACGGCCACGACCTAAGCACGGGGTGTAGGCATACACCTGACAGATGCCATATGTTTATTAACTAATTATACCCAATAAGGGATTCCCAATAAGGGAATAGTTATACCCAATATGGAATTCCCAATAGGGGAATAATGGTGTGTCGGTTAATCATGAACCGGCATAGATCCGGGCCCCGTATGTAGAGCAAGTTATGTAAAACTGATAACATGAAATATAGTTTGTCCCAAGTATACAAGTGAAAAAGATTAATTTAGCCTCTGTGCAATTTAATCAAAGTGTCGAAATATTTTCGTGCCACGTGCATTCAAATCAATTTTTCATAAACATTTTCAAATGAGTCGGTTGAGTGTATTTACCAGTGAAAACTGACGTATTTTCAAAAGTCTAAGTGGCAGGTACAAGTACGTAATAGGCTGGAAGCGGCTCAGGACGCCAATAAGGAATCTTGCAAGTTCTATGCGTCTAAAGTCTGTTGAACAATGTTTATGTTTTAAGATCCGCCTGTGGATCCTTTACTTTCCGTCGTAATACTTGGATATTACTTTTTATTCGGATTGTAATATATTTACCTTTTGCTTCCGCTGTGCATTTAAATATTGTGTTGTTTGACTATGATGATATCAACTACGTCACGATACTCCCCACCGGGCCCACCGGTGACACGTGGAAAGTCGGGGTGTGACAGTATAGTAGAGCATAAAGTAAACAAGCAAGTAAACACAAGTCCGAGCCATGAGGTCTAACACATCGAGTCTTGCACTTGGAGTGTAGTGTCGACATGAGTCACGGGTTATAGTCTGGTTTTTCTCAAAAAGACTTTCTTTTTTTTAGAAAACCGAGTTCACTATAACCAATGGCTCTGATACTAATCTGTCACACCCTCAGATCCACATGCGGAGTACCACCGCGAGGCGTGTGACATGACCAGGATCCAGCCAGTAATTATACTGAGCATTTAATAATTAAGAATGTTCACCAACCATAATGGTTAGTAAATACCATAGTTAAAGTTCAAAAGTCTTAAGTTCAAATAACAGTTTAAGTAAGTAGCGGAAGCATAGACAAAATAATTTAAACAAAGTTCATAGATAAGGTTTATGTAGAACCCAACACGTGGGTTAAGACGACCACTACACATCCCCAAGCTGCAGCTCCTGAGTCACTGGGTACCTGCAAAGCATGCAGTAGGGTATCAACATAATGTTGGTGAGTTCACGAGTTTGCCCAGTTTTTAATTCCAAAAACTTGTTTCACCAGTTAATTTACTCATTTATACATGCCATGGGGAGCTACCCCATAAGTAAGCTACTAAACTGTTTTTACAATACCGAATACTATGCGACCGTATGTTTCCGTAGAGTGCCCCGTTTGTCAATGTTCTATCATCATTGACGGTTTGCCAGAGTCTATTAGTTCACTCCGGATCCCATACACGGGCACGGTGTGAGGCTGGTGAGACCTAAATAGCGCTATCAACTAATAACCCGTTCGCCAGGCCCCGGCGACTAATCGGTATTAAGAAGTGAGGACTTGAGTGATAGAGTTTCGTTTAGTTTTTTTGGTTGCATTTAGTAAAAATAGTAATTAACTAAATGGTCCCGCATAAGGGGATAAAGTAGGTTTGTATCCCTCACAAAGGGATAGCGTTGTTATAAGTTTCGTTTCCCAAACCACCAGGAACGCATGCTTTAAAAGTTGTGAACTCACCTTGGGTTGCTCGGCAGATTAGTTTACTGGGTCAAGCACGCTGGTCACCACGTCCTAACATGGTTACCAGTATGGGTCAGGTTTGGGTACGAGAATGTCGCGTATATTCTACACATAACTTAACACATAGCATGCATAACATACAAGGTTATTGGGTCGTCCTATCACAAAAATCGGTCAACAGCAACATGTATCACATAGTCCAGGTTTAACAGTAACAAGCATGAACAGTCCATACACTTTGGCCCAATAACGGAGACAAGCAGCCCAGTCGAGATCAGGTGGTCTCGACTCGAGAACATGTGGTCTCGAGTTGCAACCAAGAGGTCTCGAGTTCCGATTGGCTGGTCTCGAGTGGTGCAGGCATGAGTCGAAATCTCAGAGGTCTCGAGTTCAGTCTCGAGTCGAGATCATGAGATCTTGAGTCGCAATCACTGCGGTCTCGAGTTATCACTTGATGGTCTCGAGTCGCAACCGAAGGTCTCGACTCATTTGTCTGGTGATTCTAGAACACCTACCTGGATTGTACTAACCAATAGAATTCCAATTTCATGATTTTGTGTACTATCCAACCAAAACACACAAACATGTTTTCTTGTCTAATTTTAATTCAAAATATATCAAACATAGCAATTTTAAATGTTCATAACATATTCAAACAGTTCATCATTTTAGGGTTTTTATCATTCACCAAACATAAACATTCAAGTCCTAAATCTAGCATATATATATCGCCCAAAACAGGAACATGTATTCATGCAATTTACAAGTCGTGACGACCTTGCATATCAACATTTGTCCTATGATTTCAAACATACATCGAATGATCAAAAAGCATCCCCGAACTATAATCATTTACCATTCAAAGACCATAGCAATTTATTATCATACCAAAGTTTACACACTACCTTTATTATTTAATCATTCAAGCAAGTAACACCATTATGCACATAAACATCTAGTAAGACATCTAAAACACTAACCGGTTGCTATAAGACACCGAGATACGAAAGAAGATGATGAAGTAAAGCCTCCGAATGATGATAATGAGCTTGACCGAGGTTCCTTGTTGTTGTCTGTTGATCCGAGAGAGAGGGGAGAAGGATGTTGAGACTTAGGGTTTTAGAGAGGGAGAATGTAGGAGAGTGTGGGAGAATGGATAGGGGAATGTTGTGGGTGGGTGTGTGATGCAAGTGATGGTTTTTATACATGATCCATTGTTTTCAAACGGGCTAAGGGTTTACGGCCCAATTGCTACGGGTCACTCGAGACCAAGTGGACTCGAGTCATGGTCCCGCGGTCTCGGTTCACTAATATAAACACATTCCTAATTGTATATCATACGTACATATAACACCTAGCACGTCAAGATAAATCATAAACTTTCATTTGATAGTTTATATAAATATGTAGCAGTAATACACGATAAGGTTGTTTGGGAAGCCCGAAGTGTCACATTGATGACCATCGATGACAACAACCCTGGAACCATATGATGAGATTACGAGTAGAAATTAGGGTTTAATTAAAACTTTGTATGAAAATAAGAAGAAATCAACACAGATCTATAAACATACAAATCAAACCTCAAATGGAAGAACCTTGCAGACGAAGAAGATGAAAGAATCTTCCCAACTATAGCTCGGGATGATAATTACAAAAGCCAGATATTACCTCTTCATGGTATAATCAGACATGAAAATTACAAAGGCTGAATGATTCATGATAAGATGATTTGGTTTGATCTTTGATTAAGAAAGGAGAAGAGTACAGGAGAAGGAGAAGAAGATTCAGATTCAGGGTTTTGAAAAGGAAAAGAGACGGAGGGAGTATAAAAGGGATGGAAGTGTGGTACTGTTGGGCGGGAAAACAGAACTGAGGATGCCCTCATCTACTGACACGTGGCCCAAATCACTTTCATTTATTATATATAATAGATATAGTGTTACATAGTGTTATATGGTGTTACATAGTGTTATACGGTGTTTATATGGTGTTATATAGTGTTATATATAGTGTTATAATACACTTCTGAATTAATGTACAGGATCCTCTAACATTAAAGTGTATCATTACTATAAAGCATAATAAACATTGTTGATGTCACCAATGATATTTTTAACTTCTGTTTTTCTCACTGTGGTTTAATCGTTTTAACGGTTTTGTCTCAATCATTTTAAAAAGTGTCATTTTACGATAATAGTTTACTATGTTTTTTTTTCTTCATTTTGCTCCCCGTCTTAAACGACGTTCATTTCCACTGTTAAAAATTGGTCATGTGCCTCTCACCGTCTCACATAAGGGGCATTTCAGTTCCAATCCAATCTTTTTATCCTCTTCATTTTAAAACCCTAACTTCATTTTAGAACTTGGTCACCACCATCCACCATGTTTGCCGCCATCACCACCACCCACCCCCCACCATCTCTGTCGTCGTCGCCACCCCCACCCACTCCCCCTACTCTCCTTCACTAGCTCTCTCTCTAAGCCGACCAGAAACCATCGCCGCCAGGAATTCACGGTGGAATCCTTCTGTTAACGTAGCAAATCAGCATCGCCACCAGGGTTAACGTGGACCAGAAACACTCGAGTTCACCACCGGCCCGACCCCAACGGTTTGGTATCGTCCAGATCTGTAATGGGTTCGACTTTGTTCAGATCTGAAAAACGGTTCGATTCTGGCGGTGAACCACGATGACGACGATCTGTTATGGTTTATGTTTTGATCTGAAAGGGTCCGATTCGTCCTGGTTCATCACCACCGGCCCGACTCCAACGTGTTAGGGCAAATTAGGTGGTGGTGTTGGTTTAGCGGTAGCAATCGACGACGACATATTCAAGTTTCTTCTAGATCAGGTTCGAATCTAGTGGTTTCTTGTCCTAGCGGTGACGTTCAATACAAATGGTTCGATTTGCAGGTTTATAGGTGGACGATGGTGGCGGCGTTGTTGGTGCTGGCGGCGGCAGCTTGGTGGTGTTGGTGATGGTACATTTGAATGGGAGATATCCGGAGAAAGTGAGTTTAAAGTCGGGGTTTTTGTTTACCAAAACACACCTTTTTGGTTCAAATCTTTGTATCTATATTCTGATTTTGTTTCTAATATAGTTTATGGTTGATGTGATGGTGGTTGGTGTTTACAATTTATGGTTATTCAAGGGTATTACGATAGGTGGTGGCTGATGTGGTGGCAGGTAGCGATAACTAGTGGTGGTGAGTGTGTGAGTGAGAGAGTTTGTAAAATAAACAAGTTTAATGATTATTTAGATGAAAAGACTCAAATGCCCTTGTTGTTGTCTATTAAATTACCAAAATACCCTTCTAGTTAATGAATAGTTTTGATGGAATTAAAGCCAGGAGCAAATGGGAAAAACATTGTAAACTATTAGAGGAAAATGACATTTTTTAAATGATTGGGGCAAAACCGTTAAAACGACCAAACCACAAGGAGCAAAACAAAAGTTTACTCTATTATTAATTTTGACTTTCGCCGTCGAGAAAAATCTAATCTTAATGAAGAAGTAATTTTATCTGTTCTAAGGGGTATGGGGGTTATAGTTGGGTCATCATTTGCCACATAGGACCATTATTCATGGGCTACACCACCCCCTCCTCATTAAATCACGGTGGTTCGCACTAATTAAACCACGGCAACCACGACCCTCGCATTTGATGATTTTAAGATAAAAATGATTTAAAAAAAATAAAGGGGATAATGGTTTGTGTAGCGCTTCGCATTTTTTGTACTTTCCTTATTTAGAAAGTTGTATTCGTATTTCTATTTTTAGAAGCTCATATTCGTATCTCTTTTCCAATCTTATAATCCGATACTTTGATCATAATGGAAATTCATTTTTATACATATACGTGTTACATACTTGTGTTATACGCAATCAATCGTTGAATACTTGTTTATAATAAAAAACCGAGACTCTAAATGCTTGGAAATATTAATCATACATGCAACACATTCATACGATACTTTGATACACTTTTAATACCTAAAAACGGGCTAAAGTACAAGTTTACGACATAAAATAACATAATTACAAAGTTCAGGGGCCAAAAAATGAACATTTTCAGACTGTACTCCTAGGCACCACGCAGGAGAATTTAGGTCCTCCCCAGTGACGCGCAGGAGAGGTCCATCCGCATCAGTCCGTTTCCAGCTCGCGGGTTGGTCCATTTTTACCACATTTTTCACCTCCAATAGCCTCCTAACTCATTTAACTCTAACCTTAATCAAACCCATTAAAAATAGGAGCCTCCATACACTCCTAAACATTTTCCAAACACTTAATCCACTCTCAAACTCTCTAAATCTCTCAAGAAATTCTACATTTTGGGTAGAAAACACCTAGTGTTCTAAGTGAGTTTTCACGTACTTTTCTTTTTCATTTCTTCTTTCAAACTACTTAGACAACCTCTAGGAAGGTGTCCACAAGTTTGCCATGGCAAACTAAGGTGGAACCCCACCACATTTGAGATCCAATGTGGTATTAAATTTCTGTTTTGATTATACTTTTAGTTACACTTTCTTTGGCTCTCCAACTTTGTTCCACTACCTCACTTGTTGATTTAGTATCTTCATACCCCTAAATCTCAAACAATTACATCACGTCCCCAAACACTTTCCATATGTGGGATGCACGCATCTAGCTAGCTCATTTGGTTGTTTGTAGATTTAGTATGTTTTAGTCTTATTATTTTCATATTCATGACCAACCGAAATCATCAACAAAGTTCATGATTTTGTGCTTTTGTGAATCATAAAATGAGGATTAATGGATAGAAATCATCCTACCTCGTTGCTTGACATACTTGACCATGAGACTTAATACATAATTATATATATAACCATACTATAATACTAATAACCGAAAGTCAAACAGTTTGACTTCTTCTTTGACTTTCGATTCTGACTCTTTTAAGATAGTTTAGATACTGATTCGAAGTTGTTATATGATCGTATTATGGTAATAACCCTTAAGGGTTATATCTTCTGATCATATCGTTTGTCGGGTTTTATGCAAAGTTTATATAATATGACTAATAATGCCCAAAATGCCCTTTTAATGCAAAGAATGGTTTAAAAATATAATGAACTAACAATCTGAGTTTGAAACTGATATGGTAACATAATGAAATATATTTTGGCATAATAGACTTATCATAGACCCATTCGACCACCTGATGTTGCATATGCGCATACGGTTGACTTATATAACATAGTTTATATAAGTTAGCCAAATCTGGTCAAAACCTTTCCAAATCAGTTCTAATCAGAATGTATGGTTGTTTGACCCATATTATATGACTCATAGTACTCGTGAGGGTGCAAACCACATTTTATCCGGTCTCCGCTTAATCTAGCGAACCGTACCTATTTATTATAAGTTAACCGGTCCAAGTCTTATGACTTGAATAAGACCCGTAAACATTTTAACGGATCATAGTTTCGTCCATTCCAGACTAGGAGCCTCTAGTAAATTGCGTCTGTAATTAGGTTGTTTTGATTACGGGTGTGCTTAATGAATAATATTTTATAAATGTATTATTTGTGGAGTTAATTACACGGATGGTCCGTGTTGTATATGAGAAACTACACATTTAGACTTCATTGTATTGTTTACTGATAATAGCCATCTAATACTAATGATACTTTTCATTAACCAGGGTTGACTAACATGTTAACTTTATGTGAAATTACTAATACACTCATAAAACACTCTTAGTGTTAACGAAGTATGTAAGTAATAATAAAGACACTCCTTCGTTCCTCATGAACCACCATAAACTATCATTCTCCGTCAGTTCACCACCGGCCACCATCTTTGTCAACTTCACCACCGTACCACCACCAACAAGAATCTGTGATCGAAATCAAAATCTTGGTTGAAATTAGACTAGGGTCGCCGACAAAGGAGACTCTAGAGGAAGGAGGCGAGTGAGGTCGATATAAGAACTTTGATGGCATTCAGATCTTAGGGAAGAGGAATGATGGGAAAGGAGGCATGCGAGGACCAAACGTCTACTCGTCAATGAATAATAGGGACTTAAGATGTGATTTTCCATACTTAAAGGTCTAATCCATAAAGCATGTATATAATAGAGACCATTCATATTAATTTAATTCATCATCTATGCCTTTGTGGAACTGAGCTAAACAAATCATTGCATATTTCTTAGTAACATGCTTAACATATTTTTTATAATTTTCTTATATAATGTTATCTATCAATCATATTAGGATAAGTTATAATATTAAATAAACTCAACTTTGTACAGAGTATGGCTTCATAAAGAATATTATTATTGTTATTGTTACACTAATGTAATAGAAATCAAATATTTTAAATAAACAGCCAATTTTACTACTTTTGACTTTATATCTACAATGCCTTGTTATATAAAAACCTGAGTATGTTTCAAATAATACAAATTTATTTTGGGGGAAACAAGTTATATTCTGGAAACAAAATAATTGTCACAAATTCACAATATAGGCTAGCAAAAATCTCAAGACACTGTACATTAACTTCTTTCATAATCCATGTATAGTTTGACAAAAACAATAAATAATTAAATGTCTTAATTAAATCAAAACTGTGTTCCTGATATATTGAGGCAACATGAGCATACTCTTACACTCCAACTTCAGTTCCTGGATCTCTCTTCAAAAACTTGAGTTGTGCCTGTTTGGTTTTTTTAACAGCAACTACAGAAAAATAACAGACTTTTAGAATCAGGCAACAGATTTTCGTTGTATTTTTTTACAAAATGAGAAGGTTGGATAACGAGTCAACACCGATAATGGGTAGGGCTAGTTTGACCCGCAAACCCTTTGAAGGGATGTCTAAGTACAATAGCAACAAAATGTCATTATTGCCAATAATAGCAACAATATTTGAAAATTGTCAAAAACAGCATTATAATTATGTTTTTTAGCAATCATAGCAACATATTATCATATCTTTACCAATAACAGCAGAGCAATTTATCTAATGGTTGCTATAATTGGTAGAAAAAAATGAAAGTGTGTTCGCTATTTTTTGATATATTTTTAAGTAAACTGCTATTATTGTTTAAAGTGTGAAGGATGTTGCAATTTTGCACATATATGATATATCCCTCTAGAGAAATATTTAATGCACTAAATATGACAAAAAAAATACGTATTTTTACAAAAATGATTTAATATTTTAACAAACGAAATTTGGGATTGAACTTGTATGCTTTAGATATACAATTTTAACCCTTTAGAGATCAAACATAGAGCAAATAAACTCATTTATTAGTAAACGAGTTGGAATTACCTTTATCTTTGCTTTGCTTATTAGATTCTACTACAGTAGATTTCCATTCCTCGTATTTGTGGTTCTCCTCAAGCTTACGTTTCTTGTAGGCTGAAAGCTGCAAAACGTTACAAAAACATAAATAAAAATTAGTTTCAATATTTTGGCAGTGACTTGTAAATGATCATAAGAACTTTCATATGTTGCTTATAAGGGGGGATGGGGCGCCCCGTGATGGGCATTTTGTTCACGCGTGGTGAACGTGGAACACCGCTGCCACTGCCATATATAACGCGTGAAGATTAAAACGCGTGGCCACTATCACGCTTGAAGAAGTTGCAAATGTGTGAGGGAAATTGTTGGGTTGTTAGGGAAATTGTTGGGTGTGGTGAGTGATGGGCATTTCCACTAGAATCCATCACTAGTGATGGAATAATGTTTGATGACATGGCGGAACTTGATTAGATGTTGTGAGTGATGAATGTTTGGTGAGTGATGGGCGCCCCTACCCCTCTAAACAAGAACTACATGTACCATCATGAATGGATGGTTTGGTCACAGTCATGTTGTATATAATAATTACATATTGCAAAATTAATACTGTACAAGTCAAAATAAAGTGAACAAAAGTTATACATCTTTGCCTTCATCAGATGAATAACCACCATCCTCAGCTTGCCTTTTCTCAGGTAAGGCATCTAACAAGTCTGCAAAATAAGATAAATTTAATAAATTTCAGATTGTTGTGAGTTATATTATAAAATTTACATCATAAAATGGCAACAAGTGAAAAGGCTATAAGTTAATAGTAAATGAAACCTTACCTCTGTTCACTTTCACAGATTTTGGATCTTTCTTTTCCTTTGACACCCCAAAAACATCATGACAAAGGTCCTTCATGGAGGTAGATACCTGCATTGATTCACACATGTAATTCATATTTTACACAATATATGTAACGCATGTTTTGTGACACTAGAATGGCTTCTTACACTTGAAAATTCATCTTCGGACGTGCCAGAAAGTTCAATCAACTTATTCTTGTCAACCTTGAGCTGTAAAATGAGCCAAATTGGTGTCAAAGAAACCAACTAAAACATAAACACTTACAACTTCTACATGCTTCAAAAGGTTTTAGCATACCTTATGCTTTTTGGCACACAAGTAAAACCCTGTGGCGGTAAATACAGGCCGTGTGAAGTCAGCACTAGCTCGACGTGAAGGAGGCAATGATGCAATAAACCGCTCTTTGTATCTGTAATTGAATCATATTTAACCATACGATACTCTCATGTAACGAAACTAAACTACTATGCAACTTAGAATGAACAATTGCAGATATCGAGCATAAATTCTATCCAGCTTATCCTTTTTAGTAAGCAATCATGATTAAAATGTTAATGTAACAAAGAGAATAAACAACTTACAGTGATAATCCTTTCTGAACAAGAGGAATAAGCCTAACACATCCAAATTGAATAGCCAATTCCCTAATGTCAAGCTTATTCCTGTATTTCATCAAGTGATAATTCATGAGTAATCAAAAAATAACTACAATGATGGTTCACCCAGACAAAGAAAGACGAACATACTTGATACCGATTCCATTCTGCATCACGTTAAAAGATCTAATGTAAGCCTTCTCGGACATTCCACTCAACCTTATCGCAGTCTGGCGATCAAATATCAGTTGCATCCTATGATTATAACACATCAATAATCACATTATTCATGATTGTATACAGTATCAATTAAAGAAACAATAAGATAACATTTACGAAACAAGAATTAACCAAGGAAACTGATTACGATTTTTAATAATTGCACGTACATATTAGCAGCAATCTCTAGGCAGATGATAGATTTACAAATCTCTCCCTGTAATCACAACAGAAAACATTAAATTAAAATTAGGTCAAACAAATCAACAGTAAATGAATAAACGATGCAACAGGTATAATGTAACCGAGTGAAAATTAGGTCAAACAAATCAACTATAAACGAACAATCGATGCAACAGAAGTGTAATCGAGTAAAAATTAGGTCAAACAAATCAATGATAAACGAAGAAACAATGCAACAGGAGTGTAATCGAATGAAAATTAGGTCAAACAAATCAATAATACATGAAAAAAACAATGCAACAGGCGTATAATCGAGTGAAAATAATGTGTAATCGATTGAAAATTAGGTCAAACAAATCATCTGTCAAATGAGGAAACAATGTAACAGGAGTGCAATCTAGTCAAAATCAGGTCAAACTAATCAACAGTAAACGAACAAACGATACAACAGGAATGCAATCCTGTGAAAATTAGGTCAAACAAATCAACTCTAAACGAAGAAACGATGAAAATCATGTGAAAATTAGGTCAAACAAATCAAGTCTAAATGAACAAACCATGCAACAGGAGTGTAGAACTTACGATTCCAGCACTGGACGAATCGAATTGAAGATCGGAAACGCGACGGAGCTCAGCGGCTTTACGGACGACTTGTTTGGATTCAGAAAGGCCTATCTTCCGTGCGTACTCTGACAGATCCATATCGAATGAGAGAGATGAGAGATGCAGTGGATTCAGAGCTTCTGCAATGGTGGTTGTGAACGGTTGAGGATGATATTGAAGAGCAATCATGGCGGGAATATGGAATCTGATGTGTTTTCTAGTTTTTCGTTTCGCGCCATTTGAACAAACCAGAGCACGCCATTTTTTCCCTCCGTCTTTGTGTGTGTTTCCTTTTTTTTTTTTCTTTTTTTTTCGTCTTACCAGCCTGTAATTGATTTTTGGCGCTAAATATCGAAGTGTGTTGTCAATTGAACCCCCTAAAGTTTGTTAAGTTTAACAAAGAGACCCATTGTACCTTTTGTTTTATTCTTAGATACTTTAATTAAAGGAACAAGTAAAATGCACGGATAGTCTCTGTGGTTTGTCAAAGTAACATCTTTAGTCTCTAATTTTTAAAAATTACACTAGTGCTTCCTATGGTTTGCTTGATTGTTACTCGGATAGTCCCTAGAGTGGATGACAGTTAATTTTCTCTTTTAAGTCCATGTAAAATTACGAATTTACCCCTAACTAAAAAACAAAAAAAAAAACTAATTAATCTTTTAAAACCTAAAAGACAACAAACTTTTATTTATTTGAGGGGCCCACCCAAACCAACCTATCTTCCACCACCACCACCACCTACTTCATCTTCAACCTCCACCACCGTTAAAATTCCCCCAATCACACCTTCTAAATTTCAATTTTCCTAACATACTATCAACATTTAATTACTGTGTCCAATCAACACAACGTCAACCCATTTATAACTTCCACATAGAGCATCGATAAATACAAATTTAAAACTAATCTGAAAGCAATTAAGATGAGAATGATGAGAAAGAACCTAACGGAACACCGGAGGTCAGAAATCTGAACTGAATACATTAGATACGATAATCTATCAAAATGAACATATAATAGATCTATGCCAATCAAACTGCCGGTGTTCGAAGATGGTCACAATCAAACGGCCGGTGGTCAAAGATGGTCACAGATCTGTACAATTGGTAGTGACGAGGTGGTGCCAAATGGTGATGGCGGCGGTGATACGACAGTGGTGGAGGATGATGGCGGCAGTGATGGTAAATGGTGGAATGTTGACATTTGTTGGGGCACTGGTGGAGGATGACGGTGACGGTGATTGTGGAGGGTGGAATGTTGACGGCGGTTGGCGGCAACGTTAAATGGCAATGGTGGCGGTGATGCAAGACTAACAGCAAACCATAGAAGAAGATGAACAGGGTGTTTAGGTTTTTTAGGTTTGAGAAAAATGCAATTTACGTCCCTGTGGTATGTCTCAAACATCAACCTGAGCCCCTAAATTCATTTTTTGGTTTTTTGAGCCCCTGACTTTATAAATTCTTAACAGTTTGAGTCCCTGCCGTCAGTGTTCCGTCAGTTTGACCGTTTGACAGTTGTGAAAAGTTCTTTATGCCCTTGACCCTTAACATCTTCTATACTTAATCTCAGTTCATCATGATTCGAACAGTTTCATCACACTTCTCAACCAAATCTGTCAAGAAAATCTCTCCCATCTGCCAACACCGATTATCATCGTCATCATTTTCATCTTCATCTTCCGAACAATACATCTTCATCAGCTTCATCATCTTCATCTTCATCGATAACAATCCAAGGTAAAATCACATACCTAAATCGCATCGATAACATGATTCTTGTGGGTTTTTGTCTCGGATATCAAAACAGAGGTTTGGTTTTGATTGATTCTTGTGGGTTTTTGTCTCGGGTATCAAAACAGAGGGTTATCTTCTATACGGTAAAATCACAAACCTAAATCACATAGATAACATGATTCTTGTGGGTTTTTGTCTCGGATATTAAAACAAAGGTTTGGTTTTGTTTGATTCTTGTGGGTTTTTGTCTCGGGTATCAAAACAGAGGGTACTAAATGGCTGCGGATGTAAAGAGGTTTTTGGTTCTTGTGGTTTTGTTTGATTCTTGTGGTTTTGTTTAATTCTTGTGTAGTTATTTGAATGTGTTTTGGTTATGAATACGGTACTAAATTCAAAACAGAGGTTTTTGAATGTGTTTTGGTGTTGATTCTTGTGTAGTTCTTTGAACACATCAATATTGATACTTGAAATGTGTTTTGGTGTTGATTCTTGTGTAGTTGTTTGAGAACTGTTTAAAAAGAACAGTTTCGGATTGATGTGTTCCTCATTTGAATGTGTTTATATTGGATCAGTTTCGGATTGATGTGTTCCTCATTTGAATGTGTTTCGGATTGATGTGTTCCTCATTTGAATGTGTTTATATTGGATCAGTTTCGGATTGATGTGTTCCTCATTTGAATGTGTTCCTCATTTGAATGTGTTTATATTGGATCATTTTCGGATTGATGTGTTCCTCATTTGAATGTGTTTATATTGGTCATTTGAATGTGTTTATATTGTACAGAATGGCTACGGATGTAAAGATACGCAAAACACCAACTACGAAGGCGAGAACACTTGACAACCTCCTAGAAGATGGTGCGGTGCACATAAGGAAGTGATTGATCAGAACGATCAATTGCATATGAATGAATACAACCCCAGTGGCAGATATGTAAGTAGCGATCTCTGGAATTTCAAGGAAAATCGAAGAGCTACACTGGGGTTATATTCATTCATACGAATGAATATAACCCCAGTGGCAGACATGTAAGTAGCTACGCTGGGGTTATATTCATTCATATCTGCTACATTCCGAAGTGCACTCGTCAGTAAAGATCCACAATTGCTTGTGGTGACGTTTTGTCTCTGTATTGTATGTTACGGTCTTTTGTTATCGAGTCTGTAAGTTCCGTCATGTCTACGAAGTTGGTATGACGTTTTGTCTCTGTATTGTATGTATTCAAAGTTTACATTTAATATACAATTTAGGCTTTAATAATTTGTTATATATAGTATACATTTAATTATTGGATTGCATTTATTAAAAAATAGTTAATTATTAGATTGCATTTAATTATTAGATTGCATTTAATTATTAGATTGCCTTTATTTAAAAAGAGTTAATTTGAATTATTAGATTTCTTAACAAAAAAAACAAGAAAAGAATTTAGGGGCTCAGGTTGATATTGCACTCATACCATAGGGACGCAAAGTGTTATTAATATATGCCAAAAGACGGTCTTACCCCTGGCTCAAACAGTCAAACTGACGGCAGGGACTCATAGTGTTATGAATTTATAAAGTCAGGGGCTCAAAAAACCAAAAAATGTATTTAGGGGCTCAGGTTGATGTTTGGGACATACCACAGGGACGCAAATTGCATTTTTCTCTTTAGGTTTTTATATTTCAATATAATAATTAAATATTAATTATATTTTCTTAAACTTTTAATTGATTTTTTCTAATTAGTAAGGGTAATTTTGTCAATTCATATCCAGATAACGCCACAAACTAACGGTTATCCACTATAGGGACTATCCGAGTAGAGGTGTACAAAAAAATAGGTTTTAGAACCGAAACCGGGAAAAAAACCGAAACCGTTTCGGTTTTTTTATTAACCGGTTTTTTTTTTATAACCGAACCGCCGGTTATAGACTGATTAGGATTCTCGGTATGAAAAACCGGTTAATAACCGAAACCGGTTTTAAAAAAACCGGTTAAACCGGCTAAAAACCGTTTTTTTTTGTTGTCAAAAACCGGTTAAAAACCGATCCCAACCGGTTAGTAACCTAAACCGGTTATTAAAAAAACCGGTTTTCATTTTGGATGAAAAAAACCGGTTCGGTTAATAACCGAAACCGGTTTTTGAAAAAAACCGATTTGTACACCTCTATATCCGAGTAACAACCGAGCAAACCACAAGGAGCACGAGTGTAATTTTTAAAAGTTGGGACTAAAGGTGTTACTTTGACAAACCACAGGGACTATCCGTGCATTTTACTCTAAAGGAACCAAAGCTATTTTTAGGCAAAAATCTCGATCTCTCTTAAAAATTTGGTTAAGCCACCGGTGAAAAGAAATTTTGGATCCGCCACGAGTGAAAATTACATAACATAAATATCTTTTTGAGTTAAATGCCATTTTAGTCCCTGTGGTTTGGGTCATTTTGCCAGTTTAGTCCAAAGGTTTCATTTTTAACCTGTGGGTCCAAAAAGGTTTCACAGTTGCCATTTTAGTCCACTTGGTTAACTTCATCCATTTTTTCTGTTAAAGAGAAGGCCAATTTGGTCATTTTGTATGTAATTCTGTTAACTAAAAGGGCAATTCAGCCATATAAAATGACCGAATTGGCCTTCTCGTTAACAGAAAAAATGGATGAAGTTAACCCAGTGGACTAAAATGACAACTTTGAAACCTTTTGGACCCACAGGTTAAAAATGAAACCTTTGGACTAAACTGGCAAAATGGCCCAAACCACAGGGACTAAAATGGCATTTAACTCGTTATACATGCATGGCAAATACAAGATTGTGTATCAATTTTTAGTCGAATACAAGCCATTTTTTCGTGATTTTAGCGTATTCCCATGTATATTTTGCTAGGAGAATAACAACTAGATTACCAAAACCATATAAGGGATATGATAAACGGAGTACGAAAAAAAACTGACCTAAGATATATCTAAGAAGGATTACAAAATAAACTAGTAACAAAAATACAAAAAAAAGAAAAAAGAAAAAAAAAGAACCTTAAGTCATTCATCTATGTGATCACAGTATGTCAACGGCCGGCATTTTATTAAATTTAATCTTCTTACACTACTTTCAACTGCATATAATTGTTTTTATGATAATGATTAATTACTTGTTCCATAACATCCTACAACCGACCTAAAAACATGCCTAAATTCCTTTCGACCAAGGCGTTGTGTCCTCAAAACTCCTCAGCGTAGCGACGTTTCTGATAACTATCAGACTTCGACGCTTCCTTCTCTTACACAGATTTACTTTTGTCACATTTTAATCCAAAAGAAATGTTGTATACGATACACCTCTCATACGAATACACGACAACTAGCAGAATGAAGAACTGACAAAGCAATGCAAATAAAACCTCAAATAATAACACATCATTATAATTTAATGCTTTAAATTCATAAAAGATATGTGGTTACGGCCTCTGCTTGGGGGAATAAGCATACTAAACAAACAACACAAACTTAAAAAAAGACCCTTTTTGACCCAAACCCATGCATAGAACCCGTTTTGACCAGTCACCTGACCCAACTCGCTTTGCCAGGCTTAACACGATACATCTGTTTTAAGCAAAATATATAAGTGCAAATGCTAGAGGTTTTCATAGGTGTTGAGAATCATGAATACCCTTGGGCTTACGCAGCCTCATACAAGCATAACATCCAATGTTGTTGAAAATCACAAAAACATTTAGAAGCCGTACTATGAAGATGTCTGTGTGGATCCTTCCTCGGTGTCATTCCCTTCAACCAGCTGTAGAACCAGAGAATCAAGTTACGTTTAGTTATGTGCACTTGAACATATATATGCAAAAGAAACAAATAATTTCGTAAAGGGAAACTGCAAGAGAATGTGATGCAGTAAAAATAAATTTACCTGATACATGTGCAACATGCTTTTTAAATTATTTAATCCAACATACTTGTCATTTCCTACCAACATATGTGATTTCTAATGTGACAAACTTACCAACTTTTTACAGGTAAGTAGAAACAAACTATGCAACTTTTCGCGATTTTAGCAACCAACTATAAATTAGTTACAAAATAGAAATTGTCTTAAAAGTTAGTACCAAGTTTTGCAACTGCCCTCACATGCAAAAAACTGTTTTTTTTTTTTGTGAAAAATAAAGAAAATTTTTAATTGTGAAAAAAAAAGATCTTTCTTCAAAATGGGAATATTTATAAATATGGGAGAGGATATACGAATTGTCCCTAAAAATAATTATTATATGCAATATCCAATGTCAATGTGGTATATATGTCATGTACACCAAAATGACGAATAAGATGTCACGTCAACAATTTGTGAAAATAGCAAAACTGACCTATATATTGAACAGGTCGTTGGTTGACATAATCAGTAACAAAGTATAATTTCTATTTTACGCCAATAAGTTGGTTTCTAAAATGTGAAGAAAAGCGTAACATTTAGTGCAACAAATATGTTGGTATGAAATCGCAAGCATTTTTCATTAAATGGTTAAAACAGTATGTTGCATATACAAGTAAGAAGTGGATAGTACATTGCATTTTTCTTTAAGTTTGTTCTTATATAATGAGAGAAGAAGTTTACCAAAGAGCCAATTTGCTCATAAGCACCCATTACTTTTGGGTCTTCTTCCTCCTCATACCCGATTTGAAGTATCCGTGGTCCATTTACTGACCAAAATGCCCTTCGACCCGCCCCCTAAAACATCACAATCAGAAAATAAAAGTGTTAGTCCCGGTATATAAATGATTAATTGCACCAATATGTAACAAACTTAAATGTTTTGGTCATGGTATATAGTTATTGATTCTTTTACCATTTAATGCAATTAACCAAAAAAAGGTTACATGGCGGTTTTTCCTCGATTATAGGAACTGTGACAAATATAAGTTTGATACATCAAATGGTAAAAAAAAAAATTGTTCGTTACATAGCAATGGAAAAAACGTGAACGTCCTTTACTCTTTGGTGCAATACACCCATTAATATATACAAAAGTAATTTCAGTCATATGAAGAATATATATATTTATGTATTACACAATTTTCACTATTCAACCCGTGTAATACACAGCTATTATGGTATTTAAGTGTTGCTTATTAATATAGGCCCATTTTTGTGATAAATTTAAACCGTGTAATACACGGTTAGCTGTGTGAATTATCATATGATGATAAATATACGTCAGTTATATGAAGTCTTTTGCATATTATATAATAACGTTTCTATTATACAACCTCGTGTAAAACCTAGTTAATAAATACAAAAGTACCACATAATTAAAAAGAAAGGAATTTGTGATTGATATGACCTGTAATACGATTAAGTAAATAGCTTCCAATGCTTGAGTACGGATTTCGGGATCAGTAACTGGTTCACGCTCGATTGAGAGTGCACTTGCTAGTTCAAGAGGCATTTTTGAAGTATCTTGTTCATTATACACCTAAAGATGCAAAACAAAAATCCATTTTTTTATAAAACAAATAAATAATAATAAAATAAACTTGTGTCAATAAAAATATAGATATCACCTTGTTTCCAGCAACTGGTAAAAGTAGAGCTGGCCATAGAAACTCCGATATCAAAAGTAAATTCTGTAGCTGATTATCAGCCTCAAAACAGCAGTTACGAATAGTGCCAGATACCTACATAAGTATAGTTTCAGATAACAAAATGTCCATTTATCAATAAACATATTCGCATTTCCGTTAAGTGTAAATGTCATACCCCTTGCTTCCGCAATAGGCTTGTAGAATCAAACTGCCTGATAATTTGTTTCAAGAGCCCACGTTTAGGATCCAAAAGAAGCGTTCTCCCCGCTTTGGTTTTCGAAACATTTACAAGTATGGAACCAACATGCCCGAATGGATCATCTGCTCAAATGCAACAAAGAATATATAGATATATAAAAAAGACTACACTTCTTGAGCATCGTTTGACATGATATCAGAACCAGTTAAAAAGAGTAAAATGCCAATTTCGTCCCTGAGGTTTTGCTAGTTTTGCGACTTTCATCCAAAGATTTGTTTTTCCACATCTGGACCCAAAAGGTTTGAAATCTTGCCATTTTCATGCGGCCCGTTAGTTCCATCCATTTTATCCGTTAAGTCAGGGGTATTTCCGTCTTTTTTGTTAACTTGGCAATTCTGTTTTTTTTTTCAGGGGTATTTGGTCTTTTTACATGAAGTGAAAGAAAAAAAAACGAATTGCCTTTGAGTTAACAAAAAATACGAAAAAATACCCCTGACTTAATGGAGAAAAATGGATGGAGTTAACGAGTCGGATGAAAATGGCAAGATGTCAAACCTTTTAGATCCAAATGCGGAAAAACAAACCTTTGTACGAAAATCGCAAAACTGGCCAAACCTCAAGGACAAAAATAACATTTTACAAAAAATGAAATAAGATACGGATAAAAAAAGGTGGACCTTCTTTCTCACTGGATGAAGTACAAAACGATCTCACAAGTTTCATGACATACAAACCCTGCACCTTCTCGTCTCCCACCTAATTTCACGTTCAACATAAATAATTAATATTTAATTTGTCTACGAAGATTGGTACAAAGTACAAACGAAAAGGGAATGAAAGAACCTGAAGCAATGATTCAACACCAGCATCAAGTTGTGTTAGATTTACAAGAAGCATGACCAATGGTCCGACGATTTCACATCCTTTTTTGTATAAGACGTCCATCGTTATTTTAATCAAACCCATTTCAATCATCTTTGCTGCCAGAACAGAATTTTGTGACAGGTTTACAAGAGCTTCTGCTGCTGGTTCAGATACCTCCTGAAATCCATAATATGATAACCAAATCAGCTGTCGAACACTGTAACCTTTATTATTCGTATATATTCAAATTTTTTTGGAATACATAGTAATGTATATGTATCAGAATCATGAAAAAAACGGTTAAAACCACCAAACCGCCAAAAAGGTAGCGTTTAAATCACCTAACTAGTAAAAGCAGCCCTTTAACCTTTATTATTGATATTTACATTTTAAAAGAAAAACTGGAATATATATGTACATGCATTAGAATCATAAATAAGGGTCAAGTTATTCTACAAAGACTTCTAATTGTAAGAAGTGTAAGAAGGATTTATAGAGTGACAAGTGTCCATTAACCTAAAACTAAACCCACTACATCACCACCAAAAACCTAAACACCCACCCCCCCACCCACCCAAAAACCTAACCCGCCCCCCCCCCCACACCCACCCACCCAAAAACCTAAACCCCCCCCCCCCCCCCCCCCCCCCCCCCCCCCAAAAACCTAAAAAAACCTAACCCCCCCCCCCCCCAAATAGAGTGTTCATGTTTAAGTTTTTTATTTTTTTTTATTTTTTTTTTAGTGGGTTTTTTTGTGTAGTGGGTTTTTTTAGGTTATTGGACACTTGTCACTCTATAAATCCTTCTTACACTTCTTACAATAAGGATCCTTTGTATTTGATCCTAATCCATAACTCTTTGGTCCAGAATTTTTGTCAAAACCGACAAAACGAAATCATGAACACCGGCTGCAACACACTTCATCATATAATCATCATAAACACGACAGAGAAACAATACACTTCACCACCAAAACAAAAACAAATTATCACCTTAGTTTCAGCTAACAGTGGCGACAACGACGGAAGGACGGTTTTGGAGTAAGTAGCAAGGGATTGTAAGCCATCCTCTGAACCGGTTAATCCACGAACAACATCAACAGCTGCCTTCTTCACCTAATCAATCATTATACCTTTAAAACTTAACTGAATTGTAATGATATGATAAGAATCAACTATGTAAATTAAGGTTTTAAAAAGCAAATGATGGACTAATCGAATCAGCTGATTGAATTGTAATCAGAAGCAATGATGACAGAATAATGTTCAATTAGGGTTTTAGCATGGAAAATAGGAGAAGAAGAGATGGAACTAACTAACTTGTGGAGAAGGAGATGATAGGAAGTTAATGAGTTCTTCCAGTTCATTCGCCATCTTTGCTTTTGGTTTTCTCCTACAGCGATTCAATGAGAAAACTTCAGGTGGGTTGTGAGGGTTTAACGGCGGCCACTTTTCTGTTGATATTTCTCCCCCTATGGCTGTGAAGTCAAATTAATAATTTATGAACTAGTTAGATAGCAGGAATGGGGATGTAGCTCAAATGGTAGAGCGCTCGCTTTGCATGCGAGAGGCACGGGGTTCGATCCCCCGCATCTCCATCCTTTTTTAATAATTATTTTCTTTCTATCAACAACAGTCAAACTGGCAAGAATGGCACAACCATATCCCACCTTGCCGATTAGAAGTTGCCACATGTTTCCAGACTCAAGGGAATGCTTCGACAAAGTTGTTGATATGTCGATGGTAACTTGTCGCACCATTTCGCTCCACCTTACTTCGAAGGGCTAAAAAGATTTTTACAACTAATTAACAACTTTTTTCTAGAAGATATACATACCATGGACAAAATCATAGGGCTGTAAACGAATTATAATGAATTGAACCATATCAAACGGAACTTTGTTCGTTCGTTTGTTTTAACTTTGAAAAAAACCAACTTTTTTCTAAAAATCCACATCCTCTAACTCAAAAACTCAAAAAAAGTATTTCCTTAAATAAAATAATAAAATAAAATATGAATCAAGTTAAATCCACATAAGTTGAATCTAAAGTATTAAAAAAGTACACTAACAAAAGGCACTTTCGTGATTCTTCTTCCTTGGCATTCGACCGACAATGGTCTCTTTTCTTCCCCTTCCATTCTCTCGCTCTTGAATACGAAAATGACACTTTTATTCACACAAAAAATTCAATTCCAACCTCTACTTACAGATGCGCCCTAAAAAGTAGAATCAACAAACCAATATTTTAAAGTCATGTCGTCTCTCTTTAATTTGTATCTATATATTGTACCAAGTTATTTATAAAATGCATGTGTCTTTGTGGACTTAAAACAAATTTTGAAATATTTTCAAAATGTGTCGGTTATTGTATTTACTAATGTAAACTGGCGTATCTTCAAAAAAACTAAGTGACAGGTTGCAAGGTTACGAAATAGGCTGGAAGTGTCCGTTAATGCTTAAGAGGAATTTGCAACTCCTTGCATAAGAAGCCTAGTAGTTTGAATATTTCATTTTGTAAATTTACGATCCACCTGTGGATCCTTTGATACACCATTCGTCTGTATTATATTCTGAACATTCAGACAATTATATTTGTAATAGTAGTTTAAATCCAAGACTTCCGTTGTGCTATCCGTGTATTTGATATCAATCTCGTCACGTATACCCCATCCGGGCCCACCGGGTGATATGAAATATCGGGTGTGACAGGTAGCTTTGGTATCCATATCTCACACGGACTGGCATGGATTGTGAGGTGATGTATGGATGAATGCTGGTCGATTATATTTGTGACAGCTCTAGTACGGGTGTTCAGAAAAAACCGAAACCATATAAAAACCAAAAACTGAATTGTAACCGTAAGTGCAAAAACCGATCCAAATAACGAATTCAATGTTTGGTTTGGTTTTTAATCGAAACCGAATTGTGAATTTGGTTTTTGGTTCCACATTTTTTTATTTGGTTTATTTGAATAACCAAATAAACCATTAATTTAATTAAGTATTAAGTAAGAATAACCAATTAAACCGTTAATTTAATTAAGTATTAAGTAAAAAGAATAGTATTTAATAGACCATATGTATTTTATTAGCCCAGATGATAAATACAAAGGCCAACTTACAAATTAAGCCCACCAATTTCTACGCTAGCCTCGTTTTGAACTTCAAAATATACTAGGGTCTCACAAATTTTGTATTTTGTAGCATTAGACTTGTTAGCTAATTCTAGTTTCTATGATCTAACTTTTGGAGTTTTAACTTTGTGGTTGTGTGTACGACTATTTTATTATGAAAGTGTTTGTTTTAATTTGCTTTGAAACTTTCTTTTATTTAAACATCGTTCGGTTTAAATTAGTTGCTGACTTGATGTTCAGAAGTTGGAACACAAACTCGAATATAAATTAGGAAAAAACAATACTTAGGTACAATTCATTTAAATTTGGGTGAAATTGGTTTGTGTGGTTTTTAACTGAAACCAAACCGAACTGACTCTGATTCGATTTACATATTTCTAATTTGATTTAGTTTGAGGTACAAAATTTTGAAAACCAAATAAACCGTAAACCGAACGATGAATAGCTTGAACACTAATACATGACATGAGCACTTTTCAGAGGGGTAGGGGTGGAATCACTCACACCCAATTCCATCACTGACAACATCCAATCAGGTTCTGCCATGTCATCAACCATTATTTCCATCACTCACACCCTTTTTTGCTGGAAATGGTCATCACTTGTAGAAATTCCATCACTCACAAGTTTTTTTATTTTTATTTTTTTAAATTATAAATTAACAATAAAACACTAAAATTATAAATTATGAATTTCATTTAAATAAAACGTAAATTACAAACTAAAAAAAAAACATTGGAAAAAAGACCGACTTAAACGGATGGCATGTCCCACCCCCACCTTTCACAAATCTCGCGTTTTTGTTGAATGACGATCGACTTAAACGGTTCGCCGAGATGGGTGTGCGGCTCACACAAGATTTTTAAATCATTTTGTCTTTCTACTGCTTTCAAGTGTCCCATATACGCATGCTCGCGTTCAAGTTTTGCGGACATAAGTTTTTCTCTTTTTGCTATTTCTTCCAATTTCGCCGCTTCGATATTGGAGATCGATTCCGCCACCGATTCCTTTCCTTTACTTGACGATTCACCACTTTTCCTTCGGCGCGGCCTTGTAGGTGTATCTTCTTGAGCGGGTTCGTCATCCGGTTGATTGGGTTCCTCAAGGTCGATGTTCAGATTCATTTTGGGGAAGTTATCCGACGCGGAAGTCGTGTAGTTCCCCGAGTCGGAGTTCTTTGATCTTTTCGGACCTCTTTTTTTGGAGCCGTTGGCCCAGCCAAGTCGACCAAATCAACCGGTACCCACTTCGGGTGATTTCTCGCAACCTCCCATGCCGCAGTGTGTGGAAAAGTCCTCTTTTTGTATGTTGTGCAATACTCGGCAATGGCGGCTTGCATGATAGTATTTTCGCTTGATCCACTCTGTTGTATTCGAGTCTACGAAAAATGAAATCCGTTTTTAAAAAAAAAAACTGTAAACTGTTTTTTAAAAAACTGAAAACTGTTTTTATAAAATTCTGTTTTTTATAAAATTCTGTTTTTTTTTTAACTGAAAACTGTTTTTTAAAATTCTGTTTTTTTAAAAACTGTTTTATTAAAAAATAAAAAAACAGTTTTTAAAAACTGTTTTATTAAACTGTTTTTTTTAAATGTAAACAGTTTTTTATATAAAATGTAAACAGTTTTTATAAAAAATAAAAAAACAGTTTTAAATAAAAAAAACCATACCACTTGAATGAAACAACCGTTGAATTTGCTAATTTTCCGGTTCAAATCGCCCCATTTCGACGTCATTTGATCCATGTTTCGTTCGGTTGAACCGGGGAGTTTGTTAAAATGAGCGATGACCCGTCTCCAAAACATGTCTTTTTTTTGCTCGTTGGAAATTTTCTTGTTTTCGGAGATGTGCAAGTAAGCCTTGACCAAGGCGACCTCCTCCTCGCTAGTCCATGATCTCCGACCGGCTGGCGGCACAACTTCTTGAACGTCGTCTTCTTCTTCTTCTTCCGCATCTTCTTCTTCTTCTTGAATGTCATCCTCATCTTCATCGTCATCGAAACTTGGTTGTGGTTCGCGGTACTGACTAGCAAAACGATGAATGAGCGTCTCATCTTCTAGCGGATCGACTTGGTGGGATTGCGGTTGAAATTGTTGAAACGGTTGGGAAAGAAATTGTTGAGGTTGATACGGTGGAACGAACGGTGGGTTTTGATACGGTGGAGATTGAAAGTGAGGAAATTGTTGGGTTTGAAAGATTGGATATTGTTGGGTTTGAAATTGTGGGTTTTGGTCGGGTTCGTCTTGCAGCCTAAAGCGCGCCGGCTCGCCAAGATTCGCTCGAACCTTGGGTCTTGCGGAATTTTTCTTCGTACCCGAACCTCTTTTTTTCGAACCCGCACATCTCTTGCTTGAACCTTCCATGTTTGTTGTAAAAAATTTTGGATTGAGATACATAATTTTTTTGAATTCAGCTGTGAAGTTGTTTTGATTTTGTGGAATGAGTTGTTTTGGATTGAGATACAAAATTTTGGTTTGTGAATTTATATAAAAAAAAAACAGTCAAACTCATGCAAACGGTCATAAACAACGGTAACATTTTGATTTCTTCAACGCGTGTTCCATTCAACGCGTCAAACATTGAACGCGTGATATTTAGTGGCGGCGGCGGTGTTTTCAATTGTTCCACGCGTGGAAAAGGCCCACCACGCTACCACCCCGGGTCCTCTCATAATATGAATTCATTTATATTTCACAAAAACTATTTTCATATTCGTATTTTAAAATATATAAATTAAATTAATATTCGTATTTTAAAAAGTATAATTCAAATTATAGGCGTAAAAAGCAAGCTACTCGTGTATAACCAATTAACTAACTATAAATCCCTTAGTCCACTAGAAGATTCAATTCGAGAACGAGTAGAAGATTCGAGTTTGAAGCTGTAATCAGAGGTAAATTCCCATATTAGTTACTCTTTTAATTTTAATTCTTTGTTTCTTGCTACAAAACATGTTATTTGATCATCAAGATTAATATACGAAACCGAAACGGATGAATCCCCATGATCAAAAGTCCACTCTTGAACTGGAAAACCCTAAAATTTGATACCATTATATATATATTGTTTTAAAATTTTCAAATAATCATGTATGTGTGTGTATATATATCGTGTTCCTTTTAATTATTATGAGGTTATCTTCATCTGTAAATCCAAAAAAAAAAAAAAACAGTTTGTGCAGAGATTGTTGGTTCCAAATTCTACCAAGATTGTTTATGGATTGAGAGCTTGTTTAGGTTGCTTATTATTCAAGTAATGTGTTAGTACAAATAGAGGATTTAGGGGCAATTTAAGGTGTGGCGTTTACTTTTTCGGGTTCATAATAATAAATGATTGAAACGTCGTGTTTCTTGTGTTTGATCAAGGGCCTGAGTTTCCAACATAGTCGAAATGTCGTTGATTTAGTTGATTATAAGTTTATTATATAATTGGTACGCCCGCTTACGGTATGCGCATAATGTATACATGTGTGGCCCTCGGGGGCAAAAGTGAAAGTGCACCAATTTTAACGTTATTTTACGAATTTCGTGAAAATAACGTTAAAAACGGGGGACGGTTAATCATGCATCATGCGTGGCGTTGATAGCCGAAGGGCAAGGGGTACATGCACTAATCGGCCTTTGCTGAGTGTTATGTGCCTTATGTCCAAGGCTTGATGCAAAATTACTATCAAGTCAGGGGTCTCACTGGAAGTAGCCTCTCTATTCCTACGAGGTAAAGGTAAGGCTGTCTACAATTTACCCTTCCCAGACCCTACCTTAGCTTTGCTATTGGTGGGATTTACTGAGTTTGATGATGATGAACAAATTTTAATTGGAAATTCATCTAGTAAATATTAAAGCCCCTTTTAATAATAAGTTCTAATACCATAATATTGGTACTCATTTTTTGACATGTTATGTAAACTCTTGGTGATTTTTTGCAGTTTTTCATTGAAATGGAACCATTCCCGCAAAGACAATTGTTTGGTGGAGCAATTTCTACTACTTTCCCACTTAGATTCGAGGTTGGTTTTATTTCATCTTTTTGGTCTTTGTTTGTTTAGCACGTATGTTTATCGTTTTTGATGATCTTCCATTCGCAGGATGTGAGCAATATTCGTGAAGTTCCCGATCATCAGGTTTGTTTATTTTATGAGTATTTATTTTAAACTCTACGATTGTTTACTTTTTGTTATTGAGTTTTTTTAATGTTTTGTCTTTAGGAGGTGTTTGTGGACCCCGCACGCGATGAGAGCCTGATAATCGAGCTTTTAGAAATGAAGCATGACGTGCCAGACGACGGAAGTGCTACTTGGTTTCTACAAGATCTCGCTAGTGAGCAAGGCGCCGAGGGCAACATCGTAAAATCACCTTCGTTGCAATCTATTGAAAGCACATTCTAGTATAGGAAATAGATACAATGCAGGAATTATTTGAAATAAATAGAGTAAAATGTCATTTTCGTCCCTGAGGTTTGCCAAGTTTTGCGACTTTCGTCCAAAGGTTTGTTTTTCCGCATCTGGCTCCAAAAGGTTTAAAATCTTGTCATTTTCATCACGCTCGTTAACTCCATCCATGTTTCTCCGTTAAGGCAGCGTTATTTTCGTCTTTTTTGTTAACTTGAAGGGAATTCGGTCTTTTTCACTTTATGTACAAACATCTAGCATAATGTAAAAGTATTCAAAAAAGACGAAAATACCCTTAAGTTAACAAAAAAGATGAAAATACCCCTGTCTTAACGGAGAAAAATGGATGAAGTTAACGAGCTAGATGAAAATGACAAGATTTCAAACCTTTTGGACCCAGATGCGGAAAAACAAACCTTTGGACTAAAGCCGCAAAACTGGCCAAACCTCAGGGACGAAAATGGCATTTTACTTGTAAAATTAATTAAATTATTTGACCATTATTTAAATATACAAAGTACCACTAAATAAGGATGAAAAGAGAGACTGTAAACTAAAACTTGTGATATTTGTTTATTTTTTCAAATATCTAAAATATATATATTTCCAGGTGACCGAACAGTCAGCGGTATTCGAGGCTCAGGGGTTGGGATACGGAAACACGCCTTCTGTCATAACAACTGCAGCTGCCCAAATGGTAAACAAGATATTTGGGGGAAATGTTTCACTTTTTATCAACTCATAATTCTTGAAGTCAAAATTAAGACATTTTCTGAACTAAAATAAATCAAATCAATCATTTATAACAATAATCATGTTCAAATATGAAAATTTATAGTTATCTCTTAGCTTATTCATGGCTGATATTTTCGATTCGTGTAGGCTATCTCCAAGGGACGCCAAGGAAGAGAAGCTCAAAATCTTGTAAAGGTATAAGCTTTAACATTTCTTTAGATCATGATAAAATCTAATTTTCCAAAACATAAAGTTTTCAAGGATTAAAAACATAAAAAATTCAATACGCTTTTTTTGGTTTTTAACGGGAAAAAAACATACAATCTAGTTTTGATATATTAAAGTCCCTTAACTTGTAAAATCACATGAAAAATTCACCAAACTTATTTTTGTATATTAAAGTCCCTACACTTGTCTAAAATGCAGATGCTTGTGATTTTTTTTTTTTTTTATAAAGACTTGTTAAATATTTAATGGCTCAATACAGAATCGATTATAAGTAGAGAACTGATAATCACATAAATGCTTGTATTGTTGCTTTAAATCTAATACATTAGGTAACCGCCTAACTACTACGTACACGCGCTTATTACAATTCTCGCAGTTCTCTACTTAAAATAGGTTATGTAATGAACACGTTACACGCCCCTAGATTCCATTCAAAAACTCTAATTATGTGATTTCTTCAGGTCTATTTGGCAAATTTGCGACTCAAAGGAGTTCAAACAGATGTACTCATCACTGCATATGAGCCTGTTTTCATAAGGTATGCATAAACTATATCTTTTATCTTTCTTTTTGGTGCTGTAATTAGCTCATGAGTCAAATAACCGACTGTGGTTTGTTTGTGTTTTCGTTGCAGCCCTTCAAGTGAAAGCGCGCGATCAGTTGGAGCTGGTTTAACCGTACCTGCTGCAGATACGGGACGGACCCCGATGGCTGATGTTTTCAAACAGGTAGTTGCAACATTTAGAATCAATGACTGGAACCTGTTTGGTGCTGCTGCTGTTTGAGAAACTAATTTATTTTGCTGTTTGAGGAACTAAATTTCCACACAATCATAGTTTTATGCATGGGTTGTGAAATGGTGTTCTTGCGCAAGCTTAGATGCGAAACCTTTTGAACCAAGTTGGTTTAGTTAATTTACGGCAAAATTATATCATCAATTTTGATGTGGCTTCTTAAATTTATACACATTAATGCACGATCGAGTTAGTTAACTGTTGTAAGTGTATTGATATCTACATGATAGCCCCAAATTGGACCAACTTCATTCCAACAAAAAAGAAAATTGTAAGGTTAGAGCTAAACAAATACCACTTGCACAATATACAGACATCACTGGCGTGTCATACATGTCGTATGATAGGGTGAAAATGGTGATATAGAGTGTATGATAAGGTGAAAACGGCAATATGGGTTGTATGAGAGCCAAATATTGTGATGTGATTGACTGACAAATAAATGACTGATGTGACTACTAACAAAGTCATACAACTTGTGTAATTATATTTTCGCTCTCTTATATGGCCCGCATGATGTGACTTAGACTTGATTTGACATTATACGAATGATACAAAGAAAAAGGTGAGGTGACCATTTTTTTAATTGAACTCATTTCCGTCGGAGCTTGACCCCATCACCTGATCCGTCAGTTTTGCCAGACTCAACTAAAATCTCGTAGTTTCGATATATATAGACTAAAATGACAGTTTAATGGACCACCACTCCATTGGTATATCAATTGGTATGTAATTAACGGTTTATTACACAAAAAGTAAACTTGACACACTTGTAAGTCGAAACCAAATAAGAAAAGTATGTGAAACATCATATACATTAAAATGAAAACCGAACAATAAGTGAATACATTAAACATAGGCAAGGAAAATAAATAATCATACAAGGAATGACTAATCATGTCAACATATTTTAATTACGCTTCAAATTGTTAAATAAAAATACTTATACACTTGAGACCGATACGAGTTAAGCATCGCGGTCTCGTTTGCACTCTCGAGGCATAACAGGGAACCGCTTACGATCCATACAATAGTTATAGATCGTGAACTTCCTACGAACCCAACGAAGACGACGCCATTGGTAATCATCAAGATCGCGATACTTCTTCTGGTCCCACCAATGTTTGCCTCGAGTTGCACAATATTTGGCATTAACGGACGATTGACAACCATCGATATGGAAGTCCTTATAGGCAGCCACAAACGGTGCCTTCGACCAGTCAGTCTTCTCCAACCCGCCCCTCGTGGCCCAGTCGTCCGCGTTCCATAAACTCGAGTATACCTTCATGGGTTGGGTAAATGGGAACCGGACTCCCAAATCTTTACTGTTCTTGAACACCCTTATGGGAATGTCATCCACAAAAAACCTTCAAAATATTATCATGCATATGTTACAAGTCTAGTCCTTGTATTATTGTTTAATATGCAAGTTTAGTCCATAAGTTTAATATGTTACAAGTCTAGTCCTTGTATTATTGAAAAGAAAAAATTCAATGATTATTTTTTTAAGATGGTTGATGACCAGACTATTCTTGTGATTTTCGCTTTAACTAACACTTACACTATTTGATGGAGATTCCACAAGACGGAGTAGGAGTGGAAAGCTTTAGTAGGATCAAACCATAGGTATATACGTTGCTCGCGGTCACCTTTACCCCCCGTGAACGCGTTTGTTTGTAAAATGTACGGTTGGCCAGTTCTGTTACCCAAGAATTCAAAATCTATCTCATCATGCTCGGAGTTTTGTGACGCCAACTGCACGTATTAAAATTTATAAACACACATTGATGATTAATCTTTGTTCATAAAACATATATGTCTAGATAGATAGATAAATATAGACATATACATACATAAAAGGCGGTGACAGTGCCCGCGGAATCTCCTGGGACCATTTTAATTCGCATACTAAAATGGCCAAAGAGGTAGGAGCCCTTGGACTGGAAGCCAGTACCAGTGTACTTGTCGAGTGACAATTGGATATGTGAATCGCCATCAAAGTACTTAATGTGGTCAAACGCCCAAGTGGGCACGTAGTTCTTCCCAAATGGCACTGGGACAGGCTTCTTTGGGGCGGCTCCGGCCACAACACCAATGAGAAGAGCAACCGCCAACATATAAGCATATGTCCATACTCCTTGGCATCTTTTTTGAACCATATTCGTTTCTACAAGACAATATTTAACGATAAAAGCTTTCGCGTATAAATACTCCATAAAAAATCACATATACATTACGAAAAGTATAAACTGTAAAACGATATGTAACTATAAAGTATATATTTGAAATGATTTCATATGTTTTATGACTATAAAGATATCATTTGACTCA
The DNA here is from genome assembly GCA_030545235.1 of Helianthus tuberosus. NCBI lineage: Eukaryota > Viridiplantae > Streptophyta > Magnoliopsida > Asterales > Asteraceae > Helianthus > Helianthus tuberosus. The sequence continues at coordinate 205,721,674 of CM060441.1, forward strand.
AGAGTGAATGTAAGAAATGTTAATTTTGTGATTGTTTTTCTATATTTAATCTTTTAACTCAACAAGAAAATATACTGACATCACTACATTTAAACATATCATTCATATTGGGTTAATATATACAGAAATAAATAAAGATCAAAGCCTTACCTCATATAAAGATAAACACCCCCCTTGCCAAATTATAAGGATTTATCTTTAATTGTTTCTTGTTTGATTAGAGACTAAAGTCTTGTTTAAATACTCACCCAATGTGGCATTCTTTTGAGGCAAGGTCACATCTGGCCACCATTCAACCAAACTATTTGAATAATTTCCTTTTTCAATTTGTTGATATACTTTTGAGTTTTATCCCATGATTAAGCCATCTTCTAATGCTCCTCTAATATCTATACTTTTTAAATGTAGAATGTCTCCTAGAGGCTTTACAAGGAATAAATGGAAGTTTTCGTTTAGAAACTTTATTATTTATTTTATTAATTATATTTTATTTATAATTATTCTTAATAGGTTTTATAATCTATTAGTTATTACTATTATAATGAGTTAAAAGATACATATCTATCTATACATATAATAAAAGAAACCTGATTGAGGACACATGTCAATCTCTCAATCACTCTTAATTTATGTTTCTCACCTAAAAAAAATAAATTAAAAAAAAAAAATAATCATAATCATCTTATTATTATTCTATTCCTAAAAATAAGTCATATTCCTAGATATTTAAATAACATAAATTATATGTTGTGTATCGATATAAATAAATAAAAAAAAATAATCATAATCATCTTATTGTTATTCTATTCCTAAAAATAAGCTATTGCTAGATATTTAAATAACATAAATTATATGTTGTCTATCGATTTAAGTAGAAAAAATCATTAAGGTATGACTAGAGGGCATAATTAAATATTATTCTTTCCGTTAAAAAAAATGATATTATTATTAATTAATACTATCGCACAGGACGGTATGACTAGAGGGCATAATTAAATTAAGGTTTTTTACTTATAGTTTGTTAGTTTATTTTAAGAAATTGTATATATAGTTAGGTTTTTAATTTTTTTTGTCATTTTATTAAATATTATGTTATAGTCTTGTGTATTATATGGATCCAATGGTTTCAATAATGAAAATTGTTTATTTGTATTTTTTTAAATAACAACAAATAATCATGTTTAAATAGTCCTGGACTGAATTTAAATAAATTTCCGTCATTAAAGGCTTAAAATTAGCTTATATATGAAATAATGGTCATCATTATAAATCTAATATAAAAACGCTTTCGTAAAATCTATTTTTGGTAAGGTTTAAACAAAAAATAACATTATAAGTTATAAATAAAAATATATTTGAGGTATGGGTTGATTTTGTGAGAAGGTTTAAGAGACCTAATCTAACAAAAAATATTGATTAGTTTAACATATATATTTAAAGGTCGAATATTAAGGTAAATATTTTAAAATAAGAAATGTTGATAGTAACTAAATGAAATTATTTCCGCTTATTGTTTCTTAGCTATTTATTATTCTTTATTAATATTTACTTTATGAATATTTCATTTATTTACTAATTCTTTTTCCAATGTTTCTACTTTTTTTCTTATTTAATAATTTAATATTTTATTAACTTAAACCCGTGTAATACACGGGGTTGTAACCTAGTAAAAGAATAAATAAACTATTACATTTATTAGAAAGATTAAAATCTAAAAACGGAATGAGGATAATGTATTCAACAAAAGTATTAACTTTAAAAAAATTATTAGATCTAATTTAAGTTGCGCTAATCGTTTCAAAACAATAAACATATAGAGAACACCTAGTTGACAACAATAGGTAAAGTTGCTTGTGTACCAGGACTCATAAAATTGTGCTAGGCTACTAGCAGGAATAGAGACTACGGGAGTTAAGAAATTGCAGCCTTCCATGAAAAGATATGTTTTTTCATGCATTAGTTTCCGAGACAATACTATTTTATATAAGTTAATTTATGTAAAACTATAATGGTTAATTTTCTTGAAACTATAAAATAATTATTTGTTTATTAGTGTAATAATAAAAACAAACATCAAATGAACAAAAAGATATATAAAAGTAAATTAATAAGGATATTTTTATGATAATCAAAAAGTGCATATGAGCTTAGAGACAAATATTATATTTGACAATTTTCCTTTTTACAATATCCAAAATATCATATGTTAAACACCACTAACATGATTTTAGATTATTTATGAATACTTTCATGTAAATGTGTACTAGAAGTCTAGAAGTTCCCATTTCAAATGTTATGATCTAATATAATATTTCAACATTTCTTTTTACTAACAATCGGTTCAACCAGCAAACCGATTCAATCATCGTTTGTCACAAACAGATAGGTCTAACTAGCGTCAGTTTATCGTATGCCAACAAAACCGGTTAGGGATCTGTATATCAATAGAATCGGTTAGGGATCCGATTTCTGATCCGATTATGCGGTCCATTCGTTAATAGAATTTTCTTTATTATATATAAAATCCATTAAACGTGTGTAATTTTTTTTATAGTTACCATTTTCTGATATCCAAACATGTAGCAATTGTTGGAGGAAGAGTAGCATCTAGCTATCATTTATCATGGTCTGCACGTGACTTGCTCCCTTCCTCCCCTAGTCTTACCCAACCATATATGCTTCAAATATTCCAGACTTTAAAGTTAGTTATCAAACGTATATAGCAACCTATTTGGGTCTCCTTTTTATCTACACACGCATAATTATGTTGTCACACACGTGGGGTTGACAATTAAATTTGCCAAAATTAGGCTTGTGGGTATGGGGCCGTCCCTAGGTCATCAGGCCCTGAAGGACCGGTTACAACGCCCTCCTTAGCCTGTCGGCGTTCCTTTCGTCGCCTCACCGACGCATGTGATGAGCCCTTTGGTCAAACAAAGCCGTTACAATGGCTACTTTATAAAAAAATCTTTATTATATAAACCAATCGAACCCTCATTTTTTTTAAATATACTCACCCACACTCTCTAAAACATCCCAAACTCTCTCAAAAAAAAAAAAAAAAATAAATAAAATCAAACAATGCCTTCTTCATCTTTGTGGTGTTCGTCATCTTCTAGTGAAATCGTACAGTTTTTGTAAACGCTGTAATGCAGACGACACAGATGATCATTGCAGAGGAAGAAAAGGAAACCACCCCATAACCAAGAACTAGGCATGCGACCATAAACAGAGACCGAGAAGGTTAGTTTATATTTGTATTTATAGATTTTATATCGCTATTATATTTTGTATTAATAAATTATTTTGAGTTAAATGCCAAAATGGTCCCTTAGGTTTGATCACTTTTGCCACTTTAATCCAAAATTGAAACATTTTGAATCTGAGTCCCTTTGGTTTTAATTTTGTTGCTATTTTCATCCAAAATCCAAACTAGGTCTGATTTTTTAGTTAACCACATGCCTTTTTGTCGTTTTCCTCCATTTTAATGATGAGCAAAATGGTCTTTTAACATATTATTATAACATATTAAAAAACGAAAAAAAATAAGATTGACCTTATAAATGGAAACGTATAACACAGTCAACGAACATCCATCTTCCTGATTTCCCCCCCAAAGTCCTGCGATTGAACCATAACACAATTCATGGACGATTACGATGATTTTCAATTGGTCAGTTTGAAAACAAGGCTCCACTTTTGATCCTGAAGTAAGATATGGTACGTATTTCTGATTTAACTTCGAATTTTGTTACATCGATGGAAGCGACGACCCAAGTTTTGTGTCATCCACGAGTTGCGAAGTTGGGTTGGAGCTCCACAGATGCATACAACCATTGTGTTAATCTTCAATTGCAAGTGGCTAGGGTTGAAGAAGGACGATGGGGACTGGGGTTTTATAAAAGGATTTTGTGATTTTTATTTATTTTTTTGTTTTTTTTAATATGTATAATACTACATTAAAAGACTTTGCCCTTCATTAAAAAGTAGGAAAACAACAAAAAAAACATGTAGTTAACTGAAAAATCATACCCAATTTAGATTTTGGATGAAAATGGCAACAAAATTGAAACCGCAAGGACCTAGATTCAAAAGGTTTCAATTTTGGACTAAAATGTCAAAAGTGACCAAACCTCGAGGACCATTTTGACATTGAACTCTTTATTTTTACTGTAACTTATAATAGCATTATTATATTTTTATTTGTAACGTATGTGTAGATGCACACGATAGATTGGTGGCTGATTACTTTGTCGACGAACCCTTGTACATGGATGCAATGTTTAGACATCGGTTCCGAAGAATGATGTTCCAGTAAGTGAAGAACAACAAATTTAAACGTGTTCTCATTACAGAACGAGTACAGACATCAAAACCTTCACGCAGACTTGGTAAAATACATTTGGAATTTCGCACACCACGACCCCAATAACGACTAGTATTTTTTTATGGTTTAGAAATTTATTTTTTTAATGTTATGTAAGCTATATTATTAATTTTACTATTTAATTTAATTTAACTTTTATATATATCGAATATTATTTAACAAAAAGAAATTAATAAAAAAAGAGACCAATCACCCTTGGGTTAGGTGATGGCCCTGGGTTAGGAGTTGAAATTACTGAACAAAGCATTTTTATCAAATAAAAGGTAGGGATCATGTGATCTAAAAATATTGCTGCAACAGGCTGTACAAAAATAAATTGAAAAATAAATCGGTATTTTTTGGGTTCAAGTTATCTAAGGTATACGCCTTGCAAACTGGGATCTACCTGTAATAACTAATTAAGTTTCTTAACATTTAATTTATTATGTATTAAAATCGTGTGAATTATCGAAATTCGAACAAAACCATTTTTTCACATAGGTTAAGGTGAGTTTAACTAAATCACAATAACGTAGTTCAAACCTAACCAAATAGCCAAACAACTTTCTATATAGCAAACAAGGTGATAACAGTCATACGGAATAACAAAGACCAGAGCTTCAGGCAGCATTACATGTAATAAAGTTATCATAAAAACTAAACAGACTGCATATCCATAAAAAAAAAACAACATTGCCCATTATCTTCTACTTAAACATCATGCCCAAGAAAGGGTAAAACAGTAAAACCATCAGTCCCCCTTTCTCCTAAAAGAGCAACCTTCAGTGAGTCTGGCCCGACCACCAGTCGGCTGGCATAACACTGTCTGGCAGTTTCCGCACACTACAACGGTTTGAGAGTGACTAAACACTGTGGTTCTGTACAACCAAAACAAGAAGTATATTAAGTATGTAAATATCATTATCATTGTTCTTATAACAAGACCGGATCAGTCATCAGCCTGAGAACCGACTACATAACTGGGCCGGTTATGTCCACTTGAACTGACCCACTTAAATTATGCGTACCCGTAGGCCTGTAAACAAACCGAACATTCATGAACTTGTTAGGCGGGAAGTTTTATTAAACGAACGAACACGAACAAAAATATTTGTTCGTCTGATTAAATGAACGACCATGAACACACCATGTGTTCATTTATTATGTTCGTTTATTTACGTTCGTTTATATTTTAGTAAATACATAAATAGTTATTTTATATAAATATTAGGTTAACCGAATTTTTAAATTTTTTCTTAAATGGTAAATTATCACTTACTTAATATTTATATAAAAACACTACTTAATTTTAGTATCTATGAACCCTAATTTAGATGTGTTTTCAGATGAATTGTAATATATTAGACTTGTATGTTTGTGTTCACTAATGTTAAATTGTGTTTGTTCATATTTGTTCAATTATGTTCATTTGTGTTTGTTTATGTTTGTTCAATCATGTTAAATTATGTTCGTTAATGTTTATTCAAATATATTCAGTTAAATTTTTTTTGTTCATGCTCATGAACCGTTTGTTTAGACTTTAAACGAACAAACATAAACAAACACGAACATGCCAGATTTCTTAATGAACGAACAAAATCATGTGTTCGATTATATGTTCGGTTAAAGTTAAATGAACGAACACAAACTTATGTTTGTGTTCGTTCAGTTCGTTTCCAGGCCTACGTATTGGACATAACAGTTAAGACTGAATTTTTAAAATTTTCTATTTTTCTTCCTTTCAAAAAATCATTTTCTTCGGTTTTTTTGGGTTTCAGGTTTTTTCCCTGAAAATAGTGACCAAATGACCAACCCATATAAAGTTCATGTTGGTCGGGTTCAGGTTTTTTGAGTAATCTCTAATTCGGGTTTCAGGTAGCTTCAGATTTGGGCAAAGTTGTTAACGGCGAATAGCGTCACATAGCGATAAGCTACCTATATATATGCTAACTATATATGCTAAGTAGTGATGATACACTAAAAAAGAAATTAAAACTTTTTATATGTATATTATTAACATATAAATAAGCAACTTGAATATGCATACACATGTTGTAACATGTGCTTAGGGGGGTTTTAAAAAAAAAACTAGAATTTTCCTTTGTAACCCTAAAGTTTTTATCTTTAACAATTTAACTTTAAAGTTTAATCTTTGTTTTCTTTTAACCCTAAAGTTTTAATATTTGACAATTTAAGTTTAAAGTTTTAATCTTTGGTAATTTAACCCTTTTGGTTAATTTGATTTTTCAATTCTAATTCAAAAGTTTCTATCTTATACGATTTAACCACTTTGATTAATTTGATTTTTCACTTCTAATTCAAAAGTTTCCATCTTTTGCAATTTAACCACTTTGATTTTTTTTACTTATGTGTGATAATCTTGGCTTTGGGGGTTTTTAAACAAAAAATGGTTATGCATATGGTCGTTCTAAATTTTACGAGTTAACACGACGCAACGTGCGTGTGTGGGTGAACGTTTTTACATCGTCTATTTTTTCCCGTTTGACAAGTTCAACATAACGTGCGCGTCTTAAATCGACTTAGTTATAACTAAAGAATCCCCGCCGCATTGCGGCGGGTCGTAATTCTAGTTATATCAAAAATAGTATATGCTATTTTATGTGTATATTTAAAAAAAACCTAATCAACCAATAACCAATCAAAACAAAAAACAAATAAATAAAATTAAGATCAATATACTCACATGTTAAAGCAGCCTTGACACTTAACATCCTGCACCAATCAAAAACAAAAATTAAAAATTTGAAAAATATACACTCTCAAAAAGTAATAGCAATTAACAAGTTTAAGAAAATGATGGAAAGCATCAGTTATTGAAAAAGAAAGAAATAGAAGATGAAGAAAATACCATAAAGAAGGAGTTAGGAGACTGAACAAGACGCTTGAGTTTATGCTTCCTTTTTTCCAATTCAGCTGGTGGGTTCAGCAAATCAACATCGTTCGGCAAAACCTGCAATTATCATTCTTATTATTAGATGGGTTGATTATACGATCATGAAGAGTGATTTGTTTCAAACATCTCACCATCTTGTTTGATTGTGTTTCAGCCGCCGCCTCACGTAAACCCTAACAACAGATTACAACAGCAGATTGAAAATGGATATGTGTTGTGTTGGGTGTTTATATACTCATTATTGTATGTATGTTTTTGGGCTGGGCTTTTTAAATAAAGGCCTCTTATCTTTTTTTTTTCTATCGGCTCACTATGTCATCTATTGGGCCCAAACAAAAAAAGGAAAAAAAACCAGCCTGAAACCCACGACCTAAAGTATTTGGGACGGGTTTATCTGATACTAACTGACAGGTATGGGATTAGAAAAAATATAAACTTTTCTTTTGGGATATGTATCTTGATTATATTATCTATACTATATTATAATGCATTTGAAAAAAGTTATTTTAAAGTACCTAAAAGTTTCTTTTAAAAAAAAGTACCTAAAAGTTAAGAGATTTATTGCATAATTAACAACTTTAAAATAAGGATTAATTAGTCTTTCAAATACTACTGATTACACTTTAACTTCATCTTTAACCAAATTTTGTCTAATTATTTATTAGTTACACTTTTTCCCCTTATTTTAAACCAACTGCCAAATTTTGTAGGTCCTTTCAAGATACTCAAGAGGATTGATAAAGTGACGTATCGACTAGACTTACCTCAAGAACTCAACAACGTTCATCCAACGTTTCATGTTTTGAATCTCAAAAAGTGTTTAGCTGAAAAAGGACTTCAAGTTCCGCTGGATGACTTACAAATCAACGAGCATTTTGTTGAGAAACCGGTAGAAAGCATGGACCGAGGAACCAAGCAGCTTAGGCGTATCCAAGCGATCGACGAGCGAGCGGACCTTTGCTTATGCTGTGCTCGTTTTCAAATCGAACCAAGCGGTTCATTTACAAAATGAGCCAGAATCGAACAAACATTTTTCGAGCGATCGTCGTGCAGTTTGGACAGCCCTAGTTTCACGTTTGAAATCTGCTTTTAAACAAAATACATAATAATAAAATATTTAGAAGCGAAAAGACAAAAATACCCTTACCCACTTAAGAGTGTAATTTTTTTAAAAAAAAAGGCCTTATGAAAATGGCAAATATAAGGGAGCTTACTCTACTACTAATAATAAAATAATTGTGGGGACCGGTAGTGTAAATTTGGGTGTATATATTGGATTGGTCATTGGATGATATCAAAATATCCCCAATCTCGTTGTCTTTCATCCCTAGTGAGGTAAATCATGATTCGATTTTGCTCTATACGTTTGTTTGACCTAATAATAATAATCGGTTCCGTTTGTCTAGAATTCCTTAATTGTCCCAATCTGAATCTCCCATGCCCCTAGGGTTTTCAAAAGCATCGGTAAATCAAGTTTTGTATACAAAGTAATCGAATTGTTTGAATTTCCTTAATAATTGTGATGGTAATTTCTTCGTGTACCAAAACCCTAAAGTAACATACATACATACGTAGCTCTGTGGATAATTTTAGGGATTAGATAAAAATATGTGTGTGTGTGAGATGGTGCAAGGAGGATAACACTTATAACCAATGTTTTAAAAACTGGTTTAAACCGGCCAGTTGAACCGATTAAACCGGATGTCGGATGCTTGGCGGGTACGAATCATACCGGTAAACTAAGGAAACGGCAAAGAAGTTGTACCGCCGGTAAATTGGGTTATACCGTTAAACCGGTATACCGGGACCGGTTCATACCGGGCCAAATGCCAAAATTTTGAACTTTTAATTTTTACGTGCATAAAAAAGGTGACTATTTACCTTCTTAGGCCATGTGTAGTGGGGCGGTATGCAGCCCCATAGCGCCGTATGGCGCCGCTGCACACCGCCACGAAGGGCGCCATCAAACGAAAAATGGGGTGTGGCGCGATGTCTATAGCGCGGAGAAGAAGGGCGGTATGTGTGTTTGTTTGATTTTTTTTTTTTTTTTTTCTGGTTTTCCCCTTTTGTGTGTATTTTCTGGTTTGAAGGAGAAGAAGGGGGGGCTGTTTGAAGGAGAAGAAGGGGTGATGGATTGAAGAGGGGTGGGGCGGTTTGAAGGAGAAGAAGAGGGGGGGGGGGGGGGGGGGCTGTTTTGTTGCAGGAAGAAGGAAGGAAGAAAGAAGAAAGAAAAAAGAAAAAAGGGTTTTTAAAATTTGTTTTTTAATTTTATAAAGTTAGAAAATAATTATAAAAAATTAGAAATTAATGGCAGCTCGACTTTGAATTCTACTCCAAACCGCACGACCACCTTACCGGAAAAGCTTTGAAGATGGCGTTGGCCCAAAAGGAAAGGATCGGAAAAAAATATAATCTTTGAAGTGTTGTTTTTTTATTTTTTTAGTCCAATTTTTTTAGTGGAACCGTTTTTTTTTATGTTACTGTCATGTTTTTTTTTAAGTGTAATGTTTTTTTTTTAATTTTAGTGTAATGTTTTTTTTAATTTAATGTAATGAATTTTAATTTTATAAAGTTAGAAAATAATTATTAAAAAATAGAAATTAATAATTGAGTAATGATTAGGCGGGGGCTTTATGACTACGGGCTTAAAATGCATAACGCCCCATAACGCCCACCCGCACACGTGGCGCGCCACGTGTCGCATAACGCCCCTTTGTGGGCGTTATGACTACACATGGCCTTAGTTAAAGTGTAAAACTTAGCGCCCACACTTGACAATCCACATCAATCAAACTTCTTCCTAACTCAAAGATAGAAAATCATTGAGTTTTTCAAATTAAGTTCTTTAACCGATCATCCAGGTTTACCTTCTTTTGAATTTTGTTCAATCATTCATGTTGTTAATTGTTATAGTGTTTGCTAATTGCTATATAATGGGTATTTAATCATAAACTTTTGGATTATTTTTTGATTATGGATTAACTTTTGGAATATTTTTTTTATTATGGAATGATGTAGTTTTGGATTATTTTTTTAGTTGAAATTATATTTTATGGATTTATAGAGCTAACTAGTCAACACGGTTGAACCGCCCGATACAATCCAGTTCAACCGGTTGAACCATTTATGAGTCTAACCCGGTACGATTAAAATACCGGTTTTTAAAATATTGCTTATAACTTTCTTAGGGCTTCAAGTGGTTACTTGCTTTTCTTTATAATACTCTGTGTTATCTTCAAGTCTTAACTTATTATTCTTATTAGTCATGGTGCGATCTCCCGTCTATGACCCTAATAATCCCGTTGTAGTACTTAAAGTCAAACAAGTGCTTGGTCTACTGTATGAGGTACTCATCTCTCTCCTCCCTCTTGGCTTAACTTGTGTTTGTTCAATAGCTAACACCTACTTTTGCTTTGGCACTTACTTACAGTCAAGCAAGCCCTGGACAGCTGAGGAAATAGATGCGCGTGTTGATTTCCAAGGCGTTGATAAGGCCATCTTCTTTAAAAAATTGTCAACCTACCCAACTGTTCTTTTTGATGGACATTGTTACTCTTATAGGGTACGTGCATAGCCTGCTAATCTTTTTATTACTTTGACTTTTTATTCTACTAAACTTAACTTGGTGTTTCTTATTTACATTACAGCCTTCGGGTTATGTGAGAGACGCAATGCGACTTCGAGTACTAACACGTCAATTAGCAGAGGTTGATCTTAAAGACGATGCAACTTTCACGGTACAGATAAATTGTTTTATTTTCTTATCCAACTTGAGTCTTCCACATGACCATGATCATGATGATTGATTGATTAACAGGAGGAGGAAGGGACCCGGGGCACCTCCAAACGAAAACTGAAGAGGATCAAACTCACCACTCCTAGCTTTAATGACCTCTTCAAATATACTCCTGAAGGTATAAGAGAAGAAGAAGAAGAAGAAAAACGAGGATGATATGTAATATCTTCTCGATCCTAACTCGTTTGTTATGCAATAAAACAAACTCTAGTTGTTTAATTACTTGCTCTTTGAATCTCCTGAGCTTCACTTGTGTTTGGTTTACCTACCTTAAATCTTCTCGTGTTTGTTCTTCGGGTGGCTGGTGCGGTCTCTGTTTGTTTTGTTTCATATGCATGCTCACTTTCAAATCTTTTCAATCGTTAAGCTCCTAGTCTATGTTTGTTTAGTTATGTCTCTTACAACGTTGGTTTTGAGTACTTTTTTGCTAATCTAGAATCCACATCTCTGTTTTCTCACAGTTGTGGTGTTTTTTTTTTAATGCAAATATGACTTACATATGGGTCTAATATAAACAAACATATCTTGGGAAGTTTTGTACACCTATTTGATATCTGTACAATTGAATAGGAACTTGATTATATAGTCAAAACTTGATATCTGCCAATGATCTCTAGATCAAGTGGTGGAAGACTTGCATTTCTCTTGAGAGATGCAGGTTCGACTCCTATTTGGTGCAGAGTGAGGCACTGGTGGGCAATGATAGGAGACCCAGGGAAACCTAGGTTGGATCCTTGAGCCAAACGGGTTTTACTGGTAATTTCACCGTCGTGCCTACGGGCGGGTGGGTTACTGGGTTTTCCCCGGAATTGGTGGTGGACTCGGGTTACTCTCGGAGTACTCCGTTTGTCCAGTGGGTGCCCCGAGAGTGCTCGGGATTGATTCTGTTGGCCGTTAAAAAAGAAAAAAAAAGAATGATAGTTTCCATGTGTTTCGAATCACTTGCCTTTCTTCTGATGAAAGTCCCTTGATGAACATGAAGCTTGAGAACCTAACGCATAAACATTTTCAAGTGTCTACTAGTGGACGTGTATCCGAGAATGAGGGACTTAACTTATAGATTGAGTTCAGTAATCTGAACTTGATTCCATGCTGGCCCTCTATGACCAGCCAAAGCCATATTGGAGCAGCTGAAAAAAATATGACTTGGCCCACTAAGAATCACTTAGCCTAAGCCACAAAAGTAGGGGTGTAAACAAGCCAAGTCGCTGTGAGCTACTCGAGACCGGCTCACTAAGAACTCGAATATAGCTGACTAACCGAGCTTAAACAAGCTTGAACCTAGAAATAGTTTGTTTAATAAACGAGCCCAAGCTCGAGCTTTAGTTATCGGCTCACGCGTCTTCTTATCATTTGCGGGTCCATTTCGACTATATCTGATACGCTCTCGGCTGTTGGAAACCCGACAGATACACTAAAGTGTTGCATACTTTCATCCGGTTCAAAAGACCGTGCTGACGAAAAGTCTTGAGTTCCCGATCACTAAAGTCTCCTGATGATCTAGTTATTATATGTATCATGTATGTATGCTTTTGGGCTTCAAGGCGTTGGTTGTTTTCTATTTTATTTTGAGCTGGGCTTTATCCTTTGATATAGGCCTACCATAGAAATTTAATAAAAAACATGTGTGTAAACTGTAAACTAAGGGTGCACAAATCAGGTTTTTTTAATACCCGGTTTCGGGTATGATCGGATATTAAGAAAAACTGGATAGGGTTTGGATACGGGTATTGAGGAGAAGTACCATGCCCTATGTACTCGGGTAGGGTATGATCGAGTTCGGGTTAGGGTTTTACGTCCATTGACGAAAGTTCAGAATTGTAGATGGCGGTACCGGCGGCAGTGTAAGAGTGGTGGAGGGTGGCAGTGGGGAGAAGTAGAGAAGGGGGTAAAGAGAAAATGATTTTAAAATTTATTTTGTTTATTTGTTAAAATATTTTTAAATAAACGGTAAAAAGACTAAAATACAATTGTGTGATCCGATTTAACGAAAAAAACTAATTGGGTTAGGCAAAAAGGACAAACCGTGTAGCAATTGGAAAGATAAAGTACAAAACTCATCAATTTTAAAGGTAAATTGGGTATAAAGATAAATGACAATTTTTGAAATTCACTCAAATCAAAAAATAAAGTCATGATATGCCCAAAAAGATATCAACATGTGTTTCACATCGATCGAAAATAATAAAAATCAATATCGGTAACGGTTCTGATTGTACCAATACCACCACGAATTTTGTTCGTTTGGAATCGGTACGGTTCGTCACTGGCACCAGTTCATTACCAACATTCACTAGCTAAAAATAAAAATATGCTCAAAAGTAAAGATAGTTAAAAAATAGAGTAAAATACATGAATAGTCTCTGTGGTTTTGTAAAATAACACCTATAGTCCTCAACTTTTGGAAATTACACCGGTGCTCCTTGTGGTTTGACAATTTGTTATTCGGATGGTCCCTGGAGTGGATGTCCATTAGTTTTCTTCGTTAAATCTATGTAAAATGACAAAATTATCCCTTACTTATTAAAACAAAGTTTAAAAAATTAAAAGAAATCCATTAATAAAGAGTTGTGGGACCCACCAAAACATCATCTTCAACCTCACCATTTCTCTCTCTCTATCCTGCATAATTTCTGAAATTTTCAACTCCTATCAAATCTATTTGTTGTGATTCAACCAAAACAAACGATTGGCGTTAATGATAAGAAGAAGATGCGAGGAGAATGTGGAAGAAGATCTGAGATAGAGAATCGGGAAAACTTCGCCCTAATTCCTTTATCACTCGTATTCGATCGAACAGAGCATCGTCTCTTCATCTCTTCAATCACAAAGAGCTTGTCTCTTCTCACCGTGGCTCCGTTAATTCCTTATAGGTGTTTATTATTCTTCGTCTTTCCTCTTCTTCCATTTTTTTCACTTGTTTGTTACAAAGCTTGAAAACTAGGAATTATACTGTGTTAAACACTTGCGTCTGTGATATAATTAGCTTTTTCGTATATATTGATCAACTGGTTTGGAATCATTTTGTTAGTGCAAGACCTCTCTACTCTACCTATGCTGGAAAACTACCTCTTAAAGCCTGAACATATTATAAGTGAAAGCTGAGTAGACCTTCACTTACTGCCGTAATACTTTAATCTTGGATCGGTGAACTTCGGTATCACATCGATATGCTTTATTTAAGTTGAAGATGAGGTGACGATGGTTTGATTATGGCTGACGAACTTGTTTTTCCGGTGACTTATGTAGTGTCGCTAGCAAGAAGGTGGGGGCTAAGGGTGGTGCTAGATGGAGAAGAAAGGGTGAGGTTGATGATGATGCTTTGGTGGGTCTCACAACTATTTATTAATGGATTTCTTTTAATTTTTTAAACTTTGTTTTAATAAGGGGTAATTTTGTCATTTTACATAAATTTAACGGAGAAAACTAACGGACATCCACTCCATGGACTATCCGAGTAACAAACTATCAAACCATAGGCAGCACCGAGCAACTCAGTTTTAAGTAAAATTTGTATCTATATGCAGATAAATATATACACGTCGCAATAACATATGCAAATTTTTTTTATAAAACATCGTATTATATTATAAAATATATTAAAGAAAAAGAAAATATATAATATAATAATGCGTTTGTGCTTCAATTACTTCTACATTATTATGCATAACTCAGTTCTGAAAGAAGAAATTATATCGAAATGTAAATAAAAATAGTCATGTCGCAACAAAATACTACAAATTTATAAAACTTCGTGTATTAAAAATTATAAAAGAAAAACAAAATACTGTTAAAATTTAAAAATATATTATGTTACCGTTCATCAGAAAAATAAGGAACTATTTTCACTTTTAATGCAACTGTATCAAGGCTTTTATTTCATAATAACTATATTATCACCTTCAATGCATATTTCGAAGCTAAAATAATCTAAAATATAGAATAATTAAAATGAGAAGCTTGCTAAGAAATAAAAGCCTTGATACTGTTGCATTAATAATAACTATATTATCACCTTCAATGCATATTTCGAAGCTAAAATAATCTAAAATATAGAATAATTAAAATGAGAAGCTTGCTAAATATGAGAAGCTACAAATTGCACACAGCACACAGAAAACACCATGTGAAATTACATAAATGACCTTGTTTGCCCTCACCCTCTTCTAATTGGCTCCTCATCCACAAATCAAATTAAAATTTCTTCCCTCTTCTACATGGCCGGCCCGGGGGTGGGCGGGGAGGACCACCGGCCAGGGCCCGATACTTTAAGGGACACGTTTTTATGAAAAAACCCGATATGTATGTGTAAAATATTTTTTTTAATAGGGTACACCTATACAAACACTAACATAGGCCTCCTTACAAAAATATTCTTATGGTTTAGATTAGTTATTAACCCCTTTAGCATTAGGTTTAGACTTTAGTGTGTCCAATACCCAATTTCATTAAGGCCTAATGGCATATTTTTTCGAGCTCGAACAGGGTACACGAATTCTCAGGGCCAGCCTCTTCTACTCTGCTTCTGTTCCTCTGGACTTACTTGGTGTTGCTTCTTTTCCAAGAAACAATCTTTTTAGGTGATTAATCAATACCCAACATTCTTTGTTTGTTAATTACAAACTATGTGTTTTTTTGCTCATGTATCATAATTTCTTCCAGTTGCTTCTTTGGTTCTAGTTTTTCTTGTTTATTATTGTTTTGCATAGGTTTCGGGGACCGTGGACCCCTTAGACGGTAAAAAGTTCTATTCAGAGGGATGTTAAATGACGTTTTCTTGTAGTTTGACCCTAAATTGTGTAGGAATTATTTTCGTGCAAAAATGAATAAAATCTTTTATTAACTTGAATTACATTACAGAACAGAATGATACTGAAAATTGCAATACAATTACAACTGAAAAAGAAAAATAAGAATAGAATTACAAACAGAAAGACTGTTCTTGGCTGAGAATCGTGTTAGACACGGGTCCCTTAAAACAAATTTCGAGTCTCCCAGGAGAACTCGTTTGTTTCCAGGATACAACAGCCTAAGCAGTTGCACTGTCGGTCTTGACTCCAGTGTACCTTGCTGCTTGAAGAAGAAGAAAAATTCAGAGGAGAGAAGATTGTATTTGCTGTGAATTTCGGCGTGTTTCTGCAGCAGGGGTAGCAACCTTATTATACTGCTGATCTCGAGATGAAACTAAAAAATGAATTAAATGGAAGAATTAAATTGCATTAAACGTCTTTAATGCACTTTAATTCGTCATTTAATTCTCAGTCAAAACCGTGCACTGACATTAATTGTTAGAAGCTTCTGCGCGCGCGCAAGACAGACTTGCGCGCGCTGGTTTCGCTCACTTCCATGCGCGCGTGCGCCAGCTACCAGTGAGCCTATACGAGCACGCCACACAGTCGCGCTGTATTGGCTCACTTTGTTACGCCCGCGCACGCGCGTCTTCAGTGCCCATGCGCTAGTGCGCGCCTCGCGCGCTGCTGCCACGTCACCCTCCAAGGTCTACCTGCCACTTGGTCCCTGCAGCCCATGTGCTCCACCACGCGCACCTTGTCAAAAATACAAAGGCGGCTCTCAAGCGGCTCGCGGCGATGCGAGCGGTCAAAAAGCAAAGTGCGCCATCAAAGAGCCCATCGCCCACACCACGCTGCCCACTGATATATTAGGGTGTCGTGAGTACACTTAGTGTGTGTTTCCATGGAACAATAATGATGGAGAATTCCCACTTAAATACCTTTTTAAGTTTCACCTCTCCTCCTATGTGGGACAATGTGCCATTTTCCCACTTTTTTCAGCATTCTATGTTTGAAACACTAAACTTTGAGCATCGATATCTCATTCATCTTAGCTCCGTTTTGGATGTGATTTAGTTCGTTGCGAAGCTCTTCCAACATAGAACACAAACCCACAAATAAATATATAAAGAAACCTCAGTTTCTTATATTTATTTCTTGTCCAAAATAGGAAAAAAATATTTTCTTATATTTGTGAAAAATGTTATTTTCATAAATTTCCAACAAATTGTTGCCAGTAGTGCAGTTTGAACGAATAGAAAAAATATTATATTACCTCAATTTTGAATATTCTTTTTTAATGTAGGAGTTATGCATTTGGGAACTTATTATAGGCACTTGTGACAAAATCTAATTTCGGTGATACCATGTTTTTTAGACATTTTTTCGGTACATTTCTTTCCTTTATGGTGACAAAAACCGATTTTTTTTTCAACTTGTGGTCAAAATAGATTTCTTTTTTCACGTCAAAATTCGGCTGACCAAAGTTTCAACACACCCCGAACGAAATCTTGTTTCGGCCATGATCATATTTGACTTTTGATTTTACAACTCTTACTTTCTTCATTTAGTAATTACATTTTGACTTTTTTAACTCCACAACTGAGGTAAAACAAGAAAGGAATGGATATTGAGGAAAACAAATGTGGTTGGTAACCTCCTTGGATGTTTAAAGGCAGGCAAGTTATCCTACAATCACTAGTACAAAAGCAGTTTTTTGGTGCTATAATTTATGTCTTTTTGAAAGCTTTTTGAGAGAGCACCAACAAATATACCATCAAATAATGAGATTTGTTGGTGCTGCTCAATAAGAGCACCATTAAATCTCTAAACATACCACCAAAAAATCAATAATAGAAACTAAATCAGTCCACCATTAAATCTCTAAACACCACCAAAAAATCAATGATAGAAACCAAATTAGTCCACCATTAAATCTCTAAACACACCACCAAAAAATCAATGATTGAAACTGGTCCGTAAAAATATACATTATTTGAACAAATGTTTTTTAGTTTTATTTTATTTATAAAACATCCAAGATCTAATAAAAAGGCAAATACAACAAAAAACTATATAAACAAAAAATGTATAAAATTTACAAGCATAATGAAATAAAATTACATGTTAATGGAAAGCTAAAAAGAATGAGATACAAACATGATTTCTATAAAGTCATTTCCTAAAATAACAATTTAAACACATACAATCAAACCAAATCAACATAGTGTATAATTGTACATCCTTGACACTTCAAAGCACAAATGACGTCCATCACCGTAGTAGTTTTCCGGCGAGTATCTTCGGTGTATTTGATGGCATCACGCATAAAATCATCAAGAAAGATCTTCAAAAATCCCGTGTCTCTTCGTAGATAAGGCCATTGTTACGCTTTACGCCACATCGCCGGTTTCTTGATACTGTGGAAGCCGTTCCGGAAAACTTTCCGGTGATGCTTTGCTCCTCCTTAACATTTTTCTCTCTCTAAAAATATTTTGATTTTAACATTGTGTTTATATATATGTGAGTATAAAAGTTGTGTTTTTGGAGACTTAATTTGATCCATTGATTGAATAGGAGGAGGGCAACCGTAGGATTATGAATTTATGATCCATGTGATGCCTAACAAAATGCTTTGATTGGTTCACTTTTTTGTTGCTATTAACTTCACCCTCAAAAAATCAATTTAATGGTGCTATTAACAATTTGTAACACCCCGTGTTTCGAAAGTCAAAGTCAAAGACAAGTTTGACTGTTTTGACTTCTTTAACTTGTAGAAGATCTATTTATTTTATTGCATTAGCTGTATCATGTGGAGTACTTATTAATAATCGAGATTTAATCGCTATTTATCAGATAATTAACGCTTATCGCGTCGCACTCGCAACTCGAATTTTATGCACTTTGGTTATGGTTTGATATGTGTGTGTGCCCTTTATGTGTTACTTGTGTATGTTTATTTATGTTATATGTGGTGATCAATCGAAACGCAAATCGCAACGCAATCGCAATTGAATTGCAAACGCTAAACGTAAGTTAATTAAGATGATTGTATGTTAGATATAGTAGTTGGGACTAAAAGTAATTTGAAGAGGAAACTCTATCGCACCGCTCGCTCGAATCGCATCGCAACGCTCGACACTCGAACCGAAATCGCAAAACTCATCGCGCCAAGCAAATGGCCAGCCGACCGAGTTGCCACCCGATCGGACTGCCATCCGATCGAGGTGCCACTCGACCGAACGGCCATCCGACCGTGTTACCACTCGATCGACCAACCACTTATTCCCCTTTCCACTTTGGGAAACCCTATAAATACCTCACTTGTTACCATTTTTGGTAATGCCATTTTTCTCTCTGCTCGAACCAGCCACCCTCAAGCACTTTTCTCTCGATTTCTCTCAAATCTTGTAAGTTTCCAACCTAAATCTTGTACTTTCCTGATCTACACGCACTCCTACATCTTTCTATCTTTTGAATCTTAACTTTTAACCGTGAAATCACTAGATTTGAGGTGTTCTAGGATGATGTCATCATGGTGTTCTTAGGAACTTCATGTTTTGGCTTCAATCCACCAAGAACAACTTGAATCTGAATGATTTCCACATGAATAAACAAGGATCTTGCTTAGATCTGAACATATTCACGGTGAAAGGGATGGAAAGATGGTTTTTCTAACTTTCTTTCAACTCTTTTACACTCAATGCACTCAAAACCGATAGAATCGGAGCTTGATCTAACCTTCTACTCCTTGTTGATGTGTTGGTTCAAGATCTGGATTCTATCCAAGAGATTTTCGATTTCGGGTTAGACATGAAACACCGTCTCGAACAGTTAAACTGGTCGGACTAGGGTGATTCCTGTCCGGTCAGGTTACTAAGTCTTGATGAGGTTTCTATTGTTTAGCACGCTATCAAACAGTCTCGAAAACATGCAAACTACCAAAACAACCAAGGAAGAAGACGACCAGGTCATCTGGGACGGATTGCCGTCCGACCGGACTGCCACCCGGTCGTATTGCACCTTGGGTCCCACACTTAACTTTTATTTCAACATTTGAAGTTTTGAACATTGAACGAATTGCCGTCCGATCGGATTGCCATCCGATTGGGTTGCCACTCTACCATGTAATGTTTGACTTCAAACACTTAAACAATTTTCAACATGTTCAGTACGTACGGCTTGCCACCCGATCGGATAGCCATCCGATCGAGTGACCGTCCTGCTGTGAACTTGTTCTCAACCTGAGAAGCCTCGCCAATCGGATCGCCGTCCGATCGAACGACCGTTCGACCGACCGACCTGAAAGGTAGAGATACTTCTCTATTTTCAAAATGCTACAACGAAAACTTCAAAGGTCAAACCATCATACACAAACACATCCATCCCAAACGAGGCAACAATCCACTCGCATGGTCATCCGATCGGATGACCATTCGAACGAATTGTCACCCGCTCGACCGGCCACCCGATCGGATAGCCACACGATCGGATTGTTGTTCGACCCACTGACACCTTGTTCGTTTTACGCGCCGCTTATCGTATTATGCTATCGTTAACTGTTCAGGCTAATTTCGCTCTAAGCGCTCCCTTCAATCCATCATCGCTGTGAGTATACTCGAACCCTTTTTGCTTTACGCACTTTTGGGTGTTACATACGTTACTTATGCTAAATCACATCGGACACACTACGCAATACTTTAACGCTAACCGTTACTGCATGTTATACGTGACTTAATGAATGCTTGTTTGTTATGTTTACACATGGAATGCTGTCTACCTGCCTTAGCAACGGTAGTACTATTAGTTTGGACTCAGCACCTGTTCACTCAGGGGTTGTTAAGGACAATTAGTTACATGGCTCACAGTGGTGAGTGTGTATCGCGAACTGCCTTGGGCAGTCAACCCGCAGTCATTGGTATCGATAGGTTCATGTCGATAACTAACGTGCTTCATTTCACACTGTGTACGTGCTGGTTATGCGTAAACGATTTTGAACTCTATTATATCTATTAAATTTGTATGCTCACCTTTACACTATGTGTATTGACTTTTACTTTAACGTATATGGCAGGTGCTTAAGGTGTTTAGATACTTTGCTTGCTGTGAAATCGAGGCTAGGAAAGACCTAGAACAATAATAAAATTGTCTGTACTTAAAATCTGAGTTGTCGAAACAGAACAATTTGACTAGATTTTGTCTGTAATAGTTATGATACTTTTTATGTCATGGTATGGGACGTGATGTTTTAAATAATTGGTAATCATAGTTGTTATGGAAACTTCTGGACAAACTGTTTCGCTCAGTGCCACGCCCCGATGTTTCCGCCATCGGTTGGGGTGTGACACAATTTCACCCTCAAAAATCAATTTAAAGGTGCTATTAACAACTTCACCCTCAAAAAATCAATTTAATGGTGTTGTATAACTTCTAAGCATTTAATGGTGCTTTGTAATCTATTTTTTTGGTGGTGTGTTTATTTATTAGTGTGGTAATCTTGTTATTTGGTGCTTTGTATTCTAAAACACCACCAAAAATTGAATTTGACACCACAAAAAAATGGTTTTATACTAGTGAATTTAATTCTTTTTGGCAATATGCACACAATATACGTTCATGTTGCGACCAATATGATAATAATATTTATAACCAAACGATACACCTTACAATATCTTACCATATTATGCTATTAATAACTAATACGATAGGTAAGAAATTGTAAGTATGGTGCATCGTTTGCTTACAAATTGCTAGTTTTATATAAAAAGTTGTTTTCATTGCATTTTGACATTTTTTGAACAATTTTTAATGTCTTTACCACCCTTTAGTGCACTGTACCAGTTTCATCTTGTGAAGGCAGATATTGCTAGAGCTATTATTCCAAAAGAGTTCAGATTTTTTTTTGGAAGGTGACTTTCTCTGTACAGGACCGAATTGGTCACCGGGGTCATGTCGAAGACATTCCCCCGTCAGCCCCGCTCTTACGGACGCGATGTTCGATCGGGCCCCGGCCGGTGCGCAAGCTGACTTCCGCCCGGAAACCATACTGCCCCCACACGAGAGACTCGCTGGGGTAACAGCTGGGTAAAACCGGGTTGCCCTCAGGACTGCACCATGCCTCGGTAGGAACGATCCATCATTGGGACCACCCCCCCCAAAATGCCGCAACCGGGAGTCGAACCAGCGACCTCACAAGGAGGAAGCCGTCCCAACCACCCCATGGGAAACCAGCTGGGCTGGAAGGGGGTATAAAAAAGAGTTCAGATAAGTTGAAGCTTTTGGGTATCTTTATTTTTTAATAACTAAAAGTGCATTTCAAAACTATGTCCTGCCTTTTGTTAATGGTTTCTATATTTTAATATGAATATATATACACACACTTGTAGGTACACTCTAGGAAGTTTCTTTCCTGCAGATTATAGTGAGAGCCCATTTGGACCCTTTGATGAGGTTAATTTCTTATTTTAACTATTAAATAAATCCCAATTTAAATGATTAAGGCTGCGGGGTATGGGGCTTGGATTGGGGGTGCCATGTGGATGGATTTTTATTTATTTTTTGTTTTTTATATTAATCATAGAATTTAATAAAATAATTTTAAATAATTATAATAAAATAATGCATTAAAAAAAATCAATCAATCATCTTCATCTTCATCTTCCATTGAGTCGAATCTAGGAAGTGTCGAAACATGTTGTACCAAATCAACTCGAAGTTTTGAACTTATTTGTCTTGACTCGATTAGATTTTGGTTTTGCGTTCTCTCTTCGTTACTAATGTCTTCGTTATTTGATGCGGTCTCCTCGCCATAATATTCAACCATTGCACGCCCTTCATCCTTTAAAGTCATATTGTGTAGAATGATACACGCGTACATCACGTTTCTTATTTGATCTTTTTCATACAATCTACAAGGCATGCTCAAAATGCGCCACCTTTTCTGCAAAACACCAAATGCTCGCTCGACGTCTTTGCGTGCCGCAATCTGAACTTTGTTAAACCTTATTCTTTTAGGATCTAGGGTTCCCTCTCTTGAAAATGATTTCACAAAAACAGCCCACTCAGGGTAAATTCCATCAACAAGATAGTACCCACACTTGTATTCAACGTCATTTACAATAAATGTTCCTTTTGGTCCAACACCATTTATTAGATCATTGAAAAGGGGCGAGTGATGTATAATGTTTATATCGTTATGTGAACCTAGCATACCAAAGAATGCATGCCAGAACCAAAGATCTTGTGATGCAACAACTTCAAGCATCATAGCCGGCATTCCATGATATCCGCTTGTGTGAGAGCCTTGCCATGCAGTTGGATAAAGTTCTCACTCCCATTTCATACAATCTAAACTACCTAGCATCCCTGGGAGACCTTGATATTCAGCGTGATGTTCCATAAGTTGTTGCATATCACTAAACGTTGGTTTTCTCAAGTATCTTTTCATATATAGTTTAATGATCTACAAAAAAAATTTGTGAAGGCTTTCCTAGCCACTCGTGCCGACATTCTTAAATAGTCGTCCATTATATCGGAACTATGGCCATAAGCCAATTGTCTTAGGGCGGCCGTGACCTTTTGCCACGTGGTAAATCCGATCTTACCACGCGCATCGGGTCTTTGTTGGAAAAAGGATAATTATGCTCTAAATCCTTTGATATTCTTAAAAATAAATTTTTACTCATACGAAAGCGACGCCTAAACATGTTTTCATCATATGTTGGTTTGGGTGAGAAATAATCTCTTACCAGCAAGTTGTTTGTGGTTTCGTGTTCACGAACTATGTACTTCCTCCGTTTGGGTTGGGGTTGGGAAGTCCCTTCATCTAAATCTTCAACAATAGCTTTCACGACCGTCGACACTGTTGATAATAATATTTTCGCTCCGTCGTCGGATGGGGATGACAAAACAAATCTATCATAAGAATCGCTTGAACTTGAAGAATCCATTGGAGGTTGGTAGTGGTTTTTGATATTAAAAATGGTAAGTATTGTTTGATATATATAGATATCAAATAAAATATTTTTTTAAATAGCCGTTGGCCAACGGCTATGCCAAACGGCTAGCCTAACGGTCATATGCCACCAGCCAATAGTAGCCAGCCAAGTCTGCTCTCCCCCGCCCCACGCTGGGCTTCAAAACGACGCTGGCTGGGCAACGCCAAAGCCAACGCTGGCACGAAGTGGGTTAGCCAGCATTGCCTGGCTTCCCCCGTCCCATAAACGCCCCCACTCCCCACAGCCTAAGTAATGAAGGAAGTTGACACATTCTCGTACATAGGATTGCATTTTATTAATGAGAAATTATCATAATAATTGTTTTGGTCAAAAATTACCGAAGCAATTAAGTGATCAAATTAGTTAAGTGAGGTAGTTTGCTAAAAAGTGCGTTGAAAATATGCTGGTTAAGTTGTTTGTAAAAACAATTTTCAGGATACGACTCAGGATATTGAGCTGTATCTACGATCAAACTATGAGCAAAAACTAAAGGAAATGACACGAGATGTACGAGGAAAGCCCTTGATCAATCTAGATCGCCAACATAAAACCTCGGGAGCTGACAATCGCAGCTGCCTAGTTCTTCTTATTGCTTTAAACGTCAGGATACAATGCAGGATATTGATCAGATCGCTAAGTGTTACAATGCTTTCTGTGAAAGTGAAAGTTGCGAGAGAACAAGTGTGAGTGAGTAGTGAGTGTAGTTGTGATGTCCTATTTGATATGATATACCCACCTATTTATAGTAACGAAATACAAACTAAAATTCCTATAAATATGGGATGCTCCCGAATATTCCATTGTTAACGTTGTAGACCGAGTAATGCGGCTTCAACGTCTTCATTTGAACGACTTGGACCGAGTCTCCCGGAGAAAGGGTCTTCGTGAACGTTGGGCACCTGGACGCGTACTCCTGCACACAACCCGTTAGTAATCATGAGGATACCATTCAGGATGTTACCAATATCCTGAATGAGCATCCCGGATATGAACATATATCATACAACCAAGATATAAGTCAAGATATTTCCCAGGATATGAGCTCAGAATTTCACCCATAACAATTGTCCCCAAAAAATGTTACCGTTTAGTATCCTGGCACTAACGGTCATATTTTTTACGAAGAACGAGGCAATTTAAGAGATTAGACCCATGATGTGACTGTTTGCAACTGCTCAGCCTACATTTACTCACCACCACCCTATAACTTCTCATCCTTATCCCATTTATTCTTTACCGAAGAGAAAAAGGTAAAAACTTCTCTCTCTTTTTCATCTTCTTCTCTCATTCTTTCCAGCATTCCAGCGAGAATATGACAAGGCAAACAAGATCAAGTTCCGGCGACTCCGCCCCCACATTCATACAACAGAATCTTCTCTAGGATCCGGAGAAAGAAATATGTACCTTTGATAGCGCCCATTTGTCGGCCCTCAAATCCTCCGGTATCTTCCCGGAAGGGATGGTATTCCGGCCATTTGACCGGGAAATCCGGTCAGACATGGTTTCCGATGAATGGTTGTGCTTTAGTGCATTTCCTTTCACCTTAGGGTTACGGTTCCCCTTCCCAGACTTTATTACCAAGTTTTTCAGCATTACAAAAATCTCTTTTAGCCAAACAATGCCGATGCTTTGGCGAGTCTTGTCCGTTCTTGACCAGATCAAGAAGAATCACATCCCTGACCTTTCTGTTCATGACCTCCCCCTAGCATACCGACTTAGATGCCACGGATCCTGTAGATTTTTGTTTTACTCCACCTCCGGCGAGCCGCTGATACTTCGTGCCACCAGGAACGAGGAGAAATGGCAATCCAAGTTCTTTTTTGTCAAAAGAGACTCAATCCCTGGTGGAACGGAATATCCGGTGAAGTGGTTGAGAAAGGGTAGGATTTAGGGTTTAAGGGTAATCCTGCCTCTCATCTTGTTCCATATCCTGAACTGATCAACTTTCTGTTTATTATTTTGTATACAACTGATTTTAGGAAACTTGCACCTCCCCTTGCTGATTCACAGAAGAGGATCGACGCTATCAGGCTCCTTCCAGAGGCTGAAAGAAGTTTTAACCCGTCTCCACCATCTCCAAGTCCCCTTTCCAGTGCAAACATGTCTGGTAAGGATCCTGCACAATATCCTGCATACATGTTTCTATTTGAAGTATTTAGGAAAGAATTCTACTCCCTGTATGCAGATTCTAGCAAAGTTCCAATCCTCCTTGATCTTGACGAGCTTGACAGTTACCCTACTCCAGTCATGGTCAAGAAAGAAATTCCTACTGCCACCAGCTCCAAGCCGCTCCCAGCTCCTAAGGGTAACCCGAGGACTCGTGCTTCCACGGCGAAAAAGAGGAAGAACTCCTGTCACACCCCGACTTTCCACGTGTCACCGGTGGGCCCGGTGGGGAGTATCGTGACGTAGTTGGCAACATAATAGTCAAACAACACAATATATAAATGCACAGCGGAAGCAAAAGATAAATATATATTACAATCCGAATTTAAAGTAATATCCAGTATTACAACGGAAAGTAAAGGATCCACAGGCGGATCTTAAACATATCATTTGTTCAACAGACTTTAGACGCCTAGAACTTGCAAGATTCCTTAGTAGCGCCCTGAGCTTCCAGCCAATTACGTTCAGTACCTGTCACTTAACCTTTTTGGAAAATACGTCAGTTTTCACTGGTAAATACACTCAACCGACTCATTTGAAAAGAGTTTAAGAAAATTGATTTGAATGCACGTGGCACAAAATATATTTTATAATTTGATTAAAATGCTCAGAGGCAAAATTAATCTTTTATACTTGGAACAATTATATTTATAACCTTGTATACAGATTTACATGTTCGTTGTACGTTCAGGGCCCGATGTAGAAACCGAGTCAGATTAACAGACACGCCACAAGTATAGGCCCACAAGAGAGTGAGATACCGTTATTACTTAAGCAACTGTCAGGTGTATGCCTACACCCCGTGCTTAAGACGTGGCCATTTTATAATACAATGATGTCAAGGATATCCGGGACATGGTCATTAACCCCTAAAGGTCTTTATTTCAAACAATACAGATTAAACCGGGTTACCTCAATAATTTAACCATAATAAGATTAAATATTCAATACCCGACCAAGCGGTATTATAATACCGTATTCCAAGTCCGTATAGGGAAAATAAGTTAAGAGTATTTACCTGAGCTAGCTCCTGTCTTAAATAGCAAGAATCTAATAACTCAGCCGTATTCACTTAAGTAAGCGTAGGTACCATTTACCGGAATGCTCTAGTCTGGAATGATGGTATAAATAACCAATTAGAATGCTAACGGGTCTTTAATTTAGCCTAAGCTTAGACCGGTTAGTCTTAAGGGAATATACGGTTCAAACGCATGATTAAGCGAAGACCGGAATAGAATGTGTTTTAGACCCGACAAGTTTGAAGACTTGTATAATATGGGTATTTCATACACACTCTGAATTTTGAGATAAAACCGATAAGGTTTGACCCGTTTCGGCTAATTTATGTAAACTTGCTACATAAACCGAACCGTACGCGTAATAAGCGTGACGGGTATTCATGAGAGCCATATACAGGTTTCCTAAGTTAATTATGCCTCAAATATGTTGTGACATCAGTAAGATGTCTTTCATTATGCCCGAAACGTATTTAAACACAAACTAGGCCCCGTAGGGGTAGTTTGGTCATTTAAAAGGTTATAAAAGTGTTTAAGTATTTACCTGAGTTACAGGTCTGATATAATCTGCAAAAATACTTATTTTGGTAAGTTATAACAGTAGGATAAAGTATATATGTGAATTTACCAATTATAACCAAACTATGCACCGTAGGGGCATTTTGGTAATTTCACATAAGCCGAAAAGCTCAAAACTGAAGTCTGAGTTAAACAACTTTTTCTTACTGTTAAAATATCATAATTTACCTAAAATATCAGTAGGTATCACCCTTGTATGTTTAAAAATAGTCTTAGTACATACTATGCGCTAAAAACGCTTAATAAGGCAATTAGAAGCCATTTACGGGTTTGATACATAAAGCTGATATTTTTATTATTTCAGAAGGCTTAAAATAATTTATTTATCATATGTAATCAGTAGCAAAAGGTTTGGAGTCGTTTAGATATGTAAAACTCATTTTATAGCCCGTAAGGGCAAAACCGACAATTACCGGATTAAGCCTACGACTATAAGTTATGCTCAGCCTAAAATTAATTAAAAATCTTTAAAAATACCAAAATAATATATTACATCAGTGGGTAATAAGTTTGATATCAAAAAGTAGGCTTAACTAGGCTATACGCTAATTACGCCGTTTAATTAACATAAAGCCTTCAATTTACGCTAATGAGCATAACTCTCAATCTACACCTCAAACTGATGTCAAAATTTGCATACAAGTTTATATATCAGTAACTAAGGTTTCTACACTTTTACATTTTCATAAATCACGTTTTAAGGTGTAAAGGGCATAATGGTCAACATATGAGCAATTAACGGAATCATGCATATTAATTAGTTAACTAATGAACCATGGTGTATAATCACAGAGGGTTATACTAGCATGTTACTGTTAGGGGTGGATTTCTAAATGATCAGTGATCCTTATTTACTGATGGGTTTAGTGATCCTCAATTCTGTCTGAAGTAGTGATCCTCAGAAGTGATGCAGGATCAGGATCATGGATCACTATAAGGATCCTTGTACTAACGATTGTCTACTTTGAATTCGTAATTGTTTTGCAGGAGTATCAACTTGGACTTGGTCTTGGCTATATTCCCGGAGAATATTCTAAGTCTATTCCGCACGTGCTTGGCCAGAAATGGACGTTATGGAGTCGTGGAGGACTTGCACCATTTGCAGAATGTTAGTTAGAGTAGATATTTTCTATTTTTAAAGGGGGTAGCGAGCTAGTTAGAAAAGACTTGGCTATTTTTGGCTACACACACACTCATACAACCGCTCTCATCAGCTCTCGTTAACATATTTGGCGATTACACACATTTTCTATACAATACACTATAGTGATCCCTGTACTTAGCTCGCTATCATCCGAAGTTGTAATACGTTTTATGTTTAATTTGAGTTGGTGATCGGTAGTTTCCATCACCCGAGGTTTTTATGCCGGAGATCATTCATTGATCAAGGGCTTTTTCCTCGTATAAATCTTCGTGTCACTTGTTCATCACACTTCATAGTGATCCTTATTGTTGTTCATCAATTCAAGCATCATACCTCACAACAGAAAGTTTGGTTACATTGTCATTGCTTGATTTTTGACCAAAACAGTTTGGCGCCCACCGTGGGGCAATTGGTGCTTCATTCCTAGAAAGATTCGTATTTTCGTGGTCATTTCGGTTCGCTACAACCAAACAGATGGCTTCCTCAGTGAAGAATACTTCAAGTTTGATGCCCTCATTCAGTTCTTCACAAGGCGTCCCTCCTTTGCCTCCACCACCTTCTGGATCCCAGAAGAATGCTGAGAATGCTGCGAAGAAACCAACTCCTATTTTCCAAAAACCACCTACTTCTTCTGTTTCAACTAATCCTACTACTAATGATCTTTATGCCCTGATTTTGCAGATGAGGAATCATGCACAAGAGTAGGATAAAACCAATGAAAGGATCCTCCGGGAGATCGATGAAATCAAGAAACAGAAGAAATCAGTGGAGGATCACTCCCCTCTGATGCCAAGGTCGCTGAACTTCGACACTTCAGTCATAACTTCCCAACACTCAGCAGTTCCGGACGTGCAATACTTGGGTGAACTACCAGGAAGCCGTTATGGAACAAAAACAATGAGTCAGGCATTTGGCTCTTACTTCCAGCCTCAGGAATCCTCTTCTCAACCATCAGGATTCTCCTCTCAGCATCAGGGATACTTCACGTCAGGAGGATATGTGGGAATGCATGCAGTCCAAGGATCCTCCCAGGTCCAAGGATCCTCCCAAGTACGAGGATCCTCCCAGGTCCAAGGATCCTCCCAAGTACAAGGATCCTCCCAGGTCCCAGGATCCTCTTTGGTCCCAGGATCCTCTCTGGTCCCAGGATTCTCCCTTGTTCAAGGATCCTCCCTGGTCCCAGGATCCTTTCAGGTTCACGGATCATCTCAATTACAAGGATCCAACCTCCTTCAAAATCAAGGATCCTTAAGAAGCATGCAGCCTCGGAACTCGGACGTTCATCAAGGAGACTTCATACCAATGCAGACCATTGCCTCCTCTGGTCCTTCAATCATGCCAGAGTCTCGACAAGATGGATTCACATCCGCAATTCCAAACTCGAATCCTGTGGGAGGTAACACTTTTAATAATTTATATAACACTAACCATGGCTTTATGCAGGATACAAGTATCAATCAGGCCATGGCTAGGGAGCTACAGAAGCTTAAGGATATGATATCCAGTGTACCAGGAGTGGTTAAACCCATTCCTGAGATTGCGGATGGTAGCCATAGGATATCTCGTTTTGCACCACCTTTATGTGATGCTGAGATACCTAAAAGATTCCAGATACCATCAATGAAGCTATATGATGGTTCAACGGATCCAGAAGAGCATGTAGCTCAGTACAGGGAGAGGATGGAGATCAATCCAATTCCTGAAAGGTTGAAAGAAGCATGTCTATGCAAGGGATTTGGATCCACACTTACAGGATCTGCTCTTAAATGGCTGCTAAGTCTTCCCCCTTACTCTATTACTTCATTTGCTAATTTAGTTAACTTGTTCAATAGTCAATTCTCTTGTAGTAGAAAGTTTGAACGATTAACTAGTGATTTATATAGGGTAACACAAGGTCAAAATGAATCACTTAGAGATTATATCACTAAGTTTAGTAAAGAATCCTTAGATATTCCCAATTTGGATATTGCTACGGCTGTAGAAGCCTTTAAAATGGGATTGCTTAGGGATTCATTATTCTATGATGATCTTGTTATGACACCTTGCAGGAATCTTGATGAAGTAAGAACTAGGGCCCTTAGGTTCATCCGCCTAGAGGATGACAAAAGGATCCAGGACAGATTGATAGGATCCTCAAAACAGGATAAACAAGGATCCTACTTCAGGAACAACAAATCCAAGTCCTACAACAGATCTGATAACCAGAATGTGCACGCGGTGGAACAAGAAGAGGATGATGAGGATTATCCTCCTATTTCTGAATATTGTTTTTCTGTTGATAACAATGAACTAATCCTTGCAATGCAGAATCTAGGTGAGAAAGCTAGGTGGCCAAGGAAAAGTGATAAACCAGCTGCTACAAAGGATAAATCCAAGTGGTGTGCATATCATGAGGATTTTGGGCATCTCACTGAAGAATGTATTGCACTTAGAAAGGAAATTGGTTACTTGTTGAGCAAGGGGCATTTAAAGGAACTCTTGGGACGAAAGAAGTCAAGGACCCAGGATCCTGAAAGGATCCCGGAAAGGGCTCCTGCTCCTCCAACAGATGCACAAGTCATAAATTTCATATCCGGTGGATCAGACATCTGTGGTACATCCTTCTCAGCAGCAAAAAGACACGCTAAGGAAACCAAGATGGATAATGGAGACAGACCCATCCGGACCTCCGTTGTCACCCAGGATAAAGTCATTACTTTTGATGAGGATGATCGTGTTGACATCCAGGATCCTCATCATGACGGTCTTGTAATTAAATTGTTTATTTCTAACCACTTTGTTCGCAGGATCCTTATAGATGGAGGAAGCTCTGTGAACATCATCCAGCTTGATGTCCTCAAGAAGATGAATATCCCGGAGTCTGATATTATCCCAAGATCCTCAGTGCTTGTGGGATTCAGTGGAGAAACTAAGAATACATTGGGGGACATCAAACTCCCAATCTATATTGAAGGATTGCACTCTTATAAAAAGTTTTGTGTTATAGATTGCTTATCATGTTGTAATGTTATCCTTGGCAGGCCATGGATACATGATATGAAGGCAGTCCCATCTACCTATCATCAATGTGTAAAACTTCCAAGTCCTTGGGGAGTGGTGAAAATTGAGAGTGATCAACAGGAGGCTAAAAATTGCTATACCTCATCAATGAAGCCAGCCTCAAGACCAAGGGAGCAATAGCAATTAAAGTATCCTTCAAGAGATGTCTTGGAGGCAAGAGAACAGGATTTGAAAGAAATCCTCATGGATCCTGATGATCCTGAATCCAAGATCTTCATAGGATCAGGGATCCTTAGCGATATCGAACAGGAGCTAGTATCCTTCCTTAAGAGAAGGAAATCCACCTTCGCCTGGAAACATGAGGACATGACAGGTATATCTAAGGATATAATTACTTATAAACTTGGCATTGACAGGTCATTCAAGCCTATACATCAAAAGAGGAGGAAGTTTGCACCTGAAAGAAATGCTATTATCCAGGAAGAGGTAGATAAGCTACTTCGAGCAGGTATGATAAGAGAGGTTAAGTATCCAAGATGGTTAGCCAATATGGTTGTTGTTCAAAAGAAAAATGGAAAGTGGAGGGTATGTGTCGATTTCACTGATTTAAACAAGGCATGTCCCAAGGATCCTTTCCCATTACCCCACATTGACTCCATGGTGGATGCTACCGTGGGTCATGAGTTGTTAACTTTCATGGATGCTTCATCTGGATTCCAACAAATTCAGATGGAACCATCTGATCAGGAGGATACAGCCTTCATGACCCCAACTGGTATATATTGTTATATTGCTATGCCATTTGGACTAAGGAATGCAGGTGCTACTTACCAAAGGCTTGTCAATATGATGTTCAAGGAACAAATTGGACACACTATGGAAGTCTATATTGATGACATGGTGGTTAAGTCCAAGAAGGCTGAGGATCACCTTAAAGACTTGGAGGAAGCATTCAATATCCTTGATAAATATAATATGAAACTTAATCCTTCTAAGTGTCATTTTGGTGTTAAGGCAGGTAAATTCTTAGGATATATGGTGACAAAGAGGGGCATTGAAGCAAGTCCAGAGCAAATTAAGGCTATTGTGAATATCAAATCTCCTGCCAATGCTAAGGATGTGCAAAGGTTGACTGGCAGGATCGCAGCATTGAACAAATTCATATCCAAGTCCTCAGAAAAATGCAAGGAGTTCTATGACATCCTGAGGAAGAACAAGAAATTTGAATGGACTGAGAAGCATGAAAGTGCCCTTAAAGCTCTTAAGGATTACCTATCCTCAGCCCCAGCCTTGATGAAACCAGAAAAGGGAGATGTGTTATCCTTATACTTGGCGGTATCCTCAAAAGCAGTAAGTGCGGTCCTTGTTAAGGATTACCAAGGTACACAACATCCTGTTTATTATGTAAGTAAGAGCTTACTTGATGCTGAATCCAGGTATTCACACTTAGAAAAACTTATCCTTGCATTAATTATGGCATCTACTAAATTAAGACATTATTTTGAGACTCATGCCATTATTGTTAAAACAAATTTCCCAATTAAGAATGTTCTCAGGAAACCTGAAATGTCAGGAAGGATGGCTAAGTGGGCAGTGAAGTTGAGTGCATATGATATAAGATATGAACCAAGGACTGCCATCAAATCCCAAGCCTTAGCTGACTTTGTGGCAGATTTTAGTAGTGATTTGCAAAAGGAGGCTGAACTAGAAGTCCAACAGCTTGAAGAAACCAAGGATCCTTGGATACTGTTCACTGATGGATCCTCCAATGTAAATGGAACAGGGCTTGGAATACTACTAAAATCGCCACAGGGGGACATAATACCCCACTCCATAGCTTGTGAGTTTCAAACTACCAACAATGAGGCTGAATATGAAGCCTTGATAGCTGGCTTGCAAATTGCAAAGCATATGAGGATCAGGTATCTTGAGGTACATGTAGATTCTTTATTGATCACTAACCACTTTAATGGATCCTATGCTGTTAAAGGTGAAAAGCTAATCAAATATTTGGAGATAGTAAAAAAATTGGCACTCTCTTTTGTATCCTTTAGTTTGACACAGGTACCAAGGGAAGAGAATGCAGAAGCTGATGCATTAGCCAATCTAGGATCATCTTTGAAGATTCCTGAGGATATCAAGATCCCTATTATTCATATCCTGACCCCTGCTATCAAGGATCATGTAGCTATGGAGATAGGAGAAGATTCTGCAATCATCCCTAGTGATGATACCCAATCTCATTCAGGATCATAGATACTCCCAATCATGAGATACATACAACATGGAGAAATTCCTACAGGAGAAAACCCAAGGGCTTTCAAAATTAAGGTATCTCAATTTACAATATTAAATAATATGTTATATAAACGATCTCTTGCAGGACCATATTTAAGATGCATTGAGGATCCTGAAATTCAAGAAGTCCTAAATGATTTCCATGAAGGAGATTGTGGAAACCACACTGGGGGCAGGGCATTATTCTCAAGGATTCTGAGGACAGGATACTATTGTCC
Source organism: Helianthus tuberosus (assembly GCA_030545235.1). NCBI lineage: Eukaryota > Viridiplantae > Streptophyta > Magnoliopsida > Asterales > Asteraceae > Helianthus > Helianthus tuberosus. Next base: position 205,755,958 of record CM060441.1, read on the forward strand.
CACTATGAAGAAGGAAGTTGTGGAGTATGCCAAGAAGTGTGTTCCTTGTCAGAGGCATAGTAATATCCTTCACCAAGCAGCAGAGCTCTTGCATCCTATATCCTCTTCTTGGCCATTCATGAGATGGGGAATGGACATAGTTGGAAAGCTTCCTAAGGCACCTGGTGGAAAAGTATTCATGCTTGCTATGACTGATTACTTCTCTAAGTGGATAGAGGCTGAAGCCTTTGCTCAAGTCAGAGAAAAGGAAGTTATATCCTTTATTAAAAGAAACATTATTACTAGATTTGGTATCCCTTCTGAGATTATTTGTGATAATGGATCCCAATTTATTGGGAATAGAACCACTAACTTTTGTGACAGTTGGGGAATTAAGATGATAACATCAACACCAGTCCATCCATAAGCTAATGGTCAGGCAGAGTCATCCAACAAGATCATCATCAACAATTTGAAGAAGAAGCTTGGATCCAAGAAAGGAAAATGGGCAGAAGAACTACCTTATGTGCTTTGGGCTGATAGGACAACTCCCAAGAATGCTACAGGCCAAACTCCATTTTCTTTGGTATTTGGGGCAGAATCAGTGATCCCTACAGAGATGGTGGTTCCAACTGCAAGAACAAGCATTCGTGATCCTGAAGAAAATGCTGAAAACTTGATTCAAGACTTGGATACTATAGAAGAAATCAGGGATTTAGCAAGGATAAGGATGGCCAGTTATCAACAAAGGATGGCTGGAGCTTACAACAAAAATGTCAGGCTCAGGAAATTCTAAGTTGGGGATATGGTATTAAGGAAAGCATTTCAAAACACCACCAATCCTGCTGATGGAAAGCTAGCACCAAAGTGGGAAGGACCCTATTTGATTGAAGCTGAAGCAGGAAAGGGGGCATATCGATTGCTAACAATGGAGGGTGATTTACTACCAAGAGCTTGGAATGCTGTCCATTTGAAGAAATATTTCATGTGATCATGATCCATGATCCTTATCAGACAAGTATCCTTGAAGGATCCCCACTGACAGATGATCCTCTTTCTGGTAACATTCCAATCTCTTGGTATTTCATTCTTTTTATTCCCTAACAAGGATAAGGATCCTGCGTCCTTTGTCCTCCTTTTACTTGATTCTGAGTTTTGAAGGTTTAGGTATCCTTAACTAAGGATTGAGTATCCATAGAAGTATCCAGTTATTTGGGCTTGACCCCAGTTATTTGGGCTTGACCGCAGTTATTTGGGCTAGTCCCCAGTTTGGGCTAGTCCCCAGTTTGGGCCTGTCCCCAGTTTCGCCAGTAGCGCACGATGATCCTGGTATAGTTCATGGCAATGGGACCAGTACCCGCTTTAGGGGCTGACAATTTCATTGTACTGGCTATATTCAGGATCCTACGTATAATGGTAGACGTACCATACATCCGTTCCTAAGGTTTCTAACGTTTTCACGTTAGCTAAGGTTTTGGCATTTTCATGTCACTAAGTTTGGATAGTCGCCAGTGAGGGCCATACTCCGGTTTACATACGATCCTTTGGGCTTGTCCCCAGTTATCCTTTGGGCTTGTCCCCAGTTATCCTTTGGGCTTGTCCCCAGAATTGTTGGGCTTGTCCCCAGTTACTAACATTCATCTTATATTGGCTCAGTCCCAAGTAATATCTTATTTCAGGTTTGTGAGGATAAATGACCAAGGATTCTTGATCCTTACTTTCAATTAAGGTTTGTATCTTGGGTTATCCTAATTTTAAGTGTTAAAGGATAGAATCCTAACTTGGATTCTCAGGTATGATCCTTAACTGTTTTGATTTTATTCATTATGTATTTAAGTGACACTTATCCTTTGACAACTGAACTTATGATCCTTAAACTATTTTTTATCCTTGATCGTATCCTTAACTCTTAAGAGATATTTTTTAATTTTTTCCTTACTTGATAAGTATAAACAACATGAACATCACAATAGATTGAAAAATAAAATAACAATAAGGATATCAACACAGGATATAGCCAAAAAGTTAAAGTCATTTTATTCACAAAAGCTTAAACCCTTTTTTAGGTTGTCAAAATTGCCAACCCATGTTTCTACCAGCAAAACGTGGCTCGTCCACATGGGTTGGCAAAGGGTGTCCATTGTTCATGGGTCTAACAAGTGCAGGAAATTAAAGACGGCAGGATCACAATGGCTTCATCCCCCAAACAGATGATCCATCCACCATTTGTAATCCTACCTATTGTTCAAAGGATCATCCATGATCCTCAACCCTAATTACTATTGTTCAAGTACAGACCAACCATTGTTTATCAAAACATCATCAAAACAAAAAAAACCATAACCAAACTAAAAAATGGGCTCCGGCTACGTCTAGAAATGTCCTTCATCGCCCATTCAAGCAGCCTACACCTTCGCTGCATCATCATCCCCTCCAGCTCCAGTATCCCTTGCATGATCCTTGCCACTACCACTAGCCTCAATTGCCAGAACCTCATCAGCCTCCTCCTCGTCATCCAGCTCAGCCAGCCTTGCCTTCCAGCCTTCCACATCCCAGTTACTCCTGTCGAAGTCAGGATCCTGAGCTTCCAAGGCCATCTGCAATTTGGTCTTGTACATCGCTATGGCAGCAGAGACTTTAGCATCCTGGGTGATCTCATGCTTCTCGTAATCAACATTGATCAAAACCTTGGCCGTTTCAGCTTTGGCATTTTGGAGGTCCTTTTGGAGGTCAGCAATCTTAAGATCCTTGAGCAATGCGAGTTGTTGGAGGTCCGCAATCTTCTTGTCCTGCTCCTCGACATGCCCAACGTAGTCTTCAATCTCAGCAAATTTCTGCAAAGAAGATAAAGAACAGTTCAAGAACAGGTGATCCTCAAATAAGCTGGATACCTAAAGCAGGGACAAGGATCCTTACATCGTTGAAGTATTCAAGGAACTGGTGGCGGATCAGGGGCAGACCTTGCAGATCCTCAGCTTCAGAGGCTTTTCTTTTCTTGCCACCCCTTCCTTTAACGGGTGCCTTGGGGATCGAAGCAGTTGGGCTGGCAGGAAGCTTCTTCTTGGAGGATCGGACGGTGTCAAGCTCAGTGACACTAAATTTGGAAGCAGATCTTGATGATTTTCCAGCGCCTACACACCCAAAACAGATAAGTGTCCTTATTCTATTCATATATAACTATTTATTTAAACATTTGAATATAAAAAGAACAGGATACTTACTTGACATGGTGACAGAGCCTGAGGATACCTCTTGAGAATCCTGGGTGTTTGTTTTGAATGATCTCGTGGCAGGATCAAGTTTTCTAAAAGCAGCAAGTCTCCCCTTGGTGGCAGCTGAAGGAATAATATGCGAGAATGTGATAGCTGTACAAAAGAAACAAAAGCATATTAATAATCATTATCAGAAATGAGCTTACTTAGTGATCCTTCTAAGGATCCTCCTATCCTACCATGGGTGCTCCATTTCCTTGGCAGATCCTTTCCATCCGGGATAGAATCCCTTCTGACGAAGAAGAACCGCCGTTTCCAGTTGGTATCATTTTTAGTAGCTTTAAAGATGGGATGTTCTTCTCCGGGTTTACGCTTGAATAAATATCGGTGGGATCCAAATGTGGTAAGGTCATACATCTCGGCTAATTCTGACATTCCCAAGTCAATTCCCTCTTGCTCAATGATCCTTTCAAGGGTATACAAGACCCTCCAGATCATTGGCATAGCTTGAATATAGGAGATGCCGGTGAGGGAGAAAAAGGATTGGGTGAATTCAGGGAAGGGATACGAATATCCTATTGTGAAAGGTGTGACTGGGAAAGATACCCAAGTTTCAGAGACATAATCGCTTAAAACAGTGGGGTCAAATGGTTTGAAAACGGTATTCACCGGAAAACAGTGGCGAATCCTGTCTATTTGTGGATCAGAGAAACAACATATTTCTTTCACCGAATCTTCAATGATCGCCTGGCTCTTGAGAGGACTTTCCTTCTTATGATCCTTGGCTGGTGAGGATCTCAGCATCATCTTGATTTGAGGAAGGTGAAGAAAGATGAACAGAGGAAGAAAACGTAAAAGAAGAAAAGGAAAAGAGTTACCTGCTTGATCGTCGGATGAGAATTTAAAGGGAGTTCTCTTGAATTTGAATGCTGATTGATCCCTATCTCTAACTCCTATTTATAATGATGATTCTGCAGGATAGTCATCTCACTGACATCATGATCGTAACGGCTAGTCCGACTCCAACGGCTAGTTATCTGATTAATTCGTTACGGATAAGAACAAAATATAACTCATTTATTTACATAATTACTCCTTATATTTTGGGGGCAATTGTTAGGGGTGGATTTCTAAATGATCAGTGATCCTTATTTACTGCTGGGTTTAGTGATCCTCAATTCTGTCTGAAGTAGTGATCCTCAGAAGTGTTGCAGGATCAGGATCATGGATCACTATAAGGATCCTTGTACTAACGATTGTCTACTTTGAATTCGTAATTGTTTTGCAGGAGTATCAACTTGGACTTGGTCTTGGCTATATTCCTGGAGAATATTCTAAGTCTATTCCGCACGTGCTTGGCCAGAAATGGACGTTATGGAGTCGTGGAGGACTTGCACCATTTGCGGAATGTTAGTTAGAGTAGATATTTTCTATTTTTAAAGGGGGTAGCGAGCTAGTTAGAAAAGACTTGGCTATTTTTGGCTACACACACACTCATACAACCGCTCTCATCAGCTCTCGCTAACATATTTGGCGATTACACACATTTTCTACACAATACACTATAGTGATCCCTGTACTTAGCTCGCTATCATCCGAAGTTGTAATACGTTTTATGTTTAATTTGAGTTGGTGATCGGTAGTTTCCATCACCCGAGGTTTTTTATGCCGGAGATCATTCATTGATCAAGGGCTTTTTCCTCGTATAAATCTTCGTGTCACTTGTTCATCACACTTCATAGTGATCCTTATTGTTGTTCATCAATTCAAGCATCATACCTCACAACAGAAAGTTTGGTTACATTGTCATTGCTTGATTTTTGACCAAAACAGTTACCTGGTCCAAATAAAGCTCTAAGGCATTTCTAAAACATGCTTAAACGGGTCAGAACTGAAAGTCAAAGTGAAAGTCAAACTATGCGACTTTCGGTTCCGAACCGGGTCTTTACAGAGAATTGTCGGGTTGAACTTGTTTAGACATGTTCTTACACTAATTACTAAGTTATAACAATGATCCAACAGGTTGTATATGTTCTACATTGCTAATTATGCATAAATTGTAAACTAAGTATCCTGTTGACTTTTTAAATACAAGTTTGACCCGACATTAGACCTAGTTAGAGTGGGAATCAGGGGGAACCCTTTTAAGGGTTTATTACCCACATAATTACCTACATAAAGGTACTTTTAATTCGAGATTTGACTGAGCTATTATTAATTAATCTCGAAGTCAAACCGTAATTACGACGGTTTGACTTTTAGCTAAATAACTAAGCTAAACTTAATTAAAGAAGGTTAAGCAAACTTACAAGTGTCTAAAGACTGATGAGGAAGGCTTGGAAGGTGCTCTGGTGCTCCACATTTGATCAGAAGTTGCTTGAGGATTGAATGATCAATGTGTTTGCACTTAGAGGCCTTATATAGTAACCAAGACTCCACAAAGTGTTGACAACTAAGTCTACTACTGACCATAAGTTATTTACAAGTGTCCCTAGATGTTTAGGGGCCAAGGGAGATGAGGAAAATCGTTTAAAGGTCATTTAATCCGTTTAAACAGCAACCAGGCAACTTTCTGTCGCTGGGCACTGCTTGCGCACCGTAAGGGTTGACCCTTGCGGTGCGCAAGCCTTTGGTAGAAACAAAGGCTTGGCCTTTCAAGCATTTGAAAGGGCAACCAACTTATTTCTTGCAATTTGACCCCTTCTTATTTACCTACAAGGGCTTTAGGACTTATACCCACTTTGCCAAGTCCCTGGACATTTCCGGTTAACCCGAAAAGTCATAACTTTCAACGTTAACGCTTTAACCCCTCGCATACGAATTTGATCATAACTTTCTCATACGATAACGAAACTTTATGAAATTTTTATCGTGCATTCTAGTGAGCATAATTAACCGTTACAAAGCTTCGGGTTTGTCAAAAGGTCACTCAGAGGTATAACTTAAACATGTTGACACATTTGACCCCTGTAGTTTGTAATCTCTCACTTTTAGCCTCGTATGATCCATGATTTATTCGTCTGATGGTATCAACGTCATGTAGGGTTATTGTAAAGTATATTTATTCACTGTTGACCTTTTGAACTCATATATTCATATACTTTCCATGTTTGTCAACTTTAGTCCCTCAAGAACATTCTTTCTCACGTTCAAGCTTATGACACGTGTCAATACATTATAGGACGTGAATTTTTGAGGTGTTACAACTCCGAAGTTAGTGCTCCAGGATCCGAAGGGTTCTCTTATAATGAGCTCAGCTTTACTGATTCCTTGGAACCGATGACATCCTTCCTCAACAAGGTAATATCCCGATCCTATATCCTGCACATATATCCTGATAGAATATCCTGACAGGATATCAGGTTAGTGTTTATTGACTTACACCTGAATTTTGACTTACAGGGCCTCCAGCATCTGCTCCATCTTTACAACGATGCCTGTGGTACTGCTGCACTCCATGAAGCCAGGATTAAACAGCTTGAAACTACTGTTTCCGACCAAGGTGCCATTGCTGAAGTGAAGACTCGGCACTATGAGGGCAAGCTGAGGAAAGTAACCCAGGATGCTGAGATCAAGCTGGCCACCGTCCAAATGGAACATGAACAGACCATGGTTTCTTTCCGGGAGGGAATCAAGGCTTCTGCCATCATCTCTCTGCTACAAGCTCGTATTAAGATGGCTTACGAGGCCAAGGAGACAGGCCTTGAGTGCCTATCCTGGCCGGTCGAATCCTGGGTGGCAAAGCTGAAGGAGCTTGGAGGCAAGGCTGTGCCATTTCCTGCTGAAGCTGGTGAGTCTTCTAAGTCAGCAGAGGTGGCAGACAAGACTGTGGACAAGAAAGATGCTGGAGCGGATGCTGGGACGGATGCTGGTGAGGATGCTGCTCAGGATGCTGAGGCTGAGAAGACAGAGAAGGTTGGAGAAGATGCCGCTGTGTGAGGGCATTCAGGTGGGCGATGATGGATATATGTGCCAAGGTCGGAGCCCACTTTTTTAAATTTGATCGTTGGCTTGTAACTCAAAACAATTTACTTTTCCTGCAATTTACTTTTCTGCACTTGAACAATATGATGACCAAAGGTGGAGGGATCCTGAGTTTCAGGATGAAGCCCTTGGTCATCACCGTTAGTATGTTTCTCTTTTGAACAATATAACAGTTGGAGGTGGATGGGTCTTGGTTTGAGACAAAACCTTCAATTGTTAAGTAAATATAGTAAGGAACTATTTGTGCTCTTGGTGGATGGTCCTTGGTTTGAGGTGAAACCAAGAGAACAACTTTTGGTATGCTAATAATATAACTTCCTTTTGCCTTTATTTTTGTTGTTACTACTTTGTTGTTTAAACTTTACTTATAAAAATAGTTAAATTTGGACAATATAGGGAACATATTACAAGAATATCCTGAGAGATATCCTACTCAGGATACTGTCTCGCAGCTTATAAAACTTAGGCTATAAAAAGGAGAGATCATACCGAATACTCCCGGAGAGTCAATTCCTTCTTCCAATCACAGGAATGTCCCCAATGCATAAATTTAAATCCATCTTTCCAATTGTATGATGTATGTCCCCTGTGTTCAACATGGTCATATTTTAGTTTGACTGCATAAACCTCAAATATCCTGGGGGTAAACCCTGATATCCTGGGAATAAACCCTAATATTATGGGGATAAACCCTTAACATCCTGGGGATAAACCCTTAACATGCTGGGGATAAACCCTGATTTTCATGCGCTACAGGCGAGAGTGTAAAAACTCCAAGTCTTAGAAAGGTGAAAACCTTTAAACCTTAGAGGGTATGCAAATACCCTTTCGTGAGAGAGGGTGATCAATCCTCATATACCTTTAGGATCCAGGATATAGTCAATAATAACGAAATTGTCAGCCACTTTTACATGAACTGGTCCCGTTATCTTAAACTATCCCCAGATGACTTGCGCTCCAGGCGGGGTGTTCAAACCCAATTCGAGAGAAAGGTGAATACCTTTAAACCTTTGAAGGGATCAGGATCCCTTAAGCGTGAGAGAGGGGGCCAATCCTCTAATCTTTCGAAATATCCTGAGCGTATATCCTGGAGCTATATCCTGATTCATATTCTGCAAAACAATCTTAAACTAAGGTGGGTGTTAGCTTGGCTAACACCGCTCCGATGCCTAAGTCAGTATTGGGTTCAAGATAATAAACGAATTCAAATATATTTAAAAGAGACATAATACATACTGTTATGGGTGAAATTCTGAGCCCATATCCTGAGAAATATCTTGGGTTATATCTTGGTTATATGATATCTGTTCACATCCGGGATGCTGATTCAGGATATTGGTAACATCCTGAATGGTATCCTCAGGATCACTAACGGATTATGTGCAGGTACGCGGGTTAGAAGCTAGCAACGTTCACAAGGACTCATTCCGCGGAAGACTCGGTCCAAGTCGTTCAAATAAAGACGTTGAAGCCGTATTACTCGGTCTACAACGTTAACAATGGAATATTCGGAGCATCCCATATTAATAGGAATTTTTGTTTGTAATTCGTTACTATAAATAGGTGGGTATATCAGATCGAATAGGACATCACATTAACACTCACTACACTCTTACACTTGTTCTCTAGCAATTTTCACTTTCGCACAAAAGCGTTGTAACACTTAGCGATCTGGTCAATATCCTACACTGTATCCTGACGTTTAAAGCAATAAGAAGAACAAGGCAGCTGCGATTGTCAGCTCCCGAGGTTTTATGCCGGCGATCTAGATTGATCAAGGGCTTTCCTCGTATATCTCGTGTCACCCCCTTTACTTTTTGCTCATTGTTTGATCGTAGATACAGCTCAATATCCTGAGCCGTATCCTGAATACTGTTTTTCCAAACAACTTAACCAGCATATTTTCAACACACTTTTTAGCACACTACCTCACTTAACTAATTTGATCACTTAATTGCTTCGGTAATTTTTGACCAAAACAATTTGGCGCCCACCGTGGGGCAAGTGGTGCTCTCTTTACTAAAAATCTTTGTGAAATCGTTAATCGGTTTTCTGTTTTCAAAAATTTTTGCCACATTGTTTACAATGGCCTCAAGATCAAACATGAGCTCCTCCACTGTGTCTGCTACAACTTCTGCTACTACTGGTCCGGTGCTTCCACCACCTCCTCCAAGGATGCAATCTTCTTCACAACCTCAGGATATTATCCCTACTCGGAGTATTCAGGGATCTGCTCCCATTTTAGCTTCTAATGATGAAATTCTAACCTTATTTGGAAGTGTGCAGGAACAAATGAGGCAGCAACAGGAAACAAACCAAATGCTGTTGAGGGAAATACAACTCCTGAAGTCTGGCTCGAGCAGATCTGCTGAGGATATCATCACTCCATTACAACCCAGAACTTTGAACTTCAGTTCGGCTGTGTACACTGAGGATAATAGGGGGAATATTGTGCCCAACCTTCCTCAGAATCATACTCCTGAAATACCCTCCTCGGTCAGGATGTCAACCATGAGGAGCTCAGGATATGCTTCAGGATATGGGCAGAATCCTCAGACGGGTAACGTGTCAAATAATAATAATACTCATGCTGCTAACAATAGTGGATCTTTGCAGGATACAGGTGTAGCATCAGCATTTACTAGGGAGCTTCAGAAGTTGAAGGACATGATATCCAGTGTACCTGGAGTGGTCCAGCCAATCCCGGAAGTGTCCCAAGACAGCCACAGGATATCTCGCTTTGCATATCCTATCTGTGATGCTGAGATTCCAAAGAGATTTCAAACCCCCAACATGAAGCTTTATGATGGAACTACGGAACCTGAAGAGCATATTGCCCAGTATAGGGAAAGAATGGAGATTAACCCTATCCCTCCGGAGCTCAAGGAAGCATGCTTGTGCAAGGGTTTTGGTTCTACCTTAACAGGATCAGCCTTGAAATGGCTCCTGAATGTTCCTCCTCATTCGATTACATCATTTGCTCACCTAGTGAATTTATTTAATAGTCAGTTTTCTTGTAGTAGAAGCTTTGAAAAACTAACAAGTGACCTCTACAGGATAACACAGGGGCCTCAAGAATCCCTAAGGGATTATGTGAACAAGTTCAGCCGGGAATCCTTAGACATTCCGCATCTTGATGTTGCAACAGCTGTGCAAGCTTTCAAGATGGGGCTGCAAAAAGATTCTCAATTTTACCAAGACCTTGTAATGAACCCATGCAGGAACTTGGATGAAGCTCGAAACAGGGCCCTAAGATATATTCGATTGGAGGATGACAGAAAGATGCAAGAGAGGATGAACTCATCCAACACCTATGAGTCAACTAACAGGAAGTCAGAATCCTCATTTAAGCCATATCGCTCTAAGCCATATGGTAGAAATGAAAACAAGAAAGTGAATGCTATCGAAGACGAGGATCCTGAAGAATATCCTGAATTATCTGAATATTGCTTTTCTGTTAACATTCCTGAATTGATGTATGCCATGCAGGGTTTAGGAGACAAGGCTAGGTGGCCTCGAAAGAATCAACAAAAAGCCGATTGGAAAGATAAGTCAAAATGGTGTGCCTTCCACGAAGATTTCGGACATGTAACTGAGGATTGCATTGCTCTAAGAAAAGAAATAAGCTATCTTCTAAGCAAGGGATATCTGAAAGATCTCTTAGGAAGAAAGAAGAATAAGGGTCAGGATACTGAGAAGGATCCTGAGCGAGCAGCGTCACCTCCCGCGGATGCCAAGATAATCAACTTTATTTCGGGAGGATCCGACATTTGTGGGACTTCGTATTCGGCGGCGAAGAGACATGCAAAAGAAGCTAAGGCCGAAAGGGGAGACAAACCTATCAGGATGACTACCCTCACAACTGACAAAGTGGTCACATTTGATGGTGATGACAGGGATACTGTCCAGGATCCTCATCATGATGCTCTGGTAATAACATTATATGTGGCTAACCATTTTGTACGCAGTATATTGGTTGATAATGGCAGCTTCGTCAACATAATCCAACTAGAGACTCTGAAGAGAATGAATGTATCTCCGATGGATATCACTTCGAAGTCCACCGTGCTTGTTGGGTTCAGTGGAGAGGCTAGGAACACAGTGGGAGAGATAAAGTTACCAGTATATGTTGAAGGAGTCAACTCGAATACAACGTTTCTGTGTGATGGATTCTCTATCCTGCTATAACATCATACTGGGAAGACCATGGATTCACGATATGAAGGCTGTGCCATCAACATATCACCAATGCTTCAAGATCCCTACCCCTTGGGGAGTTGTCAAGGTTGATAGTGATCAGCAGGAGGCGAAAGAATGTTACTCATCCTCGATGAAATCCTCAACCAAGCCTAGTACAACATAGCAATTAAAGATGCGGGCCCAGGATATTGTGGGGGATTCGGAGCAGGATGTGAAGAAAATTATCATGGATCAGGATAATCCTGATATCTCGGTGCTCGTAGGAACCAATATCCCTTAGGATATTGAAGAGCAGTTAACTAACTTTTTGAAATGCAGGATGTCAACGTTTGCATGGAAGCATGAGGATATGACAGGTATATCCAAAGACATTATCACTCACAAGCTTGGAATTGACAGATCATTCAAGCCTGTTCAGCAAAAAAGAAGGAAATTTGCTCCTGAGCGGAATACGATTATCCAAGAGGAAGTTGAAAGATTGTTGAAGTCCAGGATGATCAGAGAAGTCAAGTTTCCAAGATGGCTAGCAAACGTAGTCGTGGTACAGAAGAAAAATGGGAAATGGAGAGTCTGTGTAGACTACACAGACTTGAACAAGGCTTGTCCTAAAGACCCATTTCCTCTTCCTCACATTGATGCAATGGTGGATGCTACTGCCGGGCATGAAATGTTGACCTTCATGGATGCATCCTCAGGATTTCAGCAGATTCAAATGGAGCCTTCTGACCAGGAGGATACTGCCTTCATGACACCAACAGGTATTTATTGTTATACGGCTATGCCTTTTGGTTTGAAAAATGCAGGTGCAACGTACCAGAGATTGGTAAACATGATGTTCAAAGACAAGCTGGGGGACACCATGGAGGTATACATTGACGATATGGTGGTAAAATCAAGGAAAGCTCAGGATCACCTCCAGGATATTAAAGGAGCATTTGATATCCTGGATCAATAGAAGATGAAGCTAAATCCTGCTAAGTGTCATTTCGGAGTGGGGGCAGGAAAATTTCTAGGATATATGGTGACCAAAAGAGGAATAGAGGCGAGCCCGGAGCAGATTAAAGCCATCTTGGATATTAAATCACCCTCAAATATGAAGGATGTTCAACGATTAACAGGGCGAGTGGCAGCATTAAACAGATTTATTTCAAGATCCTCCGAGAAATGCAAAGAGTTTTATGATATCCTGAAGAAGAACAAGAAATTCGAATGGGGTGAGAAGCATGAAGCAGCCCTGCAGGATTTGAAGCAATATCTTTCAACTGCACCTCTACTGATGAAGCCTGAGAATGGTGAACCACTATCCCTATACCTCGCAGTATTAGGGAATGCTGTAAGTGCCGTCCTTATAAAGGATCATGAAGGTCAGCAATATCCTGTTTATTATGTTAGTAAAAGTTTGTTAAATGCTGAAACTAGGTATTCTCATTTAGAAAAATTGATACTAGCATTAGTTATGGCATCAACGAAGCTTAGACATTACTTTGAGACACATAGGATTCATGTTAAAACAAATTATCCTGTCAAAAATGTGCTTAGGAAACCAGAAATGTCAGGCAGGATGGCCAAGTGGTCAGTAAAGTTGAGTGCTTATGATTTAGTATATGAACCTAGAAATGCCATAAAGTCTCAGGATTTAGCTGACTTTGTGGCTGATTTCAGTAGTGACATTCAGGATGAGGTAGACCTAGAAGTCCAACAGTTAGGGGAATCCTCAGGATCCTGGACGTTATATACTGATGGTGCATCTAATGTAAGAGGAGTAGGATTGGGAATACTACTAAAATCGCCACAGGGGGACATATTACCCCAGGCTATTAGGTGTGAATTCCCTGCTACTAATAATGAAGCAGAGTATGAGGCTTTAATTGCAGGATTAGAGTTGGCTAAGAATATGAGTATCAAGAATTTGCAAGTATATGTTGACTCCTTGTTAATTACTAACCATTTTAATGGATCCTATGCAGTTAAGGGTGAGGAATTAATCGAATACCTCGATATTCTCAAAAAATTAGCAGGATATTTCGATGTTTTTACACTTGAACAGGTACCAAGGGAGGATAATGCTGAAGCAGATGCCTTAGCAAATCTGGGATCATCGATCAGGATACCAGAAGGGACCCAAATACCAATATTACATATCTTGTATCCTGCAACAAATCCTCAGGATAAAGAAGTAGCGGGTATTCAGGATCCTGGAGCAGAGTATCCTGAAAAGGATCCTAAATCCTGGACGGCTCCAATCATGAGATATCTCAAGGAAGGATACATCCCCGGAGATGAAAATCCTAAGGCATTTAGGATGACGGTATCACGATTCACTATTATAAATAATGTTTTATACAAGAAATCTCTTGCAGGACCGTATTTGAGGTGCTTGGAGGATCCTGAAGCCAAAGAAGTACTTCAGGATATACATGAAGGGGATTGTGGTAACCACACTGGGGGCAGGTCATTGTTCTCGAAAGTATTAAAGACATGATATTATTGGCCAACGATGAGGAAAGATGCTGCAGAATATGCTCGAAGGTGTGATGCATGTCAAAGGCATAGTAACATACTACATCAACCAGCTGAACCACTATATCCTGTAGCTTCCCCTTGGCCATTCATGAAATGGGGGATGGATATAGTAGGGAAGTTACCAAAAGCTCCGAGAGGAAAAGTCTTTATGCTAGCAATGTCGGATTATTTCTCTAAGTGGGTTGAAGCTGAAGCATTTGTTCAAGTTAGAGACCAAGAAGTAGTATCCTTCATAAAGAGGAATATCCTGACCAGGTTTGGGGTACCAGCTGAAATCATTTGTGATAATGGGTCCCAGTTTATAAGCAAGAGGACTACTGACTTTTGCAAGAGTTGGGGAATCAAAATGATCACGTCTACTCCGGTACATCCTCAAGCGAATGGACAAGCTGAATCCTCAAACAAGATAATTGTCAATAACTTAAAGAAGAGACTTGGAGCCAAAAAAGGAAGATGGGCAGAAGAATTACCCTTTGTTTTGTGGGCTGATAGGACAACGGTAAAGAATGCAACCGGCCAAACCCCATTTTCCTTGGTATTTGGAGCAGAAGCAGTGATTCCAACGGAAATGGCGATACCTACTGCAAGATCTATCCTACAGGATCCTGAACAGAATCCTGAAGCCTTATGTCGAGATTTGGATACTATAGATGAAAAAAGAGATGTAGCAAGGCTAAGGATGGCAGCATATCAACAAAGAATATCCAGAGCATATAACAAGAATATAAGGACTAGGAGATTTCGAGTTGGTGATTGGGTGCTAAGAAAGGCTTTTCAAAATACCACTAATCCTGCCGATGGCAAGCTAGCTCCAAAATGGGAAGGACCATATGAAGTTGAGTCAGAAGCAGGGAAAGGAGCATATCGACTCAAGATTATGGAAGGGGATATGCTACCGAGATCCTGGAATGCAATACACTTAAAGCTCTATTTCAAATAAGAATAGAATTTAATTTCTATCTCAGAATGGTATGTATTCTATCTCTTTTAAATATATTTGTTTATTATCTTGAATCCAATACTGACTTAAGCATCGGAGGGGTGTTAGCCAAGCTAACACCCACCTTAGTTTACAGTTGTTTTGCAGCATATGTTTCAGGATATAGCCCCAGGATATGCACTCAGGATAACTCGAAAGATTAGAGGATTGGCCCCCTCTCTCACGTTTAAGGGATCCTGATCCCTTCAAAGGTTTAAAGGTATTCACCTTTCTTTCTAATTGGGTTTAAACACCTCGCCTGGAGCGCAAGTTATCTAGGTATAGTTCAAGGTAGCGGGACCAGTTCATGTAAAAGTGGCTGACAATTTCGTTACTGTTGGCTATATCCTGGATCCTGAAGGTATATGAGGATTGATCACCCTCTCTCACGAAAGGGTATTTTCATACTCTCTAAGGTTTAAAGGTTTTCACCTTTCTAAGATTTGGAGTTTATACACTCTCGCCTGTAGCGCATGAAACTCAGGGTTTATCCCCAGGATATCAGGGTTTATCCCCAGGATATTAAGGGTTTATCCCCAGTATGCTAAGGATTCATTTCAGGATATCAAGGGTTTTGCCTCGGGGTGTCCGGAATTTATTCAAGCCAAAGTGTGAATACATTTGCATTTCTGTGTCGAACACAGGGGACATACATTATACTATTCAAAGGATGGATCCAAGTTTGTAAGTGTGCACTGGGGACATACTTATGATGGAAGATTGAAATTGATTCTTTAAGAATCTCTGGTATGATCTCTCCTTTTTATTTGGATAATTTATAGATTGTATTTCAGTATCCTGAGCAGGATATCTTTCAGGATACACTTACAATGGGTTCCCAAATATGATCAAACAAAACTATTTTTATAAGTAAAATTCATGTAATAAAGGTGTAATAACAAGAATAAAGCTAAAGGAAAGTTATATTAACATATCAAAAGATGTGCTCTTGGTTTCACCTTAAACCAAGGTCCATCCACCAAGAGCACAAATAGTTTCTTACCCTATGTACTTAACAGTTGAAGGTTTTGTCTCAAACTGAGACCCATCCACCTCCAACTGTTATATTGTTCAAAAGCAAAACGTACTAACGATGATGACCAAGGGCTTCGTCCTGAAACTTAGGATCCCTCCACCAATGGCCATCACATTGTTTAAGTGCAGAAAAGTAAAATGCAGGAAAAGTAAATTGTTTGAGGTTATAAGCCAACAATCAAATTTAAAAAGGTGGGCTCCGGCCTTGGCACATATATCCATCATTGCCCACCTGAATGCCCTCACACAGCAGCATCTTCTCCAACCTTCTTTGCCTTTTCAGCTTCAGCATCCTGAGCAGCATCCTCACCAGCATCTGTCCCAGCATCCTCTCCAGCATCCTTCTTATCTCCAGCCTTGTCTACCACCTCTGCTGACTTAGAGGATTCTCCGGCTTCAACAGGAAGTGGCACAGCTTTGCCTCCAAGCTCCTTCAGCTTGGCCACCCAGGATTCAACCGGCCAGGATGGGCATACAAGGCCTGTCTACTTGGCCTCGTAGGCCATCTTAATGCGAGCTTGTAGCAGGGAGACGATAGCAGAGGCTTTGATTCCTTCCCGGAAAGAAACCATGGCCTGTTCGTGATCCATTTGGACAGTGGCAAGTTTGAGCTCAGTATCTTGGGTGACCTTCTTCAGCATGCCCTCGTAGTGCCGGGTCTTTGCTTCAGCAATGGCACCTTGGTCGGCAACGGTACTTTCGAGCTGTTTAATCCTGGCTTCATGGAGTACAGCAGTACCACAGGCATCGTTGTACAGGTGGAGCAAATGCTGGGGGCCCTGCACATCAAATTCAGGTATGAGTCAGAATATATTAACCAGGATATCCTGTCAGGATATCCTATCAGGATATATGTGCAGGATATGTAGCAGGATATTACCTTGTTGAGGAAGGATGTCATTGGCTCTAAGGAGTCAGAAAAGCTGAGTTCATCGTAGGAGAACCCTTCTGGACCTGGAGCACTGACTTCAGGACCTTTCCTCTTTTTTGCTGTGGAAGCACGAGTCCTCGGATTAGCCTTAGGAGCCGGGAGCGGCTTGGAGCTGGTGGCAGCAGGGGTCTCTTTCTTGACCGTGACTGGAGTAGGGTAGCTGTCAAGTTCGTCAAGGTCTAGGTAGACTGGAACCTTGCTGGAGTCTGCATACAGGGAGTAAAATTTCCCCTAAGTATATCAAATAAAGACATGTATGTACATGATATTTTGCAGGATCCTTACCAGACATGTTTGCACTAGAAAGAGGACTTGGAGATGGTGGAGACGGGTTGAAACTTCTTTCAGCCTCTGGAAGGAGTCTGATGGCGTCAATCCTTTTTTGTGAATCAACAAGGGGAGGTGCAATCTTCCTAAAATTAGCTGCGTGCACAACAGAAAAAAGAAAGTTGATCAGTTCAGGATATGGAACAGGATAAGAGGCAGGATCATCCTTAAACCCTAAATCCTACCCTTTTTCAACCATTTCACCGGATATTCCGTTCCACCAGGGATTGAGTCTCTTTTTACAAAGAAGAACTTAGATTGCCAATTATCCTCGTTCCTGGTGGCACGAAGTATCAGCGGGTCGCCGGAGGTGGAATAAAACAAAAATCTACATGATCCGTGGCATTTAAGCCGGTAAGCTAGGGGGAGATCATGAACAGAAAGATCAGGGATGTGGTTTTTCTTGATCTGGTCAAGAACGGACAGAACACGCCAAAGCATCGGCATTGTTTGGCTAAAAGAGATTTTTGTAATGTTGAAGAATTCGGTGATAAAGTCTGGAAAGGGGAACTGTAACCCTAAGGTGAAGGGAAAGTCACTAAAGCACAACCACTCATTGGAGACCATATCCGACCGGATTTCCCGGTCGAACGGCCGGAATACCGTTCCTTCCGGAAAGATACCGGAGGATTTGAGAGCCGACAAGTGGGCACTATCAAAAGAGCATATCTCTTTCTCCGGTTCTTGGAGAAGATTCTGCTGGATAAATGTGGGAGCCGAATCACCAGAACTGGATCTTGTCTGTCTCGGCATTTGATCGCCTGATTTTTTGACCGGAAAAGGAGGATGAAGATGAAGATTAGAGAGAGAATGTTTACCTTTTTCCTTATCGGTAGTGATTAAAAAAGAGATAGGGATGAGAAGATATAGGGTGCAATGAGTAGATATAGGCTGAGTAGTTGCAAACGGTCACATCATGGGTCTTATCTCTTAATTGCCTCGATCTCCATGAAAAATGTAACCGTTAGTGGCAGGATACTAAACGGTAACATTTTTGGGGACAATTGTTATGGGTGAAATTCTGAGCCCATATCCTGAGAAATATCTTGGGTTATATCTTGGTTATATGATATCTGTTCACATCCGGGATGCTGATTCAGGATATTGGTAACATCCTGAATGGTATCCTCAGGATCACTAACGGATTATGTGCAGGTACGCGGGTTAGAAGCTAGCAACGTTCACAAGGACTCATTCCGCGGAAGACTCGGTCCAAGTCGTTCAAATAAAGACGTTGAAGCCGTATTACTCGGTCTACAACGTTAACAATGGAATATTCGGAGCATCCCATATTTATAGGAATTTTCGTTTGTAATTCGTTACTATAAATAGGTGGGTATATCAGATCGAATAGGACATCACATTAACACTCACTACACTCTTACACTTGTTCTCTAGCAATTTTCACTTTCGCACAAAAGCGTTGTAACACTTAGCGATCTGGTCAATATCCTGCACTGTATCCTGACGTTTAAAGCAATAAGGAGAACAAGGCAGCTGCGATTGTCAGCTCCCGAGGTTTTATGCCGGTGATCTAGATTGATCAAGGGCTTTCCTCGTATATCTCGTGTCACCCCCTTTACTTTTTGCTCATTGTTTGATCGTAGATACAGCTCAATATCCTGAGCCGTATCCTGAATACTGTTTTTCCAAACAACTTAACCAGCATATTTTCAACACACTTTTTAGCACACTACCTCACTTAACTAATTTGATCACTTAATTGCTTCGGTAATTTTTGACCAAAACACATACCATTCTGAGATAAAAGCTAAATTCTATTCTTAGTTGAAATAGAGCTTTAGGTGTATGGCATTCCAGGATCTTGGTAGCATATCCCCCTCCATACTCCTGAGCTGGTATGCTCCTTTTCCTGATTCTGATTCAACCTCATATGGTCCTTCCCACTTTGGAGCCAGCTTTCCATCGGCAGGATTAGTGGTATTTTGAAAAGCCTTTCTTAACACCCAATCTCCAACTTTGAACCTTCTAGTCCTTATATTCTTGTTGTATGCTCTGTATATCCTTTGTTGATATGCTGCCATCCTTAGTCTTGCTGCATCTCTTGTCTCGTCTATGGTGTCCAAATCCTGGCATAAAGCTTCAGGATTCTGCTCAGGATCCTGGAGGATAGATCTCGCAGTAGGTATCACCATTTCTGTTGGGATAACTGCTTCTGCTCCGAATACCAAGGAAAATGGTGTCTGGCCAGTTGCATTCTTTACCGTTGTTCTATCAGCCCACAAAACAAAGGGTAGTTCTTCTGCCCATCTGCCTTTCTTGGCTCCTAGTCTCTTCTTTAAGTTGTTGACAATTATCTTGTTCGAGGATTCAGCTTGTCCATTTGCTTGAGGATGTACTGGAGTGGATGTGATCATTTTGATTCCCCAACTCTTGCAAAAGTCAGTAGTCCTCTTGCTTATAAACTGGGATCCATTGTCACAAATGATTTCAGCTGGTACCCCAAACCTGGTCAGGATATTCCTCTTTATAAAGGATACTACTTCTTAGTCTCTGACTTGAACAAATGCTTCAGCCTCCACCCATTTAGAGAAATAATCAGTCATTGCCAGGATAAAGACTTTTCCTCCTGGAGGTTTTGGCAATTTCCCTACTATGTCCATCCCCCATTTCATGAATGGCCAAGGGGAAGCTATAGGATATAGTGGTTCAGCTGGTTGATGTAGTATGTTACTGTGCCTTTGACATGCATCACACCTTCGAGCATATTCTGTAGCATCTTTCCTCATTGTTGGCCAAAAGTATCCTGTTCTCAATATTTTTGAGAATAATGACCTGCCCCCAGTATGGTTACCACAATCCCCTTCATGTATATCTTGAAGCACTTCTTTAGCTTCGGAATCCTCCAAGCATCTTAGATATGGTCCTGCAAGAGATTTCTTATACAAAATATTATTTATAATGGTGAATCGTGATACCTTCATCCTGAATGCCTTAGGATTTTCATCTCTAGGGATGTGTCCTTCCTTGAGATATCTTAGGATTGGAGCCGTCCAGGATTTAGAATCCTCCTCAGGATATTCAGCAACAGGATCCTGGATACTTACTACTTCTTTATCCTGAGGATTCGTTGCAGGATACAAGATATGTAGTATTGGTATTTGGGTTCCTTCTGGTATCCTGACCGATGATCCCAGGTTTGCTAAGGCATCTGCTTCAGCATTATCTTTCCTTGGTACCTGTTGAAGTGTAAAAACATCAAAATATCCTGCTAATTTTTTGAGAATATCGAGGTATTCGATTAATTTCTCACCCTTAACTGCATAGGTTCCATTAAAATAATTAGTGATTAACAAGGAGTCAACATATACTTGCAAATTCTTGATATTCATATTTTTAGCCAGTTCTAATCCTGCAATTAAAGCCTCATACTCTGCTTCATTATTAGTAGCAGAGAATTCACACCTAATAGCCTGGGGTAATATGTCCCCCTGTGGCGATTTTAGTAGTATTCCCAATCCTACTCCTCTAACATTAGATGCTCCATCAGTATACAATGTCCAGTATCCTGAGGATTCTCCTAATTGTTGGACTTCTAGATCTACCTCATCCTGAATGTCACTACTGAAATCAGCCACAAAATCAGCTAGAGCCTGTGATTTTATGGCATTTCTAGGTTCGTACACTAAGTCATAAGCATTTAACTTTACTGACCACTTGGCCATCCTACCTGACATTTCGGGTTTCCTAAGCACATTTTTAACAGGATAATTAGTTTTAACATGAATCCTATGTGTCTCAAAGTAATGTCTAAGCTTCGTTGATGCCATAACTAATGCTAGTATCAACTTTTCTAAATGAGAATATCTAGTTTCAGCATCTAACAAACTTTTACTAACATAATAAACAGGATATTGCTGACCTTCATGATCCTTTATAAGGACGGCACTTACAGCATTCCCTGATACTGCGAGGTATAGGGACAGTGGTTCACCATTCTCAGGCTTCATCAGTAGAGGTGCAGTTGAAAGATACTGCTTTAAATCCTGCAGGGCTGCTTCATGCTTCTCACCCCATTCGAACTTCTTGTTCTTCTTCAGGATATCATAAAACTCTTTGCATTTCTCGGAGGATCTTGAAATAAATCTGTTCAATGCTGCAACTCGCCCTGTTAATCGTTGAACATCCTTCATATTTGAGGGTGATTTAATATCCAAGATGGCTTTAATCTGCTCCGGGCTCGCCTCCATTCCTCTTTTGGTCACCATATATCCTAGAAACTTTCCTGCCCCCACTCCGAAATGACACTTAGCAGGATTTAGCTTCATGTTATATTGATCCAGGATATCAAATGCTCCTTTAATATCCTGGAGGTGAACCTCAGCCTTTTTAGATTTTACCACCATATCGTCGATGTGTTCCTCCATTGTGTCCCCCAGCTTATCTTTGAACATCATGTTCACCAATCTCTGGTATGTGGCACCTACATTTTTCAAACCGAAAGGCATAGCGGTATAACAATAAATACCTGTTGGTGTCATCAAGGCAGTATCCTCCTGGTCCGAAGGCTCCATTTGAATCTGCTGAAATCCTGAGGATGCATCCATGAAGGTTAACATCTCATGCCCGGCAGTAGCATCTACCATTGCGTCAATATGAGGAAGAGGAAATGGGTCTTTGGGACAAGCCTTATTCAAGTCTGTGTAATCTACACAAACTCTCCATTTCCCATTCTTCTTTTGAACCACGACCACATTTGCCAGCCACTTGGGAAATTTGACTTCCCTGATCATCTTGGACTTCAATAATCTTTCAACTTCCTCTTGGATAATTGTATTTCGTTTAGGAGCGAACTTCCTTCTCTTTTGTTGCACAGGCTTGAACGACCTGTCAATTCCAAGCTTGTGAGTGATAATGTCTTTGGATATACCTGTCATATCCTCATGCTTCCATGCAAATGTTGACATCCTGCACCTCAAAAAGTTAGTTAATTGTTCTTCAATATCCTGAGGGATATTGGTTCCTACGAGCACCGATATATCAGGATTATCCTGATCCAGGATAACTTTCTTCATATCCTGCTCTGAAGCCTCCATGATATCCTGGGCCCGCAACTTTAATTGCTATGCTGTACTAGGCTTGGTTGAGGATTTCATTGAGGATGAGTAACACTCTTTTGCCTCCTGCTGGTCACTGTCAATCTTGACAACCCCCAATGGGTAGGGATCTTGATGCATTGATGATAAGTTGATGGCACAGCCTTCATATCATGGATCCATGGCCTGCCCAGTATGATGTTATAGCAGGATAGGGAGTCCATCACACAGAAATGTTGTATCGAGTTGACCCCTTTAACATATACAGGTAACTTTATTTCTCCCACTGTGTTCCTAGCCTCTCCACTGAACCCAACAAGTACGGTGGATTTCGATGTGATATCCATTGGGGATACATTCATTCTTTTCAAAGTCTCTAGTTGGATTATGTTGACGGAGCTGCCATTATCCCCCAATATCCTACGTACAAAATGGTTAGCTACATACAATGTTATTACCAGAGCATCATGGTGAGGATCCTGGACAGTATCCCTGTCGTCACTATCGAAAGTGATCACTTTATCAGTTGTAAGGGTAGTCATCCTGGCCGGTTTGTCTCCCCTTTCAGTCTTGGCCTCTTTTGCATGCCTCTTGGCCGCAGAATACGAAGTTCCACATATGTCGGATCCTCCCGAAATAAAGTTGATTATCTTGGCATCCGCAGGAGGTGATGCTGCTCGTTCAGGATCCTTCTCAGTATCCTGACCCTTATTCTTCTTTGTTCCTAAGAGATCCTTCAGATAGCCCTTGCTAAGGAGATAGCTTATTTCTTTTCTTAGGGCAATGCAATCCTCAGTTATATGTCCAAAATCTTCGTGGAAGGCACACCATTTCGATTTATCCTTCCAATCAGCTTTTTGTTGACTCTTTCGAGGCCACCTAGCCTTGTCTCCTAGACCCTGCATAGCATACATTAATTCAGGAATGTTAACATAAAAGCAATATTTGGATAATTCAGGATATTCTTCAAGATCCTCGTCTTCAACAGCATTCACTTTCTTGTTTTCATTTCTACCATACGGCTTAGAGCGATATGGTTTAAATGAGGATTCTGACTTCCTATTAGTTGACTCATAGGTGGTGGATGAGTTCATCCTCTCTTGCATTTTCTTATCATCTTCCAGCCTGATATATCTCAAGGCCCTGTTTCGAGTTTCGTCCAAGTTCCTGCAAGGATTCATCACAAGATCCTGATAAAACTGGGAATCCTTTTGTAGTCCCATCTTGAATGCTTGAACCGCTGTAGCAACATCAAGGTGTGGGATATCCAAGGATTCCCTGCTGAATTTGTTCACATAATCCCTTAGGGATTCTTGAGGTCCTTGAGTTATCCTCTAAAGATCACTTGTCAGTTTTTCAAAACTCCGACTACAAGAAAATTGACTATTAAATAAGTTCACTAAGTGAGCAAATGATGTAATCGAATGCGGAGGAACATTTAAGAGCCATTTCAAGGCCGATCCTGTTAAGGTGGAACCAAAGCCTTTGCATAGGCATGCTTCCTTGAGCTCCGGAGGAATAGGATTAATTTCCATTCTTTCACTATACTGAGCAATATGCTCTTCAGGATCCGTAGTCCCATCATAGAGCTTCATGTTGGGGGTTTGAAATCTCTTCGGGATCTCAGCATCACAGATAGGATATGCGAAACGAGATACCCTGTGGCTGTCTTGGGACACTTCCGGTATTGGCTGGACCACTCCAGGTACACTGGATATCATGTCCTTCAATTTCTGAAGTTCCCTGGTAAACGTTGATGTCACACCTGCATCCTGCAAAGACCCACCATTGTTAGTAGCATTAATATTATTATTTGACACGTTACCAGTCTGAGGATTCTGGCCATATCCTGAAGCATATCCTGAGCTCCTCACAGTTGACATCCTGATCGAGGAGGGTATTTCAGGAGTATGATTCTGGGAATGGCTAGGCACAATATTCCCCCTGTTATCCTCAGTATACACAGCCGAACTGAAGTTCAAAGTTCTGGGTTGTAAAGGAATGACAAAGTCTTCAGCAGATCTGCTCGAGCTAGATTTTAAGAGCTGTATATCTCTTAATAGCATTTGGTTTGTTTCCTGTTGCTGCCTCATTTGTTCCTGCACACTTCCAAATAAGGTTAGAATTTCATCATTAGAGGCAAAAACGGGAGCGGATCCCTGAACACTCCGAGTAGGGATAATATCCTGAGGTTGTGAAGAAGCTGGCATCCTTGGAGGAGGTGGTGGAAGCACCGAACCAGTAGTAGCAGAAGTTGTAGAAGACATAGTGGAGGAGCTCATGTTTAATCTTGAGGCCATTGTAAACAATGTGGCAAAAATTTTTGAAAACAGAAAACCGATTAACGATTTCACAAAGATTTTTAGTAAAGGTAGCACCACTTGCCCCACGGTGGGCGCCAAATTGTTTTGGTCAAAAATTACCGAAGCAATTAAGTGATCAAATTAGTTAAGTGAGGTAGTTTGCTAAAAAGTGCGTTGAAAATATGCTGGTTAAGTTGTTTGTAAAAACAGTTTTCAGGATACGGCTCAGGATATTGAGCTGTATCTACGATCAAACTATGAGCAAAAAGTAAAGGAAATGACACGAGATGTACGAGGAAAGCCCTTGATCAATCTAGATCGCTGGCATAAAACTTCGGGAGCTGACAATCGCAGCTGCCTAGTTCTTCTTATTGCTTTAAACGTCAGGATACAGTGCAGGATATTGATCAGATCGCTAAGTGTTACAATGCTTTCTGTGAAAGTGAAAGTTGCGAGAGAACAAGTGTGAGTGAGTAGTGAGTGTAGTTGTGATGTCCTATTTGATCTGATATACCCACCTATTTATAGTAACGAAATACAAACTAAAATTCCTATAAATATACTTAAACTTATATACACACTTCACATGCATCAAAGCCTTTGGATCTCAGTTAGATCTAAGCACGGCATTCCATCCACAAACAGACGGCCAGAGCGAACGGACTATACAAACGTTAGAAGACATGCTTCACGCATGTGTCATGGATCTAGGCGGCAGCTGGGATACTCATCTACCTTTAGTTGAGTTTTCCTACAATAACAGTTATCATACGAGCATAAAAGCTGCACCGTTCGAAGCTCTGTATGGCCGCAAGTGCCGATCGCCCTTATGTTGGGCAGATGCTGGAGATAAACGTATGGTTGGTCCTGAACTTGTACAAGAGACAACCGATAGGATTATGCAGATCCGAGAACGCATTAAGGCAGCTCGGGATCGACAAAAGTGCTACGCTGATCGAAGACGAAAACCATTAGAATTCGAGGTGGGAGACAAAGTTTTGCTGAAGGTCTCACCTTGGAAGGGCGTAGTAAGATTCGGAAAGCGTGGTAAGCTGAATCCCCGATACATCGAACCATTCAAAATTTTGGAAAGAATTGGTACTGTGGCATACAAGTTGGAATTACTGGAAGAACTTAATGGAGTACATGATACGTTCCATGTATCCAACCTCAAGAAGAGTCCAACACAAGAAGACGTGATCATCCCTGCGGATGAAGTGCATATTGATGACGCCCTCCGATTTACAGAACAACCCGTTGAGGTTACCGACTGGAAAGTCAACAAGACCAGGAGGAGCACTGTTAAACTTGTCAAAGTACGTTGGAACTCTAAGCACGGACCCGAGTACACGTGGGAACGTGAAGACCAGTTCAAAGAAAAGTACCCCCACCTGTTCAAGAAGACTCCTGCGAGAGTTAGTTCAACCTGAATTTCGGGACGAAATTCTTTTAACGGGGGGAGACTGTGACAACTGGCACCAAACCGGTAATTTCCGTACACTTTAATTATTATTTAATGACTGCAATTATGTGCTTAAATGTCAACATTGTCTGAATACATGATATACAAGTGAATTCATGCACGTTTTATACTACAAAATATTGCTTTATGCATAAAGGAGAGCGTCGCGTCAGAAATACTAGTAAACTCACCGGTAAGACACAATATGCCATCAACTCTGCAGAAAGCAGTCAGACAATAGAATTGGAGCCTAGGTGTAGGTCCAACGACAAGAATACATTAAAACCCAAGAGTACATACAAGGGTTTATATATAGACATTGCGAAAGCTAAAATACGCACTAAAAAGCACCCGAAACGCACTTTAAGTGCAGAATTTTATTAAATCCAGCTATGAATCAGCATTTAACACATAAATATTATGCAGAAATCATGATTTATCATCCAGAATACTTCCCTAAGTGGCGGGGATTGAAAGGGTTTCAAAAGAATACATAAAAGACACTAAACGGTGCAATTTAGCACTCTAATGAACCGGTATTCAACCGAACAACCGGACAATACCCGGAACACTAAAATGTTGCAAGAAGCATTGTTTTTATTTTCCTGAGCTAGTATTAGTCCCCGAACACTTAAACATACTACTTAGTGCATGATACACTAAAACACTAGACTTTTACATTAACCTCCCACTAATCACCTATTTACCATGGAAAATTACATTTTACCCCCCCCCATTGCTTATCTACGGCTCACCCAAGGTGGCCCCAGCAAGATTACTTCAAATCTTCTTATATCTTCCAAGATCCTTCATTGGAATTGGTGTGATCTTGATTTGATTATGAATGTACTTAAGGGGACATATAACCCTTTGGATAATAAGAGTTGGAGTGTTATAAGAATCATCATCTTCTCCACAACACCCACTTCCTCCTCTCCTACAAGCTTTCGGCCGAACCCCCATCTACACACCACCACCTTCATCCTTCAAGCTTCATTCAATCTTCATACTCACAAAGGCGATCAAGGGTGATTAAGGAGGCTTGGAACTCTCGAAACATGAAGGACCTCACTAGTTTGCTATTAACCACTCAATCTTCATCTTGTTACTTCCCTAGCTTGAAGCTAGTAGTAAGCACCTTGAACACTCTTGTTACTTCTATTTTTAGTGGTTAAAAGACTTGTTATGTTGAAAATCTTAAGAACACTAAAGACATATTCATGAAACTTGAACATAAAGCTTATATATATGATGAATCTTGATGAAATAGTAAAGAAACTATGTGTTTAGTATATGAATGATGCTTGTTTGTTGAAATGATGATGTTGATCATCACATAAAGCTTGCTAGATTGTGATTAAACACATGATCTAGCAAGTGGAAGGATGATTATGTAACAATATGAAATAATCATAATCTTGTAAGAACATGAACTTGATGAATAAAAATGATTTCTTGAAAAGTAATAAACAAAGTGAGCTAGTAAACTTGTAAACCTAAGATGTATGGATAGTTTTTCTAAAAGAACCAAGTTTAAAATGAGATTTTTAGAAGATCTTGGTTTTTACTTAAACCTACACCATTTTTATTAGAAAAACAAGTGTATAAACACTTATGAAACAAGGAAAATACAAAAAGAATACTTTTAGAAAAATCATATGACAAGTTGTGAATGTCTGAATCCTTCAAGAGAATGATTTATAAACAAATAACCATGTTTTTAGGGGTAACTACACCCACTAAATAACATGGTAAGTTACTACAAGTTTTTACAAGAACTTCAAGTTCATGATAAAGAGTGATTTACAGGATTTTGGCTTGTAGTAAGACTTGAATGTGTTGTTGATGTTTCTAAAAGAAAATAAACACATGTTTTGAAAACATGGGAAACCTCCATTTTTAGGGGAAACTCTGTCAAAATTTTTATAAATTTTGACACTTAGAAAAATATAAGTTTTGAGAAACTTATTCCCTAAAAATGCATCTAAAAACATTTACCAAGGTTTCCCAAACTTCTGTGTTAAGAAATGAGGATTTCTTCAAGAATAAAAATGGATATTAAGTATGTATATTTTTTTGAGAAAAATATATATATTTATTGATCGCCAAATTTTGTGCTAAGTGTATGTAGTATGTATTATACTTGATAGTGTATTAGGACTTGAAAATACACTAAATACTCTTGAGAAGTAAAAACACAAAAATACACAGACAACCTACAAGATACATAATCCGGGTGCAAAATACAAGAAACTTATATTTATTTTTGAGAAAATAATATAAGTAAGCCACTTAGTTAAAAATATAAAATATTTTTAACACAAGAACACTTATACAAAAAAATAGTGACTTGTACTTGTGCGATACAAGTCTAGTGACTAACGTTAAGAAAACACGTATAGGTCACGACGTTAATTAAGCAAATCCGGTGAAGTTTACAACGCAGGAACGCAAAGTTGTGAGTTCATGCTCCCCCTTTTCTCTTAACTGGTTTCAGTTTTATAACTTCGGGGGTGAAATACATGTTACCAATATTACAATGTTTATAAATGGTATGATACAAAAACAAGAAGCACTCTTGGTGAGAACGAGTACCAAGTATGATGCGTATGAGAATACAAGAATACCAGAAGCACTCTTGGTGAGAACGAGTACCAAGTATGATGCGTTTTAAGAATTGATACAAGAAATGATACAAGGAATGATACGAGAAATCATGTCACAAATAGGGTACTATAAGCACCATTAATCAACAATATACCTAGACCGCAGAATAAAAGGTTAGATCTAACGGGTTTCGAGCAGCCACACTCTTGGCGAGAACGAGTACCAAGTAGTGCTTTTGTGTCTCAGAAAAACTTGATAAATGCCTATGGTTTGGTGACTTCCTATGTCGTGTCACATGTTAATGGCCTTGCAACCCATTAACAACCCTAATACATATAAGAACACCTTATTTATACAAGATTCATACCATAAGAATACTTGATTTATACATGAGTACGTGGTGTACACAAGAATACTTGATTTATACATGAACATTTGATTTACACATGAATACTTGATTTATACATGAGTACGTGGTGTACACAAGAATACTTGATTTAAACATGAATACTGGATTTATACAAAGATACTTGATTTATACAAGATGCAAACGATGTTTTCATACAAAGTATACAAACACAAAAACTGCATGAATTCACACCAACATTATGTTGACGTTTTTCCAAAACTCACATGTATTTCAGGTAACTAAAAGTGGATATGTGCGCGGTCTTACTCATGCTCCTGGATGTCGTTTATGTTATCTATGAATAATGTTGTAAACTTTTCAGACAACGTTTTGTGAAGTGATGTAAACATTTAAACTAATTTTTCTGTTATGCTATGTTAATGGTGTTTGAAGTTATTTTTATGAGCATGTAATATGTTTACCAATCGTATGCAATGAAAACCTTTCATGATCACACCTCGTGCTTCCGCCTTAGAAAGGGGTGTGACAGTATCGAACCACTCGCAACCAAAATCGAAATATCAAAAATCGTCGCACCGAATACTTGAAACGTGCAGCTGATCGATCAGGCTACCAACCGATCGAACAGCCAGCCGATCGGACTGCTGTCCGATCGGACAGGCTGTCCGATCGAGCTGCCTGGCCGATCAGCCAACACTTTCCTCATCCGATCGGCCAACACTTAATCGATTTTTCAACATGTTCGATGCACTTGGAGTGCCACCCAATCGAACAGCCGTCTGATCAGGTGACACCCTGCTGAGAACTTGTCTTGCTAAAAATACCTAACCGATCGGGTTGCCGGCCGATCGAATAGCCGTCCAATCGACCGACCTGAAGGGTAAAGATACTTCAATGTTTTCAAATGCTACAACGAAAACTTCAAAAGTCAAACCATCATACACAAACACATCCTTCTCAAAGGAAGAAACAATCCACTCGAATAGCCATCCGATCGGCCTACCGACCGACCGGACAGCGGTCTGAATGGACTGTCAACCGAACGGTCAGCCGTCCGATCGAACTACCGTCCGATCGACCAGCTGTCCGACTCTCCAACACTTGTTTTCCGTTTTACACGTCGCTTATTATTATGCTATCAAACTATTCAGGCTAACCCTACTCGCTAAGCGCTCCCTTCAATCCATCAACTGCTGTGAGTATACTCGATCCCTTTTTGCTTTATGCACTTTTGGGTGTTACATACGTTACAACTATTCAAATCACATCAAACACACTACTCAATACTATTTGAACGCTAACCGTTAATGCATGTTATACGTGGCTTATGAATGCTTGTTTGTTATGTTTACACATGGAATGCTGTCTACCTGCCTTAGCAACGATAGTACTATAGTTTTGTAACACCTCGAAAATTTACGTCCAATAATATACTGACACGTGTCATGGACTTTGAATATGTGAAAACATACTTTAGAGGGACTAAAGTTGACAAACAATGGAACTATGTGAATATAAGGGTCCAAAGTGTCAACAATTGATAAATAGGCCCTACAATAACCCTACATAATGTTTATAATCTTAAACGGATAAATCATGGATCATACGAAGCGGAAAATGAAAGAAAGTGAGGAATTACAAACTACAGGGGCTAAAAGTGTCAACATGTTGAAAGTATACCTCTGAGTGATCTTTTGGCAGATCCGAAGCTTTGTAATGATAAAATATACTCACTAGAATATGCAGTAAAAATTTCATAAAGTTTCGTTAACGTGTGAGAAAGATATGATCAAATTCGTATACGAAGGGTTAAAAAGTGTAAATCTCATAATTCCTTGTTCGGAAACCTTTCTCCAAGCATTCAAGACCTTCCAATGCATGGCCACACTCCCTAGGACACCCCTGACCTGCTTTCACTGACTTTGCATGATAAAAATGTCGGAAAGATCGAATAACAAGAGTGCAGGGACTGAACATGCAACAAAACAACAAAGTTTGAGAATCAGCACCCTCGCGTAGCGCGAGGACCCGTCGCGTCGCGCGACGGGGGTGTTTTCGCAGCAGAATTGGCAGATGCCAGTTATCAGGTCTGTTTTGGTTGTAACCAGCTGTAATCGATTCAAGGGGCTCACCAATGAACTTTCATGCAACTAGGGACACTTGTATACTTCTTACAACAATCCTAGACTCACATGGCAGCCTCTAAACAGATCAAAGTGATGATAAAAGGGTCTTGAAGTAGTAAACTATGAACACTTACACTTTCAAAATTCACAAGATCAACTTCTGAAGCTTCCTGGACGTCAAGACATCTTCCTAGTGATCTCTAAGCTTTATTAGGACCATTGTAAGTATTCATAACCTTTGCAAATTCGTTCTAGCTTAGTTTATCAACCGAAAGTCAATCCATCGTAAATTTAGTTTGACTTTGTGATTAAACGAAATGTGCTCAGTCTTTTCTCAAATTGAAAGTACCTACAAGTTGGTATTTATGTGGGTAACAAACCCTCAAAAGGGTATTTTCAGATTCCCACTCTAAATATGTTAATTGTCGAGTCAAAGCTTGTTTCAAAAAGTCAACAGAATGTGTTTTTGCAAATTTAAGCATGATTAACAATGTAGGCTACATGCAACCTGTTTGATCATCAAAATAACTTTGTAATTAATGTAAGAACATGTTTCAACATGATCAACTCGACAATTTTCAGTTTAAACCCGAATCGGAACCGAAAGTCGCATAAATTGACTTTTTCTTTGACTTTCAGTTCTGATCCGTTCATGCATGTTTGAGATCTGCATTAGAGCATATTTTGGACCAATTTTCATATAAGTTTAACTCTCTGAGATTTTACAACTTGGTTCAATGCTTAACCGATTCATATGCATGTTTCCGATTTATGCTTAAAGTTGACTATTTTACCCTTTTTACTATAAAACGTGATTTTTGAAAAAGTGAAAGAGTAGAAACATTTGCTACTGATTTATAAACTTGCACCTAAAATTTGATATCAGTTTGAGGTCCAGATTAAGAGTTATGCTCAATATCGTAATTTGAAAGCCTTATGTTACTTAAACGGCGTAATTAGCATATAACCTATTTAAACCCACTTTTTGATATCAAAATTTTTACCCACTGATGTTATATAATATTTTGGGATTCTTAAAGATTTTTATTTAATTTTTGGCTGATCATATCATAGGTCTCTAAGTTTAATTCGGTAAATACCGATTTTGCCCTTTTAAGCCATAAAATGAGTTTTACAAATCCTTTTGACTCCAAACCTTTTTCTACTGATTTTATTTGTTAAATAAAATATTTTGAGCATTCTGGAAATATAAAAATATCAGCTTTCTTTTAAAAACCCGGAAACGGCTCTAAATCGCCTTCTTAAGCGTTTTTAACGCATAATATGTACTATAGCCATATTAAACATATAAGGTTGATACCTACTGATGTTTTTAGTATATTTTTATAAAATAACAGTAAGTACAAGTTTATAAACTCAGGTTTCCAATTTTGACATTTTTAGCCCTTGTGAAATTACCAAAATACCCCTAAGGTGCATAGTTTGGTTTTAAATGATAAGTTTCACATATAGAATATACCCTACTGTTATAACATGTTAAATTAAGTATATTTACAGTATAAACCAGAATTTAACTCAGATTTCTAATTTAACTCTTTTATAATCTTTTAAATGACCAAAATGCCCTTATGAGGCATAAATTGTGTTTAAATCCGTTTTGGGCATAATAGGAGATAACTTACTGATATTATAACATATTTAGAGCATATTATCTCAGGGAACTTGCATATGACTCTTACGGTTACCCGTAACGCTCTTTTCGCGTTCGGTTCGGTTTATGTAACTAGTTTGCATAAATTGACCGAGACGGGTCAAACATTATCATTTTTGTCTCAAAATCCAGAATGTATTTAGTATACCCATATTATACAAGTATTCAAACTTGTCGGGTCTAAATCACATTCTATCCGGTCTTCGCTTAATCGTGCGTTTGAACCATATCGTCCTTTAAACTAGCCGGTCTAAGCATAAGCTTAAATAAAGACCCGTTAGAAATCTAATAGGTTATTATAAACCTTCGTTCCAGATTAGGAGCACCGGTAAAAGCTACTTGCATTTTGCTAGTTGAGATTTATACTTTACTCAGGTAAATACTTTTAACTTATTTTCCCTTTACAGGCTTGGGTTACGGTATATAGAATACCGCTTGATCGAGCATCAAATCTTACATCTTTGAATGGTTAATTGAATAATTTGATTGACTCGTTTAAACAGTCTTGTTCACTTAAAGCCTTTGGGGGGTTAATGACCATGTCCCGGATATCCTCGGCATCATCTTACGAGATGGCCACGACCTGAGCACGGGGTGTAGGCGTACACCTGTCAGTGTATAACTCTAATGTGGAGGATCTATTGATCTTTAACCCGGACAAGATCCGGGCTACTGAACGCACAAGTAACATGTAATTCGTTCACAAGATTATTATATTAAATAATTATCCCAAGTTATAAAATGTTTTGTGCCATGTGCATTCAAATCAATTTTCAACCATTTTCAAAATGAGTCAGTTAAATTGTATTTACCAGTGTAAACTGACGTATTTTCCCAAAAGGTTAAGTGCAGGTACTACACGTAATAGGCTGGCTGTCTTCTAGAGCGTCCACAATAAGTCTCGCAAGCTTGGACGACAATAAACTGTTGAACAATATCTTATTTTTGTTTTGATCCGTCTGTGGATCCGTTTCGACTATCAGTGATATTTAATATTACACTTTATTAAAGTTGAAATGAATCTATCTTTGCTTCCGCTGTGCATTTATATATTGTGTTGTTTGTATATGATGATACCAATTACGTCACGATACTCCCCACCGGGCCCACCGGTGACACGTGGAAAATAGGGGTGTGACAGGTTGGTATCAGAGCCAACCCTGAGTGAATTAAACACTAGTCTTTTGTGTTTAATCTCAGTAACACAATTGCACATTCCTCGATTCTCGAGTCTAGACAAAGAACTTAGGAAATTTCCAAATTTTTGTTTTATTTTCTAACTTTGTCTTACATATATATTTGTTGTATCACTTGTTGTTTTTGACAGGATCACCAGAATGCCACCACGTATGAGAGGTAGAGGCCGAGGACAAGGAGCACATGTAGCTCCAAACGACCACGAGGCCGGGCCGTCACACCGGCGAACACCTTCGGATCCTCACAACACTGATGCTCAAGACCTTTGGAGGTCTTTTACCGAACCTGCTAGGCGCTTAGTCTCACTGAGTACCTCTCCTTCAATCCCGCACTCCTTTGGGCCTCATTCGGAGAATGAGCCCCACAACTCACAACAGTCCTACATTCCCTTAATAGGACACAATTCACCTTTTAACCAACCATCACCTGTCTTCCATGGTCAGTTCAACCCTGATGACTACTTAGCAGCAGCAGTGGGTTTTAACCCACTTGGACCAGAAGACCACTTTTCTGGTGGCAACCCGATGGACATTGATGAGGATACTGATCCTGCTATGCCACCCTCCGGAACACCGAATCATCCCATTGAGATTTCAGACGGGTCACCGTTTATGGGATCACCTTACAATGGTCCCGATAGCTTTGAGGAGAACTTCAAGCAGCACGACTGGGTGTTTACCCCCAGTTATCATAACTCTCCTTTGCACCAGCCCCATCACTCTCCTCTTCACCAGCCTTACCATAACTCTCCTCTTCACCAGTCTTACCATAACTCTCCCCTGCACCTGCCTCACCACTCTCCCCTACACCAGCCACAGCAGCAGCAGAATCCTTCCGAGGATTCCCGACTTGTAGCGGTCACTCCGCCAGCAGCACCACCTCCGCTTCAGCCTCCCTCGCCTCCGAGGCAAAGGAGAACTACCTTGCGGATGTCCGCACGAGGGGGAGTGCGTATTAGCACCCCTCCACTTTCGAGTGGCAGCCGGTACTCACCGGTCCACGAAGAAACAGAGATGGGTGAATCTTCACACCCCGTCTCTGAAGTAGCATCTGCGCCAGTCGCGCCACAGCCACCATTGGGTTTTGGAGACCCAATCCCCGCTTACACCGGTGCTGCAGCATTCAACCCCTTCGAGCAGCAGATTCACACGGGGTATAACTTTACGGAGGATCCCTATTGGATAGCAGCAAACTCCAACACTTTCCACCAAGAAGGTCCCTACGGAGGTCCCTGGGCTACGGGACCCTCGACCTATGGGTACCCATCATACGGGTATCAGCAGTCACAGCCTTCTCAACCTCCACATTATCAACCGCAACCTCCTCAACCCCCGCATTATCAGCAACCACCTCAGGCACCGGCGATGTCACCGCCCCAAATGCAAGAAATCCTTCATGAGATACAAGAGGTGCGTCAAGAGATGCGGCATGAGTTGCGGCATGATCGGAGGCATAACCAGGGGATGTTTAAGAAGATGGTGGATCTAATCAAGGGTAAAAGCAAGAAGGGTCATTGAATCCTTTGTTTGTTGGTTATTTTAGTGTGGTACTCATGTCCCTGCGTGGACATTTATTTATTTTAGTACTCTACCCCTGCGAGGGTATTTCTTTCTGTTCTGCCCCTGCGTGGGCATATCTTTTTATTTGACCCCTGCGTGGGTTTGTTTGTTTTGTTATTTGGCCCCTGCGTGGGCATGTGGTTTATGTAAAAGACCCGTTTAGGGCAAACTCGTACTGATTTAAATTTTATTTTGAATGGTTAATTTAAGGTTTTCATTTTTAATTATGTGCATAAACATAGTGTATAAATAAATGAAAAATAACATTTATTATTTTGATGTACCATTTTAATAAAATAATAAGGATCTTAAAAAGGTAAAACCTAGCTGTTATGTTGTCATAAATCTAGCCAATATGGTGGAACCTGTTTAAAAAGATTCAAATCTCTGTTAACATCTGTAAACATGTTAACATTCTTGGCTAGTGTGATCCGAAAAATCACACACGCCACCCTTTTAATAAATTATCCAAGATTATATTTTATATATATATATTTGGTTGTGACATAATGCCTACGGGTGTAATTAATGTCATATAAAACAAAAAGGCAGCTGTAGTTTATAAACTCCCTGCCAAGAAAAGGATTTATTTGTCTTTTTATACAAGCTTTAATCCTATAAGATCTAAATTTGTAATTTAGAAATTTGTCTACGTGACTAGGCTTATTATGCCAATATTATATTTCATTCTAAAGAGATTACTAGTAAAAATCCTGAATGAAATTATTAAATTAACTAATATGGCTTTTATTTACCATGGTTAATAAATCGTCAAGAACGATAATACTGTTTAGACTTCTAAATAGACCTTGTCCTTATTTTATGTAGCAATTTAGACTACATGGCTAAGTCTGAAGAATTAAACAGTCGTCCAGCAGAAAACCCTGATAATACTAAAATATTAGTAACGGGTGCGGAGTTGAAAGCATTAGTGAATGATGCTGTTATCGAAGCGCTAAATAGACAGTATAGTGAATCGAGCGGGACCCGGAGTAGGACCCGATCTGCACCACGTTCCAAACCGAAAGTCCACTCGGAGGCTCATAGCAAGCCGCCCTCTAAGAAAGTTGGACCTAAGAAAGATGAGCTCAATAGGGATGATGAGGATCATCACTCCTCTAACCAAAATAGTGTCCCGATAAAGAAGATCAAGCAGAAACAGGAACCGCATAGTAAGTCCTGTACGTTTAAATATTTCGTCTCATGTAAACCCAGAGACTTTACTGGGGAGAAAGGAGCGGTCGACTGCATGACCTGGTTGGACGAAATGGATACAGTAGTAGATATCAGCGGGTGTGCTGATCGGGATGTAGTGAAATACGTATCCCAATCGTTCAAAGGAGACGCACTGGCGTGGTGGAAATCTCTCATACAAACTGCTGGAAAGATCCCACTCTACAGTATGTCATGGGATCAGTTTGTTGCACTTATTAAAGAGAATTTTTGCCCACAACATGAAGTTGAAAGGATCGAGTCAGACTTCTTATCTTTGGTGATGAAAAATTTAGACTGCCAGGCATACCTCACCACTTTTAATACTCTATCTCGGTTGGTCCCGTACTTGGTAACCCCAGAACTGAAAAGGATTGCCCGTTTCATCGGGGGTTTAGCCCCTGAAATTAAAGAAAGTGTTAAGGCATCGAGGCCTACAACTTTCAGATCAGTAGCTGATCTATCTCTATCTCTCACCATGGACGTAGTCAGGTTGAGAGCACTCAGGAACTCAGAAGAGAATAAGAGAAAGCGTGAGGACGATACCTCACGAAGATCAGAAAAGAGACACCGAGGAAATAACGACCACATGAAAGGGTCGGGATCTAAGAGAGATGGGCAACAATCGGGGGATAAGCCCAAATGTAAAACTTGTAAGAAGAACCACTTTGGGAAGTGTCGTTTGGAGTCGAGATCACAGTCTCACGTGAGATCTTGTGGGATTTGCAAATCCACGGATCATAAGACTTTGGAGTGTAAGAAGTTGAAGGATGCGACATGTTATGGTTGCAACGAAAAAGGGCACATTAAGTCTAATTGCCCAAAGAACGCCAGGAAAACCGATGATGGAAAGAAGACCAATGCGAGGGTCTTCAAGATGGACGCTAAGGAAGCTGTTCAAGATGACAACGTTATTACAGGTACTTTTCTTGTAAATGATGTTTTTGCTAGAGTATTGTTTGATTCTGGAGCAGATAAGTCTTTTGTTGATGATAAGTTCTGTAAGTTATTAAACCTACCTGTTAGAACCTTAAGCGTAAAATACGAGGTGGAATTAGCTGATGGAACCATAGAAACAGCCTCAACTGTTTTAGATGGATGTGTTATATCCATTAGGAATCATTCTTTTCCTTTATCCTTACTTCCCTTTAAGCTAGCCGGCTTTGATGTAGTTATAGGCATGGATTGGTTATCGCATAACCAAGCCCAGATTGTATGCAACAGGAAGCAAGTGATAGTCAAAACCCCGTCTGGGGAGTCACTTACCATTCAAGGGGATACTCAGCATGGATTGCCTGAGCAAATGTCCATGCTCAAGGCATCTAGATGCTTGGGAAAGGGTTGTGTCATTTATATGGCACAAGTT
This sequence comes from Helianthus tuberosus, assembly GCA_030545235.1. Classification (NCBI taxonomy): domain Eukaryota; kingdom Viridiplantae; phylum Streptophyta; class Magnoliopsida; order Asterales; family Asteraceae; genus Helianthus; species Helianthus tuberosus. The sequence continues at coordinate 205,794,059 of CM060441.1, forward strand.
ACTATTGATGAGCCAAAGCCCAAGATTGAAGACATCCCTATCATTTCGGAATATCCTGAAGTTTTTCCCGAAGAACTACCTGGTTTACCACCAGATAGGCAAGTGGAATTCCGAATTGACATCATCCCGGGTGCGGCACCAGTAGCGAGAGCACCTTATAGGTTAGCACCAACGGAGATGAAGGAGTTAAGGACGCAGTTAGATGATCTGTTAGCTAAAGGTTTTATTAGACCTAGTTCGTCCCCTTGGGGAGCGCCGATCTTGTTTGTCAAGAAGAAGGATGGATCGATGCGTCTGTGCATCGATTACCGTGAGCTTAATAAGGCCACTATCAAAAATAGGTATCCTTTGCCCAGGATCGACGATCTGTTCGATCAATTACAAGGAGCAAGCTACTTTTCTAAGATCGACTTGAGGTCAGGCTATCATCAGTTGAAGGTCAAGGATGAAGATGTACACAAGACAGCGTTTAGGACTCGTTATGGACATTACGAGTTCCTAGTGATGCCTTTTGGGCTCACTAATGCACCGGCCGCATTCATGGATCTCATGAATCGCGTCTGCAAGCCTTATCTGGATAAATTTGTCATCGTCTTTATTGATGACATTCTCATCTATTCGAAGAGCCAAGCTGACCACGAGAAACACCTTCGTTGTATTCTCAAACTTCTACATCAAGAGAAACTCTACGCCAAATTTTCGAAGTGCGAATTTTGGCTTCGAGAAGTCCAATTCCTTGGACATGTGGTAAGTGAGCGTGGTATCCAAGTGGATCCCGCTAAGGTAGAAGCAGTTATGAATTGGCAAGAGCCAAAGACACCTACTGAGATTCGCAGTTTTCTGGGTTTAGCAGGATATTATAGGCGTTTTATCGAAAACTTTTCAAGGATTGCTGCGCCCCTAACTTCGTTGACGCGTAAGAAGGTTAAGTTTGACTGGGGTCCTAAGCAGCAGGAATCCTTTGACATTCTGAAGAAAAAGTTGAGCAATGCACCGGTGTTAACATTGCCCGATGGTATAGAAGAATTTGTGGTGTATTGTGATGCATCACACACTGGTATGGGCTGTGTACTCATGCAGAAAGGCAAGGTTATTGCCTACGCTTCGCGACAGCTAAAGGTGCACGAAAAGAACTACACCACACACGACTTGGAGCTGGGTGCCGTTGTATTTGCATTAAAACTTTGGAGACATTACTTATATGGAACCAAGTGTGTGATCTATTCGGATCATAAGAGCCTTCAACATTTGTTCAATCAGAAGGACTTGAACATGCGACAAAGACGATGGATGGAAACTCTAAATGATTATGATTGTGAGATAAAATACCATCCAGGCAAAGCAAATGTAGTTGCTGATGCCTTAAGCAGAAAAGAAAGAGTGAAGCCGATAAGAATCAATGCCAAGCGCATCGAAATCAGGAATAGTTTGAACGAAAGGGTGTTAGCTGCACAGAAGGAAGCTGTGTTGGAAGCTAACTATCCTGAAGAAAAACTGGGAGTAACTGAGGAGCAGTTATCCCATGACAAGGACGGAATGCTAAGATTGAATGGACGAATATGGGTTCCAGTTTATGGAGGACTTCGGGATGTTATCCTCCAGGAAGCCCACAGTTCCAAATATTCCGTTCATCCTGGAGCCGATAAGATGTACCAGGATCTAAAGGCAAATTATTGGTGGATTGGTTTGAAAAAGTCTGTAGCTGCTTATGTAGCTAAGTGTTTGACTTGTGCGCAAGTCAAAGTTGAACACCAGAAGCCGTCAGGTTTGTTACAACAACCTGAAATTCCCACATGGAAGTGGGAGATGGTGACGATGGATTTCATCACCAAGTTGCCAAAGACGAGAAAGGGAAATGACACTATATGGGTCATAGTAGATAGACTGACGAAGTCAGCACATTTTCTACCCATCAAGGAGACTTATAGCTCCGATATGTTAGCCCAGTTATACGTTGATAAGATTGTAGCTTTGCATGGAATACCTGTGTCTATTATCTCTGATAGAGATACTAGATACACGTCACATTTTTGGAAAAGTTTCCAACAATCGTTGGGCACTCGTTTAAATTTTAGTACGGCTTATCATCCTCAGACTGACGGTCAGAGTGAGCGTACTATTCAAACGTTGGAAGACATGCTATGTGCATGTGCGACCGATTTGGTTGGTAGTTGGGATAAGAACCTACCATTAATTGAATTCTCCTACAATAATAGCGCCTTTTGAGGCCTTATACGGTAGAAAGTGTAGATCGCCCATTTGTTGGGCGGAAGTTGGAGATGTCCAACTATCAGGACCAGAGATAGTTTTTGAGACAATGGACAAGATTGTCCAGATTCGCGATCATTTGAAAGCTGCCAGGGAAAGGCAGAAAAGTTATGCGGATCCAAAGTGTAAGACTTTTCACTTCGAAGTAGGTGATAAAGTGTTGCTTAAGGTATCACCCTGGAAGGGGGTGATGCGATTTGGTAAGAAAGGCAAGCTAAGCCCGAGATACATAGGACCTTTCGAGATTATCGAACGTGTCGGGTCAGTTGCTTATAAGTTAAACTTGCCTGAAGAACTTAGCGCTATCCATAATGTGTTCCACATCTGTAATTTGAAGAAGTGTTTCGCTGATGAATCACTGGTTATACCGCATACGGATGTACATATAGATGAGAGCTTGAAATTCATGGAGAAACCATTTTCGATTGAGGATCGACAGGTGAAGAAGCTTCGAAGGAAACATGTACCTATTGTAAAGGTCAAATGGGATGCCCGTAGAGGTCCCGAATACACATGGGAGGTAGAATCCACGATGAAAGAAAAATACCCTCATCTGTTTCAGTAAATCTCGAGGTCGAGATTTCTTTTAAGGGGGTGAGGATGTAACACCTCGAAAATTTACGTCCAATAATATACTGACACGTGTCATGGACTTTGAATATGTGAAAACATACTTTAGAGGGACTAAAGTTGACAAACAATGGAACTATGTGAATATAAGGGTCCAAAGTGCAACAATTGATAAATAGGCCCTACAATAACCCTACATGATGTTTATAATCTTAAACGGATAAATCATGGATCATACGAAGCGGAAAATGAAAGAAAGCGAGGAATTACAAACTACAGGGGCTAAAAGTGTCAACATGTTGAAAGTATACCTCTGAGTGATCTTTTGGCAGACCCGAAGCTTTGTAATGATAAAATATACTCACTAGAATATGCAGTAAAAATTTCATAAAGTTTCGTTATCGTGTGAGAAAGATATGATCAAATTCATATACGAAGGGTTAAAAAGTGTAAATCTCATAATTCCTTGTTCGGAAACCTTTCTCCAAGCATTCAAGACCCTCCAATGCATGGCCACACTCCCTAGGATACCCCTGACCTGCTTTCACTGACTTTGCATGATAAAAATGTCGAAAAGATCGAATAACAAGAGTGCAGGGACTGAACATGCAACAAAACAACAAAGTTTGAGAATCAGCACCCTCGCGTAGCGCGAGGACCCGTCGCGTCGCGCGACGGGGGTGTTTTCGCAGCAGAACTGGCATATGCTAGTTATCAGGTCTGTTTTGGTTGTAACCAGCTGTAATCGATTCAAGGGGCTCACCAATGAACTTTCATGCAACTAGGGACACTTGTATACTTCTTACAACAATCCTAGACTCACATGGCAGCCTCTAAACAGATCAAAGTGATGATAAAAGGGTCTTGAAGTAGTAAACTATGAACACTTACACTTTCAAAATTCACAAGATCAACTTTTGAAGCTTCCTAGACGTCAAGACATCTTCCTAGTGATCTCTAAGCTTTATTAGGACCATTGTAAGTATTCATAACCTTTGCAAATTCGTTCTAGCTTAGTTTATCAACCGAAAGTCAATCCATCGTAAATTTAGTTTGACTTCGTGATTAAACGAAATGTGCTCAGTCTTTTCTCAAATTGAAAGTACCTACAAGTTGGTATTTATGTGGGTAACAAACCCTCAAAAGGGTATTTTCAGATTCCCACTCTAAATATGTTAATTGTCGAGTCAAAGCTTGTTTCAAAAAGTCAACAGAATGTGTTTTTGCAAATGTAAGCATGATTAACAATGTAGGCTACATGCAACCTGTTTGATCATCAAAATAACTTTGTAATTAATGTAAGAACATGTTTCAACATGATCAACTCGACAATTTTCAGTTTAAACCCGAATCGGAACCGAAAGTCGCATAAATTGACTTTTTCTTTGACTTTCAGTTCTGATCCGTTCATGCATGTTTGAGATCTGCATTAGTGCATATTTTGGACCAATTTTCATATAAGTTTAACTCTCTGAGATTTTACAACTTGGTTCAATGCTTAACCGATTCATATGCATGTTTCCGATTTATGCTTAAAGTTGACTATTTTACCCTTTTTACTATAAAACGTGATTTTTGAAAAAGTGAAAGAGTAGAAACATTTGATACTGATTTATAAACTTGCACCTAAAATTTGATATCAGTTTGAGGTCCAGATTAAGAGTTATGCTCAATATTGTAATTTGAAAGCCTTATGTTACTTAAACGGCGTAATTAGCATATAACCTATTTAAACCCACTTTTTGATATCAAACTTTTTACCCACTGATGTTATATAATATTTTGGGATTCTTAAAGATTTTTATTTAATTTTTGGCTGATCATATCATAGGTCTCTAAGTTTAATTCGGTAAATACCGATTTTGCCCTTTTAAGCCATAAAATGAGTTTTACAAATCCTTTTGACTCCAAACCTTTTTCTACTGATTTTATTTGTTAAATAAAATATTTTGAGCATTATGGAAATATAAAAATATCAGCTTTCTTTTAAAAACCCGGAAACGGCTCTAAATCGCCTTCTTAAGCGTTTTTAACGCATAGTATGTACTATAACCATATTAAACATATAAGGTTGATACCTACTGATGTTTTTAGTATATTTTTATAAAATAACAGTAAGTACAAGTTTATAAACTCAGGTTTCCAATTTTGACATTTTTAGCCCTTGTGAAATTACCAAAATACCCCTAAGGTGCATAGTTTGGTTTTAAATGATAAGTTTCACATATAGAATATACCCTACTGTTATAACATGTTAAATTAAGTATATTTACAGTATAAACCAGAATTTAACTCAGATTTCTAATTTAACTCTTTTATAATCTTTTAAATGACCAAAATGCCCTTATGAGGCATAAATTGTGTTTAAATCCGTTTTGGGCATAATAGGAGATAACTTACTGATATTATAACATATTTAGAGCATATTATCTCAGGGAAATTGCATATGACTCTTACGGTTACCCGTAACGCTCTTTTCGCGTTCGGTTCGGTTTATGTAACTAGTTTGCATAAATTGACCGAGACGGGTCAAACATTATCATTTTTGTCTCAAAATCCAGAATGTATTTAGTATACCCATATTATACAAGTATTCAAACTTTTCGGGTCTAAATCACATTCTATCCGGTCTTCGCTTAATCGTGCGTTTGAACCATATCGTCCTTTAAACTAGCCGGTCTAAGCATAAGCTTAAATAAAGACCCGTTAGAAATCTAATAGGTTATTATAAACCTTCGTTCCAGATTAGGAGCACCGGTAAAAGCTACTTGCATTTTGCTAGTTGAGATTTATACTTTACTTAGGTAAATACTTTTAACTTATTTTCCCTATACAGGCTTGGGTTACGATATATAGAATACCGCTTGATCGAGCATCAAATCTTACATCTTTGAATGGTTAATTGAATAATTTGATCGACTCGTTTAAACAGTCTTGTTCACTTAAAGCCTTTGGGGGGTTAATGACCATGTCCCGGATATCCTCGGCATCATCTTACGAGATGGCCACGACCTGAGCACGGGGTGTAGGCGTACACCTGTCAGTGTATAACTCTAATGTGGAGGGTCTATTGATCTTTAACCCGGACAAGATCCGGGCTACTGAACACACAAGTAACATGTAATTCGTTCACAAGATTATTATATTAAATAATTATCCCAAGTTATAAAATGTTTTGTGCCATGTGCATTCAAATCAATTTTCAACCATTTTCAAAATGAGTCAGTTAAATTGTATTTACCAGTGTAAACTGACGTATTTTCCCAAAAGGTTAAGTGCAGGTACTACACGTAATAGGCTGGCTGTCTTCTAGAGCGTCCACAATAAGTCTCGCAAGCTTGGACGACAATAAACTGTTGAACAATATCTTATTTTTGTTTTGATCCGCCTATGGATCCGTTTCGACTATCAGTGATATTTAATATTACACTTTATTAAAGTTGAAATGAATCTATCTTTGCTTCCGCTGTGCATTTATATATTGTGTTGTTTGTATATGATGATACCAATTACGTCACGATACTCCTCACCGGGCCCACCGGTGACACGTGGAAAATAGGGGTGTGAAAAGTTTGGACTCAGCACCCGTTCGCTGGGGTTGTTAAGGACAATTACTTGCATGGATTACGGTGGTAATCATGTATTGCGAACTGCATCTGGCAGTCAACCCGCAGTCATTGGTATCGATGGATCTATGTCGATAACTAACGTGCTTCATTTCACTATGTGTACATGTTGTTTATGCGTAAACGAATTCGAACTTTATATGCTATTATCAAACTTGTGTGCTCACCTTTATATTTTATGTATTGACTTTATTTTAACGTATGTGACAGGTGCTTATGATGCACATCTGGTAGGAAACCGAAGCTAGAATAAAGCTTTTGAGCCCAACAAATAGTTGTCTGTAGTAATTGAACCAAGGGTCTCTAGAGGCAGATAAACAATTGCTCTATTTAAATCTGAGTTGTCGGGACAGAATGATTTGCCTAGACTTTATCTGTGATAATTTGTTTACTGTTTGAGACATGGTATGGGACATGTTATTTTAAATTGAATAGTAATGATAATTGTTATGGAAACTTCTGGACAATCTGTTTCGCTCAGTGCCATGCCCCAATGTTTTCGCCATCGGTTGAGGTGTGACAGATTGGTATCAGAGCCATAACCATAGGGAATTAGGCAAGACACGACCTAGTCCGGGTCGATGTCTCAGAGACCTAGTCTATAGTTAGGAACCAACAGACCGACTTGTGCATATCCGGTAGGGATTATGTACGAGCTTATCTCTCGATATTCTCGCTTATGCTACACTATCACTGCACTCGAATTTTCAACTATGAAAGAGTAACTAAGTCAAGATTAGGTGTGAAAACCGCAAATTCTCGACTGAAGTTGATAATCAACCCGCATTTTATTTACAAACGGGGAGAATTATGCCAAATCAGGAGTGAAATCCGTATTTTGATGAATAATCTCCTCTATTTTATTAAAACAGGGACGAAGTTGTTAAGATAGGCGTGAAACCCTAACCTTGACGACTTGTTCCGCCCATTTTACAAAACTCTCACCAAAGTCTCGACGGACTCCAATGACCTGAAGTCACGATACGACTAACGGGATGCGTGCCCAACGCCCAAGAATCGAGGCAAAGGCACTGCCCGGTAGGTCAAGCGTGCACGACAAGTCCATGTGAATAGTCGAACCACTTTGGTTAGTCAATGTCTAATAGCCGCATACGATCCATTCCTCGATTTTTATGTGTTTCGATTCTGAGCCCGCAACTGCCAACTCTGATGATTCGTTGATTTTATGTGTTTATAGGTGAATTTACCTGTTTATGTGTTTAAATTTTGGGAAACTTGCTCAATTTTGTTTTCACATCGATCGACATGCACGACTCGCACTGCATTTCTACCTTAAAACGCCAACAAATCGCTAGATTGTGGACGATCTTAGGATATGATATACGCTAATACTACGCTACTCGACATACTAAAACGCGAACGCTATATTCGAACACTCGCTAACTGGGAATAATAGGCTTCTGTATTCTGACTACATCTTGTAACTAAATGCGTATGTGCTTCTGTGCTTATGTGTTCTACGTGCTTATGTGCTTCTGTGTTTTGTGAATCGGTGATTATGTGACTACGTGTTTACGTGATGTATGTGTTCCTGAGCTTTAGTAAACGTTAGATGTGTGAGGTGAGATTCGAATACGGTGTGTTGAGTCCTGTGACGATGTCTGTTGCAGACAATGTCATCTGGATCCCGTCACCCACTTTCTCGTCAAGAGAAGAGAGACAAGCGCCTTGCTGCTATCATCGCCAAGCAAGTAGCAAAAGCCGTAAGTGATGTCTACGAGAACGTCAGCAAATCATCTGAGGAGTCGAGAACCGAAGCTCCTAAAGCTGCTACCAAGACTACTTTCAATTTCAAGCAATTCAAGTCTTGTGGGCCAAAGGAATTCACTGGCGAGGAAGGCCCTACAGCGTTATTCCAATGGTTTGATTCCATCGAGGTCACTCTACGACAGAGCGGTTGCCCAGACGATCTTCGTACTCTGAATGCTACCGGCGTTTTCCAGTCCCGCGCATTAGACTGGTGGACGGCCGAGAGGAACAAGCGGGGAAACGATGCAGCCTACGGTCTGTCGTGGGACGAACTCAAGGAGGTCATGCTGGAAGAATTCTGCCCTCCTTATGAATGCCAAAAGTTAGAAGATGAATTCTGGCTCATACAGCAGAAGGAAGGTGACAACGCTGCTCTCACTACTCGCTTCAAGCATCTCAGCATCATCTGCCCTGACCAAGTCAAGACTCCGGAGATCACAATCAAGAAGTATATCCGAGCTTTGCCCGACTGCGTTGCAGATTTCGTGCAAGCGGCTAAGACTAAGACGATCGAAGAGACTTACCTACTGGCCGCCGAAATCAACGACAAGAGGGTCAAGGCTGGTGTCTGGGATAAAACTTCAAAGCACCTACATCAAGCTACCACCGACGCACCAACTGCTGAAACCACCACCTCGTCGAGCAACAAGAGGAAGAACAAGAGAAAGAACAGCTCCAGCAACAAGAACTGTGCGATCACTGCTGCACCGATTCAAGCTGTACCAGCCCAACATCGTCAAGGAGCGGCGCCTGTGGCAAATGCACCGCCTGCTAAGCGTGCATATGTTGGTGCATGTTATGTGACAACAGCGTTGGTTTGGTCTTTGGATATTGAACACGTGTTTGGGCCGCGAAGACTCGCGAAGACTTATGAAGACTTAATGAATTCGAGTTATTGAAGCCCAAGTTTGTATCTAGTTTATTAGGTCCGAATTTAATGTAATTGTATACGGGCCAGAGCCCAAATCGTGTATGGGAGGTTGTGGTATATAAACAACCTCTTGCTACATGTTTAGGGTTAGACTTTGGTTAGACTTTTGGAGATTGTGTGAGAGCATTCGTATTGTGAGAGAGTTTAGAACAAACAGAAATCGGCTGTTGGGTTCTAGGAGATCTTTAGTGATTGTAAACGTGTTCGTTGGATAATCATAGAAGATCAGTTAGTAAAACGTCTTGTGTTCTTGTTTCTGTTTGATAGATTTATCAAGGGGATTCCGCACCCTTGGTAGATTGTCAGTTTTGTTACGATCCATACGGGATAGGGACCTACAATTGGTATCAGAGCGTTTGCTCTTGTGTACGGTTCAAAACTGATATTACAGATTCAAGGATTTTGTTCGTTTGAAGATTTTCGGATTTTGTGTGAAGAACAAGGAAGAACATCGAAGAACAGTCAAAATTTTCGTGATTTTGATCTGTTTTGGTGTTATTTGGAAGTTGTTTGCTGATTTTTTGGAGTTTTAGTTGGAAAGTTATCAATCAGAAGATTCTACGGTGTAAAAGGTGCTGATTTTTTGGGATTTATTACTGGAAGATTGCTGGTCTCGACAGGGTACTGCTGACTCGCAACCGTGGTTTCGGCTTGTGCTGATTTGACTCGCAACCGTGGTCTCGACTCGCAACTGTGGTCTCGACTTGTGCTGATTTGACTCGCAACCGTGATCTCGACTCGCAACCGTGGTCTCGACTTGCGCTGTTTTGACTCGCAACCGTGATCTCGACTCGCAACAGTGATCTTGACTCGCAACCGTGATCTCGACTCGCAACCGTGAAAGTGGTGGAATTTTTCTAGGCAATCGTAAGAAAAATTTCACTGTTTCGTGTTTAGAGAATTATCCGTAACTCATCTGGACAAACCGTTTGCACCGTTGGACTCCTCGGATTTTTAGGACAAAAAAAAAAAAAAAAAAAAAAAAAAACCTCTGGAAAATCCCGAAAACGGTTTTAAACATTATATATCATTGGAATCGTAATCTCGAGACGAATCTAACGGTATAACTTAGTAAAAACAGGTTTCGGACTAAAATTTGTACGGTTTTACCAGCCTGCTTAAGTTAAAATGTCGAACATGTCCAAATTGAACGAACTCTTAAGGATGGAACATGAGGTAGGCACAACGAACAAACCGCCTAAGATGATGAAGGTGGAGAATTACTTGACATGGAAGGATAGGTTTCAATCTTTCATTGAATATCAGGACACACGCATGTGGATTTGTATTGAAGATGGGTACACAAACCCTACACATGACTTTGAAGGCAGACCGCGTGTCACACCCTATGTGAACATGCAAGATAATGATAAAAGGATGTATGAGGCTGAAAAGAAAGCATTGGCTGCTATCAAGATGTCCCTACCTGATAGCATCAAACACACCTTTAAGAAATATACTACTTCAAAGGAAATGTGGGATGCGTTAGAGAAGAGATATGAGGGAAATCCTGATGTTAAGAAGAACAAAGTTGATCTACTCAAGAAGCAGTTTGCTGTGTTCAAGTTTATGAAAAATGAGTCACTTGAGGACATCATCACGAGATACTACCATCTGATGTCAGAATTGGACAATTATGACATAGATTGTTATTCTGACATAGAGAAAAATGACAAGCTGCTTGATGCTCTACCTACGAAATGGGATATTTACACTCTCATGATAAAGGGAGAAGCAGATTATGAAACAAAGGAACTGGAAGAAGTAGTTGGAAAGCTAAGAGCTTATGAGCTCAGCATGAAAAAGAAGGACACTGGATATGATCAGGTTCAAGATCCAGGGATCTACAATGGGCTTACATCTTCTTCATCTCATGATGCTTCTAGCGACTCTGCTACTGCGTTTCTTTCATGTGATAATGAGCAGGTCACAGTAAATGAGGATGGTGATGTGTGTTTTGTTGCTGCTTCAGGAGGATCAACAGGAGTTAAGAGATCATCAGCTGCTAAACAAAGTAGTAGTAGAAAGTCGATGCCAATGAGTGTGAAGTCTGCTGAAGAACATCTTGCTCTACTTGCTTCGTTTGTTGCCTCTTATGAGAACTATATTCAGGGGAAGATATCTGATCCTGCCACTTTAGATGAAGATTATGATCAGATTGACCCTGATGATCTAGAAGAGATGGATTTACAATGGCAGATGGCCATGATTTCGAGACGTGTGAAGAGGTTCATGAACAGAACTGGAAGGAAGTTTGTGGGAAAAAGTGTTGGTTTTGACAAGGCCAAAGTCAGATGCTTTAATTGCCAAAGTTATGGTCATTTCGCTAGGGAATGTCAGAAACAAAAGCATGAGACTTCGAGTCAGAGTTCAAACAATAGCAATTCATCAAACAACTCTAACTCAAGAGCATTGATCTCTACTGCAAGAGAGGGTTCATATGACTGGAGTATTCACTTGGAAAATGATGAGAATGTCACTCAGGCATTCATGGCAGAGATTGTGCAAATTGATGATGGTGAAGCTACAGTAGATGAGGCTAAAGTTGAGAAGAAGAATGAAGCTGAGGAAGATAAGGCAGATCAGACAACAGATGCTGAAAAGAAAAAGCCACAGTCTGAGCATGAAATGGAAGCTAATGAGAAAGATGAAATCATCAAAAGAATGGAAGCTCAACTTGCTGCTCTCATGGCCAACTCAGACAAATCGACAGGAGAGGTAAGTAACTCTGCCACTTCTGTTTGTTTAAAGTGTCGTGAACTACAGGGTGAAGTTGACAAATTGTCAACTCAAAACAAAAGTCTTGTGAGCGAAATGTCTAACGTAAAAGAATCAAATTTCTTTGCTAAAAGAAACGAGTCATCATATTTGAAAAAGATAAAAGGCTATGAAGCTGAAATTGAAGCTTTAACTTGCAAATTAAATGAAAAACTTCAAGTCATAGACTTAGCTCATGACATGATGGCTGAGAAAACAAAAGAGATTTCTGATAAAAACAAAGAGTTGTCAGATGCACAACTTAAAATTGTTGAACTTGAAAAGAAGTTAGGTCAATTCAGAGATTCTACTTTTGTTATGAAACACATGATGGGTGGGTTAAAGAAGAGTAATGACAAGGCCAGTGTGGGATTCCAGGGATTTAATGAAGTCCCACCTCCTCTTAGTCATAACTATTCTTTCTTGCCTGATGAAGATGACCTCATGGACTTTGGGTCAACATCACCAAGTAGTTCCACGTCACGTCAAGGAAATGTGTTTGAGAATGCTGATGCTAAGAAGGATAATAACAGCAAACCTGTTTTGAAAAAGAATACATCACATCCTAAAAATAACAATCCAACTTTTGTTAAAAAGGTTAATTTTGTTCAAGGAAGTGACATGAAAAACGAAACCGCTGTTATTGAAAATGAATCTAATATAGAGTTTGCTAAAAACAAAAACATAGAAAATTCTGAAACTAAGCAAACTACACCAAATCCTTCTAAGGCATCATCAGAAGAAAAACCCGAATCTAGTTCAAAGGCTTCAGAAAAGAAGTCTTCGAATAAGAGATCGTGCTTCAAATGTCACACCAAGGGACATGTAGCTAGCTGCTGTCCTAACAAAAAGAGTGAAGCACAAGTGAGTGAGAGGAAGAGAGAGAAGTTACCAGAGAATAGTGGTGATAAACAGGAGAAAGTTGCAAATTCTCCAAAGAAATATGCTCCTAAGCAACCAGAGGCTGTTGCTGTTGGTGTAGATAAGGCTGAAAAAGGAACTCCACAAGTTCCACGTTTTCAAAGAAATCAACAAAGATTTCAGCTTAGATCTCCACCAGGCAGATTTGAGAGACCTAGAAGCAGTTCACCAAGAATGAACAATTATAATGCTAATAATTTCAGAAGTCAATGTCAATATCAAAATCGATACCAGAATAATGGTGGTCGAAATTTTTATAACAATGGCTTTAGAAATTACAACAATAATGCTTCTTGGAATCAAAATTCGAGGTACCAAAATCAAAATTTTCAAAGGTCAAATAGTCCAAACATGTATAGGAACCCTCAGGACCAAAGACCTAGTGGAAATCAAAACCCATTTCCATTTCCATCAACAGGTCTGAGATCCAAGACTCCTGTTAGGAGTAATGGATATTGGATGGATGTTCCAGTGGTTGGTGAATTTGGACGACCCAAGACCATTAAGGCTTGGGTCCCCCAATCTAACTAATTTCTTAGTTGGTGTGTGCAGGAGCTGCTAAGGAGGATTATCAACTTATGTTGATAATGGCTGCTCTAGGCATGTGAAGGGGAATGTGAGATTGTTTGATATATTTATATTGATTGATATAAATTGAAGTTCAAAGTGCTGAGTCGACACACTAGATAACCTGGCAGATCTTTATACTAAAGCTTTTGACAGGGCTCGCTTTGAACATTTAGTCGAACTCAACGGGATGAGGAGTCCTGAATAACTGGTTTTTCATAAGAATTTTGTAAATAGTTTACTGCTTTTCTTAAAAAATAAAAAATACAAAAACATTGAAAAATCAAAAACATAAAAAAAAAATTAGAAAATTAAAAATGAGTTATTACTGTGTGAAAAAGAAGAAATGATAGTACATCAGCAAGTTAGACGGTCACACTCAAACTGATTTAAAATGCTTAAGTGTGATAGCAGCTTCATCATATGATGTACCAGTAGGCAAAAGCATGAAATAATCAACTTACCTATGTGATATAAAAATAAACGCACTGAGTATGAGTGGGGAACACATCAGTGGTGTATGGTTTAATGACCTTAAATCTTGTGTTGATAGATTGCCAAAATCTGAAGTTTTGGGTCTTTATACTGTTATTTCATCTGGGGATATCTTGGCTGTCATTCTGTTCAGAACTTAAATTGTACATAACCCCAGGAAAGAAAGTCACTTGGAATTAGCTCATTTCTATTTGAACGTCTGTATGTTGTCCCGATACACACAATTTTGGTCTGATTCTGAAATCTTCTCTGAAAAAAGTCGTGTACCTCCTCTGCTGCATCCAGATATATGCTGACCTGGAGGTGCTAGGCAACGATAGCTTTTGCTGCATCCAGATACATGCTGACCTAGCTGTACGTTGTCGCGCTATAGATCTAATACACCCGAAAGAGGCCCTCTAGTGCCCAAATGAAACCCAATAAACCTATATCAAACTGAGGAAAACTCATTTGATCTGTATATTATATCATCTCTCCTAAAGATCTATTCTGTTCTCTTCTCAACCTATTCCCAGTTAAGATTTCAGAAATCTGGATTGGACTTGTGAAATATGTGGTAGGGAAGATACATGCATGATAGAGTGTGCTGTTTATATTTCCAGGATTTGATTAGTATTTATTTGGGTGTTCATTGTTAAGCAATCAAAACATAATAAAACAAATTATATACAGACCTAGACATTGTCAGGATATCTTCAAGGATGACATCAGTATACTCACCTACTACGATGAATCTTTGTGCATACCTTGATCGTGGGGGTATATCCTGAAGTGGGACACACTAGTATTTCAGTAATAAAAAAAAAAATTACCTTAACGTATCATATGGTAATGGTACTTGAAATGTTCATGCATTTTGTTTAGGTGGACGAACATACTGGTAATCGTCTTGGACTGCTTTTCACGGAAAATTAAATAAAGAATTATCTAATAGTGTGAAAACAGTTTGGTTGTGCTGATATGATCTTCTTACCGGTGATTCTCACAAAAATAGAGTGTTTATTGCTTTTAGTATTTATTTGCTTTCAGAAAATACAAAAATACAAAAATACTGTCTTTTTCTGTTCAAATTCTTAATGTACGGAAAACTGTTATTCGTGGAGGAGTTGTTACTGATAGGGGGAGACGGTGTTAGTAAGCGGGTTCACAATTTTGAAATGATGCAGGTTATGGGGTGTTTGTTTAAAAATTGTGCATGTTGATGCTAAATGGAAATTGCTTAATCTGTGATACAGTTGAATTATCTCTTGAATAATAATAATTGTTTAACTATGTTGAAAAATTCTTATGGTTTCTCGAGATGTTTGTTTTTTAGTATACAGATTGAAGCAGTTTGTTGATGAGAAGTTACTTTGAAGAGATGAGGAGTTTGTTGCTGCTTGGTAGAATCCTCCTTCTACAATGCAGAATGGATGCTGTGAAGACTTATTGAGAATGCTGAATCACAACTTGGAAGATTTGGTGATTGGATACATCAGCTTAGGGGGAGTCTGTTGCTGACAGAGTTCATGTTAAAGCTGACACTATCCAAAGACCAAAGACTGTGATATTCTGAAGACTAAAGTTTCCTTTGCAAGCTATTGTCAAGGGGGAGTTTGTTGGTGCATGTTATGTGACAACAGCGTTGGTTTGGTCTTTGGATATTGAACACGTGTTTGGGCCGCGAAGACTCGCGAAGACTTATGAAGACTTAATGAATTCGAGTTATTGAAGCCCAATCAAGTCCAAGTTTGTATCTAGTTTATTAGGTCCGAATTTAATGTAATTGTATACGGGCCAGAGCCCAAATCGTGTATGGGAGGTTGTGGTATATAAACAACCTCTTGCTACATGTTTAGGGTTAGACTTTGGTTAGACTTTTGGAGATTGTGTGAGAGCATTCGTATTGTGAGAGAGTTTAGAACAAACAGAAATCGGCTGTTGGGTTCTAGGAGATTTTTAGTGATTGTAAACGTTTTCGTTGGATAATCATAGAAGATCAGTTGGTAAACCGTCTTGTGTTCTTGTTTCTGTTTATTTGGTTTATCAAGGGGATTCCGCACCCTTGGTAGATTGTCAGTTTTGTTACGATCCATACGGGATAGGGACCTACAGCATACACTGGGCCACACCCGCTTTGCCCTACTTGTAGCTACCACCACCCGACTACCATCGCTTGCCGTTTCTGTGCTCATTGCAATATGTACGGCCATTTCACTACCAACTGCCGTGCTCGACAAGCTCCTGCTCATCAAGCTCTACTCACCGCCCCTCAGGGTCAACAAGCTCCTCCGGCACTCGCGGTCAACGCCAGAGTCTGCTTCGCATGTGGCGATCCTAGCCATTTCGCCAACATGTGCCCAAACAGGGTTGTGAAACAAGAGCCCCAGCAGCAGCAACCTCAGCAGCAGCCACACCAGCAGCAACAGCAACAAGCAGCACGCGCACGAACTTTCAACATCAACGTGCGTCAAGCCCAAGCCAACAACAACGTGGTCAATGGTATGTTCCTTGTGAATGGTATTTATGCTTCATGTTTGTTTGATACTGGAGCCGATAATTGCTTTGTGTCATTCGAATTCGAGAAACTCCTTAGTCGTAAGCGCTCTCATCTCTCCTCAATGTTCAAATTTGAAGTCGCTACGGGAAGAACTGTCGCCGTTAATTCTATACTTCGTGATTGTACTCTCGAGCTCAACAATCACATCTTTCCAATCGACCTTATTCCGATGCAACTCAGAAGTTTCGATGTCATAATAGGCATGGACTTTCTTCGCGAAAACCATGCTGAAGTTGTGTGCTTCAATAAAATGATTCGATTCTCGCTCGCGAATGGTGATTTATTATGTGTATATGGTGAAACTGCTTCGAAGGGTCTCAAGCTCATGTCATGTGTCCAAGCTAGCAAGTATCTCCGCAAGGAATACATAGCTTTCTTGGCTAACATCATAGTAGCGGAGAAGTAAAAGAAAGAGAAGAAGGAAGTGAACGACGTTCCTGTGGTTCGAGAATTCCCTAACGTTTTTCCAGAGGATCTTCCTGGACTACCACCAAGTCGTGATATCGACTTTCGTATCGACCTCATTCCTGGAGCCAACCCTATTGCCAAAGCTCCCTACCGACTCGCGCCGTCCGAAATGCGTGAACTTTCAAACCAACTCCAGGAATTACTTGAGAAAGGCTTCATTCGCCCGAGCACCTCTCCTTGGGGCGCGCCGGTCCTTTTCGTCAAAAAGAAGGATGGGTCGTTCAGGATGTGCATCGACTATCGGGAATTGAATAAGTTAACTGTCAAGAACTGCTATCCTCTACCTCGCATTGATGATTTGTTTGACCAACTGCAAGGTGCAACGTGTTTCTCGAAGATCGATCTACGTTCAGGCTATCACCAGCTGCGTATTCAAGAAGAGGATATACCTAAAACTGCTTTTCGCACTCGCTATGGCCACTACGAGTTCGTTGTTATGCCTTTTGATTTAACCAACGCACCCGCGGTTTTCATGGATCTGATGAATCGCGTGTGTAAGCCATATCTGGACCGTTTCGTCATCGTGTTTATCGACGATGTCTTGATCTATTCCAAGTCGAAAGCCGAACACGCGCAACATCTACGTTTGGTTCTCGAGTTACTCCAGGGGAACCAACTCTACGCCAAGTTCTCCAAGTGTGAATTTTGGCTGGAGGAGGCTCAGTTTCTGGGTCACATCGTTAATAGTCAAGGTATTCATGTCGATCCCGCGAAGATTGAAGCAGTTAAGAGTTGGATTACGCCTAAGAACCCGTCCGAAGTCCGTTCTTTTCTCGGATTAGCGGGCTATTATCGATGATTTATCAAAGGATTCTCAAAAATCGCTGTACCACTTACCGCTCTCACGCATAAAGACAAACCTTTTGTTTGGGGAACCAAACAGGAGTCTGCTTTCAAAACCCTTAAACACATGCTTTGCAATGCTCCCGTTCTCACATTGCCCGACGGAAACAATGATTTCATTGTCTATTGTGATGCTTCCAACCTTGGTCTTGGTTGTGTCCTTATGCAGCGGGACAAGGTTATAGCTTACGCATCTCGTCAGCTCAAAATCCACGAGAAGAACTATACAACCCATGACCTCGAGCTAGGCGCAATTGTTTTTGCGTTAAAGATTTGGCGACACTACCTGTACGGTACTAAGTGTACGATCTTCACCAATCATAGGAGCCTACAACATATCTTTAAATCAGAAGGAACTTAATATGCGTCAACGCCGATGGGTAGAACTTCTCAACGATTATGACTGTGAGATTCGTTATCACCCAGGCAAAGCAAATGTTGTTGCCGACGCACTCAGCAGACGGAGCTATCTGCTTAGCACTCGTAATGTTCAAGCCCAATACGATCTCGAAACCGTCATCCGCGAAGCTCAGCACGCGTGTTTTAACGAACGCACTCTGAAGAAAGAAAGAATCTACCACGATGGAGCCCAGCTTGTGAGCAAGTCGAATGGGATATTCCACTTTCTAGACCGAATTTGGATCCCTAAACGGACCAATTTGCGACAGATTTTGATGGACGAAGCCCACAAAACCCGGTATTCTATTCATCCCGGTGCCGACAAAATGTACCAGGACCTTCGTTATAAGTACTGGTGGCCGGGCATGAAAAGGGATATTGCTCTCTATGTTGGAAAATGCCTGACCTGTGCAAGAGTCAAGGCTGAAAATCAAAGACCCTCTGGCTTACTCGAACAACCACCGATCCCCATGTGGAAGTGGGAGAGTATAGCTATGGACTTCATAACAAAGCTACCACACACGTCATCAGGTCACGACAACATTTGGGTTATGGTTGACCATTTGACTAAATTAGCTCACTTTTTGCCAATACGGGAAGACTACAAGGTAGAACGATTAGCCCGAATCTGCACCGACGAGATCATTTGTAATCATGGGACGCCTCGCGACATCATCTCTGATCGTGATGCTCGGTTTACCTCGCGACTGTGGGAAACATTTCAAACGGCACTCGGTACATCGCTCAATCTAAGTACCGCTTTCCACCCCCAAACCGACGGTCAGACTGAAAGAACGATTCGCACTCTTGAAGACATGCTCCGTTCGTGTGTCATAGACTTCGGTGGTAATTGGGATAAATACCTGCCGTTAGTCGAATTCTCGTATAATAACAACTATCATTCCAGCATTCAAATGGAACCATTCGAGGCATTATACGGAAGAAGATGTCGATCGCCTATTGTGTGGCACGAGATCGGTCATTCGCAATTAACCGGTCCTGAGCTATTACAAGAAACGACAGACAGAATTTTCCAAATTCGAGACAACCTGGTAAAAGCTCGGAATCGACAGAAAAGTTATGCCAATAGACGACGCAAGCCCCTTGAATTTGACGTTGGCGACTACGTACTCCTAAAGGTATCACCTTGGAAGGGTGTGGTCCGATTCGGCAAGAAAGGAAAGCTCGCGCCTCGATATGTTGGACCTTTTAAGATTCTGGAAAGGATCGGAAAAATCGCCTACAGAATCGAACTACCGGAGGAGCTTAGTAACGTCCACCCGACTTTCCACGTTTCGAACCTCCGAAAGTGTCTGGCTGAGCATGATCTAATTGTACCTCTCGATGACCTGCAAGTGAACGAAACATTACACTTCATGGAAAAGCCTATCGAAATCATGGACCGCCAAACCAAGTAACTCAGACGCTCTCGCATTCCTATTGTGAAAGTCCGATGGGAAGGCAAACGGGGCGCAGAGTTCACTTGGGAACTCGAAGGCGACATGAAGGCGAAGTACCCGCAGTTATTTAAAGAGAAAGTCTAGAAAGAGAAAGTTCTCCAAGGTAATTCACAGTGTTGTACAACTTCCAGCCTAATTTCGGGACGAAATTCCCTAAACAAGGGGAGGCTGTAACACCCTGTGTTTTCAAGAAGTCAAAGTCAAAGTCAAGGTCAAAGTCAACGACCGATTTCGCGCAACCGACTAATAATAGATTTCTTTTATTTTAGCTATTATGTGGAGTAAGTGTCTATAATTACAATAAATCGACGTATGTTAATCGCTATTCAATCGACCTACGTTTGTGAATTATAGGAAGTAACAATGCGATAAAACTAACTAATCCAATCGACATCGAATCAAATCTCAACTCCAAATACGCATTTGGAATATTGTTATACGTGTGTGTGTGCCTTACGTGCTACCTGCGCATGCTTAATTTTGTATGTTGTGGAAATCAATCGAAACTCGAAATGCAATCGAACTCAATCGACATCGAACTCGAATCACAATCGAACTATGATAATTAGTGGAGAAGGGATAGTGCGAGATATGAGTGGTTGGGATTAAAAGTAATTTGACTAGGAAACCCTATCGTATTGAACCGCTCGCAACCGAAATCGAAATATCAAAAATCATGGCACTGAACACTCGAAACGTGCAGCTGATCGATCAGGCTACCAACCGATCGAACAACCAGCCGATCGGACTGCTGTCCGATCGGACAGGCTGTCCGATCGAGCTGCCTGGGCGATCGGCCAGCACTTTCCTCATTTGGCATCCTATAAATACCCCTGTCATTGTCATCCTTTCCATTTTTGGAAACCTCTGTCCGACCAGCACGCTTAGCTCATCCTTTTCTCAGATTCCTCTCGATTCCGGTAAGATTTCGTTCTAAATTTTGTACTTTCTTGATCTACACGCACTCCTACACCTTTCTATCTTTCAAATCTTAACTTTTAACCGTGAAATCATCAAGATTCAAGTGTTCTAGGATGATGTCATCATGGGTTCTTGAAGAACTTCATGTTTTGGCCTCAATCCACCAAGAATAACTTGGATCTAGCCGATTTCCACATAAACAAACAAAGATCTTTCATAGATCTAAACATATACACGGTGAAAAGGATTGAAAGATGGATTTTCCAACTTTATTTCAACTCTTTTTCACTCAATGCCTTCAAACCGATAGAAACGGAGCCTGTGCCAGCTTACAAATCACTCCGGTGGTTGCATGGCTCAAGATCCGGATTCTATCCACGAGGTTAACCGATTTCGGGTTAAACGTTAAACTCCGTTCCGAAGAGTTCACCGGCCGGATTTGGGTGATTCCTGTCCGACCAGGGGAACCAAGTAAGGACGAGGGATCTATGGTTCGACTCGTTGTCAAAATACCTCAATAAAACGACAAACAATCAGAACAACCAAGTGTTAGACGAATAGGCTGATCAGGTCAGGTTGCTGACCGATCGGACAGTCAGCCGATCGACTGGCCAGCCGATCGGTTAACACATGGTCCCACACTTAATCAATTTATTTTGAAGACTAGTATTGAACGAACTGCTATTCGATCGGACTACTGTCCGATCGGATTACTCTTCGGATCATGAGATACTATACTTCAACACTTAATCGATTTTTCAACATGTTCGATGCACTAGGAGTGCCACCCGATCGAACAGCCGTCCGATCAGGTGATACCCTACTGAGAACTTGTCTTGCTAAAAATACCTAACCGATCGGGTTGCCGGCCGATCGAACAGCCGTCCAATCGACCGACCTGAAGGGTAAAGATACTTCAATGTTTTCAAATGCTACAATGAAAACTTCAAAAGTCAAACCATCATACATAAACACATCCTTCTCAAAGGAAGAAACAATCCACTCGAACAGCCATCCGATCGGCCTACCGAACGACCGGACAGCGGTCCGAACGGACTGTCAACCGAATGGTCAGCCGTCCGATCGAACTACCGTCCGATCAACCAGCTGTCCGACTCTCCAACACTTGTTTTCCGTTTTACGCGTCGCTTATTATTATGCTATCAAACTATTCAGGCTAACCCTACTCGCTAAGCGCTCCCTTCAATCCATCAACCGCTGTGAGTATACTCGATCCCTTTTTACTTTATGCACTTTTGGGTGTTACATACGTTACAACTATTCAAATCACATCAAACACACTACTCAATACTATTTGAACGCTAACCGTTAATGCATGTTATACGTGGCTTATGAATGCTTGTTTGTTATGTTTACACATGGAATGCTGTCTACCTGCCTTAGCAACGATAGTACTATAGTTTGGACTCAGCACCCGTTCGCGGGGGTTGTTAAGGACAATTACTTGCATGGATTACGGTGGTAATCATGTATTGCGAACTGCATCTGGCAGTCAACCCGCAGTCATTGGTATCGATGGATCTATGTCGATAACTAACGTGCTTCATTTCACTATGTGTACGTGCTGGTTATGCGTAAACGAATTCGAACTTTATATGCTATTATCAAACTTGTGTGCTCACCTTTACATTTTATGTATTGACTTTATTTTAACGTATGTGACAGGTGCTTAGGATGCACATCTGGTAGGAAACCGAAGCTAGAATAAAGCTTTAGAGCCCAACAAATAGTTGTCTGTAGTAATTGAACCAAGGGTCTCTAGAGGCAGATAAACAATTGCTCTATTTAAATCTGAGTTGTCGGGACATAATGATTTGCCTAGACTTTATCTGTGATAATTTGTTTACTGTTTGAGACATGGTATGAGACATGTTATTTTAAATTGAATAGTAATGATAATTGTTATGGAAGCTTCTGGACAATCTGTTTCGCTCAGTGCCATGCCCCGATGTTTCCGCCATCGGTTGGGGTGTGACATCTTAGAACGCCCACATGGGACGACCTTCAAAAGATCTACGAGGTACATACGGCGGAGCATGGTTTGCCTGGTATGATCGGGAGCATAGATTGCATGCATTGGCGTTTGGATAACTGCCCGACCGCATGGCGATGCCAACACACACGGGGTGACCAAAAAGGACCCACTATTATTCTTCAGGCGGTTGCTTCACAGGACCTTTGGGTTTGGTCGGCTTACTTTGGCGTGGTCGGGTCATGCAATGATATCAATGTTTTTGAACAATCTCCGTTGTTAGAGGAGTGGATTTCTGGCAAAGCTCCAAAAGCGTCGTTTTACGCAAATGGAAACTACTACCCTCATGGATATTATTTGAGCGACGGAATTTATCCTAGGTATTCGATTTTCGTGAAGAGGTTTAGTGATCCTATTGATGAAAAAAGGGCATACTTTAAAAAGGTTCAAGAGTCTTCACGAAAAGACATTGAGAGATGCTTTGGGGTTCTTAAACAACGCTGACAATATTTGAGAAATCCTTGTCGTGCATGGAGCAAGCAAAAAATGAGAGATGCTATGTACGCTTGTATAATCATGCACAACATGATTTTGGAAGATGAAGGAAAGGCGATATGCCAGAATTATGGGCCAGAAGCCGTTCAAGAGGACCATCCACAGGCGTCAATGGAAGAAAGAGTGAATAATGCGCGAGAGTTGCGTTACGAACCGTACCATTCCCAGTTAATGGTTGATTTGGTACACCACACATGGTTGGTTCGGTATGTACCACCTGAGGGTGAGGAAGAAACGGAGGACGAGGAAGACGAAGTTGGCGAGGGTGAAGAAAGCGAAGACGAAAACTAGTGTTTTTTTTTTTTAATTTAATCGGATTTTAATTTTTTTATTTCTAGTATTGTATTTTTTTAATTTAATGAAGTATTTAAAGTTTAAAAAAAATAATAATTGTGAAATGATTGCATTAGCGTTATTGGAATAATGCCCCACTACGCCACTTTTGCAATAATGCCTCATGCTGACTGGACTACCACGTGTCGAATAATGCCCCATGGTGGGGGCATTATTTTGTTTAACCACTACACATGGTCTAATCGAATATATTTAATTTGGATCGGTTTGGATTTGGTTGAAAAAAATTTAAAGCTAAATAAACTGATATCTGAACCGATGAATATTGGTTCGGTTAACTCAGTTATGCCAGACACCTTGATTTTAAAACGTGTGAGGTGTAGCGACATGGTCTAAAATCGAGGCGAAGGGTGCAAAGCTTGTACATTAACCGCAATTTATTTATATAAATGTTTTTTATGTATTTCTTATGAGTTTTTAGCATTATTACCTAAATCTTTACATAAATAGGCTTTAGAATATGTGTTGTGGTGAATGCGAAATGCAAAAAAAAGCGCGTCACCACTACAAAGAATTTGCGCAATAGCGGCGACTTTTTCTATGTCGCCGCTGTTACTTGTATTTTTGTAGTGAACGTAGGGGATGCAGGGTTTTTCATTTCACACCCAAGAACATGTGTTGTGGAGAGGAAAAGCCAGTCGTTCACTTATACAACATTCTGATGCACAAAACGTTTATGAAAATGCGCCTCAAATTTTAGCCAGAAAAGCACGCCTCACGTCCAGTTTATGTACATCACTCGCCTTTTGTAGTGTGAATGTGCGTGAGGTCGCCGATCTTAGCGTAAACAAGGGACACACTAAAATCATAACTGAACTATAATTTTTGGTTAATTAGCTATAGTTTAACCAAAACATAAGTTAATTGTGCGGTTTTGTTAATTCGGTTATGGTTGGTTGGTTATCAATCACTCTTGTGTGCAGGAAGGGAAGCACATGTGATGACATTCGAAGTAGGTGAGGCTCTTGAAGATGCAAAATGGCAGGTCCCTTGGTATTGTTTTGAGCAGACGACTCCTGTTACGACAATGGAGGACATTAGTGGCACCATCAGGCATCGGGGTCTGGTAGATTTTGGCACTCGCAGGATTGCAAATATGTGGAAGTGATTGTGGCTTCACATGTTTCCATTTTGTTCCCCTTTTCAATGATAAAACAAATGAAAGGAAATCTTCATGAATTTGTCAACTTGTTAGAGGTTATTTGATGATTGTTTTGTTCTGTGGCTACCTTTAAATCAGACAAAAAATTGAGGTGGATAATGTCCTTTATATGATTGTAGAGTTGACAATTTATGACATCGGTTATTTAACACAACATGATTTGACATGAAGTTAAACAGGTTAGTGGTATAAAATTGGTGACACATAAATGAGGCCGCTAGAAACGTGTTTATGTGGTCTAAACATGCCTAACATGTGTATCGTACGGATAACACATTTAGCTAATCGTGTTACATAGGTTCGGGTCATAAAATGATTGATACGGTACACTTTAAGGCTTAGTTTATTAAAATGACGTAGTTTTGAAATTTAATAGAACATAATATAGCACAACTAAATTCACTTCCCTAATTGGTTAACGTAATTCATTAAGGATTTCATCATTGTATTTTTATACTCTTTTCATCGTGTTATTTATGTTTTACTATTTATTAATCTTATTAAGTGGGCCGTGTCAATAATCGTTTTAAATGTGTGTTGTGTCATTCGTTCTATTGAATTGTTTATATTTAATTGTGCTAAACATACAAGTCATTTGTGTTATTGAACTGGTTATATAAGTTATTTGTGTTATTGAACTGGTTATTTGTGTTATATTTGACCGTGTTACATGTATTGTGTCGTGTAAACCGCTTATAAACATGTTCCAGATAGTGTTTGAGTATCTGACACGTTTAGTTGCACATGCCATGTTGAAATTGCATATGGTTGTTCAATATATACAATACGATACATTTTGCCGGTTCTGATTGATTGTACTAATAGTAATCAATGGTAAAAGCAAGGAGCTAAGAGTAAGTAGTGATAAGGACGTTGAATATGATTTTCCTATAATCCCATTTCTTCTAAATTTACATATTTATTCATTGTGAGAATTAAACTGTCAACTTCACACATTGATACCGCTAAGTTACAAGCATGTGAAAAGAGATTGGATATGATAATCCTGGTGCTGAGAAGGTACACAATTTGACATCAACTGCCTTTCCTTCCTCATCTTCTTAAATAATATTAAAAGATTAAAAAAAGCCCAAGTTGCTCTAAAATATCATTTAGAATTTCGAAATATCGTGAACTATTTTTACATTTTCTTATATAATTTGGATCACAACTTTTAGAATATTTTTACATTTTTCCTAAATATATTTTCACCTTCAATTCATATTTCAAATCTAAAATAATAAAAAAAAAATAGAAAAATCAAATCGAGAAGCTACAACTTGCAACTTCCATAACTACCCATGCACCAATGAGATGCAATTTATGAAGAGCACATGGGGCCATTGAGACCTTATAAGCAGACATGCACACAGCACACAGCACACAGAAAACACCATGTGAAATTACATAAATGACCTTGTTTGCCCTCACCCTCTTCTTATTGGCTCCTCATCCTCACAAATCAAATTACAAAATTTCTTCCCTCTTCAACTCTGCTTCTGGACTAACTTTGTGTTGCATCTTTTCAAAGAAACATTCTTTTTAGGTGATTAAACAAAACCCAACATTCTTTATTTGTTAATTACAATCTATGTGTTTTTGTTTACTCATGTATCATAGTTTCTTGCAGTTGCTTCTTTGGTTTCAGTTTTTCTTGTTTATTATCGTTTTGCATAGGTTCCGAGGGACCGTTGAGCCCTTAGTCGGCAAAAAGTTCTATTGAGATGGATGTTAAATGTAGCTTTCTTGTAGTTTGACCCTAAATTGTCGTAGCAGAGCAGTTGAAACAAATAGAAAAAATCTCATATATTTGCAATTTTGCATTTTATTTTTTAATATAGGAGTTACACATTTGGGAACTTATTATAGGCACTTGTGACAAAATTAAGGTCACATAATTTTGGTGATACTATGTTGTTTAAACATTTTTCCAGTACAATTCTTTCCTTTATGGGGACGAAAAAACGATTTTTTTTTAACAATTGGGGTCCAAATAGAGTCCCTTTTTCACAGCAAAATTTGGTCGGCTAGAACACACCCCGAACGGCCTCTAGCTTCGCCCATGATCATATTTGACTTTTGATTTTATAACTCCTACTTTCTTCACTTAGTAATCACATGTTGACTTTTTTTTTTACAGCTCCACAACTGAGGTAAAACAAGAAAGGTATGGATCATATTGAGGAAAACAAATGTAGTTCAAGATATGGTAAACCTCCTTGGATTTTTAAAGGAAGGCAAGTTATCCTACAATTTAATTCATTTTGGCAATATGCACACAATATACATTCATATCGTGACCAATATGATATTATTTGTAACAAAACGATACACTTTACAATTTCTTACCATATTATGCGATTCATAACTAATAACGATAGGTAAGAAATTGTAAAGTATGGTGCATCGTTTGCGTACCAATTGCAAGTTTTTTTATATAAAAAAATGTTGGTTTCATTGCATTTTTGTTGGTTCAGGTCCCACTTCACACACTCTAACACTCACGTAAGTGTAGAAGTAATTTGCAGTAAGAAATGAAAGGAGTTTTATATTCTATTGAACAAAAGAGGGTATCTTATTCAATAAACAAGAAGGCTTTAAATAGCCATACATAATACAACGTGGGAATTAAAAAGGAATTAAAAATGCAGTAAAATACTGATTCAACCTATGGACTCGGTACAACTAAGGACTTCTTCTACCTAACATACAGTGCCATATAAACCGGTCAGCACAACACGTTTTGTTTAATTAAACATGTGCAGCCTTGAGATCATGGGTATAATCCCATTATTCTAATAAGATTCTGTCAAACAATTCTTGACCCGTTTGACTCGTAAACGAACCCGTATCCGTGAAACGCGTGACCCGTAAACAAACCCGAATAAAGCCAACAATTTTGACATTTTTTTATGTCTTTTCCACCCTTTAGTGCACTGTACCAGTTTCATCTTGTGAAGGCAGACATTGCTAGAGCTATTATTCCAAAAGAGTTCAGATTAGTTGAAGCTTTTGGGTATCTTTATTTTTTAATAATTAAAAGTGCATTTCAAAACTATGTCCTGCCTTTTGTTAATGGTTTCTATATTTTAATATGAATATATACACACACACTTATAGGTACACTCTAGGAGGTTTCTTTCTTGCAGATTACAGTGAGAGCCCATTTGGACCCTTTGATGAGGTTAATTTCTTATTTTAACCATTAAATAAATCCCACTTAATGACAAAGTAATGAAGCAAGTTGACACATTCTCGTACATAGGATTGCATTTTATATATTAATGAGAAATTATCATAATCATCATTTTTTATAACAACCACGTGTTATCATAAATGTCTTCAATGTACAAAACTTAAAAAAAAATTAGATACATGAAAAATAAGGGGCAATTTCATAAAGTAGATTTACGCTATTTTGTGGTGGGGGGGGGGGGGGGGGGGGGGGGGGGGGATATTCCACGGTCCTCCCAACCGCTGGAGTGTTAACACTCCACAAGCTAGCATCGTCCCAACGCTGCCTGGGGGTTAATACCCTGTCCCGAGTTCGATCCGTTTCCTCTGGGAAGAGGTGGGCGGCCTGGTGTCCTTCCCTGGAGTCGAACCCGGGTCTCTGGGGAGAGATAGGGTGGGACTGGCCAACTGGGCTACCCCAGTTGGTTATTTACGCTATTTTGTGTATAAATGAAGAAAAGTAAATCGTGATTTTCATTTCTTTAATTACAGTGAATGTTAATTTATATGGCCATGTTTTATTCAGCTTGTGGTGATCGCAGGAATTGTATGGAACCCGCCAATGTCTCATGCGTGAGTATTTTCGCTTATGCATGTACTTAATCCTGGCATAATACAAGTTGATTTCATGTAAAGCTTGATTAGTTAACTTAATAATAATAAGGTTCATGCACTTAATTATATATATAGTTAATTACTTCCATTCATGCACTTAATTATATAGTTTTTTTTTGAAAATAACTTAATTATATAGTTAATTACTTGTTTATTTGCCACTTGAGATCACACCAATTACCAACGTCTAAGACCAATTAAGATAGTGGTATTACAAAAAGGTGACTTGTCTAAAAAGTTTTGATTACTTTTCTATCTGGGGAAATATTGCTTTTTTTGAAGTGTCAATTGGATTAACCTAAAAAGCTAATTAATATGGATACACATTTAGGGTATGTTTGGCAAAACTAGCTGGTGGCTGGTAGCTGGAAGCTGGTAGCTGGTGGCTGGAAGCTGGTAGCTGTAGCTGGTAGCTAGTAGCTGTAGCTTTTTAGATATATTTGGTGTTTGGAAGAGTAGCTGGAGCTTTTAATAAAATGTATAAAATGACTAAAATAGACATCACTAAAAATTTAGAAAGTTGGTGCATTAAAAAGTTCCTTATTTTTAGAGGTTAAAATAGTCATTTTTTCCCTAAAAGCTTGTAGCTCCTTCTAAACGCTACTAGTAGTAGCGTTCAACCAAAAGCTTAAAGCTCCTTCAACCAAACAAGACTTTTTATTGAGTAGGAGCTTTTTCTTAAAAGCTTAAAGTTTGAAGCTCCTAAAATCTCCTAAAAGCTCCATGCCAAACATACCCTTAATAGGTTGTGTATCCAAATGTATATTTTTTTTTGAACGGCTTATTTTTTGTCACCAATAGGATTTAAACCCTCACCACATGAAAAGACAAAGCCCTATTCAACACCTTGATATTATTAGGCCAAAGACCCTTTGGTTCCAAATCACTTTATTATTAAAAGTCCAGATATTTTTGTAATAGCATAGTTTATGTAATCATATTCGCTCATATAAATTACAAAATAGGGATTTGTTAAGAAAGTGCTTATGGAAGGCACATCCTTACCTGACATGCTTTGACCCGCAAAGCGTAACTATGCGTTTGACTCAAACCTATTTTGACCTGCTACTCAACCCACACACAAATTAAGTTGTGTGATTGGTCATCTTTTATTTATGGCTATATATGGTTATAGATCTTTGATTTATATTGTTTCAATGAGTTTTAGATGGGCTGCAAGGGTTTATGTCAATAGTGAGGAGGCTTGCAAGCATGGAAGAAAGGTACCCAAACTTTATGTTCAAAATTTAATATATTTTTTTTTCTCTAAAATTCCAATGTTGGAATGAAGATAAATAGTTTTTGTTTCACGTTAATAAATTATAGGAGTTGTGTTCTAACCGTATTCCTGATTATTGTTTTTTAGGAATTCGGGCTTCCAAGTCGAGTTGCCACTGTTTCCAAGGTGAGCTCACAAATGCGTTGTTTGTCGAGTTTATAATACATAATAACTCAATCATCGAGCGAAACTATAGGGGTTCGAGGAGAACGTACTTTGATAGATTACAATGCAACTTATTGTTTTACTCATTGTACGTCCTTCAATATAGTTGGCAAAACTGGTGAAATGTCACACAACCATGTCATCTCAAAGCGGATGTCATGCCAATCTTTCACCTACATACAATGATTATAAAACCGAAAGTGTGTCCCATACAATGGAAAAAAAAACAGTATTCCATACATATGGTGACATATAAAATGAAAGATGTTAGGTAATAAATCTTTAGTGATATCACCATTCAAGTTTTTATAGTTCTCATTAAAAACAGGGTATAAAAGCCATTTCAAGGGGACCGAAGAGAAAAGGCAACGCATTTTTGTCAACTAGTGATGTTGGTACTACGGATAGTAACATAAATATTCGAGTAGCTGATATCAATGGTCGTGTGGCAACTAGCCTCTATGATATTACACTCGCTTCTCCTGGTAAGTTTTTCTCACCAAATAGCACATTGTTGCTACAATTCTAAGCGGATTGAGTCTTGTTTGGTTAGACCGTGTCTAGCATTCCTGACCCTGAGTTGCAACATGTAAAAACCCGTAAGACAGACACCCAAAGCACAGACACCCAAAGCGGGGCCTTAGGGAACACCCTCCGAGTCAATATTGTAAGTTCGCAAGTACGTATGTGTTATGTATGAGGTTGTAGAGACTAGAGGAAGCGGGGGTTGTGGGGTGGGTCTGGCCCCATGGCCTAAGCCTACTTGCGCCAGATGTTGAGCCCAATCCCCGGGGGACAGGGCTACACACGTGAAAAAAATTGTACATTCTCTAGGATACATAGTTTCAGAATCAGCGTTTAAATGGTCTATGTTATAAGTTTCTTTTTTATTTTTTTAATAAAAAACTTATAGACACTTATGTTGAAACTTACACTAATAAATATATGGGCTGTGTTTATTCATTTTTGTCCTTTCTTGTAGTTTTTGTAGAACAGTTGAAACGAAAATAAAAAATTATTACAACCCAGTTAAAAAGTTCTAGTTCCGACACATGAATTTTGTAATATTATAGTTTTAAAGCCGAATCCGTTGAAGTGGATGAGTATGGGCCCAGAGATTAAGATGTCACTTCCAAGCTTTAGGTAAACATATATTTTTTCGGTTTCTTATCATCTAGCAGCTTTAGAAACCAAGAGAACTTACAAGTATGTATGTGCCTTTATTTTTGTTGCATTAAAATCGCAGCGGTCACACAGAGCATAAACCTCAGCTTCTTAAGTACAGTTGTCAGATCGAGTGCAGGTTTGTTTTCTTCTAGCTTTAACCTGAACACATCTTGACCCGTTAGTTACCCGGCCCACAAACCTGCACATTATCACAATTAGTTGTTGCTTGTGTCGTTTAACTGCAACCGATGCATTTGGGTAGGGTGAAACCTACATTGCCAGCAAGAGTTTTAGGTGAGTTGGATCGGAAATATACATCTGAATCGCAAAATGTGGAGCTGAATGAATACTCAGATAAAGGAGAACTTAGCAGATCAGTGATGCTTTCAAAACCGATATTAGCGTTCGAGTTCAACTGCCTGAAGATGGAGGTTGAACCTCCTGTTGTAGTTTCAAAAGGGTCCCATCATCCCTTGTACTGAAAGTCAAACTTTTGACCAAATTGAGGTGGCAAATGGACCTGAAATGAGTAGATTTGGATTATGTTTTATCTTTAATGAGTTAAATGTGTATAAATTTGGATTATGTTTTATGTTTAACGAGTTAAATGTGTATATACAATCCAGAAGACTAGATGAAAAGAAAAACAATATAATGGGTAAGTTGATCAAAATATTTGGTGAATGCAGATAGAAAAAAGAAAATTAAAAGCCTAAAAATATATAGGCTTTTGGTACCATTATGGAGTAAGAGTCATCTCTCCTTACGTATATTTACATATAAACATTACAATCACAATGTTGTTGGTATTATATATTTTAGTTTGATTGAAGACTTTATACAACTAAATTCCAATGAAATGAAGAAGCAACCAAAGACAAAGAAAACTTGAGAGAGCTTGAAAGATTATTAAGATGAAAACAAGCAAATCATTTCTTGATTCAGGTTTGGTACTTAGTTGCAAGACTTAATCAATAATAATAATATTTAATGGACTATATAAACATAGGTTATATTGATCATACCACTTGTCTGATTCTCATATAAACTAAATAGGGTGTACTTAGTATGACCGGATTGTTGATGAATTTCCGGTTTCAGCGGGGCTTGGGCATGGGGCAGAAAGGAAGATATGGCGTGCACGTTATTGTTTAAACACTATTAATCAATTAATTGATAGTTATCCAGATTCCTCTCTGATATATGTTACGAAGATGATTATCATGGATTTGATTAATGAGAATCCTAGATATATATAGTCTAACTCGTTACGTTAGCTATATATACCATGTTATGGAGTAGGGATATGTAATGAAGTTTTGAGATAGTGTCTTCATAATAAAATTGAGTAGGGATATGTAATGAAGTTTTGAGATAGTGTCTTCATAATAAAGATTGGGTGTTAGCCAAATTGTTGTTGTCTGAGTTTCGATTTTGATATATCTTGTACTAGTTGATTTTAATTGGTATCAGAGCTTCAAAAGATTTGAACCTGTGATCGTGGTAGCCGCCATGAAGGGATTGTGTGAGATTAAATATATTAACATTATATTATTTAATCTTGTAGCCATTATAATCATTTATATTATATAGATCAAAATATATTAATAACCTATTAATAATTAGTTGGTAATTGTTGATGGACCATATTACCCTTATTAACTAATTAGGTTTCCTCTTGGGTGTATATATAATGAGGTTATTAGAGAGTTTAAGGGTTAGACAGTTACACAATTTACACAACCCTCATAACATCATTCACGGCTCTCTCTCCTAACCGATTCTCTCCCTAGTTTCGGTTCATCACCATCATAACGTTACACCCTAAGGAGGAACCAGATCATCCTGACAAGTATGTCGAACTCAATGGCTGCATCTCTGACTAGATTCTCTGCTGGCATGTCTGCTGTAACATGTATGTAATTCATGTTTTCCATTATGTTTAAACAGAACTGATCAACATGTGGTATCAGAGCATATGTTGATAAATCAGTTCTGTTTTTGTATCCATTATTCTGGGATTAAAATCTGGAAAACAGAAAAGTTTTAAAACCATATAAATCATGGCTGTTTTCGGGATACATTGAGCCGAAATCAGTGTTTTGAGAAAAGGGGTGATTAATCATGTCACCCGAAACTAATATGGGTTAATTTTATGTCCGAGACCCGTTTGAAACATTAAAATTCAGGTTTTGGATCCCAGAATTATGCTTTAATTTTTTTTAGGGTTCATCATATTGTTCTAAGAAAACTCGAAAATTCCTTAAGTTTTGAAATATAATTTGGATTAGTGGGTGTTTTTACTGTTTTGATCTGAATTTTATCTATTAAAATTGTCGAAAACTGTTAATAGATAATCAGTTATAATTTTCGAAATATTTGATAAATTTAGATCAGCAATAAAACAGGAAACACTATCCCACAATCCCTAAAATTTCGAGTTTTCAGTTATCATCACAAAACAGTTGTTAACAGTGACTCAAGACCATCAGATCTCGACTCGAAATCATAAGGGTCATCAAATGTTTACAACTCGAGACAAAGGTCTCGACTCGAGACCATAAAGTCACAACTCGAGACCACTGAGATTTCGACTAAGGGCTTCAATCTTCACAACTCGAGACCGTGGTTGCGACTCGAGACCTCATTATGAGTCGAGATCTCATAAAATGCAGTAGTCGAGACCATGGTTCCGACTCGAAACAACAAGGTTGCGACTCGAGACCTCATAATGACTCGAGATCTCATAACTCAGTTCGATCCGCGCTAACAGGTGGTTTGCTATTAAATACTTGGTTTTGTAAACACTTAATTACATAAAATCAGAATCAGATAACTTTTACAAAACCAAAATAGCTTAACTTGAATGAGCTTCTGATGTATCATTTCTGGCCAAAGCTGATTTAATACATCTATTTATTTTTCAAGTATTATAAAAGCTATGTTGAGTATGCATTACAAACGTGAAATGTCTTAATTCTGGCCCAAGCTGATTTAATTCATTTATGTTTAGCATGCTTGACAAGTGCATAACTAAAGTGATTGTCTCATTTCTGGCCAAAGCTGATTTGTCACGATTACTTTGCACACATACTTAAATGATTACACTTCTGGCCAAAGCTGATTTGTCTTCGTTTAAGTAGAATTTTACCAAGTCTATTATTTTGATGTTAGTAATAGACAATATCACAGCTTCATAATTAAAATGGTCATTATTTATGCCTGCCTTAGTATAACATGCCCTTAGATCACATTAGTAGTTCTTTCTTAGTATCATAACTTGCTTATCTTATTTCCACTATCAGCACCCAATTGCGGGATTCCACCTTTGACTGGTGATAACTTTGCTGAATGGAAGGATGCCCTCATGCTTACACTAGGATTGCTAGACTTCGATTATGCTTTAAGAGAGAATAAGCCAGCGGACCTTACTACTCAAAGTACTGCTGCTGAGCAGATAGTTCATGAAAAATGGACTAGGTGTAACCGCATGTCTCTCATGTTCATGAAGCAGTCCATTCATAATGCAATTAGAGGAGCTATTCCTGATTCTGAAGATGCTAAAACCTACCTGGCTTCTGTGGAGGCTCAATTCAAAGGAACATCAAAAGCACACGCTAGCACTCTTATCCTCAAGCTGGTGACGACTAAGTATGATGGGAGGAGCGGCATTCGCGAACATATCATGATGATGCATGGCATGGCCAATAAGCTGAAGGGGCTACAGATGGAAATCAGTGATGGTTTTCTTGTTCACTTCATCATCACTTCGCTTCCTTCGTCATATGAAGCATTCAAGATCAATTACAACACTCAGAAGGACAAATGGACGATGAGTGAGCTGGTCGCTATGTGCGTACATGAGGAATAGCGTATGAAGATGGATTGCACTACTGATGTTGCTAACTTCACCACCTCCAACTCTAAGAAGAGGAAGAACAATCATCACAGAAAGGATGCTTCTAAAGTTCAAAAGCCAAATCTTAATACAAGTACACCTTCCAGCTCTAAGAGCTCCTTAGGCAAACCCTATTGCAAGTTCTGTAAGAAAACAGGACATAAGCAAAAGGAATGCCCTGACTTCAAGGAGTGGCTGGCTAAGAAAGGTAACGATTTTTTCATGATACTTGAGTCCTTTAATTTAAATGTTCCTGCTAATTCTTGGTGGTTTGATTCTGGTTCTATGGTTCATGTAACCAACTCTACTCAGGGATTCCTTTCAATCCGGAAGCTGGGAAGAAACCAAAGAACACTTAAAGTTGGGGATGATCGGGAATTAGAAGTGAAGGCCATAGGAACATTACAATTATTTTTGAAAACTGGTTTATGTATTAAACTTTATGATACCTTATATGTTCCTGAGGTAACTCGGAATCTTGTATCAGGACCAAAGTTAGACATGGACGGTTTTGTCGTTTCTCATGGTCATCGCAAACTCTCTATTCTCTATGATTCCGTTGTTTATGGTACTGGCATTCTGGATGGTGGTCTCTATAGATTAGAACTAGATGATGATTTTTCCAAATCTTTGTTGTCATATAATATTAATGAATCACTCACAAAGATGAAACAGATTCGAGACTTAGAGACTTCATCTATGTTGTGGCATCAACGTTTAGGCCACATCTCAAGAGAACGATTAAATTGTCTCGTAAAGGATGGAGTCTTACCTCCTCTCGATTTCACTGATTTTGGAACATGTGTCAAATGTCTCAAAGGCAAAATGACATCAGCGAATAAGAAAGGTGCCACTAGGAGCTCTAATTTATTTGAACTCATTCACACTGACATTAGTGCTCCTTACCAAATCGCTGGCATAACAGGACATGCTTCATTTATCACTTTCATTGATGATTATTCTCGTTACATGTACTTGTATCTTATTAAGGAAAAGTCTGAATCTCTAACAACTTTTAAAGATTATAAAGCTGAAGTTGAAAAGCAATTAGATCGTCAGATTAAAGTTGTGAGATCAGATAGAGGCGGTGAATATTATGGAAGACATACTGATGTGGGCCAAGCTCGTGGTCCATTTTATGAGTTTTGTAAGGGCCAGGGGATTGTGAACCAATACACCATGCCTGGTACACCTCAGCAGAACGGTGTCGCTGAACGAAGAAATCGTACCCTTATGAACATGGTGCGCAGTTTGTTAGCCAACACTAATTTACCATTATTCCTCTGGACTGAAGCGTTAAAAGCAGCTGTTCATATACTCAATAGAGTTCCTTCTAAGTCTGTCCCTAAAACTCCTTATGAACTTTGGACAGGAAGGAAACCGAGTCTTAAATATATGAAAGTATGGGGCTGCATTGCTGAAGCAAAACTCTATAATCCTTTCCTAAGGAAACTTGACCCTAAAACAGTTACCTGTTTCTTTATTGGGTATCCTGATCATTCAAAGGTTATCGTTTCTATTGTCCTTCCCATGTCACCCGTATTGTTGAAACCAAGCGTGCTGCGTTCCTGGAGGATTTCAAGGTCAGTGGGAGCAGTACCAACCCTTACGAAGAATTGCAAGAAGTACAAGATGCGGGGGGAGAGACTCGTGGCTTACCATTACTCCGTTTACTCCTCTTGTACCCAATGCAACAACTGCACCTGAAGCTACTGCACAACTTCCATCTCCACAATCAGAACCCATTATACCGCATAACGAAGGCACATCAAACGCTCAAAACCAAGACAACGCTGAACCCGATAATCAACTCAGGAGGTCATCTAGGCAAAGAAGGCCTACTAATTGGGATGTTTATGTTACCTACCTGACTGAAATGGATGCTGGAAAGCTCAATGATCCTATCTCTTATAATGAAGCCATTAGCAGTGATCAGTCTTCTGAATGGAACAAAGCAATGATTGATGAGCTTGAATCCATGAAGAAAAATGACGTTTGGGATTTGGTCGAATTACCCAATGGTGCCAAACCTGTAAGTTGTAAATGGGTGTTCAAAACAAAACTGGATCCGAATGGGAACGTTGAACGCTACAAAGCGAGATTGGTTGCAAAGGGCTACACTCAGAAAGAGGGAATTGATTATCAAGAGACGTTTTCACCTGTCTCTCGTAAAGATTCATTAAGGATCGTTATGGCCCTAGTAGCTCATTTTGATTTAGAGCTGCATCAGATGGACGTCAAAACTGCTTTCCTTAACGGAGACTTAGACGAAGATGTTTACATGAAACAACCTGAAGGCTTTAAACCTGAAGGTCAGGAGCATCTAGTCTGTAAGTTGAAGAAATCCATTTATGGGTTAAAACAAGCATCACGTCAATGGTACCTCAAGTTTGATGAAGTCATGAAGAAACAAGGTTTTATGAAGAATCAAGTGGATCAATGCACCTACCTCAAGATGAGTGGGAGTAACTTTACTATACTTGTCCTTTATGTAGACGATATTCTATTGGCAAGTAATAGTTTAGACATGTTGCATGAGTCGAAGCGGATACTCTCGCATAACTTCGACATGAAGGATCTCGGAGATGCTTCTTACGTTATTGGCATCAAAATCCACCGAGATAGACACAAAGGGATCTTAGGATTGTCTCAAAAGACTTACATAGATCGTGTCCTTACACGTTACAACATGCAACAGTGCAAACCCTCAGTCGCTCCAGTAGTTAAGGGAGATGTTTTCGGTTCATTCCAGTGTCCGACAACAGAGGTTGAAAAGGAGCAAATGAGCCAGATACCTTACGCGTCAGTAGTCGGGAGCCTGATGTATGCTCAAGTCTGTACTCGCCCAGATATCGCTTATATTGCTGGAATGTTTAACACCCTTGCTATTATTTTAGGGTTTTCGTATTATTTACGTAAATAAACATGTAATTATAATTACATATACATTGAAAAATACGGTCAAATTAAAACATTTTCGGATTTGAAATAATACAATACAATATGTATAAATTCGTCGTTTTTAAATGACGACGAAACCATGTGCGGAAGCTTGTATCTTGATCGTGTTCGGTTCTTCAATGAGCTTCATCTTCATCCGGGACATCTTCACATTCACCTATGATCAAAACCAACTTAAAAGTTAGTTTCGATATCTTAAATATTAGTATAATCAAGTTCTAGTAGTGAACAATCAAAATCAAAATAAAGTTTCGGAATTTAGTCTGTCGCGCCATGCGACAGACTCCTCTTGATCTTTCGCGTGCCACGAGCGCCCTCGCGTGTCGCGCCAGGATTACTGCTCCCTGTCGCGTGTCGCGGGGGAGATGATTTTCCAGCAGTTTTGTTGCTGAAACCTGCATTTTTCCCAGCTATGGTTTTAATCGTAAAACGGTCTTTAAAGTGTCATAACTTTTTATCTACAAGTCCGTTTTAGGTGATTCTTTTTCCTACGCGTTTGTAATAAAAATACGCATCAATTTATCCTATTTTCCGCATATGAAACCTGAATTATAAACGATTAGTTTATAATTTCTTATTTCATTTATTCGGCCCATTTGTTTTAAAAGTTTACAACCTTGTTTCTAATTAACCATTTAGCATACATCAACATGCTTAACTCAAAATCTATAGTTCGGGTTTGTAACTTTTATGAATTACGCGGCTAGTACTCAATCTATGCGCATAATTCTTTTGACCCGTTTCGAAGACTTAAACCTTCTAAGTTTAAATCTTTCCCTTTTGTTATGCACAATCCACTTTATACTTATCTATAACTTACATTATCATAATACACGATCTTAAACGGCTCATAAAGACCGTTTACCCGGTTTAGCGTTCATGGGTATTTTGGTCAATTTCAGTCCCTCATTTTACGACGAATGGCTTTCACTGATATTTGACCAACATATTACTTCTAACTATAATTTAAAATATGCGTACCTAGCTCGGGTCAACATATAGACTCGTTTTGTACCTTTCTTTTATTAGCCGCTACTTTATAGCGACGCAATAATCCACTTCCCGTTCACTCCTGTGAACATCTAACTTGACAACCAAACATTAGTCGATATTGTCAAATGGTGTCGTCACCACCATTTGACCCATTTAGTCTTTATGATCAAACATTTATACTTATGTCAAAACATGGTTTTTAATTACCCATTGACACATCCGACCCATTTCGGATTTTACCACAAGATCCTTTTTCTTACGTTTTTAACCCGTTATGGCTTACGCCATGGGTATCCTTTTAATCTCAACTTACATTTAGTCAACACGTGACTAATTTACCCTTTTCCCCTTTTTTCCCATTACTAGTTACGCTATAAGGTAACCTTAAGAAAAACTTATTAACTCCTAGTCAATTCACGACTAAATTACCATTTT
The DNA here is from genome assembly GCA_030545235.1 of Helianthus tuberosus. Lineage (NCBI taxonomy): Eukaryota > Viridiplantae > Streptophyta > Magnoliopsida > Asterales > Asteraceae > Helianthus > Helianthus tuberosus. Next base: position 205,833,405 of record CM060441.1, read on the forward strand.
GTCCATTTTTACCATTAATCATGGTTTTGATCGTTTTTATTCATTCCGACTCATTTCGTTTCGTGTCGGAACTCAAATTTCGAATATAATCGGTTGTCACCTTTATCACCTATAAAATACATACGTATACTACAATGGGTGTAAGCTTTACTTACCTTGCATCCGAAGTACGCTTTCCCTTTACACTTGATCCGTTTGACCCGCTTCCTTTCCAAGCCTCCACCTAGCTTATCAAGGGTCAAACTATCATCACGATTCGTAAGACGGTTAGATTAGTCATAATCATTTACGACTATACCATCCTACGGGTTTTATGTCGAATTTATTATTCGACCATATCAAAATTATCATTCGATCTAATCATTGGTTGGTTTCACTTTTTAAAAGTCAACCGACTTATCAACATATTCATATGCACATTTGGTTCATTGAACTCACCTAGGCTTATTTCATCCCAACTCTTAACGAAATCAAATTTTACATACTAACTAGTAGGCCACGATTTCATTTAGGCATTCCATATCACTGAAAATGGGCTGTTTTTGGTGACTTGTTTAATCTGTTTACAAGTCTTAAAAAATTATGATTTTTTTATGTGGCGTACCTATCGGAGGGTTAGACATTGTGTTAAAATTTCAAGATCTAACTCTTTACCAAAAATTCGTAAAAATTCATTTACTAAGCTGAAATCAGATTCGTCACTTCTGACTGCAGCTTACGGAAAAATTCATTTAAAATTCCTCGTTTATCCGATTGACGAAATTCCAATTGGCGATTATTTTAATCACTTAAAACTTTCTACAGTAAGAATTTGAGATCATAACTCAATTCCTAAATTGAGTTATGACATTCGTAATGGGCTGCAAATTCTGCCAGAAAACGCAGCTTGAACCTTTGATACGGAAAAATTCATAAAGTGCTCAATTTTCGTCGAAAAAATGCGATTCCAGTGGGGTTTTAAAGATATTTCCTGGAATTACATTTTAGGCTCAAGAAACACATGTTTTTGTCACGTTTTTTCCAGGTTACAGGCGATACAAGTCGGCTGTAAATTCTGATCAGAAGCTGTTTGAATTCAACTTTCAATTTGAACATGTTTATGACATTATAACTCTTATTCTCAGCAATCAAAACCCCTAAAAGCATCACATACACGAATTTAGTCAAAACCCACTTAGCACATGCAAGAGTAATCATCAAATCCCTAGTCTTTAATACTAATTCATCAAGTTTTTCAACTAGGGTTTGTTTCTAAACATGAATTCATCCTAGTTTCAGCCAAACATCAATCATTCAAGCTTGAATTTCAATTTTTCATAAGTTCATAAAAAATCTCAACTTCTTAAATATCAAAAACTTGACATACCTTACGATCCCCACGACTAGGTGATCGTTTCTATGTGTTCATGCATTTGATTCGAGCTAATCTTGGCCTTCAATTTGTTGAATTTGGGTGAGCTAGGGTTTCACCCCTCTTTCTCCTGCTCCTGGTCGATCCTACGAACACACACTGTGTTTTTTTTTTCTTTTTTTTTTGTTATTTATTTAGTTAACTTTCAAGTTAACCCTTTTGGCCCGTCATGTTTATTTTGTTTCAAAAGAAGCTATAATTTATTATTCATCACTTAATCATATATTACTAACTAGGTTAATTATTCCTAGTTAACTTAATGGGTTTGGGGAGTTAAAATCCCGTTTTATTTTGAGTCCCGTTAACTCGGGCCTTCTATATACTTTGTTTTCTCAAAGTATTTATCCTCGTTTTATTTATTATTAAACTTATTTATTTAAATCCTAATAATTTTCGGTTTAATCTTTTCTGCTAACGGTATTATACCCGCTCTTTAGTATTAACGGGGTTTAATTACCAAACCCGTTTTTGGGGTGTTACAAGTCTACCCCCCTTAAAGAGGTTTCGTCCCCGAAACCTTATTTACGTATTTCTTTTAATAGTTTCGTTTTCAAGACATTCACTCGTTCCTTTCGATCTAACGTTTTCATTTATATTAACGCGTACGTCTTTCATGTTTAAGGCCTCGCGGGCCGTTACCTTCAGCTTATATCCTTTATCTTTATTGACCGAGTTGTCATTTGACCACTTAGTCTCATCAGTCTGTTAACAGGTTTATCCCCTTCTGTTGTCATTTCGGTAATGACTTCCCCCTTTTTGTGGCGTAACACAATTTAAATAATTGTGGATTCTTTGTCGATTTTGCCCGTTTAAATGTTGAAGTGAAATTCTTCACTTTAACCCATTCGATTAACTTAGCGAAACTCATCGCTTTTATACTAACTTTACCTCCCACTATTATTTTATGCGGGGAGTTACAACCAGTTTTCCTCGTTTTATCCAAATGACCCGCAAGTTCTTTTACTTAGCCTCGTAAGCTTTTTCTCTAGATTTTCACATTTTTAAGGTGAGAACCCCAACCATTCGTTTCTTTCTATTTGTGACCCGAAGGTCTTTTTGGTCCCGTAGACTTTAACACTATTTATAATCCCGTAGGTTATGATGATCCCGTCGATCGTCTTTTATCCATGTCTATATTCAAATGTATATATATACATATATAGCTTCAAAGCATCTCTTATTAAGTTTGGAATTGTTTATTTTCGCTTTTGAGCTTTAGTTGGCCTTGACCGTAGTCTAAAGCTTCGTTCGTTTACTCTTGGACTAATCTTCCGATTTTATGACTCTTTACGTCATCTACACGTCGATTTGTTCTACGCTTACCATTATTTGGTTCTCACATGTATTTCCTTGCAACCCACTACACGGGTTCTTTTACCTTAAGTTTTTTTTTTTTTAGCGCCTATAGCCCCTTGCGTAAGTTTATTAATATTTCACGCTTACTTATGTTAGCAAGCGTTATTCTTCATTTAATCCGTTTGACTTGTTCATGTGAAATTTCATCACTTATGAATGTCCAACTTCATTCTTTATTCGACCCGTTCAACTTTAGAATAGTTGAACGCAATTTATTAAAATTTCTATTTACAGTATCTTATCGTCTTTTAGTCATGACTCGAAACCCGAGTCTTTTGACTTTCAATTCGCATTCCCGTCTCTTGGTTTACGCATTCACTCAAATTCCTACCTATCAATTGGGTGTTTTTTACCGAAGTCGTTATCATTGCAACCCTTCCGGTATGCATTAAGACTTCGCTTCGATTGATTTGGTCGTCTTAGCGAAATCCATCGCTTTTATTCAACCATGTCTTTTATTCCTTGTGTGACCATCCTTGACGGCCTTATAGATTCTGAGTGACGATTATCATTGTCATCCTTGCTTTACTACGACTAAAGTTAACAACTTTGATTATCTTTTTCGTATGCGCAATACCTTCGTTTTTATTATCCGGCGGATCATCTATACTTTGGTTTTACTTGCCCATTTTGTCAACCATGGCTCTTTCGTCCAACGTGACTTATCTTTATGAATTTTCATCAGGTTATTCATTTATGTCATCATTTACATTGGTCTTTGACCCTTCTCTCGGGCTCATTATCCTAATGTAATACGCTTCCGTCACCCGGCTATGCGTTTATATTATTATCAAATATTTTGCTTGTTTGATTTATTTGGGTACCATTTAAGTTAGTCCCATTCACCCCGCCCTTACTACATCAGACGTAAATGTGTCCATTATAAGAAGTTCATGGTACCACAAGTTCACTACTTACTTGGCCAGAGTAAGCGATCAACACCTGGTATACATGACCTTTTTATAATATTCACATTACACCCCATGTAAGTAATGCCTCTATTTGTTTTTCTTGAAAACAATATCCCGGATAGGTTTTCTATTCGGGGTTTTCCAAGTTTTCAATTTACAGGTGCAACAATCATTCTCTACATGTTTGTTGCATATTGCTATTTGTGCAATTAAATTTAAAATGTGCACCTGGTAATGCTTGCCCTAACGGGCTTCTTTTGCCGTTAACCTTGTTCGCGATCACTACGCAATTTAGATCCTTGATGAGTATGCTTTGCTTGTCATACATCAGACCGTTTCACAGTCATATCCGTAATTTGTCCAACTCTCGTCATCTTCAGATGCGAGTGTCCTTCAATTAAAACATTCACAAAGGTTAGTAATTCCGACATTAATAAACGACTGTATTGTAATACAAGGCCTTTTTTTTACTGTACGTGTTTGGGGTAACGTGTATTACACAATAACCCTATGTGTTGTTCACAACACTTTAACATGTTAAACCATTAACATACATGTACTTACCGAATTTGCGATCAAGCCTCGAACCGAACACACTTTATTCTTTAACCATGAGCTCTGATTACCAACTTGTAACACCCTTGCTATTATTTTAGGGTTTTCGTATTATTTACGTAAATAAACATGTAATTATAATTACATATACATTGAAAAATACGGTCAAATTAAAACATTTTCGGATTTGAAATAATACAATACAATATGTATAAATTCGTCGTTTTTAAATGACGACGAAACCATGTGCGGAAGCTTGTATCTTGATCGTGTTCGGTTCTTCAATGAGCTTGATCTTCATCCGGGACATCTTCACATTCACCTATGATCAAAACCAACTTAAAAGTTAGTTTCGATATCTTAAATATTAGTATAATCAAGTTCTAGTAGTGAACAATCAAAAACAAAATAAAGTTTCGGAATTTAGTCTGTCGCGCCACGCGACAGACTCCTCTTGATCTTTCGCGTGCCGCGAGCGCCCTCACATGTCGCGCCAGGATTACTGCTCCCTGTCGCGTGTCGCGGGGGAGATGATTTTCCAGCAGTTTTGTTGCTGAAACCTGCATTTTTCCCAGCTATGGTTTTAATCGTAAAACGGTCTTTAAAGTGTCATAACTTTTTATCTACAAGTCCGTTTTAGGTGATTCTTTTTCCTACGCGTTTGTAATAAAAATACTCATCAATTTATCCTATTTTCCGCATATGAAACCTGAATTATAAACGATTAGTTTATAATTTCTTATTTCATTTATTCGGCCCATTTGTTTTAAAAGTTTACAACCTTGTTTCTAATTAACCATTTAGCATACATCAACATGCTTAACTCAAAATCTATAGTTCGGGTTTGTAACTTTTATGAATTACGCGGCTAGTACTCAATCTATGCACATAATTCTTTTGACCCGTTTCGAAGACTTAAACCTTCTAAGTTTAAATCTTTCCCTTTTGTTATGCACAATCCACTTTATACTTATCTATAACTTACATTATCATAATACACGATCTTAAACGGCTCATAAAGACCGTTTACCCGGTTTAGCGTTCATGGGTATTTTGGTCAATTTTAGTCCCTCATTTTACGACGAATGGCTTTCACTGATATTTGACCAACATATTACTTCTAACTATAATTTAAAATATGCGTACCTAGCTCGGGTCAACATATAGACTCGTTTTGTACCTTTCTTTTATTAGCCGCTACTTTATAGCGACGCAATAATCCACTTCCCGTTCACTCCTGTGAACATCTAACTTGACAACCAAACATTAGTCGATATTGTCAAATGGTGTCGTCACCACCATTTGACCCATTTAGTCTTTATGATCAAACATTTATACTTATGTCAAAACATGGTTTTTAATTACCCATTGACACATCCGACCCTTTTCGGATTTTACCACAAGATCCTTTTTCTTACGTTTTTAACCCGTTATGGCTTACGCCATGGGTATCCTTTTAATCTCAACTTACATTTAGTCAACACGTGACTAATTTACCCTTTTCCCCTTTTTTCTCATTACTAGTTACGCTATAAGGTAAACTTAAGGAAAACTTATTAACTCCTAGTCAATTCACGACTAAATTACCATTTTGTCCATTTTTACCATTAACCATGGTTTTGATCGTTTTTATTCATTCCGACTCATTTCGTTTCGTGTCGGAACTCAAATTTCGAATATAATCGGTTGTCACCTTTATCACCTATAAAATACATACGTATACTACAATGGGTGTAAGCTTTACTTACCTTGCATCCGAAGTACGCTTTCCCTTTACACTTGATCCGTTTGACCCGCTTCCTTTCCAAGCCTCCACCTAGCTTATCAAGCGTCAAACTATCATCATGATTCGTAAGACGGTTAGATTAGTCATAATCATTTACGACTATACCATCCTACGGGTTTTATGTCGAATTTATCATTCGACCATATCAAAATTATCATTCGATCTAATCATTGGTCGGTTTCACTTTTTAAAAGTCAACCGACTTATCAACATATTCATATGCACATTTGGTTCATTGAACTCACCTAGGCTTATTTCATCCCAACTCTTAACGAAATCAAATTTTACATACTAACTAGTAGGCCACGATTTCATTTAGGCATTCCATATCACTGAAAATGGGCTGTTTTTGGTGACTTGTTTAACCTGTTTACAAGTCTTAAAAAATTATGATTTTTTTATGTGGCGTACCTATCGGAGGGTTAGACATTGTGTTAAAATTTCAAGATCTAACTCTTTACCAAAAATTCGTAAAAATTCATTTACTAAGCTGAAATCAGATTCGTCACTTCTGACTGCAGCTTACGGAAAAATTCATTTAAAATTCCTCGTTTATCCGATTGACGAAATTCCAATTGGAGATTATTTTAATCACTTAAAACTTTCTACAGTAAGAATTTGAGATCATAACTCAATTCCTAAATTGAGTTATGACATTCGTAATGGGCTGCAAATTCTGCCAGAAAACGCAGCTTGAACCTTTGATACGGAAAAATTCATAAAGTGCTCAATTTTCGTCGAAAAAATGCGATTCCAGTGGGGTTTTAAAGGTATTTCCTGGAATTACATTTTAGGCTCAAGAAACACATGTTTTTGTCACGTTTTTTCCAGGTTACAGCCGATACAAGTCGGCTGTAAATTCTGATCAGAAGCTGTTTGAATTCAGCTTTCAATTTGAACATGTTTATGACATTATAACTCTTATTCTCAGCAATCAAAACCCCTAAAAGCATCACATACATGAATTTAGTCAAAACCCACTTAGCACATGCAAGAGTAATCATCAAATCCCTAGTCTTTAATACTAATTCATCAAGTTTTTCAACTAGGGTTTGTTTCTAAACATGAATTCATCCTAGTTTCAGCCAAACATCAATCATTCAAGCTTGAATTTCGATTTTTCATAAGTTCATCAAAAATCTCAACTTCATAAATATCAAAAACTTGACATACCTTACGATCCCCACGACTAGGTGATCGTTTCTATGTGTTCATGCATTTGATTCGAGCTAATCTTGGCCTTCAATTTGTTGAATTTGGGTGAGCTAGGGTTTCACCCCTCTTTCTCCTGCTCCTGGTCGATCCTACGAACACACACTGTGTTTTTTTTTCTTTTTTTTTGTTATTTATTTAGTTAACTTTCAAGTTAACCCTTTTGGCCCGTCATTTTTATTTTGTTTCAAAAGAAGCTATAATTTATTATTCATCACTTAATTATATATTACTAACTAGGTTAATTATTCCTAGTTAACTTAATGGGTTTGGGGAGTTAAAATCCCGTTTTATTTTGAGTCCCGTTAACTCGGGCCTTCTATATACTTTGTTTTGTCAAAGTATTTATCCTCGTTTTATTTATTATTAAACTTATTTATTTAAATCCTAATAATTTCCGGTTTAATCTTTTCTGCTAACGGTATTATACCCGCTCTTTAGTATTAACGCGGTTTAATTACCAAACCCTTTTTTGGGGTGTTACAGAATGCTAGGCCATTATCAGACTAATCCTGGCCTAGATCACTGGAAAGCAGCTAAGAAGGTCCTTAGATATCTGCAAGGGACGAAAGACTATAAACTGACTTACAGAAGAAGTGATCACTTAGAAGTGGTAGGTTATTCTGATTCTGACTTTGCCAAATGCAAAGATGACAAGAAATCCACTTTGGGCTACATTTTTATGTTAGCAGGCGGACCTATCTCATGGAAGAGTCATAAACAACAGTTAACCACAACTTCCACAATGATGGCAGAATACATTGCTGTTTACAACGCAACCTGTCATGGAATGTTGCTTAGAAATCTGATCACTGGACTCAAAATCGTTAATTCCATTTCTAGACCATTGAAGCTTTACTGTGATAACTCAGCTGCCGTTAGTTTCTCGAACAGTAACAGTTCGACTAGAGCTGGTTTATATCTCGATACAAAATATTTGTTCGTACGTGAACGAGTTGAGGAAAATAATCTTTGTATTGAGTATATTAGTACTAAAGATATGCTTGCGGATCCGATGACTAAAGGTCTCCCACCTAAAGTTTTCGAAGAACATGTATCGAATATGGGACTTACTAAAGACCTTATTTAATGGCATATTGTACTAGCTTATGTTTTAATTAATAAAATTTCCTCAGTTTGATTTTGTATGTCTCTAACATATGTTCTGCCGGTGTAATGACATATAGACAAATATAAATACAAATCAGACACTAAAGGGCTTATGCGTATTTTGATCATAACTATTAGGTTTTAAATTGAGGCTATAGTATGACTAATGGGGGTCCTGAGTCGAATGATGATTCAACGGCTGTATTTCTCTGCTATAGTTCTTGGTTTAAGGCTAAAATGCGTGTTAACACCTGGCCAGGCTCATCTAATACTCATGATAAATGATTACTCGGCTAAGTGGGAGAATGTGAGATTAAATATATTAACATTATATTATTTAATCTTGCAGCCATTATAATCATTTATATTATATAGATCAAAATATATTAATAACCTATTAATAATTAGTTGGTAATTGTTGATGGACCATATTACCCTTATTAACTAATTAGGTTTCCTCTTGGGTGTATATATAAGGAGGTTATTAGAGAGTTTAAGGGTTAGACGGTTACACAATTTACACAACCCTCATAACGTCATTCACGGCTCTCTCTCCTAACCGATTCTCTCCCTAGTTTCGGTTCATCACCATCATAACGTTACACCCTAAGGAGGAACCAGATCATCCTGACAAGTATTCTCTGACTGGATTCTCTACTGGCCTGTCTGCTGTAACAGGTATGTAATTCATGTTTTCCATTATGTTTAAACAGAACTGATCAACAGATTGGTCATTGACCAGCCGGGCACCATCGAGCAAGAAAGTAGCAGCCTCTTGGAGCTGTTGAACGCAAATCACCACGGTGGTGGTTAGCGAGCTACTTTATGTTCCTATCCGATCAAACCCGAACCCATTGTCATTTAAGTACCCACCCGAGGCCAACATCAACAAATTACCCTTTTGGAGTATGAGATTGGAAATAATTCTCGGAATTCACAAATCTAATGATGTAAAGAAGAACAACATGGTGAAGGCACTTTTTTTTCCCATTAATGTCGTAGGATTTGATACTTTAAATCGGTAATTTAAAATCAACTTAGACATGTGGGAAACGATAAAGACAAGAAATCTAGGGGATGAACGAGTTAAAGAAGCAAGACTTCAAATGTTAATAACTAACGATTAAAGGCGAAGAACACCAATACGGTTGACAAATTTTCTTCAAAACTATCTGGATTGCTTCAAAGTCAGCCACAATTGGGGAATATTGAAGAACAAAAATTGGTAAAGAAATTTCTCACAAGTCTTTCCAGGCGTTTTACACATAATGTGGCTTCGATTGAACAAGTCTTGGACCTCAAGACGATTGGTTATGAAGATGTTGTCGACAGATTAAAAGCCTATGAAGAAAGGACGAAAGATAAAATTCAACAAAAGAAAACCAAGGTAAATGACCTTATTCTAAATCTGAATCATCTAACCGTAGTCGTGATAGTCGTCTTGGAAGTTAACTTTTGTACCAAAAGGCGTTAAACTCACTGGGTTGAAGTGGGTGTTTAAAATCAAGAGAAATGCGGATGGTCCTGTTAATAAACACAAGCCATGTTTGGTGGAAAAGGTTATGTTCAACAACTGACCGACGCCGAATAATTACTCGATCCATAATACCTTATTAGATAGGGTAAGTCAGGTGTCGAACCACGAACAGTACTGTAGAAAGCGTTGTTGTTCAATTGTTTCTTTTGTAATTATGAAATTATACGGAAAGGAAAATTGATTGTTTGAAATCTAAATTAAGGAATTAATTAAAGAGTTGTAAATAGTTGTGAGGAGAAGTGATTCCTCCAGGTTTTAGATTCAAAGAAGATTCAGAAACTAAGTTTTAATTCGACAAATCACATGGACATGATTACCATGTTGATTAATTGACTGCGATAATAAGAACATTTTACTCGGATTGCATAGCAATTAAAGGTTTATCGCTTAATTATTAACTATAGTTTACTAAACCAAAGCCTTGTCCAATATATCCCAATTACTAGAACTCCTGGGAACTGAAGGTAAGAATAAGGTTTCTGTTAAAGATAATTGTTTATAATCAATCAAAACAAATCGTTAAGCAATAACCTCGAACTCTTGGATTGCATATCCCAAATATAAGAAAAACTAAGTTTAGTTGTCTACTTACAAGAATCCTTCACCCGGAGGAAACCACAAAGATATTAGCCGCTCATGATGCTGAATTGATCTTCAATATTGATACGGATTTGCATGTTGGATGATTGGGAATCAATTGGATGGAAGAGATTGGTGAAAAACCTCTGAAACTTGCTCCTAAACTATAAAATCATCCTAGATCTCCTCCTCATGATTAGAATGAAAAATGGTGGCTAAAACCCTAATTTTGGGGGGTTTTGAAGATTTCTCGTAAGTCAACCGACGAGGCTACGCTACCAGCATAGCCTACTTTGGTGTAATTTTGTTAAAAGTGACAAAGGCCAGCGTAGGCTACTCCAAGGGTGTAGCATACTCTAGGTAGCTACTAAAAATTATTGTTTTCTTTGTTTTTCTTGCGTTCTAACCTCTTGTACCTTCATCCAAGCTTCTATAACTTCATGTTTAAACTTCCAATCTTGTTATCTTCCATTCTCTTAACTTCCAACCACTTGTGCCTTTCTGTACCAGAGACCCTCATCAAACCCGTGTTGATGTTGTGGTTGGTTAAGATGGACAATTTCCCATATTGGAATTGTTGGTTCCCAGGTTGGTTTTGTGGGGCTAGGTTAAATCACGGAAATGGGTCTGCTGGTGGATGATTTTGCTTTTGGTTCTGGGGTTGATTTTGGTTTTGGTTTTGGTTTTGAGGGATTGGTGGATCTGGAATTGGAGGGATTGGGGTGTTCTGACCATGGTTCTGTGGTTGGTTCTCTTGATCAGCCATCTCGCGAGCAGCGTGTTCAAGATCTTGAGTAACGGTTGATAATTGAGCCTTAGCTTTTACTGTTGAATGTAAGAGGACACGATTCTATCGTGTGGTCTTTTTGATTTCTGGATCAAACAAGAGCGGTGAAGATTTCTTCGAGAACCTGGTATGCATGCAACACTAGTATCACCTACACAAAGACTAGCAAGAAACCCGACGTAGTACTGAGCAAAATAAAGAAAAAAAGTAAAAGAAAGTTTTTTTTGGATTTTTGTGGTTTTTAGAAAACATGAAATAACAACTATTCTAAACTAACACTAAGCGCACGAATTCCCGGGCAACGACACTATTTTGATGTAGCTGTCGAGGGTTAATTAAAACAAAGTATTTTTTAACTTAAATACCAATACTAATACGGGTAAGTAAGGTCGTATTCCCAGGGAATTTGTCGTTAGTGTACAAAGAATTAACTAAAGAACTACTATTATCTTAATCGGGGGTTTGTTTGATTGTTTGACAAAAAAACACAAATTGTTACAAAAAGTGTTTTCAGAATGAGAAGAAGTAACCACCACTCGGAATCCCAAATACCAGTTTAACATAAAAACCTGTTTATTGATTCAAACACCACATAGACATGGCCTTGGAACTAATGACTTTAATTAACGGTTAATGACAGTTTTTAATAATAACTATAACAACCTAACAATCTATTAAATTAAACCAATTACCCACCAATTTACTAACCCGCCAACGATGTAAGAAAATCGCCAATACGTTTGATAAACGACAAATAATTCAAATATAATAAACGTTTACCAAAATTCAACACAAGTGGTCAAGATTACCAATTACAAGAATCCAAAAACAGAGTTTAATGTGAAAAACCTAGCAATCGTTCATCCGGGGGAAGTCATGAAGAGTTTAGCCTTGCATGGTAGTCATCACAACTTCAAATCTTGATTTGGAACGCTTAAACATGAAGAAATAAGGTAAACGGGGTGTCAGAACTCTAAAAATCGCCTATGGGGAGCTCTGGAATCATCCAACACCGCTGGGAATAGAATGAGATTATTATTTTGCGATTTTGATTAAAACCTAAAATTTCCTGAAATAACACTCTCCCATGCGTAGCGGGAGAGTCATCTACCATCTCCGTGTGGCGCAGGGATTAACAAACCAGGGGCCCACAAATAGCACCTCTTGTACGTCGCGCAATGTCCAGGGTGCTCCCCCGCGTGGCGTGGGGGAGACATTATTTTCAGAATTTGTGTTTCAGATCTCGGGTTGAGCCGTCGAACCCGTTTTCCTGCTTGTATGCTCTTTTAACCCGTTTAGCACCCGTTAAGCCAATAAAACCCGACGTACAATAAGCACAACTTATAGATATGAAAAGACGCTTTTAAACAACTAAAACGTGTACAAAATCATACAATTACAATGTGTTATCACAAACACATCAGGTTCCTTACAGTCAACATAGGTTTGAGTGTACACCCGGTTGCTATGTCTTGTTAACAAATTGGTTTACATGATTACATTGTCATATGAAATGTACATATTTCATTTTATACATATATACATATACCGTATGCCGACTTTTCAAAGTTGAGCCTTTATTTTCCACATATTTCATGTAACAATGTTTGATGCTATTTTCAAAACTTGCTAGACTTAGGAGCTTTGGACTTAGTTTAATTTAATCTGGATTTATGTTTCATTTTGTGAACAAATTGTCTTTCTTTTGATATATGGATATTTAATTTGGATTTATAAATATTATTATAAAAAAAATTAATATGTAATCTTATCTTATCTTATCCATGCCATATGTAAATCTATGACTAGTCTAAGTTAGATTTTTTATCCCAAAAATCTTATATTTACAAAAGAAAAATGTAAAAAAAAATTACATTCATGATTTTTATCTATATATAGTAGTATATGAATAATGATAAATTTTCACATCCAAATCTGATTTTAAATCTCTCTTTTGTTCTTCATATTTTGTAAAACCCTGGATCCGTTTTATACGAACCTTGATGATTCTGAAAATAATCAGAACAATCAATACTATGAATGCCCTTCGTTTTTTTCAAATTCAAGTCAACGTTCGTTCACTCAAAATCCTCAAACGTCACAAAATACTGAAAAACAACCACAAACCACTAAATGGGATACTGCTGAAGACGTTGCTTTAATGTCGGCATGATGTATGGCTAGTGGAGATAGCATTCGCGGAAAAACCAGAAGAAAACGTCACTGTGGAAATAAATAAAGAAAATATATGATGCAGCTCAGGCAGAAAATCCGGAAAAACTTGGTGAGAGGAATGTTGACCAAATGAAAGGTCGTTATAATCGACTCAACGAAAACGCTGGGAAATGGGTTGTTGCGTACCGGGAAGCATATCGTCGAGCAAGAAGTGGAACGTCTCAAAGAGATATTGAGAATGATGCTCATAAGATTTACGAGAAAAGTGGGAAAAAGTTTAACGACTCTATTGTTTTCAAAGAAGTTATGTGTAAGAACCCAAAATGGGCTGTAGAGATACCTCGTGGCACAACACGTGAACGTGAAGTGGATGATGAAGAAAGTCGTGGTAGTGCGAAAAGAACAATGACTTCAGAAGAAGGGGACTATTGTGTGAATTCCAACCAAGAATCGCCAATTAGTGGTGGTTCATCAACATTACAACGTCCAATAGGTAGAGATGAAGCTAAAAAAAAAGAAAGGAAAAGATAAGTTTCTACTGAAATTGTTGACGAACTTCGTGCAATGAGGCTTACCCGAAATATTCAAATTGATTTCATGAAAAAAAATTCAAGTTCGAGCAACAAAAAGAACAAAATAAGATTGAAAGGGAAAAAAAAAGGGAAGAAAGGGAGCAAAAGAAAATGGAACTTATGAATTTTAACGCAATGTTACAAAAGGAGTATTTGTTGCCTGAAGAAGAAGAAATCAAACGTTCTTTATTGTCAAAGTTCTATGGTAAGTGAATCTAGTTTGGTGCATTTTTATTTTTAGTTCATTTTTACTTCATTTGTAAGATATTGATGTTTTAGTTTGTAATGCCATTATGGTTTATGTGTAATATTATCAAGTAAATTTAACTTTATCATCAAGTTCCATTTGTCAAATTTTTACTGGATGCATAGATATTATTTGGATAAAAAAATATAACATTATCTATATTTAATATTATAAAAATCCAACACTATCTAACTTCTTTTTGTATAAATGAGTGTAATGATAGGCTTTCTTATCCATCCAGAAATATTCAATTCTAAAATGTCTAGTTGTGAAAACTCATCTGAGAGTTCTGATTCATCGAGTGAGTATAATGAATGGGAAGCACAAGTTTTTCAAGAAGATCTACAACTTGATGCCATTATGTGTAGATTACTCATAAACATGCCATGCACATCAAGAAGAAGGTATTGTGACCGGGAACGTGAGCAGGGTGACGAACGTTTGATGGAAGATTACTTTGTTGAAAATCCAACATATGATCAAGCAACTTTTCGACGTAGATTTCGAATGCGGAGACCACTTTTCCTTTGCATAGTAGCTGCTGTGACAGCCAATGACGTATATTTTCAACAAAGACCTGATGCAACGGGTAGACAAGGTCTTTCACCACTACAGAAATGTACCGGAGCTATGCGGGTGTTAGCATATGGGACATCTGCAGATGCGCATGATGAATATTTGAGAATGAGTGCTACAGCAACAAGGACTGCCCTTATAAAGTTCACAGAAGGAGTTATTTGATGCTTCGGTCAAGAGTACCTATGAATGCCCAACGAGAATGACTTAGCAAGACTACTCCATGTTGGGGAAGAACGTGGGTTTCTGAGAATGATAGGCATCATTGATTGTATGCACTGGGACTGGAAAAATTGTCCCACCGCTTGGGCTGGGCAATATGCAGGTAGAAGCGGTAAACCAACAATCATTTTAGAAGTTGTTGCATCGTATGACTTATGGATATGGCATGCATTCTTCGGAACACCAGGTACGTGTAATGACATTAACGTTCTCTACCGATCTCCTCTGTTTGATGATGTATTGTCAGGTCGAGTACCAAATGTTAGTTACATCGTGAATGGACGAGAATATAATAGGAAATACTATCTCATTGATGGCATATACCCTTCATGGGCTGCCTGTCACACCCCCAAAATACCACATGCGGAAACCCCGCTAGGCGTCTAGCCACTAATCATATTGAACTCATAGCAAGATTTCAAATGGAGTTGTCAAATATAAATAAGATGTATCAAACAATAAGTTTAATAAAATCCAAGATGTTCAGCGGAAGCAATAAGTAAACCATTGTTTAAATGTTTCAAAACCATATGCATGAAAATCAATAAGCCTGTCATGAGTATCCAATCATTTCGACCCATGACCACTCCAGCCATTCCAGACAGCAAGTTCCATATCCAAGAAATCTAACGACATGCGAGCATGCAACACGTATGTCAGACAACGCTGGTGAATTCATAGTTTTACGAAAACGTTAGTTACCAAGTGTTTAGCTCAGTTCATTGATAATAATGTTGATAATAACTCGAGTACCATACAAGATGGCTACCAGATCATTTTGCCCATCCCCAATGCCCCCTATCTAAGCATTGGTCATGATTAAGGTCATTAGTTCACGCCCGTCCTCTCAGGTACGGTGTGAGGTTGCCAAGCCTAATAGCGCTATCAACTAATACCCCGTTACCTCTCAGGTAACTAATTCGGTATAAGATGGGACTTAGAGTGATAGGAAAAGAGTGTATTATCTAACATCTTAGTTTTTACCCCAAAAGATTTATTCCTCTCAGGAATACCCATTTGATTGTCCCACCCACCGGGACGCATGCTCAAGAGAAATGAACTCACCTTTGGTTTGCTCGGTAAGATTAGTTAGTTGTTTATCAGTTGATCAAACACTTCCTAACATGGTTACCGACAACAATCAGTCTCAAGTGCACATAAACCACATATTTCACGTACAATTCGTTCATGTATTCCTTGTTCACATACTACACCATTAATGCATAAGTTGCACACATGTAGTTCAAGTCATAATAAGTTAATGTATCAGCCTAATGTCATCATATAGTCACTTAATCATGCATTCTATTCCCAATCAGATTCACCCCCATGATTCCATGTTTACAAGACGCATGCATTTAACTTATCAACACAATAATATGTCAATTAATTGAGTTACTGATCCACCCAAGGATCGTGCGACCCCGTAATTCTAATATACTGTTTGCGATTATCTTGTGGCCCATTCCTTAGTACCCAAACCAACCAAGTTCAACTCCCATCAGTTGGTGTGGCCCGTTTCAGATTGCGTGACCCGTTGCAACCCTCCGAGCCAGAGACACTTATGGCCCATGGTGTCATGAAATCTAAGAAGAATGGGCGGCCCATCAAGGCCCAGCCCACCCG
Organism: Helianthus tuberosus; assembly: GCA_030545235.1. Lineage (NCBI taxonomy): Eukaryota > Viridiplantae > Streptophyta > Magnoliopsida > Asterales > Asteraceae > Helianthus > Helianthus tuberosus. The sequence continues at coordinate 205,850,067 of CM060441.1, forward strand.
AGTGTGCGACTGCTCCCGATACTATGTGCGACCCACGTGAAACTGGGTGTGTCTTATTATTTGTGCAACCCGGTTAACATATTAGGCCCAAACAAGTATGCATGTTATCCGTTCAAAATTACTAAGTGGATGTGCAACCATAACTCCAAACCAAATCAATTACATAATCACCACAACTTCTCATATCTTTTTTTTTTCTAGCTAATTACCCATGGCAGTTGAAGTGTTTATCCCCATTCTATACAAAACAACTATCATAATCATCCACTTATACACATCGAACTACCAATAGACTAGAAAGGTAAATTATAATTCATACACACACAATCCTTTTTGTGGATATCTAACATGGATTTATATACGTGCAACCTACCTATCATGAATTTATAATTGTAATCCTTACTTCGTTCGATTACATTAACCACTAATATCCTACCACAACTAGTTCATTGCGGATCTAAAGAATTCATCAACCACCCACAGCATATGATTCCCATAACTTAAACCAATGTTGCAACCATACATACATATCAACAATACCTTGCATAAAACCAAGAATAGTCAAACGAGATTGAAATCATTATAATTATACTTACCAGGAGATGTATTATACTAAGCACAAGAGATGAGCTTCAAGGGAAAAAGGAACTTCGAAGGGGGGTGGGCTGATCGTCGAAGGAAGATAGGATGCTCTAGGGTTTTGTTATCTTTTAAGTTTTCCAAAGCTACAAAATACGTATCCCTAACTCCTAGTTCTACAAGTATGCATAACCCATAAAGGGTTGGACTCATGTAGTTCGGGCCTGACAAGTGTGGGCCGAGATGGTTTAAAGGTAATTGCGGCCCATGCTAACTACTTGACACTTATAATAACCCAACTACACACTCAGTCGTACCCAATTACATTTACGTTTAACAAGTTTAACATAGCAAGGAACGTTGAAGATGAATAATGAGAAGTTAGGATCACGAGACTAAAAGACACTAACCTAGAAAGTTCGGGTTGTCACACTGCCTTTGTTAAGTCGATAAATTATCCACAACTTCCAAAGCACAAGTTGTTTGCTAAACAACAAGAGGCCGTTAGAAAAGATGTTGAACGAGCATTTGGAGTTCTACAAGCTCGCTTTGCATTTCTTCGACACCCATGTCTTGTGTGGGACAAGGATATTGTCATAGCCCCCGTCCCGGTTTTACCCATTTCAGGAGCCGCGGGACAGAAACCCCGTGGTATTTATTTAAGTTGGCAGCAGAATTATTAACAGGATCGTTTAAAACTTGAAAATGCCCGATTATTTTATTTCATAATTAGGGATAAACCCTGTAATTTACAATAAAGGCGATTTCACTGGGAAACCCCTATTTTACAAAAACATGTTTCTTTATTTAATCAAGCCACTTCTTCAAGCGTGTAGTGCTACATGGCACTTTTTCCTGGATTACAACAGATCACCTGAAACATGTTTTAAAAAAATTTTATCAGCAGGGAAATACTGGCGAGTCATTCAAGTGCACAAAACGACACATTGTTATAATATACAGTATTAAGGGTGATTACATTGTTTATATCAACCAATTACCCCAAATCGGTATTTGTCACTCGACTGTATCTGTGACTATGGTCAGATCACCCATTGGCTAACTCGTTGTCCAATGGTGACGGGAAACAAGTAATGTATACAAAACCCCACATACCGGTAGTAATTGAAGATTACAAAGACTTAATCCCTATAATTATAACCTTGAAAACATTTAGGGTTTTGTAAAGCAGTTTGATAAAAAGAGAATGACTCACATTGCAGATTTAAACGGGCAGAGTTTAGCCTACCGATTAGCCTTGTAACCTAATTAAATAACAATGCACACGAAAACTAGGTTAGTAACTTTAATCCAACTTTTACGACAACTCACGAGATCCAAAACCTTCACGATAAATAACAAAGTGCGATACTTAAACATCCATCGAATTTACGACGAATGACAAAGCATAACCCGAGTTTGGGCAGCACTTAAACATCCATCGGATTGGTTTTTATCGATCGGACATTAAATCGTAGCAGTGATCGAGTTATTACCCTGTTATCGCGGCATAATTTCGTGTTGTGTGTGTTTTTGGAGTAATCAGACAATATCTCAACGTACGAAATGAGTTTTTACGTCGAACCAACGCCAGAATGCAAGTGCCACACCCCTCCATATATACTGGAAAAACAGCGCCCTCGCGTGGCGCGAGGGGCTGTCGCGTGGCGCGAGGGGCACCCCCTAGCATAGGGTAACCCTGTGTCTGCTTAGCTTGGGTGAGTCGACGGTTTCTTAAAATTAGATTTCTATCGAAAACTGTTTAGATAATACTGACTAGGAAATACCCCCCTGAGTTTTAGGGACCCTGATCCTGATTCTGATTGTTCTGAAAATTTTAGGGGTTATGCAGGATTACTTGGGGGTCTTAATTAGGGTTTCCTATTGGACAAATTAAGACAAGAATTAATACTTTTAATGAGATTTGTTACATCCTCCCTACCTTATTAAAATATCGTCCTCGAGATTTACTGGAACAGGTAGGGATACTTTCGCTTCATCTCCGATTCCAGCTCCCAAGTGTACTCCGGTCCTCTCTTTGAATCCCACTTGACTTTGACTAGTACAAGTCTTTTGTGCTTGAGAAATTTGACCTTTCTGCCTTTTATCTGCAGTGGCTTCTCAATAAATTTTAACTTTTCATTTAACTCTACATCTTGAAGAGGTACTACTAGGGATTCGTCAGATAGTCATTTCTTGAGATTGGATACATGAAATACGTCATGTATTCCCGCTAACTCTTCTGGTAGTTGTAAGCGATAGGCGACTGGTCCTATTCGCTGGATTATTGGGAATGGTCCTACGTATCTTGGACTTAGCTTTCCCTTCTTTCCGAACCGTACTACTCCTTTCCAAGGCGAAACTTTCAAGAGTACCTTATCTCCGACTTAAAATTCTAGCGGCTTGCGTCTATTATCTGCTTAACTTTTCTGACGATCACGAGCCGTTTTCAGTCTTTCCTTGATTTGAGTGATCTTATCAGTGGTTTCTTGTACGATTTCAGGACCTGATAACTGACTTTCTCCTATTTCTGCCCAACAAACTGGAGTTCTGCATTTTCGTCTATACAGTGCTTCAAATGGGGCAGCTTCAATGCTTGCATGATAACTATTATTATAGGAGAATTCAATTAAGGGTAGGTGGTCGTCCCAGTTTCCACCAAAATCTATTACACATGCTCTGAGCATGTCTTCCAGGGTCTGGATCGTCCTTTCACTTTATCCGTCTGTTTGAGGATGATACGCTGTACTTAAATTTAATCGCGTCCCCATGGCTTCTTGGAAACTAGTCCAGAAATGTGAAGTGAAACGACTATCCCTATCCGATACAATGGAGAGTGGGACTCCATGTAATGATACTACCTCGTCTACGTACAATTTTGCCAACATTTCCATGCTAAAGGTTTTCTTCATGGGTAGAAAGTGAGCTGATTTGGTTAATCGATCCACAATTACCCAAATAGCATCATTACCTTTTCTGGTTTTGGGCAACTTAGTAACAAAATCCATTGTTATGAGCTCCCATTTCCATACAGGCATTTCTAGTTGTTGAAATAGCCCTGAAGGTTTCTGGTGTTCTGCCTTAACTTGTGAACAAGTTAGACACTTAGATACATATCTAGCTATGTCCTTTTTCATTCCTATCCACCAGAAATTACTCCTTAAATCTTGGTACATTTTATTGTTTCCAGGATGCATGGTATACCTAGATTTATGAGCTTCCTCTAAAATCTTATTTCTTAAGTTGCCTTGTTTAGGTACCCAAATTCTTCTTTTGTGGAATCTCCAAATTCCATCAGCTCCTTGCTCTAATTCATTTATTCTTCCTTTCATTCCTTCAGCATCATCCTTGATTGCTGTTTCTTGAATATTTTTCAGTTGTTCCATTAAATCTAATTGTAGATTTAATCTAAGAGCACAGACTCGCTTTTGTTTCTCATGATACTTACGACTTAAGGCATCTGCTACTACATTTGCTTTTCCTTCGTGATATTGAATAAGTATATCGTCGATGAAGACAATTACAAATTTATGCTCGTCCTGACTTTTGGAATAAATAAGTATATCATCGATGAAGACAATTACAAATTTATGCAAGTACGGTTTACAGATTCTATTCATCATGTCCATAAATGCTGCAGGAGCATTTGTTAACCCAAAGGGCATGACTGTAAACTCATAGTGACCATACCTAGTTCTAAAAGCAGTTTTAGGTATGTCTTCTTCTTGCACCTTCAACTGATGGTATCCGGAGCGTAAATCTATCTTAGAAAAATATCTAGCTCCTTGGAGTTGATCAAAGAGATCATCAATCCTAGGTAATGGGTATCGATTCTTAATTGTAACCTTATTCAGTTCCCTATAATCGATACACATTCACATCGAACCATCCTTTTTCTTTACGAACAACACTGGTGCTCCCCAAGGGGATGGACTAGGCTGTATGAATCCTTTACTAAGCAATTCATCTAATTGCTTTTTCAGTTCTAACATTTCAGTGGGTGCTAGACGATAAGGTGCCTTTGCTACGGGTGTAGTTCCAGGAATCAAATGAATTCTAAATTCTACCTCCCTATTCGGTGGTATTCCTGGTAACTCTTCTGGGAATACATCTGGGTATTCTGAGATTATAGGAATTTCCTTAAGTTCCTTACCCTTAGTGCTAATGATTACCAAAATCATATACACTACTCCTTGCTTTCGTTCATAACTAACAATTTTCATTACTGAAATGAACTTCAAGGGTTTTCGCGACTTATCTCCTGTAACTAGGATTACTTCTCCGGTGGGTGCACGAATTTCTATGGAGTTCTTATCACAAAGGATTCGAGCATGGTTGGCTACTAACCAATCCATTCCTAATACGACATCGAATCCAGCTAAATTCATGGGTAATAGGTTTGCAGAAAATTTATGACTTGACGGTTCTATATTTTCTTTTTGCAAAATCGTGTCTATATTAACAGAGTTCCCGTCTGCCGTTTCTACTGTAAAAACTTGCCTAACTTTTGTTAAGGGTAGCTTAAGAGCTTGGCAGAATGAAGTATTTATAAAACTTTGGTTTGCACCAGAGTCGAATAATACTTTCGCATAAACGTTGTGAACTAAGAACGTACCAGCTATCATGTCAGGAATCAATTCGGCTTCCTGCGTTGTCAGCTGAAAGGCTCTTGCGTTTTTCTTTGTAGTCCCTTCAGCAGGTTTGGCCTTGTTGTCAGCTGGCTTAACCAGTTTAGGGCATTCTGGTCTAAAATTCCCGTCTTCTCCACAGTTGAAGCAGATCTTTGTTTTCTTTCTGCAGTCTTTTTCACGATGTCCTATAGCTTTGCAGAAGTTGCAGGGTTCATTACATTTTCCAAAGTGTTTCTTTTTGCAGTTTCTGCAAAACGGCGGAGTAGAAGATTGCCCAGTTCCTCTTTTCTTGAAATTGCTAGTATTACTCATACGAAATCCTTGGGTAATTTTCTGAGCCAATTCCTTTTTCTTATTTTCTTCTCGCGTACGCACCAGTCCGTCAGTCAAAGTGTTGGCTAATTCCACCGCATCATCAATCGTGCGGGGTCTCGCAGCTTTGGCAATATCACGGATCTCGCTAATTAAACCCCAGATGTAGCGAGAAATAAGTACCGGCTCTGGCGAAGCCAGAGTAGGTACAATTCGAGCATATTCGAAAAATTTCGAAGTATACCCTCTGCAGTTAACATCCACCATTCGGTGGCTCAGGAATTTATTCGCCATTTGTTCTTTTTCATATTCAGGGCAGAATTTTCTTTCCACCAGACGCTTAAACTCTTCCTAACTCAAGGCATAGGCCATTTCGCTTCCTTTGGCTTGCAACACCGTGTTCCACCATTCCAATGCTTCTTCCTTGAAAAGGTGAGAAGCATACATGACTTTATCCTCCTCGGCACACTTACTTATTTTGATTACTGCATCGGTTTTCTCCAACCAACGCAGCGCCGCAGTCGCCCCTTCATTGCCTGTGAATTCAACGGGTTTACAGGCAAGAAACTCCTTGTAAGTGCACCCAGTCGTTGCAGCTTTCATTCTTTTGAGAATTGGGGCTTGCCGTACATTATTATTATTATTATTATTATTATTATTAATGTTACCGCCTCCATTTATGCTATTACTGAAGTTGTCTTCATGAGTACCTTTGCTAGGAATAATTTGTTGAGGTTCAACTGGATTTCGTGCAGCAGCAAGAATTACTGGAATAGCATTGGCTATTCCTTGAGCAACGATGTTCTCTATATCTTGCCTATTGAGGAAGTGGTCTTCATTGTTTAACTCAGATTGGTTAACCTCGTTAACGGGTTCATTACTAGCGTGTTCCATCTGGTAATTATTATATATAAGTGATTAGCATAACTTAAATAACAACAAAACACACTAAAACAATCACACATAACCATATCAACATATATAGCCAAAATTGTCGATTTTCGACTTCCATTTTTATATATTATAGTATGCTTCCGTACACACTGGTTATGTTACACAAGTTTTATTTTTAAGTTATTTCACATAATTATATTTTTATTATTATATTATTATTAAACACACGTTCCCACAACCACATACGATTCCTGTTAGCTGGCACTTTAGAAACGACGTTCCCTCTCGTCGTATTTCCAGGATATTCTCTCCCCTACTACCCGGATTATATTTCCCGCGTCCACTAGTTCCTCGCCATAGTGGCGGAGTTCTGCCAAATTTTCGGAGCTCATGGGTGGGTGTAGTGGAGGCTCCGGGTCAAACTGGGGGAAAAAGGTATTAGGGTTATTGAGGAGATTCTGAAACTGCCAGTCGGTGGTCCACCACTCTTATAGGTCTGCTGGTAGAGGTTGGGAGTGGATAATAGGATCTGGGATATCAGGCTCTAAATCAACTGGAAGTTGTGCTTCTGCTGGGTAATTAAAGAGGTTTGCATCGGCAGGTCCGATGAGGTCACTAAGTGCCAGTTTATGATCCAACTCTTCCCAAGATGGCATTTCCTGGTCTTGTCTGGAACTTTCTCTGATCTCTATTCCCTTGCCTTTTTCTTTGGGATCCATAGTCTTTATAACTTTCCGTGTTGCTGGTTTCTTCCTGCGCACACGTCTCCAGCCCACGAATCTTCTTCTCTTCTTTGGCTTGGGTTTCTCCGAAGGTTGGGCTTGAAATTCCATAGGTTCATCCACGTCGGTCAAATAACCGGTAAAGTCTCTGGAAACTTCCACATTCACAAAATAGAGATTGAGATTCTGAAGAGCTTCAGACAACTCATTCATGCTGTTTAGCATATATGAAGAAAACACACAAAATTCTAGGTTAAAATTTTGTAAGTTAAATTTTCACAGGCTAATATTTAGTACCACCATTCAAGTATCATTGTTTAAACAGAAAAATGGCAAACATTGCGACTTTGTATATATATGTTTATTACAATTTACAACTGAAATTCAATATATACTAGGGGTTGTGCATTCATAGTTCAACATGCCTTTATATAAGGTTTATTCTATCTTCTCTTACTAAGTGGTTTATCTAATGGGCAAAGTTTCTTTAAAGTTTCTGGTTTATAAATGATATGGGTGCTAGTACTGGGTCAGGGTGTTGGCAGTTTAACTTAATTAAAAGTTAACATTTACTTCTGTAGTGGCTAACATGTAGAGATTTGCCCATTGTTCATCTAATTCATTTTCCCATGGTGGGTTATTGCCTATTTCCTGAGTTTCCTTATTAACCATCACTCCTTTTGGTTGTGACTTCTTTATTTTCTCTTGACTTTTTCTAATAATCCAACTTCTTTTCTTAGTGGTAAGGGGTTTCTCAAACTGTGCCTTACGAACAAATATTCCTTCCTCAGTATCTGCTGAGTATCTTGAGGAATTTGATTGAAATGAAGTTTCCTTATCTTTTGATGAACTATCTAATTGACAATAGATGTCCGAAATTCTTTGCTTACCCATACTGTAAATTAACAAATAGTCAAATAACACAAAAACACATAAGCACATGATGGCAATCAGAAAAATTAAGTATTTCTAAATACTTAATGGGCTTAAATCAGTGGATCTGATACCACCTTTTTCTGTCACGGCCCCCGTCCCGGTTTTACCCATTTCAGGAGCCGCGGGATAGAAACCCCGTGGTATTTATTTAAGTTGGCAGTGAAATTATTAACAGGATCGTTTAAAACTTGAAAATGCCCGATTATTTTATTTCATAATTAGGGATAAACCCTGTAATTTACAATAAAGGCGATTTCACTGGGAAACCCCTATTTTACAAAAAAACATGTTTCTTTATTTAATCAAGCCACTTCTTCAAGCGTGTAGTGCTACACGACACTTTTTCCTGGATTACAGCAGATCACCTGAAACATGTTTTAAAAAAAATTTATCAGCAGGGAAATACTGGCGAGTCATTCAAGTGCACAAAACGACACATTGTTATAATATAAAATATTAAGGGTGATTACATTGTTTATATCAACCAATTACCCCAAATCGGTATTTGACACTCGACTGTATCTGTGACTATGGTCAGATCACCCATTGGCTAACTCGTTGTCCAATGGTGACGGGAAACAAGTAATGTATACAAAACCCCACATACCGGTAGTAATTGAAGATTACAAAGACTTCATCCCTGTAATTATAACCTTGAAAACATTTAGGGTTTTGTAAAGCAGTTTGATAAAAAGAGAATGACTCACATTGCAGATTTAAACGGGCAGAGTTTAGCCTACCGATTAGCCTTGTAACCTAATTAAATAACAATGCACACGAAAACTAGGTTAGTAACTTTAATCCAACTTTTACGACAACTCACGAGATCTAAAACCTTCATGACAAATGACAAAGTGCGATACTTAAACATCCATCGAATTTACGACGAATGACAAAGCATAACCCGAGTTTGGGCAACACTTAAACATCCATCGGATTGGTTTTTATCGATCGGACATTAAATCGTAGCAGTGATCGAGTTATTACCCTGTATATATACTGGAAAAACAGCGCCCTCGCGTGGCGCTAGGGGCTGTCGCGTGGCGCGAGGGGCACCCCCTAGCATAGGGTAGGCCCGTGTCTGCTTAGCTTGGGTGAGTCGACGGTTTCTTAAAATTAGATTTCTATCGAAAATTGTTTAGATAATACTGACTAGGAAATACCCCCCCTGAGTTTTAGGGGCCCTGATCCTGATTCCGATTGTTCTGAAAATTTTAGGGGTTATGCAGGATTACTTGGGGGGGTCTCAATTAGGGTTTCCTATTGGAAAAATTAAGACAAGAATTAATACTTTTAATGAGAGTTGTTACAGATATGATGGGTAAAATTATGATTGCATGTATAATCATTCATAATATGATCGTTGAGGATGAACGAGGCACATACCTTCACTATTATGATCCATCTGAGTTTCAAGGTGATAGACCTACAAATCGACAACAAAGAAGCTTTGCTGAAGATGATTAACAACCGGTTCAATACTCTACTAAACGAATTGCAAGCCTATCACATTATATGAACAATAGGGAACAACTTCGTAATAGAGAAGCTCATAACGCTCTAAAAAACGATCTGATTGAGCATATTTGGCAGAAATTTTCTAGTGACGAATAATTAAATAGTTTTTATCTTATGTACTCGTGATTATGTATAATTATGTTTAATATTATGTGTTTTTCAAATGTTTTCCATGTTATTGTAATTTTATTTATCTTTAAAGTAATTATTTGTTTTTATTTCTAATAATTTTTATAATAAAGAATAATTACAATCATATTTATATAACAAAATATTAGTTTAGGTTGGGTTATGATAGTGGGTGAAAATTGGATTGGGTTAGGTTGTGTAGGTGGAAGAGAGAGAAATTAGTATTTTAATAAAAGATGGGCAATTGGATTTTAACACCTCAAACTTTGAAGAATTGGCCGATAACACCCGCAACTAACACTTTGATCTGTGACACCCAAAACTTTTAATTTTGTTTGTCATTTCACCACTCAGTTAAAAAATGAGTAACTGAGTTAGTCTTCCATCCTAGCTGGCATCATTAATCCTACATGGCACCCATGACGTGGCAAACACATGTTATAAGAAGCAAATGACAAGATGAGGTGTCATTATGAGGTATGAGGTGGCCACTTATATATATATATATATATATATATAACAATATGTATAGGTAATCTCCCAAATCAAAAACCCTGCGCAATATAAAAAATCAAATCATCATCATCGTTCTTCATCTTCACCCCAAAATCAAATAATCATCATCTTCATCTTCAACGGTTCATCATAATCTTCAACGGTTCACCATACAAAATCGAATCATCATCATCTTCATCGGTTTATCATTACACACAACCACCGATTTACAGCCACCACCCTCGAATCATCATCATCTTCATCGGTTCAACAACAACCACCTCCCGCCACCACCCTCCAAACCCACAACCACCGATTTACAGCCTCACAAATAAAACCTAAATTAACCTCCGATTCAAGCCTTCAAACAGATCTGCAAATCAGAAAAAAAAACCCACTGCTCGTTTCGTGATTTAGGGTTTCGTGTTTTGTTGTTGTTCTCCGGAGATGATGGTGGTTAGTTGTCACGGCCCCAGCCCCGGTTTGACCCGGTCAGGAGCAGCGGGACAGGAACCCGTGGTATTTATTAATTGATGCGACAGCGGAAGATTTATCAGGATCTGTTAAAACTTGAAAATGCCCGATTATTTTATTTCATAATTCGGGATAAACCCCGTAATTTACAATAAAGGAATTTTACTAGGAAATTCCCTGATTTATTAAAACAAGTTTATTCATTTTAACCGAGCCACCTCTTCAAGCTTGTTAGTGCTCCGTAGCACGTTTTCCTTGATTTACAGCAGGTCGCCTGAAACATGTTTTAAAAAAATATTTTTGTCAGCGGGGAAATACTGGTGAATCATTCATTTTGATAAAATGACACATAGTTATAAATTACAGCATAAGAGCGATTACAATGGCTTCTATCTTCTTTTTATCTGGCGCCGTGTCACCTGGTGACGATGGTCTTACCACTATTGGGTCTTTCCCCAAGTAGTGACGTTTATCATTGTTAGGATTTATTAGCCTAACCGTGAGAAATTAGTAATGTGCACAATACCCCACTAGCCAGTGATTCAAGATAACCACGACTTAATCCCTGTAATTATAACTTTTGAAAATAAAATGGAGTATTGTAAAATACTTTTGATAAAAGAGAATGACTCACATTGCAGATTTATACGGGCAGAGTTTAGCCTACTGATAAGCCTGATAACCTAATTTAAACAACAATGCATACGAACTAGGTCCGTAACTAATACAGCATTTAGGATAATTCACGAGATTAAACCCTCACGACGAATGACAAAGTGCAATACTTAAACATCCATCGAATTTACGACGAATGACAAAGTATAAACCCAATTTGAGCAGCCCTTAAACATTCATCAGATAGTTTTAATCGATCGGACATTGAATCGTAGCAGCGATCGAGTTAATACCCTGTATCATAGCAGCGCCTCGCTATTGTGAATGTATTTTACGAATTAGAGCAGTCTAATTTCGTATTTGTGAAGTGATTTCGACACCAGAGGACTGCTCATGATCCAACCTATTTATAGGTGAAATTTGGGGTTCACGCGGCCCGCGTGAACCTTGGCTCGATCTTTTCGCGGCCCGCGAGGGCACCTATTCGTAGATTAGGGAATCCGTGTCATGCGTAGGTATGCCACGTGGATCGGGAACGCTTATCCGGTCAACATGGATTTGACGCGGCCCGCGTAAAACTATGCTTACTCTTACGCGGCCCGCCTGAAAACCAAGAATCTTGATTTCTTGATTTTTCATGCATAGTATGGTTTCAGGGGTACGGGTTTCCACTTACGAATCAAATTGGGACATTTTTTAGAGTCCTTACATCCTCCCCACCTTATTTAAATCTCGTCCTCGAGATTTACTGGAATAAGTGAGGATACTTTCGCTTCATTTCCGATTCCAGCTCCCAAGTGTACTCGGGTCCTCTTTTAGAATCCCATTTGACTTTGACTAGTATTAATCTTTTGTGTTTGAGAAACTTGATCTTTCTGTCTTCTATTTGAAGTGGTTTCTCAACAAATTTTAACTTTTCGTTTATCTCTATGTCCTGAAGAGGTACTACCAGTGATTCGTCCGATAAACACTTCTTGAGGTTGGATACATGAAATACATCATGTACTCAAGCTAGTTCTTCTGGTAGTTGTAATCGATAAGCAACTGGTCCTATACGTTGGATCACTGGAAATGGTCCTACGTATCTTGGGCTTAGCTTTCCTTTCTTACCGAACCGTACTACTCCTTTCCAAGGAGAAACTTTCAAGAGTACCTTGTCTCCAACTTGGAACTCTAGTGGTTTGCGTCGATTGTCGGCATAACTTTTCTGGCGATCTCGAGCAGTCTTCAGTCTTTCATTGATTTGAGTGATTTTGTCGGTAGTTTCTTGCACAATTTCAGGACCTGACAATTGACTTTCTCCTATTTCTGCCCAGCAAACTGGAGTTCTGCACTTTCGTCCATACAGTGCTTCGAATGGGGCAGCTTCGATGCTTGCATGATAACTATTATTATAGGAGAATTCTATTAAAGGTAGGTGATCATCCCAGTTTCCACCAAATCTATTACACATGCTCGGAGCATGTCTTCTAGGGTTTGTATCATCCTTTCACTTTATCCGTCTGTTTGTGGATGATATGCAGTACTCAAATTTAGTCGGGTTCCCATTGCTTCTTGGAAACTTGTCCAGAAGTGGGAAGTGAAACGACTATCTCTATCCGATACAATGGAGAGTGGAACTCCATGTAAGGATACTACTTCATCTACATACAACTTTGCCAATCTTTCCATGCTAAAGGTTTCTTTTATGGGTAGAAAATGAGCTGACTTGGTTAATCGATCCACAATTACCCAAATCACGTCATTTCCTTTTCTGGTTTTGGGTAACTTTATAACAAAGTCCATTGTTATGAGCTCCCATTTCCATACAGGCATTTCTAATTGTTGTAGTAGTCCCGAAGGTTTCTGGTGTTCTGCCTTAACTTGTGAACAAGTAAGACATTTAGAAACATATCTAGCTATGTCCTTTTTCATTCCTATCCACCAGAAATTATTTCTTAAGTCTTGGTACATTTTATTGTTACCAGGATGCATGGTATATCTAGATTTATGAGCTTCTTCTAAAATCTTATCTCTTAATTCGCCTTTCTTAGGTACCCAAATCCTTTTCTTATGAAATCTCCAAATTCCATCATTTCCTTGCTCTAGTTCTTTTATTCGTCCTTTCATTCCTTCAGCATCGTCCTCGATTGCTGTTTCTTGAAGATTCTTTAATTGTTCCATTAAATCCAACTGCATATTTAATCTAAGAGCACGAACTCGTCGTTGTTTCTCATAATACTTACGACTTAAGGCATCTGCAACTACGTTTGCCTTTCCTTCGTGATATTGAATATCACAGTCGTAATCACTTAGGATTTCCATCCATCTCCTTTGTCTCAGGTTCAATTCTTTTTGCCCAAATATGTATCTTAAACTCTTGTGATCCGTATAGACAGTAAACTTACTTCCATACAGATAATGTCTCCAAATCTCAAGGGCAAAAATTATGGTTCCTAATTCTAAGTCATGAGTCGTATAGTTTTCCTTGTGCTTTTTCAATTGCCTTGATGCATACGCAATTACCTTTTTGCGTTGCATAAGTACACATCCTAATCCTAATTTTGAAGCATCACAATAAACTTCAAAATCTTCCGTTCCTTCTGGTAAGGCTAGAATTGGAGCATTGATTAATTTTTGCTTTAAAATCTTAAAGGATTCTTCTTGCTTAGGTCCCCATTCAAACTTAACTGCTTTACATGTTAGCTTAGTTAATGACACCGCTATTTTAGAAAAATCCTTAATAAAGCGCCTGTAGTATCCAGCTAATCCTAAAAAGCTTCTAATTTCCATAGCTGATTGTGGAACCTTCCATTTGGTAATTGCTTCTATTTTAGAGGGATCTACGTGAATACCTTCGTGGTTCACCATGTGTCCTAAAAATTGCACCTCCTGCAACCAAAATTCACACTTCGAGAATTTGGCATAAAGTTTTCTTTTCTTAACAAAGTTAAGAGTGCATGCAGGTGTTGACAGTGTTCATCCTGGCTTTTGGAATAAATAAGTATATCATCGATGAAGACAATTACAAATTTATCCAAATACGGTTTACAGATCCGATTCATCATGTCCATGAATGCCGCAAGTGCATTCGTTAGTCCGAAGGGCATGACTGTAAACGAGTTCTAAAAGCAGTTTTAGGTATGTCTTCTTCTTGTACCTTCAATTGATGGTATCCTGAGCGTAAGTCGATCTTAGAAAAATATCTAGCTCCTTGGAGTTGATCAAAGAGATCATCAATCCTAGGTAATGGGTATCGATTCTTAATTGTAACCTTATTTAATTCCCTATAATCGATACACATTCGCATCGAACCATCCATTTTCTTTACGAACAACACTGGTGCTCCCCAAGGGGATGAACTAGGTTGTATGAATCCTTTACCGAGCAACTCATCTAATTGCTTTTTCAGTTCTAGCATTTCAGTGGGTGCTAACCGGTAAGGTGCTTTGGCTATTGGTGTAGTTCCAGGAATTAGATGAATCCTAAATTCTACTTCCCTGTCGGGTGGTAATCCCGGGAGTTCTTCTGGGAATACATCGGGGTATTCTGAGACCACTGGAATTTACTTAAGTTCCTTATTTTTCGTGTTAATGATTACTGAAATCATATACACTACTTCTTGTGTTCTTGAATAATTGGCCAACTTCATTACTGAAATGAATTTCAGTGGCTTTCGTGGTTTATCTCCTGTAATTAAAATTACCTCTCCTGTAGGTGTATATATTTCTATGGCATTTTTATCACAAAGAATTCGAGCATGGTTGGCTACTAACCAATCCATTCCTAACACCACATCGAATCCAGCTAAATTCATAGGTAACAGATTTGCAGAAAATTTATGACCTAAGAGTTCTATCTTTCCTTCTCGCAAAACCTTATCTATGTTAACAGAATTCCCATCTGCTGTTTCGACTGTAAAAATCTGCCTAAGGGTGGTTAAGGGTAAATTAAGAGCTTGGCAGAATGAAGTATTTATAAAACTTTGGTTTGCACCAGAGTCAAATAATACTTTTGCATAAACGATGTGGACTAGGAACGTACCAGCTATTACGTCAGGAATCAGTTCGGCTTCCTGCGTAGTCAGTTGAAAAGCTCTTACGTTTTTCTTTGTAGCCTCTTCTGCAGGTTTGGCTTTGTTGTCAGCTGGTTTAACTAATTTCGGGCAGTCTGGCTTGAAATGTCCAGCTTCTCCACAATTATAGCAAACTATTGATTTCTTCTTTCTGCAATCTTCTTCTTGATGCCCTGGGATTTTGCAGAAATTGCAATACCCTTTGCATCTTCCAAAATGCTTTCTTTTTGCAGGCATTGCAAAATGGAACAGTGGAAGATTGCCCAGCTCCTTTTCTCTTGAAATTGGCACTATTACCCACACGAAATCCGTGGGTAATCTTTTGAGCTACTTCCTTCTTCCGGTTCTCTTCTCTTGTGCGTACCAGCTCGTCAGTTAGGGTGTTAGCTAATTCTACCGCATCGTCAATAGTGCGAGGTCTCGCAGCTTTAACGATATTACGGATTTCGCCAATCAATCCCCAAATATAGCGGGAAATAAGCACCGGTTCTGGCGAAGCCAGGGTTGGTACCACTCTCGCATACTCGAAGAATGTCGAAGTATACCCTCGACAATCTACACCCATCATCCGATGGTTCAGGAACTTATTTGCCATTTGTTCCTTTTCATATTCGGGACAGAATTTTCTTTCCATTAGCTGCTTAAATTCTTCCCAACTCATGGCATAGGCCATATTTCTTCCTTTGGCTTGAAGTACCGTATTCCACAATTCTAGCGCCCCTTCTTTAAAAAGATGTGACGCATACATGACCTTGTCTTCCTCAGCACATTTACTTATCATAATTACTGCTTCGGTTTTCTCCAACCAACGTAGTGCCACAGTCGCCCCCTCATTACCTGCAAATTCAGCTGGTTTACAAGCAAGAAATTCTTTATAAGTGCAACCAGGCGTTGCAGCTTTCATTCTTTTGAGAATAGGGGCTTGCCGTATCTCATTATCGTTGTTAGTATGATTACCGCCTCCATTTACGCTATTACTGAAGTTATCTTCATGAGTACGTTTTCTAAGAATAATTTGTTGAGGTTCAACAGGTTTCTAGGCAGCAACAAGGATTGCTGGAATAGCATTGGCTATTCCTTGAGCAACGATATTTTCGATATCTTGCCTATTGAGGAAATGATCCTCATTATTCTGCTCAGACTGGTTAACTTCGTTAACTGGTTCATTACTAGCGTGTTCCATCTGGTAATTAATATAGATAGGTAATTAGC
Organism: Helianthus tuberosus; assembly: GCA_030545235.1. NCBI lineage: Eukaryota > Viridiplantae > Streptophyta > Magnoliopsida > Asterales > Asteraceae > Helianthus > Helianthus tuberosus. The sequence continues at coordinate 205,866,638 of CM060441.1, forward strand.
CGAAAACAATTAACAATCAAATATAACAAAACAATCGCACATAATCACAACACACGTATGGCCAAAATTGTCGATTTCTCGACTTCCATTTTTATATATTATATTATACATCCGTACACACTGTTTATTTTACAAAAGTTTTATTTTTAAGTTATTTTGCAAGATTATATTTTTATTGTTATTATTATTATACAATCATAGGTTCACAACCACACTATCTCTTGTCAGCTGGTCACCTCAGAAACGACGTTCTCTCTCGTCGTACTTCCAGGAGATCTGTTCTCCCACCTCCCGGATCCTATTTCCTGTGTCTATCAGCTCCTCGCCAAAATGGCGGAGTTCTGCTAAGTTTTCATTACTCATTGGTGGGTTTGGTGCAGGTTCTGGGTCGAACTGAGGGAAAAAGGTATAAGGGTTATTTAGGAGGTTTTGAAACTGCCAGTCGTTGGTCCACCATTCGTCCATTCCTAGAGGTTGGGTGTGGATCAGAGGTTTTGGGATGGCTGGTTCCAAATTTATTGGAAGTTGGGTTTCAGCAGGATAAGGGAAGAGGTTGTTATTTATAGGCCTAAGGATATCACAGCTGGCCAGTACGCGATCTAATTCCTCCTGTAATGGCAACTCCTCGACTTGCTTAGAACTTTCCCCAATTTCCATTTCTACTTGCCTAATATTTTCCTTAATTTTGATCCCTTTTCCTTTATCAATGGGATTTTCTATTTTGGGAACTTTCCTAGTTGCTGGTTTCCTCCTGCGTACCCGCCTCCAGCCTACAAATCTTCTCCTTTTCTTAGGCTTTGGTTTCTCCGGAGGTGGAGCTCGAAATTCCATAGGTTCCTCCACATTGGGTAAGTAACCGGTAAAGTCTCTGGAAACTTCCACTTTCAAAGGATAGAGATTGAGATTCTGAAGGGCTTCAGATAACTCATTCATGTTGTCTAGCATATATGCAAAATGCACACAAAATGCTAAGTTAAAATTTTATAATAAAAATTTCACAGGCGAATATTTAATATAACTATTCAAATATTATTGCACATACTGCGACTTTCTAATACAAATTACAAATGAAATTCAAAATATACCCATACTGTATTAGAAAGTCATTGCTTACCCATACTGTAAACAAATATTCAAATAATAAAACATGTAATCACAAAAATAGAAATCAGTAAAATTAAGTATTCTCTAAATACTTAATTGGCTTAAATCAGTGGCTCTGATACCACATTTTCCTGTCACGGCCCCAGCCCCGGTTTGACCCGGTTAGGAGTCGCGGGACAGGAACCCGTGGTATTTATTAGTTGATGCGACAACGGAAGATTTATCAGGATCTGTTAAAACTTGAAAATGCCCGATTATTTTATTTCATAATTCGGGATAAACCCCGTAATTTACAATAGAGGAATTTTACTAGGAAATTCCCTGATTTATTAAAACATGTTTATTCATTTTAACTGAGCCACCTCTTCAAGCTTGTTAGTGCTCCATAACACGTTTTCTTTGATTTACAGCAGGTCGCCTGAAACATGTTTTAAAAATATATTTTTGTTAGCGGGGAAATACTGGTGAATCATTCATTTTGATAAAATGACACATAGTTATTAATTACAGCATAAGAGCGATTACAATGGCTTCTATCTTATTTTTATCTGGCGCAGTGTCACCTGGTGATGATGGTCATACCACTATTGGGTCTTTCCTCAAGTAGTGATGTTTATCACTGTTAGGATTTATTAGCCTAACCGTGAGAAATTAGTAATGTGCACAATACCCCACTAGCCAGTGATTCAAGATAACCACGACTTAATCCCTGTAATTATAACTTTTGAAAATAAAATGGAGTGTTATAAAATACTTTTGATAAAAGAGAATGACTCACATTGCAGATTTATACGGGCAGAGTTTAGCCTACTGATAAGCCTGATAACCTAATTTAAACAACAATGCATACGAACTAGGTCAGTAACTAATACAGCATTTACGATAACTCACGAGATTAAACCCTCACGACGAATGACAAAGTATAAACCCAATTTGAGCAGCACTTAAACATTCACCGGATAGTTTTAATCGATCGAACATTGAATCGTAGCAGCGATCGAGTTAATACCCTGTATCGTAGCTGCGCCTCGCTATTGTGAATGTATTTTACGAATTAGAGCAGTCTAATTTCGTTTTTGTGAAGTGATTTCGACACCAGAGGACTGCTCATGATCCAACCTATTTATAGGTGAAATTTGGGGTTCATGCGGCCCGCGTGAACCTTGGCTCGATCTTTACGCGGCCCGCGAGGGCACCTATTCGTAGATTAGGGCATCCGTGTCATGCGTAGGTATGCCACGTGGGTGACACGTGGATTGGGAGCGCTTATCCGGTCAATAGGGATTTGACGCGACCCGCGTAAGACTATGCTTACTCTTACGCGGCCCGCCTGAAAACCAAGAATCTTGATTTCTTGATTTTTCATGCATAGTATGGTTTCAGGGGTACGGGTTTCCACTTACGGATCAAATTGGGACATTTTTTAGAGTCCTTACATTAGTGGGTCTATTTCGATGGCGGAAGGTGGGGCAGTGGTGGACGGTGGTAGTTGGTGGAATGGTTTTTGATGGTTGACGGTGGTGGTGTAGAGGGGTAAAGAGAGATGTAGAGAAAGGGGTGGTGGTGGTTGGTGGAGACAATGGTGGTTCTTGATGGTTGAAGGTGTCGGTTCTTGGTGGTGGTGGAGAGGGGTTTAGAGAGAGATGTAGAGAGGGGGTTGTGGTGGTGGTGGCTGGTTGTATATGAAGGTGTCTGTACATATGCAGACACCTTGATGAGGGCGGTGGTGGTGGGTTTTGAAGAGGAAAGAGGGTGGCGGTGGTGGTGGATTTTGAAGAGGAAAGAGGGTGGCGGTGGTGATGGATTTCGAAAATGATATATAATTTGAAAGTTGCGTTTTGCAGATTATATAGAAATTAGTTTTGGGATGAAGATGATATAGAATTTGTATGTTGGATTTTGTAGAATGATATAGAAATTAAATTTAGGATTTGTTTTTTTTATTTGTTCTTGTTCATGAACTTGCAGATGAACTTTGAATGTAATGATATGAACATCTTGAATGTTTGAAGATGTTCTTGCTATTAAAATGATGAAACTGATATGAACATAGTCCCAGATCTTCAAAATGATGAAATTAATATTTAGGATTTTTATTGTTTTTTTTAATATTGTCAAAAATAGTCCACGTAGGATGCCAGCTAGGATGGAAGACTAACTCAGTTACTCATTTTTTAACTGAGTGGTGAAATGACAAACAAAATTAAAAGTTTGGGGTGTCACAGATCAAAGTGTTAGTTGCGGGTGTTATCGGCCAATTCTTCAAAGTTTGAGGTGTTAAAATCCAATTGCCCAAGAATGGGTTGGGTTGGGTTGGGTTGGGTTGGGTTGTGATAGTGGATAGTCTTACCTTTGCGATCGTACAACTCTCTGTAACGCCCGGCTCTTTTGTACTTTCCATTTATAGAAAGCTTTGTTCGTATTTCTATTTTTGGAAACTTTGTATTCTCGTAATCTTTTCCTTCTTTGTAATCATTGTAAAACCGAGACTTGGATCATTAATGAAACTCGTATTTTGTTACAAATATGTTATACACACTTTATATATGCTCGTATGTTCGATTTTGTGAATCAATTGATGTTAAATCGTTATTCTTGGAAACTATGTGCTAAACTCGTAATTAAACTAAACATATGCACGAAACGTGTTTTGAACGAGAACGACACTTGATTATGATACTTATACACTCAATTATACTTGGGTTATGAACGCCATGCTCGATTTTATCTTATACTATGCCCTTATGTCAAAACAAGTCTCTAAACTTTCAAAATGCACCTAAATGTATCAAACAAGAAACTACAGGGACTAAAATGTAAAAAGGCCAAACTCCCCAGATGGGAGGCGCCGCGTGACGCTAGGGTCCTTGGCGTTACGCCAAGGCCCTGTTTCGGCAGACTTGTGTTTTCTTCCAGCTTTATGCACGAAATCCCAAGTCCTAGTCTCACCCAATCCCCTTTAATCCACCTCTAATCACCTCCAATCAACTCTAAACTCTTCCACTATAAATACACACCCTCTCTAACCCTTTTTACACTTTCATAACTCATTACACTTCACAAATTTACTCTAAATCTGCAGCAAATCTGAGTTCTTGGACAGATTCATACACTTCTACAAAAGTGAGTGTAACTTGCTTGTTTTCACTCCAAATCACTTGATTCTTTCTTCTATTGCTTTGTTATGTCCTTGGGTTTGATTCCTTGGTTTTTCCTTGGAGAAATCAGGCTTGGAATTGCCCTAAAAATGACCTAAACTTTCTGTTTTGTTACATACTCTTTCAAACTTGTTTAAACTTCATCCAACTTGTGTCTAACACATCTCACACCAATGTCCTAATGCTTACAACCTCTCTTATGGTTGGTTAAGCTTAAAAACATGGTTGAGACACTTAAATCAGAGGATTAAACCTCATAAACTTTCTGTTTTGTTAGGGTGTTTTGACCCACAAGTCATGTTCGAGCTAGTTCTTGATGTAGAGTGATTATGGAACAACTTGGGTTGTTCCAAACATACAATCCTCACATGATTTGATGATTTCTCTTAGTTAGATTGTTTATATTATACTAATCCTAGTTCGTGACCCTCCTTGGTTGTTTTTACATCAAGAGAAGTGGTGAACATTCAAGGGGTTCCTAAACGGAAGCTTATTCTTCCTACCCCATACATGACATCCATGAATAACTTGAGGTGCCTAAATGAAGATCTTAATCTTCTACCTCCTACTTGAATTATCGAACTTAATAATATGTAATACTTAACCTAAATATAAATATGCACTCATTCGAACCTTTAATATTAAACTTGTGTTTATATGTTAAAGTAGTAGAATACCATCTAAGACTTAACACTCCAAGTATGATTCTAATGGGCATACTACCCATGAAATACAATATAACCCTAGTGGTTACGTAGTGTCATATAAGAGTATAAGTTAAAGATGATTATTTTGATATCATACTTTATGTTATGTTAAACTCCAAATTTTAATCTTCCGTTGAACGCCAAACTCACACACCTACGTTTCCTCGTGTAGAAGGACTAGGTGCTCCAACTTAATCTACTCCAACAATTCGCTCGCGGGAATTCTAAGTAGGAAAGCTTGCAACCACCGTGAGTATACTCGATCCCTTTTTCCCCTTTACACTTTGGGATGCAACATATATAATTATGTAAACAACTTTTGAAATAAACATACTCAATCTTTGAACGAATGCATGAAACTAATGTGACTTACTTGTAAACAGCTATTATTGTATGCTCTATGAACGATTTGGAACGTTATATGCTCATTGACTTGTTCGCCCACCTTAACAATTATAGCGCTATAGGATTAACGCCCCGCCTGCTGAACTATTGGGTATTGTTAAGTTTACCACCCCGCTGAACTATTGGGATTAGGCTATCTTATGCGTTGTGTTCTAGGGTTTGATCATATTGTACGCCAAAATTGCATACTAGTAATCACATATTATGAATCGTGTTGGATTGAGTTTTTATTCTATTATGCTATGTAAACAAACTTGTATACTCGCTCATTGCCTTTGCATTGAAACCTTATTTTAATACATGTTGCAGGTTGATTAATGAAGTATGGATGATTGATGAAACAAGTGTAGGGTGGACTAGATACACACCTTTAATCTATTTATCTTTCGTTGATTTGAATTTGAACAATGTTGTTATTTACATTTTAAATGTTGTATGACAATTTAGTCCTTGCAATGAAATTTGAATTCAATTAAATATTGTCACATAGTGTTATGATGTTTTGAGCAATTTGTTCGTCTCATCCCGATGTTTCCGCCATCGGTTGGGGTGTAACAGATTGGTATCAGAGCCATAACTATAGGGAATTAGGAAAATTGCCATGCTTTTGCCCTAATCTATAGTTTTAGGAATTTTGCCTCTTATGTGTTGTTTAAAACTTTTGTACTCTACCATGCATGCTTCCTAGCTACACTTCTTGTTGATTTAAATTTATATGCCTTTCCTAAGGTTAACATGAATACACTTTGTTTATTTGTATACTCTTGTAACACAAACGAGACAACTTTACCAAAATAGGCGTGAAACCCACAATTTGGTAAACGACTCTCATTCTACATTGAACTATTTCTTTTTGCACGAAATTACACCATTAAGCTAGGAGTGAAATCCACAACTTAATGGTAATTTCCATTTCAACTCTAGTGGACCCTTGTCATAGTGTCGAAATTTTATTTTGACCCGACAAGTACCAACCGCATTTAGGGTACGAAATCGTCAAGTTAGGGGTTGTATGATCGGTTTTATGAATGGTTGTATGTTGTTTTGTATAAAAAGCATGATTAGTGTTTTCGAGGTTTTAAGTTAAGTTTGTGGGTGTTTACAAATAACCCTAAAAGTCTATTTAGTTGGACTTCAGTCACAAGAATTTTTAAGTATCAACATAATTTGGTTAGGGATGCCATCTTTGACATATTCAGGCGCGCTGAGATTTCTGCTAAGAAAGAGACACCGGTGAATTTCTTAATTGACCAATTGGAAGGAAAATCTATACTCAGATTAGCCGACATTTTGGTCTTTGGATGGACAGGAGGCCAAATCACCTTTGTGTGGATCTAACAGGGGTTTCCCCCTTGTAGGTGTTGGTACACTTTATGTGGACGCGACTCGACTCGGTTCGATTCGGTTCGGGTCGACTCGGTTAGGTCCGGCTCAAGCCCGACGTCACGACATTCCTCTGTCGTGCGCCCCAGAGTTCGACACGCGAAGCACGGAGCGCCGCAAGCCCATTCCCGTTTACACATCACCATGACATCATCATTGTGATGTCATGATGATGTCACAAGGTTGTCTTATCTTGAATTTGTGAGATTAGTTAAGAGAAACTTGTCTGGGCCGATTCAATTCATATATGGGCCGAAGACTTGAATTGGACTTTGTCTAATAATTGGACTTTTGACTTCATTTGGGCTTCCAACGAAAACACACATGGGCGAAATCCCTTTATGGCGAAATCACATGTGTGATGAAATCACATGTGATTTCGTCGAAGTCCTTTTGATTTCGTCGTGATGTCTGATTTCGTCAATCAGATTTCGTTGGAACTTGATTTCGTCAGTCATCTAGTATAAATCCACAGACATCAGACAGAACATAGTTAGACAAGTCTGAATAGATTTACGAGCGAACACATTGTAACACACACACTGAGAGTTTACAGAGAACATTTGTAAACACCGTATTGTAACCGTTTTCTAGCATTAATACATTGTGTGTTAATCGTTGAATATTGTGTCTTACGTGTTCGTAACTTGGTTTAACTTACCCGTTTGGATTCCGCACTTTTGGGTTTGTCGGAAAACAGGGAATAGAGGTTACTCGATCCTCCGGGTGGACCTACAATTGGTATCAGAGCATTGGCTCGATTCCTTGTTAAAACCAAGTTTGTGTTCTTGATTTTTCATGGTTTTTAAAGTGTTTTTCTTGTGTTTTGGAGTTTAAAATCATACATTTTCTGGAAAAACGTTGTTAAAACCTTGAAAATCTTGATTGTTTTGCTTCTAGTTCATATAAAACCTTGTTAAAACTCTTGTATACATGTTAGTATTGGGTTTTTGTTGAACTTTATTGCAAAAATTGTGTTCGGAAAGTTGTTTGGTGACCGGAATTCATCGTGTTCTTCACTAATATTCAAAGTGTTCTTCATTATTTCAACCTTTTGATCTTTGACAAAGTGACTGTATAAGTTGTTGGTGTTTTTAAATTTAATAGATAAAAGGAAATCTATTAAAATATGGGTCACAATGTTGTGTTCGGTGAGAAAAGCATGGCAGTTTGAAAAGGGTGTACTGAGTGTCAGAACAGGATAAGGCAACTTTGAAAAAGTTAACCAATATCACCAACTCCCTGTCCTATCCCTTTGAGGTTTCGTCGTTTATATCAGCCACACATAATAGAGAGTTTCATCGATTAAAAAAAATAAAAAAAAATAAAATTATTTATATTAAAGCAAACAATTTCTAATCGGTCCAATCATATTCAGATTACATGTGCTGAAAGTCCACTAATCGGTTCAATCATATTCAAATTTGATCAAATCATTCATCATTAAAGGTTTCTTTATTTATTACAAGTTTCATCGATCAGATCAAAGTTTGAAAAAGAAGTCTCATTGTGTAAGGATAAGGGTTTGACAAAATTGGCCATTGAAAGGGTTTGTGTCAGAAGATAAACAACAAAGATTTGAAAGGATAAAGTATTATTTGTTTGATAAATATCTTGTTGTCTATCATTTGTCCACGAAATCACTCCTCACTCCAGCCACCGAAATCACTCCTCACTTCTCAGCCGAAATCACCCATTGTCATTTACCACTCCACGAAATCACCCATTGTCATTTACCACTCCACGAAATCACTTCAAGTCACCCATTGTCATTACCCACCTCACGAAATCACCATACATCTCTCCAGTCAACGAAAACAACCTGGTCAACTATATCATACAGCAGAAATCACTCTTTACTCCAGCCGAAATCCCTTTCATCACACTCAACGAAATCCCTTTCACACACTCAATGAAATCCCTTTCATCCACACAACGAAATCCACTTCATCAGTCAACGAAAACACCCTGGTCAACAATATCATACAGAGAAATCACTTAATCTTGGCTGAAATCACCCTTATTTGTTTTCAAAAACACATTCTGATTTCGCCAAACTTGTCCACATTCTGATTTCGACAAACCAATCACTTTTGGATTTCGTCAAACATTCTTATACCTGTGATTTTAAACAGAGGACTTGCAAAAGGTATCTAACTTTATGTTTTCAAGTTTTTAAGCAGGTAAAATTGTTCTAACATCAATCATGAGTTGTACGAGCCCTTGGGATTGGAGTACGGATCCACAACCAGATCTAAAACAGATGTCGATGGCCGAATATATGAGGAGTACAATACCTCAACAACAACAGTCAATAAGTGCAAGTCAATGGGCTTTAGTGTCGAATCAAAATCAAAACATACAGAATCTTTTGGTAGCGAGAGGAGAAGGAAATGCAGCTACTAGAAAGACACGTCATGATCTGTTGAAGAAGAAATTCGAATCATTTCATTTCTTAGAGAATGAAACCCTAAATGATATAACTACTCGTTATTATCATTTGATGAGTGAAATATATTATTTTGGTGTTCTTGCATCTCAACATGAAATTGTAGCACGGTTTGCTGATGCTCTACCTCCAAAGTGGAGCCCATTCATTGAGCTTTTAAAGCATACGGGCGTTCTAGATGCTGTTAATGTTAATATCTATGAATTCATTCAGAAGTTGGAGCACAAGAACGAAGAGGAAATTCGGAAAGCGAAAAGGATTGCACCTACTCAAAACACAGAAATGTATTTGCCTGGTTTTGGTCCTTTAGCTAGTTCTAGTTCCATTCAGCAACCGAAGCTTCAAACGGCGTTTGTGTCCAATACAAGCTCATCACTGTTGCCACAGTGGAATCAAAGTGCTTATCTTTCACAATCTTTTCCTCAACCTCAAGTTTCCACAACACAACCTCAATGCAATCCAAGTGTCGATTGTGGTCCGGCCATACAGTTGGGAAACGGTGATCAAACAAGAACTGCGTTTTACGCTGAAACTGTCAAGAATGTCAATGATGGTGAATCTTCAGGAAAAGATGATAGTTCGGGATACAGTGGCAGTTCGGATGAAGCTGATAATTTGTCGAATGATGCTAACGAGAAATCGGACTTGATCAAGAAAGCTGATGCTACATCAAAAGAAATGGAGAAGATTCTCACTGAAGATGGATCTTTCTCTTCTCAGACTGCCTTTATGGCTAATGTCACAGCTTCTACAAGTCAGGTACAATCTGAAACTCCTAGCATATGTAGTGATTGTGCTGATATGAAACATGAATGTGCTGAATTGAAACGTGAATCTGAAACGGTTCATAGTCACAATCAGAGTTTGGTTATTGAACTGTCAAAGTGCAAAGAGGCATATATGGCTCTGGTTAGAAATGAAAAGGATTTTAAATCTGTAATTGAAACCTTAAAGAAAAGTGTTTCCGAAGTGACCAAAACTGTTTATCATAAACAAGTTAGTATTAACGATTACATTAACATTGTTGAGGAAACCAAAAAGGAACTAGCCATTACCAAATGCGAGCATGATGCAATCAAGCTCAAGTTGGAGAGTTATTCTAACTCCCGATTTGTGCTCGATCACATTATTGACGTTCAACAACTGAAGGGAAATGTGAGTGGTGTTGGGTATAAGAAATGTCCGCCCCCTTTGAGACAAAATTATACTCGAATGCCCAATGAGGAAGAAATGCCACGTTTTGAGCCAACTGTACCTCTTGATTATGGGGAAGTTACAACTGGCTTAGGGTTCAAAACGGACAATTCATCGGAGGGCTCATCTGATCGGAAAGAAAAGTCATCATGTGCTTCAAATCAAAGTCCTCCCACAGTTGAGGACTATGATTCGTCCGATGATGAACCAGATGTGAGTGATGAGGATAAATCTCTTGAGAAGAACAAAGGAGTAGAAGTGCCTTTTGAGAATCACATTCTGTGTGATCCTCCTACTCCTGTTGTGCAATCAACTGGTGCTAAACAAGAGATAGATCTTATCACTAAAACAGTGTCTACTGTTAAAAGTGATAACGTGTTGTACACTTTAGTTGGTGATGACAAAATTTATTCAAACACAACTTTTCCAATTAAAAATGTCAATCAAACTTTGATTGATAAAGTGTTTGAAGATACTACCAGTAAGTTTTTGGAAAAGGGGATTCCGAGAGTTTCAGTAACTCAGTGTAATCCGATTCCAAAAGCTGAAGTTAGAAGAAAATTTGGAAATCAAAAATCACCAACGAAGCAACAACCTATCGCTTTTAAGGGTAAACAACAACAATGAGCTCCAAAGCCTAAGGCTAAGGTTGAATCAAAAGGAGCTCGTTACAAGAAGAAAGCAAAAGACGTTAAGTTTGTGGCCTCCATGGGTACTGATAAAGTTGAGACTTTTGAAAATAAATCCAATACAGAGTTTGTTCAAAAGGTCAAAATTTTGAAACGTAATAGTGATAACAATTACACCCAACACACAAACGGGTGTGAAGCTAGTACCTCTGGGTCTACAACTTCAACGTCAGGCCATCGAACAGATTCTCCTAAGTTTGTTGAAAGGAGAAAATGTTTCAAATGTGGGGAGTTTGGACACATTATCAAAAACTACACAAACTTTCCAAAAGCAAATTTTGTAGAAAGAGTCCCTTCTGAACACGGTCATTCACAACGTCGTCCTGTTTCACCCAAAAATGACAAACGTACTGTTAAAGAACAGGAAACAAAACAACGATGTCAAAATGTGAAGGTGATCGAAAAGGCTTTAAAACCAGAAACTATTAAAAGGAAACCAATTTTGACACACCTGTTAAAACCGGAAATTTCTAAATCGGTAAATTATACATAATCCGGTAAACGAAAACAGTTTTGGAAACCTAAAACGGGTGAAGGTTCAGGGAGAGGCATGAAATTTCCAAATCTTCAAGAAATTGAAATTACATTTCTTGATTCTCAGGGGCAACCCAATTCTATGAAGGCTTGGGTCCCCCTCTCCAACTAATCTCTGAGTGAGTGTGCAGGATGTTCCAGGAGGAACTATCGATAGTCATCGGATTATTGATAGCGGAGTGTCCATGCACAAGATCGGCGACAAAGAAATTGTTGCCTTTGATGGAGAGAAAAAGGAAAGAAGACATAATTGTCTGTCGAAAGAGATTGAAAGCTTCGACAAAATGAAAATCATACCAAAGTTTGATTGTTCAAGGCTTTAATCGGGTCCCCAGGATAGATTCAATCAAAATGTACGCACCTGCAGCACGTCTGAAGATTCATAATCCACAAGATGAACGTGCAGTGTACATTTCTTCGCGGTGTAATTGAAGAAAATGTGTTTGTTGAACAAACCAACCGGGTGTGCGGATGCCTTGGCATGGATTGAACAACCGCACACTACTACTTCTCAAGAGAAAGACAAAGACCTTCGCTGGTGCAATGTGGAAGACCAGCCGGACCCAATAGTTTATGATCTTGTTGCTGTGAAGAGATTTCTCGGTAGCTACAAAATCGACTTTGAAATCCACAACGGGTGGATATCCAGTTTGGGAGAGCGCTCAGATTCCTTGCAATGCACGAAGCAGTTGCAGGATACGGTTTTAACTTTTATATCTCTCATATACTTGTCGATATTTAAGCTGCTTTATGAATTATTATCATCTCGTACAGCACTCTTTGGCATGACACGTTGAACTCGAATATCACCTCACACGTGATTGTTTCACTATGAAACTCGCCAATGTTGTCATGGTCCGCACCGCTTACCGACATGCCAACTGATTTTTCCAAAATTCGATAAATCATTTCTGATTAAAATTAATTTTGGTAAACGGCATTGAGGTAAAACATGAGTTAACCGACATCAGGAAATCCTTTTTGTAAATATCTTTGTGTCTTTTAAATTTATCTTAGTTTGTTGATTTTAGGGGGAGTAAATCCAAATTTGAAAAATTCAAAAACAGTGAAAAATTTCAAAACCCAAAAACAATAGAAAAACAAAAATGAGTTTCCTGGCGAGAAAAGGAGAAAATGATAGTAAATCAGTGGTCTGTCGAAACCTCTTCGAACTGAACTTGAAAATGAAAAATGTTTAAGCAGCTCTATATAAGATGTATCGGTATGCTCACAATCATTTTAAAGTGTGCAGGGTGATATAAATCTTAAATCGACTGAAGATCAGGTGGGAACCATTCATTGGCATATGGTCTTAGTACCGAAATTTCGTTTGATTGATTGCCGAGGTTCTGAGATATTCGGTCTTTATGATGTCTTATCATCTGGGTATCATGGTTGTATCAAACCGAAACAAACGAAGACGAAGTCTAGATCTTCCATGATACTATACATACGTGTACATATTGCATTCGACCTCAATAAGTGATCAACAATCACATGTCCCTCAAACAAGTGATAATATATCACAGATTCTTTGCGGGAGTCAAGTTCGTCTCTTTGCTGTACGAAAGTACTGACCTGTTCACGGACTTGCTCCTGTGCCCTCATGCATCGAAAATCAAGTTCCTCATCAATAAGTGATTCTATCACATAGGACTTGTTTTCAATCATAATAAGTGAGTTTCTCACATTCTTTTATACGGTCAAACGGATGATAAACGGTATACTCACCGGTAAGATGAATTCTCGTGCATACCTTGATAACGGGAATGTGTCGTGATGTGGATGAACACCGGTCTGTAAGTATAATTCATACCTTAACGTATCCCCTCGCCATTATTACATCTGATAAGTTGAGCTTAAGTGGACAACAATACCGATAATTGTTATAGGATGCTTATCTAAATGTGAACTAATTGAACAAAAAGAGTTGTTTTGGCATGACCGTACACTGATATGATTCTCTTACCCTCGAAACTCGCAAAAAGAATGTCTGTAAATATTTGTTTACTGCTTTCATGTCTGCATCGTTGTATATATTTATTTATTGCTTTCCGTCTTTACATTTGAAAAATGAAAAATTTCCAAAAAGATTTTAGGTGTGTTTTAATTTAAACTTTATAAAAGCCAAAAAGATTTTGCTTCTAGTTTATTTTTGATTGACCGATGTTGGAACTCGAGTCTATCCTACCCAAAATCCTGATTGTAAGCCGGAAAACAATTGCACCTTCATAAACTGTCGAAGTTAACAAGTTTTGAAAGTTAAAGGATTAAAATTGATCATTTTCTAAACTTTCAAACTGTTGTCGGTCGGTGTTTGATTGAAATTTGATCTCATATGTGTCATTTGTTTAATTTGTCTAAATTCCAAGCGGTTGTTCTCATTACGTGTTTAGCTTTCTTGTATGTGCAGATGCGACATCAGAATCAACTAAAGGTGAAGAGAACGTGTCAGATGACAAGCCGTAAAGTGAAGACACGACGTTGATGCAATCAGAAGATCAAGATGATCGGGTTGCAGCTGACCACTTTTCAACACCACAAGGATCTAAAGCATTGAAGATCAAAAGATTCACGAGCATTATTCAAGGGGGAGTTTGTTGATACACTCCCTGACTGTGACACGTGAAGACTTTTGAAGATCCTCCAACATGAAAGACATGGAAGACGAACCATCACGAGTAGCGTCCAAGGGGGAGTTTGTTGGTACACTTTATGTGGACGCGACTCGACTCGGTTTGATTCGGTTCGGGTTGACTCGGTTAGGTCCGGCTCAAGCCCGACGTCACGACATTCCTCCGTCGTGCGCCCCAGAGTTCGACACGCGAAGCACGGAGCGCCGCAAGCCCATTCCCGTTTACACATCACCATGACATCATCATTGTGATGTCATGATGATGTCACAAGGTTGTCTTATCTTGAATTTGTGAGATTAGTTAACAGAAACTTGTCTGGGCCGATTCAATTCATATATGGGCCGAAGACTTGAATTGGACTTTGTCTAATAATTGGACTTTTGACTTCATTTGGGCTTCCAACGAAAACACACATGGGCGAAATCCCTTTATGGCGAAATCACATGTGTGATGAAATCACATGTGATTTCGTCGAAGTCCTTTTGATTTCGTCGTGATGTCTGATTTCGTCAATCAGATTTCGTTGGAACTTGATTTCGTCAGTCATCTAGTATAAATACACAGACATCAGACAGAACATAGTTAGACAAGTCTGAATAGATTTGCGAGCGAACACATTGTAACACACACACTGAGAGTTTACAGAGAACATTTGTAAACACCGTATTGTAACCGTTTTCTAGCATTAATACATTGTGTGTTAATCGTTGAATATTGTGTCTTACGTGTTCGTAACTTGGTTTAACTTACCCGTTTGGATTCCGCACTTTCGGGTTTGTCGGAAAACAGGGAATAGAGGTTACTCGATCCTCCGGGTGGACCTACAGTAGGCTTGGGGGTAGTGCTTTCACGATGGGTCAGGTTGTTTTAAAAGTTGTTTCAGGCAAAATGACCAAACACGAGAAAGCGTGCCTTGACAACTAACATGTGTTTATACTATTTGCGTTTGACACTTTTGTGTTTTTGCGCCAGAGGTTGTGGACCTGCTTAGTCAACTCCAAAGAGTCATGCATAGTAATGTTATGACCCATAGATTTATGAATTTAGTTTTTAAAAGACTTGGTTTTGCTATTCAAAAAGAGGTAGCGGCGCAACTTGTTGCATATCGATGTAATTCCTAATTAATTCCATATTTATTACAATTTATTTAGTTCAAATTTCAAGTTATAAAAATGAACTTAATATGCTAACACCACAAAACAAGAATTTTATTAACATATTAAGGCGAAATAACGTATTCCATGTATATTGGACTTAATGTTTGGGATGTTATAATAAGTAAAAGTGGTTGCCCTAGTACATGGAGTATAATATTTCAATCATTTTACGGGCAATTTTTGTTTCGACCAGGTCCACCATAGTATAAGAAGTCATCATCAATGTTCATTGAAATATCATAGCAACTGTTTTGATCAGCGATGGTATTGAGATCTTTAGGAGTCCTTGAATTGCTGGATTCATCGAGTATTTCAATATGTCTTATATAACTAGCTTTACCAAACCCTTGTTTAGGGAAGTGGCCACTGCCCATTTGGGTAGTTGTATGATGCCCGTGTGAGCCAAAGTTCACCACTTCTCCACCCCATTGTATCATCCACGCATTCTCACTTAAGTATGAAAACAATGAGGATGGCCAATATCCTATAACTAGCTCACTCCCCCATTGTAGCCACCAGTCTCCACTCTGCAGGTCCTATATGATACGTAAAAAATAAAACAAAAATCAGATTTGCTGCTAATACAACTTGTACATTATTCCTCAATATATAGCGACATTAAACATTTTAGCAAGCTTCAATAGTTGTAAAACTATACTAACTAGTATTAAGCCCCTCCGCGTTGCGGTGGGTGCGTAAAACAATGACAAACAGCACCAACCTTGAAGTTGCGACGTGTTAATGTGAATAAATTAGAGCGAAACATAAAACATAGAAAATAATAACTAAGTCGATTAGGACCCGGGCGTCGCAATGAACCTATCAAACGGGAAAAAATAAACGGCCATAAAAACTTTAAACCACACATGCACGTTGCGTAATATTATTAACTCGCAAAATTTAGAATGAAACGTAAAACAAAATGTAAAAACGTTGAACCACACACAAATGTTGCGCCGTGTTAACTTGCAAAATTTAGAACAAAATGTAAAACAAACATTTTGCGAATTATGAAAAGTGTAGGGTACCAAAATTGAAAGTAGAAAAAGTTGTGAGGTTAAATTGGCAAAGATAGAAAGCTTTTGGGTTAAAAGTAAAAAACAAAGTAGCTTTGGGTTAAAAGTGTAATTATATATATATTTTTTTTAAAACCTCCCTAAACATAAACATAGAATACAACTTAACTATGCACCACAATGTTGTTAATTTATAATGGGTTAATTATTATGTTAAGACTATTTTTTTAATCATACTTAACTTATTATTATTATTATTATTATTATTATTATTATTATTATTATTATCATTATTATTTTATGAATTCTAAACATGTATAAAGAAAAAATATGAGTTAATTTTTTATGTTTTAGGAAGTTTATGATGATGATATACGAGCACTTTACATATATTATAGTTAATTGTAGATTTTTAGAAGCAATAACTAGTTTAAAATTCATGTATGTAGCTAAAATATAAAATTTGTATGTATACGAAAATTTTATTATTGTGATTTTCTTTATATTAGAGCATATATTAAATAAATTTTGTATAAAGCTGGCATTTATATAGACTTTATACGCCTAGAACATCCATGATGATGTTACTAGAAATTATTCGAGATAGATAATATGGAGTTTGAAGATATACTTTCCAGATGCTTAGGGTGAATTCATATTGAACCCCTCCAAATTGTGTCATAACAGGTATAAAGCTGCCCCCTATTGCAATTCGGTTGTCGGTTTGAATAAAACCGGAGCACTTAAGATTGTAACACCCTGTTTTTCTATATCCGTCACTCTGTCCAATTACAATAAAATTATAAAAGAATTTTAATATACAAGTCAATTCTTTATATAATATTCTAATAGTTAAAACAATATAAACTTACAGTCCAGTGGATGAATAACCTGGTGTTGTTATCTCCATACAACTCTGGATACACCTGTTTCAAATACATATTTTGTTCGTTTGTAATTGCACTTATTTCCAGATAGTTTCTTGCTAGTCGGTTTTTATAAAATTTCCGCCTTTAAAAAAACATGTTTCGTTCGTTTACATCCTCGTAAAGTTGATTATGTGTTATGTTTATTGATACAAGAATTTAAATAAGGAAGAACTCACATGCCAACCAGCTTCAATGGTATTGAGATCTGCATCAAAAGAACCTCCAACTATCCAAATTTGAGTCGAACTATATTCGTTAGATTTTTGAATCTTTGGGTTCCAAATATTCAGTGTTGCTTTTGTTCCGTACAACTGCCCATTAGTATATGCACTTGCATGCTAAAAAGAACTCCAATTAACATTATGTTACCAAGACATCATGTAAACAAGTACAAAGGCTAACCTGTTGCTTAGGCAAGTTCTTCTTCCTATAAATTTTGACGGAATTGAGTACATCTTCTTTCTTTGTTCTTATAATGGGGATAGTCCCTTTTGGGCATTTTCCATTTGAATGCCACAATTGAGTAAGGGATGATGAAGCTCCGGATGACATTTTGTTGTCATCTACGTTTATCCAGTTTGGATAATAATTTGGCTTCATCTACAGTCATCCATCATAAATTATTATTATTATTAATCTTTAAATCAACACGCGTATAAATGCATATAGAATAATAAACAGACCTTAATGGTGTGATTTTTGAGTAACGGGTGGTCAAAAGCCGGTTGATGAGAGATATGGACACAATCGATGATATCACCATCAGGGCTCTACTTATAATTAAAGGCATACACAAATGAGTAAACTAATGCAAGACAAGAAGAATGGTGAAATTAAGAAAGGAGAGAAGGAAGATATACCTTGATGGACTTAACCGGATGTTTGTTTAAATGCTTCGTAACCTCTTCAACTTGCTGTCGTGAACCGGGAGGAGACCTACTAGTGTCAGCGTAACAGAAACGTGCAACCATGAACACATACAACACTGCAACGAAATGAAAAGACGAGTTTAACTTTGTCATTTTAGAAAGGAAGTGTAAATAGGATCTTGTTATGGTGTTATTAATAATACTTAATCATTCATCTTTTCTTAGTGTTTTTTTTATATCAATAAGTTGGAAGTGGAACAAATAGTATCTTGTGGAATTTTAATGTGAAATCGTTGATCACCCATTAGCTCATTCACAAAAATCATCCACTTAGTGTTTTTTACTATATTCATTAGAAGTGGAACAAGTACACGTTTTATTTGCAACGGGTGTGGTTTTTGCGTGTTGCAACGATATTCGGTTGGTATTAGTTTGGTTCATTATAATACTGATGATGCTGGCATTAGGTATAGCATCCAGAAGAGATATGGCTAAGGGGATATTGACGGTGTTTTACATTGATCACAAACCATAATAACAAACAGTGGTACAAGTTCGGATAATACTTGTTATTTGATTGAATTCGGTCAAGTGACGCGGAACAAAATGATATATGTTCACTTCGCCATGATAAAGAACGATTTTTTTTTTAATTTTTATTGAAGCGTGGATAAAAATAAGCACCTTACAAGGGTATATTTGGAATTTTATAAAATATTACTTTGTAAAAAATCTATACCTTGTGGCAACTTTCATGATATGAACGTTTGTGCTTTAATCACTTGTACACAATTTTACACAACTGGGTTTTAAATAAAATTTATATCAAGACATCCATAAAAATAAGCACGTAAACAAAATGTGCTCAAAAGTAATTATATAATAAGATATATTGGGTAAATTATAATCTTTATCCTTTATGTTTATAAATTGCAATGATGCCCTTTACCTTTTGAAATTACAAGAATCATCATTTGCGTATTAAAAACACTGCCCCGTATATCTTTTAACACTAACCCAGCTAAAATAATTTTAACAGGGTTAGTGTTAAAGGACATATAGTGCGATATTTTTAATACGTAAATGATAATTCTTATAATTTCACAAGGTAAATGACATCCATTGTAATTTGTTATAAACATAAAGGACGAATAGTGTAATTTACACTAAAATATTTAAGAAAATGTTTTTTTTTTTAAATTATTGTTCATGGTGCAAAATTAAACAAAAGGCAATATATATTAACTTAAATAATGAAAATAGCAAACAACATCACCTTATATAAAAACAGTTAAACCGTGTGGCAGTTTTAATGACGGGTACGTTTGTGTTTCGATCACTTGTACATTACTATAAACAATTCGTTTGAGGAAAACATATAGCAAGACTTAGATAAAACTAGGCACATCATAACGACATAATTAGAATTTCTGAAACATCGTATTTTAAAATTTTGGATTTTTTCACAGAATAACAATCAAATTTTAGGAGTGTTCCAGTTAAGTTAATTTTAATTTTTTTATACCAACCAGGTCATTTAAGTATATTCTAATGATCTAATCCTATATATTTTACCCGAATGGTAGGTCACTATCTAGTTAAGTTGGTTTTTATATATTATAATAGCTTAAAAGAATTGGTATTTATCATTTGGTTCGTATGTAAATTTCTCGCCGCAGCGAGCGTCAGGAATATCCTAATTATTATTACTCTACATGTTTTACCGTTTTAAAAGTAAAGTAATAATATTACTTTACTTTGTTTTGTTATAGTATAAATATTTTTGTTCAAAACTGGAAGATAATAACAGTTACTCCAGTTATTTGAACGTTAAAGTTGGTTAAATTTACATTACATTAGTCCACCCTATTAATATAAGTATGTTTATGTTAAATAGTTGATTTAGCCCATTAGCTCTCCCACCAAAGTCCTCGCTAGTGTGTTTTTTATAATTCATTCAAAATGGAATAAATACAAATATTTTATTTGTAATTATGGTTATGTGAAATCATTGATTTAACCCATTAGCTTCTCCCACCTAGCTAAATCCTTCATTTAGTGTTTTTCTTACCATTTATCGGAAGTGGAGCAAGCACACACACACTTTATCTGCATATATGGTCATATGAAATTTGGTACTAATCCATTAGCTCACCACATCCAAATCCACCATATAGTGTATTTCTTCTTCTTCTTCTTGTTTTTTTTTTTACCATTTGTTAGTAGTTAGCACTTAGCAGATACAAACATATTTTTATTAGTAGACGTGAATCAATCCATTATCTCACCCCATCAAAATCCTTCATTTGAATTACAAATATTTTATTTGTAAATATGGTTATGTGAAATCATTGATTTAACCCATTAGCTCACCCCCACCTAGCTAAATCCTTCATTTAGTGTTTTTCTTACCATTTATCGAAAGTGGAGGAAGTACACACATATATATCTATTATTTGCACATATGGTTATATGAAATGTTGGTATTAATCCATTATCTCATCACATCCAAATCCTCCATATAGTGTCTCCTCTCCATTTGTTAGTACAAATGATAATCAAGGCACCTTCATTTTTATTGGCACCCAATAATAAATGCCACATTGAAGGTGCCTTGATTATCACCGTCCCAATTCTTTAAATTTATCAATTAGCTCATCCCACCCAAATTCTCATTGTGGTTTATTTTTGGCATTTGGTTATTCACACATCCTCCTCAATTTATCCACATATCTCCTAACCCTATACACCCCTCATTGCCCTATACGCCTGAAAATGGACCCACCTGATAAGCCCCTCATTGCCCTATACGTTTACTTTTTGGTTACTTTTTCACACATCCTATTAATTGTCAATGATTGGGTGTCAGCCAATGATTGCCCAATCATTGGCTCTTTTGTGTGGAATAAATTTGAAGGGTATGGAGGGTTTTCAAGTGGGTGAAATATTATCTAAAAAAAAACAATTGTTGTTAAAATAAAAAAATATAAACATTTATATTTATTATTATTTATTGTTATAAAAGGAAGGTATATAAATGTCATTTTTTATTTAATATATTTAGATAAATGGCAACATTTTTATTAATTAATTACAATTATAAAACGTCAACATTTTTTTTAATTAGTATTATAAAACTTCTACATTTTTTATGAAGTGTTAGTATAAAACGTCAACATTTTTTTAATTATTATTATAAAACGTCAACATTTTTTTAAATTAGTATTATAAAACTTCTACATTTTTTTTATCAAGTGTTAGTATAAAACGTCAACATTTTTTTTAATTAGTATTATAAAACTTCTACATTTTTTTTATCAAGTGTTATTATAAACCGTCAAATTCTCTATAATCCATAACGCAAATGTAAGTGAACATTGTTTGATAAAATAACACAAAACACAACACTTTCATACAAAATGTAATACAATACATAGCCGAAACCCTAAACCTTAAACCCTACACACTAAATCGCTAACTATTACATATTATTACTTAGATTCACACGAACCCGTTGTGTATCTGAATCAGGTTCTCAAACAAACCGTGAAATCGAACAGTTTCTTCGTACAACTGTGGCTAATGGAAATGCATGAAAAATATGATGAAGAAATTGATTCTCGATTTGATGAACCCTTCATCAATTGAGATTTTAAATGCAACGCAATGTCGTGAGTTGGGAATAGAATCGGTTAGTTCATCACGCGTCTGAACCGGCTTTTAAACCGGACGGAATCTACGAAGAAACTGTTCGATTTCACGGTTTGTTTAAGAACCTGATTCAGATACACAACGGTCTCTTTGCTTCGTCCACTAGAACTATTTGTGTATGCATTCTTTTGTTTACTACCCTAGCCGACCCACCACCACCACCATAGCCGACCCACCACCACCACCCCAGCCGGCACACCACCACCACCACCATAGCCGACCCACCACCACCACAACCACCATAGCCGGCCCACCACCACCACCACAGCCGACACACCACCACCACCACCACAACCGACCCACCACCACCACCACCACAGCCGACACACCACCACCACCACCACAGCCGACACACCACCACCACCACTGCCACCAACATAACCGACCCACCACCACCACCACCACCACAGACGACACACCACCACCACTGCCACCAACATAGCCGACCCACCACCATCACCACCACCACCACCACCACAGCCGACACACCACCACCACCACCCTAGCCGACCCACCACCACCACAACCACCCCAGCCGACCCACCACCACCACCATAGCCGGCTTACCACCACCACCATAACCGACCCACCACCACAACCACCCCATCCGACGCCATCACCACCACTGCCACCAACATAGCCGACCCACCACCACCACCACCCTAGCCGACCCACCACCACCACAACCACCCCAGCCGGCCCACCACCACCACAACCACCCCATCCGACCCACAACCACCCCATCCGACCCACCACCACCACCACCACCACAGCCGACACACCATCACCACCACTGCCACCAACATAGCCGACCCACCACCACCACCACCCTAGCCGACCCACCACCACCACAACCACCCCCACCACAACCACCCCAGCCGGCCCACCACCATAGCCGGCCCACCACCACCACCATAACCGACCCACCACCACCACCACAACCGACCCACCACCACCACCACAACCACCCCAGTCGGCCAACCACCACCACCATAGCCGACCCACCACCACCACCCCAGCCGGCCAACCACCACCACCATAGCCGACCCACCACCACCACCACCCCAGCCGACCCATCACCACCACCACAACCACCCCATCCGACCCACCACCACCACCACAACCGACCCACCACCACCACAACCGACCCACCACCACCATCACCACCACCACCACAACCGACACACCACCACAACCGACCCACCACCACCACCACCACCACCACACCCGACACACCACCACCACCACCACTGCCACCAACATAGCCGACCCACCACCATCACCACCACCACAGCCGACACACCACCACCACCACCACAACCGACCCACCACCACCACCACAGCCGACACACCATCACCACCACTGCCACCAACATAGCCGACCCACCACCATCACCACCCTAGCCGACCCACCACCACCACAACCACCCCAGCCGGCCCACCACCACCACCATAGTCGGCCCACCACCACCACCATAACCGACCTACCACCACCACAACCACCCCATCCGACCCACCACCACCACAGCCGACACACAACCACCGCAGCCGACCCACCACCACCACCACAGGCGACACACCACCACTGCCACCAACATAGCCGACCCACCACCACCACTACCACCCTAGCGGACCCACCACCAAGACAATCGAGATTATCATGACATATGACATAGTGAAAAATTAATAAAATCTAAGAAAAGATACATTAATCTTATGTATTTCGGCCGTTCCTAACGAACTATTTAATAATACCATTATACCACACAACAAGACATCAATAAACTTTCATTTTCATTTGTAACATTAATTATTTTTTCTAGTAACCATCAAATTTAATAAGAAAAAACAAAAAACAAATAACCTGATAAAAAAAATTAAACTATATTAATATAACACATCACTGGAGAAAGCACATGTCTAAACTCTAAACACACCTTTTACCCTCAGCGAGAAAGCACACCACACGGATCTCAATCCCAAACCCCTCATCCACCGTCCATTCAAACCCCTCATCCAACGGTTTAAAATAACCTCTAGAAACACAAAATCCTTAAACACAAAATAACCTCTCAAACACGCACACCCCAAGATCCCTGCCCCCACCCTTTTTGCTTCAGTTCAACCACCAGAATCACCCACATCTCCATCATCGGCGACCACCGTAGGCGGCGGTGGCGTGGTGGAGGTTGTCGGGTCGTTGTTTTAGCGAGAGAGAGAGGCGGAGTACCGATGGCAGGGATAGTACCGATAGTAGGCGGCGGTGGGGGCTGAGGAGGTGGTGGGGATTTTTAAGGTGCCGTTTACTGACGTGGCGATGGCAGGGATAGTACCGATACCAGGTTCCGGCAGTTTTGTCAACCCAAGTAAATACACATTTATGAAATAGTCCCAAAGGAGTTTAAATTTTTGGGCATTCATTTCAGGAAGCAACTAATAAAGAGGACACAGCAAGGTTTGCTCAGATGTGGAATAAAATAATTACAACTTTCAGGGAAGAAGATTTGATAAGCAATAGGTACTTTGGACATATTTTATATTTACATGGATGTAATTTTAACCTTTTCTTACTTGGATTGATTTGTACATAAATTTTTATGAGATCAGGGAAAGGGACCTTTTACTCATGCCATGCCACTACTAGAAAAGTGGTCATTTTGCTAACGTGGCGATGGCAGGGATAGTACCGATACCAGGTTCCGGCAGTTTTAGTTTCAATCAGTTCTTGTTTTTGTTCTTCTTGTTGTTCGTCCACCACAGGTTCCGACTTTAATTGAATGAAAGTCTGAAACTTGATGTTTTTTAATGCTCGGAAGGTGTTCGATGATTTGCCTGAATGAAATGGAATTCTTTTCTCACCACTTGAGTTGCTGATGTTGAGTTGCTGAGTTGCTCGGAAGGTGTTCGATGTTGGTTTCGATTCTCCAGAGCTGAAAAATGAGATGGGTGTGGGTTAATGTTATTGAATTTGTTAAAGGAATATGTAATTTTATTTTCTTTATGTTAGTAGATTTTATACATTTTTTGTTTGTAAATTTGTATAAATTTATGATTAATGTTATTGAAATTTTATAGTTTTTAGTTTTATTTGCTTTTGTATCCGATCTCTCGGATGTTTTATAAATAGAATAAAACTAGAAAATTAGCTGATAATACAAAGTTTAAGAAAGAGCTATCTTGTCCATGGGAGAATGCACAATATTGTTCTAACTTATGGTGCAAAATTAGCTGATAATACAAAGTTTAGGTTCGGTTCTTCATGTTGTTTTCCTTTTTTATTGAATGCATAATGTTCTAATTAACCCTTTTCAGTTTTTCACAACATAATTGGACATTTATCTAGTTTAAAACACCTTTACTTGATCATTGTAAATTTTTTAACAGATTTGAATATTCTGTTCCTTAAGAATGCTCATTGAAAACGTAGTTAACTTTATGCATTAGTCTTTCACAACATATTTATTATTATAAAAAAAATAAATAATAATAATACTTAATAAAAAAACATATGCATATTTAAAAAACAATGTTATAACTAGTCCCGGCAGACGGGTCGGGCCGGGGGTCGGGCAGGGTCTTTGGGTCAAAGACTCAAAGACCCTACCCGACCCCCGGCCCGACCCGTTTGCCGGGTCTAGTTATATCATCGTTTTTTTTAAATGTGCATATGTTATTTTTATTAAGTATTCTTCTTATTATTATTAATATTATTATTATTATTATTATTATTATTATTATTATTATTATTATGATGATGATGATGATGATGAGTTTGAAAAATTTTGAATCAAATAAATCATGTGTGCTTGGGTAAATAAACATTTTTGGTCTATAAGGGTCGTATAGGTCGATAAGGGTCATATGAGTCACTTTCACGCTTTTTCAGACTGAACTCCTTTCATGTCAGTAATTATACCTTAAATTCATCAAAAGTCGTGCCGATAAGCCTCTCATTGCTCAATGAGAGGCGTATAGGGATAAATGCTCCAACTACCACAACCTTATATGCCTCTCATAGGGCAATGAGAGGCTTATCAAAACCCTTTTTTCTGGCACATTAATTGCTTTCACACTATATACGCCCCTTATTGCCCTATACGCCACCTCTCGGGGGGGGGGGGGGGTTGTCATTACTTTTGGGGGATGTACCAATACCCTCACCCTTATTTTTAGCATTCGTTGAAAGTGGAACAAATACATACATGTTTTACTCGTAATTATATAGTTATGTGAAGGCTTTGATATAATCCACCAGCTCTCCTCTACCCAAATCCGGCCTCCATACAGTGTTTTTTTTTTTTTTTTTTTTTTTTTTTTTTTTACCATTAGTTCGAATTGAAACAAGTACGGCCAGTTTTTTATTCACAAACATGCTTATGTGAAAATCTTTGCAATAATCCGTTAGCTCATTCCTGTTGGAATTTTGGTGAATGGATATTAAATATATTTATAATTTAATGAAATTATAAATATTAATTAGAATATTCATGTGGTAAGTTAAAGAGTAACTCTTGAGTATTTAATTAGTTTTATTAGAGTTTTTAAGTCTCTAATTAAGTGACTAATTAAATATATTTTTAAGTGATACTTTCACTAGTCTTGTACATATAGTAGGCTATGTGCTTTCTTTTGTGACAAGATAATAGGGTATTGTTTTATACATGAAGAATACTAGAAGTAGGAAAAACTCTTTAAGACCAACTAGAGAGATGAGTATTCTCTACTTGTTTTCCACCACATGAGTTCAAACACTGCAATTACCGGATGTAACCTTGGGCCGGTGAGCCATCTCCGGCAGTACAGACAGCTTCGGCTGTTGTACCCTGGGAGACAGACGCGTCGTCTTTAGTAGAGGCGCGAAATCTGTTTTAAGGGAAGCATGTTGAACACGTGCCTCAACCAAAATCGTCAACGTTTTTAGTGTGCTCTTTGTTGCAGTCAAGGAGTATTTTTCAAGACTCAAGATGATGAATACTCGAGTCTAGGATGCTATCAAGTGCGCGTGAAGAACCCACCAGAGATGCGGCTTGATTCAAGATTGGTATATATAATTATAATTATATTCTTTTTATTTAGTTATTGCAACCGGTATTGTACTATGATATTTCCTACGAATAACGAGAGTCTCGTTATGATATATTTTGTAATTATATTTTGCAAAAGGTGAACCTAATTCCTACAAACTTAAAACAGATTTCGTGAGATTGTTGCTACAATCTTAAAACCTTATTTATAAGGATTTTGGGTTCACAAAAGGATTTATAATAGAAAAATATTTTAAAGATTATGATTTTGTAAATATTTTCTTTTGGGAAATATGTATGTGGTACAACTTGTTGTGTTTGGATTTCTTGAGATTGAGATACAATCTTAAATCCTATACCGTGATACAAAACGAATAGTTTGGTTCAACCGTTTGGTTTTTGAAACGATTTTGGGAATCGTTAATTTTTCTAACTTTTGTGTTAGATCGGGTTTATTAGTGTAAACCATACGTTTTCTGTAAACGTTAAATTTTCTAGCATATATGTTAGACCGGAGTTATTGGTGTAAACCATACGTTTTTTGTAAACGTTAAATTCTCTTATGTAGAGTTTTTTATGTCTTTAAATAAGAGTTTTATGTTACTTGATTAGAGTTTTATGTCTCTAATTAAGTCTCTATTTAAAGTAGACTCTTGATCCACCCATGGATTGATATGAACAAATAAGTCTAAAAATGATTTTTGTAATCATTTGTCTTCTAACAATTGTGTTAGAAACGATCATGAAAAGCGTTAGTTTGGAAGCAAGTTTTTAATTGTTTAGTTTCTAACGTGTGTATTAGAAATGACTTATTCATTTGAACCATATATGTGTTTAGCAAGTCGAATTAACATTTTGTGGAAATGTTAATATTTCTAACGTGCGCGTTAGAATTTCTTTCATTTTAACATGATTGTTAAAAATGGTTAAAATACAAATGCAATGAAATGTTTTATGTAAACATTTTATATAAGCAATTTGTTGTAGCATTGTTTTCAATGCTTTGTATGACTTAGAAATAGAATGTCATACATTGAAGTTGATGTTTGATTGTCTTCAAGGAATTAAAGCACCATAATAGTGATGGTGTGGTATTTATATGAATTTAGTGAAATTAAAATCATTTACTAGACTCTTCATATGGAAGATAAACTCTTAAGGAGAGTTTTATGTCAATTTATTAGTTTTTATTAGAGTTTATGTCTCTAATAAAATCTCTAATAAAGTGAGACTTTTATTAGAGTTTAAGTCTATAATTATTGAGACTTTTAACTATTCATATGTGAAACTCTTGAGTAGAGTTTTAATGGTGACATTTGATGAGTTTTATTAGAGTTTAAATATATAATTATTGAGACTCTTAACTCTTCATATGTGAAACTCTTGAGTAGAGTTTTAATGGTGACATTTGATGAGTTTTATTGGAGTTTAAATATATAATTATTGAGACTCTTAACTCTTCATATGTGAAACTCTTGAGTAGAGTTTTAATTGTGACATTTGATAAGTTTTATTAGAGTTTAAATATATAATTATTGAGACTCTTAACTCTTCATATGTGAAACTCTTGAGTAGAGTTTTAATGATAACATTTGATGAGTTTTATTAGAGTTTAAGTCTATAATTATTGAGACTCTTAACTCTTCATATGGTGAAACTCTTGAGTAGAGTTTTAGTGATGATATTTGATGCTTTAATTTGGTCATGTTATATATATAAATAAAATGACTTAAAGTTTTCTAACATGTGTGTTAGAAAATGTGTATCACGAATACGAGGTTAGAGATTGTTCATAATGGACATAAATGTTTTATGTAAACATTTAATTGCCTATGTGTGCATTAAAACTGATGAGAAACAGTTTTTTTTATAAACTATATCTTTGGAAAACGTTTTATGTAAACGTTCGATTCTATAATGTGCTTGTTATAATTTTTTTTTCCAACATGTGTGTTAAAAAAAAAAAAAAGTTGTTTGGTGAAAACAACTTGGTGTTGTTGTGAACAAATTTAATTGTTCAAGTTTACTACTTAAATGTAGTATTTGTAACTACTTGGTGTTGTTTTGAGCATAATTATCCAAGTTTAAAGTTTCAAGATGAAATGGGAAACTTGTACTTACAAGTGCATGGAGTCTTATTGAGGGAGTACCTCAAGACATGCCATGAGACAATATTGTTGAGAAGATTTCGGTCAGATTATAAAGTGTTGAAGATAAAAGCACTTTGCTATTTGATGTCTACATATTGTCTATGCTTCCGTTTAAATTTCAAAAGTGATTGACACTTATGATTTAGTTTCCAATGTATTTTATTGTTTTGTGTTCAATATCTTCGGATAACACATGCAATTTTTTACAAAGAAATAAATCACTAATGGTTGTGACGTATAAATTATTTTTGTGGAAAATAATTGTAACGTCGGTTATACATTGTTTAAAAGAATATGGTTTTAAACGGATAGTACATGAAAATACTTGGACATAAACAACTTGAGAGTTGTTACATTGACTAAAAGTCAAAGACGAAACATCAAATGTATAACCACATCATGAATGAGTAATGAAAGAACGTAGTGAGTGTATTGAGATGAAATACACTAACGACATTCATGTCGCATACTTCATTAGAAGTCATTGAAAAATTCACAAGTGTGAATTCTAACATATGAAAGTAAAAGTACTATATGTTATTGTATACCTTTAATAAATCTTGCGAGATTTATAAGTAGATGCGTCTACCACTTGATTATTGTTAGATCTATATGGAGATTTTACCTTCATTTGGGAGAGCATCCTAAATATACATGTCTCCTAATGAATAACAATAGATGTGTGCAAATCACTTATGGAAAAATTATGAATGCCATGTTGTTGAGTGTCAATCTAGTTGACTCTATCTCACACATAATAGTGATTGTAGATGAGAAACATTCATCTTGTTGGTGATGAATGTGTTCACCAAGTGACTTGGATTAAGGCTTATGTTTAAGTACTTATGAGTCAATGGTAGATCGTTGGAGATCAAAGGTAAACAAGTTATGTTCCTTAAATGAATGATGAAATTTAGCTTTGTGCTATATACAATAATTTGTGAGACCTTCCTAAATATTGATGTTTTAGGATTATGAATAAGTCTCATTATTTTGTCTTAACAAGGGATGAATGTTGCAAAGTGATATTATGATATCCTTAGGGCTGTGAAGAATCAGAATGATGCATCTTCTGTTCACAAGCTAAAGTATTGTAGTCTAAAGCATGCTAGACTAGTACTTGGTTAATTATGGGTCTTGACGGAGACTAATTAACTCTAAACATTCAAATTTGTATGAACACAAAAAGAATTTGTGTATGGACAAAGTTGAGAGAGAATTTTCATTCATTATAAGGAAATGACATGTAACTTTTAAAAGTTTGTTTGAAAAGCTAATGAGGAAAACTCATTGTCTAAGCTTATTCTAGATGTTAAATTAGAATTATTCTAAGTTGGTGACAAACTTATGACAATGGCATGTGTTGCTTTGGTCAGCTCGGAAGTTTGTGTAAGCTAATGCAATATGAGTTGAATTCACTGATATAATAAGGTTGGTCTTGTTCAATCATATGTGTATAAATGTCGCCATAAATGGTGTTACGGAAATGTTGATCAAATGGCAAGAAATGTGGGGGAGGAACCATTTAAGAAACAACCCTATAAGGGTATGTAGAAATGGTTCTCATTAACACATCTAAATGTTATCCAATAACACTTAAATGTGGGGGGTGTCTTGCATTTGTTTTTAGCAATAAGGATTTTGTAATCCAATCTAACATTGCAAATAGACGACTAAGTGGAGGACACAAAGGTCGTAGTGCATAATGGAGATGTGTTTGCCTTAAATGATACACGTATCTTACGAAGACATATGTTATAACCAGATTCAGATGGCCACTGAGGTTATAGTCTTAGAAGTTGACAATAGGCAAAATTAACTTACGAGTTAAGAACACATCATGACAACTGATCTCAAATACGCAAAGTTATTTTCTAATGTTATGGATCCAACAACCTGGGGGTTTATTAGAGATCAAGTTGTGGAATGGGACTGAAGCCCTTGGAAAATGAAGTTCATATGATGGAAACCTAACTCAGTAGACTGGAGATCCCAAGAATTGAGTTCAATAGGAAAACCTAATTGTATGAATAAGCGAGATCACTGTGGGGAATAACCCTACGCATTTAATAAGGTAGTTTATTATAAAGATTAATAAACTTCCTAGTCCATTCCTAAAAGTGATAAGTATGAGGCTAAGCATAATATGTGGTAAATGATTTGGATAGATCACGATAACCACAATGCTTTTAATGATCTAAGGAGAATCACCTATGTTAGAGAGAAGTGGGGTCGCTTCGAATGGAATTGAGGGCACAATTCCTAGAGCTCTCGCAGAACCAGGAAAGTGTTCCACGACCATTATTGGACACGACTATGAGGAGATGACCCGGCTAGGGAGAGTCTTGTGTGAAGTGTATTGTCGTCTACACAAACGGCAGACGAGTTCAAAGACAACGAGATCTACTCAGAGCTAGTGGGCTAAGTGCATTTCATGAGCGAAGGTTCAAAGGGTAACACCTACCTATCGTATGCAAAACTCAACTGTCGAGGTTACATTGGAAATTTTAAGTGTTTTGTATGATCTCCATTCATGTGGGGGATTGTTGGAATTTTGGTGAATGGATATTAAATATATTTATAATTTAATGAAATTATAAATATTAATTAGAATATTCATGTGGTAAGTTAAAGAGTAACTCTTGAGTATTTAATTAGTTTTATTAGAGTTTTTAAGTCTCTAATTAAGTGACTAATTAAATATATTTTTAAGTGATACTTTCACTAGTCTTGTACATATAGTAGGCTATGTGCTTTCTTTTGTGACAAGATAATAGGGTATTGTTTTATACATGAAGAATACTAGAAGTAGGAAAAACTCTTTAAGACCAACTAGAGAGATGAGTATTCTCTACTTGTTTTCCACCACATGAGTTCAAACACTGCAATTACCGGATGTAACCTTGGGCCGGTGAGCCATCTCCGGCAGTACAGACTGCTTCGGCTGTTGTACCCTGGGAGACAGACGCGTCGTCTTTAGTAGAGGCGCGAAATCTGTTTTAAGGGAAGCATGTTGAACACGTGCCTCAACCAAAATCGTCAACGTTTTTAGTGTGCTCTTTGTTGCAGTCAAGGAGTATTTTTCAAGACTCAAGATGATGAATACTCGAGTCTAGGATGCTATCAAGTGCGCGTGAAGAACCCACCAGAGATGCGGCTTGATTCAAGATTGGTATATATAATTATAATTATATTCTTTTTATTTAGTTATTGCAACCGGTATTGTACTATGATATTTCCTACGAATAACGAGAGTCTCGTTATGATATATTTTGTAATTATATTTTGCAAAAGGTGAACCTAATTCCTACAATTCCCACTCCCAAATTCTCCTCTTTTTGTTTTTTACTATTAGTTGAAAGTGGAACAAATATTAACATATTTTTATTTGCATATATGGTTATGTGAGAGTTGAATGGGTCTACTCTTAAATGGGTATAACCCAAAAGACTGGCTAAAAAGAATAATGAGTCAATGGTGCGCTATGTATATTCTTAACGTATCACAAAGTTACTGGTATCTACATCATTTGATACCTCTATGATCTGGATTCTTTTGACCACTCTCTGTTCCGCCCCGAATGATGGGGTAACCTCCTCAGGCTCTGAAGATCACTTATAAAACACATATTTCTCTATTTATTCATATACACAATGCTTCGTATAGTTGTATTATACACACGAGGAATTTATTTATATTTATATTACATGGTACAAAGTATTCCCCAAATATATTACACTGAGAGTTCGGGATGTTACAATCTTTCCATGGGCATAAGTACTTATAATACATGGAATAAACTATCCCAGATATATTACATTGAAAATCCGGATGTTACAACTTTTTCACTGACAATTTGAGTTTCGACCAGGTCCGCCATAGAAAAAGTGTGTGCCCCAGAAGTTATCAGTAGTGATGCGTGTCAAAATATCATAGCAATTTTGCTTACCGGATATGGTATATACTGTTGGAGTACATAGAGTGTTTGATTGATCTACTGTTTCAACTTTTCTTACATAACTAGCTTTACGATACCAAAGTTTAGGGAACTGACCACTGCCCATTTGGGTAGTTGTATGACCCCCTTGTGAGCCACTATTTACAATCTCTCCACCCCATTGTATAATTGACGCACTTTTCCTTAAGTGTGTAAACAACGAGGATGGCCAATATCCTATTAATTCTCCATTGAGTTGCATCCACCAGTCCCTAGTCCCTGGGTCCTATCAAAATGGTACAAAAAAAAAAAAATCATATTTGCTGCCCGCCTCGATATAGTTGCACATGTGAAACATTAAACCTTTCGGTAAGAATTTATACGCGCCTTGATGATATAACTTAAGAGTTATTTGAGATTAGTATACCTTCCATATAAGTATGGTGAATTCATGTTGAGTACCATCCGTTTGTGAAGTAGGAGATAAACTGCCTCCAATTGCATACTTATTGTTGGTTTGGATAAACCCGGAGCAAAGATTGTAACATCCTGTTTTTTGATATGCATCACTCTGTCCAAAATATAATAATATCATCATTACCGGGGGGAGGAGGGGCAAGGTGAGAGATCTCCCAGGGCCCGCTCTCCCTAGGGGCCGGAAATTTTCTAAGATTAAAATATATTTGTATTTTCTTGTGTATTTGAAAAATATATATTTTGGGCCCAATTTTTTTACTCGTCCAGGTCCGTAGATTTTTGGGGATTTTTAGGGACGCACTAAATATCATATAAGAGTTTTAACAATTAACATACATACTAAGCTCTTCCCCTTATAGTCAATTAAGAAAAATATTATATACAAATTTACATGAACTTACCGTCCAGTAGATAAAGAGCCTAGTGTTAGTATCTCCATACAACCTTTGATAAACTTGTTTCAAAGATAATGCAGGTAGGGGTGAGTAGAAAATTAAAAAAAAAAAAAAAACGGAAACAAAACCAGAAAAACCAGTTTATCCAAACCGAAAATCCAAATGTATAAAAAAACCGAACAGATTAACCTAAAAATCATTTTCTTTAATGTTTGTTAGATATTGAATTAAAAATTATTAGTTTTATTCTTGAATGTTAATTATTTATAACTAGGTTATAACCCCGTGTATTACACGGGGTTGAATAAATAAATTTTATATATTAAATAAAAAAACAATATATCTTTAAATACCTCATTTATTGTACGTGTTGAATAAATATAATTTTATATATTAAATAATAAAAAGTTATATCTATAAGAACCATATTGTACTGGTTGAATAAATGTAATTTTATATACCAAATAAAAAAATTATATCTTTAAAACCAGGTATATACACGAGTTGAATAAATGTAATATTGTTTACCAATTAATAAAATAATACATCTTTAAAAAACCTCATTTATTACGCGGGTTGAATAAATGTAATTTTATATACCAAATAATAAAAAAATACATCTTTAAAAATATGCGCATTCCACGGTTTGAAAAAATGTAATTTTCTGTACTAAATAATAAAAAAAATGTATATCCTTAAAAACCCCGTGTATTGTACGAATTGAATAAATCTAATTTTATATATCAAATAATAAAAAGTTATATTTAAAAAAAACCTCATGTATTACATGGGTCGAGTAAATGTAATTTTGTATAGTGAAAATAAAAATATTTAATATATTAATACAAAGTTTGGTTTTCGCGATAAAAATAGATTATTCTGTTGTTCGTGATAAAAATAGATTATTCAATAAATTTAACCCGTTATTTAAAACTCCGTAAATGTATAAATGATAAATAATATTAGTTAATTTTATTTTAAGTTTCGTAAAATCTATTTGATACCAAACTAAAAAAAACGTTCAAATCTAATTAATTAAAAAAATAATATTATAAATGAGATGGAGATTAACCTAAATAATAATTATCCATAAAATATTAAACTAATAATATTTAGTAGGAGGGTTATCTATAATATAAGATATTTAATTAAATAATATTTAGTAGAAGTGTTATCTATAATTAATTAGAAGAGATTAAACTAAAATAATAATTATCTATAAGAGACGGCCTAATATGATGACAAGTGTCACTAAAGTGGTTTCTTTTATTATATAGTATAGATATAGATTTTTAGTTAAAAAGATTAAGTATAATAACTTAAATGTAACCATATAAGAAATATTCTTAAATTTGAATTATAATTTTTTATTTTTGAATTTTACTTACTTTTGTTTCAAAAACCGAAATAACCGAAAAACCGAACCGAACCGGTGTAAAAAACGAAAATACCAAAACCGAAAAAAACTGAAACCGAACGGTTTTGAAAAACCAAAAACCGACATTTCGGTTTCGGTTTTGATTTTGCCGAAAAACCAAACCAAACCGTACACACCCCTATGTTTTATAAAATTACAAAATATAATTTTCAAGGTAGAATGTAATCATAATTTTTAAAGATAGGTTAAATTAGGTAGTAACTTACAACTTTAAACGACTTTAATAATTTATAAATATTATAAACAATCTTTAATTATGGTAGTTCCAAAAAATCGGATTTAATAATTATATAAACATTTATAAACAATTTTTAATTCCGGAAGTTCCTAAAAAATTGGAAACTATTCGTAAGTTATTTCTAAAACAATTAATCAAGTTAATTTTTTTTTGAAGATAAAAAAAACTTGGTTTTAGATGCTCTGATTGATTGACATGTGTCCCATTTATTTTTGAATTTTACTTACTTTTGTTTCAAAAACCGAAATAACCGAAAAACCGAACCGAACCGGTGTAAAAAATGAAAATACCAAAACCGAAAAAAAATGAAACCGAACGGTTTTGAAAAACCAAAAACCGACATTTCGGTTTCGGTTTTGATTTTGCCGAAAAACCAAACCAAACCGTACACACCCCTATGTTTTATAAAATTACAAAATATAATTTTCAAGGTAGAATGTAATCATAATTTTTAAAGATAGGTTAAATTAGGTAGTAACTTACAATTTTAAACGACTTTAATAATTTATAAATATTATAAACAATCTTTAATTATGGTAGTTCCTAAAAATCGGATTTAATAATTATATAAACATTATAAACAATTTTTAATTCCGGAAGTTCCTAAAAAATTGGAAACAATTCGTAAGTTATTTCTAAAACAATTAATCAAGTTAATTTTTTTTTGAAGATTAAAAAAAAAACTTGGTTTTAGATGCTCTCATTGATTGACATGTGTCCCAAATCTAGTTTCTTTTATTATATAGTATAGATAAAATCATTAACATATCTATTTATCTTTAAAATGATTTATCCATTGCCTACAAGATAATATGAAATTTAACAAAAAAAAAAAATGATTTTTAAAGTATTATAAAAGAAAATGTCTTAATAAAAACTTTTGAAGAAACATAAAAATAGATTAGAAGTTAGGTTTATGTGAATGACATTAATTAAAATGTTTAACATAATTATAACTTAAATTAAACATCTAAGAAAGATTATTAAATCTTGGATTATACTTTTTATTTTTGAATCTTACGTAATTTTTTCCAAAAACCGAAAAACCAAACCGTTGCTAAAACCGTAATCGAACGGTTTTCAATAACCGAAATCCGAACATTTCGATTACGGTTTCTGTTTTACCATAAAACGAACCGTGCACACCCCGAGTTGTAGGAACTTTTAAGTAATTTTTTTTGTTTTGTTTTAGTTCTATGTGGCAAAACTGGCGTGTTGTGTTACTTAACAAGTTAAATGGGTTCTAGTAAATATATGCCCTTCTAAAAAAGTATTTGGTCAATGGTTCATATTAAAATGAGACATCTTAATAAAAATATCGAATGGGTTCATGCGGTATGTTTTTTTATGGTGGCTAGTGGTGATGGAGATGGAGACACCTAGGCGACGGTGGAGGTTGCAGTAAAACCACGAGTACATGGCAGTTGACTGTTATAAATAATGGTTGGTTGTGGTGCTAACTCAATTGGACACAGTGGCGAAGTTTGAGATTTCCGACCGAGGGAGCGGAAGTCATCGGAGCTAAAAATTTCTATAAAACCAGGGGGTGAAAACGTATATACCCAAAAAATTTCTATACGAAAACTACATACTCTCCACTACTGAGCGAAAAGTTCGGGGGTCGGTCGCCCCCTCCCACCCGTTAAAAGTTTCGCCCATGTTTGGACAAATTTAAAGTTAGCAAATTTAAAAAGTGTAAGGCGTTGTTTGGTTGCCTCTTAATGATTCTATCAGAAAGACACATCTGAATCAGGCAACACGCCTCTTACCCATTATGTTTTAAAATGATGCTAAAAGAAAATTTTACCCCTTTGTCTCTTCACCTCTGTTCATAACCCTCACTCGGCCACTCACGCACCATCTCCTCGACCCATCACCATTTCCTCCACCATCAACTACCACCACATGGCGTACTCTTATTAGTTTAGCACTTACTAGTTTAAAGTCTCTTACTCAATCAGACCTCTTACTGATCAATCATTTACTTACTGGTGCAGAGGTTGTCAAACATCCCCTAACCCGTTTTGACGTCTCGTATAATTTGAGTCGACCCAAATGAACTCATAAATCGATTCATTCCTTGAAGAATGGATCATCACTTGCACCCGTAGTTTTATACACTTATTACGTTTATTTTAAAGGTCTTTGTTATGTTTGGAATATAGGAATAGAATATAATGTGTTTTGTTTGTTTGATACTAGAATTTAAATGAAGTAGAACTCACCTGCCAACCAGCTTCAATGGTATTAAGACCCGTATCATAAGTACCTCCTACTACCCACGTTTGAGTTAAACTAAATTCATTACTTTCCTGGACTTGTGGATTCCAAAGATTCAGTGCTGATTTTGATCCATAAAACTCTCCATTATTTGTTGATGCAACTGCATACTAAAAAAAACCCTTCATTATTATAACGTGATTAAGAGCAAGAAACAAGTTGTAAGGTACAAAGTGCTAAAAGAGGCTTACCTCATGTCCATCGGTCACACCAAGTTCAACATCAATGAAGCTTGATTTACCTATAAAACTCTTCTTCTTTCCATAACTGTCGACCGAACTAGCTCTTAGTATGTCCTCTTTCTTTGTTCTTCTTATGGGGATAGTCCCTTTTGGACATTTTCCATTTGAATGCCATAATTGAGTAATTGATGATGATGAATGTCTATCCGCTGTAGCATTCACCATGGATGACACTTTGTTGTCATCTACGGGGTTTGGATGATAAATTGGCCTCATCTATAATTATTCATTAATAATAATTCTTTAAAATAACATACATAGAAATGCATATGTAAAACCAGAAGCATACCTTGATAGTATGGTTTTTAAGTAAGGGATGATCAAAAGCCGGTTGATCAGAGATACGAACACAATCTATTATATCACCGTCGGGGCTCTATTCACAATGCAATACATACACAAATCAATTATCTAACAAATGACAAGAAGAATGATGATATTAAGAAATTTGAGAATGATTACATACTTTAATAGATTTGACCGCAGGTTTATTTAAACTATTTAAAAGCTTCTCAACCTCAACATTCTCATGCGAACTTGGAAACCTATTGTTGTTAGTGTAACATAAACGCGCAACCGTAAACACATACAACATTACAACAAAACCAAAAGATAGTTTTACTTCCACCATTTTGAAAGGATGTGAGAAATGGAATTATAGTGTAGTTCATTACAAGTTTACCATGTTTATATAGGCTCTTGTTATTGGGGTTTTATTATTTTATATATATATATATATATATATATATATATATATAGGATGAGGATTATTACAGAACACTAACTATTGCGAGAACAAAAAGAACAACTCTAAAACACTAAATTTTGGGATTTAAGTTTCATGTTATTTTAAATTTTATGTTTCTTACATTCATATGTTTATTATATATACATAAAAAACCATATTTTTTACCTACACGTAGCTTACATACATGTTGGTAATTTAACCTACACATAACCTACATATGTGTCGGTTATAGAAAAAGTGAAAGTTTTCCATATTTTGTTTTGAATTCTGGTGTAAGAAACAATAAGTCTTACATTTGCAACATTTTCATTTACTTTTTAGGTTTTTAGGATTGAAAAAAATAGGTGATTCATTGTGTTCTACGTGTTCTCGCAAGATTTTGTGTTCTGCATAGAACCTTCACCTATATATATATATATATATATATATATATAAGTGTCCGCTAAAATGAGAACCACCTCGAGTTGTAAGAACCGCGAGAACTATTTGATCCGGGGCGAGGTGGACCAATTTTTTTTCATAAACGTAGATACATGTATTATAAGCACATTTGTAAAAAAAAATTCAAAAAAAAAAAATGTCGTGTGTGTAGTTTTGAGCACCACAAGTTTGTGTTTACGGGCACCGTAGTTTTGAGCACCACAAGTTTGTGTTTTGTGGTGCTCAAAACTACACACACGACATTTTTTTTTGAATTTTTTTTACATATGTTGTTATAATACATGCATCTACGTTTATGAAAAAA
Organism: Helianthus tuberosus; assembly: GCA_030545235.1. Classification (NCBI taxonomy): domain Eukaryota; kingdom Viridiplantae; phylum Streptophyta; class Magnoliopsida; order Asterales; family Asteraceae; genus Helianthus; species Helianthus tuberosus. The sequence continues at coordinate 205,906,253 of CM060441.1, forward strand.
AATTTGGTCCACCGCGCCCCTTACGGTGTAGTTCTCACGGTTCTTACAACTCGAGGTGGTTCTCATTTTAGCATTCTCCTATATATAGGGTAGGGTTCATGCGAGAACCACCTGTATTGAGAGAACCAATGTGAACACAAAAAAATAAACCCACTACACCACAAAAAACCTAAAAGAAGTCTTAACACACGCCCCCCCCCCCCCCCCCCCCCCAAAAAAAAAAAAAAAAAAACCCCAAGCTAAATGCTAAAAAACTAAACCATAAAGCTAACCCCAACCTAAAAAAAATCTAAAAAACACACAAAGATTTATTTTATATATTTTTTTATATAAAAATCGCTACTTTTAGTTTTCAAAAAAAATTATTATGGAACAGTAGCGATTTTTATAATAAATATTTAAAAAAATTGTGTGTTTTTTTAGATTTTTTAGGTACTTTTGGCTGTGTTCACACGGGTTCTCGTAAAAAGTTTAACGAAAAAGGTAAAACGTAAAAAGTGTAAAAAACGGAGCGTTAAAAAAACGTGAAAAAACGGCGCGTTAAAACGCCGTGTAAAAAAAGTGTAAAAAATGGCGTGTAAAAAACGTGTAAAAACGCCGCGTTAAAAAAACGTGTAAAAAACGAAGCTTTAAAAAACGGCGCGTTAAAAAAATTGTCTTGTTAAAAAAATTTGAATTTAAAAATTCAGTTAATAAAAAAATTATTTTTAAAAAATAAAAAGTAATATAATAAAACAAAAAAGTAATAAAAAATAATAAAGACAAAAAGACAAAAAAGAGTAATTTTACTAAACTACCATTTTGTATTAAAATATTAAAGACATAATAAGACAAAATGTATTTAATATTCATTTTAGTTACTTTTAATCCCATCCATCCATCTTTTTGATCTAATGGTTAGGAAGTAGTTCTCGCGGTTCTTACAACTGGATGTGGTTTTCATTTTAGCGGTCCCCTATATATATATATATTAGGAGGGTTCATTTAGGAACATTAAAAAATTGGGAACTAGTGAACATTCTTAAAAATTATATACTTAACATGTTAAAAATTATTTTTTCTATATTTTTTCCAGCGCTTTTTCTTATTAATACAAGTAGAAACATTTTTAATAAAAAAAATCAAAAAATAAACATATAAAAATATGTTTAAAAAATAGTTAAAAATATATATCTTATAAAATTAACTTAACATGTTAAAAATCAGTTTTTTAAGATTTTTTCAGCGCTTTTCCTTATAAAAATTGGTAGAAACTATTCGAATAATTTTTTTTTGTAAAAAAAAAATAGCCCTTTTTAAATGTTTTTTTAAATATTTTTAGTTTTTGATTTTTTTTAAATACTTGTACAAGTAATTGTAAGGAGAAGCGTCGGTTTTTTTTAAATTGATTTTTAACATGTTAAGTTAAATTTTTAAGAGTGTTTCCGATTCCTCACTTTTTCAGTGTTTACCAATGAACCCTCCCCCCCCCCCCACACACACATAATTATATATATATATATATATATATATATATATATAAAGTATATAGTACAATATCCGTTAACGTACGGTGCGTACGTGATGGGCAAATCGCATTTTATGTTTTAAAAAAACAAAATCGCATGTACCCTAAATTTGTGAAATCGCATGTATGAATCTTAAAAAATAAAAAGCGCATGTTCATTTAAATTTATGGAAATCGCATATATAAACAAAAGTGCATGTTCCTTTAACATATGGATAATCGCATGTTCATTTTCATATGTTGAAAGTATAAGTGCATGTTCATTAATATATGGATAATCGCATACTCATTTTCATTTGTAGAAATTCAAAGTCGCATGTATAAAACATAATGTAAAGTCGCATGTGAAAAAAAAATGAAGAAAAAGGGGAAATCGCATGTTGTAAAGAAAATTTCGCATGTTGTAAGGCAATTGCGTATGTAGCGTACGTTAAATCAATTTGTACAATAACTGGCCCCTATATATATATATATATATATATAGGGTAAGGTTCATGCGAGAACCAATGTTAACACAACCTAAAATAGCTAAAAAAAACCTAACCCCCCCCCCCCCCCCCCAATAAAAAACCTAACCACCCCCCTAAGCTAAATGCTAAAAACTAAACCCCCCCAAAAAACCTGACCCCCCACCCCCCCCCCCCCCCTAAAAAAAACCTAAACCCCCCCTCCCCCACCCCCACCCCCAAAAACCTAAACCCCCCCCCCCCCCCTCCAAGCTAAAATGATAAAAACTAAACCCCCCAAAAAAACCATATATCAATTTTTTTTTTTTAAATCTCATGCCCCTCGAAATCACGGTCCTTGTACGAAAGTCCTCACCGCACACCATCATAGCCAGCCATGTCCACGATGTAAAACAAAAGCATGTATGACTATGAACATATTGCCTAGTGAGCAAATAAATAAAAAATAAGAAAATATCATTAGTACAAAGTTTTAAAAAGGGTAGAACAAACTAAACCTAGAGAAAATGTAACAGATCAATTTGATATTTCAATTCCAGAACTTTCTTAAAAATTTATCTTTATAAATTATTAAGTGAAAAACAAGATATTACTAAGGGTGGTCGGGGCGGTCGTGTGATGGACACTTGTGATGTTGTGATGAGTGATAGCGCACCGTCGCGAGTGTGCTATCACGTGTGGATTAGGGAGAACTCGTGATACTCAATAACACACCGCTACGAGTGTGCTATTACGGGGCAAAGTGAGATGTAATGGCCATCTCAGGGTTTTTATTAGGAAAAAAAATGGAAGATAGGACGTCGTCATATTGCAACATGGACCAAGCCATAGAGTGGCAAATTGCACTTTACACTTTTTTAAACATTTTTTTTTTTTGCTGTAAATCTAGCATTTTTAAGAAACAAAACCGAAAACCTATACCCTAAGGCTAAATTAAATGTGCCACATATACATATGTTACACGTTACATAACCCAAAAAGAGCCCACTAACTTTATTATGCTAACAAGAGTTAAGCCAAGTTTGGTTCACTTGCTGGCTGACTCGTTTAAATGAACCCCGACTTTTTAACATTACATAACCCAAGTAAAAGTCATTCAATCTTTTGAGCACAACTCTCCATTATTGTTTGGTCTAGATTCTTCAAGTTTAAACAATATAGCCAATTAGTTGTCTCAGTTAAAAGTTAAAAACAGAGAGAGTTGGAGCTCGAGTTGGCTCATTTTAAACTTCAAGTCGAGCTCGCACTCGGGCTCATGAATAACCCTACCATTTAGTGGATTTCTTATCCTTCTTTGTATCACACATATAAAATGGAACAAAAATGGACGTATTCAAGAAGATATGATTATGTGAGATTGTCAAATTAATCCATTAGTTACCCCACTAATACCCCTCATTTATTTGCTTTTTACTATTCGTTGGAAGTAGAAAATATCCGGATGTATTCATTTGAAGATATGATAACATCATCATCAGTAAACTTAAGGTAGAGTCTGAGGAGGGTAGATGTAGACAACCTTACCTCTACCTTTTAGAAATACAGAGGCTGCTTTCCCCCGGCTCGATTGTAGTTTTGTATCAAGCTTTGGACCTAAGACACATAACGCTCAAACAATCGGGACAGAGACCGATTGGTGCATGTACCCCCGTGTCTTTCAGCTATCAACATCACCACATGATGCATGATTAACCATCCGCCGTTTTTAACGTTATTTTAACGAAATTAGTAAAATAACGCTAAAGTTAGTACCATTTCACTTTTACCCCCGAACGCCTAAACATATATACTTTATATACATTATATGCACATCGCAAGCGGGGCATATGAAATCTTCAAATTAATCCATTAACTTACCTTGCCTCGATCCCTCATTTATTGTTTTTAAACCATTTCTCAGAAGTAGATCAAATACGAATGTATTCTGATGCGGACACAGAAGCAATCAAATGGTTCAATATGCAATTGATAATCCCATGTCCAAAGAGGTTCAGGACAAAGTTCTTATAAACCCAAATTAAATCAAAAACTAATAACCCTTCTGTATTGGACATTCCTCACGTATTAAAACCCCAGTCAATTAAACATAAGAACAAAAACTGATAATAAACATACTCAATTCAAATAAAACAAACCACAAGATAACTAGGAATTAAAACTTCAAATTCCTTGAAAATCTCATGCTCCTGCATCATACTCCCCGCCTTTGAAAAAAAGAAAAATCATCGTTGAGTTTTACCTCCGGTTGAGTTTTACCTCCGGTCGAAGGGAACATTGCCTACGGATTGATCTTAACTCGACCAAAAAGAATCAATATCTTTCAATGTGGGTTTCGTTATTAGATGACAGCCAAACGGATGCTGCTCTTCGTTTGCACCTTTGTCCCAGACGATCATGGACTTGTTGTCGGAATCGTTTTATCTCTTGTAGCATTTCATGATCGCGAACTCGTTATTGGAGTCTTTTGATCTTAAGATCCCATGGATCGGGACCTACTACATCGCTGCCTCTGTTGGTGGTTCTTCAAGTTGCACGTAGATCTTTTCTACAAGTGATCACATGAATACAAAACACTCTTTCTCATTTCCTCTGTCGAGGATTCTACGAACAAGTAAGTATTTACCTCCACATCGAGCCTTTTGAGAACCAAAAGCTGTGATACCACATGATGCGGATACAAAAGCAATCAAATGGCTCAATAAGCAATTGAAAATCTAGTGTCTAAAGATAAGAACAAAAATCAATAATAAACAAAGTTAATTCAAATAAAACAGACCACTAAATAATCATGTACTTAAACTTCAATTTTCTACAAAATCTAAATCTCCATACTCTTGTGTCATATTCATTCTAAAATATGATTATGTGAATTTTTTAAATCTATCTATCAGCTCACCCACAAAAGTCCCTCATTTATTGCGTTCTTGCTATTTGATAGAAGTGGGAAAAAAAATAAGAATGTATTCATTTGAAGATATTATTATGTGAAATCTTCAAATTAATCCACTAGCTCAAGCCACCACTTCTACTCGAAAAATATAAATGTTTTCATTTGAAGATATGATTACATGAAATCTTCAAATTAATTATTTGCTCACCCACCCAAATACGTCATTTACCGTTTTTTACTATTAGTTATTTGGTTATGTGATTTTATGAAACAATTCATTATCTCATGTAATACTAGAAAAATTCTGAACCATAAATCAAATAAGTAGGAAATTTAGAAACTATATATATACAGGGATGCATCATTAAAAAACTACTTTAAACGAGAAAACCAAAATACTAACTAAAAAGCCTAAAAACATACCAATTTCTTTTTACAATATTTTTTATTAAATTTTGCTATATCTTATGTATAAAAAAAAAAAAAAAAAAAATTGTACTACACATATATAATAATACGGAAAAGACTTTTTATCATTTTCGCTCAATCCCGCCAAAGCTTGTGCATTGGAACCTGCTTCTTCGAGAGCTTCATTGTACGGTGTGATAAAGCATGTCCACAATTCGGTATTTTGCCCTAGAACATACGTATGAAAACGACCTTTCCATGTTGGTTAATCGTTCATGTGATTCAATTTTGGGGGACGATTGTTGCTTCCCGTTTCACTCTCGCTTAAGAGAAGATTTTGAATGCTACTGTTTTGATTCGCGACGCATGCCCATTGATGTTCGGTAATTTCCTTTTTCGGGATCAATCCTTTCACCCATTGTGAAGGATCTTGTGGTGTACTTGGGTTTTCACTCCAACTCCAAGGATTTGAACTCATTGTGAAGGTTTATAAACAACCAATTTAAATTACAAGACAAACTGATAAGATTTGACAAAATAAAAAGCCTTATGTGAAAAATACAAGTGATTGTCCCACGAACACTAGTGTCAACGAACACTGTTTGCTACGAAGAGTTTGAATTTTTTTTTTGATTGACTACGAAGCCCAAATGAAATGGACAAAAGTCCCACCAAAAAGAATATGTTTATACCCTACAGCCCAGCCTAATCGTTTACAATTTTAATGGCCCAATAGTCAAATCCACGAAGCCTTGAAGTCTACGAAGACTTGTAAAATGAAGGCCCGCGAAGACTGTTGATATTTCACCAAGATTTGAAATTGACTAGTAGGGGTGTTCATGAGCCGAACCGAACCGAACGGAGGTTTGCTCGTGCTCGGTTCGGTTCGGATTTAAGAAATCGAGCGGAAATCTTATGCTCGTGCTCGGTTCGGTTTAGAACCGAGCCGCTCGGTTCGGTTCGCTTTTGCTCAGTTTTATTTAGCGTTCCTAAACAGCCATTCATTCACCAAAATTCACCAACTTATATGTTTCACACACACTTTAACAATTTAACAAAATACAAACATAAAAAGTCCCACAAAAATAAACATAAAATGTCATCCAAATGTTTAATGTTTAAGAACATCTAAAATGCAAAATAACTTCAAAAACACGCGTTGAAGTCATTCCAGACATCTTCAATCAAAAATTGAATTCAAAACATAAAATTTGATACAGTAACATCAATTCAAACCCGTTTTGATTGACCGGCGGACGGTGATGCTTGCGGACAAGGGATCTGGATGGATGTCGGCCGGTGACTTGAGAGTTGAGAGAGATTAGGTTTTTTTTTGAAATGAAGATATAAGGATTCTAGGGGATGGATATGTTACATGTTTATTATATTTAATAAATATAATATATATATATATATATATAATAATAAAAATAAATTCGATCGAAACAGAACGAGCGACGAGCGAGCGTACCTATGCTCGTGCTCGGTTCGTTTTTAAACTGAACCGAGCTGCTCGGCTTAGTTTTAACCGAGCAAGCAATCGAACGAGCAAATTTCCGAGCTTTTTCGAACGATCGTCGAACGATCTTCGAACAGTTTGGACACCCCTATTGACTAGACTTGTCTTCAAAGACCACTAAATGACAAAATATGGTCTTCCGTGAATTTCCAAATGTCAAAATGGGTTTTTTTTTTCTTTTCGTCAGAATGTGTTTTTTTTTAGTATTAGGTGAGCTTTATCCTTTTAAGAAGGAATATTCTTTCTGACTTTGAAAAGAGGGTAGGTGATTATCTTGATTTGGTTAACAGATTTCAAACTTTTTTGAAAATTATGAACCTTATCTTCTTCTCAAACAATGAAACTCCGGTCACTTTTCTGGCCAAATACTTCATTGGAAAAATTTGCGAAACAAGATTTTGCAAGAAATTTTAAGAAAAACCTGATTTTAACATGTCTCCATGTATTTTAACAAAGTTTTTATAAAAAATTTAAGCAAACAACAAGTTTTTCCAAAGATTTAACCCATTTTGTTTCAAAAACTTGAAAAACCTTGTTTAATGTTCAAGAAACTTTCATAAATTTACTCGAAAACACAACGCAAAACTTGGTTTTAACAAGGAAGAGAGTTACGGCTCTGATACCACTTGTAGGTCCACTCGGAGGATCAAGTTTACCTACTTCCTTGTTGTCGAAACACCCACAAGTGCGGAATCCAAGTGGGTATGCAACCAAGCAAAGCACGACGGTTCGCGGCTCTTCGTGCTTCGCGTGTCGATCTCTGGGGCGCACGACGGATGAATGTCGCGGCGACGGGCTTGAACCGAACCTAACCGAGTCAAACCGAATCGAGTCGAACCGAACTGAGTCGCATCCACAAAGTGCATCAACAATATACCCTATGCCGACTTTTCGAAGTTGACCCTTTATTTTCCACATATTTCATGTAACAATGTTTACTACTATTTCCAAAACTTGCTAGCCTTAGGAGCTTTGGACTTAGTTTAATTTAGGGTTATTGGATTTTATCACCCTTAATTATTGGCCATTGGCCACTGGCACCCCCAACTATCACTTTGACGTCCGTCACCCTCAACTTAACACTTAGTGTGTTCTGTCACCAGATCACTAACTTTTGGTCTTGTTATTATACTTTTGGGGGTGTCCTAAGATCCCTAAAACCTTCCCAAGATCCCTATGCCACCAAAAAAGTGTAGTAACAGGATCAAAAGATAGTAATCAGTTAACGACGTGGTGATAGAGCACATTAAGTGTTAAGTTGGGGGTGACGGGCGTCAAAGTGATAGTTGGGGGTGGCAGCGGCCAATAACCAATAGTTTGGGGTGATAAAATATAATAACCCTTTAATTTAATCTGGATTTATGTTTGATTTTGTGAACAATTGTCTTTCTTTTTATATATGGATATTTAATTTGGATTTATAAATATTTTAATTTTGATAGCATGAATCATGAGCTATTGAACGATTGGTGTATCGCCTCGACGTTTCTGCTGTTAGTTGGGGTGTTACACTATTGCGGTTATTAAAATTAAAGTTTGTGTGTGTTTGTTAAAAAGGAAATATTGTGTAGAGTTGCTTGCTGAGTATAGTATGACTGGTTACAAACCAAAGAGCAGTCCTATTGAACAACACTATGTTGTAAGTTCTTTGTGTGACAAACATAATGAACTATTGCTTGATCTAACTGGTTATCAAATACTTGTGGGAAGTTGATATATTTATCTCACACAAGACAAAATATATCTTATTTTGTGCATGTACTTAGTCAATATATGCATAAGCCTAGAAAGCAAGCATATCTTTCACTTGCTATGAGAGTTTTAAGATATTTGAAGAACTCACTTGGAAAAGGACTATAGTTTAGAAGAAAAGATGTGTTTGATTTAACACACGTATAGGTTATAACACACGGAAACAACATAAAACTAGTAGGACTAATCCCGTACATACACTTAAAGTTAAATGTTTAACTTTTTATGCAAGTTTCAAGGTTTGAAAAAAGAGGGACTAGTCTCGTCATAACACACAAAGTTAATTTGTTTAACTTTCTACCCAACTTTCGGAAATTAGAAACATGTGTAATTATAAAAAATATATATAAAGCAATCCGAAACCTTAACCTGCCCTTTACCCTTGCAATCGTACAACAACTCTCGGCCTCTCCTCTTCCTCGACAAACACACACACTTTCGACTCTCTCATCTCTCTCGGATATCTCCTCTCTCTCTCTCTCTCTCTCTCGCGCGCGCGCAAGACTCTCGGTAAACCCTAGTTTTCAGTTATGTATATGTGTATTGTTATATGAAGTGATTAGTGATATGTATGAACACGCGATCAAGTAGGTGAAATCAAATATATGAAGGTATGCATGATCATATGTATATGTATGCAGTTAGATATGTGAATAGTTAGGGTTGTATGATCGGTTTTATGAATGGTTGTATGTTGTTTTGTATAAAAAGCACGATTAGTGTTTTCGAGGTTTTAAGTTAAGTTTGTGGGTGTTTACAAATGACCCTAAAAGTCTATTTAGTTGGACTTTATTCACAAGAATTTTTATTTATACATAATGCAGTGCATTGTAGAGAGCTCTTGGGTTTCAAGTATTGACATGATTTGGTTAGGGATATCCTCTTTGACATATTCAGGCGCGATGAGATTTCTGCTAAGAAAGAGACACCGGTGAATTTCTTAATTGACCAGTTGGAAGGAAGATCTACACTCAGATTAGCCGATAGTTTGGTCTTTCGATGGACATGAGGAAATCACCTTTGTGTGGATCCAACAGGGGTTTCCCCCCATTGTAGGCTTGGGGGGTAGTGCTTTCACGATGGGTCAGTAGCTTTAAAAGTTGCTTCAGGCAAAGTGACCAAACACGAGAAAGCATGCCTTGACAACAACACGTGTTTATCCCATTTGCGTTTGACACTTTTGGTTTTCTTGCGTCAGAGGTTGTGGACCTGCTTAGTCGAGTCCAAAGGGTCATGCATAGTAATGTTATGACCCCGAGATCTATGAATGTAGTTTTTAAAAGACTTGGTTTTGATATTCAAAAAGGGGTTGCGGCGTAGCTTGTTGCCTATTTACCTTCTATTTCGATGTAATTCTTAATTAATTCCATATTTATTACAATTTATTTAGTTCAAATTTCAAGTTATAAAAATGAACTTAATATGCTAACACCTCAAAACAAGAATTTTATTAACATATTAGGTGAAATAACGTATTCCATGTTTATTGGACTTAATGTTTGGGATGTTATAATAAGTAAAAGTGGTTGCCCTAGTACATCGAATATAATATTTCAATCATTTTACGGGCAATTTTTGTTTCGACCAGGTCCACCATAGTATAAAAAGTCATCATCAATGTTCGTTGAAATATCATAGCAACTGTTTTGATCAGCGATGGTGTTGAGATCTTTAGCAGTCCTTGAATTGCTGGATTCATCGAGTATTTCAATATGTCTTATATAACTAGCTTTACCAAACCCTTGTTTAGGGAAGTGGCCACTGCCCATTTGGGTAGTTGTATGATGCCCGTGTGAGCCAAAGTTCACCACTTCTCCACCCCATTGTATCATCCACGCATTCTCACTTAAGTATGAAAACAATGAGGATGGCCAATATCCTATAACTAGCTCACTCCCCAATTGTAGCCACCAGTCTCCACTCTGTAGGTCCTATAAGATACGTAAAAAGTAAAATAAAAATCAGATTTGCTGCTAATACAATTTGTAAAATTATACTAATTATTATGTTAAGACTATTTTTTTAATCAAGCTTAACTTATTATTATTTTATGAATTCTAAACATGTATAAAGAAAAAATATGAGTTAATTTTTTATGTTTTAGGAAGTTTATGATGATATACGAGCACTTTACATATATTATAGTTAATTGTGGACCCCAGTTTCATTAGTGCTTTGGCTGCGCGACGAGCTTCCCGGGCAGTGGACCTTATGAGTAGCCTTTCGCAACTCCGAGACCCGCAAAGTGAGCTTCTCCTGCTGCGCTCTTGCATGGGTGTCGCCAAGCTCCTTTTTGGTCTGCGAACTTGTCAACCTGTGTTTGTAAAGGAGGCGGTATCCTTATTCGATAAAGGGCTACGGGGGGCTATAGAGGACATTGTGGTGTGTGGGGGTCCGTTTTTTGGGGATTTTCAGTGGCGGGTTGCTTCTCTGCCCTGTAAGATGGGGGGGCTGGGGCTTCTATCGGCCATGGATGTCTCCATTTACGGTTTTGTTGCCTCGCGAGCTCAATCGTGGGGGCTGCAAGATCACATCTTGCGCGAGAGTGGGGTTGTTGGAATGGATGGGGATTATGACATGGCTCTGGGGTTGCATAGACACCTCCCGGATTTGGATATTGGCGGTTTCGCTAACAGGGACACCGCCCCACCGAAGACCTAGAAGACTTTGGCGAGTGCTCTGTTTTGTCGTATCGCTCAGAATATTGGATCAGATTTCTGTACGACCCCTCGTCAGAACGCCGTCCTAGAATGCTTGCGGGGCCCCCACGCCCAAGATTTTCTATCGGTCATCCCCATCGAGGGCTTAGGCCAAAAGATGTCAGCCGTTGAATATCGTGCTATCTTAAAATATCGGCTCATGATTCCTATGTTCCCTGATGATGAGCAATGCCCGATTTGCCGGAAAGCTTGCTTAGACCAATTTGGGGAGCATGCTCTGCACTGTAAAGAACTGCCAGGTTTTAAGTATAGGCACGACTGGGTGCAGGATGTCTTGGGGGACATCCTCAAACGGGCGGGGATCTCGGTGAAGAAAGAAGCCCCCGTAAACTTTTTGACAGATCCGAGGGAAGGAAGATCCACATTGCGCCCCGCGGACGTTTTAGTTTTCGGGTGGGATGCAGGTAAACACGCTTGTGTTGATCTTACCGGGGTTTCCCCCCTTGTAGGCTTTCGGGATACAGGTTTTGTCCCTGGTCAGGCGATTGCAAAGGCGGCAGCAAAGAAAATGGACAAACATGCCAAAGCCTGCGAGGATAATCAACATTCCTTTATCCCTTTTGCCTTTGATACCTTTGGCTCCCTAGCCCCAGAAATCATCAGATTTCTTGAACGGGTCCAACGGGTTGTTCACAGCAACATTTCGTCTCCTAGAGATCGGGGTTTCGTTTTTACTAGGTTAGGTTTCGCTATTCAAAAGGGGGTAGCGGCGCAGCTTGTTGCCCGCTTACCGGCTATCTTGGTGTAATTTGTTTGACCTTATTTATATAAAAGTAATATAGTCTCAATCAAAAAAAAAAAAAAAAGTTAATTGTAGATTTATAGAAGCAAAAACTAGTTTAAAATTCATGTGTATAGCTAAAATATAAAATTTGTATGTATATGAAAATTTTATTATTGTGATTTTCTTTATAGTAGAGCATATATTAAATAAATTTTGTATATAGCTGGCATTTATATAGACTTTATACGCCTAGAACATCCATGATGATGTTACTAGAAATTATTCAAGATAGATAATATGGAGTTTGAATATATACTTTCCAGATGGTTAGGGTGAATTCATATTGAACCCCTCCAAATTGTGTCATAACAGGTACGCTGCCCCCTATTGCAATTCGGTTATCGGTTTGAATAAATCCGGAGCACTTAAGATTGTAACACCCTGTTTTTCTGTATCCGTCACTCTGTCCAAATTACAATAAAATTATTTAAAGAATTTCAATATACAAGTCAATTATTTATATAATATTTAATAGTTAAAACAATATACAAGTATAGATCAAACTTACAGTCCAGTGGATGAATAACCTGGTGTTGTTATCTCCATACAACTCTGGATACACCTGTTTCAAATACATATTTTGTTCGTTTGTAATTGCACTTATTTCCAGATAGTTTCTTGCTAGTCGGTTTTTATAAAATTTCCGCCTTTAAAATAACATGTTTCGTTCGTTGTTATCGTTGTTATCTCCAGACATCCTCGTAAAGTTGATTATGTGTTAGGTTTATTGATACAAGAATTTAAATAAGAACTCACATGCCAACCAGCTTCAATGGTATTGAGATCTGCATCAAAAGAACCTCCTACTATCCAAATTTGAGCCGAACTATATTCGTTAGATTTTTGAATCTTTGGGTTCCAAATATTCAGTGATGCTTTTGTTCCGTACAACTCCCCATTAGTATATGCACTTGCATGCTAAAAAGAACTCCAACTAACATTATGTTACCAAGACATAGAAAATCATGAAAACAAGCCATGAAATCGATACGACGCTAAAAAGGCTAACCTGTTGCTTAGGCAAGTTCTTCTTCCTATAAATTTTGACAGAATTGAGTACATCTTCTTTCTTCATTCTTATAATGGGGATAGTCCCTTTTGGGCATTTTCCATTTGAATGCCACAATTGAGTAAGGGATGATGAAGCTCCGGATGACAATTTGTTGTCATCTACGTTTATCCAGTTTGGATGAGAATTTGGCTTCATCTACAGTCATGCATCATAGATTATTATTATTAATCTTTAAATCAACACGCGTATAAATGCATATATAGAATAATAAACAGACCTTAATGGTGTGATTTTTGAGTAACGGGTGGTCAAAAGCCGGTTGATGAGAGATATGGACACAATCGATTATATCACCATCAGGGCTCTATTTATAACGAAAGCCATACACAAATGAGTAAATTAACACAACGACAACAAGAATGGTGAAATTAAGAAAGGAGAGAAGGAAGATATACCTTAATGGACTTAACCGGATGTTTATTTAAATGCTTTGTAACCTCTTCACCTTTCTGTCGTGAACTGGGAGACCTACTAGTGTCAGCGTAACAGAAACGTGCGACCATGAACACATACAACACTGCAACGAAATGAAAAGACGAGTTTAACTTTGTCATTTTAGAAAGGAAATGCAACTCATTCCAATAACACCATGTCTAAATAGGATCTTGTTATGGTGTTTTTAATTTGTTATTTAATCATTTATCTTTTCTTAGTGTTTTTTTATATCAATAAGTTGGAAGTGGAACCAATAATATCTTGTGGAATTTTAATGTGAAATCGTTGATCACCCATTAGCTCACTCACAAAAATCATCCACTTAGTGTTTTTTACTATATTCATTAGAAATGGAACAAATACACATTTTATTTGCAACGGGTGTGGTTTATGTGCGTTGCAACGATATTTGGTTGGTATTAGTTTGGTTCGTTATGTTATAATACTGATGATGCTGGCATTAGGTATAGCATCCCGAAGAGATATGGCCAAGGGGATATTGACGGGTGTTTTACATTGATCACAAACCATAATAACAAATAGCGGTACAAGTTCGGATAATACCTGTTATTTGATTGAATTCGGTCAAGTGACGCAGAACAAAATGATATATGTTCACTTTGCCATAATAAAGAACGAATTTTTTTTTTAACTTTTATTGAAGCATGCATAAAAATAAGTACCTTACAAGGGTAAATTTGAAATTTTATAAAATATTACTTTATAAAAAAAATCTATACCTTGAGGCAACTTTCATGACATGTACGTTTGTACTTTAATCACTTGTACACAATTTTACACAACTGGGTTTTAAATAAAATTTATATCAAGACATCGATAAAAATAAGCATGTAAACAAAATTTGCTCAAAAGTAATTATAAAATAAAATATAAATAATGAAAAATGCAAACAAGCTCACCTTATATAAAAAACAGTTAAATCGTGTGGCAGTTTTAATGACAGGTACGTTTGTGTTTCAATCACTTGTACATTACTATAAACAATTCGTTTGAGGAAAACATATAACAAGACTTAGATAAAACTAGGCACATCATAACGACATAATTAGAATTTCTGAAACATCGTATTTTAAAATTTTGGAATTTTTCACAGAATAACAATCAAATTTTAGGTGTGTCCCAGTTAAGTTATTTTTTATTTTTTTATACCAACCAGGTCATTTAAGTATATTTTAATGATCTAGTCCTATATATTTTACCCGAATGGTAGGTCACTATCTAGTTAAGTTGATTTTTATATATTATAATAGCTTAAAAGAATTGGTATTTACCATTTGGTTCGTATGTAAATTTCTTGCCGCAACGAGCGTTAGGAATATCCTAGTTATTATTACTCTACATGTTTTATCGTTTTTGAACTAAAGTAATAATATTACTTTATTTTGTTTTGTTATAGTATAAATATTTTAGTTCAAAACTGGAAGATAATAATAGTTACTTTAGTTATTTGAACATTAAAGTTGGTTAAATTCATATTACATTAGTCCACCTTATTAATATAATTATGTTTATGTTTTGATTTAACCCATTAGTGCTCCCACCAAAGTCCTCGCTAGTGTGTTTTTTATAATTCATTCAAAATGGAATAAATACAAATATTTTATTTGTAATTATGGTTATGTGAAATCATTGATTTAACCCATTAGCTTCTCCCACCTAGCTAAATCCTTCATTTAGTGTTTTTCTTACCATTTATCGGAAGTGGAGCAAGCACACACATATTTATCAGCATATATGGTCATATGAAATTTGGTACTAATCCATTAGCTCACCACATCCAAATCCACCATATAGTGTATATCTTCTTCTTCTTTTTTTTTGTTTTTTTGTTTTACCATTTGTTAGTAGTTAGCACTTTGCAGATACAAACATATTTTTATTAGTAGACGTGAATCAATCCATTATCTCACCCCATCAAAATCCTTCATTTGAATTACAAATATTTTATTTGTAAATATGGTTATGTGAAATCATTGATTTAACCCATTAGCTCACCCCCACCTAGCTAAATCCTTCATTTAGTGTTTTTCTTACCATTTATCGAAAGTGGAGGAAGTACACACATATATCTATTATTTGCACATAGGTTATATGAAATGTTGGTATTAATCCATTATCTCATCACATCCAAATCCTCCATATAGTGTCTCCTCTCCATTTGTTAGTACAAATGATAATCAAGGCACCTTCATTTTTTGGCACCCAATAATAAATGCCACATTGAAGGTGCCTTGATTATCACCGTCCCAATTCTTTAAATTTATCAATTAGCTCATCCCACCCAACTTCTCATTGTGGTTTATTTTTAGCATTCGTTGAAAGTGGAACAAATACATACATCTTTTACTCGTAATTATATAGTTATGTGAAGGCTTTGATATAATCCACCAGCTCTCCTCTACCCAAATCCGGCCTCCATACAGTGTTTGTTTTTTTTTTTTTTACCATTAGTTCGAATTGAAACAAGTACGGCCACTTTTTTATTCACAAACATGCTTATGTGAAAATCTTTGAAATAATCCGTTAGCTCATTCCCACTCCCAAATTCTCCTCTTATTGTTTTTTACTATTAGTTGAAAGTGGAACAAATATTAACATATTTTTATTTGCATATATGGTTATGTGATAGTTGAATGGGTCTACTCTTAAATGGGTATAACCCAAAAGACTGGCTAAAAAGAATAATGAGTCAATGGTGCGCTATGTATATTCTTAACGTATCACAAAGTTACTGGTATCTACATCATTTGATACCTCTATGATCTGG
The DNA here is from genome assembly GCA_030545235.1 of Helianthus tuberosus. Classification (NCBI taxonomy): domain Eukaryota; kingdom Viridiplantae; phylum Streptophyta; class Magnoliopsida; order Asterales; family Asteraceae; genus Helianthus; species Helianthus tuberosus. The sequence goes on from CM060441.1 coordinate 205,922,595, forward strand.
ATTCTTTTGACCACTCTCTGTTCCGCCCCGAATGATGGGGTAACCTCCTCAGGCTCTGAAGATCACTTATAAAACACATATTTCTCTATTTATTCATATACACAATGCTTCGTATAGTTGTATTATACACACGAGGAATTTATTTATATTTATATTACATGGTACAAAGTATTCCCCAAATATATTACACTGAGAGTTCGGGATGTTACAATCTTTCCATGGGCATAAGTACTTATAATACATGTAATAAACTATCCCAGATATATTACATTGAAAATCCGGATGTTACAACTTTTTCACTGACAATTTGAGTTTCGACCAGGTCCGCCATAGAAAAAGTGTGTGCCCCAGAAGTTATCAGTAGTGATTCGCGTCAAAATATCATAGCAATTTTGCTTACCGGATATGGTATATACTTTTGGAGTACATAGAGTGTTTGATTGATCTACTGTTTCAACTTTTCTTACATAACTAGCTTTACGATACCAAAGTTTAGGGAACTGACCACTGCCCATTTGGGTAGTTGTATGACCCCCTTGTGAGCCACTATTTACAATCTCTCCACCCCATTGTATAATTGACGCACTTTTCCTTAAGTGTGTAAACAACGAGGATGGCCAATATCCTATTAATTCTCCATTGAGTTGCATCCGCCAGTCCCTAGTCCCTGGGTCCTATCAAAATGGTACAAAAAAAAATCATATTTGCTGCCCGCCTCGATATAGTTGCACATGTGAAACATTAAACCTTTCAGTAAGAATTTATACGCGCCTTGATGATATAACTTAAGAGTTATTTGAGATTAGTATACCTTCCATATAAGTATGGTGAATTCATGTTGAGTACCATCCGTTTGTGAAGTAGGAGATAAACTGCCTCCAATTGCATACTTATTGTTGGTTTGGATAAACCCGGAGCAAAGATTGTAACATCCTGTTTTTTGATATGCATCACTCTGTCCAAAATATAATAATATCATCATTACCGGGGGGAGGAGGGGCAAGGTGAGAGATCTCCCAGGGCCCGCTCTCCCTAGGGGCCGGAAATTTTCTAAGATTAAAATATATTTGTATTTTCTTGTGTATTTGAAAAATATATATTTTGGGCCCAATTTTTTTACTCGTCCAGGTCCGTAGATTTTTGGGGATTTTTAGGGACGCACTAAATATCATATAAGAGTTTTAACATCAGTGGCGGATCTAGAAAACCTTAATAGGGGTAACGTTTTAAAAGAAAGGGGTAACGAAATCGAAAAAACGTCAAAAAACCGCCAAATTTTTCCAAAATTTACACTACCGCCGAAGCGCCAAGGGGTAGCGGAGGCTACCCCTTATCACAAAGTACATCCGCCCCTGTTTAACATACATACTAAGCTCTTCCCCTTATAGTCAATTAAGAAAAATATTATATACAAATTTACATGAACTTACCGTCCAGTAGATAAAGAGCCTGGTGTTAGTATCTCCATACAACCTTTGATAAACCTGTTTCAAAGATAATGCAGGTAGGGGTGAGTAGAAAATTAAAAAAAAAAAAACGGAATCAAAACCAGAAAAACCAGTTTATCCAAACCGAAAATCCAAATGTATAAAAAAACCGAACAGATTAACCTAAAAATCATTTTCTTTAATGTTTGTTAGATATTGAATTAAAAATTATTAGTTTTATTCTTGAATGTTAATTATTTATAACTAGGTTATAACCCCGTGTATTACACGGGGTTGAATAAATAAATTTTATATATTAAATAAAAAAACAATATATCTTTAAATACCTCATTTATTGTACGTGTTGAATAAATATAATTTTATATATTAAATAATAAAAAGTTATATCTATAAGAACCATATTGTACTGGTTGAATAAATGTAATTTTATATACCAAATAAAAAAATTTAATATATTAATACAAAGTTTGGTTTTCGCGATAAAAATAGATTATTCTGTTGTTCGTGATAAAAATAGATTATTCAATAAATTTAACCCGTTATTTAAAACTCCGTAAATGTATAAATGATAAATAATATTAGTTAATTTTATTTTAAGTTTCGTAAAATCTATTTGATACCAAACTAAAAAAAACGTTCAAATCTAATTAATTAAAAGAAATAATATTATAAATGAGATGGAGATTAACCTAAATAATAATTATCCATAAAATATTAAACTAATAATATTTAGTAGGAGGGTTATCTATAATATAAGATATTTAATTAAATAATATTTAGTAGAAGTGTTATCTATAATTAATTAGAAGAGATTAAACTAAAATAATAATTATCTATAAGAGACGGCCTAATATGATGACAAGTGTCACTAAAGTGGTTTCTTTTATTATATAGTATAGATATAGATTTTTAGTTAAAAAGATTAAGTATAATAACTTAAATGTAACCATATAAGAAATATTCTTAAATTTGAATTATAATTTTTTATTTTTGAATTTTACTTACTTTTGTTTCAAAAACCGAAATAACCGAAAAACCGAACCGGTGTAATAAACGAAAATACCAAAACCGAAAAAAACTGAAACCAAACGGTTTTGAAAAACCAAAAACCGACATTTCGGTTTCGGTTTTGATTTTGCCGAAAAACCAAACCAAACCGTACACACCCTATGTTTTATAAAATTACAAAATATAATTTTCAAGGTAGAATGTAATCATAACTTTAAAGATAGGTTAAATTAGGTAGTAACTTACAACTTTAAACGACTTTAATAATTTATAAATATTATAAACAATCTTTAATTATGGTAGTTCCTAAAAATCAGATTTAATAATTATATAAACATTTATAAACAATTTTTAATTCCGGAAGTTCCTAAAAAATTGGAAACTATTCGTAAGTTATTTCTAAAACAATTAATCAAGTTAATTTTTTTTTGAAGATAAAAAAAACTTGGTTTTAGATGCTCTGATTGATTGACATGTGTCCCATTTATTTTTGAATTTTACTTACTTTTGTTTCAAAAACCGAAATAACCGAAAAACCGAACCGAACCGGTGTAAAAAATGAAAATACCAAAACCGAAAAAAAATGAAACCGAACGGTTTTGAAAAACCAAAAACCGACATTTCGGTTTCGGTTTTGATTTTGCCGAAAAACCAAACCAAACCGTACACACCCCTATGTTTTATAAAATTACAAAATATAATTTTCAAGGTAGAATGTAATCATAATTTTTAAAGATAGGTTAAATTAGGTAGTAACTTACAACTTTAAACGACTTTAATAATTTATAAATATTATAAACAATCTTTAATTATGGTAGTTCCTAAAAATCGGATTTAATAATTATATAAACATTATAAACAATTTTTAATTCCGGAAGTTCCTAAAAAATTGGAAACTATTCGAAAGTTATTTCTAAAACAATTAATCAAGTTAATTTTTTTTTGAAGATTAAAAAAAAAACTTGGTTTTAGGTGCTCTCATTATTGACATGTGTCCCAAATCTAGTTTCTTTTATTATATAGTATAGATAAAATCATTAACATATCTATTTATCTTTAAAATGATTTATCCATTGCCTACAAGATAATATGAAATTTAACAAAAAAAAAAAAATTGATTTTTAAAGTATTATAAAAGAAAATGTCTTAATAAAAACTTTTGAAGAAACATAAAAATAGATTAGAAGTTAGGTTTATGTGAATGGCATTAATTAAAATGTTTAACATAATTATAACTTAAATTAAACATCTAAGAAAGATTATTAAATCTTGGATTATACTTTTTATTTTTGAATCTTACGTAATTTTTTCCAAAAACCGAAAAACCAAACCGTTGCTAAAACCGTAATCGAACGGTTTTCAATAACCGAAATCCGAACATTTCGATTACGGTTTCTGTTTTACCATAAAACGAACCGTGCACACCCCAAGTTGTAGGAACTTTTAAGTAATTTTTTTTGTTTTAGTTCTATGTGGCAAAACTGGCGTGTTGTGTTACTTAACAAGTTAAATGGGTTCTAGTAAATATATGCCCTTCTAAAAAAGTATGTGGTCAATGGTTCATATTAAAATGAGACATCTTAATAAAAATATCGAATGGGTTCATGCGGTATGTTTTTTTATGGTGGCTAGTGGTGATGGAGATGGAGACACCTAGGCGACGGTGGAGGTTGCAGTAAAACCACGAGTACATGGCAGTTGACTGTTATAAATAATGGTTGGTTGTGGTGCTAACTCAATTGGACACAGTGGCGAAGTTTGAGATTTCCGACCGAGGGAACGGAAGTCATCGGAGCTAAAAATTTCTATAAAACCAGGGGGGCGAAAACGTATATACCAAAAAAATTTCTATACGAAAACTACATACTCTCCACTACTGAGCGAAAAGTTCGGGGGTCGGCCGCCCCCTCCCACCCGTTAAAAGTTTCGCCCATGTTTGGACAAATTTAAAGTTAGCAAATTTAAAAAGTGTAAGGGGTTGTTTGGTTGCCTCTTAATGATTCTATCAGAAAGACACATCTGAATCAGGCAACACGCCTCTTACCCATTATGTTTTAAAATGATGCTAAAAGAAAATTTTACCCCTTTGTCTCTTCACCTCTGTTCATAACCCTCACTCGGCCACTCACGCACCATCTCCTCGACCCATCACCATTTCCTCCACCATCAACTACCACCACATGGCGTACTCTTATTAGTTTAGCACTTACTAGTTTAAAGTCTCTTACTCAATCAGACCTCTTACTGATCAATCATTTACTTACTGGTGCAGAGGTTGTCAAACATCCCCTAACCCGTTTTGACGTCTCGTATAATTTGAGTCGACCCAAATGAACTCATAAATCGATTCATTCCTTGAAGAATGGATCATCACTTGCACCCGTAGTTTTATACACTTATTACGTTTATTTTAAAGGTCTTTGTTATGTTTGGAATATAGGAATAGAATATAATGTGTTTTGTTTGTTTGATACTAGAATTTAAATGAAGTAGAACTCACCTGCCAACCAGCTTCAATGGTATTAAGACCCGTATCATAAGTACCTCCTACTACCCACGTTTGAGTTAAACTAAATTCATTACTTTCCTGGACTTGTGGATTCCAAAGATTCAGTGCTGATTTTGATCCATAAAACTCTCCATTATTTGTTGATGCAACTGCATACTAAAAAAAACCCTTCATTATTATAACGTGATTAAGAGCAAGAAACAAGTTGTAAGGTACAAAGTGCTAAAAGAGGCTTACCTCATGTCCATCGGTCATACCAAGTTCAACATCAATGAAGCTTGATTTACCTATAAAACTCTTCTTCTTTCCATAACTGTCGACCGAACTAGCTCTTAGTATGTCCTCTTTCTTTGTTCTTCTTATGGGGATAGTCCCTTTTGGACATTTTCCATTTGAATGCCATAATTGAGTAATTGATGATGATGAATGTCTATCCGCTGTAGCATTCACCATGGATGACACTTTGTTGTCATCTACGGGGTTTGGATGATAAATTGGCCTCATCTATAATTATTCATTAATAATAATTCTTTAAAATAACATACATAGAAATGCATATGTAAAACCAGAAGCATACCTTGATAGTATGGTTTTTAAGTAAGGGATGATCAAAAGCCGGTTGATCAGAGATACGAACACAATCTATTATATCACCGTCGGGGCTCTATTCACAATGCAATACATACACAAATCAATTATCTAACAAATGACAAGAAGAATGATGATATTAAGAAATTTGAGAATGATTACATACTTTAATAGATTTGACCGCAGGTTTATTTAAACTATTTAAAAGCTTCTCAACCTCAACATTCTCATGCGAACTTGGAAACCTATTGTTGTTAGTGTAACATAAACGCGCAACCGTAAACACATACAACACTACAACAAAACCAAAAGATAGTTTTACTTCCACCATTTTGAAAGGATGTGAGAAATGGAATTATAGTGTAGTTCATTACAAGTTTACCATGTTTATATAGGCTCTTGTTATTGGGGTTTTATTATTATTATATATATATATATATATATATAGGATGAGGATTATTACAGAACACTAACTATTGCGAGAACAAAAAGAACAACTCTAAAACACTAAATTTTGGGATTTAAGTTTCATGCTATTTTAAATTTTATGTTTCTTACATTCATATGTTTATTATATATACACAAAAAAACCATATTTGTTACCTACACGTAGCTTACATACATGTTGGTAATTTAACATACACATAACCTACATATGTGTCGGTTATAGAAAAAGTGAAAGTTTTCCATATTTTGTTTTGAATTCTGGTGTAAGAAACAATAAGTCTTACATTTGCAACATTTTCATTTACTTTTTAGGTTTTTAGGATTGAAAAAAATAGGTGATTCATTGTGTTCTACGTGTTCTCGCAAGATTTTGTGTTCTGCATAGAACCTTCCCCTATATATATATATATATATAAGTGTCCGCTAAAATGAGAACCACCTCGAGTTGTAAGAACCGCGAGAACTATTTGATCCGGGGCGAGGTGGACCAATTTTTTTTTCATAAACGTAGATACATGTATTATAAGCACATTTGTAAAAAAAAAATTCAAAAAAAAAAAATGTCGTGTGTATAGTTTTGAGCACCACAAGTTTGTGTTTTGTGGTGCTCAAAACTACACACACGACATTTTTTTTTGAATTTTTTTTACATATGTTGTTATAATACATGCATCTACGTTTATGAAAAAAAATTTGGTCCACCGCGCCCCTTACGGTGTAGTTCTCACGGTTCTTACAACTCGAGGTGGTTCTCATTTTAGCATTCCCCTATATATAGGGTAGGGTTCATGCGAGAACCACCTTTATTGAGAGAACCAATGTGAACACAAAAAAATAAACCCACTACACCACCAAAAACCTAAAAGAAGCCTTAACACACGCCCCCCCCCCCCCCCCAATAAAAAGTAATATAATAAAACAAAAAAGTAATAAAAAATAATAAAGACAAAAAGACAAAAAAGAGTAATTTTACTAAACTACCATTTTGTATTAAAATATTAAAGGCATAATAAAACAAAATGTATTTAATATTCATTTTAGTTACTTTTAATCCCATCCATCCATCTTTTTGATCTAATGGTTAGGAAGTGGTTCTCGCGGTTCTTACAACTAGATGTGGTTTTCATTTTAGTGGTCCCCTATATATATATATTAGGAGGGTTCATTGAGGAACATTAAAAAATTGGGAACTAGTGAACATTCTTAAAAATTATATACTTAACATGTTAAAAATTATTTTTTTCTATATTTTTTCCAGCGCTTTTTCTTATTAATACAAGTAGAAACATTTTTAATAAAAAAAATCAAAAAATAAACATATAAAAATCTGTTTAAAAAATAGTTAAAAATATATATCTTATAAAATTAACTTAACATGTTAAAAATCAGTTTTTTAAGATTTTTTCAGCGCTTTTCCTTATAAAAATTGGTAGAAACTATTCGAATAATTTTTTTTTTGTAAAAAAAAAAAGCCCTTTTTAACTCTTTTTTTTAAATATTTTTAGTTTTTGATTTTTTTTAAATACTTGTACAAGTAATTATAAGGAGAAGCGTTGGTTTTTTTTAAATTGATTTTTAACATGTTAAGTTAAATTTTTAAGAGTGTTTCCGATTCCTCACTTTTTCAGTGTTTACCAATGAACCCACCCCCCACACACACATAATTATATATATATATATATATATATATATATATATATATATATATATATATAGAAAAAGTATATAGTACAATATCCGTTAACGTACGGTGCGTACGTGGTGGGCAAATCGCATTTTATGTTTTAAAAAAACAAAATCGCATGTACCCTAAATTTGTGAAATCGCATGTATGAAACTTAAAAAATAAAAAGCGCATGTTCATTTAAATTTATGGAAATCGCATATATAAACAAAAGTGCATGTTCCTTTAACATATGGATAATCGCATGTTCATTTTCATATGTTGAAAGTATAAGTGCATGTTCATTAATATATGGATAATCGCATACTCATTTTCATTTGTAGAAAATCAAATTCGCATGTATAAAACATAATGTAAAGTCGCATGTGAAAAAAAATGAAGAAAAAGGGGAAATCGCATGTTGTAAAGAAAATTTCGCATGTTGTAAGGCAATTGCGTACGTACCGTACGTTAAATCAATTTGTACAATAACTGGCCCCTATATATATATATATAGGGTAAGATTCATGCGAGAACCAATGTTAACACAACCTAAAATAGCTAAAAAAACCTAACCCCCCCCCCCCCCCCCCAAAAAAAAAAAAAAAAACCTAACCACCCCCCTAAGCTAAATGCTAAAAACTAAACCCCCCCAAAAAACCTGACCCCCACCCCCCCCCCCCCTAAAAAAAACCTAAACCCCCCCTCCCCCACCCCCACCCCCACCCCCACCCCCAAAAACCTAACCCCCCCTCCAAGCTAAAATGATAAAAACTAAACCCCCCAAAAAAACCTAAAAATATCAAAACAAATGAAAAATGCACACAATTTTTTTTAATTTTTTTAAATTAAAATCGCTACTTTTAGTAGAAAAAAAAAATTTTTTTGGCTACTAAAAATAGCTATTTTTTATAAAAAATATTAAAAAAAAAATTTATGTGTTTTTTAGCTATTTTTAAGTATTTTTTGTTGTGTTCACATTGGTTCTCGCGGTTCTCGCAATTAAGGGTGGTTCCTAACGGATCCTTCTCCTATATATATATATATATAGGGGACCGCTAAAATGAAAACCACCTCCAGTTGTAAGAACCATGAGAACTTTTTGATCCGGGGCGAGTTGGACCAAATTTTTTTTTTCATAAACGTAGATGCGTGTATTATAAACACATTTGTAAAAAAAATTCAAAAAATAAAATGTCGTGTGTGTAGTTTTGAGCACCACGAGTTTGTGTTTACGGGTACCATAAAATTTAAATTAAATTTTACGGTACCCGTAAACACAAACTTGTGGTGCTCTATAGGTCCACCCGGAGGATCGAGTAACCTCTATTCCCTGTTTTCCGACAAACCCGAGAGTGCGGAATCCAAACGGGTAAGTTAAACCAAGTTACGAACACGTAAGACACAAAGATTCAACGATTAACACTCCATTGTATTAATGCGTATGGGCTTCTGTCTTCAGATGGGACTTCAACATGCTGTTGGGCTTTGGGCCTTGACTTTGTCAACTTGTCTTGGGCTTCTTCAATGATGGGCCAATACAACAAACAAACAAACAAACAAGCTATACTAAATGCAAACTGCACACACGCAGTTGCATTTACATCATTCGATACAAAGTAGATCGCATACCAAGTCAAGACAGGAGGATGTCTTGACTACGGCCTTCACTTCGTAGTCGAGTCGAACCTATCCGAGCCGTATCCACATAATATGTATCAACATGCTCAAAACTACACACACGACATTTTTTTTTTAATTTTTTTTACAAATGTGTTATAATACACGCATCTACGTTTATGAAAAAAAAAATTTGGTCCAACTCGCCCCATACGGTGTAGTTCTCATGGTTCTTACAACTGGAGTTGGTTTTCATTTTAGCGGTCCCCTATATATATATATATATATATATATGTGATTAGGTTTAAGAGTGAACACTAGTGTATTTGCGAATTGAGCGAACTAAACATGGCCATACACGTGTGTAAATCAATGGTCAGGATTTGATGATGAAATACACTAGTATATTTTACGATTTCATGATGAAATCGAAGCCATACATGCGTGTAAATCAATGTCCAGGGGCGGACCCAAGCCCAGCCCAAGGTGGGCGGGCGCACCCCCGTGGAAAAAAAAATTTAGTGCTAATTTCCGTCGAAAATCCCGTCCGCACCCCTTGGAATTTTTCGTCCGCACCCCTTAGGTAAAAAGTGTTATCAATTTATATTTTAATTTTTTTAGTAAACTCTTATTTAAAAAAAAATACTACCTAAATTATATAACTTTTAATACCTAACTAACTAAACCCAAATACCCATACCTTTACACACTTATAATTCCTAACTAGCTAGCCCACTAAGTCTTAGCCCTTTAACCAAATCCAACAATATTTCAAACTATAATAAAATAATTAAAGCCCAAAACCTTTAGAAATTCTCTCCCTTTCTCTCTCTCTTGCGTCCCTTCACTGCCAACTAACAACATCACCCAGCGACAACAGTCCAGCAGCCGGCGACCACCGTAATTAGCCACCATACCACCGTCGTTCGACACCAAATCTAACCGGAATCCGAACACGGGTAAGTTTCTTTGTTATTTTGATGATTTTGGTTGATATTATAGGAGGAAAACAGGGTAATGAAGTTGTTAAATAAGTTTGAAATTTTGTGTGTTTTGACGTTGTTTGTGGTTGTTTAGATGATTTTTAGGGTGATTATGTTGTTTATATATTTTTAGGGTGATTACAACTTACGTTATGATTTTTAAGGCTTGAATAGTTGAAAATTAAAATTGAAACATTATGTTATGGAGCGATGAACTTATGTTATATAGAGAAAGAATTGCTTAAGAAATTAGCTTTAGATGATGTTTTGGATAGATTTCAAAAAAAGAAAACCCGTAGGGTGTCGACGTTTTAATTACGTTTGTAACAAGGTTTGACATGTTTTTGATGATTATATAAATTTAGTTTGATGTTCGTTTGTTTTACATGACCCGACCCGACCCGATACGAACCGATTTTTTTTACTTATATACCTAGGGGCCCAAAATTTTTAAAAATGTTTCGCACCCCTATGGAAAAATTCCTGGGTCCGCCACTGTCAATATCCATGATTTATTCATTCATTTCGCAAATAAACTAGTGTTCACTCTAAAACCTCTCTCTCTATTTATATATATTTGGTTTTTCTGTTGGCCTATTTCTTTTAAACGTTGAAAAAAAACAATTACATTCTGTAACTCTTGGAAAGTATTAGGCATAGCTTATTTTTATTTTTTTTCTATATTTATATTTAAAAATACAATAATTCTAAGGTGTTTGGGTTTAACAAATGTAAATGTTTATCTACTTGTTTTTAAATAAAATAAAATGTTTTATTAACCATTTAGAATAGTCGATGGCTACGTGCCATTTTTTACATATACCTGAATCAAACTCAATAATATGTTCCACCTCAAATTTATGAAATACAAAATTATTAGTTTTGTTAGAACCATCAAGGGTATACAAATTAATAACATTTCTCTGATGCCCATACTGTAAGACCCACATCAAGGATCAGTGGCGTCTTTGAGAATTCACATACCCTGTTCGAGCTCGAAAAATGTGCACATATGCTTTAACGATAAACAATATAAATATAATTATGAAATAACAAAAATTGCAGTATTTGATAAATAATGTAATTATGATAATGACAAAATCATAGTATTAATCTAATGAGTTACATACGGTTAATAACTAATAAGTTAATAGTTAACGAATGATTCGTGCAGCTCTCCTTGCATTCTTCATAGCAAATTGTTGGATCAACTCTTCACAATTTATATTATCTAAGACTTCATTCTCGATACCTATCATCACCAACCCAATAAGTCTATCTTGAGACATTGTAGATCGTAAGTAAGATTTTAACAACTTCAAGTTTGAAAAACTTCTTTGTGTAGATGCCACAATGACTGGAATAGTTAACAATATTCTATATGCAATGCATGCTTCTGGGAAATAATCCTCTTCTTTCATATGCTCCAAAACATCTATAGGGTTGCTAAATTTATTGGTTAGTGATGCACGAAATAACTCAAGCTCCATATATAGTGTCTCGGCATCAATATCTGAGCTCCCTTCAAACTTAAGTGCATCTTCAAGACCATAACAAGACAACTTAAGATCTTCATCTTTAATGTTCCTCAACTTCTGTGGAAATAAAAAACCACATAACCCCTCATACTATTTGAATTGGTCAAATCGTTTCTCTAAAGAAGCTATAGCTTGATCAACAATATATAAGAAATAATTTACTTTGAAAATCTCTTCAACTGTAAATGCAACTTCTTCGCTACTTGAACTCTCATCTTTTTCTTTTTTTCCTTTTAATGATACGTTTTTGTATAAATATCGGATCAATATCCATTCACTTGCAATCTCTTTTGTATAAATATCAGATCAATATCCATTCACTTGCAATCTCTCTAGCTTCATCAATTGCTTTTAAAAAGCCTTTTTCTCTATACTCCTTAAAGTACTTAATGATTCCTCCACAGATGGCAACTTATACAATGATTTTTCTGATGTTAACAACAATTAAAAGACTAATAGTTTAACAATTAACACTAAACCGGTGAACGGACCTTTTGAGTTCTGAATCTTCTGATCGATGTTCTTGTTCGCGTCTCTGATCGATGTTGTTCTTGTTCACGTCTCTGAATCTTCTGTTCGTAGCAGCCCAGGCCCAGTGATTTAGCGAAGTTCTAATGAAGTGATGATGTTCGACTGTTCGTTACTCTGATGAGTTTGCTCGTCTCGTACCTTCAGATTCCAGGAGTCCATGAAATTGCCGTCGTGTGTTATAATTTTTATTAAAATCATATTAGTATTTAGTCAATAAACCTAATGTGTAGTGGGCTAAATTATAAACCATTAAAAAGTAATTGATAATAGGCCTATATCGGAATTGGTATATGTTTACAATATTTTTTTAAATAACACACACATATATATATATATATATATATATATATCAATTTTTTTTTTAAAATCTCATGCCCCTCGAAATCACGGTCCTTGTACGAAAGTCCTCACCGCACACCATCATAGCCAGCCATGTCCACGATGTAAAACAAAAGCATGTATGACTATGAACATATTGCCTAGTGAGCAAATAAATAAAAAATAAGAAAATATCAATAGTACAAAGTTTTAAAAAGGGTAGAACAAACTAAACCTAGAGAAAATGTAACAGATCAATTTGATATTTCAATTCCAGAACTTTCTTAAAAATTTATCTTTATAAATTATTAAGTGAAAAACAAGATATTACTAAGGGTGGTCGGGGCGGTCGTGTGATGGACACTTGTGATGTTGTGATGAGTGATAGCGCACCGTCGCGAGTGTGCTATCACGTGTGGATTAGGGAGAACTCGTGATACTCAATAACACACCGCTACGAGTGTGCTATTACGGGGCAAAGTGAGATGTAATGGCCATCTCAGGGTTTTTATTAGGAAAAAAAATGGAAGATAGGACGTCGTCGTATTGCAACATGGACCAAGCCATAGAGTGGCAAATTGCACTTTACACTTTTTTAAACATTTTTTTTTTTGCTGTAAATCTAGCATTTTTAAGAAACAAAACCGAAAACCTATACCCTAAGGCTAAATTAAATGTGCCACATATACATATGTTACACGTTACATAACCCAAAAAGAGCCCACTAACTTTATTATGCTAACAAGAGTTAAGCCAAGTTTGGTTCACTTGCTGGCTGACTCGTTTAAATGAACCCCGACTTTTTAACATTACATAACCCAAGTAAAAGTCATTCAATCTTTTGAGCACAACTCTCCATTATTGTTTGGTCTAGATTCTTCAAGTTTAAACAATATAGCCAATTAGTTGTCTCAGTTAAAAGTTAAAAACAGAGAGAGTTGGAGCTCGAGTTGGCTCATTTTAAACTTCAAGTCGAGCTCGCACTCGGGCTCATGAATAACCCTACCATTTAGTGGATTTCTTATCCTTCTTTGTATCACACATATAAAATGGAACAAAAATGGACGTATTCAAGAAGATATGATTATGTGAGATTGTCAAATTAATCCATTAGTTACCCCACTAATACCCCTCATTTATTTGCTTTTTACTATTCGTTGGAAGTAGAAAATATCCGGATGTATTCATTTGAAGATATGATAACATCATCATCAGTAAACTTAAGGTAGAGTCTGAGGAGGGTAGATGTAGACAACCTTACCTCTACCTTTTAGAAATACAGAGGCTGCTTTCCCCCGGCTCGATTGTAGTTTTGTATCAAGCTTTGGACCTAAGACACATAACGCTCAAACAATCGGGACAGAGACCGATTGGTGCATGTACCCCCGTGTCTTTCAGCTATCAACATCACCACATGATGCATGATTAACCATCCGCCGTTTTTAACGTTATTTTAACGAAATTAGTAAAATAACGCTAAAGTTAGTACCATTTCACTTTTACCCCCGAACGCCTAAACATATATACTTTATATACATTATATGCACATCGCAAGCGGGGCATATGAAATCTTCAAATTAATCCATTAACTTACCTTGCCTCGATCCCTCATTTATTGTTTTTAAACCATTTCTCAGAAGTAGATCAAATACGAATGTATTCTGATGCGGACACAGAAGCAATCAAATGGTTCAATATGCAATTGATAATCCCATGTCCAAAGAGGTTCAGGACAAAGTTCTTATAAACCCAAATTAAATCAAAAACTAATAACCCTTCTGTATTGGACATTCCTCACGTATTAAAACCCCAGTCAATTAAACATAAGAACAAAAACTGATAATAAACATACTCAATTCAAATAAAACAAACCACAAGATAACTAGGAATTAAAACTTCAAATTCCTTGAAAATCTCATGCTCCTGCATCATACTCCCCGCCTTTGAAAAAAAGAAAAATCATCGTTGAGTTTTACCTCCGGTCGAAGGGAACATTGCCTACGGATTGATCTTAACTCGACCAAAAAGAATCAATATCTTTCAATGTGGGTTTCGTTATTAGATGACAGCCAAACGGATGCTGCTCTTCGTTTGCACCTTTGTCCCAGACGATCATGGACTTGTTGTCGGAATCGTTTTATCTCTTGTAGCATTTCATGATCGCGAACTCGTTATTGGAGTCTTTTGATCTTAAGATCCCATGGATCGGGACCTACTACATCGCTGCCTCTGTTGGTGGTTCTTCAAGTTGCACGTAGATCTTTTCTACAAGTGATCACATGAATACAAAACACTCTTTCTCATTTCCTCTGTCGAGGATTCTACGAACAAGTAAGTATTTACCTCCACATCGAGCCTTTTGAGAACCAAAAGCTGTGATACCACATGATGCGGATACAAAAGCAATCAAATGGCTCAATAAGCAATTGAAAATCTAGTGTCTAAAGATAAGAACAAAAATCAATAATAAACAAAGTTAATTCAAATAAAACAGACCACTAAATAATCATGTACTTAAACTTCAATTTTCTACAAAATCTAAATCTCCATACTCTTGTGTCATATTCATTCTAAAATATGATTATGTGAATTTTTTAAATCTATCTATCAGCTCACCCACAAAAGTCCCTCATTTATTGCGTTCTTGCTATTTGATAGAAGTGGGAAAAAAAATAAGAATGTATTCATTTGAAGATATTATTATGTGAAATCTTCAAATTAATCCACTAGCTCAAGCCACCACTTCTACTCGAAAAATATAAATGTTTTCATTTGAAGATATGATTACATGAAATCTTCAAATTAATTATTTGCTCACCCACCCAAATACGTCATTTACCGTTTTTTACTATTAGTTATTTGGTTATGTGATTTTATGAAACAATTCATTATCTCATGTAATACTAGAAAAATTCTGAACCATAAATCAAATAAGTAGGAAATTTAGAAACTATATATATACAGGGATGCATCATTAAAAAACTACTTTAAACGAGAAAACCAAAATACTAACTAAAAAGCCTAAAAACATACCAATTTCTTTTTACAATATTTTTTTATTAATTTTTGCTATATCTTATGTATAAAAAAATTAAAAAAAAATTGTACTACACATATATAATAATACGGAAAAGACTTTTTATCATTTTCGCTCAATCCCGCCAAAGCTTGTGCATTGGAACCTGCTTCTTCGAGAGCTTCATTGTACGGTGTGATAAAGCATGTCCACAATTCGGTATTTTGCCCTAGAACATACGTATGAAAACGACCTTTCCATGTTGGTTAATCGTTCATGTGATTCAATTTTGGGGGACGATTGTTGCTTCCCGTTTCACTCTCTCTCTCTCTCTCTCTCTATATATATATATATATATAGGACAAAGATCCGTTAGGAACCAACCTTTATTGCGAGAACCAATGTGAACACAACAGAAAATGCCTAAAAATAGCTAAAAAACACACAATTTTTTTTTATAAAAAAATCCTACTTTTAGTAGCCAAAATTTTTTTTTTAAAAAAAAAAAAACTTTTTTTTGGCTAATAAAAGTAGCGATTTTAACATAAAAAATAGAGTAAACTGCTAAATTCGTCCCTGAGGTTTGACTCAAATTGCTAGATCAATCCAAAATCAAGTTTTGTTGCTAAAACAGTCCCTGAGCCTAGTTTCTGTTGCTATTTCAGTCCAATAAATTAACACCGTTAGAACCTCTGTTAATGAATGGGTAAAACTGCTAAATTCGTCCCTGAGGTTTGATTCAAGTTGCTAGATCAGTCCAAAATCAAGTTTTTTGAATTTGTTAATTATAAACTTATTTAGGTAGATTATAAACTTATTTAGGTATATAATTTTTCTATACTTGCATTAATTTTTTGAATTTGTTAATTATAAACTTATTTAGATTATAAACTTATTTAGGTATATAATTTGCAAGTCTAGAAAAATTATTTGTTAGTTATTTTGATTATTATTATTATTATTATTATCATTAAATATTTACTAATTATATACTTAAGTATTTAAATAAGATAATACTTAATTTAAATAAAATTAGTTTTAAAAATATAAATGTAGCTTTTTTGAAGAGCGCAATTTAACCGGCCCAGCCTTAAATACTGATTTTATTTTGATGTTGTTATTGTTGTTGTTGTTACCATGTAAATATTTAGTATTTATTTAAGGATTTAAATAAGACAACAGTTAATTTAAACAATATTTAGTTATGAAAAATACAAACATTATATGTAAATTTAAATATTAAGAAATTAACATAATTTTTATTTATTTTTATTTAAATCGTAATATTTAATGTTTAATATTTATCAATTATTTTAATTTAATATTTGTATTATAAAGTTCTTTTATTCATTTTTTCTACTTAATTAAGTGGTTTCGTATTCAATAATATTATCATTCAGGTGAGGTCAGACAACATGTCGTGTCAAACCAGTGTTTAAGACAGGTCAAATAAAATTACGCTCTCCAAAAGAGCTACATTCTGTTTATATTTTTATAACTAAACACAAATTTAAATTATATATTTAGGGTAGACTTGTAATTTATCTTAAATTTTAAGACATTTAAGAAAATATATAATGCATTTGGTACAAGTATTGATGCATTAAGAACCTGTCATTTACCATTTTTTTTCTCTTGTGATATTAATGATTTATTCAACGAACATAAATATAACTGGACCCGCCTTAAACTGTATTTGGGTATTATTATTGTTATAACTTTGTAAATATTTAGTAGTTATATACGTAAGTATCTAAATAAGATCACACTTAATCTAAATAGTATTAAGTTATAATTAACAAATTATATACCTAAATAAGTTTATAATTAACAAATTCAAAAACTTGATTTTGGGCTGATCTAGCAACTTGAATCAAACCTCAGGGACGAATTTAGCAGTTTTACCCATTCATTAACTGAGGTTCTAACGGTGTTAATTTATTGGACTGAAATAGCAACAGAAACTAGGCTCAGTGACTGTTTTAGCAACAAAACTTGATTTTGGACTGATCCAGCAATTTGAGTCAAACCTCAGGGACGAATTTAGCAGTTTACTCTAAAAAATATTAAAAAAAAATTTTAGATTTTTTTTTAATTTTTTTTTAGATATTTTTAGGTTTTTTAGGGGTTTAGTTTTTTGCATTTTAGCTTGGGGGGGGGGGGGGGTGGGGGAGGGGGGTAGGTTTTTTCGGGGGGGGGGGGGTGGGGTGGGGGTTAGGTTTTTTTAAGGTTTTTTTTTTGCTATTTTAGGTTGTGTTCACATTGGTTCTCGCGGTTCTCGTAATAAAGGTGGTTCTCGCATGAACCTTACCCTATATATATATAAGATTCGGTTCAAATGAAAATCAGTACGAGTTGCGAGAACCAACTTTTTGATCTGGCGTGAGTTGAGCCAAATTTTTTTTCACAAACGTAGATGAAAACATTATAACACATCGGTAAAAAAAAGTAAAAAAAAATCGTCGAGGTTGACTGATACAATTTTTTTTTATGCGTTGACGTAAAATTTTACAGTTGATAACTATTTTTTTATCAGGTCGTAAAAAAAACTTAAATCAGTCAAAACTAACGAATCGACAATTTTTTTACCTTTTTTTACAGATATGTTTATAATGTTTTCATCTACATTTGTGCAAAAAAATTTGGCCCAATTGCCGGATCAAAAAGTTATCACGGTTCTCACAACTCGTAATGGTTCTTATTTTAACTCATCCATATATATATATATATATATATATATACATATAGGAAGTGTAGGATACAAATCCCCTAATCGTACATTATATACGCGAGTTTATTGGCCGTACACGTATCCTGATTCGTTTTTCACTCATAAGGTTAAATCAGACAATTCATTCAATCATCTGAGGGCAAAATCGTCTGTTCATTCAATCAGCGAGAAGTTCGTTACACTAATGTCCCGGTAATTATTATTCGAATCAATTTCAAATTTTTCATAATTCTCAAATTGCAGTTTTCGTTCTTCTGCGTTAGGGTTTGATTCAATTGTTTTTTTTCGATGGATCCACAGAGCAGCACTGGACGAAACAGAGATGTTGATTTTGAAGAAGCTCGATCGATCGGTGATCAGGTTAAATTATCTGCGTATCAGAGAGTTACGATTGACAATGTTTTAAATCCAGAACCTGCAAATCCAAATCGAAATGCAAATACAAATGGTGTAAATGAGCGTTCGAATGGTAATTATGTTAATTAAGATCTTTAAATTGTTCGTAGATTTGTTTTGTTTAATCGTAGTAAAGATTTTGCATTGTTGTAACTGATTTGAAGTTTGAATGTTGAGCATAATTCATATGGATGCAATATGTATAAGTTCGCATGATATGAGTCTGGCAATTCGCATGTGATGTTTATTCTAAATGCTGATTTCACATGTTATGATGATATAAATCGCATGTGTAAAACATATTTATCAAAATGGTGATTTTCGCATGTTACGAGTCAAACAATTCGCACGTGTTCTTGTTTTCATGATGAAATTATGGAGTTTTTAATATATCGCATGTTATGAGTCCGATAAATCGCATGTGTTTAATATATCCTTGTTTAAATCGTTTCCTATTTTGTCTGATGAAGTTGTTAATGCAGGAGTTTCAGCTGCAGAGATGCCTATTCCCGTTGAAGATGAAGATGAGGATGTGCCCTTGCAAAATTTAATCAAGAAACTCATTGTGAATCCATCAGGATTCGACAAAGAAACTATAGCACAAAGTCACTCCTCCACTACTCAGGAGCGGATTCTTAAACCTTCGGCGGCTATCCCTGATGGTGAAGCCAGCAACACTGAAGTCTCTGCTGGACCATTAAACATTCAAGGAGCTTCTTTGTTTCAAGAAGCAGTTCCATCAGATTGCACTGTAGATCCTCGTGTGATCAACACCGCTGCACCAAATGAGGGGGAGCCATCTGGAATAGCATCAAGAAGCTTTTCAAATTTGCAACCAAACCTGCAAGTCCCTGCAACAGCAATTCCACAGCGTGTTCAGAAAAGTCACCCAATCACGAATGTCATTGGCCCAGTATCTGCTGGTGTTCAGACCAGCAGCAAATCTGGAGACAACAACTCGTGCTTATACTCTTGCTTCATATCACAAATTGAGCCTAAAAACATTAATGTTGCTTTGCAGGAACCTGGATGGGTTGATGCAATGCATGAAGAGCTCAATCAGTTTGAACGACTTGGAGTATGGAAGCTTGAAAAGCTGCCTCAAGGAAAACGAGCTCTTGGCACACGATGGGTATTTCGTAACAAGCAAGATGATTCTGGAATAATCGTAAGGAACAAAGCCAAATTAGTAGTCCAAGGTTTCAGTCAGGTCGAAGGCTTAGATTATGATGAAGTGTATGCTCCAGAAGCGCGTCTTGAAGCCATCTGTATTTTCCTGGCATATGCATCCTTTATGGGGTTTACAGTCTATCAAATGGATGTAAAGACAGCGTTTCTTTATGGGAAGGTCAAGGAGGAGATCTATGTTGCTCAACCCCCAGGATTCGTTGATCAAGAAAAGGAAGGTTATGCCTACAAGCTGGACAAGGCTCTGTATGGTTTGCACCAAGCACCCCATGCATGGTATGCTACTCTAACATAACATTTGCTCGCTCATGGGTACACTCGAGGGGCAATCGACCAGACACTGTTCATTAAATGTGTTGACAAGGACATCATCCTAGTTCAAATATACGTTGATGGCATTATCTTCGGATCGACTAATGATGCACTTTGCAAGGAATTTGAAGAGGTCATGAAGAGGAAGTTCGAGATGAGTTCCTTAGGAGAGATGACAATGTTTTTGGGCCTGCAAGTCCATCAGAATAATCAAGGAATCTTGATTCACCAGAGTAAATATGTAAATGACGTTCTTGCAAAGTTCAGCATGGTAGACTCAAAGCCAATAGACTCCCCAATTGCAGAACGACCGTTGTTGACTGAGGATCCGGAGGGAAGTCCTGTTAATCAGACATTGTATCGATCCATGATCGGTTTACTGATGTACTTGACTGCAAGTCGACCAGACATTCTTTACGCCGTTTGTCGGTGTGCCAGTTATCAGGCTAACCCTAAACTCTCTCATCTAACTGCTGTTAGAAGAATTTTTAGATATTTCAAGGGAGCTCCTAAACTCGGTCTCTGGTATCCTAGAGATTTGAACTTTGATCTGTTCGCCTTTTTAGATTGTAACTTTTGAGGGACAGACAGGGATAGGAAATCTACATCAGCTGGATGCCAGTTCTTGGGAGATAGACTCATCTCTTGGCAGTGTAAGAAGCATCAAACAATATCTCTCTCCACAGCGGAAGCAGAGTATGTTGCAGCATCTGCCTGCTGCTCCCAGATTCTTTGGATGCAACATCAGCTGGATGATTACGGTTGGACTTATCTTGATACAACCATTTATTATGATAACGATGCCGCTATCCAGATCATTAAAAACCCTGTTTTTCACTCCAAAACCAAGCACATTGACATCAAAATTCATTTTATACGAGGTTGCTTTGACAGAAGTCTTATTAAACTTGAACAGATTCATACTGATGCTAACACAATGGATCTTTTTACAAAACCTGTCAGCATCTCTAGGTTCAATGTGCTTGTAGACCTCTTGAAAATGATACGTTTCACTGACTGAGCGCAAAAAAAAAAAAAAAAAAACTTTAATGTATATAATAAATAAAGGGGTTTTTTATGAATAACGGTATCTCATCCAGGAAATTTAGGTATAAAGTATTCTACTTTCGCACAAATTTAGGGGGAGAAAAGTTGATGGGAAATGAAATGAATTTTCGTGATAAAGAACTTGATTAACACACGTAAGGCTTCAATGTTGAACATGCTAGGATCCACTGCGATGTGTTGATAGGTCTACCGCTCGAAAAGAAAAAAGAGGCAAAGTGATATAAACATAATGGACTGGACATCTCGTGGGTAACAGACCAACGGTGTATGATTTAATGGTCTTAAATCCTGCGTTGATAGAGAGCCAACGTCTGCAGTTTCGGGTCTTTATGCTTATAAATCATCCGGGATATCAGGGCTGTCCCTCTGTTGCATCCAGACTATATGCAGACCTGGGCACAGTCAGGATATCTTGCAAAAGAGCCAAAAAGGGCCAAAACCTTGAAACGGAAGAAATCTTACTAAAAAGAGAATTCCATGTGCTATTAAAGCCAAATTCGTACCGTTAAAGGTATCTGTCTCGCCCTCGTCAGAACTTCCCTAGTCTCTCTGCTGTACGGAAGTACTGACCTATTCACCAAGAAGTCTGGCGTTGAAAACATAAGGATGATCTCAGTATACTCACCTGCTACGATGAACTGTTGTGCTTACCTTGATCGCGGGGGTATGCCTTGGAATGGGATACACTGATGTTTCAGTATAATTCTACCTAAAGCATATCACAAAGCTAAAAGTTGAATTTGAGCGGTGGACTTAAGAGGACAAACATATTAACAATCGCATGGACTAGTCCAAGTAAACGAAGAGCTGAAAAGTGTTCCTTAATCAGTTTGAAAACGATTTGATCCCGCGGCAGTCTTCCCAAAATAACCCCAGTGTTGGTATTTCATACATATTATTATTTTTTATTTTATTTTATTTGTTGCTCGGTGGGTAGATTCGTTGATTTTAAAGGGGGTATTTTGCTATTCTTGAAAAGTTTTGCTGAAAAATAATAAAATATTGAGCTGGATGGCCCACGATCTCGGATGGGACCCATCAGGGTTTGACCAAGTCAAAGCCTGAACAGGCCCACTATCTCGGACCAATCATCCGAGATGGGCCTGGACCAATAGCATCCGAGAGCATTAAATACCAAACAGACAAAGATCCGAGACACAATCTCGAATCATCTCGGACTACTTTCAAAGAATTCTCTCTCAACTTCCATCATCTTGGACCATTTAGGATAATATTGGACTCATTCCGGACTGAAGGTGTGTGATTCCGGACTAACTAAGCAGCATCTCGGATGATCTCGGACTTGAGATCATCATCACGGATGATCTCGGACTGAGAGATCCCCATCTCGGATGATCTCGGATGGAATGACTATGTCATTCCGGATGAAGAGGTCCATCAGAGATGAACCCTCATCATTACGGACCTTGACCAGGGTTGACTTGAACCTTTTCTGACCTGGACCATTGAACTGGACTGCTTTTGAACCTTATTTCTTGACATATTTGCTTGTGTTTGAACCATTTCACGTGTTGATTTTATTGACTCGTCATTAACTTCAAATATAAGTTAACATTTGTTTAAAAGATCTAACGTCAAAATTTTAAGTGTAGAAAATGGTTGGTGCTATGATGCAGGAAAGGAACCAACGGCAGTTGGAAGTAAATGAATTTCATAATCAAGCAGGCTACTTGTCGGATCCTCCAGCAGATCAAATAGAGTTATTTGGATCTCTCATTAGGGGTCTAAACAACTGTCCCCTCACTCACGCCTTGCGAACAGAACCAGCTATATGCAACAGCTGCATCAACACTTTTTGGAATACCGCAAAAATCAACAGACAAGGTGCAAGTTCAATTGAAGCAACTGTTCAAAAGACAAAGATCATTGTGAACTAGGCGATAATACGAGAAGTCTTAAGACTGGGAGATCAATCACATCATCCTACGTATAATGATCAAACTAGAGTTCTCGCTGCGCTACAAAGGATGAGCTATGAAGGGGGTTATCCAACTCTGCTGAAGAAGCTATTTCCACCATACTGGTGGTTATTAGTCCATTTCTTCCTGCAATGCATCGCTGAAAACAAAGGGGGATTCGATCAACTTAACAAGACACAAACTTTTGCAACAGTAGCATTAGTAAATGGATGGGATTTCAATTTTTCAGCTTTTATCTTTGATAATATGAAGAAGATGCTCGAAGATCAGAAAAAGAAGATTTTCATGCTGTATCCAAGATTTATTCAGATGATTCTTGACGATCGATACCCAAAATTGGTCAAGGGACCAAACTTCATTAATCTAAAGCCAATGGGGCCGAGCTGCTTTGAGAATGCTTGTAGAAACAAAGAGCAAAGCATCATAACTTTGAGGGAAGAATAGCTCTTGAAAAGCATGGTAGATTTGCAGATGATGTACAAGGAGCTCCAATTGCCCCAGCTCCTCCAGTTGCCCCTGTTGCTCCAGTTCCGCCTCCAATCAACGCTCAAATTGAGGAAGAGCATGATGTACAACTTATGCAGTAAGTACAACAGGTGGCTGATAAAGAAGATGAAATTCAAATTGTTGATTCAGAATCAGAGACAAACTCCATTGAAGAAACTGATTCTGAAAGCGAAGTGAAGATAGTGGTGTCTGATAAGGAAGAGGATACTGTTCGCAAGCCTATGCCATTGACAAGTGAGAATTTAGCAGCTTTACTTCTGAGTTTAAAGGGTGGTGATGGAAACCCTCCATCTGTCTCTACTGCTGATGCTTAAGATGCTGCTGATACATCACAAGTTGAAAAGGAAATTGAAGTGACTGCTGATGTTGCTGAAGAATCAGCTAGAAAGAAACAAAGAACCGACTCCGCACCTGATGACATTCTTTCTGGTCCATCAACTGCCCCTGAGTCCACTCCAATCGTTGACCTTCAGTCTGATCCACAAACAGAAGGTGCATCAGAGAAGATAAACACTGAGGACCCAGACCTGTATGACTTTAACTTCGATTTTGAAACCACCCCCTCACAGCCAGGCAGTTCAAGCGGTGGTGTTCGATTCGAAGCTGGAAGCTCAAGTGGAGTAGGTACTTCTGAGCATGATGAAGAAGCTTTTCGTTATGCGGCCGAGAAACGACAAGTCTTTGAAAAGACAGCGACAGTGATGAAGATGATCATGTAAAAAGGTTGAAGAGACGTGTGGTCGTATTAGAACAGGATGCAGAGCTGAAGAATGCTCAGATTGTATCTCTTCAACAAGACGCTGCTTTAAAGGAAGCCCAGATCTCATCTCTACAGTCACAACTCACTAACAGAGATCTCACAATTGATCAGTTGCAAGGTGATGCAGGGATGCTGATGTCCACGGTATATGATCTGAAGGCGAAGTTCAAAAAGAAGTTTGGTAATGAGTTTGTGGACAAAGAAGATGAACAATACTATGTTGGAAGAACTGAACAAACTCCTAAGCAGAGAGCAGTAGCTCATGCAGCAGCTGAAGCAGAACGTGCAGCTGCATTAGAAGCTTATCTGGCTACTCAGCCAAAGAAAAGAAGCAGCAAGTCGAAGAAAAGGCTTGAGAAAGAGAAATAGAAAGAGAAAGAGAAGCAGAGCAACAAGAAGTTGTTAGTGATGAAGAATCAAGATATGAATCCTCTTAATGAAAATTTTTAGTTAAAGGATCCCACAAAGAGGCCGGACCGACTTGTGATGGAATTGGGATCTTCTCACTATGATGAGGTCGGAAAAAAATCTGAAGTTGCATGTTGGAGGTTTGAGTACGACAAACAGATGTGGCTGATTACACGCAAGAGTGGTCACAGAGAATACTATGCCAAGGAAAGTCAATTCGAGTCTTGGACGATGATTGATTTGAAAAGCCTGCTGCGTGCTCCCTTTTACGACCCAGATCTAAACCGAAGAGGTAAAGGTTGGGCATTCCACTCACGACTTGAAAGATAAGTGAGATCCAACTTTGCCACTATGAAGACTGCTGAGCCAACTGTCAGAAGAAATCCTGGTGTTCGTGATCCCTTCACCAAAAGAACTGTCAAGTCTATCATCTGGCCTGCCACTGACAAAGAGAAGATCATTCCAATTGCAAAGAAGTTTGAAAAAGGAATTATGAGAAACTTCAAGTTCTGGGCCTATGATCCTAAAATGGCCGAAGCTGCCAATGTCACTGAAGAACAATCCTTCAGGATCCCGAATTCATATGACCTGATGAGTTTTCATGAAGAAGATATCATAGTACTTAACAATCATCAAATCCAGACCAACGAGAAATATGAAGAGTGTGCGAAGGCCTGGACACGCGCTGCTGCTAACATTCTCATGAATCGTCTGTTTGCTCCGGAAGAAGAACAAGGTGGTCCTCAAGTGTGATGCAGCTACTGATCCAGTAAACCTAGGGGGAGATTGTTAGGCCCTTGAAGGTTTACGGATAAGTAGCTTAGTGGATTAGTAGGAGTTTTTGGGTTAATGATGTAATTTGGGCTTTTTGGGTAGTTTGGGCCTAGGGTTTAGGGAGCCTCCTCCCTAACCTATTACTATAAATAGAAGGTTATGTCATAGGTGCATGGTTGGTGGTTTTTGACAAAATTTTGTATTAGACAATCATTGTATGCAAGATTGAATCTTTTGAATACACAATCATCCTTCTTTCATCTCTTTTGTTTCTTTGCAACTTGTTTGTGTGATTCCGTCACCTTACGAGTTGTGCGATATCATTGTGATCTCGGTTTCGGGACTTACAAAAGGTATGCATGATCATATGTATGTGTATGCAATTAGATATGTGAATAGTTAGGGTTGTATGATCGGTTTTATGAATGGTTGTATGTTGTTTTGTATAAAAAGCACGACTAATGTTTTCGAGGTTTTAAGTTAAGTTTGTGGGTGTTTACAAATGACCCTAAAAGTCTATTTAGTTGGACTTTATTCACAAGAATTTTTATTTATACATAATGCAGTGCATTGTAGAGAGCTCTCGGGTTTCAAGTATCGACATGATTTGGTTAGGGATATCCTTTTTGACATATTCAGGCGCGCTGAGATTTCTGTTAAGAAAGAGACACCGGTGAATTTCTTAATTGACCCGTTGGAAGGAAGATCTACACTCAGATTAGATTAGCCGACAGTTTGGTCTTTGGATGGACATGAGGAAATCACCTTTGTGTGGATCTAATAGGGGTGTCCCCCCATTGTAGGCTTGGGGGGTAGTGCTTTCACGATGGGTCGGGTTGCTTTAAAAGTTGCTTCAGGCAAAGTGACCAAACACGAGAAAGCGTGCATTGACAACCAACATGTGTTTATCCAATTTACGTTTGACACTTCTGGTTTTCTTGCACCAGAGGTTATAGACCTGCTTAGTCGAGTCCAAAGGGTCATGCATAGTAATGTTATGACCTCGAGATCTATGAATGTAGTTTTTAAAAGACCTGGTTTTGCTATTCAAAAAAGGGTACCGACGCAGCTTGTTGCCTGTTTACCTTCTATTTCAATGTAATTCCTAATTAATTCCATATTTATTACAATTTATTTAGTTCAAATTTCAAGTTATAAAAATGAACTTAATATGCTAACACCACAAAACAAGAATTTTATTAACATATTAAGGTTAAATAACGTATTCCATGTATATTGGACTTAATGTTTGGGATGTTATAATAAGTAAAAGTGGTTGCCCTAGTACATCGAGTATAATATTTCAATCATTTTACGGGCAATTTTTGTTTCGACCAGGTCCACCATAGTATAAGAAGTCATCATCAATGTTCGTTGAAATATCATAGCAACTGTTTTGATCAGCGATTGTATTGAGATCTTTAGGAGTCCTTGAATTGCTGGATTCATCGAGTATTTCAATATGTCTTATATAACTAGCTTTACCAAACCCTTGTTTAGGGAAGTGGCCACTGCCCATTTGGGTAGTTGTATGATGCCCGTGTGAGCCAAAGTTCGCCACTTCTCCACCCCATTGTATCATCCACGCATTCTTACTTAAGTATGAAAACAATGAGGACGGCCAATATCCTATAACTAGCTCACTCCCCCATTGTAGCCACCAGTCTCCACTCTGCAGGTCCTATATGATACGTAAAAAATAAAACAAAAATCAGATTTGCTGCTAATACAACTTGTACATTATTCCTCAATATATAGCGACATTAAACATTTTAGCAAGCTTCAATAGTTGTAAAACTATACTAACTAGTATTAAGCCCCTCACGTTGCGGTGGGTGCGTAAAACCATGACAAATAGCACAAACCCCGAAGTTGCGACGTGTTAATGTGAATAAATTAGGGCGAAACATAAAACATAGAAAATAATAACTAAGTCGATTAGGACCCGCGCGTCGCAATGAAACTATCAAACGGGAAAAAATAGACGGCCATAAAAACTTTGAACCACACATGCACGTTGCGTAATATTATTAACTCGCAAAATTTAGAATGAAACGTAAAACAAAATGTAAAAACGTTGAACAACACACAAACGTTGCGCCGTGTTAACTTGCAAAATTTAGAACAAACTGTAAAACAAACATTTTGCGAATTATGAAAAGTGTAATGTACCAAAATTGAAAGTAAAAAAAAGTTGTGAGGTTAAATCGGCAAAGATAGAAAGCTTTTGAGTTAAAAGTAAAAAACAAAGTAGCTTTGGGTTAAAAGTGTAATTGTATATTTTTTTTTAAAACCTCCCTAAACATAGAATACAACTTAACTATGCACCACAATATTGTTAATTTATAATGGGTTAATGAATTAATTATTATGTTAAGACTATTTTTTTAATCATACTTAACTTATTATTATTATTATTATTTTTATTATTATTATTATTTTATGAATTCTAAACATGTATAAAGAAAAAATATGAGTTAATTTTTATGTTTTAGGAAGTTTATGATGATGATATACGAGCACTTTACATATATTATAGTTAATTGTAGATTTTTAGAAGCAATAACTAGTTTAAAATTCATGTATGTAGCTAAAATATAAAATTTGTATGTATACGAAAATTTTATTATTGTGATTTTCTTTATATTAGAGCATATATTAAATAAATTTTGTATAAAGCTGGCATTTATATAGACTTTATACGCCTAGAACATCCATGATGATGTTACTAGAAATTATTCGAGATAGATAATATGGAGTTTGAAGATATACTTTCCAGATGCTTAGGGTGAATTCATATTGAACCCCTCCAAATTGTGTCATAACAGGTATAAAGCTGCCCCCTATTGCAATTCGGTTGTCGGTTTGAATAAAACCGGAGCACTTAAGATTGTAACACCCTGTTTTTTCTATATCCGTCACTCTGTCCAATTACAATAAAATTATAAAAGAATTTTAATATACAAGTCAATTCTTTATATAATATTCTAATAGTTAAAACAATATAAACTTACAGTCCAGTGGATGAATAACCTGGTGTTGTTATCTCCATACAACTCTGGATACACCTGTTTCAAATACATATTTTGTTAGTTTTTTTATAAAATTTCCGCCTTTAAGAAAACATGTTTCGTTCGTTGTTATCTCCATACATCCTCGTAAAGTTGGTTATGTGTTATGTTTATTTGATACAAGAATTTAAATAAGGAAGAACTCACATGCCAACCAGCTTCAATGGTATTGAGATCTGCATCAAAAGAACCTCCTACTATCCAAATTTGAGCCGAACTATATTCGTTAGATTTTTGAATCTTTGGGTTCCAAATATTCAGTGATGCTTTTGTTCTGTACAACTGCCCATTAGTATAAGCACTTGCATGCTAAAAAGAACTCCAATTAACATTATGTTACCAAGACCTAGTAGAAAATCATGTTGCTTAGGCAAGTTCTTCTTCCTATAAATTTTGACGGAGTTGAGTACATCTTCTTTCTTTGTTCTTATAATGGGGATAGTCCCTTTTGGGCATTTTCCATTTGAATGCCACAATTGAGTAAGGGATGATGAAGCTCCGGATGACATTTTGTTGTCATCTACGTTTATCCAGTTTGGATAATAATTTGGCTTCATCTACAGTCATCCATCATAAATTATTACCGTTAATCTTTAAATCAACACGCGTATAAATGCATATATAGAATAATAAACAGACCTTAATGGTGTGATTTTTGAGTAACGGATGATCAAAAGCTGCTTGATGAGAGATATGGACACAATCGATTATATCACCATCAGGGCTCTATTTAAAACGAAAGGCATACACAAATGAGTAAACTAACACAAGACAACAAGAATGGTGAAATTAAGAAAGGAAAGAAGATATACCTTGATGGACTTAACCGGATGTTTATTTAAATGCTTTGTAACCTCTTCACCTTTCTGTCGTGAACCAGGAGGCCTACTAGTGACAGTGTCAGCGTAACAGAAACGTGCGACCATGAACACATACAACACTGCAACGAAATGAAAAGACGAGTTTAACTTTGTCATTTTAGAAAGGAAGTGCACCTCATTCCAAAAACACCATGTCTAAATAGGATCTTGTTATGGTGTTTTTAATTTGTTATTTAATACATCTTGATAATATTTAATCATTTATCTTTTCTTAGTGTTTTTTTTCATATCAATAAGTTGGAAGTGGAACAAATAATATCTTGTGGAATTTTAATGTGAAATAGTTGATCACCCATTAGCTCACTCACAAAAATCATCCACTTAGTGTTTTTTACTATATTCATTAGAAGTGGAACAAATACACATTTTATTTGCAACTGGTGTGGTTTATGTGCGTTGCAACGATATTCGGTTGGTATTAGTTTGGTTCATTATAATACTGATGATGCTGGCATTAGGTATAACATTCAGAAGAGATATGGCCAAGGGGATATTGACGGGTGTTTTACATTGATCACAAATCATAATAACAAATAGAGGTACAAGTTCGGATAATACCTGTTATTTGATTGAATTCGGTCAAGTGACGCGAAACAAAATGATATATGTTTACTTTGCCATGATAAAGAACGAAATTTTTTTAACTTTTATTGAGGCATGCATAAAAATAAGTACCTTACAAGGGTATATTTGGAATTTTATAAAATATTACTTTATAAAAAAATCTATATCTTGAGGCAACTTTCATGACATGTACGTTTGTGCTTTAATCACTTGTACAAAATTTTACACAACCGGGTTTTAAATAAAATTTATATCAAGACATCGATAAAGATAAGCACGTAAACAAAATTTGCTCAAAAGTAATTATATAATAAAATTTATTGGGTAAATTATAGTTTTTGTCCTTTTGTTTATAATAAATTGCAATGATGTCCTTTACCTTTTGAAATTACAAGAATCATCATTTGCGTATGAAAAACATTGCGTCGTGTATCTTTTAACATTAACCCATTTAAAATAACACTAACCCAGTTAAAATAAATTTAACAGGGTTAGTGTTAAAGGACATAAGGTGCGATATTTTTAATACATAAATATTGATTCTTATAATTTCACAAGGTAAATGGCATCCATTGTAATTTGGTATAAAGATAAAGGATGAATAGTGTAATTTACACTAAAATATGTAATTTGGTATAAAGATAAAGGATGAATAGTGTAATTTATACTAAAATATTTAAGAAAATGCTTTTTTGAAATTATTGTTCATGGTGCAAAATTAAAAAAAAGGTATTAATTAACTTAAATAATGTAAAATGCAAACAAGCTCACCTTATATAAAAAACAGTTAAACCGTGTGGCAGTTTTAATGACAGGTACGTTTGTGTTTCAATCACTTATACATTACTATAAACAATTTGTTTGAGGAAAACATATAGCAAGACTTGGATAAAACTAGGCACATCATAACGACATAATTAGAATTTCTGAAACATTGTATTCTAAAATTTTGGAATTTTTCACAGAATAACAATCAAATTTTAGGAGTGTCCCAGTTAAGTTATTTTTAATTTTTTTATACCAACCAGGTCATTTAAGTATATTTTAATGATCTAGTCCTATATATTTTACCTGAATGGTAGGTCACTGTCTAGTTAAGTTGATTTTTATATATTAAAATAGCTTAAAAGAATTGGTATTTACCATTTGGTTCGTATGTAAATTTCTTGCCGCAACGAGCATCAGGAATATCCTAGTTATTATTACTCTACATGTTTTATAGTTTTTGAACTAAAGTAATAATATTACTTTATTTTGTTTTGTTATAGTATAAATATTTTAGTTCAAAACTGGAAGATAATAATAGTTACTTTAGTTATTTGAACGTTAAAGTTGGTTAAATTCATATTACATTAGTCCACCCTATTAATATAATTATGTTTATGTTTTGATTTAACCCATTAGTGCTCCCACCAAAGTCCTCGCTAGTGTGTTTTTTTATATTTCATTCAAAATGGAATAAATACAAATATTTTATTTGTAACTAGCCTAAGATCCCGCGAGTTTCGCGGGTGACTTAACACAAACATATAATATCTACTGACATTGAAGCCCATGTAGATCATCACTTTTGTTCTAGGCCTTTCCAAACTTAGGCTTCACGTCTAAGGGTTGAAACAGGTCACAGACAGACAATACACGACGCTAACAGGTACAAACCGATAAAGAACCGAGTGATCACTTCCCTCTCCAAAAACCTGTTACATACCAGCGAACCTTTAATAGATCAACGAAAGGTCATGGTTTTCATATTTTGATTGACATCAAGTTTATATAAACTTCAATATCTAAATTCTTATTTATTATTAATATACCCAGGGTTGATATCCTTGAAAACATCATCGAACTCAAATAGATTCAACTTATAGTCTTTGTGACGAAGCAAATTTTTAGAAGACATTATGATAAGCGGCTTATGGAACTCCCTATGCAGCTGAAAACAACAATAAAATGTAAGCGTTAAAACTTAAAAAAAAAATTAAGTTTGATGAACGCACATGCCGACGTAACACATGGAAATAATTTGTTAGCGTCGTAACATAAACAATCTGCATATTGCATGTTTGAATTTGATTGCTTAGTGTTGGTTCCATCTCATGTATAACAAACGGATTATCATCACTCATCTGTTATCACATTTTACAAAGTAAACTTGAGTAAACAATGAGAAATTTATAAAGGGAGCCTTGAAACTTGTAATACCTGAAGAAAACACTCAAGTCTTGCACTGGAGTGTTCGAGCCCTTGACCATCTTAACCATGAGGTAGCAACACAACTAACCCAGTCTAGCAGCCACTTAGCCTCATCACTACTCAAGAATTGATCAAATATAACTTGGGCCCATTGGAAAAAAATCACCAAACTGAGCTTGCCACAATACCAGTTAATTACGGTTTTCCATTGAATAGCCCAACTCAAAGCACAACACACCAAACTCCGAAAAAGAACTTTATATCATCATATAAGCATCAAGAAAAATGTAAACAAAAAAATATAAGAAATCATGTATAGATGTTTATACAGAAATGCATTGACCTGTTGCTTACGGTTTACTCGTGTTGATTCATCATTACATGATCCAACGGACAGTAACGCTCCCCTGTTTCTTGATCATGCACAACAGAATTCATGTGACTGAAAGCACCTCTTTCAACATCTTGACCGCTTAATATTAATTAACATGATTACCACAACTGACATCATCGAGACCCTAGGACACCAGCTTTGCAACCTGCTGCAACCGGAACAATCACAAACCACCACCATCTTCCACCCCGTGCACCACCATCATTATCTTGTCTACAACCAAAACCACCTCCTCTGTTCTCTCTCTTCATAATCTGAACAGGTCGGCTGACCGTAGGCAGAAAATGAGTTTGATAACTTTGTAAGAATCGAAACAGGGGAAAGAGGATGAATTACCCGAAGCAATTCAGTTGTAAAACAGAATGGTAGGAAACAAAGTGACCCTAACCCGAACCAAAGTGTTGATTTTGCTGCATCATTCCACATCGTCAGATCATTAACCAGTGTCCCAATCCGATGAAAATCATACATGTAATCTAATTAAAAAAGATAAACTAATTAATTAAAATCAGAGCAAAGAAAATGGTTACCGGATCCCACACTGCAAGCTTCAACTTCTAACCAATTGTAGGATAAAGAACTTCAATGGTAGTTTACTCAAAAGAATATAACTTTTACCAACTCTTGAATCCCTAATCAGCAACAAATTGAAACCTTGGTACGTGAACATGGTACCAAATCGTTGCATCAGTTATATGCACTATTCAAGCTGCCTAACACCAACAAATCTGCAGAAGCCAAGAACTTAGGTAACAATCATGAAAATAGTTCCATGATCGATTGACACTTTGAATGGGTCAGCCTGTTTCATCAAACGGTTTAAACGCTCATCCTGTTTCACCAAACAGTTTAAACGGGTCGGCCTGTCTCATCAAATGATTTAAACTGGTCAGCATTAAACAGTTTAAAGTGGTCAGCCTGTTTCATCAAACGGGTTAAAGGGGTCAACCTGGACGTTTACATAACGACCACTGTTGTAAACTGTAGTTTGTTTTATATCGACTGCTGATGCTGGTGGTCTATGTAAAAAAAAAATTATGTATGAAAAGAGGTTGCAGGTCTATATCAGCTATGTTTGATATAGGTCAAATAAGTCGTATTAATACTCATAAACAAAACACAACCATAACACATTGCACCCTAAACCATGTATAATACTCATAAAACAATGTCCTAAATTTTCTTTCTTTAAATAAATACTGACTTTAGGACTTAACAAACCTGTCCACGTTTCCACTGAAGTCGAGGACGTGCAGTCTCGGCAAGAATCCTCAGTTCCAACTATTCTTCGAAATTCAGATTTAGAAGCTGAGATTCGTTAGAAATAATTAATGTAAGAACCTAAAGTAACTCAAGCTACAGAGATTCCTTAGAAATAATACATAGCCTTTTAAAGCTCTATCATATTACACATGGTATCCCAATCAAATGACTTACAAATGGTATCTTAGAAGTGTTGTCAATCAGAGTAACAATCAATCCAGTTGCAAAAAAAAAAAGGAATCCCAATCCACTACATAACTGTAAGAGCCATCAAAGCAGCGAGAAGGGATATTATCATTTAATTCCTTCATTGTGTCCCACGGCCCATCATCAACTCCAACTAATAAAATTGATAGTGGAAGGTTGCTGACAAACGGCATGGATTATACTATCAACACAATTCTGACATCCTTCCACATTTCAAGAAACTTAATCAAAACAAACGGCATGGATTATACTATCAACACAATTCTGACATCCTTCCACATTTTAAGAAACTTAATCTAACATCCTTGTATTAGACCTCAATCAATCTCTAGGTTGAAATTTGTAAGAGCATCAGTTAAACATATTAAAAAAAAGCCCTAAAAATTTCTACTCACTAATTTGCAGCTCTTAATTCAACATTAAATAAACCTAAAACGTAAGAGCATCAGAATAACATATTCAAAAATAAGCCCTAAAAATTTATACAACATCATAATTAGTCAATATAAGAAAACCCTAATATAAGAGCCATAAAAATTGTTACAGATCATAATCTTCACAAAAGATTCATATGTTTACTTATGATATTCAGTGCAAATTGATACAAAATCGGAGATTCAATAAAAAACATATTAAAAAAAACCCCTAAAATTTGCTACAGATTAAAGACCAGAGAAATATGCATACATATTAAAGAATCGTACCTTAAATAATGCTTGACAAATCGATTGACTGCCAAATCGATGTGAACAAACAGATGATGATTGATAAATCGATTAACAACCGAATCGATGTGAAGAAACGGCAGAATACGTATGGATTTATAGATCTAGGGTTTATGCAACCAATCATCATTAAACATGGGAACTCATTCATATTTTGGAAGATGATTATAAAGAAATATGGAAATCGGATATCTGCTAGAGTTATTTGAGGAAATTTGAGAGAACGATGGAAACTTCAATTTTCAGCGTTACACTGAGAGTGAAAAGCGGGATTTAGATAGGAGATGTATATTGCCGCTCAAAACAATATTGAGACATACAATCACATGACACGTGGCATTAAGTTTTGTAAGAATAGGACAAATGGCCTAAGATTGTTTTGTTTTATTATAAGGTATAGATTATGGTTATGTGATATCATTGATTTAACCCACTAGCTTCTCCCACCTAGCTAAATCCTTCATTTAGTGTTTTTTTTTACTATTTATCGGAAGTGGAGCAAGCACACACATATTTATCAGCATATATGGTCATATGAAATTTGGTACTAATCCATTAGTTAGCTCACCACATCCAAATCCACCACATAGCGTATATCTTTTCTTCTTCTTCTTATTCCTTTTTTTTTTTTTTTTTTTTTTTTTTACCATTTGTTAGTAGTTAGCACTTAGCAGATACAAACATATTTTTATTAGTAGACGTGAATCAATCCATTATCTCACCCCATCAAAATCCTTCATTTGAATTAAAAATATTTTATTTGTAAATATGGTTATGTGAAATCATTGATTTAACCCATTAGCTCACCCCCACCTAGCTAAATCCTTCATTTAGTGTTTTTATTACCATTTATCGAAAGTGGAGGAAGTACACACATATATATCTATTATTTGCACATATGGTTATATGAAATGTTGGTATTAATCCATTATCTCATCACATCCAAATCCTCCATATAGCGTCTCCTCTCCATTTGTTAGTATTTAGCTCTTGGAAGATACAAACATATGTTATTAGTAGACGTGAATCAATCCATTAGCTCACCCCATCCAAATCCTTCATTTGTTTTTTTTTTCTTTCATTTGAGATATGGTTTTCTTTTTGAACGGCGGGGATATATAACAGGCCATCACTAGCAAGAAGCTAGAGGAAAGCAAAAATTGCACATGTTTGAGGCAAGATTAAAATTAAACATACACCAAGTAGACCATTCTACATTCACCATTTTATCTATAGTTTTCTCAAAGGAAGCTTGTTGCCTTGATATCCTTCACAAGCTTAAGAAGGTGTTAAAAAAATTGCCTCGTTCCTAGTCCGCCATAGAATCCAAACAACTGATAGGATGACTGCATGCAAAGCCTTCTTCTTTTAACAGATTTTCCACTCCGTGCTTGTGAACCTAAAGATCTTTAAAGTTGAACACATAGAGAGGAGGAATGTGGCACCATTGGGAGATTATAGGCCATTTGGCATTTGCAACCTCAAAATTGACAAACAGATGCTCAGCCCTTTCCAGCCCATAACCACATAACTTACACGAGCCTTTTCCGACTTCAGCGCCTCTCCTAAGCAATGCAGCGGCTGTGGGAATTCTTTCCATCTCAGCCCTCCATACGAGTATATTCACTGTCACACCCCAAAAAATACCACAAGCGGAAACCCCCGCGAGGCGTGTGATGTACCAGGGTCTAGCCACTAATCACATTGAACCATAAACATATAAGATAAAATTAAACTTTCCATTAAATAAAATTGTATGATTCAAACACCAGTTAGAAAATCAACTTGTTCCGCGGAAGCATAATAATTTATTCAACGTGTTTAAAATGTAAATGTTCAAAACAATGCATCAACGAGAAGCATTTCCAAATGTCACGACCCATGACCACTCCAGCTTCCCAGACAGCAAGTTCCCTGATAGTGTACCTAACGACCTGCAAGCATGCATAAAAGTGTATCAGACAACGCTGGTGAGTTCACAGTTTGTTTTAACCGTTTAGTACCAAGTAGTGACTTATGATATGTTATGCTGATAATAACTCGATACCGCAGACGGCCCTTTTTTGCCCTTCTCCAATGCTCTATCAAACATTGGTCATGATTTAAAGTTATTAGTTCACGCTTGTCCTATCCAGGTACGTCGTGAGGGTGCCAAACCTAATAGCGCTATCAACTAATAACCCCGTTGCCCTACAAGCAACTAACCCGGTAGTATGATGGGACTTAAGTGATAGAGAGTGAGTGTATTATCCAACATCAACGTTTACTGAAAACCGTTGCATATCCCCTGCAAGGATATGCGTTTGTGAAATCCGCCTCACATCCCCTACAAGGATGTGGGTATTTGAAAACCGCCTCATATCCCCTACGAGGATATGGGTTTACGAAAATCCGTTTACAAGTTTTGTTAGTTTGATTGACCCCACCGGATGCATGCTTGTTTTGAGAGAAGTGAACTCACCTTGGTTTGCTCGGTATGACTATTTACTTATTCACACTTAAATCAGTCAAAGCCTATGGTATTCATGTACACGAAATCAGTTTCCATTCGCATGGTTCACGTTTAAATTATAATCATAGTGTGCATTCAAAGCATTACCGAATAACACATAACAGTCATTCCAACTTATACAAATCCATACTAAACATGTATGTTTCCTTACAGCATTTTACAGTTAGGTGTGCTACTCATAAAAACCAATTCATGTTTCCTCATACTATCATTAACAGGTAGTAATATGATTTCATTAACATAGTCATTCATCATCACATTCAAACTCAGGCCATTGTTCCTTTTGTTTACAGTGAAGAGTCCCCCTTGACGAAGAATCAAACTTCGTCGAGGGTACCTGTGACGAAACTCCTTAATGTTCGTCGTGAACTTGTTCGGCGAAGAATCAATTGTTCACCATAACCCTGTCGACGAAGAATCCATTCTTCGTCGACATGGAAGCTTCATCGAGGAGGTAATTTCGTCACTATGTTTACAGTTCTCAAGGATCATAACCCTAGACATGACAGTTTCATAACATTGCCCAATCCAACCGAACAACAATATCATGAACCATTAAGTTATCAATCACCAACATCAAACCTAGTCATGAACTCTAGACTACCAGATCATTCTCATGCGCGTATCCGTATCACGTGTTCATTTGATATTCATAAACAACATGTAACATAATATTCAAACAACAAACAGAATCATCGACTCTGTGCAGTGATCATGAATGAATACAAGACATAGAATTCTCATCCTGCATGTTCTAGTTTAATTGATTAATCAATAAACTATCAAAACCCTAATTAGCACAACATAAAAGTATGGTTTCTAACGAATCCCTATATCCACAATAGATCACAATCATCACAAAACAATCAAACAATGAAACAAGCAGGTCTAGTCGGATAATCACATACTAACCGGTTGCAAGATGAGACTTGGAAGCACTTCGAGAGGAATAAGGGTTGCCGCCGAGTGCAAGGGAGGGGAAGGAGAGTCTAGGGTTTCGCTGGTTGTGATCTTACGTAAAGATATGCGAACACATAACATATAGCCAGGTAGGTTGGGCCTCGCTTGGGCCAAAAGCCCATACGACGAACCATACTTTTGACGAAGAAGTATTCTTCGTCGTGAGGTGGTGACAAAAATCCAATGGTTCGTCGAGCAGAGGTGATGACGAAGATTAATACTTCGTCGAGTAAGGATTGTGACGAAGATCCTATCTTCGCCGGGTAAGGTTTCGTCGAAGTGAAGTTGGCGAAGGACATAACATAAACTAATCCTGAGTTTTATTAACAATCACACATAACACTACCTTAATCATATAGCAAACATGCACAAGTTATAACGCAAACAAATTACGAAAACAGAACTGTAAACAAGTAACGTGTCGAGGAAAGACCTTGAAAACTCGGGTTGTCACATCATCCCCAACTTGAAAGAAATTTCGTCCCGAAATTTGATAAGTAATCCAAAAGCGGCGAAGTGTCAGATCAGGATGACCGTGGATTTTCCCCGGGTACTACATCATCCCCAACTTGAAAGGGAATTTCGTCCCGAAATTCATCAGTTGTACCCGAATTAGATTGTTCAGTTGGGAAAAGGTGTGGATACTTGAGCTTCATCTGATCTTCGCGTTCCCACGTGAACTTCGGTCCACGCCTTGAGTTCCAACGAACTCTCACGATCAGAATTCGACTATGCTTACGAACTTTGACTTCCCGATCCATAATTTCGATAGGTTCTTCGACAAACTGCAACTTGTCGTCAATTTTTAGCTCTTGAAACGGTACCACAAGTGTTTCATCGGACAAACACTTCTTCAACTGTGAAACATGGAAAACATCATGAATGTTACCCAGCTCAGCAGGTAACTCGAGCTTGTACGCCACCTTACCAATTCGTTCCAGAATTTTGAATGGCCTGACATAACGCGGATTAAGCTTGCCGCGTTTCCCAAAACGTACCACACCCTTCCAGGGTGAGACTTTTAGCATAACGCGATCCCCTACAGCAAACTCCAAGGGTTTCCTACGCTTGTCAGCGTAGCTTTTCTGACGGTCGCGCACTGCCGCCATACGATTTCTGATTTGTACAATCTTCTCAGAAGTTTCAAGCACAAGCTCCGGACCCGTGATTTGGCTGTCACCCACTTCAGCCCAGTAGAGAGGAGATCGACATTTCTGTCTGTATAAAGCCTCGAACGGAGTTGCTTGGATACTGGTATGGTAACTGTTATTGTAAGAAAACTCCACCAAGAGTAAATGTCTCTCCCAACCTTTACCAAAATCGATAACACATGCTCGTAGCATGTCTTCCAATGTCTGGATGGTTCGCTCACTCTGACCATCCGTCTGAGGGTGATAGGCAGTACTCATGTCAAGACGTGAGCCAAATGATTTGTGCATCGCTTGCCACAAATCGGATATGAAACGCGGATCACGATCAGAGATTATAGAAGTTGGCACCCCGTGCCTGGAAACCACTTCCTTTAGATAGATACCAGCCACCTGCGAGAACTTGTCAGTTTCTTTGATTGCGAGGAAGTGCGCAGATTTTGTGAGACGGTCAATGATCACCCAGATGGTATCATTTCCGTTTTGAGTTCTAGGTAGCCCAGTGACAAAATCCATGGCGATTTGTTCCCATTTCCACATAGGTATTTATGGTTGCTGTAGTAGGCC
Source organism: Helianthus tuberosus (assembly GCA_030545235.1). Lineage (NCBI taxonomy): Eukaryota > Viridiplantae > Streptophyta > Magnoliopsida > Asterales > Asteraceae > Helianthus > Helianthus tuberosus. The sequence goes on from CM060441.1 coordinate 205,962,833, forward strand.
TGAGGGTTTCTGATACTCCACATTGACCTTTGAACAAGTCAAACATTTACTTACATAAGTCGCAATGTGAGCCTTTATCTTCGGCCACCAGTACAAGACTTTGAGGTCCTGATACATCTTATCCGAACTCGGATGAACAGAGTATCGAGATTTGTGCGCTTCATCCATCACAAGATCTCTAAGGTTACCATACAGAGGAATCCATATTCGTTCCATGAAATAGTAAATGCCGTCAGATCTCTCTACGAGTCGTTTCTCCATGCCCCGTAAATACTCAGCTTTAATGTTTCCCCCTTTCAACGCTTTAGTTTGAGCAGAATGGATCTGATTAGGGAGGTTTAAGTGAATAGTGAGCTGTAATGCTCGTACACGTTTGGGTTTCGATTCTTTTAGACTAAGGGCATCAGCTACAACGTTAGCCTTGCCTGGATGATACTTAATAGCACAGTCATAGTCATTTAAGAGTTCTACCCAGCGACGCTGTCTCATATTCAATTCCTTCTGGTCGAAAATATGCCGGAGGCTCCTGTGATCGGTGTAGATAGTGCATTTGGTACCGTACAAGTAATGCCTCCAGATTTTGAGTGCAAAAATCACGGCTCCCAACTCTAAGTCGTGTGTTGTGTAATTCTTCTCGTGAATCTTCAACTGACGAGAGGCGTAAGCTATCACTTTCTCGCGTTGCATCAACACGCAACCGAGACCCTGAATAGATGCATCACAGTACACTACAAAATCTTCGGTGCCTTCAGGTAGAGACAAAATCAGTGCACTGCAAAGCTTTTGCTTTAGAAGCTGGAAAGCGTCTTCTTGTTTCGTTCCCCAAGAATACACGACACCCTTCTGTGTTAGAGCGGTGAGAGGTTGAGTGATCTTTGAAAAACCCTAAATAAATCTTCGATAGTACCCAGCGAGACCAAGGAATTGTCGCACCTCCGAAGGATTCTTTGGTGCGGCCCAATTCCTGATAGAGTCGATCTTAGCAGGATCCACGTGTATCCCCATTTCGTTAACGATGTGGCCAAGGAAGTGTACTTCTCGAATCCAAAAGTCACACTTAGAAAATTTCACGTAAAGCTGCTCCTTCCTCAGGAGCTCCAAGATAAGGCACAGGTGCCGTTCGTGGTCCTCCTTGCTCTTAGAATAGATCAGTATGTCATCGATAAACACGATGACAAATTCATCAAGATATGGTTTACATACGCGGTTCATGAGATCCATGAATACCGCTGGTGCGTTGGTTAACCCGAATGACATAACCAGGAACTCATAATGGTCATACCGCATGCGAAAAGCTGTTTTTGGAACATCCTCCTCTCGGACCCTCATCTGATGATAGCCCGATCTTAGATCAATCTTTGAGTAGAAGCTCGACCCTTGCAACTGGTCGAACAGGCTATCAATGCGAGGTAAAGGATAGCGATTCTTGACCGTCACCTTGTTGAGTTCACTGTAGTCAATACACATGCGGAAGGACCCATCTTTCCTTTTCACAAACAAAACTGGGGCTCCCCAAGGTGAAGAACTGGGTCGGATAAAGCCTCTATCCAACAGTTCTTGAAGTTGATTTGACAATTCTTGTAACTCCCCAGGTGCAAGACGATACGGTGCGCGAGCAATCGGAGCTGCTCCTGGTGTGAGATCAATGTGGAACTCCACCGGACGATGTGGAGGTAAACCTGGAAGTTCTTCGGGAAAAACGTCAGGAAATTCACGAGCAACAGGTAGATCTTCGATTCTCTTTTCCTCAGACAAAGTGTCAGTAACAAGCGCAAGGATGGCAGGATAGCCCTTCCATAAACACTTCTGAGCTTTCATGGATGAAATGATGCTAACAGTCGCCCCACTTTGATGCCCCCGAACGATTAACGGTTCCCCAGCGGAGGAAGGTATACGCACGATTTTCTCCTTGCAAAGTATATATGCTCTGTGTTTGGACAACCAGTCCATACCAACGACTATATCAAAACTACCAAGAGTGATAGGGAGATGGTCAATGTCAAACACTTGACCCATAAGATCGAGTTTACACCCTAAAAGTACATGCGAGGCTTCAATGGACTTGCCATCAGCCAAGTCCACTACGTGTTGGGTCTCGAGAGGTGTTGGTGTTAACCCTAATTGACGACTGAACCCCAAAGACACATAACTCCAATCGGCACCAGAGTCAAATAATACAGTAGCAAAAATACCGTTGATAGAGAACGTACCAGTTACAACATTGCCATCGTTCCTTGCATCACCTGCTCCAATCATAAATTATCTCCCGCGAGCACCATTTCCACCGTTATTCCCATTGTTATTTACCCCGTTGTTGTTCTGGCGATTACCCCCATTGTTATTGTTAGCATTCTGATTCAATTGCTGGCAATCCTTCTTGAAATGCCCTTCACTGCCGCACTGATAACATCCCCTCTGATTACCCCGATTCTGCTGGGGTTGCTACCTTTGTTGCTGTTGCTGGGTCTGCTGCTGTTGCTTGGGGTGTGGAGCTCTACAATATTTCGCCATGTGACCCACCTTGTCACACCTTTGACATGCTCGGCTACACGGGCCATAGTGATGGAAACTACACTTACTGTACTTCGGTTGTTTTCCTGCATAAGAACCGGAAGTCTGACTGTGGTTATGATTCTGATTGACGGAAGACGACTGGCTGAAACTGCGGGTGCTGTTGTTGTCAGGCTTCTTTTGCGACGTGTTTGAGTTCGTCGCCTTATCTGCGTCGTTCCATTTACGCTTGTTGTCAGTGGTGGGGGTGGCAGTAGTAGCAGTAATAGCAGTAGTAGCAGCAACACGTGGTGGCAGCGAGCCACACTCCACCTCCTGATCAGTGATCTTGTGAGCCAGCCTGATAATCCGTGGAAGGTTGTCGAGATTCGCTGCAGTGACTAATCCCTTAACTGATGGTGCCAATCCCTTAATGTAGAGTTCGATCCTACGAGGTGGTGGTCGGGATAGATTAGGACACATGTTTGCCAGCTCGTGAGACCGTTTCGTATAAGCCTCGATCTCAGATCCCTCCATCTTCAAGTTATAGCACTCATTTTCCAGCTTTTGTACTTCATCACGAGGAGAGTACTCCTCCCTCATCAGTTCCTTAAAATCATCCCAAGTAGTAGCATTTGCCATCTCAATGTCCAGCATCTGTACCTGAGCATTCCACCAAGTCAAAGCACCATCCTCCAAGGTGCCAGAAGCAAACTTCACCCTGTCCCCAACTGGACAGTGATGCATGTGTGGTGTGATATATATTTAAGTATATTTTAAGCCCTTTTTACACGTTAGTCAAGTTTTAAATTTATAAAACACGATATTTTACTAACACCAAACACACATATAGGCAAGTGTACCCATCGTGAGCGTAGTATAGTGTTGGCAAGATACCGAGGTCGTCCAAGGACACAAGAGCTTTTAGTACCGGTTTATCCTCAACCTCTAATCAAATCAAAAGTTTAGAAAAAGGTTTTAAACTAGAAAAATAAAAACTAACTAAAATACTGAAAAATAAAATAAAAGTAAAAACAAATAGACAAGATGAATCACTTGGCTCCGACTCGTGTTTAGTGTAACCTTTGATTATTTCCGCACTTTTGCACTTTTTAAGAGATTATCTTAGTTATTGTAGTAGGCCCCTCTTTTGAAGGTGACGTTACCCTCAACCCAGTAGTTTGAGTCAGCAAGGATACAATTCTAAATGGTCGGATTATTGAAAGATAATTAATTAAGTTATTAATGCATATTATGGTAGGCCCCTCTTTTGAAGGTGACGTTACCCTCGGCTAAGTAGTCTGAGTCAGCAGGGATACAGTCCTAGGTAGCCGGGTTAAAGGATTAATAGTAGCTTACATATGAGGGGATCAAAGAGTTTGGACCCCCGCCATCCAATACCGGTGGGTATTGAAGGAGGTCCTACTAAATTTGACCCAGGTCCCTGCAGGATCTATACACTGAACAAGGCAAGACTTTTACCAAACCGTTCCCTTAACCCCCGACCAGGTAGACAACATACCTCCATATAGACCGTGGAGATATGAATGGTGAAAATCTTTTATTTTATATAGACAGTAAAATAATGCCAAGACACCACGGACAAACGATAAGGAAGAATCACCTTCAACATAAGAAACTAGTTATTAAAGTCATTAATACATAACCAAGTAAAAAGTGCGAAAAGATTAAAAATAAAAAGTATTACACTAGACACTTGTCTTCACCAAGTGATGTAAGAGACTTAGGCAAACATGGCCTTTGATTGTCAAGAACTCTTACGATCATTCTTGGATCCCGAGATGACTCACACACTCTATGATGGACAATGGATGATGGTGGTGGATGATGGTGTTATGGTGGTGGTGGGTGGTGGGTGAAGTGTGAAGTGTGAGAGAGGTGGTGTGCCAAGGGATGGTTTGCAAATGAGCCAAGCACCCCTATTTATAGCCTAAACAGTAGCTCGGGCACGGCCCCGTGTCCATCCTCTTCTCTGTCTTCATTAATTGCAGTTTGTCTGCATTAGTTGACCACGACCCCGTGTCCGCTGGTCACGCCCCCGTGTGCAGAAGCGTATCTGTACTATCAAGATTTGCCTGGATTCTTAGAATCTTATAGTTGACCATGGCCCCGTGTCCGCTGACCACGGCCCCGTGGTGGGCGATAGAAGCTTCTATAGCTTTGTCTTTTATGCTGGAAATTGTGCACGCCCCCGTGTTCACTGAGCACGGGGCGTGTTCAGCCTTCTGTTCTCTTGTTTTGCTTGGGAAGATGCTGTCGGTGAGGTCGGGCATGCCACGTTTGTTCATTTTCTTATATTTATGTTAGATTTAGCTGCCTTTTTACTTCTTTTGTTAATTTGAGCTCATTTAATCCTGAAAATACAAAAGGAAGACAAAAACACACTTTTCCAACATTAGTACTAAAAAAGGGTTAGTTTTATGCCACAATTGATGTAATTTATATGTTGCATTTTGTGCACATCAAATACCCCCACACTTGAATCTTTGCTTGTCCTCAAGCAAAACTCTTTATAATGTGGCTTTACACTCCCAAATGGAATGGGTAGAAGAGAAGGTTTTTGGGCTTGTCATAGAGTGTCGGGATTTCCAAGATTCTTTATCAAGTTTTATTTTTATTTATTTACATTCCTATTCGTCATGATTTATTTAAAACATTACATAAGATAAATTACTTATTAGGGCATAACATGCTTTTTAAAATTTCATTTATATACAAGTTCACATACCTCATGGGGGATCACTCAACACTCGGTCGAAGATGTATTTTAGTGAATCACTCGAGAGCGGCATGGAACTTACTCTTACCATAGGCTTGCCAAGCAATCAATCCTCCTCCTTTTTAACTATAAACCTTTGTAAATATCAAGAGGACTTTTGGGTGAAGGGTTAGGCTTGGGTTAAAGGTAGGTGGTTGGGTTAGTGGTTAGTAGAAAAGGGCGAAAAAGCATAAAAAGCGTCGGTTTTCGTAAGACTTTTTATTTTTCCAATTTTTATTTGGATGAAGCCATTATTCAAACAAAGTTATTTTTGATGAACTTGCTTGTTTATTTCTTTTGCTTCATCATCAACATAAAAATTATTATTATTATTATTATTATTATTTTTTGGAAGAGTCATACGAAAAACCGAGCTTGTTACTAAAATAAAGGGTTAAAAATAAAAAAAAGTTTTGGTGGGTGAAAGGGTGTTTGGTTTGGGTTAAGAAATGAAAAGGTTTAGGCTCAAAGGGGTTAACTAGGGGGATTTTGGGTAGGTGGTAAAAAAAATAGAAAAATAATGGTGTAGAAATAAAAAAAAAAAGGGTTAGTCCTAATGCCTCCATCATTTACTTACTCGGGTTTAAGTTGGTAAGGACCGGGAATGTATCGTCGTGGCAAGTTCTAGAGTTGTAAGAACCAAGCGGCTATTCACACAAGAAACGAAAAATGAGCATTTAGTTTAAAGATATGTATTTGTATGCTCAATAAAGGCGCAAAACTCACTTTTGTGGGAATGGGTTTTTATGTGATCAAGTATATATAATCAAATTTTAACTAAGCTTGTCATGCCTTTTCATAATTTTCTTATGTTGGTTCTTTTTATCACGACGCTATCGGTTGTAAATTTGTAAAAATATAACCTTTATAGAATTTGAAATTCCCAAGTTAAACCTAGACAAGTAAAAAAAATGAAAATTTTTGAAAAAAATTTGGGGTGATTAGCGGTTCCAATAGAGTTTTGTGTAAGGCTTGTAATTAGGACTTGCAAGATTCAAAGTTTTAGCATCCCCCCACACTTAAATTACACATTGTCCTCAGTGTGTCCCAAAAATAAGTTTTTAGGTTATTTGAATGTGTAAAAAGGTGTGAAAAAGCAAAATTTTATGTTACTGGGCGTCTGGACACGGCCCCGTGTCCGATAGACACGACCCCGTGTTCAGGTGCCTGTAACGAAAACTTACAGAAGGTGGGCACGGGGGCGTGTCCACTGGGCATGACCCCGTGTCTGGCAAAAGTCTGCAGATTTAGACAAATAGCAGGTCTGGGGAAGTGGACACGGGGGGCGTGTCGGCTGGACACGACCCCGTGTAGACAATCTGCAAAGTTGAAAAACAGGTTTCTGGCTCCGGTTTTCCTGTCCCGGCTTTAGTAGCACTAATGTTTAGTGCTCTAAGCCTTGTATGTACCTGTTTTTATCAATAAACACTACACCAAACCATAGCAAACATCCTAAATTACCAAGTTCAACATCCACGTCACGAAGTTAAAAAGAAAAACAAATGCATAAAGTAAAAAGAGTTAAAGGAAAGTAAATTGTTTAACACACGGCACGCAGGCCGGAAATTGTTCAAGATAAATGGGGGTTAACCTGTGGGATCACCAACCAACCGCTTCTGCCTCCGCTCCTCCCACCTAGTCCATGTCCTCGTCCTCATCATCATCATCATCTCCCCCACCATGCCCCGCCATGTACCCCCGGATGCTCCCAATGTCATCCTGAATGTCGGATATGTTTCTCTCAATAGCTCCGACCCGGGTGTACGTGTTGCTCGCCCAGTTATAGGTGTTCCTGGTGCACATTTGGTTTTCCTGCAACAAATCATGTAAACTTTGGAAGTTAAGAAAACCACCTCCTTGTGAGGAGGACTGGCCCGGATCACCGTGGGGCTGGTACTGGTATTGATGATGCTGTGGAGCGTGAAGGACGAGTGCCTCTTGCGGGTTCCATGCATGCCCCTGCATCCTTTGGAAGCTAACTGTCTCATCTTCAGCCTCATAAATTAAGTTCATGGAGCGGCAGATGTGTACATCCACTCTTCCCGACCATGGACACCTTTCGAAGGACCTTGGTATGTTCACGAAGTGCTTGAAGAGACGGTATATCCACCCCCCCGAAGAAGATAGGGGTTGGTGAAGTAGCAAGCCGGTTCAGATGCAGGTTACGGAGCAGGAGGTACGGAACATCTAGGTGTCTGCAGGTATGAATGCAATGAAGGACCACCAAATCTCTCAACCCTACAACGCCACTGCTATCATGCCTTTGGTGAAGAGAGTAAGTGAGGACCCTATGGATGTAACGGTAAAGCGGGTCCCTCAGCTTAGTGCTCTTAGTGCTGCGCGGGTTGTAGTGACCTTCACCAATCTGAGCCCACGCGGCTTGGCGTTCGTTCTCATCTAACTCTCGCACCCCTCCGGTGTTTTCTTCATTACCCGCATCTTCCTCCGCATACAACCCAATTATCGACCCAAACTGTGCCAACGAAATCGAGTAATTGGTCCCCCCACATCGGAACGCTACCCCATCATTGTCGAAAGGGTCACACCTTGAATTGAACGCGAAGGTGCTATAGAATTACATAATGTACTCGTGGACTGAGCGAAGTCGAGTGGTTAGGGCGACTTTTAGTGGGCCGGTAACGAGGTTGTTAAACCGGTCAAGTAGGTTCACCATTGTCAACAGATCCATGCACACTTGTCTTGGGTATTCTTCCGGTCTTGTTTGAAGTCCTTCGTATCTAGCCCTAGCATCGAGCCCATTTGCGTTGAACCTCGTGAATTTCTTCGACATCTGAAAGAATACACCAAAAGTTAGCATGAAACAGTGAAATTTTCGGACAAAACTGCAAACAACGAGCTGGACACGGCCCCGTGTTCAGCGGACACGACCCCGTGTCCAGGCATCTGTTACTAAAAAAATTCATTTTTCGACTCGGTCCCGAAAACTTGAAATTTTTTAGTCCACTAGGTGCGGTTTCCCCCGAAAATGAAACCCCAAGTGCCGTTTTTCCCAAAACAAACCATTTACCCTTTCAATTTTTATCTTTTTCGGTTCAAATACAAGGGTTTGGGGTTTTTGTGAGAAATCGGGCGAATCTTTGAACAATACAAGTGGATTTACTTCCTATAACATTAATCTAACTAAATGCTAATAGATTTAAGCAAAAATTTGAGGTTCGATCCGGATGAAGTTCAAGAACCCTAGATTTTCCCCAAATTTTTGAAGTTTTAACTACATGCAAATGCTTAATCTAACTACTAATGATGATAGAATCATACCTTGATGTTGTTAGAAGTAGAGGAGACGTCAAAAATCTGCGGAAAATAGCCTTGAACCAGAGCGTTTTTGGGGAAACGGGGCGTGTGGAATGGTGTAACTGTTATGAAAAAGGGGATTTATCCCGACAGTCGCGCGGACACGGCCCCGTGTCCAGCGGACACGGCCTCGTGCCGAGCAAGGTTGAATTTTTTTAAGTGCTCGTGTGAGTGCCCTTGTTTTCCCAAAACTTGGTTAGAAGACTTACCGATTAAGATGTCATCCCGTTGGTTTGTAACTTACCAGGTATGATGTTGTTGCTTTTACTCTTCGACCGTTTGAAGCGAGATTTCTTCCTCTTCATCCTCAATGAATCCTTGATAGAGTTTCAGCCGTTGGCCATTGACTTTGAATGGAATTCCATTCCGAGATTTAATTTCTACTGCACCGTGTGGGAAAATATGGGTGATGGAAAAAGGTCCTAACCACCTAGACTTTACTTTACCAGGAAATAATCGAAGTCGTGAATTAAACAAAAGAACTTGATCTCCTACTCGAAATTCATTAGGTTTAATATGTTTGTCATGCAGGTTTCCCATTCTTTCCTTATAAATTTCAGAGTTTGAGTATGCATAATTCCTTAGTTCGTCTAAATCATTTAACTGACAAAATCGATTTCTACCGGCAAATTCTAAATCTAAGTTTACATTTTTAATTGCCCAGTAGGCTTTGTGTGCAATTTCTACTGGCAAATAACAGCTTTTTCCATAGACTAGCTTATATGGGGTTGTGCCTATTGTTGTTTTATAAGCCGTTCGAAAAGCCCATAAAGCATCATCTAATTTATCGGCCCATTCCTTTTTATTTAACCCTACGGTTTTTTCAAGTATTCGTTTTAAACCTCTATTAGTCACTTGGGCTTGTCTGTTTGTTTGAGGGTGATATGCTGTTGAGACCCGATGATAGACCCCATATCTTGTTAAAAAATTTTCAAGTTGATGGTTGCAAAAATGGGTACCTCTATCACTTATTAATGCTTTAGTTGTTCCAAAACGAGAGAATTTTTTTTTCAGAAATCTTACCACGACTCTTCCATCGTTTGTTGGAAGTACCTCGGCCTCGGCCCATTTAGACAAGTAATCTACTGCCACAAGTATATATTTGTTTCCTTTTGACGGTGGAAAAGGTCCCATAAAGTCGAGTCCCCACACATCAAAAATTTCACAAACAAGAATGCCATTCTGTGGCATTTCGTTTTTTGAAGAAATATTACCTGTTCTTTGGCAAGCATCACATGTCTTGACAAGAATTTGGGCGTCTTTGTAAATGGTTGGCCAATAAAACCCTGAATCAAATACCTTTCGTGCGGTACTAGCGGCACCATGATGTCCTCCGTATGGACCTTCATGACAATGGCGGAGAATTCTTCTTGCTTCGCTACCATGTACGCATCGTCGGATGAGTTGGTCGGCACACATTTTGAAAAGATAAGGGTCTTCCCAAAAATAATGCTTCACATTAGCAAAGAATTTTTTTTATTTGATAATGTGGCCAACCCTTAGCGACTATACCACTAGCGAGGTAGTTAGCATAGTCGGCGTACCATGGTTCTTCTTTGTATTCCACCATTTCTAGGGACTCCGTTGGAAATTTTTCGTTGATTTGCTCGTCCCTAGTTGCCTCCAAAGCTGGGTCTTCTAAGCGTGAAAGATGATTTGCTGCGGTGTTTTCAGCTCCTCTTTTGTCTTTGATTTCAATATCAAATTCTTGGAGGAGTAAAATCCACCGAATCAAACGTGGTTTTGCGTCCTGCTTTTTGAAGAGATATCGAAGGGCTGCATGATCTGTATAGACTATAGTTTTAGAAAGAACAAGATAAGAACGAAATTTATCAAAAGAAAATTCCACAGCTAGTAATTCTTTTTCAGTTGTTGTGTAATTTTCTTGTGCATCGTTAAGTGTTTTACTAGCATAATAAATTGGGTGAAAATGCTTTTCTTTTCTTTGTCCTAAGACAGCTCCAACTGCAAAGTCACTTGCATCACACATGATTTCGAAAGGAAATTTCCAATCAGGCGTTACCATGATAGGTGCATTGACTAGCATTTCCTTTAGGGTTAGAAATGCTTGATTGCAATCCTTGTCAAAGATGAAAGGAGCTTCTTTTTCAAGTAATTTTTTTAGAGGCCTTGAAATTTTAGAAAAGTTTTTGATAAACCGCCTATAAAATCCGGCATGCCCTAGGAAACTTCTGAGAGCTCTAACGGAGGATGGAGGTGGTAATCGAGAAAGAGTGTCTATTTTTGCTCGATCAACCTCCATTCCTTCGCTTGAGATTTTGTGACCGAGTACTATTCCCTCAGTTACCATGAAATGACATTTTTCCCAATTAAGGGCGATGTTAGTTTCCTCACATCGGGATAGCATTCGTTCAAGATTATCGAGGCATTGGTCGTATGAATCCCCAAAGATAGAAAAGTCGTCCATGAAGACTTCCATTGTCTTTTCTATCATGTCATGGAAGATGGCTACCATGCAACGTTGGAATGTCGCGGGGGCATTACATAGACCAAATGGCATGCGTCGATAAGCAAAAGTTCCATAGGGACATGTGAAAGTTGTCTTTTCTTGGTCTTCGGGTGCTATCAGGATTTGAAAGTAACCTGAAAAACCATCCAAGAAATAGTAAAATTTATGACCGGATAATCTTTCTAACATTTGATCAATGAAGGGCAAAGGAAAGTGATCTTTCCTTGTTGCTTAATTTAATTGTCTATAATCTATACATACTCTTAATCCTGTGACGGTTCTCGTTGGTATTAATTCATTCTTTTCGTTAGTTATTACCGTCATACCTCCTTTCTTTGGAACTACTTGGACGGGACTTACCCAAGGGCTATCGGAGATAGGATAAATAAGTCCGGCGTCAAGTAATTTGATGACTTCATTTTTAACCACTTCTTGAACATTTGGATTTACTCGACGTTGTGGTTGTATTACCGATTTGTAGTTATCATTTATTAAGATTTTGTGCGTGCACATGGAAGGACTTATTCCTTTAATATCTACAAGCTTCCAAGCAATCGCATTTTTGTGTTTTTTCAAAAGGTTAATTAATTTTTCTTTTTCTAAACTATCTAACTTAGACGAAATAATTACAGGTGATTTACCATCTTTGTCTAGAAAAGCATATTCCAAACCTTTTGGAAGTTCTTTGAACTCAAGAGGTGGGTCTTTAGGAGACTCCTTATTTGGTTGCTCATTATGATCAAGAACTTTAAAAGTTTGTTCTATAGCGACCTCTTCTTCAACAAAGTGGTCAATCTTTTCACTTGTATCGGGTGGTTCGTCTTCATCTTCAATTAGGGGGTCATTATTGTCGAATGGATATTTCATTGACCGCTCAAGATCGACACTCTTTTTAAATGCCCCTAATTGAAGAGGTAGATTGTTATACTTCCGGTTCTTCAAAGCTTCGTGGGTTTTTACAAAGGGTCGTCCCAACACTAGAGGAGCGTCATCGAGGATGACAAAGTCGGTTGGGATTACCATTTGATTTGTTTGAACCAAGACATCCTCAACTACACCGATTGATTTTATTATTTTCTGATTAGATAGAAAAATGGGTATTTGAAGTGGAGAAAAATCACTAATACTTAATTTTTCGAAAATGTAGTTGGGCATTATGTTAACGCAAAGATCTTTATCAATTGTGACATTACTAATAAATGAATTTTGAAAAAAACATGGAACCGGTGTAATGTTGATTTCAAATGGGTCTTCTTTTATTAGCGAGGTTTGATCTTTAGTTAACTTAACACTTACCGTTTCGTCAATTTTAGTGTTAGTGTTTAACTCTTTTAAAAACTTAGCATGAGTTGGAACTAAACAATGATTTTCAAAAGAAGGTGACAAGAGATTAATTTCTTCAAAATTAGACTCTTCTTGAATTTTAGCGTTGTCGGACTCACCTTTTTCGTTGTTTAACTCATGTGTCGGTTTTTCACTTATTTGTTCTTCCGTTTTTACACCTTCAATTATCTCTTCTTTATTTAATTCTTCTCTTGCGCGGGATTCCTCTTCCCTTGCGCTAGATTCTTTTATATAGCGCTCGATAACTTTAAGGTGTTCTAATATCCTATCGGTCACTTCGGTTATAGAAAAAGGATCGGGATTTTCAAAGCTTGAATCCGGTTGTTTGATCCTTTGTTCCTCATAATACCCATATGAAGTAGATGGTTCACACCGTTGTTCTTCATTGTAAGCATATGATGGATAAGGGTCGTAATTTTGTTCTTCATAATACTTATATGAGGTGGGTTGTTCACGCCATGGTTCCTCATAATAAGCATATGAAGGTGGTGGCTCATATCTTGGTTCCTCAAAGTATGAGTAAGAAGGCTCATACCTTGGTTCATCAAAATATGAGTATGAGGGATGAGGTTCATACCTTTGGTCTTCATAAGATGTGTATGAAGTTGATGGCTCGTACCTGGGCTCCTCATAGTAGGTGTATGAAGTGGATGGTTGATATAAGTTACAATATTGAACCGAGTGCGGGTCACCACAATTAGTGCAATAGTTACTCCTATAATCATCCTCCTCATAGGTGTAGTTGTACCCTCCTGAGTATTGATCCATAAGAATCACTCAGCAGACCACAACAACGTCTCGAGACTAGAAAACAAAAATAAAAACGGAAACAGAGGCTGGACACGGCCCCGTGTACAGAATCTGTATCTGGGCGTTTGAATTAAAGTTACTGATTTCGTTGAGCACGGGGGCGTGTTAAGTGAGCACGGCCCCATGTTCAAGCTACTGTATCTGGGTGTTTTATGAAAAATATGCAGCACGGCCCCGTGTTCAGTGAGCACGGCTCGTGTTCAGGTTACTGTAAATGCAAAATTAAACTAAAATGCAGAAAAATGTGCGCGCATTTTGAAAAGGTTTTGAAAAACTGATTAGGCCGTCAATTTTAAGCTTTCTTAAAATCCTTGTGTCCCCGGCAACGGTGCCAAAAACTTGATGCGTGTGTGGTGTGATATATATTTAAGTATATTTTAAGCCCTTTTTACACGTTAGTCAAGTTTTAAATTTATAAAACACGATATTTTACTAACACCAAACACACATATGGGCAAGTGCACCCATCGTGAGCGTAGTATAGTGTTGGCAAGATACCGAGGTCGTCCAAGGACACAAGAGCTTTTAGTACCGGTTTATCCTCAACGTCTAATCAAATTAAAAGTTTAGAAAAAGGTTTTAAACTAGAAAAATAAAAACTAACTAAAATGCTAAAAAATAAAATAAAAGTAAAAACAGATAGACAAGATGAATCAGTTGGCTCCGACTCGTGTTTAGTGTAACCTTTGATTATTTCCGCACTTTTGCACTTTTTAAGAGATTATCTTAGTTATTGTAGTAGGCCCCTCTTTTGAAGGTGACGTTACCCTCAACCCAGTAGTTTGAGTTAGCAAGGATACAATCCTAAAGGGTCGGATTATTGAAAGATAATTAATTAAGTTATTAATGCATATTATGGTAGGCCCCTCTTTTGAAGGTGACGTTACCCTCGGCTAAGTAGTCTGAGTCAGCAGGGATACAGTCCTAAGTAGCCGGGTTAAAGTATTAATAGTAGCTTACATATGAGGGGATCAAAGAGTTTGGACCCCCGCCATCCAATACCGGTGGGTATTGAAGGAGGTCCTACTAAATTTGACCCAGGTCCTTGCAGGATCTATACACTCAACAAGGCAAGACTCTTACCAAACCGTTCCCTTAACCCCCGACCAGGTAGCCAACATACCTCCATATAGACCGTGGAGATATGAATAGTGAAAATCTTTTATTTTATATAGACAGTAAAATAATGCCAAGACACCACGGACGAACGATAAGGAAGAATCACCTTCAACATAAGAAACTAGTTATTAAAGTCATTAATACATAACCAAGTAAAAAGTGCGAAAAGATTAAAAATAAAAAGTATTACACTAGATACTTGTCTTCACCAAGTGATGTAAGAGACTTAGGCAAACATGGCCTTTGATTGTCAAGAACTCTTACGATCAATCTTGGATCACGAGACGACTCACACACTCTATGATGGACAATGGATGATGGTGGATGATGGTGTTATGGTGGTGGTGGGTGGTGGGTGAAGTGTGAGAGAGGTGGTGTGCCAAGGGATGGTTTGCAAATGAGCCAAGCACCCCTATTTATAGCCTGAACAGTAGCCCGGGCACGGCCCCGTGTCCAGTGGGCACGGCCCCGTGTCCATCCTCTTCTCTGTCTTCATTAATTGCAGTTTGTCTGCATTAGTTGACCACGACCCCGTATCCGCTGGGCACGCCCCCGTGTGCAGAAGCGTATTTGTACTATCAAGATTTACCTGGATTCTGCGAATCTTATAGTTGACCATGGCCCCGTGTCCCCTGAGCACGACCCCGTGGTGGGCGATAGAAGCTTCTATAGCTTTGTCTTTTATGCTGGCAATTGGGCACGCCCCCGTGTTCACCGAGCACGGGGCATGTTCAGCCTTCTGTTCTCTTGTTTTGCTTGGGAAGATGCTGTCGGTGAGGTCGGGCATGCCATGTTTGTTCCTTTTCTTGTATTTATGTTAGATTTAGCTGCCTTTTTGCTTCTTTTGTTAATTTGAGCTCATTTAATCCTGAAAATACAAAAGGAAGACAAAAACCCACTTTTCCAACATTTGTACTAAAAAAGGGTTAGTTTTATGCCACAATTGATGTAATTTATATGTTGCATTTTGTACACATCAACAGTTACACATAGCAAAAATAGATTCGGCCTTCTCGAACCAACGGAGCAGTCCCATGGGACCTTCAGCTCCACTGAAAGTTTGAGGCTTGCAATCCATGAATGTTTTGAACGTACACGCAGGTGGATTGTTCTGGTTTTGGTTCACAGGTTGACCTAAAACAAAAAGAAAGTACACATAATTAAGAGTCGAGTAAATGACCAAGGATTATGCTTTGTCTGGTAGATATCGTACCAGCTTGCTGGGCTGCCAAAGCCTCAACCACGCGTGCATTAATCAGGTCAGTCAACTGTGCTTGATTCATGTTGATGTTGCCACGTCCACCGCCGCGGCTACCTCCACGTCCACCGTTACGTCCGCCACGTCCGTTCATGATTCTATATAAGAAGAGTGGAAGAGGTAAGGATCGCAATTAAGTAGAAGTCAATCATTGCTACGACCTCTATGGACTTGAGGAACTCTAACATTATACGATTAGGGTAACAGAACCCCTTTCACACTTATTAAGCCTCACTGGGATTCACATGCACCTTACGTTATTATTATGTGTGCACCTATAGTAATAAGGCAATTTGCATACTTATCTCAGTGCCTCTTAACTCGCGTTAAAGGTTTTTCGCACTAATGTAACAAAACGAAGGATAACACAAAACTAGGAATCACAAAAGGCGAAGGGTAGTATCACATTATCACGCATTACTAAAACATGCAGCACAGGCAATCACATCGTGGTATCTAGTTTGTAGTTTGTCACACCCCCAAAATCCACCTGCGGAGTATCACCGCTTGGAGGCGTGACTGACCAGGATCAAACCACTAATCATATTGAACAAGTAAATATTTAATGTAAAAGTTCAACCAACACGATTAATATCCAAAACAAACATAGTTAAGTTATGAGCGGAAGCATAAGGTTAAGAACCAAATCCAAAGTTTAATTGTTTAACATGGCACACAGCTGTCCATGTCCCACAACGACTCTTCCTTGTGCAAGCTCCAGCTAAGTACCTATAGACCTGCAAAGCATGTAGTAACGAGTCAACAACTAGTTGAGTGAGTTCACAGGGAGTTTGTTTAGTTATAGTGTTCGTAAAGCAGTTCGTATGTTCATTAGTAATCATGTATCGTATATATCGTATCGCGGCCCTCTAGGCATGTTTGCGAAGTATAGTGGGGATTTCCCATGTTTGCTAGACTAGGTATAGTAGTATCGCGGCCCTTCCTGGCATGTTTGCGAAGATTAGAGTATATAGTTCGCGGCCCTTTCTAGGCATGTGTGCGAAGATTGTCATAATATCGCGGCCGACCCTTGGCGTGTGTGCGAAGATCGTTTAAATTAGTATAACCAGTCTAGTCTTGTTCTTATCCATAATCCCTCCTCTACCGGGAATCATATATCTAAGTTCCATAAACTGAACGAATAAATAATCCAACCCATTCCCATCCTGGGAATCCCATGCCTTGGCTGTGTGAACTCACCTTGGTTTGCTCGGCAGATACACAAAAGGGTTTCTTGAACTATGAGTGGTCAACCGCGTCCTAATAGGGTTACCATACAAGTCAGGTTTTGACTCAAGTAATGCACATAGGTATCAGGTAGGATAACATGTAAGAACACACACACGGATCATAGCAACACATATTAGGCACATTAACATACTAGCAGGCACCGTCACAACATACTATCACTTGTACGATTTTTATAGAATGGGCTCGCACAAGTCAATAAGCCTTGTGCGATCCACTCGTTAAGCCCATCCATACCCGGCCCAACATATGATCATACGGCCCAATAACAACAAACAATCAAGCAATCATGTGCGACATCAGGTGCCCTTGTGCGACTGGATATATCTTGTGCGAGTGGACTCATCCGGCCCAAACACTTACCCGGCCCAACCGTTAATTAAACACACAACTTGTGCGATCCGAACAGCCTTGTGCGGCTGTGAGTGTCTTGTGCGAGCAGGTCATCTTGTGCGATCAGATGACTTGTTCGACTAGACTCCTTGTGCGAGTAGACCCCTTGTATGACATGAGGTCTTGTGCGATCAGGTTTAAAAATCCAGAATTTATGGAAATCAGTTACAAACATTTATCTTGCCCATCAATTACAAGGTTTCCATATTTGTCCACAATCAATTAACAACTAACAGTTTGCATATTATCGATCAAACAAGCATATATCAATTGTTTTCTAAAGAACCCTAATCATGAATATGAACAACAACTTAGTCAAAACCATCAATCATATTATCAGCAACCCGAATACATACATATCAGCCGATTAACAAGCTTTCGGTTTCCATTCATCATTACCAATCCCAAATCATCCTAACACCATCATCAAACCATTCGAAATCTAACATGTATCCAGCCGATTACATACATTCATTCGGTTCTAATCATGTAATCCGATTTACAACTAGAACAATAACAAGGATAGCAAACTTCAATCCGTTTATCATGCATACACATATCATACAACATATCAACCGAGTTACTAGCATAACCCTAACCGATCATGTAATCCAATTATTAACAACATCACATATAATACAAGCCATTAATAAAACACTAACCGGATTAGAGGATGAACGAGAAAGGTCTCGGGTGAACAAGGAAGTTGTCGCCGGTTCCAAGAGGAGGCGAGAGAGAGAATGAGAGCTCCTAGGGTTTGTGTATGTGAATGTTTTTGGTAAAGTGTAGAATAGTTACACACCCTAATGTTATGCGTGTGAGATGTGTGGGCCGAACCCATACATGGGCTGCCCTTATGGTCCGATTACAAGAGATACGGCCCCAAGTGGGCTTGTGCGATCGGGTGTGTGTGTTGTGTGTTTGGCTCGTTCATATACATACATACATACATACAACACAACATATATTCACATAACATGCATTTATTCAATTAGAGTAACTCACGTAACGTTACAAGATAGGTCTAAAGTACGAGTTGTCACATTATCCCCAACTAAAAAGAAATTTCGTCCCGAAATTTGGCATGCGGTTACTGAGGAAAGCTAATGGTGTGACGTTGTTTACCTGAATTGTATCGCGGCTCCCCTGAGCATGTTTGCGAAGATTACTGGTTTTCTTGGGGTGTCACATTATCCCCCCGTTGATTTGGAATTTCGTCCCGAAATTCTGCATTGGTAGCTTCAGCCTCAGTAGTAGTTGCATTGGTTCCGAATAACTGGGGATATTTGAGTTCCATTTGATCTTCGCGCTCCCAGGTGAACTCTGGGCCGCGGCGGGAGTTCCAACGAACTCGTACAAGAGGGATTCTCGTGTTCTTGAGGACCTTAACATCCCGGTCCGTGATTTCAACAGGTTCCTCGACGAAGTGCAACCGTTCGTCGATAGCTGAGTTCAGGTGGTAAGTTCAGTTCTTCAGATTCGACACGTGAAAGACGTTCTGAACTGCACTGAGTTCAGGTGGTAAGTTCAGTCTGTAGGCCACTTTGCCTATTTTCTCAATAACTTCGAAAGGTCCAACATATCGTGGATTTAGTTTGCCGCGTTTTCCAAAACGAACCACACCCTTCCAGGGTGAAACTTTGAGTAGCGCTCGATCCCCAACTTGGAATTCGAGTAGTTTCCTGTCTTTATCAGCGTATACCTTCTGACGGTCGCGAGCTGCCGCCATGCGTTGTCGTATTTGTGCAATCTTTTCAGTGGTATCGACTACCATTTCTGGACCAGTGATTTGACTTTCCCCCACCTCTGCCCAACAGAGAGGTGATCGACATTTATGCCCGTACAATGCCTCGAATGGTGCAGCTTTAATGCTTGTGTGGTAGCTGTTATTGTACGAAAATTCCACAAGTGGCAGATGCTTTTCCCAGCCGTTGCCAAAGTCAATCACACATGCCCTAAGCATGTCTTCGAGGGTCTGGATGGTACGTTCTAACTGCCCATCCGTTTGTGGGTGATAAGATGTGCTCATATCTAGCCTTGAGCCAAAGGACTTGTGCATTGCTTGCCACAGTTCTGATGTAAAACGTGCATCTCGATCAGAGATGATAGAGGTGGGCACTCCGTGCCTCGATACAACTTCCTTAAGATATACGTCTGCTAGTGTGGAGAACTTATCCGTTTCTTTGATAGCCAAGAAGTGAGCAGACTTTGTGAGTCGATCCACGATCACCCAAATAGTATCGTTAACACGTTAAGATCTAGGCAGGCCAGTAACAAAATCCATGGAAATTTGCTCCCATTTCCATTGTGGTATTTCTGGTTGTTGAAGGGGGCCTGAAGGTTTCTGGCATTCCGCCTTGACTCTTGCACAAGTCAAGCACTTGCTAACTTATGTTGCTATGTGTGCCTTCATGCTAGGCCACCAGTATATAAAGTGGGTCCCAGATGCGTCCTGTAACGTAGTAAGCACCGTCTTCCTTCTGTTCTAAGCGTTGCCTTGAGCCGCGTAGGGCTTCAGCCCTGACATTTTCTGGTTTCAATGCTTCTATCTGAGCATCTCGTATCTGGGAAGGAAGGCTAGACTGTATGGTGAGTTGTAAAGCTCGCACGCGCTTAGGCGCAGTGTCTTTTCGACTTAGAGCGTCAGCCACAACATTGGCTTTCCCTGGGTGGTACCTGATTGAGCATTCGTAGGCATTTAGCAGTTCGACCCATCGTCGCTGTCGCATATTCAGCTCTTTCTGTTTGAATATATGTTCGAGGCTCCTGTGGTCAGTGTAGATAGCACATTTAGTGCCGTACAAGTAGTGTCGCCATATCTTAAGTGCAAAAACAACCGCTCCCAGCTCTAAATCATGCGTAGTGTAGTTTCGTTCGTGGATCTTAAGCTGGCGCGAAGCATAAGCAATAACTTTATCCCTCTGCATCAATACACATCCAAGACCTTGGATGGATGCGTCGCAGTAGACTACAAAATCATCCGTGCCTTCAGGCAATGAGAGGATAGGTGCGCTACAGAGTCTATCCTTTAAGTGTTGGAACGCTGTTTCCTGTGCATTACCCCAACGGTAAACAACACCTTTCTGTGTCAGTAGTGTAAGCGGCTGAGCAATCTTTGAGAAGTCTTTGATGAAACGTCTGTAATAACCCGCCAAACCCAAGAATTGGCGTATTTCTGTTGGTGTGTGAGGTGCAGGCCAGTTCTTGATCGAATCCACCTTGGATGGATCGACATGAATCCCATCCTTGTTTACCACGTGGCCTAAAAAGTGGACTTCACGAAGCCAGAAGTCACATTTGTAAAACTTGGCGTATAGCTGTTCCGTTCGTAGAAGTTCCAGTATAAGTCGTAAGTGCTGCTCATGTTCCTCCTGACTTTTCGAATAAATCAGGATGTCGTCGATGAAAACAATGACGAACTTGTCGAGATAGGGTTTGCACACCCTGTTCATAAGGTCCATAAAAACTGCAGGCGCGTTCGTCAACCCGAAAGGCATGACCATAACCTCGTAGTGGCCGTAGCGAGTTCTAAATGCTGTTTTAGAGACGTCCTCATCCCGGACTCTCAGCTGGTGATATCCTGACCGTAAGTCTATTTTGGAGTAGTAGCTCGACCCTTGCAGCTGGTCGAGTAAATCATCTATGCGCGGAAGAGGATAACGATTCTTGATCGTCACCTTGTTGAGTTCACGGTAGTCTATACACATCCGGAACGTACCGTCTTTCTTCTTTACGAATAACACTGGAGCTCCCCAGGGCGAAGAGCTAGGACGTATAAAACCCTTTTCCAAGAGTTCTTGTAGCGGCTTTGACAGTTCTTCTAATTCAGTTGGAGCCAAACGATAAGGCGCTCGAGCTATGGGTGCTGCTCCTGGAGCGAGCTCGATCTGAAATTCCACCTGACGATGAGGCGGTAACCCAGGTAATTCCTGAGGGAACACTTGAGGAAAGTCACGTACTACAGGAATATCTTCAATCTTTTTCTCTTTCTTCGAGGTATCTGTAACAAGTGCTAGTATAGCAGTGTGCCCCTTGCGTAAACACTTCTGAGCCTTCAAAAAGGAGATAATACCGCTCATGACACCACTCTTGTCGCCTTGAACTTCGAGAGGTTCCTTGCCCGAACGAGGAATGCGAATGATCTTTTCCTTGCATAGGATCTCTGCTTGTTGTTGCTGATTCTTAAAGATCTTGTGTCTGTTGTTATTGGTTCTGGCTTGCAGAACGTAAGTTCCTACCATCTTTGGCTCCATGACCAAGCTTGTCGCATCATTGACAATGATTTCGGTTGCACTGTCCGCTGTCGTGCAAGTTACATCGTTTGCACTTAGGGTGGTTTCCCCTGTATTCACCCTGCCCTTGACTATTAATAGGTTGTTGTCCAGGACTTTGGTTGTCATCGATCTTTCACTGCTGTGCCTGGGACGGAATCGTAGTCGAACCCTTGCTAGAGTTTCCATCCCACTTTCATTCGTTGTCACTGGGAATAGCAGAAGTAGTAGTAGTAGCACCAATACGTCTAGGCAGCTTGTTCTGTTCCACTGCCTGGTCTGTGAGACGATGAGCAAGATGAGTAACATCTTGAATAGTAGCAAGATTAGCAGTCATCACATGGCTTTGAATTTCTGGTACTAAGCCTTTGAGGTACAGCTCAATGCTCTTGATGGGAGGATCCACCATAGTTGGACACAAAATTGTCAGTTTGTTGGATCATTATCGTGCACGCTTCTATCTCTGACCCCGTCATCTTCATGTTAAAGGACTCCACTTCCAACTTGTGGATGGCATCATAACTATTGTATTCACGTTTGATAGGTTCCTTAAAATCATTCCATGGGGTGGTATAGCAGCCGCCAACCCCAGTGGCGTAACTTGCGCGTTCCACCAAGTTTGCGCAGTGCCTTCGAGAATATCAGTGGCATATTTCACCTTACGAGCCTCGGGTCATTCACACACTCGAAGACCGATTCGAGTTCCTTGAACTAATGGAGGAGTACAACAGCTCCTTCAGCGTCGCTGAAAGTAGTAGGACGACAGTCCATGAACGTTTTGAAAGTGCAAACAGGTGCTTGACCTGTTGTGTGCGTAAGAGTAAACAAAAATTTTAGCACAAGTGTTGAGTTACGAGAGTAGGATCTAAAGATCCTAGAGTAAGTGGTGATGGCAGGTTACACCCCCTGCCTGGGCAGCTGCGAGTGCTGCAGTAACTTGTTCAGTGATCGAAGCCGTCAACTGGGCTTGAGTTAGGTTAACGCGTCCACTCATGATCTTGACATCAAGGAGAACATGTGGGTGAGAGGTTCGCGAATAGTGCGAAGAGAGTGAGCACACAAGTATTCTCAAGCAATAACATATAGTAAGTTCTGTAGTCTAAGCATACCGCGAGCAAAGTTCTATGTAATTTTAGCAAGTAGGTAAGGTAACATGAATAGTAGTACCTATGATGTTGAGCCTTGCACGTGGAGCGAAGCGTCGTTGTGGATCGTTGAGAGCACTTTTCTGGTTATAGTCTGGTTTTAACAAAATCGTTTTCCCTTTATTAAAACCAAGTTCTCTATAACCAATGGCTCTGATACCAATCTGTCACACCCCCAAAATCCACCTGCGGAGTATCACCGCTTGGAGGCGTGACTGACCAGGATCAAACCAGTAATCATATTGAACAAGTAAATATTTAATGTAAAAGTTCAACCAACACGATTAATATCCAAAACAAACATAGTTAAGTTATGAGCGGAAGCATAAGGTTAAGAACCAAATCCAAAGTTTAATTGTTTAACATGGCACACAGCTGTCCATGTCCCACAACGACTCTTCCTTGTGCAAGCTCCAGCTAAGTACCTATAGACCTGCAAAGCATGTAGTAACGAGTCAACAACTAGTTGAGTGAGTTCACAGGGAGTTTGTTTAGTTATAGTGTTCGTAAAGCAGTTCGTATGTTCATTAGTAATCATGTATCGTATATATCGTATCGCGGCCCTCTAGGCATGTTTGCGAAGTATAGTGGGGATTTCCCATGTTTGCTAGACTAGGTATAGTAGTATCGCGGCCCTTCCTGGCATGTTTGCGAAGATTAGAGTATATAGTTCGCGGCCCTTTCTAGGCATGTGTGCGAAGATTGTCATAATATCGCGGCCGACCCTTGGCGTGTGTGCGAAGATCGTTTAAATTAGTATAACCAGTCTAGTCTTGTTCTTATCCATAATCCCTCCTCTACCGGGAATCATATATCTAAGTTCCATAAACTGAACGAATAAATAATCCAACCCATTCCCATCCTGGGAATCCCATGCCTTGGCTGTGTGAACTCACCTTGGTTTGCTCGGCAGATACACAAAAGGGTTTCTTGAACTATGAGTGGTCAACCGCGTCCTAATAGGGTTACCATACAAGTCAGGTTTTGACTCAAGTAATGCACATAGGTATCAGGTAGGATAACATGTAAGAACACACACACGGATCATAGCAACACATATTAGGCACATTAACATACTAGCAGGCACCGTCACAACATACTATCACTTGTACGATTTTTATAGAATGGGCTCGCACAAGTCAATAAGCCTTGTGCGATCCACTCGTTAAGCCCATCCATACCCGGCCCAACATATGATCATACGGCCCAATAACAACAAACAATCAAGCAATCATGTGCGACATCAGGTGCCCTTGTGCGACTGGATATATCTTGTGCGAGTGGACTCATCCGGCCCAAACACTTACCCGGCCCAACCGTTAATTAAACACACAACTTGTGCGATCCGAACAGCCTTGTGCGGCTGTGAGTGTCTTGTGCGAGCAGGTCATCTTGTGCGATCAGATGACTTGTTCGACTAGACTCCTTGTGCGAGTAGACCCCTTGTATGACATGAGGTCTTGTGCGATCAGGTTTAAAAATCCAGAATTTATGGAAATCAGTTACAAACATTTATCTTGCCCATCAATTACAAGGTTTCCATATTTGTCCACAATCAATTAACAACTAACAGTTTGCATATTATCGATCAAACAAGCATATATCAATTGTTTTCTAAAGAACCCTAATCATGAATATGAACAACAACTTAGTCAAAACCATCAATCATATTATCAGCAACCCGAATACATACATATCAGCCGATTAACAAGCTTTCGGTTTCCATTCATCATTACCAATCCCAAATCATCCTAACACCATCATCAAACCATTCGAAATCTAACATGTATCCAGCCGATTACATACATTCATTCGGTTCTAATCATGTAATCCGATTTACAACTAGAACAATAACAAGGATAGCAAACTTCAATCCGTTTATCATGCATACACATATCATACAACATATCAACCGAGTTACTAGCATAACCCTAACCGATCATGTAATCCAATTATTAACAACATCACATATAATACAAGCCATTAATAAAACACTAACCGGATTAGAGGATGAACGAGAAAGGTCTCGGGTGAACAAGGAAGTTGTCGCCGGTTCCAAGAGGAGGCGAGAGAGAGAATGAGAGCTCCTAGGGTTTGTGTATGTGAATGTTTTTGGTAAAGTGTAGAATAGTTACACACCCTAATGTTATGCGTGTGAGATGTGTGGGCCGAACCCATACATGGGCTGCCCTTATGGTCCGATTACAAGAGATACGGCCCCAAGTGGGCTTGTGCGATCGGGTGTGTGTGTTGTGTGTTTGGCTCGTTCATATACATACATACATACAACACAACATATATTCACATAACATGCATTTATTCAATTAGAGTAACTCACGTAACGTTACAAGATAGGTCTAAAGTACGAGTTGTCACATAGTTTCATGCAAGTCGTGAGTGTGTGACCACTAAACTAGTAATGCATAAAGTAAACAGAGGGCGAACCTTGCGATCTGGAGCTGAGTGTCATGGTCGTTTTCGTTACTGTTTGGTTATAGTCTGGTTTTATGAAAACGTTTTAAAACCTAGTTCACTATAACTAGTGGCTCTGATACCAAACTGTCACACCCCCAAAAATACCACAAGTGGAAACCCCCGCAAGGCGTGTGACGTACCAGAGTCTAGCCACTAATCACATTAAACCATAAACATATACGATAAAATAACACTTTCCATTAAATAAAATTGTATGATTCAAACACTAGTTATAAAATCAACTTGTTCAGAGGAAGCATAATAATTTATTCAGCGTGTTTAAAATGTAAATGTTCAAAATAATGCATCAGCGAGAAGCGTTTCCAAATGTCACGACCCATGACCACTCCAGCTTCCCAGACAGCAAGTTCCCTGACAGTGTACCTAACGACCTGCAAGCATGCAGAAAAGTGTATCAGACAACGCTGGTGAGTTTACAGTTTGTTTTAACCGTTTAGTACCAAGTAGTGACTTATGATATGTTATGCTGATAATAACTCGATACCGCAGAAGGTCCTTTTTTTCCCTTCTCCAATGCTCTATCAAACATTGGTCATGATTTAAAGTTATTAGTTCACGCCTGTCCTATCCAGGTACGTCGTGAGGGTGCCAAACCTAATAGCGCTATCAACTAATAACCCAGTTTCCCTACAAGCAACTAACCCAATAGTATGATGGGGCTTAAGTAATAGAGAGTGAGTGTATTATCCAACATCAACGCTTACTGAAAACCGTTGCATATCCCCTGCAAGGATATGCATTTGTGAAATCCACCTCACATCCCCTACAAGGATGTGGGTATTTGAAAACCGCCTCATATCCCCTACGAGGATATGGGGTTACGAAAATCCTTTTACAAGTTTTGTCAGTTTGATTGTCCCCACCGGACGCATGCTTGTTTTGAGAGAAGTGAACTCACCTTGGTTTGCTCGGTATGACTATTTACTTGTTCACACTTAAATCAGTCAAAGCCTATGGTATTCATGTACACGAAATCAGTTTCCATTCGCATGGTTCACGTTTAAATTATAATCATAGTGTGCATTCATGTCACACTCCGATATTTCCACGTATTACCGGTGGGCCCGGTGGGGAGTATCGTGACGTAGTCGATATCATCATAGTCAAACAACACAATTTAAAATGCACAGCGGAAGCAAAAGATAAATATATTACAAACCGATTCAAAAGTAACATCAATTATTACAAACGGATTGTAAGCTGGATCCACAGGCGGATCTTAAAACATAAACATTGTTCAACAGACTTTAGATGCCTAGAACTTGCAAGATTCCATATTAACGCCCTGAGCTTCCAGCCAATTACGTTCAGTACCTGTCACTTAACCTTTTTGGAAAATACGTCAGTTTACACTGGTAAATACAATTAACCGACTCATTTTAAAAAGAGTTTAAGAAAATTGATTTAGATGCACCAGGCACAAAAATATCTTTTATAACTTGGGACAATTATATAAGAATAATCTTGTATACAGATTTACATGTTCGTTATACGTTCAGGGCCCGATGTAGAAACCGAGTCAAGATTAACAGACACGCCACACGTATAGGCCCACAAGAGAGTGAGATACCGTTTCCCTTATGCAACTGTCAGGGGTATGCCTACACCCCGTGCTTAAGACGTGGCCATTTTATTATAATGATGCCAAGGATATCCGGGACATGGTCATTAACCCCTAAAGGCTTTTATTTCAAACAATACAGATTAAAACGGGTTACCTCAATAATTTAATCACAATACGATTAAACATTCAATACCCGACCAAGCGGTATTATTATAATACCGTATCCCAAGCCCGTATAGGGAAAATAAGTTAAAAGTATTTACCTGAGCTAGCAATGCAATTTATACTCAGCCGTATATTCTAATCAGCAAGCACAAGTACCTTTACTGGGGCTCTTAATCTGGAACGAAGGTTTTATTAACCTATTAGATTCCTAACAGGTCTTTATTTAAGTCGTAACTTAGACCGGTTAGTTTTAAAGAAAGATACGGTTCAAAATGCATGAATAAGCGAAGACCGGATTAGAATGTTTTTTAGTCCCGACAAGTTTGAAGACTTGTATAATATGGGTAAACTAAACACATTCTGGATTTTGAGGTGAAAAAGACAAGGGTTGACCCGTTTCGGTTAATTTATGCAAACTAGTTACATAAACCGAACCGAACGTGAAAAACACATAACGGGTAACCAAATGAGTCATGAACAGGTTTCCTAAGTTAATACGCTTTTAAATATATTGTGATATCAGTAGGATACATTCCATTATGCCCAAAACGAGTTTAATCCCAAATTAAGCCCCGTAGGGGATTTTGGTCATTTTAAAGATGACAAAAGAGATTAAATAAAATTCTGAGGTTCAAGTCTGAAGTAATCAGTAAAACTACTTAATTTAATAGGTTATATCAGTTGGTGATAAGTCTTATATGACAAGAATGGTTTTAACCCATACTATGTGTTTAATACGCGTAAAAAGTCGTTTTAAGCGATTTCCGGGTTATAACAGGAAATTTGAGTTTTCTGATCAGGTTATAAAGTTCAAAATACTTCATTTATCATATAAAATCAGTAGCCAAAGATTTGGTATCAAATTTTTATGTAAAACTCATTTTATAAGCAAAAATGGTATAATCGGTAATAACCGAATCACGGCGATAACCCTATGTTATGATCAGTTTAAAAATAATTAAAAATCTTCAAAAATCCCAAAATATTATATTACATCAGTGGGCAAAAGGTTTGGTGTCAAAAATTGGGTTTAGATAGGCTTTATGCTAATTACGCCGTTTAATTAATAAAAGCTTTCTAATTACGTTATTGAGCATAACTCCTAATCTAGTCCTCAAACAGATGTGAAAATTTAGGGACATGTTTAATAATCAGTAACAATGATTATTGTCCTCTCGCATTTCCAAAATTCTCATTTTATGGTAAAAAGGGCATTATGGTCAACATTAAGCAATTAACGGAAAAGTGTAAACGAATCGGACAATCAATGATTCAATCACAGAGGGTTGTATCATGTAACCCGGTCCTAATGAAGCTCTAAGGCATTTCTAAATCATGCTAATATGGGCAGAACTGAAAGTCAAAGCAATGGTCGATTTATGTGACTTTCGGTTCCGAACCAGTCCTAAACTGAAAATTGTCGGGTCGGACATGCTTAGACATGTTCTTGCATTGATTACCAAGTTATATGAGTGGTAAAACAGGTTACACGTATTCTACATTGCTAAAAGCGTGTTAATTTGAAAATTAAGTTTCTGTTGACTTTTTCAGATTAAGTTTGACCCGACATTTGACCTAGTTAGAGTGGAAATCAGAGGGTGCCCTTTTAAGGGTTTATTGCCCACATAATTACCAACTTATAACTACTTTCAATTCGACTAATCACTGGACCATTAGTGATTAATCGATAAGTCAAACCTTAATCACGACGGTTTGACTTTTAAGCTATAAACTAAGCAAAACACGATTAAGGAAGGTTAAGAATACTTACC
This sequence comes from Helianthus tuberosus, assembly GCA_030545235.1. NCBI lineage: Eukaryota > Viridiplantae > Streptophyta > Magnoliopsida > Asterales > Asteraceae > Helianthus > Helianthus tuberosus. The sequence goes on from CM060441.1 coordinate 205,991,472, forward strand.
AAGGTCCTAAGCACAACTGATGATCACTAGGAATGAGTCTTGAGCTCCAAGAACCTCCAGAAACGAAGTTGTGAAGTTTTCAAATGAATGTGATCAAATGTTGCAACAATGGTTTCTTATATAGGAGTTCTTGATGCCTTTAGATCATTACAAGCAAGTCTACAAGTGTTATGGGATCATCCCAAGTGTCCCTAGGTCCTTCTAAATCATTAAACAAGCCCCTAGAATCAAGAAATGGTGAATTGAGGCAGTGTAACAGGCTGAAACCGGCAGCTGTGAAGTTTTTCTGTTACTGGGCATGGCTTACAGACCGTAAGGGTCCATCCATACAGTCCGTAAGGACCAGGCCAGCTCACCAGAACTTTTAAAAGTTGACATATTTGGCCCCTGGTCCTCCCAAACTTGATTTTAACATGTTTTCTTGCACTTGTAACCCCCAAACTTGACTTTTAAGGACTCCAAGTCATAAACCAACTTTGTTAAGTCCCCGGTTATTCATACGATTACCGAAAAGTCTTAAATTTCAACGTTGACGCTTTTAACCCCTCGTATACGAATATTGTCATAACTTTCTCACACTTTATCGGAACCTTGTGAAATTTTAATCACTTATTCTAGTGAGCATAATTAATCATTACAAAGCTTTGGGTTTGAAAAAAAAGGTCACTCAGAGATATACTTTAAACATGTTGACGCATTTAACCCCTATAGTTTGTAATTCCTTACTTTCTTTCACAATTAGCTTCGTATGATCCATGATTTATCCGTTTAAGGGTATAAACATCATGTGGGGCTATTGTGAAGTATATTTATTCATTGTTGACACTCTGAATCCTTTTATACACACAGATTCCTTGTTCGTCAACTTTAGTCCCTCAAAGTCAATTCTTTACATGTTTAAAGTCCGTGACACGTGTCGATATATTATTGGACATGAATTTTCGAGGTGTTACATCCTCACCCCCTTAAAATAAATATCAACCTTGAGATTTGCTAAAATGATGGAAGTACTTTTTGTCGTATAATGGACTTAACTTCTATAGCATATCTGGAGCGTTTCTAAGCTCCCAAGTTGACCTCTATAATAGGTATGTGTATCCTTTTTGGAGCTTCTTAACCTGTCGATCCTCAATCGATACAGGTTGCTCATCATATTATAAATCTGCATATCATTATGTGGTAATGCTTCTCAACTTATTGGTGAAACACGTCCTTAAATCATTAGTGTGTTAATGCATTGCGAGCTCCGCCGAGCTCCTTAAATAGGTTTTAGCTTATAAGCTATTTAATCTTGATACATTCGATTTCCTTCGAATGATTCTATATATTCAGAGCTTAACTAGCCTGATAATTTAACAAACTGGCACACCCTTCCTGGGTGATATCTTTTGTTGAACCTTATTCCTTATTAAGGACTTAAGAAGGTTGCGACTTTTATCAATCCTCAATTTCTCTGCCGATTACTGGCAATTTTTAGATGATCACGAATTCGAATGATCTTATTTGTTGTTTCCAATGCAACATTCAGATCCTGATAATTGGACTTACCAATCTATTGTTCTAACAATAGATGTTAACATTCCATCTATACAAGGTCCCCAAAGGAGTAGCCTTGATACTTACATAATAATTGTTATAGAAAAGACTTATTTTATGGTGAGATGGTTATTCCAACCACTGCTTAAAACTAATCTTAAGGAATAGCTAATCCTTACAGTTAGTCGAACAAACCGACGATCCTGGTTAGTTGATGGTGATTCTTAATCGTTGTCTAAATAGGGTTGCGGTAATCAACGCATAAGCAAATGAACCGTCTTTCCTATTTAACAATATCAACTCTCAGAGCATTGGGTTAGGCTATATGAACCCTCTATTTTAAAACTTACTTAATCAGGGTTTCGATTCCTCCAATGATGGTACTAGCCGTCTTGGAGATTTCATAATAATACGGCCCTAAATGGGATATAATCTTAACTATACTTGCCTCACAGGAGGTAAACAGGGTAATCTTAGGAGAAGATAATCAAGATACAAGAAGGTTACAGAGATTTTCCAAATCTCAGGCTCCAGTTCATCCATCATTGCTTGTGTCAAATAAGTGGCACATTTATGTTACAAGTCCACGAATTCCTTAATCGGGAACATTCACTTGGAAACATCCATTCTGGATATCTTCTTTGAATACCTTTAGCTGACTTTAGCACCATGTGATCATCGGGATATCTTTATGGTTCCATGCATTAAACCTTCATACTGATCAGGCATGAAAGCAATCTATGGAACATATTAAGATACACCAATCCTCATGTGGCGCTTTTATCATACCATCTGGTATTCGTAGTCGGTAGTGATTAAGAAGATATCAATTATATATGCTGACGTACTTCCTCTAGAGAGAGGATACTTCTAAAATTCTAAGACCGAAGGTTTCTGACAGGAACAGAAGAAATGGTTCCTATGATTTTTGTCTGTAGATTTTACCTTACACTTAATCTCCGAGGTGTTTACGGAAGATTTTAGAAGTTTGTTACACTTACCATCCATGGAGGATTTACTGGTACTCTATTCAAAACAGAACTCTTAGCGTTTATTCTACTTCATATTTTACGTTTAGGGTTCTAACAGGCAAATTTATAACTTACAAAATTTATTATCCACAAACTATTTATCTGCACCGAATTAAACAGTACCCCTGTATATACATCATTGATAAGGATGTACCAGTTATAACATTGTTATCTTGCATGGCTTCTTTTGCACCCATCTGGAAGACCTTAGCGTTGGCCATCTTAACTTCTTCAAGCTTCTTTGCATATTTTGGGCAATTTGACTTGATATGCCCTTTCTTGTTACAGTTGTAACAAGTCGTGTCTCTTATCTTCTGGCATTCTAATGTTCTATGCTCATTAGATTTGCAGATCCCACAAGCCCTAGGCTGCGACTGGGATTTTGATTTGAACCTGCACTTCCCGTAATGGCGCTTCTTGCAGGTCTTGCATACAGGTTTCTGGTTGGACTTTTGTTTGTTCTTTTTCTTAGAACTCTGGGAGTTATCTTCCTCCCTTTTCCTTTTTAGTTCATCCTTTGCATTAGAGGCATGAACAAGATCCTTCTCGTGAGTAATGAAGGGTGGTCTTGGATGAGATTTGGAGCAAGTAGCATTGGGCTCCTTGAACTTTTTCACGGCCTTCTTCACAGCTTTTCCAACAGCTGCGTCTATCATAGTTTGAAGAACATCTTTGGAAATTCTGAGGTTCACAATTGTATCATCATTAGCATGTGTCGCATCGTCCATAACACGATCAACGGCTGTCTTATCCGAGTTTGTCATATTAGATATTTGGTTCCTAACACCAAATAAAACAATTACTTAGTTGCAATCTAACAATCGCTATCCATCATCCTGGTGACCTAACACATACTAACCATGGTATCATTAAACCATACAGGCTCATACAGTACTAACATTCTTAATGAATGTTATTGAAGAATATATATATCAATTATACTTAGCGTAGGCCATATAAGACCGTTAATGGCTTTTAGGGTTTGGACCTAGTCCATCACCTTTTTGACAGAGGATCAAAATGTCACATCTGTCTTGATCATATTGATAATTTGGATAGCTTGAAAGCTTGTCACAAGGATATTGGAGAAGAGTGTTTCCTAATGGATATAAAGCATCCATCTAAGGTTGTTGAAGTATTTTATAATGTATCATCGACCAATTCTACCTCACGTCATAAGCCTAAGGTCCTAATAGGAGGATATAACGGCTTACAACAATTATTGTCCATAATAGACTTTTCTGCGCCAGAATCAAATGAATTCCATATAAGCATCATTGATAAGGAAAGGTACCTTTTTATCATGTCATCTTCCTATACTGCCTCCTGGGTGTTCATCTGGAAGACTCACGCGTTCACTTTCTTGACCTCTTCAGGCTTCTGATTCCTAGGGCAGCTAGTCTTGATATGCCCCTTTTCATTGCAACCGTAACAAGTTGCGTCCTCCAACTTCTTTCATTCCAAGGTTTTATGCTCCTTGGACCTGCAAATTCCACAAGGTAGAGGCTGAGATTCAAATCTGCATTTCCCGAGGTGGTATTTCCTACAGGTTTTGCATCTGGTCTTTTCACCCGACTGCTGGTTGTCATTCTTAATCCCGGAACTCTTCTGATGATCAGAGTTCCCCTTTTTCTTCTTAACGGAGTGATAAGAATTGTCATCCTCCCTTTTTTGCTTTCCTTCATCAGAAGCTTTGGCAGCCTTGTTTCTGACTACATCGAGTGTGAGAGATAGCGACAGACCTGCCGCTGACCTGAATGTAGTAGGTCTCGATGCTTTCACACTTGCCTTTATTTCTGGGGCTAGACCCCCAATAAAGCGAGCTATACGCTTTGGTTCCGGTGTGATCAAGTAAGGAACCAATCGAGACATGGTATTGAAACTTGTAAGATATGCTTGACAATCTAAGTTCTTCATGACTAATGTCAAGAAATCAGTCTCAATTTTCTCAACTTCATGTTGAGGACAGTAATTTTCTTTGATAAGAGCAACGAACAGATCCCAAGCCAAGTTGTACAAAGGGATCTTCCCTGTAGCTTGGATCAGTGACCTCCACCAAGCTAGAGCTTCTCCTTTAAAAGATTGTGAAACAAACTTCACAATGTCTTGCTCTGCACATCTACTAATATCAGCAACGGTGTCCATCTCATCGAGCCACGTCATGCAATCGATGGCTTCCTTTTTCTCTTGTGAAGTCTCTAGGCTTGCAGGAGACAAAATATTTATATGAACAGGTTTTAACACGTGGTTCTTGATGAAGCACAACCTATCTAGACAGAACACTCCTCTGATTCGAAGAATGACGAGAATCGCTCTTACAATCTATATGAGTCTTGGAGGGTTGCTTTGTATGAGCTACAGATAGGGTCCTACTATGGGTACCACTTGATTCATTATCTCTTCTCTTCAGAGCTCGAGTAACGGCATTGTCTATCAATGCCTGCAGTTCCGCACCAGCTATATTAACTCTGGTAGTATCATTATTCTCCCTTGGGTGGCTGTTGACCTTAACTGATCCAACCATGTAGCTTGATTGCTACATAAATATTAACAATGCTTTATTCAGAGGCTATTTTGGAATCATCATTTTTGACGATTCATTAACCATGGTAATATAAACCATATTGGTTAATTTGTTACTTATATTAGTATTTTCATTATAATTTATCCTAGTATATAAATCATTAAGGATATTAAAGTGGCACAACAGGCCTAATTACAAGGATAGTTTTAATATTTATAAGCCACGATTTTTGAGAATCGAGGTATTAAGGTTTGAACATAGTTCATTACCTTTTCTTGACAGGGAGTCTATTTTGGAACCATCATCTTCGATGATTCATTAACCATGGTATTAATAGACCATTCTTGGTTAATTTGATAATCCGGTTTATTTTAAATTATACTCAATCCAGCTATAAGCTATTAAGGATATTGAAATGGCACAAAAGGCCTTGTCACGAGGACAGTTTTGGATTTATAATCCATGATCTTATAGGATCGAGGCATTAAGGTTCGAACGTAGTTCATTACCTTTCCTGACAGAGAGTCAAAGACTGTAACTGTCTTTTATCTTTTAGGATAATAGATATGGCCCGTAGGCATTTCATCACTCTAGGGATGTTTATGATATGATCATCTTGTCTGATGATATTAGTCAAGATCGCATTGATCATACAGACTATTATGCTTGGACGTAGTCCAACATCTTTAGACAGGGGGTCAAAGACCACCACTGTCGTTGTCTTATCGGACAACAAGTTTAGCCCGTAGGCACTTCATCACTAATGGATGTTTCTAATATGATCATCTTTATTTGATGGTTTAAGCCATGATTTCTAAATCACTAGGCTAGATAAGGGGTTGGAATTTCCTAATATAAAGATGACAAGTGGGATTTTATCGCATCACTGTTGACATGAGTGTTAACATGTTTTCAGATGTTAACAAGAATCTGAATCTCTTTAAACAGGTTTTACCATCATAGCTAGGTCTTTAATGACATTCCAGCTAGGTTATACCCTTTAAGATTCTTTTTAATATATACACCGATAGATCAATTATGAAAAGGAATAATAATTTGATTTATTTCATATATTATATTCATATATAATGATAAAAATGAAATTTTGATAAAATATTCCAATGATTCTTAAAGGAAGTACAGAATTGCCCTAAGCAGGACTTAAAAGAAATAATGTTGTCCATGAAGGGACTAGAAAATAAATATGTCCTTATAAGGACTATCAAGGAAACGAATTTCAACAAAAGGAGTTTTCTTCTTCACTTTATTTCTGAATGTTTTCTCCTTGGGTGCACGTTTATCCTAGCCGCGGTACGAAGTTCGGCATTTCTAGGCTTCGGCTGTGGAGAATTTTTCATTACGGCTCCTTTACTTGGCGACATATTCAAAATATGTAAAATCGGATACAATATTTTTCAGATTAGGGTTGAGAGTATTCCTATGTTAAGTCTAGATTCAGAAGGTCTAAGGAATGTGCTACTGTGTCATTGAGATTAAACACAAAAAGGCTAGTGTTTAATTCACTCAATGTTGGCTTTGATACCAACCTGTCACACCCCGATATTTCCACGTATTACCGGTGGGTCCGGTGGGGAGTATCGTGACGTAGTCGATATCATCATAGTCAAATAACACAATTTAAAATGCACAGCGGAAGCAAAAGATAAATATATTACAAACCGATTCAAAAGTAACATCAATTATTACAAACGGATTGTAAGCTGGATCCACAGGCGGATCTTAAAACATAAACATTGTTCAACAGACTTTAGACGCCAAGAACTTGCAAGATTCCCTATTAACGCCCTGAGCTTCCAGCCAATTAGGGTTCAGTACCTGTCACTTAACCTTTTTGGAAAATACGTCAGTTTACACTGGTAAACACAATTAACCGACTCATTTTAAAAAGAGTTTAAGAAAATTGATTTAGATGCACCAGGCACAAAAATATCTTTTATAACTTGGGACAATTATATAAGAATAATCTTGTATACAGATTTACATGTTCGTTATACGTTCAGGGCCCGATGTAGAAACCGAGTCAAGATTAACAGACACGCCACAAGTATAGGCCCACAAGAGAGTGAGATACCGTTTCCCTTATGCAACTGTCAGGTGTATGCCTACACCCCGTGCTTAAGACGTGGCCATTTTATTATAATGATGCCAAGGATATCCGGGACATTGTCATTAACCCCTAAAGGCTTTTATTTCAAACAATACAGATTAAAACGGGTTACCTCAATAATTTAATCACAATACGATTAAACATTCAATACCCGACCAAGCGGTATTATTATAATACCGTATCCCAAGCCCGTATAGGGAAAATAAGTTAAAAGTATTTACCTGAGCTAGCAATGCAATTTATACTCAGCCGTATATTCTAATCAGCAAGCACAAGTACCTTTACTGGGGCTCTTAATCTGGAACGAAGGTTTTATTAACCTCTTAGATTCCTAACAGGTCTTTATTTAAGTCGTAACTTAGACCGGTTAGTTTTAAAGAAAGATACGGTTCAAAACGCATGATTAAGCGAAGACCGGATTAGAATGTGTTTTAGCCGTGACAAGTTTGAAGACTTCTATAATATGGGTAAACTAAACACATTCTGGATTTTGAGGTGAAAAAGACAAGGGTTGACCCGTTTCGGTTAATTTATGAAAACTAGTTACATAAACCGAACCGAACGTGAAAAACACATAACGGGTAACCAAATGAGTCATGAACAGGTTTCCTAAGTTAATATGCTTTTAAATATGTTGTGATATCAGTAGGATACCTTCCATTATGCCCAAAACGAGTTTAATCCCAAATTAAGCCCCGTAGGGGTATTTTGGTCATTTTAAAGATGATAAAAGAGATTAAATAAAATTCTGAGGTTCGGGTCTGAAGTAATCAGTAAAACTACTTAATTTAATAGGTTATATCAGTTGGTGATAAGTCTTATATGACAAGAATGGTTTTAACCCATACTATGTGTTTAATACGCGTAAAAAGTCGTTTTAAGCGATTTCCGGGTTATAACAGGAAATCTGAGTTTTCTGATCAGGTTATAAAGTTCAAAATACTTCATTTATCATATAAAATCAGTAGCCAAAGATTTGGTATCAAATTGTTATGTAAAACTAATTTTATAAGCAAAAAGGGTATAATCGGTAATAACCGAATCACGACGATAACCCTATGTTATGATCAGTTTAAAAATAATTAAAAATCTTCAAAAATCCCAAAATATTATATTACATCAGTGGGTAAAAGGTTTGGTGTCAAAATTGGGTTTAGATAGGCTTTATGCTAATTACGCCGTTTAATTAATAAAAGCCTTCTAATTACGCTATTGAGCATAACTCCTAATCTAGTCCTCAAACCGATGTGAAAATTTAGGGACATGTTTAATAATCAGTAACAACGATTATTTTCCTCTCGCATTTCCAAAATTCTCGTTTTATGGTCAAAAGGGCATTATAGTCAACATTAAGCAATTAACGGAAAAGTGTAAACGAATCGGACAATCAACGATTCAATCACAAAGGGTTGTACTATCATGTAACCCGGTCCTAATGAAGCTCTAAGGCATTTCTAAATCATGCTAATATGGGTCAGAACTGAAAGTCAAAGCAATGGTCGATTTATGCGACTTTCGGTTCCGAACCGGTCCTAAACTGAAAATTGTCGGGTCGGACATGCTTAGACATGTTCTTGCATTGATTACCAAGTTATATGAGTGGTAAAACAGGTTACACGTCTTCTACATTGCTAAAAGCGTGTTAGTTTGAAAATTAAGTTTCTGTTGACTTTTTCGGAATAAGTTTGACCCGACATTTAACCTAGTTAGAGTGGAAATCAGATGGTGCCCTTTTAAGGGTTTATTTCCCACATAATTACCAAGTTATAACTACTTTCAATTCGACTAATCACTGGACCATTAGTGATTAATCGATAAGTCAAACCTTAATCACGACGGTTTGACTTTTAAGCTATAAACTAAGCAAAACACGATTAAGGAAGGTTAAGAATACTTACCAAGGTCCTAAGCACAACTACTGATCACTAGGAATGAGTCTTGAGCTCCAAGAACCTCCAGAAACCAAGTTGTGAAGTTTTCAAATGAATGTGATCAAATGTTGCAACAATGGTTTCTTATATAGGAGTTCTTGATGCCTTTAGATCATTACAAGCAAGTCCACAAGTGTTATGGGATCATCCCAAGTGTCCCTAGGTCCTTCTAAATCATTAAACAAGCCCCTAGAATCAAGAAATGGTGAATTGAGGCGGTGTAACAGGCTGAAACCGGCAGCTGTGAAGTTTTTCTGTTACTGGGCATGGCTTACGGACCGTAAGGGTCCAGCCATACGGTCCGTAAGGATCAGGCCAGCTCACCAGAACTTTTAAAAGTTGACATATTTGGCCCCTGGTCCTCCCAAACTTGATTTTAACATGTTTTCTTGCACTTGTAACCCCCAAACTTGACTTTTAAGGACTCCAAGTCATAAACCAACTTTGTTAAATTTCAACGTTGACGCTTTTAACCCCTCGTATACGAATATTGTCATAACTTTCTCATACTTTATCGGAACCTTGTGAAATTTTAATCACTTATTCTAGTGAGCATAATTAATCATTACAAAGCTTCGGGTTTGAAAAAAAAGGTCACTCAGAGGTATACTTTAAACATGTTGACGCATTTAACCCCTATAGTTTGTAATTCCTTACTTTCTTTCACAATTAGCTTCGTATGATCCATGATTTATCCGTTTAAGGGTATAAACATCATGTGGGGCTATTGTGAAGTATATTTATTCATTGTTGACACTCTGAATCCTTTTATACACACAGATTCCTAGTTCGTCAACTTTAGTCCCTCAAAGTAAATTCTTTACATGTTTAAAGTCCGTGACACGTGTCGATATATTATTGGACATGAATTTTCGAGGTGTTACAATTCAAAGCATTACCGAATAACACATAACAGTCATTCCAACTTATACAAATCCACACTAAACATGTATGTTTCCTTACAGCATTTGACAGTTAGGTGTGCTACTCGTAAAAACCAATTCATGTTTCCTCATACTATCATTAACAAGTAGTAATATGATTTCATTAACATAGTCATTCATCATCACATTCAAACTCAGGCCATTGTTCCTTTTGTTTACGGCGAAGAGTCCCCCTTGACGAAGAATCAAACTTCGTCGAGGGTACCTGTGACGAAACTCCTTAATGTTCGTCGTGAACTTGTTCGGCGAAGAATCAATTGTTCACCATAACCCTGTCGACGAAGAATCCATTCTTCATCGACATGGAAACTTCGTCGAGGAGGTAATTTTGTCACTATGTTTACAGTTCTCCAGGATCATAACCCTAGACATGACAGTTTCATAACATCGCCCAATCCAACCGAACAACAATATCATGAACCCTTAACTTATCAATCACCAACATCAAACCTAGTCATGAACTCTAGATTACCAGATCTTTCTCATGCGCGTATCCGTATCACGTCTTCATTTGATATTCATAAACAACAGGTAACATAATATTCAAACAACAAACAGAATCATCGACTCTGTGCAGTGATCATGAATGAATACAAGACATAGAATTCTCATCCTGCATGTTGTAGTTTAATTGATTAATCAATAAACTATCAAAACCCTAATTAGCACAACATAAAAGTATGGTTTCTAACGAATCCCTATATCCACAATAGATCACAATCATCACAAAACAATCAAACAATGAAACAAGCAGGTCTAGTCGGATAATCACATACTAACCGGTTGCAAGATGAGACTTGGAAGCACTTCGAGAGGGATAAGGGTTGCCGCCGAGTGCAAGGGAGGGGAAGGAGAGTCTAGGGTTTCGCTGGTTGTGATCTTACGTAAAGATATGCGAACACAGAACATATAGCCAGGTAGGTTGAGCCTCGCTTGGGCCAAAAGCCCATACGACGAATCATACTTTTGACGAAGAAGTATTCTTCGTCGTGAGGTGGTGACGAAAATCCAATGGTTCGTCGAGCAGAGGTGATGACGAAGATTAATACTTCGTCGAGTAAGGATTGTGACGAAGATCCTATCTTCGTCGGGTAAGGTTTCGTCGAAGTGAAGTTGGTTAAGGACATAACATAAACTAATCCTGAGTTTTATTAACAATCACACATAACACTACCTTAATCATAGGGAAAATGCTACATAAATGTAACCAAGTTTGCCTAGTGTTCCAATTAAGTCATCCAAACTTTATTTGTCTCATTAAAGTAACTAAAATTTAGTTTAGTATTCTAATAATGTGTAATTACCAGGTCACCAGGTTACTATTTTTTTTTATTTTTTCTTAATGCTTATTTATATACTATTCATATTAGGAAAACAATATTTTCAATTTCAAAATCATCTAGAGATCAATTATTTTTTATCAACCACCTGTTCCAAATCTTCTATTTCCCAAAAAAACAAATCCATTCGTCTTTCTTTTGGATTAATCACCTGTTCCAAATCTTCCTACACCATAATTGTTTGGAATAATTTGCTGATGATTAAAAAAAGGGGTTTGAGGGTTTGATAAATAAAATCAAGAAAGGGGTTTGGGGATTTGATGAATATAAGTTGGGATCTTAATAAGAACAGATTAGGGAAGAGCAAATACCGATCCCGTCCCGATACCGATAATCTCGATCCTGAAATTTCATGAATACTTGATACCGATACCGAAACATGTCGGTTCGGTACGGTATTGGTATTTTGAGGGTAAAAGTCGGTATTTTACCGATACCGTACCGATACCGAAAAACCAAAATGTGGATACCGTTTCCGATACCAAAACATGTCGGGATCGGGATTATGGTATCGGGATCGGGATGGGATCGGTATTTTATACCATTTGCTCATGCCTAGAACAGATGAAGTTAAAATGGATTGGAGATCTAATGAATCAAATTAAGAAATGGGTTTGTGAATTTGATTAATAGAAAAATAGGTTTTTAACAATAACAGTTGAAAATTACTAATGTGTTGGGTGTCGTTGAATTAAAAATAGGTTTAACAAAAAATATTACATATTTCATTAAAAAATTAATGAAATATGACACATCATCATTGGTAACCTGATAAATACATAGTATTAGAACAATAAATGAAACTTTAATGACTTTAGTGATACAAAAAAAAGTTCCAGTGACTTAATTGAAACAGTCTGCAAACTTGGTTATATTTCTACGAAGTTACCCCTTAATCATATAGCAAACATGCACAAGTTATAACGCAAACAAATTACGAAAACAGAACTATAAACAAGTAACGTGTCGAAAAAAGACCTTAAAAACTCGGGTTGTCACATTCACCTTTTTTGGCACCCAATAATAAACGCCACATTGGAGGTGTCTTGATTATCACCGTCCCAATTCTTTAAATTAATCAATTAGCTCATCCCACCCAAATTCTTATTGTGGTTTATTTTTAGCATTCGTTGGAAGTGGAACAAATACATACATATTTCACTCGCAATTATATAGTTATCTGAAGGTTTTGATATAATCCACCAGCTCACCTCTACCCAAATCCGGTCTCCATATAGTTTTTATTTTATTTTTTTTTTAATTTTTTTTACCATTAGTTCGAATTGAAACAAGTACGGCCATTTTTTTATTCACAAACATGCTTATGTGAAAATCTTTGAAATAATCCGTTAGCTCATTTCCACACCCAAATTCTCCTCTGATTGTTTTTTACTACTAGTTGAAAGTGGAACAAATATTAACATTTTTTTATTTGCATATATGGTTATGTGAGAGTTGAATGGGTCTACCGTTAAATGGGTATAACCCAAAAGACTGGCTAAAGAGAAAAACTGTTAATGAGTCAATGGTGCACTATGTATATTCTTAACGTATCACAAAGTTACTGGTATCCACATCATTTGATACCTCTATGATCCGGATTCTTTTAATCACTCTCTGGTTCCACTCCTAATGATGGGGTAACCTCCTCAGGCTCTGAAGATCACTTATAAAACACATATTTCTATATTTAGATTTTTTTGCATAAATAGGTGGTTTCACATGCAAAATCGTATATATTCACTAGTAAGTAGATTCTTATTTGTGAAATAATAATAGTTTAAACCCGAGGGACTTAATATTAATCAGATTATTATTAAGATGATTATAATTGTATAATCTTAAAGGGCCTTAGTGTAAGATTGAGTTTTATAAAAGGACGATTAAGGTGAAAACCCTATATAGACTTTTATAAAAAATACAAAACCCTAGCCACCCTCCTAAGCTTGGCCGCCACCCACTTGCCATCGACCAAGCATCACCGCCACCTTCTTCTTGGCCGGTTCTACTCTCGGGTATCTTGTGCTCGGTTGTGAACTTCCTACTAGCGAGGATTCGTTGTAACCCGCGTGTTACAGTTCCGGTGTAGTCGTCAAAGGTTGATTACTAAAACCCTCTATGGTTGTTTATTCCTTTTATTTGTTTATACGCGTACAACTTTGATCCTGATTGGGAATATTTATTAATCGGATTAATAAATCAAACTTATATAATCGGCTCTTGGTAAATTATATAAACCGCTTCCGCTATTATTTTGATACGCTGATTCCCATCAGTGGTATCAGAGCCACGGTTACACGCGTATAGATGGTAAAGTTATAATTTTGATCTATGTTTATTTTTTCAAAAAAATATTTGTTTTGACAAAAGATCAAAAGCTTTTGGTTGTCTATGGATTGTGATGTGAATCGAGCCCTTGGTTATGACCTTTGTCATGGTTGTGTTGGTTATGGTTTTATTTTGATTTGTTTTTTTTTCGGATATTGGATCCGATGTAATAGATAGGATTAGAATAGATTTGGTTTTATTGTATTTTCAAATTTATTATTGTAATCCTTCGAGTACAAGATCAAGATCAAGATAAATGGCGAACAGGTACCATGAAAATAGAGATCGCGGGTCAAGTGGGAGCTTTCAAAAATTAGCTTTTGAAACCCTTTTGACTAGTTCGTTTCGTTTCTGGCTAAAACGAAACGGCAAACCTATTAGGGGCTCGATTCGATTTTATTATTGTGTTTTGTGGTTGTGTTTTATTTATTGTAAATAATCTAGATAACCCAAAATAAATAAATTTTTCACAATCAAGACAACGGTTTTATTAAAACAAGTTTTATAAAACTGAAAAGTATACTTAATAAAAGGTTTTTATTAATATTTAAAACAAGATCATTCGCGGTAAAACGACCGACATAGTTTAATAGGGTATTTAAAACTATATCGTGATTTTATAAACTATTGTGTAACTCACCTCATGCTACGAGTTATTCAAAATATTTTTGGTAAATATTAAAATAAATCCCAAATTTCAAATTGATGTTTTATGCCACCCTTAACGAGTTAACACTTCATTCTAAAGCGAACCCAAATGTTAGTGCTATACCCTGCATCTGGGCGTCCATCATGAAAGAAGGTAATCATCGCGTTTCTTGTGTAACATAGGCCGGTGTTATAGTTAACAATAAAGGGCAAAACGTTTCTTGTTCATCAAGTGGGCATAGTTGGGGTTAAACATACATCGTTTTAAGCGATAAGCCCTAATGGAGAGTTGTGTAGTGGACACAATTAACAATCGTTATTTACCTACATAATCATACCAGTGGATAGTGCTTAAGCCAATTCACTGTCATATGAAGAATCGGGATCTCATCTTAATTAAAATTTTATTTTTGGGTCATAAAATTAAATTAAGATATTAAAAACATAAAATACTAATTAATTAATTTTGAATTTTGTAGATGTTAACTGAAAACAATTCCTCCCAATTCTCTCTCAAGTCTATCTTAGAGAAGGACAAACTTAACCATTCCAACTTCATGGACTGGCACCGCAACTTGAAAATTGTTCTCAAGGCGGAGAACAAACTGTATGTTCTTGAAACGCCAGTCCCTGATGAACCCATAAATAAGCAAACTGTTATATATAGAAACTATGCAAAGCACTTTGATGACTATATGAAAGTCTCATGTTTAATGTTAGCATCCATGATTCCTGAACTTCAAAGGACCATGGATGACAAGATGGCATATGAGATGAATGAGCACCTGGTTGAAATGTTCCAACAGAAGGCTTGTCATGAGAGGTTTAATATGATGAGATCACTCATAACCACTTATATGTAAGATGGTACATCAGTTAGCGCTCATGTGCTAAAAATGAAGGCGTATGTTGATTACTTGGCTCGTCTGGAATCCCCCTTGAGTGATGAATTAGCTGGGGATATCATCCTCAACTCATTGCCTAAGTCATATAATCAGTTCACTATGAACTACAATATGAATGGGATGGAGAAGACACTTGCAGAGCTGCATCAGATGCTCAAAACTGCTGAGGTGAATATACCCAGCAAGGCTGCACCAGTGCGGATGATCAAGGAGGGTCATGTTAAGAAACCTAACACCAAGAAAATGGGTAATCAGGGCAAAGGGAAGGGCAAAGGAAAATTAGTTGCAAATAAGAAGCCTCATAAGGATGCCAAGTGTTTTCATTGTAATGAAATTGGGCACTGGAAGAGGAACTATGCTAGGTATTTAGCTGAACTGAAGCAAGCCAAGGCTTCATGAGGAGAGTCCTCAGGTATATATGTTATTGAAATCTTTTCTTATTCTGGCAAAACATGGGTGTTTGACACAGGATGTGGTTTTCACATTTGTAATGCTTTGCAGGGACTAAGAAAGATTAAGAAGCTAAAACAAGGCGACTTGGAGGTCCATGTTGGCAATGGACAAAGAGTTGCTGTGAAGGCGATTGGAGAATATGTTCTTTTACCTCCTTCTGGTTTAGAACTTGTTTTGAACAATGTTTATTTTATTCCTAGTGTTACTAGAAATATTGTTTCGATTTCTGCTTTGCGTGGACAAGGTTTCAATTATCGTTTTAATGGTGAATTTATTTCTGCTTATTTTAATGATGTTTTTTACTTTGATGCAAAACCAAACAATGGAATCTATGAGATAGAAATCCAAAACAATAACATATTATGCAACATCTCCCATAAACGTAATAAGTTGGACTTTAACGATACGTTTATGTGGCGTTGTAGAATTTGTCACATAAGCGAGAACCGTGTTAAACAACTTAAAACCACAAGAATCTTAGATTCTAAGTGTTCGGAAACTTTTGGCAAATGCGAATCATGTTTAAGTGGAAAGTTAACAAAAGCACCTTTTTCAAAAGTTGGAGAAAGAGCTAATGATGTGTTGGGACTTGTACATACAAATGTATGTGGTCCATTCAGAACAATGTCAAGACATGGAGAAAGATACTTTGTTACATTTACTAATGATTTCAGTAGATATGGTTATGTTTATCTTATGAAGCATAAACATGAGACATTTGAAAAGTTCAAGGAGTACTTAAATGAAGTAGAGAATCAGCTAAATAACACTATTAAGATGCTTCGATCAGATCGAGGCAATGAATATCTTACTCAGGAGTTCATCCACCATATATAGGATTGTGGAATAGTTTCATAGCTCACTCCACCTGGAACGCCACAACATAATGGTGTGTCTGAACGGAGAAATCAAACTCTATTAGATATGGTTCGATCAATGATGTGTCGAACAACCCTCCCACGCTCCTTTTGGAGTTATGCTCTGGAAACTACGGCAAAACTTGTGAATATAGCTCCAACGAAGAAGGTTGACAAAACGCCTTATGAGATATGGCATGGAAAGAAACCAAAAGTCTCCTTTCTCAAGGTCTAGGGATGTAACGCTTATGTCACTCTAGAATCTTCGGATAAACTAGATCCCAGAGGCGAAAAAGTGGTTTTCATCGGAAACGCTAAAAGGATCGGTTACCTTTTCTACCATCCCACTGAAAATAAGATTTTGACTAAACGCAGTGGCATTTTCTTGGAGGAAGAGCTTCTGGCACGAGGGATTGGAGAAAACCATGTGGATCTTGAAGAAATTATAGAATCT
The DNA here is from genome assembly GCA_030545235.1 of Helianthus tuberosus. Taxonomy (NCBI): domain Eukaryota; kingdom Viridiplantae; phylum Streptophyta; class Magnoliopsida; order Asterales; family Asteraceae; genus Helianthus; species Helianthus tuberosus. The sequence goes on from CM060441.1 coordinate 206,008,551, forward strand.
CAAGTGACTGAACCAGTTGTTCAGACAGAACCAGAAGTAACTGATCTAGTTGTTGAAGTTGAGCCTGAGAGGACTCAAGAAACAACAAAAACACCAAGTGTTCGAAGAAGTATTAGGGATCATCGTGCACCTGAAAGGTATGATGATATCTTCATGATTGATGAAGTTGAACCTGCTACTTACAAAGCTGCAATGTTGGATTCAGAATCCAAGAAATGGCAAGAAGCCATGAATGCAGAGATGCAATCCATGTATGATAACCAAGTCTGGGATTTGGTTGATCTTCCTACTGAAGGACGGACTGTAGGAAACAAATGGATCTTCAAGAAGAAGACCGACATGGATGGAAATGTGCAAACCTACAAAGTAAGGCTTGTAGCGAAAGGGTTCACTCAGACTCAAGGAATTGATTTTGAGGAAACTTTCTCGCCAGTAGCTATGCTTAAGTCTATTAGAATTCTACTTCCCATTGTTGCATTTATGACTATGAGATATGGCAAATGGATGTCAAGGCCGCGTTCCTTAATGAACACTTACTTGAAGATGTCTATATGGTTCAATCTGAAGGTTTTGTCGATCCAAATAATCCTAATAAGGTGTGCAAGCTAAATAAATCCATCTATGGATTAAAGCAAGCATCTCGCAGCTGGAATCTCTGTTTTGATCAGAAAATTAAAGAGTTTGGCTTCATTAAAAATGAAGATGAACCGTGTGTTTACAAGAAATCTAGTGGGAGCTATATCACTTTTCTAATTCTGTATGTAGATGACATACTAATCATTGGAAACAATATGCCTATGCTAAAAGATGTTAAGGCTTGGTTGGGAAAATGTTTCGCAATGAAAGATCTTGGTGAAGCCGCTTATATTCTGGGAATAAAGATTTACAGAGATAGATCAAAGAGGTTATTAGGTTTAAGTCAAAGTACATATATTGATAAGGTCATATGACGCTTCTCAATGCAAGACTCAAAAAGGGGGCTCTTGCCCATGGCACATGGAACCATTCTTAATAGCGAGCAGTGTGCTAAGACCGAAGAGGAAAAGAAGAAAATGGAAAAAGTTCCATATGCATCTGCTATCGGTTCCATCATGTACGCCATGTTATATACTAGACCTGATGTCTCGTATGCTCTTAGCATGACGAGTAGATATCAACAGAATCCAGGAGAGAGTCACTGGGCTGCAGTGAAGAACATTCTTAAGTACTTAAGAAGGACTAAGGACATGTTCTTAATATATGGAGGACTAGATGAGGAGCTGTCAGTTAAGTGTTATACTGATGCAAGTTTCTAGACTGATCGTGACGATTCAAGATCACAGACGGGATATGTTTTCATTCTGAATGGTGGGGCTGTTACTTGGAAAAGCTCGAAGCAAAGTGTGGTTGCTCAATCCACCTGTGAATCAGAATACAATGCTGCATCAGATGCTGCTAAGGAGGCTGCCTGGATGAAGAAGTTCATTACTGATCTCGACATTGTGCCTAGCATAAAGAAACCGATCGAGATGCTGTGTGACAATACTGGTGCCATTACTCTTGCAAAGGAACCAAGGTCGCATCAAAAAACAAGGAACATACTTAGAAAATTCCACTATATTAGAGAGATAATATAGCGTGGAGACATCGTAATAAGCAAAGTTCATACGGATCTAAATCTGGCTGACCCTTTTTCTAAGCCTCTACCTCAAGCTAAACATGAGGAGCATTCTGGAAAAATAGGGCTTAGATTTGCTAGACAGTGGGCATGATCTGTAGTTAGTATTGGTGTTTTAATTTTGAACTACAACAGTTACATTGAAATAGTTATTTGATGTATTGGTTAAATGCAAGTTTAATTATTTTGTAACTGTGGTCGTTATTTGTATGTTTATATCCTTGAATAAGCGTATTCTAAAATATCCGTAGTCGATCAAACTACATGGGAATAAATTTGAATGTAAAACTATTGTGAATTGAGATGATTGTATTCATGAGATGAATAATTCAAGAGTTTGAGAATCAAAATTCACAGATATCACTAGGGAATGATATTGGATGTGACTCGCTTCAAAACGATCTCCATGGATCAAAGTCATGAGATGTTTTGATATTGATATGTTCAATCTGTCCTTTTTCCTTAGGCACATATTAAACTACATTGATCAAGGACAATCTTTGATGTTATCTAACACTGCCCTGAAACATGGGTAGTAATCCAGGTAGCGTTGGGAGAAATCCAAGGTTAAGTGGGAGTCGTATGATGCTGATGGAATTCTGTACTTCTATAGGATTAGAAGTTTAGACATTCTGGCGCCCTCGTTAACTCAAACTGGAATAAATGCGTGGCCACGCTCGGACTACAAGTAGTTCATTAGACCACATTGAATTAAAGACGAGAACAGAGAATGGTTGATCACTATAATCCATGTCTTTTGATCAACGAATGTTCTATATAGAAGGGACTTATTGATAGAATTATCAGGGCTATAGTATTTGGTTAAGTAAAGTGTTACTTGAACTCAAAGAACTAGTTGACGACTGTAAAGTGTCATGCCGTGTTAAGAGCAGTGTGATGCAGTTAGGCATCCAACTCTGCACACGTTGACTCATTTAATTAAAATCGTCCAAGTGGGAGATTGTTGGATATATGTATGTCTGACCGTAACTAAAGTCAACGTGACTAACTCGGTACGATCTGAAGAGTTACACGTTGGTACATGAATCGTATATGTTCACGAGTAAGTAGATTATTATTTGTGAAATAATAATAGTTTAAACCCGAGGGACTTAATATTAATTAGATTATTATTAAGAGGATTATAATTGTATAATCTTAAAGGGCCTTAGTGTAAGATTGAGTTTTATAAAAGGATGATTAAGGTGGAAACCCTGTATAGACTTTTATAAAAAAACACAAAACCCTAGCCACCCTCCTAAGCATGGCCGCTACCCACTTGTCGTCGACCAAGCATCGCCGCCGCTTTCTTCTTGGCCGGTTCTACTCTCGGGTATCTTGTGCTCGGTTGTGAACTTCCTACTAGCCAGGATTCGTTGTAACCCGCATGTTACAGTTCCGGTGTAGTCGTCAAAGGTTGATTACTAAAACCCTCTATGGTTGTTTATTCCTTTTATTTGTTTATACGCGTATAACCTTGATCCTAATTGGGAATATTTATTAATCGGATTAATAAATCAAACTTATATAATCGGCTCTTGGTAAATTATATAAACCGCTTCCGCTATTATTTTGATACACTGATTCCCATCATATAGGGTTATGTGAGAGTTGAATGGGTCTACTGTTAAATGTGTATAACCCAAAAGACTGGCTAAAAAGAATAATGAGTCAATGGTGCACTATGTATATTCTTAACGTATCACAAAGTTATTGGTATCTACATCATTTGATACCTCTATGAACCGGATTCTTTTGACCACTCTCTGGTTCCGCCCCTAATGATGGGGTAACCTCCCCAGGCTCTGAAGATCACTTATAAAACACCTATTTCTCTATTTAGAACTTTTTTGCATAAATAGGTGGTTTTACATGCAAAAGAGTGCTTATAGGTGGTCAACAAAATTGTTTTCAAATATAGGTAGGTCGCATTATCAAACAACGATTGCACATAGTCTGAAAAAATACTGGGAAAGCTGCAATAATGTTAGGGTCGCTGTTTGGCTTCACCATCTTATAAAAAGGTCGCTATTTCAGTTATATATGTAACAAAGATCGCTGTTTGGGATTAAAATGTATAAAAAGGTCGTTGTTTCATCTTAGAATGTAATAATAGGTCGCTGTTTCTGATAAATATGTAAAAGAAGATCGCTGTTTGGGATTAAAATCTAAACAAAGGTCGATGTTTCAGATAAATATGTAAACGAAGATCGCTGTTTGGGATTAAAATCTAAACAAAGATCGCTGATTGAACCAGAATATTATCATAGGTCGTTGTTTGATCCAGAATAGTAATAAAGTTGCTTTTCCACTACAGAGGCTCACATGTGACTTTATTTTGAACTTGTGGCCATTAAAAGACTGCAATATGCAGTAGAATCACGTGAACTTCTGAGGTCTTCCTCTTTCCGTAAGCTAGCATGCATTAAAACCCCTGCATTCTTACAATGCATGCAAGGAAAAGAGATTGGTGATATGACTACACCTTCAGAAATCAAATTCAGTATAATATTAAATCTGCTTGTGTAAGATTTACATACTATTTAGAGCTTAGGATTCGAAATATTGTACAGTAGCCTACAGTTGAAGCCAAATTTGAGCAGAAGATAGGTGCAAACATGATTAATTCAAAGAGTAGTCAAATCCTACAATTGTACATACATGGAGAGAAAAGTTCGTATGAAGATGAATATATACCAATGCACCCTTCATTTCAAAATTCTAAGAAACCCACCAAGAAACAATACTTTGCAAATACATTTTGTGACAACTTCGATCTGTTTAAAAAGAGTTTCTAATGTAATCCTGGTCCTCTTTGTGACACGTTGTTGTTTTTGCACAAGGATCACCGTGCGTTCCAGGTTTTCAAGCATCCGGAAAATTACCGTAAACCAATAAATATTAAACGATCAAAACGTTCGTTCTAGAAGCATCTGAAACAACATCTTGTTTGACCACAGGTAGAAGTATTAATACGTGCAGCAGGATTCGGTGGGATCCTGGACAGTGGGTACCAGTATATAGACCACGCGTTAATAAACGCGTTGGTTGAGTGGCGGAGGCCAGAAACCCACGTGTTTCACATTCCTTTTGGTGAAACGACTGTGACCTTACAGGATGTTAACATGCTGTGGGGCTACCAATAGAGGGGGTGCTTGTATGTGGGGCTGATAGTGCGATAACATTCGTTGGGGCAGCTTCGTTGTGCGAAAATCAGTTGGGGTTTACCCCGGTAGAAAATCATGTGAGGGGCAAAAGGGTTAGTCTGGTGCGTATTTTAGAAGAAATAAAGTCGGAGTTTTTCAGAAAACGACGCATCGGATGAAGAGTGCATTATTCGTGCACGCTTAATATTTTTTTTATTTGATAGGGTGCATGGTGTTACCTGATAATACGAACAACTTGGTATCTCTAAATTTTTTGGAGTTTCTAGAAGATTTGACTGCATGTTCGGGTGTTAGTTGGGGCAGTGCTGCATTATGCAGCCTTTACAGAAACCTTTGTAACGCTGCAGCACCTGATGCTGGAAGCGTTACCAGCCCAATGTCGATTTTACAAATATGGGCGTGGGAGAGGTTTCGTTGTTTTACTCCTGATATTGCTCCATTCCACTATAATGCGCCGTTACCTGCCCGGTATACTAAAGTTTAAAATTTAAAAATTATTTTTTCGGTATGTATACTATACTAAGTTAAGTTATTATTTACCTTTGTAGGTGGAAGGGGAGCCTAAGCTGTGTAGACATTCCGACACATTGCCTCAGAACATATAGATCTCAACTACAATTTATGAACGAGGCAATGATATGCTAATTAGTTGTAGACATATAAAAGTTATTCTGACCACGTTGCTAAAGTTTGAAATTTTTTTGTTTCAGTTTAATTGGAGACCGTACGACGTAGTTTTGGATAGACTCCCCGAGATATATAGGAGTGGTATGGGAATTTGGATAAGTTCTTTCCCTCTGTTATACTACGAGGTTGTAGAGTATCACTATTCGCAGCGCGTCATGAGACAGTTTGGCATGGTTCAGTGTATACCTACGCCAATTACCATAAATATTACTGAGCTTGCCAGGCTTCATTTGTTAAACTGGATCGGGAAAACCGGGTGGAACTGGAGATCTCGTCACGATCAGTATGTTCGTGGTTGGGACCTATGTCATGAAAACCTGGTAAACGGGGAATTCATCACATCTTATTCCGTTACCAATGATTATATGGCGTGGTATGTGCAGCATACGGTGTTATATTTGACGAACCCACGGTTACCACCAGTCCCTATGAGCGGCTTCCAAGATGAAGGAGCAAGGGTCTAAATGATGGTATATTTAACTTTAAAATTATGCTAGGTTACCTTTATTATTATTCAAGTTATTGTTAGATAAAAGTTAACTATTATTTTTTTTTCAGTCGGAGACGATGGGTGTAATACACCGGTCTCAAGATCTGGACTTCATTCAGGTGCGGTGTATCAGGCACTTGATATGTCAAATGTTCCAGATTACACACAATATCCGACTCATCTGACACAGGAGCCGGTGGACCTTGTTTCATACCCTCGCATACAGAGGTTAGGAAGGCCACGGCGTCGTGGACGTGGTGGTAGAAACATTCAAGAGATGGGGGCATCAAATTGGGGCAAGAACTACAAAACAGGGGGGATCCGGATCTGGTGTTAATGAAAATCAAAATTATGGTGGAAACTTTAGTGGTGCACAAAACGTTGGTAATACGTTTGACTACGTCAATCTAGCCGCAAACAATGAAAATGATAGTTGGCAGTCACTTTTGGCTACGGCATGCAACAACACACAGTATAACATAAACGACTTATTCGATTTCACCGAAAATCCTTTGGATAACAACAATCAGCTTGTGGACCCCCACATAAGTCAGCTGGGCTTTACTACCCCCGCGTCACTGGTCATGTCCTTTATGCCAAACAGCCAAACGGACTATCAGTACTTTGCTGATCACCAAAGTCATGAAGATCACCGGAGCCGGTATGAAAATCCTGAATCAAAGCCCTTAAACTGAGGCGATGACTTGAACCTAAACCTGTTTCCATGGAATGACCAGTAGTTAACTTTGAAAGAATGTAATATATTTTTACGTGAATATATTGTGTTATTTTGTTGTACTTAATGATGGGATATGTTTTACTATTATTTTATTGATAAATGATTTATAATATTAAAAAATAGTTGTAGTAAAAACGCAAAAAAATGTTTAAAGAAAATAGTAAATTGATAATTAATTCAACTTCCACCCATTATAAATACCCCCACCATCAAATATGACAACTCCACAAAAACCACACCCACATTTCTCAATTATGGCAAACCGAGGTGACAAGCAAGTAGCTGATGAACAAAACAATTCGCATCCTATCGAGAAAAAATCAAGTTCGATTCTAAACAAATTAAGATTGTTGGCCTATGCAATCAAGCCCGGAAGAACAGATGATATGAAAAGCCAAAAGTGGTTCTCAACAGTTGATCATAATAAGCAGTGCATGTCCTAGATTCTCCTCAATGACAGTGTTTATCTATCAGCTGATGATTCTAAGTGCTGATCTTCACAACAACTGTTAATTAAAGAACTGCTGATGTATAAAGACTGAAGTCCTAACAACTGCCATTTCTCAAGTGCTGATGAAGACTAAAGCACTGCTGACTCAATGTCTGATCACCCTTTGAAGAAAGCACTGATCTCCAACATCAGTGCTTAGGCAACAACAGTGGGAAGCTGCATCAGTGTTTATGTAATCAGTTGTTTATTGTATCAGTTGTCTGTATATCAGTGGTTAAAGTTTGTTAGTCTGTTAGATGTCACTATCTAGGTGACGTCAGCATTAGATGCTCAGTGGTTAGGATTGTACTATAAATAGAACAGTACCTGTACTGTTCTATTAGCTCTTTCTCACCATCATCTTGTACGAACTAACTGTGAGTTCAGGCTGAAGGGGAGTTTAGTGTTGCATGCATGCATAGTTGAACTTTGTAATTGATACAATCTTTCGACTAATGAAATCATGTTTGCTGAAAACTATTCTTCTATGATTGTGTTATAAAGTTTGCTTTTCATTTCCGCTGCACATCATTCTCTGATTCATCTTTCATTTTAGTTAAACAACACAATCAAAAGAAACTCAGATCCTAACAAATGGTATCAGAGCATAGGACAGTCAAATTCGATCTAACAATCAATTTGACATAAAAGTTCAGCTCAAATCCATTGATACTAAAAGTTGTTCGTGTCAGTTGAAAAAACAGAGTAAAAGGTAATCACGTACAAAGTTGATTATTCGAAAACTTTTGTAAAATCAACCAAGATGACATCACAATCACATGAACCTCATAACACTGAAACACTATTCAAGCCACCTATGCTTGTCAGATCCGAGTACAATATCTGGCAACGTAGGATGGGCCATGTGTTAGCTCAGCAAAACACCGGCTGCTGGAAGTCAGTCATCTTTGGACCACACGTTCCAATGGTGCCTAGTACTGAAGATCCCAAAAGCTTTATGCCTAAAAGCCCTGAAAACTACTTAGAACAAGATTTTCAAAAAATTGAATTAGATGCAAAGGCTTTTAGCATAGTAGCCTCAGCTCTTCCAAATGACATTTATGCTGGACTGTTACATTGTAACAGTGCCAAAGAGCTGTGGGATACTCTAAAAGAGCAGTTCGGAGGAACAGAAGAGGTTATCGAAAATAACATGGAGGTTTTCAATCAACAGTATGAAAGGTTTTACCATGTCAAAGGAGAATCATTAACACAACAGTTTGAACGTTTTAGTTGTCTCATTAGTGAACTTAAACTTGTTAATGTTGAATTTGCAAAATCAACTCTAAATAGTAGGTTTCTAAGATCACTACCTGACAAATGGGACACAATTGCTTTTGTGACTAGAAACTCTGTTCGATTCAAAGAATTAAGTCTGACCCAACTTCATGGTCGACTCCTCACTTATGAGAGAGAGTTGAACCAGAAAAAGAAGTTACAAGAATCAGGGAAGGTTGCTGATGATTACACCTTTGGTAACACAACACTTATGGGTCAAGAAGAATCTGGTAGTTGTAAGGATCAGAGTTATGACCATTACATTGACATAACTGCTGGTGGAGCTTTTAACAACTCTGATTCTTACTCACCCAACTATGCTTTTACAGCAAGTGGAGAAAACCAGAATTCTGATAACTTATCCTTTGAACTTAATGATCTCCAGCATTTTTATCCCACTGATCTGGAGGAAATGGACATATTGCATCAACTGGCACTGCTGAGTGTAAGAACCAGCAAGTTTTATAAGAGAACAGGAAGAAAATTTCTAGGGTTATATGGGAATCTAAAAGTGGGGTTGGATAAATCAAAATTAAAGTGCTACAAGTGTAACAGGCTAGGACACTTTGCTAGAGAATGTAGAAGCCAAAATAGTGGACCAATCATAACACATCCTAGCCCTAGACCTCAAAACACACAAAACACTGTGCACTATTCCCAATATACCCCTGCTGCTCATGTAAACACTGCTCATTATGCACACCCTGTAACACCTGTTCCAGTGCAATATGTTTAAGCCCCTGTCCCACAAATTCAGTATGTCTAAGCCCTAGTCTCTCCGGTCCAAATGCAACAACCTGCACCACAACATGCTGCACAAACATCTGCTCCAGCAGAGGCTAGTCAGCAAAGCTTCTTTACCCAAGGCTTTGTTGATTGGGGTAGCTTGCCTGATGAATTATCTGATGAAAATTTTGCTCTACTTGCTAAGAATGATGTTCCTTGTGATGAATTTTGTTTTGCAGCATCAGAGTCAATTCTAGAAGGGCTGGAAACTAAAGAAGGAGAATCCAGTGCTAAAATAGTGGATGAAATTGCTGAAGCAGTGGTTACTGCAGTTGTTGGTGAACAGCTATTAGAGAAGGAACCCAAACCACTGATAGAAACTCTTCCTGACCCATGGTGTAAAGATGAAGTGGAGAAGAACACCAGTGCTTGTGAAAATGTCTATGACTGTGCTATGATGGCTGCAACTAAGGTATCACCTCAGGTCTTGAAAAACCTATGTTTAGACAAATGCATCATAGCATTTGCTAATGTTAAAGAGGTGAATGAAAACCTTAGGGACAAAATTTTAAAAGATGAAGTACAATTTGAAAACTATTAAAGAACTGAAAAATAAATTGTTTGAAAAGGTTAATGAGATCTGCAGTCTTAAACATGAACACAACATAACCAAGGACCAACTTCAAGCCATGATAGAGAAATATCATGCTTGCAAAAAGGAGTTGGAATCCACTCAAATCACTTGTGAAAAATGGGTGGAATCCTGCAAAGGTTATGAGCTGATGTTAAAGAAATAGATCAAAAGCAATGTAAAATTTGGCATAGGTTTCAGGAAAAAATGACCAAGTTGAAAACACTGTTGTAAATGAGTCTGGGGCTGTTGAGATATTTCCAACAAACAAGGATGGTCAAGAAATTAAAATAACTGATAAAAATGGTAACAAAATCATTTTGGAAAGACCAGAGGGGTCATCAACCTTTGAGGAGATTGAAAAATATCAATTCAAACCCACCTGGTCAGATGAATGTGACATCCTTGAGAATTTCAAACCCATGGATTTTTCCACAGTTGAAGGTGTGAAAGCACCTAAGGACAAGGTCATTCCTCTTAAAGACATCCCAACAGTGGTTCAAAACTCTGTTGCAAAGGAAGTTGAAAAGAGGAAGAAAAGAGAAAAAGTTAAAAATATGTTTTGTGACTTTTGTGAAAAGAAAAATCATTCCACAAAGGATTGTTTTCACTTAAAAGCTTATGACATTAACAAAACAAGCATAATTGAGCCTGCACAAAATTGCATCTGTGGAAAAACCAATCACCTTACTCATGAGTGTGTGTACCTCAAAACTTTTAAGGTTAAAAGAAAGGAGTACACATCAAAAACACCTGTGAGTTCATCAAAACAACCCATCATGAAACAACAACCTTTTGTGCCTGTCCAAACAGCTGTGACAAAATAGCTGAACAAAAACTCTGCTCCAAGAGATGTGCAAGTGACAGATGCACCACCCTCGAATCAATACCAAAGAGGAAAATTTCAACCTCCATACCAAAAGGCCCCACATGTTTATGAGGCATACAAAAGGCCTTCTAAACCAAAAGTGAACAGACGTCCTTTTGGTTTTCAACATCTGACAGGAAATGGTCCACAACAGTGGTTAGAGAAATATGGTTCAAAAACTGTTCAAACCCCTGACCTAACCACTGTCCATGTTCCTAGACTTGAGACTGATTCTGTTGTAACCCCATCCAAAGCCTTATTGGCTTTGGAGACCCTTCTGAACTAATTGTTTACTTGATATGTAGGGAGCTTCTGCATGCTTAGATAGTCTTTGGTATGTAGATAGTGGAGGCTCCAGGCACATGACTGGATGTAGAGCCCTACTCAAAGAATTCAAAAATCATGGAGGGGGTGATATATCTTTTGGTAACAATTCTAAGGGAAATGTGTTGGGGTCTGGAACAGTTCAGTCAGGAAAAATCAAGTTTGAAAATGTCAATCTCATTAACTATAACACCTCGTAAAATCATGTCCAATAATGTGTTGACACGTGTCCCTAACCCTAATGAAGTCAAACGTTGACTATGAGGGACTAACTTTGTCAAAATCAAAAACTTTGAATGTGAGAGGACTGAAAGTGTCAACATGTTAAGTCTTACCTCTGAGTGACCTTTTAACAAACCCGGGGCTTCGTAATGTTCAAACATACTCTCGAGAATGCTTGATATTGATTATGAAAGGTTTTGATATCATTACATGATAAAATGGGCAAGATTGCAAGAAGAAGGGTTAAAAGCGTCAACAATAGAAACTAGTACCTTCGGTTGGTCTACCGACGAACCGGGAGCCTTAGAATATTTGTTCACACTCCCATGTATGCCTAAAATTGGTCTTAAGGGGTTAAAAGTGCAAATTATGAAAGTTATATTGAGTTTTAGAGCATAGGGACTAAAACTGCAACCTTTGGAAACTTATTTGAGGTCGTGGCGGCCCATGAAGGGCTAAGGCCTTGCCCGTCTTGGGTAGCCATACCCTCACCAGTTCGAAATTCTTGCTTGGTGGCCACTCCAAGCTGCCACAAACCACCAAAACGAAACCATGGGCTTCCCTGGTGTTTGTGACACATTAGGGGACACTTGTAGTGATCCCTTGAAGCCCCATAACACCTGGAAATCATCTAGCAACCCTCCAAACACTATATATAGGAGTGTTCTTCAACACTTTCATTTTCACCATTCCTTCTTTCTCTCTATCTTCTCAACATGGGAGTTCCTGAGCATATTGGGAGCACCCATTGAGTAATCTTCAGTCCCTAGGACCACTATAAGTGTTACTTTCGTGGCTAGTTATTTTATTTGGCTCTTAAAGCCAAAAAGGCAAGCGTTTACGATAAACGCTTTGACTTTTAGTTAGACCTTAAACGGTCAAGCCATTGTTCGCAACAAACATGGCTACGTGATCGTAATTAGGTAGGTGTTAATCCCTCAAAAGGGCACCTCCTAAGAATCACGTTTGTTTGGTCAATTGACGAGTCAACGTAATATTAATTTAAAAAGTCAACGGGTCAGTTTTTAAAATAATTGCGATATGAGTTTAGAAGTATTCTAAAATATGTTTTATCACTTAAACAACTCGGTAATAATTATTAGAACATGTGTAAACATGTTCGGCTCGTCAATTCCAGTTTTAGGGTCGGTTGCGCAACCAAAAGTCGCGTAGTTTGACTTCTACGTTGACTTTTGGTTATAAACCGAATTAGACTAGTATGCTACTGATTTTAGGTTCCGTTATGATTGTAATATATTGTAGTATAACCCCATAAGGTTATATTACACGATCGGACTAGGAATCTGAGTTTATGCGCATGTTCCGTTATTATGCCGTACTTTGACTATAATGCCCTTTTGTTTAAAAATGAGGTTTTAAAAGTAAATGAGCATGAAAATGAGTTATGTATTGATAAGTAAACATGTTTAGAATATTTTGATGTGTATAACCTGGTCATAAATTGATTTTACGCGTATAAGCGTAAACTATGCTTTTAAAAGGACTAAAATACCCTTATAAGTCTAAAATGAGTTTTAAACATAATTTTAGAATAAAAACTCATTACCTAATGATATAATATTATAATTAGGATTATTTGGGATGCTAAGTTAAGATTGTAAACTGAGTTTAACTTCAGTTTCGTGTACAATGCCGATAAATGACGATAATGCCCTTATGGCACATAAAATGGGTTTTAAGCGTAATATTCAAACCAAACATTTTGCTTACTGATATGTTATGATAAATAAAATATTTCAACTTTTTAAAGCTGTTCATAACATCAGCTTTCATAAACCTTCACATAAATCGTCATTTAACGACATTAACGCCGTTTAGGCGCGTAGTATGGTTTTAAACCATATTTATGGACCGAGACGTGTTACCTACTGATTTTAAAAACCATTTTAAATTTTTTCACAGTAGGTATAAGTTATGAACTCAGAATCCCAAATAAATTCTCAAACTATGTATGAAATGACTAAAATGCCCCTACGACGCATAGTTTGGTCTTAAAGCATAAACCACACATATATTTGATATCCTACTGATATGATATCTTAATTAAACCATTTTTACAGAATGTTTATGTCGCAACCCCTGATCCCTTATCTGTCCCGGGAACGGGTGGACGCGAACTCAGATTTTGGTGGTATCAGTTTGTTAATTTGGCAGCGGAAATTACATCAGGACCGTAGTTAGGAAATGTTTATCAGAGTAAAACCACCATTTTTGATATTAATAATTACATGGGTAAAACCCAAGTTTCTTATTACAACATGTTTTTAGGGATAAACCCTATTTTATTGAATTTAAAACATCATCTTTTAGGTAACTTTTATAGCCACATTTTTCCCAAGCCTTCAGTGCTCTCCAGCTGGCTTTTTACTAATTGGCTGTCACATTGTGTTACCTGAAACGCGTTTTAAAAACATTTGTCAGTGGGAAATACTGGTGAGTGAATCTCAGTTTAATCAAGAATTATTTTATCAATTAATACAGTATTGAGAGCGATCACATTGTTTATTTCTACACAATTACTCATTCAGTACTGTCAATCCCGACTGGTGGGTCATATTACACATTGGCTAACTCGTTGTCCAATGGTAACGTATTGTCGTCCCGACTTACTACTTACAGTGTAGTAAATTTTGTATACAAAACCCCAACATACCGGCAGTAATTGAAGAACTACAAAGACTCAATCACCGCTTAATCACATTATAAAGCATTAAGGTTTTGTAAAATATTACAAAAAGTTTAACAAAAATTGGATAAACTCACATTGCTATCTTAGACTTCGCGTAAGGGTTTCCTGGGATTAATCTATAATTTACACAAATGTACATAGGTTAGTATAATAACCCTGTGATTATATTAATGATACCCTCCCCGAGACGGTATTCCAACAACTACGTCGGGCAGCACCACGACAGTTGTTACGGAACCCTAAATCAATCGGGCAGCGTATCTAATACGAAACTGGGGTTATAATACTTACAACGGAGTAGAAACTCGCTAATTAGGGGGTATTAGACTTGAATATTATGCCTACTATTGAGAGAATTCGAGATACAGAAAAGAAAATGAACGATTTGAAATGAAATCCGATGGCCTGCTTATGTAGTGCTGATATCTGGTCCTCTCGCGGCCCGCGTAAAGGTAAGCAAGGGCTTACGCGACCTGCGTACTAGCCCGGGTAGGGTTTAGCGTGTCCGGGTCATCAGGTAGGTCCAACACGCACACACACACGTGGCGACACCGGAGCCCGCCTGAGTTTTAAGTTGACGCGGCCCGCGTAAGGGTTAAGGATCCTTTACGCGGCCCGCCTAAAACCAAAAATCATATTTTTAATTATTTTTATTAATATTTAGGGTATTTGGGGCCCGTTTTCACGTACGGGGTGTATTTTGGGACATATTGGGATATTTTAAAATATATTAGGGTGTCAGAAAATATTCAAGGGTGTCGGTTTTCTTTAGGGTTGTTACATCCTCCCCACCTTGTTTTAGAGCTCGTCCTCGAGATCTACTGGAACAAGTGCGGATATTTCCTTTGCATTTCTGATTCAAGCTCTCATGTGTACTCAGGTCCTCTTTTGGAGTCCCACTTTACTTTGACTAGAACTAGTCTTTTGTGCTTGAGATTCTTGATTTTCCTGTCTTCAATTTGTAGAGGCCTCTCTACAAATTTGAGTTGTTCATTTACCTCTATATCCTTAAGAGGTACCATTAGCGATTCATCAGCTAAGCATTTCTTGAGATTTGATACATGAAATACATCATGTATTCCTGCCATTTCCTCTGGCAGTTGTAGCTGATAGGCTACAGGTCCTATTCTTCTAATAATCTCAAAAGGTCCAATATACCTGGGGCTTAGCTTTCCTCTTTTGATAAATCTTACTACTCCTTTCCAAGGAGAGAATTTTAACAATATTTTATCTCCTACTTGGAATTCCAATGGTTTGCGTCGGTTATCAGCATAGCTCTTTTGTCGATCTCGTGCTGCTTTCAGTCGTTCCTTGACTTGAATAATCTTGTCGGTTGTTTCCTGCACTATCTCAGGTCCAGATAGTTGCTTTTCCCCAATTTCTGCCCAACAGACTGGGGTTCGGCACTTTCGTCCATAAAGTGCTTCGAATGGTGCAGCATTGATACTTGTGTGATAACTATTATTGTAAGAAAATTCTATTAAAGGTAAGTGATCATCCTAGTTACCTCCGAAATCAATTACACAAGCTCTAAGCATGTCTTCCATTGTGTGGATTGTCCTTTCGCTTTGTCCGTCTGTTTGAGGATGATAAGCTGTGCTTAGATTCAACTTGGTTCCCATGGCTTTTTGGAAACTTGACCAAAAATGAGAGGTAAAGCGGCTATCTCTATCAGAAACAATTGATAAAGGTATTCCATGTAAAGTAACAATTTCATTTACATATAATTTAGCTAGCTGTTCCATACTAAAAGTTTAGGAAATGAGCTGACTTGGTTAGCCTATCTACAATCACCCAGATTATATCATTTCCTTTCTTTGTTTTGGGTAATTTGGTAACAAAATCCATTGTTATAAATTCCCATTTCCACACTAGCATTTCTAACTGTTGTAGCAATCCTGAGGGTTTCTGGTGTTCAGCTTTGACTTGTAAACAGGTTAAACATTTAGAAACATAGGCTGCTATGTCCTTTTTCATTCCTATCCACCAGAAATTCTTTCTTAAATCTTGATACATCTTATCATTTCCTGGATGCATCGTATATTTAGACTTATGGGCTTCTTCTAATATATGATGACGTAGGTTTCCTAATTTAGGTATCCACATTCTCTTTTTATGGAATCTCTAGATTCCATCCGTTCCTTGTTCTAATTCTTTTATCATACCTTTTAGTTTTTCAGTATCATCCTTGATTACTGATTCTTGTGCTTCTCTTATTTGATCATTTAAATCTACTTGTAGATTTAATTTAAGAGAACGTACACTTTTTGGCTTTTCATGATACTTTCGGCTTAAAGCATCTGCCACTACATTTGCTTTTCCTGCGTGATACTGAATATCACAATCATAATCACTAAGAAATTCCATCCAGCGTCTTTGTCTCATATTCAACTCCTTTTGCTTGAAAACATACCTTAAACTCTTATGATCAGTGAATACAGTAAACTTACTACCGTACAGGTAATGCCTCCAAATTTTAAGAGCAAAAATTATAGCTCCTAATTCTAGATCATGGGTTGAATAATTCTCTTCATGATTCTTAAGTTGTCTAGATGCATATGCTATAACCTTTTGTCGTTGCATTAATACACATCCATAACCTAATTTGGAAGCGTTACAATAGACCACAAAGTTTTCAGTTCCTTCTTGTAATGCTAATATGGGTGCATAGGTTAATCTTTGCTTAAGGATTCTAAAGGCTTCTTCTTGTTTTAATCCCCATTCAAACTTAACAGATTTACAGGTTAGCTTAGTTAAGGGAATGGCTATTCTAGAAAAATCTTGAATAAATCTTCTATAATAACCGGCCAATCCTAAGAAACTTCTAACCTCGGTTGGTGATTCAGGGGTTTTTGTAACACCCCGAAAATATAAAAATTTATAATTTTAATTATAAGGTTTAAATAAACAAGAATATTATTTAACTAGGAAATTAAAACCTAGTTAACTACAAGTCTAGAAATAACTTGAAATAGGGTTAATATAACCAAACTATATATTGAACAAAAGTGGAGGGGCCTAAGTTATAAAGATTGAAATTACATTATTATTTTTAATAAAAACAAAACCAAACACCCCATTTTGGGATGTCTGGTCGTACAGAAGAAGCCAGGGGCGATTTCCCCACTCTCAAAACCCTAAACATCACTAAACTCTCAAATTGAAGGCTCAATCCAAGCTGAAATCGAAATTAAAGCATAGATTATTGATGCTCATCGCAAGAGGATTACAAGGTATGTAAAATTTGATGAAAACTCTCAACTCAAAATTCTCATGAAATTGGGATTATCTGAAATTTATGGTTGCATATTAGTTTTATGATGAATTAGGAACAATACAGTGTCTAGGGGCAAACCCTAGACCAATACAAGTTGAAATCATGTGAAATTTTAGTAAAATCTATGAACACCATTATAGGTGATTAGTGGGTTATGTAGATTTTAATGAACACTTGGAAATTGTGTTGTTCTAGTGTAATTTGACAATTGTGAAGTGATTTCAGAATCATAGAAGCTAATAATCTTGTAAAATGGTTGATTGATGTGAAATTAGGGCTAAGAGATAAGCTAGAGACTTGATATTTAATCATGTAAAAATCTGCCTTTAAGGTGTTTGTGAAAATGCCTCAAAGAAGGCTTAAAACTGAAATTCAAAGTTGAAAAGCATAATTATGATGTTTCGGCGTATTATGCGAAGTATGATTTAAAGAGAGTTCTAAACATCTTATAAATGAACTCTATAGGAAAGGACGCAGGAGCGTCAAGCGGACAAGCGGGTGGCGAATCACGTTTGAAGGGCCTACTTTGAAGGTATGTAACTTGACCCGTTACATCAAATAAATTGTTTTTAAACTATACATAGTCGCATTGTAGAATAGAAGTTGTGTTGATTGTTACTTGAATTAATAAGGTTAGAATTGATAAGGAACCGTTTGGTGGTCATCATATTGGAGGATTTCCACAAGATGAACCAACGGGTCGGATAATAGAGTGAATTATAGTATTGTTGTTTTAATTAGTTAGCAATGGCAATAACACGCACAAGAGCATTAAACCATGGGATTGGTAAGGAAATGCAGGTGATGCTAAGCTCTGGAAGATGGGCATAAAACGCCATAGGCTTGCTAGTGAAATGGTAGTAAAATGGGTAGAGTTAAAGTGGGTCGAATAAATGTATAGTGACATTTAGTCGTTCGGTCCGTAAGTTAAATTTTTGGTATGATAGTTGTAATGAGTGTGTCCGTAATGAATTTACAGACTTATAGAAAAAGAATCACCTAAAACAACATGTGGATTCGGGTGAAATCAACAATACGGTCAAAATGGTAAAGTTGCAGGAGCTACCGTAAGTCACGGTCTCCACCGTAACTTACGGTAGACAACAAAACAGTTACGGCAGGCTTATACTGCCTTACGGTAGACTATAATGAATCAGCATCTACCGTAACTTACGGTAGACACCGTAAGTTACGGTAGAGTCTATAAAACCTTGTATTTTTATTTTCCTTTCACATTTCGATGTCAGAACAGTTTTTATGCATTACATAAATGTCAAAACTAACATTTTTAGTGGTTTTGACCTTAGGTGAGGATGTGGATCTTACGGTTGGCGGTCAAGCAAGTTTTGAAGAACCGAACACATTTTAGAAGCTTCCGCTATATCTAACTTTAATAGACAATGATTTTGGCATATAAACATTTTGATAAACAATTTATGAATGTTTGATTTAGTCGTTAGTAGACTAATGTTTTGCTACTTATGAACTTTATCTATGAACTTATGTTATAAGTTGGACATCTTTTATATAAAATTGTATGAATTTTATTAAATTCAAGTAGTAATTAGAAGGGTGTTACAAGTTGGTAATCAGAGCTTAAGGTAGTCAACAAAGTGTTCGGTTCAAGCTTGATCGATCGTCCGGTAAGAATTAATTGCTTTAGTAGACTTACTAGAATACTAGAAAAAGGAAATTTGAATTGATATGCACGGGAAGTGCATGTTTACACACTCAAACCCGGAAAAGTGCACTAAGCATAAATGGTTTAAGCAAGTGGTGAACTTGGTTAGATCAAAATGAATGACGCATATGTCATAAATGAAATGTTTAACAATTAGTGTAAACATTTCAATTTCAAGATGACGGAAATATGGGAGGAGTGTATGAATACGCTCGAACCCGGGAAAATACACTAAGTAAGAAAGGTAAGGCAAGATATATACTTGACCAAACCGAAAAGGAATAACACATTATTTATGATTGAATGAGAGTGATATAAATTGCCGTATAATAAGATGGAAATGAATTAAATAATTATTGATAAATCGTGATAGATGTTTCAGTTAAAGAAATGTCTGGAGTAACCGGAGATGATTCGACATCTCAATTGACTGAACAAATGAAAGCTAAGATTTTCGAGGAGGTCGGAAAGGTTCTAGAAAATAGTCTATCACAGTATATTGATAGATTACAAACCACAATCGTGCCGGTGGTAAACGATATGATGACTGAATTAAAAGACAACATACTACAAGAAATAGAAGAAAGGAGGGTGTTGGATATGAATCCAAGATCCGTAAAGAAATCCAAGTCTAATAAAGCTCTCAAGAAGGGAGTTACTAAAAGTGTGTTACATCAGTGTAGATTTTGTGGAAAATTTCACAAGGGCACATGTGGTAAGCCAAGACATAAAAAGTCTAAATGTCCAGAGAGGCTTGGAACCAAGGACACAACCGACACAAAATCTGATGCCCAGAAATCAAGGACAAAGTTGTTTTATATAACAGCCACGGAGGCTAAAGCTGAACCTGATGTCGTTTCAGGTATACTCTTGTAAATTAATTTTCAGCATGAATTTTTAATTATTACGAGTGCAAATAAATCGTTTGCTTTATATCGATTTATTTAACATTCTACATTAGTGTTAACGAAATTACCAAGGCTTTGAAAAATAAAAATAGGTAATAATAAAAGTTCTATTGTTTATAAGAGGTGCTGAAACTGTACGTTGAGCATCGAGGTAAATATAATCATGATAAATATTGCCTTGGGAAGGGGTGCGCGCACACTCGAACCCGAGAACGTAATGAAAGATAAGCGTCATAATAGGGAGGAGTGTAATAACATTCGAACCCTGGGAGTTTACAATAGTAATAGATAACAAGGACATTGTTATAGACTAAGCCAAACTAAATGAAACAGATAGAAACATCGTTTATGTCAACAAACGATGTGGATAAATTCCATACAACGATATGAAACAATAACATGAAATGAATTGATTTTGTTATTGTAACAATGGGTTAAAGTCAGAAATCAAGAGATTAAGAATTGGATAGGAATATCCTCGAAAAAGAAACTAAATGGACAATATGTATTATTTGTTGCTGTAAATAATGAAATACCAATAAATTTGGATTTAGAAGCTCGGGTATGGGTAAATACCCAAGTAACATGTTATTAATAAATTCCTCCTGAGGAAGAATGATAGTCACCTTGATGAGGGTGAATATGTAAAAGAATTAGTAAGACAAACATAATGAAAGCGTGAAATATTATTGAATCTATGGGATAAGTCATATAAGAGTATGAAAGGGAAAACGCAAACCAATGAAACCGGAGTGTTAAAAAAAATATCAAGATCAAGAACCCGGGTAACGGGTTGAAAGGAAATAGAGGCATAAACCAAATAACGGCATGAGTAAAATAAACCGACGCGAAGGACACATAAGAAGTCATAGAGTCGGAAAGATAATCCGAAAGAAAATGACTGTAGCCTTAGACTACGGTCAAGGTCAAACGAATAGAAGATGATCCATGGGATCACCATAACCTCCAAATTATAAACAATGTAAAGGCCTAGAGGAACAAAATGACCATAGGGCCGCAAATACAAATGGAACATACTAGAGGGGGGTCTCACCCTAAAAAGGTGAAGACCTAATAGAATAGTCTACAAGGCTAAGTAAAGGAACCTACGGGTTGATAATATAAAGCAGGGAGAACCAATTATGATTCCTCGCGTAAAATGATAATTCCGAAGAATAATCCTCGTCTTCAATTCCTTGATATGATTAATCGACATGGTTAAAGAGAAAAAAAAACATTAAACTAAAATTCAGTTGTAGTAAAGAAACGATGTTCTAACACCTAAGAATACCGAGAGAGAAATTAGAAAATGGTTAGTATTAAAGAATATAAGTCTAAAGCCGAAAGCAGTAAGATAATGCAATCGGAGGAAAGATTCCTAAGAATGAAAGGTCAAGGTAAAACTAAACATGGCGTGACGTGATCACGGATAGAAAAGTAATATAGAATGTAATCACGTTATAGTGTGAATGACTAGATATGGAAGTATAAACACGCAAAGGGCCGATGACGGCAATATTGCATACCCGAATAACGAGGTATGAGGTAAAATGGTGACCAATTAGTTTAGGCAATAAAACAAGTTGTAGCCTAAATAACACTGTGACCTATGTAGAGCGCTTGTTAATATAAAACTAGCGTCAAGTAAGTATGGCTTACACTAGTCTTATATTTTAGAATATTCTCTATCGTATTAGTTACGAATAAGATAAATACATAGTTGAGGTATGATGTTTCGGCGTGTAGACGTACGGAACAAGATAGCTGAGCATGACAAGAAACCATGTGGAAGGTTTAAAAGGAGTTAAATCGGTAATTCGATCATTTTATGACAAATGGAAAATGAACTTTTAAATGATTACCTTATAGGGTAAACAAAAACAAACAATAAGGGTAAAACGGTAAATTGGTCATGCGTCGACCATAACTATTGGTTTTAAAAGACACTTATGAAGTAAGCATTAATAGGCCGAAAAGTGTTAAGAAATGAATTATAAGTAAAACGACCGCACGATGTAAATCGGAGCGAGTTATATAGTCGAGATGAAAATACATGTCATCTCGCTAATAAAATCGGTCATTTAGACCAAACGGGTCAAAGGGTGAAGATACCACCTTTTGATAATAGCGACTAATGATTCTTGTCGAGTTATATGATTTCAGGAAAAAAATGTAGAAATGATATTTGCATAGCTATTATTTAGCAAATATTATAGCAAGGCATTAAAACAGGTCAATACATTGACCCGAGCCAGGTATGTGTAATAGAGTAATTACTCATTTAGAACGTAAGGTTCAATGAGCATTAAATGAAGTCTTAGATAGACAATGGGTTACTTAAATGGGTAAACCGAATGTTTTAAAAGAGGGTCGTGGCGTTTCGAAAAGCATAATGACTTTTCAAACAAGATCATAACTCAAAAGAAGAATTATGGGTCAAACATGCTCTCAAAAGACCTTGTCGTAATTGAAAGACTAAAAAGGACCAAAACGCTCTTGTTAGCTAATTTGAACAACAACCTTTAAAGGTTGTTTGGAAGCGAGTTTTATGATTAGGTAAATACTTAGAATAAGTATAGAAGCTGAAAGAGGTATTATATTAGTCAAATGGCACTATTTGAGTTTTGCCGTAAAATAATGATTCGAGAGGTAAAATTTGGTTTATATAAATCACCACACTAAACCCACCATAAATACAGTTGTGATGAGAGATTATAGGATAAGAAATGTGGTGATGGAATGCTAGAAGCAATTAAGAAACAAACAAATTGATCAAGTCAAGATCAAGTGGGAGCATAGGAAAGGTTCGGACACTACGTGGGAGTCCGAAGAGGAGATACGTCGTCTCCACCCTACATTATTTGGTACGTACTTTGGTTTCGGGGACGAAACCCTTTTAAGGGGGGTGGACTTGTAACACCATGAAAGTATAAAACTTTATAATTTTAATTATAAAGTTTAAATAAACAAGAATATTATTTAACTAGGAAATTAAAACCTAGTTAACTACAAGTCTAGAAATAACTTGAAATAGGGTTAATATAACCAAACTATATATTGAACAAAAGTGGAGGGGCCTAAGTTGTAAAGATTGAAATTACATTATTATTTTTAATAAAAACAAAACCAAACACCCCATTTTGGGATGTCTGGTCGTACAGAAGAAGCCAGGGGCGATTTCCCCACTCTCAAAACACTAAACATCACTAAACTCTCAAATTGAAGGCTCAATCCAAGCTGAAATCGAAATTAAAGCATAGATTATTGATCCTCATCGCAAGAGGATTACAAGGTATGTTAAATTTGATGAAAACTCTCAACTCGAAATTCTCATGAAATTGGGATTATCTGAAATTTATGGTTGCATGTTAGTTTTATGATGAATTAGGAACAATACAGTGTCTAGGGACAAACCCTAAACCAATACAAGTTGAAATCATGTGAAATTTTAGTAAAATCCATGAAAACCATTATAGGTGATTAGTGGGTTATGTAGATTTTAATGAACACTAGGAAATTGTGTTGTTCTAGTGTAATTTGACAATTGTGAAGTGATTTCAGAATCATAGAAGCTAATAATCTTGTAAAATGGTTGATTGATGTGAAATTAGGGCTAAGAGATAAGCAAGAGACTTGATATTTAATCATGTAAAAATCTGCCTTTAAGGTGTTTGTGAAAATGCCTCAAAAAAGGCTTAAAACTGAAATTCAAAGTTGAAAAGCATAATTATGATGTTTCGGCGTATTATGCGAAGTATGATTTAAAGAGAGTTCTAAACATCTTATAAATGAACTCTATAGGAAAGGACGCAGGAGCGTCAAGCGGACAAGCGGGTGGCGAATCACGTTTGAAGGGCCTACTTTGAAGGTATGTAACTTGACCCGTTACATCAAATAAATTGTTGTTAAACTATACATAGTCGCATTGTAGAATAGAAGTTGTGTTGATTGTTACTTGAATTAATAAGGTTAGAATTGATAAGGAACCGTTTGGTGGTCATCATATTGGAGGATTTCCACAAGATGAGCCAACGGGTCGGATAATAGAGTGAATTATAGTATTGTTGTTTTAATTAGTTAGCAATGGCAATAACAAGCACAAGAGCATTAAACCATGGGATTGGTAAGGAAATGCAGGTGATGCTAAGCTCTGGAAGATGGGCATAAAACGCCATAGGCTTGCTAGTGAAATGGTAGTAAAATGGGTAGAGTTAAAGTGGGTCGAATAAATGTATAGTGACATTTAGTCGTTCGGTCCGTAAGTTAAATTTTTGGTATGATAGTTGTAATGAGTGTGTCCGTAATGAATTTACAGACTTATAGAAAAAGAATCACCTAAAACAACATGTGGATTCGGGTGAAATCAACAATACGGTCAAAATGGTAAAGTTGCAGGAGCTACCGTAAGTTACGGTCTCCACCGTAACTTACGGTAGACAACAAAACAGTTACGACAGGTTTACACTGCCTTACGGCAGACTATAATGAATCAGCATCTACCGTAACTTACGGTAGACACCGTAAGTTACGGTAGAGTCTAGAAAACCATGTATTTTTATTTTCCTTTCACATTTCGATGTCAGAACAGTTTTTATGCATTACATAAATGTCAAAACTAACATTTTTAGTGGTTTTGACCTTAGGTGAGGATGTGGATCTTACGGTTGGCGGTCAAGCAAGTTTTGAAGAACCGAACACATTTTAGAAGCTTCCGCTATATCTAACTTTAATAGACAATGATTTTGGCATATAAACATTTTGATAAACAATTTATGAATGTTTGATTTAGTCGTTAGTAGACTAATGTTTTGCTACTTATGAACTTTATCTATGAACTTATGTTATAAGTTGGACATCTTTTATATAAAATTGTATGAATTTTATTAAATTCAAGTAGTAATTAGAAGGGTGTTACAAGTTGGTAATCAGAGCTTAAGGTAGTCAACAAAGTGTTCGGTTCAAGCTTGATCGATCGTCCGGTAAGAATTAATTGCTTTAGTAGACTTACTAGAATACTAGAAAAAGGAAATTTGAATTGATATGCACGGGAAGTGCATGTTTACACACTCAAACCCGGAAAAGTGCACTAAGCATAAATGGTTTAAGCAAGTGGTGAACTTGGTTAGATCAAAATGAATGACGCATATGTCATAAATGAAATGTTTAACAATTAGTGTAAACATTTCAATTTCAAGATGACGGAAATATGGGAGGAGTGTATGAATACGCTCGAACCCGGGAAAATACACTAAGTAAGAAAGGTAAGGCAAGATATATACTTGACCAAACCGAAAAGGAATAACACGTTATTTATGATTGAATGAGAGTGATATAAATTTCCGTATAATAAGATGGAAATGAATTAAATAATTATTGATAAATCGTGATGGATGTTTCAGTTAAAGAAATGTCTGGAGTAACCGGAGATGATTCGACATCTCAATTGACTGAATAAATGAAAGCTAAGATTTCCGAGGAGGTCGGAAAAGTTCTAGAAAATAGTCTATCACAGTATATTGATAGATTACAAACCACAATCGTGCCATTGGTAAACGATATGATGACTGAATTAAAAGACAACATACTACAAGAAATAGAAGAAAGGAGGGTGTTGGATATGAATCCAAGATCCGTAAAGAAATCCAAGTCTAATAAAGCTCTCAAGAAGGGAGTTACTAAAAGTGTGTTACATCAGTGTAGATTTTGTGGAAAAATTCACAAGGGCACATGTGGTAAGCCAAGACATAAAAAGTCTAAATGTCCAGAGAGGCTTGGAACCAAGGACACAACCGACACAACATCTGATGCCCAGAAATCAAGGACAAAGTTGTTTTATATAACAGCCATGGAGGCTAAAGCTGAACCTGATGTCGTTTCAGGTATACTCTTGTAAATTAAATTTCAGCATGAATTTTTAATTATTACGAGTGCAAATAAATCGTTTGCTTTATATCGATTTATTTAACATTCTACATTAGTGTTAACGAAATTACCAAGGCTTTGAAAAATAAAAATAGGTAATAATAAAAGTTCTATTGTTTATAAGAGGTGCTGAAACTGTATGTTGAGCATCGAGGTAAAAATAATCATGATAAATATTGCCTTGGGAAGGGGTGCGCGCACACTCGAACCCGAGAACGTAATGAAAGATAAGCGTCATAATAGGGAGGAGTGTAATAACATCCGAACCCTGGGAGTTTACAATAGTAATAGATGACAAGCACATGGTTATAGAGTAAGCCAAACTAAATGAAACAGATAGAAACATCGTTTATGTCAACAAATGATGTGGATAAATTCCATACAACGATATGAAACAATAACATGAAATGAATTGATTTTGTTATTGTAACAATGGGTTAAAGTCAGAAATCAAGAGATTAAGAATTGGATAGGAATATCATCAAAAAAGAAACTAAATAGACAATATGTATTATTTGTTGCTGTAAATAATGAAATACCAATAAATTTGGATTTAGAAGCTCGGGTATGGGTAGATACCCAAGTAACATGTTATTAATAAATTCCTCCTGAGGAAGAGTGATAGTCACCTTGATGAGGGTGAATATGTAAAAGAATTAGTAAGACAAACATAATGAAAGCGTGAAATATTATTGAATCTATGGGATAAGTCATATAAGAGTATGAAAGGGAAAACGCAAACCAATGAAACCGGAGTGTTAAAAAAATATCAAGATCAAGAACCCGGGTAATGGGTTGAAAGGAAATAGAGGCATAAACCAAATAACGGCATGAGTAAAATAAACCGACGCGAAGGACACATAAGAAGTCATAGAGTCGGAAAGATAATCCGAAAGAAAATGAGTGTAGCCTTAGACTACGGTCAAGGTCAAACGAATAGAAGATGATCCATGGGATCACCATAACCTCCAAATTATAAACAATGTAAAGGCCTAGAGGAACAAAATGACCATAGGGCCGCAAATACAAATGGAACATACTAGAGGGGGGTCTCACCCTAAAAAGGTGAAGACCTAATAGAATAGTCTACAAGGCTAAGTAAAGGAACCTACGGGTTGATAATATAAAGCAGGGAGAACCAACTATGATTCCTCGCGTAAAATGATAATTCCGAAGAATAATCCTCGTCTTCAATTCCTTGATATGATTAATCGACATGGTTAAAGAGAAAAAAAACATTAAACTAAAATTCAGTTTTAGTAAAGAAACGATGTTCTAACACCTAAGAATACCCAGAGAGAAATTAGAAAATGGTTAGTATTAAAGAATATAAGTCTAACGCCGAAAGCAGTAAGATAATGCAATCGGAGGAAAGATTCCTAAGAATGAAAGGTCAAGGTAAAACTAAACACGGCGTGATGTGATCACGGACACAAAAATAATATAGAATGTAATCACGTTATAGTGTGAATGACTAGATATGGAAGTATAAACACGCAAAGGGCCGATGACGGCAATATTGCATACCCGAATAACGAGGTATGAGGTAAAATGGTGACCAATTAGTTTAGGCAATAAAACAAGTTGTAGCCTAAATAACACTATGACCTATGTAGAGCGCTTGTTAATATAAAACTAGCGTCAAGTAAGTATGGCTTACACTAGTCTTATATTTTAGAATATTCTCTATCGTATTAGTTACGAATAAGATAAATACATAGTTGAGGTATGATGTTTCGGCGTGTAGACGTACGGAACAAGATAGCTGAGCATGACAAGAAACCATGTGGAGGGTTTAAAAGGAGTTAAATCGGTAATTCGATCATTTTATGACAAATGGAAAATGAACTTTTAAATGATTAACTTATAGGGTAAACCAAAACAAACAATAAGGGTAAAACGGTAAATTGGTCACGCGTCGACCATAACTATTGGTTTTAAAAGACACTTATGAAGTAAGCATTAATAGGCCGAAAAGTGTTAAGAAATGAATTATAAGTAAAACGACCGCACGATGTAAATCGGAGCGAGTTATATAGTCGAGATGAAAATACATGTCATCTCGCTAATAAAATCGGTCATTTAGACCAAACGGGTCAAAGGGTGAAGATACCACCTTTTGATAATAGCGACTAATGATTCTTGTCGAGTTATATGATTTCAGGAAAAAAATGTAGAAATGATATTTGCATCGCTATTATTTAGCAAATATTATAGCAAGGCATTAAAACAGGTCAATACATTGACCCGAGCCAGGTATGTGTAATAGAGTAATTACTCATTTAGAACGTAAGGTTCAATGAGCATTAAATGAAGTCTTAGGTAGACAATGGGTTACTTAAATGGGTAAACCGAATGTTTTAAAAGAGGGTCGTGGCGTTTCGAAAAGCATAATGACTTTTCAAACAAGATCATAACTCAAAAGAAGAATTATGGGTCAAACATGCTCTCAAAAGACCTTGTCGTAATTGAAAGACTAAAAAGGACCAAAACGCCCTTGTTAGCTAATTTGAACAAACAACCTTTAAAGGTTGTTTGGAAGAGAGTTTTATGATTAGGTAAATAGTTAGAATAAGTATAGAAGCTGAAAGAGGTATTATATTAGTCAAATGGCACTATTTGAGTTTTGCCGTAAAATAATGATTCGAGAGGTAAAATTTGGTTTATATAAATCACCACACTAAACCCACCATAAATACAGTTGTGATGAGAGATTATAGGATAAGAAATGTGGTGATGGAATGCTAGAAGCAATTAAGAAACAAACAAATTGATCAAGTCAAGATCAAGTGGGAGCATAGGAAAGGTTCGGACACTACGTGGGAGTCCGAAGAGGAGATACGTCGTCTCCACCCTACATTATTTGGTACGTACTTTGGTTTCGGGGACGAAACCCTTTTAAGGGGGGTGGACTTGTAACACCATGAAAGTATAAAACTTTATAATTTTAATTATAAAGTTTAAATAAACAAGAATATTATTTAACTAGGAAATTAAAACCTAGTTAACTACAAGTCTAGAAATAACTTGAAATAGGGTTAATATAACCAAACTATATATTGAACAAAAGTGGAGGGGCCTAAGTTGTAAAGATTGAAATTACATTATTATTTTTAATAAAAACAAAACCAAACACCCCATTTTGGGATGTCTGGTCGTACAGAAGAAGCCAGGGGCGATTTCCCCACTCTCAAAACCCTAAACATCACTAAACTCTCAAATTGAAGGCTCAATCCAAGCTGAAATCGAAATTAAAGCATAGATTATTGATCCTCATCGCAAGAGGATTACAAGGTATGTTAAATTTGATGAAAACTCTCAACTCGAAATTCTCATGAAATTGGGATTATCTGAAATTTATGGTTGCATGTTAGTTTTATGATGAATTAGGAACAATACAGTGTCTAGGGACAAACCCTAGACCAATACAAGTTGAAATCATGTGAAATTTTAGTAAAATCCATGAACACCATTGTAGGTGATTAGTGGGTTATGTAGGTTTTAATGAACACTAGGAAATTGTGTTGTTCTAGTGTAATTTGACAATTGTGAAGTGATTTCAGAATCATAGAAGCTAATAATCTTGTAAAATGGTTGATTGATGTGAAATTAGGGCTAAGAGATAAGCTAGAGACTTGATATTTAATCATGTAAAAATCTGCCTTTAAGGTGTTTGTGAAAATGCCTCAAAGAAGGCTTAAAACTGAAATTCAAAGTTGAAAAGCATAATTATGATGTTTCGGCGTATTATGCGAAGTATGATTTAAAGAGAGTTCTAAACATCTTATAAATGAACTCTATAGGAAAGGACGCAGGAGCGCCAAGCGGACAAGCGGGTGGCGAATCACGTTTGAAGGGCCTACTTTGAAGGTATGTAACTTGACCCGTTACATCAAATA
Source organism: Helianthus tuberosus (assembly GCA_030545235.1). Classification (NCBI taxonomy): domain Eukaryota; kingdom Viridiplantae; phylum Streptophyta; class Magnoliopsida; order Asterales; family Asteraceae; genus Helianthus; species Helianthus tuberosus. Next base: position 206,038,227 of record CM060441.1, read on the forward strand.
AATTGTTGTTAAACTATGCATAGTCGCATTGTAGAATAGAAGTTGTGTTGATTGTTACTTGAATTAATAAGGTTAGAATTGATAAGGAACCGTTTGGTGGTCATCATATTGGAGGATTTCCACAAGATGAGCTAACGGGTCGGATAATAGAGTGAATTATAGTATTGTTGTTTTAATTAGTTAGCAATGGCAATAACAAGCACAAGAGCATTAAACCATGGGATTGGTAAGGAAATGCAGGTGATGCTAAGCTCTGGAAGATGGGCATAAAACGCCATAGGCTTGCTAGTGAAATGGTAGTAAAATGGGTAGAGTTAAAGTGGGTCGAATAAATGTATAGTGACATTTAGTCATTCGGTCCGTAAGTTAAATTTTTGGTATGATAGTTGTAATGAGTGTGTCCGTAATGAATTTACAGACTTATAGAAAAAGAATAACCTAAAACAACATGTGGATTCGGGTGAAATCAACAATACGGTCAAAATGGTAAAGTTGCAGGAGCTACCATAAGTTACGGTCTCCACCGTAACTTACGGTAGACAACAAAACAGTTACAGCAGGCTTATACTGCCTTACGGCAGACTATAATGAATCAGCATCTACCGTAACTTACGGTAGACACCGTAAGTTATGGTAGAGTCTAGAAAACCTTGTATTTTTATTTTCCTTTCACATTTCGATGTCAGAACAGTTTTTATGCATTACATAAATGTCAAAACTAACATTTTTAGTGGTTTTGACCTTAGGTGAGGATGTGGATCTTACGGTTGGCGGTCAAGCAAATTTTGAAGAACCGAACACATTTTAGAAGCTTCCGCTATATCTAACTTTAATAGACAATGATTTTGGCATATAAACATTTTGATAAACAATTTATGAATGTTTGATTTAGTCGTTAGTAGACTAATGTTTTGCTACTTATGAACTTTATCTATGAACTTATGTTATAAGTTGGACATCTTTTATATAAAATTGTATGAATTTTATTAAATTCCAATAGTAATTAGAACAGATCATCGATTCTTGGTAATGGGTACCGGTTCTTAATCGTGACCTTGTTCAATTCACAGTAGTCAATGCACATACGCATTGATCCGTCCTTCTTTTTAACAAATAAAATCGGTGCTCCCCATGGCGACGAACTTGGCTGTATAAATCCTTTCTCCAACAATTCGTCTAATTGTTTCTTTAATTCTTGCATTTCTGAAGGTGCCAAACGGTAAGGTGCTTTGGCAATCGGGGCTGTTCCTGGTATTAAATGGATTCTGAATTCAACTTCTCTATTTGGAGGTTGCCCTGGCAATTTTTCTGGAGATACATCTGAAAATTGGGATACTACTGGAATATCTTTTAAATCCTTTCCTTTAGTGTTAGTGGTTATAGAAATCAAATACACTATAGATCCTTTTCTTATATAGTTTGCAGTTTTCATCACAGAGATGAATTTTGTGGATCTAGATGGCGTATCACCTTTAATTGTGATCTTTTCTCCTTTTGGTGAATTTACTTGAATTGACTTTTGATCACATAAAATACTGGCTCTATTGGCTATTAACCAATTCATTCCTAATACAATATCAAATCCCGTCAGATACATGGGATAAAGGTTTGCCATGAACTTTTGATTTAAAATTTCTATTCTTGCTCCCTGCAAGATTTCAAAAATCCTAACGGTTTCCCGATTAGCTGTCTCTACTAGACACTCTTGTTGAAGTTTAGTTAATGATTGCTTAAGTAATTTTCAAAATGAAGTATTAATAAAACTTTGGTTTGCACCAGAGTCAAATAATACTTTAGCAAAAATATCATTAACTAAAAACGTACCAGTGATCACATCCGGGATCATCTTTGCTTCTTCCGCCGTTAGAACAAATGCTCTAGCATTTTTGGTATTCTTGTTGTTTGTAGCTGGAGCTAATTTCGGGCAGTTAGGCTTGATATGACCTTGTTCTCCGCAGTTATAGCATATCCTGTTGTTAGCTTTCTTCCTGCAGTCTTCTTCCTTGTGTCCCGATATTTTGCAAAAGTTACAGTATATGGAGCATCTTCCTGAATGCTTTCTTTTGCAATTCTTACAGTAAGGTGTAGAGGTAGAACCTATATTTTTCCCACGATTAAAATTTCCAGAACGAAATTCTTGTGTGAGTTTCTGGGTTACGTTCCTCCTTTGATCCTCTTCTCGGGTACGGACTAATTCATCTGTCAAGGTATTTTCTAGTTCTACAGCTTCTTCTATGGTTTGAGGTCTAGCTGCCTTGACTACCTGTCTTATCTCTCTAATTAATCCCCAGATATAACGGGAGATTAACACTGGTTCAGGTGAAGCAAGGGTTGGCACTATTCTACCATATTCAAAGAATAATTTAGTGTATCCCTTACTATCCACACCAGTCATCCTAAGGTTTAGGAATTTGTTTGCTATCTGTTCTTTCTCATTGGGTGGGCATAATTTCCTTTCTACCTTGTCCTTAAATTCCCCCATTCCATATTGTAAGTTCTATCACTTCCTCTTGATTGGAGGATAGTATTCCACCATTCTAGTGCTGAATTCTTAAACAGATTAGAAGCAAACATTATTTTATTTTCTTCAGCACACTTGCTTATTCTTAAGACTGCCTCAGTCTTCTCTATCCAGCGTAGGGTAGCAATGGCCCCTTCGTTGCCCGAGAATTCCATTGGTTTACAAGACCAGAATTCTTTATAAGAACAACTGTAGGACACGGTCCTTCTCCTTTTGGGATGGGCATTTGAAGTACAGGTCCATTGTTTACACTGTTTTCAGGTTCAGAGGGTCGCTTGCTATCATGTTTACTCTTGTTATCGGCTTTCCTAACCGTTTGAATAATATAGGCATTGCATCTATTATTCCTTGTGCGACTATGTGTTGGATAGCACTATTATCCACTTGATTTCCATTGTTATTGATGCTTGGATTTTCATTAACCAAGTTAATGTTACTCTAGTTATCATTATTCAGATTTCCTTGATTTCCTTTATCGTTCATCTGAATTTTAAACATTTACCAATCATTAATTGAATAATTAAATAGTTTAAGTAATAACCACACAACACATATATTGGTCAAAAACGTCGTGCATTGCGACTTTACTCTTTTCTATATAGTATGCGTCAAATATACACTAAAACAGGAATTAAAAATTACAATACCACTATGCCTCGTTAACCACAAAGTGGTCTATACTACGATAGATTTATTATTATTACACATATTTTATTTATTTTATTATTATTACCAACTTCACCATTGCCTTCATGGATATGGATTTCCCCTGAAATCCATCTGACGCTCATCGTATTTCCATACGAGTTGCTCTCCCACATATCTCAGCCTTTCACTACTTTCTATTATTTCTTCTCCAAAATTTCGGAGTTCTTGCAAATTCTCTGCACTCATTGGGGGTGCAGGTACTGGTATTGGTTCTGGGTACTGAGGTACTGAATTCTCCTGAGGGTATGGATTTTCCAAAATCTCCCTAATGTATTCATCACTGTCAAAATAGGGATCTAGAGGGTCCAAACCTGGATATGCGGTTAAGTTCGACAAGGTTTCTTCGTTTAAGTGATAGCGTGGCACATAATCCCTAAGATCATCAAACCAGGGATCATAATTTGGATCTAAAGGATTAGGGGCTGGTATCCTAGGTATTTCCTCAGGGTTAAAATCATGCATTTCTACCTCCATTGGTTGTGTGGGAATTAAAGGTAAGGGTTGTGGGGCTACTAGTTGTTCCAGACTTGGGTTAGCAGCAGTTGTAGCTAGGATATGGAAATTAGCTAGGCTTCTATTAAGCATATCCTGTGTATGGGCATCTGACTCTCTCTTAGCAGCTGCTAGAAATCTTTGCTGTTGCAACTTTCACATTCTTTTCCTACACGCAAATGCTTCCTTACTGGACCATCCTCTCTTTTTATGAGGGAATGGCTCTTCTGACTGAGCTTTAAAGGCAAACATCCCTGCTTCCTGATCAGCGGAATACCCAGAGAGGGTAGGCTGTGAAGAGGTACCTTCACTCCTAGGTGAATCAGACACCTGACGACACATGTCTGAGGGTCCTTGATCACTCATACTGTAAACTAACAAATAGTCAAATAACACAAAACACATAATCACGTAAATTATTTCCAAACACAAAATTTAAACTTTAACTGTCAGCAGAACATTTCTTTGGCTTAGACCAGTGGCTAGGCTCTGATACTACCTTCTGTCGCAACCCCCGATCCCTTATCTGTCCCGGGAACGGGTGGACGCGAACTCAGATTTTGGTGGTATCAGTTTGTTAATTTGGCAGCGGAAATTACATCAGGACCGTAGTTAGGAAATGTTTATCAGAGTAAAACCACCATTTTTGATATTAATAATTACATGGGTAAAACCCAAGTTTCTTATTACAACATGTTTATAGGGATAAACCCTATTTTATTGAATTTAAAACATCATATTTTAGGTAACTTTTATAGCCACATTTTTCCCAAGCCTTCAGTGCTCTTCAGCTGGCTTTTTACTAATTGGCTGGGACATTGTGTTACCTGAAGCGCGTTTTAAAAACATTTGTCAGTGGGAAATACTGGTGAGTGAATCTCAGTTTAATCAAGAATTATTTTATCAATTAACACAGTATTGAGAGCGATCACATTGTTTATTTCTATACAATTACTCATTCAGTACTGTCAATCCCGACTGGTGGGTCATATTACACATTGGCTAACTCGTTGTCCAATGGTAACGTATTGTCGTCCCGACTTACTACTCACAGTGTAGTAAATTTTTTATACAAAACCCCAACATACCGGCAGTAATTGAAGAACTACAAAGACTCAATCACCGCTTAATCACATTATAAAGCATTAAGGTTTTGTAAAATATTACAAAAAGTTTAACAAAAATTGGATAAACTCACATTGCTATCTTAGACTTCGCGTAAGGGTTTCCTGAGATTAATCTATAATTTACACAAATGTACATAGGTTAGTATAATAACCCTTTGATTATATTAATGATACCCTCCCCGAGACGGTATTCCAACAACTACGTCGGGCAGCACCATGACAGTTGTTACGAAACCCTAAATCAATCAGGCAGCGTATCTAATACGAAACTGGGGTTATAATACTTACAACGGAGCAGAACCTCACTAATTAGGGGGTATTAGACTTGAATATTATGCCTACTATTGAGAGAATTCGAGATACAGAAAAGAAAATGAACGATTTGAAATGAAATCCGATGGCCTGCTTATATAGTTGTCACACCCCGGATTCCACGTGTCACCGGTGGGCCCGGTGGGGAGTATCGTGACGTGGTTGGCAACATAATAGTCAAACAACACAATATTTATATGCACAGCGGAAGCAAATGAAAGATATATTTCAACCGAATAAAATATTGTAATATCGTGTATCACAATAGTTGAAATTTTATCCACAGACGGATCGAAATTAAATAGGAAACAGTAGTTCAACAGACGTTAGGCATCTTAAGCTTGCGAGACTCTTTATTGATGCTAAGGAGAAATATCCAGCCTATTACGCTTAGTACCTGCATTTAATCTTTTTGGGAAAATACGTCAGTTTACACTGGTAAATACAATCAACTAACTCATTTTAAAAATGATTAAAAATTGATTTGGATGCACGTGGCATAAACATTTTATAACTAGGGATAATTATTTAAATATATAAACTTGTAAAAGAATTACATGTTCCTTATGCGTTCAGTAGCCCGGATCGTGCCGGGTTAAAGATCAATGGACACACCACATAATCTATTTATGCACTAACGAGTGTACGCCTACACTCCGCGCTTAAGTCGTGGCCATTTCGTAAAATGATGCCAAGGATATCCGGGACATGGTCATTAACCCCCAAAGGCTTTAAGTAAACAAAACAATTTAAACGGGCCGATCAAATTGATCAATTAACCACCATACGATGGAAGATTTAATGACCGACCAAGCGGTATTTTATATACCGTACCCCAAGCCCGTATAAGGGAAAATAAGTTAAAAGTATTTACCTGAGCAAAGTAATAATCACAATAAGCAAATGCAAGTAGCTTTTACTGATTCTCCTATTCTGGAACAAAGGTTTATAATAACCTATTAGAATCCTAACGGGTCTTTAATTAAGCTTAAGCTTAGACCGGTTAGTTTCAAAGATACGGTTCGTACGCACGATTAAGCGAAGACCAGAATAGAATGTGATTTTGACCCGACAAGTTTGAAGACTTGCTTAATATGGGTATTTCATACACATTCTGGATTTTGAGATAAAACCGATAAGGTTTGACCCGTTTCGACTAATTTTTGTAAACTAGTTACATAAACCGAACCGAACGCGTAATAAGCGTAACGGGTATCCGTAAGATCCATATACAGGTTTCCTAAGTTAATATGCTTCAAATATGTTGTGACATCAGTAAGATGTCTTTTATTATGCCCGAAACGAATTTAAACACAAACTATGTCCCGTAGGGGTAGTTTGGTCATTTACAAGGTTATAAAAGAGTTTAAGTATTAACCTGAGTTACAGGTCTGATATAATCAGCAAAAATACTTATTTTACTAAGTTATAACAGTAGGGTAGAGTATATATGTGAAATTTATCAATTATAACCAAACTATGCACCGTAGGGGCATTTTGGTAAATTCACATAAGCCGTAAAGCTCAAAACTGAAGTCTGAGTTTAAACAACATTTTCTTACTGTTAAAATATTATAATTTACCTAAGATATCAGTAGGTATCAACCCTTGTATGTTTAAAATAGTTCTAGTATATACTATGCGTTAAAAACGCTTAAAAAGGCGATTAGAAGCCATTTCCGGGTTCTATACATAAAGCTGATATTTTTATTATTCCAGAAGGCTTAAAATAATTTATTTATCATTTAAAATCAGTAGCAAAAGGTTTGGAGTCAGTTAGATATGTAAAACTCATTTTATAGCCCGTAAGGGCAAAACCGACAATTACCAGATTAAGCCTACGACTATAAGTTATGCTCAGCCTAAAATTAATTAAAAATCTTCAAAAATACCAAAATAATATATTACCTCAGTGGGTAATAAGTTTGATATCAAAAAGTGGGTTTAAATAGGCTATATGCTAATTATGTCGTTTAATCGCTAAAAAGCTTTCAAATTACGCTAACGAGCATAACTCTTAATCTACACCTCAAACTGATGTCAAATTTTGGGTGCAAGTTTATAATTCAGTAACTAAGGTTTCTACTCTTTTACATTTTCAAAAATCATGTTTTAAGGTGAAAAGGGCGTAATGGTCAACATATGAGCAATTAACGGAAACATGCATATTAATTGGATAACTAATGAACCAAGGTGTATAATCACAGAGGGTTATACTAGCATGTAACCTAGTCCAATTAAAGCTCTAAGGTATTTCTAAAACATACCAAAACGGGTCAGAACTGAAGTCAAAGCAAGAGTCAAAGCTTTGTGACTTTCGGTTCCGAACCGGGTCTAAACAGAAAATTGTCGGGTTGAACATGTTTAGACATGTTCTTACACTAATTACCAAGTTATATTAATGTTCAAACAGGTTGTATATGTTCTACATTGCTAATTATGCATAAATTAGAAAATAAGCATTCTGTTGACTTTTTAATAACAAGTTTGACCCGACATTTGACCTAGTTAGAGTGGTAATCAGAGGGTGCCCTTTTAAGGGTTTAATGCCCACATAATTACCAACTTATAACTACTTTCAATTCGACTAATCACTGGACCATTAGTGATTAATCGCTAAGTCAGCCGTTAATTATGACGGTTTGACTTTTAAGCTAAAACTAAGCAAAAACTTAACTAAGAAAGGTTAAGCATACTTACCGAAGTCCTATGCACGATTAGTGATCACTTGAGCCTGCTTTGGAGCTCCAGAAATGATCAGAAATGCTGAAGGAAGGTGTGAAGAATTGGTTGCAACCTTGGCCCTTTATATAGTGCTCAAGAACTCATGGATCATTGACACACAAGTCTAACCAAGGCCATGGATCACTTCCAGATGTCCCTAAGTGTCTAGGGGCTGCCTAGGGGTCGTGCAAGATGTGGAAAATCGATTATAAGTCGGTTAAAATGGCCATGGCAGACAAGAACCCAAAGAATTCAGATCAGATGACCCTAGGCGTCACGCGTAGACCCCCCCTGGGCCTTCGCGTCGCGCGAAGCCCTCCTACACCAAATCCAACTTTCAGATTTTTATGTTTTGGTCCTTGGCTCTTGGAAACTTTGCTTCGACTTTATTTCTTGCACTTTGAACCCTCCAAATTGACTTATAAGGGTTTTAAGACATATACCCACTTTGTTAAGTCCTCGGTTAACTTTATTGTTACCCGAAAAGTCATAACTTTCAACGTTGACGCTTTAACCCCTTGTATACGAATTTGATCATAACTTTCTCATACGATAACGAAACTTTATGAAATTTATATCGTGCATTCTAGTGAGCATAATTAACCGTTACAAAGCTTCGGGTTTGTCAAAAGGTCACTCAGAGGTATAACTTAAACATGTTGACATATTTAACCCTTGTAGTTTGTAATCTCTCACTTTCTTTCATATTTAGCCTCGTATGATCCATGATTTATTCGTTTGAAGGTATGAGCATCATGTAGGGTTAATGTAAATATATTTATTCACTGTTGACATTTAGAACTCGTATATTCACATACTTTCCATGATTGTCAACTTTAATCCTTTTATAACATTCTTTCACACGTTCAAACCTATGACACGTGTCACCACATTATAGGACGTGAATTTTCGAGGTGTTACATCCTCACCCCCTTAAATTAAATCTTGACCTCGAGATTTGCTGAAATAAATAAGGGTACTTTTCTTTCATTGTGGACTCAACCTCCCACGTGTACTCGGGACCTCTACGGGCATCCCATTTTACCTTTACAATAGGCACACGCTTCCTTTGAAGCTTCTTAACCTGTCGATCTTCGATCGACTATGGTTTTTCCACAAATTTCAAGCTCTCATCTATATGCACATCTGTATGTGGTATGACTAGTGATTCGTCAGCTAGGCATTTCTTCAGATTGCAGACGTGGAATACGTTATGAATACCACTGAGCTCTTCAGGTAAATTTAACTTGTAAGCCACTGATCCAACACATTCGATAATCTCGAACGGTCCTATATACCTCGGGCTTAACTTACCTTTCTTACCGAATCGCATCACCCCCTTCCAGGGTGATACTTTAAGTAAAACTTTATCACCAACTTCAAATTTCATAAGTTTACGCTTTGGATCTGCGTAACTCTTATGCCTATCTCTGGCAGCTTTCAGGCGGTCACGAATCTGGACAATCTTGTCCGTCGTTTCAAAGACTATTTCCGGACCTGACAGTTGGACATCTCCAACTTCTGCCCAACAAACGGGCGTTCTACACTTTCTACCGTATAAAGCCTCAAAAGGCGCAGCCTTAATGCTGGTATGGTAGCTATTGTTGTAGGAGAATTCGATTAATGGTAGGTGGTTATCCCAACTACCACCTAAATCAATCACGCATGCTCGAAGCATGTCTTCCAAAGTTTGAATAGTATGCTCACTCTGACCGTCCGTCTGAGGATGGTAAGCCGTACTAAAATTCAAACGCGTGCCCAAAGATTGCTAGAAACTTTTCCAAAAATGTGACGTGTATCTAGTATCCCTGTCAGAGATAGTAGACACAGGTATGCCATGTAAGGCTACAATCTTATCCACGTACAATTGGGCTAACATGTCGGAGCTATAAGTCTCCTTGATGGGTAAGAAATGTGCTGACTTAGTTAGTCTATCAACTATAACCCATATCGTATCATTTCCCTTTCTTGTCTTGGGTAACTTGGTGATAAAATCCATAGTTACCATTTCCCACTTCCAAGTGGGAAGTTCAGGCTGTTGCAGCAAACCTGACGGCTTTTGATGTTCTGCTTTTACTTGTGCACACGTCAAGCATTTAGCTACATAGGTGGCTACAGACTTCTTTAAGCCTATCCACCAATAGTTTGCCCTTAGATCCTTGTACATCTTATCAGCTCCAGGGTGAACGGAATATTTAGAACGATGGGCTTCCTGGAGGATAACATCCCGAAGTCCTCCATAAATTGGAACCCATATCCGTCCATTCAATCTCAGAATTCCGTCTTTGCCAAGAGATAACTGCTCCTCAGTTACTCCTAGCTTTTCAGTAGGATAGTTAGCTTCCAACACAGCTTCCTTCTGTGCAGCTAACAACCTTTCATTCAAACTGTTCTTTATTTCAATGCTCTTGGCATTGATTCGGATGGGTTTCACCCTTTCCTTTCGACTTAAGGCATCGGCGACTACATTCGCCTTGCCGGGATGGTATCTGATTTCACAATCATAATCATTCAACGTCTCCATCCATCGGCGCTGCCTCATGTTTAAATCCTTCTGATTAAACAGGTGCTGGAGGCTCTTGTGATCAGAATAGATCACACACTTGATTCCATATAAATAATGCCTCCATAGTTTTAGTGCAAATACAACGACACCCAACTCCAATTCATGGGTGGTGTAATTCTTTTCATGCACCTTTAACTGCCGTGAAGCATAGGCAATAACCTTGCCTTTCTGCATAAGCACACACCCCATGCCGGTGTGTGATGCATCGCAATAAACTACGAATTCTTCGGTTCCTTCAGGAAATGTCAGTACAGGAGCATTGCTCAACTTTTGCTTAAGGATATCAAAGGATTCTTGCTGTTTAGGTCCCCATTCGAACTTAATCTTCTTCCTAGTTAAGGAAGTTAGGGGTGCAGCAATCCTTGAAAAATTTTCAATGAAACGCCTATAATATCCTGCTAAGCCTAGAAAGCTACGAATCTCTGTAGGCGTCTTCGGCTCTTGCCAGTTCATAACTGCTTCCACCTTAGCGGGATCCACTTGGATACCACGCTCACTAACCACATGTCCAAGGAATTGGACTTCTCGAAGCCAAAATTCACACTTTGAAAATTTGGCGTAGAGTTTCTCATGATATAGAAGTTTAAGAATACAGCGAAGGTGTTTCTCGTGGTCAGCTTGGTTCTTTGAGTAGATGAGAATGTCGTCGATGAAAACGATGACGAATTTATCTAAGTATGGCTTGCAAACGCGATTCATGAGATCCATGAACGCGGCAGGTGCATTTGTGAGCCCAAAAGGCATCACTAGGAACTCGTAATGACCATAACGAGTCCTAAATGCATTTTTGTGTACGTCTTCATCTCTAACCTTCAGTTGGTGGTAGCCTGACCTCAAGTCAATCTTCGAGAAATAACTTGCCCCTTGCAATTGTCGAACAAATCGTCGATCCTGGGCAAAGGATACCTATTCTTTATCGTGACCTTGTTAAGCTCATGGTAATCGATGCACAGACGCATCGATCCATCCTTCTTTTTGACAAACAAGATTGGCGCTCCCCAAGGAGACGAACTAGGTTTAATGAAACCTTTAGCTAGTAATTCGTCTAGTTGTGCTCTTAATTCTTTCATCTCTGTTGGTGCCAACCTGTAAGGCGCTCTAGCAACAGGTGCTGCTCTAGGGATGATGTCGATTTTGAATTCCACTTACCTATCTGGTGGTAAACCAGGTAGTTCTTCAGGAAACACTTCAGGGTATTCAGAAATGACAGGAATATCTTCCATCTTCGGTTTCGGCTCATCAAAAGTCACTTGTGCCATGTAGATGACACAACCCTTCTTCAAGCACTTAGAGGCCTTGAGCATAGTCACTTGCTCAGGCAGTCCATACCGGGTATCTCCCTGAATGGTAAGTGATTCGCCAGACGGAGTCTTGATCACCACTTGCTTCTTATTACAGACAATTTGGGCCTGGTTGTGAGATAACACATCCATCTAACACAGTCGAGACTGTTTCTATGGTGCCATCTGCTAACTCCACCTCATAATTCACACTTAAGGTTTTGACAGGTAAATTCATCAATTTGCAAAACTTATCATCTACAAAAGACTTATCGGCGCCTGAATCAAAAAGTACTCTTGCATAGACATCATTTACAAGGAAAGTACCTGTGATCACGTTATCGTCTTGCACAGCTTCTTTCGCATCCATCCTGAAGACCCTAGCATTGGTCTTCTTGGCCTCTTCAGGCTTCTTGGCGTATTTAGGGCAGTTGGTTTTAATGTGCCCTTTCTCATTGCAACTGTAACACGTTGCATCCTTCAGCTTTTTGCAATCCAAGGTCTTGTGTTCCTTGGACTTGCATATCCCGCAAGCAAAGGTTCTTGACTGAGTCTGTGAGTTCGACTTAAACCTGCACTTCCCGAAGTGCTGTTTCTTGCAGACTTTGCACTTGGGCTTTTCACTCGATTGATGCCCATCCTTCTTGGAATCAGACCCTTTCCTGTGGTCATTGTTTCCTCGGTGCTTCTTGTTTGATCTTCGTGAACTGTCATCTTCACGTTTTCTTTTCTCTGTATCTGTGTTCCTCAGTGATCTCTGTCTAACCGCGTCCAACGTGAGGGACAAAGATATATCAGTGACAGATCTGAAAGTAGTTGGCTGAGAGGCCTTCACACTTGCCTTTATTTCTGGGGCTAAACCCCCAATGAAACGAGCTATGCGTTTGGGTTCCGGGGTCACCAGATACGAAACCAATCTTGACAAGGTGTTGAAGCTCGTGAGGTAAGCTTGACAGTCAACGTTCTTCATAACCAACGATAGAAAATCAGACTCTATCTTCTCCACCTCATGCTGAGGGCAATAATTTTCCCTGATGAGGGCAACGAATTGTTCCCAAGACATGTTGTACAATGGGATCTTCCCAGTGGCTTGAATCAGTGATCTCCACCAGGCTAAGGCCTCGCCCTTGAAAGATTGAGACACAGACTTGACTATATCCCTCTCAGCGCACCCGCTGATATCCACTACTGTGTCCATCTCATCTAACCACGTCATGCAGTCAATGGCTCCTTTTTCCCCAGTGAAATCCCTGGGTTTGCATGAAACAAAGTATTTATAGGAGCAACCCTTATTACAGGGTTTTTGATTTAGTACAATCTGTTGAGATGGAGCACTGTGGTGGTTTGAGGAGAGTCGATCATCATCTTTCTTCAGTTCTTCCTTCTTGGAAGGAGGCTTTGAATGCGGTGTAGATAGGGTCCTACTTCGAGTCCCACTATATTCTTCATACTGCCGCTCTAAGGCCTTTGTAACAGCGTCGGCTACTAACGCTTTCAGTTCGGCACCCGTTATATTAATTCGGGCGTTATCATTATTCTCCCTTGGGTGACTATTAATTTCATCCGAGTCAGCCATTTTAATTTAAACTGTTACATAAGACAATAACAATAGTTTATTTGGGAGTTTATCATAGAATTGTCTTTTATGGCAATTCATTAACCATGGTATACATAAACCATATTTGGTTAATTTGTTAATCATATTTATTTAGGATTTTTATTACAATTTATCCTAATTATAAAAACAATAACAGTTTTATTAGTGGCACAACAGGCCTAGTCACAAGGACATTTATAAATCATAAGCTATAATTTCAGAGAATCAAGGCTTTTAAGGTTTGAACATAGTTCATTACCTTTTTTCGGACAGGGAGTCATAGCTACCACTGTCTTTTGGCTCATGTATAAATGAGCAAGGCCCGTAGGCACTATATTACCAACGTATGGTCAAATATGATAATCTTAATTGATGATTTAAACCCATGATTCAGAGATCATTTAGTTGGGTTAGGAATCTTCTAAAGAATCCTATTACAAAGATGACGTGTGTGATTTTAACGAATCACTGCTGCCAGGAGCGTTAACATGTTTACAGATGTTAACAGGGATTTAAATCTTTTAAATAGGTCTTACCATCATGGCCAGGTCTTCACAATGACACTCAGGCTAGGTTTCACTCTTAAGATTCTTATTCAATATTTAAATAGGCAGATTATTATTGAAAGGAATGATTTTGATTTATTTATTTCATATATAATATTTATACATATAATAGCAAAAATGAAATTTATAACTTAACATTCCAATAATCATAAAAGTACACACTGCCCTAAACGGGTCTTTCAACATAACACTTACCCACGCAGGGGTCAAGCTGAAATACTAGTCCACGCAGGGACTTAAACAAATAATATACCCTCGTAGGGGTTAACAGAAAGATAGACCCACGCAGGGGCTTAACTGGTACAAGGAAATTATAACAACAGTGGAAGGATTCAATGGTCCTTCTTGCTCTTCCCTTTTATTAGGCTTGTCAATCCTTGGAAGAAACTTTGTCGCTCCCTACGATCTCGGTGAAAGTCTCGCTCGACCTGGTCCAACCTCTGAAGAATCTCTTCCCGTTCTGGGGGAGAAAACCGTGGCGGCTGCGATTGTGTCCGAATTATAGGTCTACCCGGTATTTGGTACCCATGAGTTGGGTACCCTGCTCCCCAAGGAGCTCCATACGGTCCTTCCGGGTTAAAGGCGTTGTAATTGGCCGCTACCAAGTATGGGTCGGCTTCCGCGTAATTGTAGTTGGTGTGAGCCGGCGGCCCAAACGGGTTGTATGTCATAGAACCCGTGTATGTTGGAATCGGGTTATCAAAACCCATCGGTGGTGGTTGCGGTGCAACTGGGTTCGAAGGCTCACCCATTTGTGGATCTTCTTGAAGTGGCGGATAATGACTGCCACTTGATTGTCGAGGAGAGCTAAAATGAAAGTCCCCTCCTCGTGCAGACATACGTGCTCCGGTTCTCCTACGCCTTGGCGGTTGCGGAGGTGCCGGCTGAACTGGTGGCGGTGGAGGCGGTGGCGTGACTGCCACGAATCGTGAATCCCCAGAGGGATCCTGCTGCTGCTGCTGGTGTGGCGACGAATGGTGCGAGGGTGTAAAATACCACTCGAACTGGTTGAATCGTGCCTGGTAACTGTCCGGACCATGGTAGGGTGATCCATGAAAGGACGAACCATCTGAAACCTCGATAGGATGGTTCAGAGTTCCGGTTGCGGGCTCGACGGGATCCGTGTCCTCGTCCATGTCCTCTGCATGATCGCCGGAGAAATGATCCTCTGGCCCCAATGGGTTAAAACCCACTGGTTCTTGTATGTAATTTGCCGGGTTAAACCGGCCCCTAAAAACAGGTGTAGGGTCACCAAAAGAATGATGCAATAGGGATCGCTGTAGAGGTATGTAAGAAGGTTGAGGGTTGTCGGGCTCATTTTCCGAATGTGGCCCATAAGAGTTATGAACGGGAGGCGTCGAACTGTGCGAAACCGAACGTCTAGCGGGCTCTGCATGTGTCCTCCAGTTTCCTTGTGGTTCTGCGCTCGCAGTATTAGAAGGAGTTCGCCGGTGCGAAGGTCCGGCCTCATGATCGTTGGGGGCGGTGACTGGCCCCTTGCCTCGTCCTCTTCGTCGAAAGAAGCTTGGCGGCATTTTTAATCCTGTCAATACAACATAAGATAACGACAAGAATATATAAAATGAAGGACAAAACAAAACCAAACAAAGTAGAATTTGTCCTATGTTATTTGTCTAGACTCGAAAGTTTTTGGAATGTGCAATTGTGTAACTGAGACTAAACACAAAAGGCTAGTGTTTAATTCACTCAGCGTTGGCTCTGATACCAACCTGTCACACCCCGGATTCCACGTGTCACCAGTGGGCCCGGTGGGGAGTATCGTGACGTGGTTGGCAACATAATAGTCAAACAACACAATATTTAAATGCACAACGGAAGCAAATGAAAGATATATTTCAACCGAATAAAATATTGTAATATCGTGTATCACAACAGTTGAAATTTTATCCACAGACGGATCGAAATTAAATAGGAAACAGTAGTTCAACAGACGTTAGGCATCTTAAGCTTGTGAGACTCTTTATTGATGCTAAGGAGAAATATCCAGCCTATTACTCTTAGTACCTGCATTTAATCTTTTTGGAAAAATACGTCAGTTTACACTGGTAAATACAATCAACTGACTCATTTTAAAAATGATAAAAAATTGATTTGGATGCACGTGGCATAAACATTTTATAACTTGGGATAATTATTTAAATATATAAACTTGTAAAAGAATTACATGTTCCTTATGCGTTCAGTAGCCCGGATCGTGCCGGGTTAAAGATCAACGGACACACCACATAATCTATTTATGCACTGACGAGTGTACGCCTACACTCCGCGCTTAGGTCGTGGCCATTTCGTAAAATGATGCCAAGGATATCCGGGACATGGTCATTAACCCCCCAAAGGCTTTAAGTAAACAAAACAATTTAAACGGGCTGATCAAATTGTTCAATTAACCACCATACGATAGAAGATTTAATGCCCGACCAAGCGGTATTTTATATACCGTACCCCAAGCCCGTATAAGGGAAAATAAGTTAAAAGTATTTACCAGAGCAAAGTAATAATCACAATAAGCAAATGCAAGTAGCTTTTACTGATTCTCCTATTCTGGAACAAAGGTTTATAATAACCTATTAGAATCCTAATGGGTCTTTAATTAAGCTTAAGCTTAGACCGGTTAGTTTCAAAGATACGGTTCGTACGCACGATTAAGCGAAGACCGGAATAGAATGTGATTTTGACCCGACATGTTTGAAGACTTGCTTAATATGGGTATTTCATACACATTCTGGATTTTGAGATAAAACCGATAAGGTTTGACACGTTTCGGCTAATTTATGTAAACTAGTTACATAAACCGAACCGAACGCGTAATAGGCGTAATGGGTATCCGTAAGAGCCATATACAGGTTTCCTAAGTTAATATGCTTCAAATATGTTGTGACATCAGTAAGATGTCTTTTATTATGCCCGAAACGAATTTAAACACAAACTATGCCCCGTAGGGGTAGTTTGGTCATTTACAAGGTTATAAAAGAGTTTAAGTATTAACCTGAGTTACAGGTCTGATATAATCAGAAAAAATACTTATTTTACTAAGTTATAACAGTAGGGTAGAGTATATATGTGAAATTTATCAATTATAACCAAACTATGCACCGTAGGGGCATTTTGGTAAATTCACATAAGCCGTAAAGCTCAAAACTGAAGTCTGAGTTTAAACAACATTTACTTACTGTTAAAATATTATAATTTACCTAAGATATCAGTAGGTATCAACCCTTGTATGTTTAAAATAGTTCTAGTACATACTATGCGTTAAAAACGCTTAAAAAGGCGATTAGAAGCCATTTCCGGGTTCTATACATAAAGCTGATATTTTTATTATTCCAAAAGGCTTAAAATAATTTATTTATCATCTAAAATCAGTAGCAAAAGGTTTGGAGTCGATTAGATATGTAAAACTCATTTTATAGCCCGTAAGGGCAAAACCGACAATTACCGGATTAAGCCTACGACTATAAGTTATGCTCAGCCTAAAATTAATTAAAAATCTTCAAAAATACCAAAATAATATATTACATCAGTGGGTAATAATTTTGATATCAAAAAGTGGGTTTAAATAGGCTATATGCTAATTATGTCGTTTAATCGCTAAAAAGCTTTCAAATTACGCTAACGAGCATAACTCTTAATCTACACCTCAAACTGATGTCAAATTTTGGGTGCAAGTTTATAATTCAGTAACTAAGGTTTCTACTCTTTTACATTTTCAAAAATCATGTTTTAAGGTGAAAAGGGCGTAATGGTCAACATATGAGCAATTAACGGAAACATGCATATTAATTGGATAACTAATGAACCAAGGTGTATAATCACAGAGGGTTATACTAGCATGTAACCTAGTCCAATTAAAGCTCTAAGGTATTTCTAAAACGTACCAAAACGGGTCAGAACTGAAGTCAAAGCAAGAGTCAAAGCTTTGCGACTTTCGGTTCCGAACCGGGTCTAAACAGAAAATTGTCGGGTTGAACATGTTTAGACATGTTCTTACACTAATTACCAAGTTATATTAATGGTCAAACAGGTTGTATGTGTTCTACATTGCTAATTATGCATAAATTAGAAAATAAGCATTCTGTTGACTTTTTAATAACAAGTTTGACCCGACATTTGACCTAGTTAGAGTGGTAATCAGAGGGTGCCCTTTTAAGGGTTTAATGCCCACATAATTACCAACTTATAACTACTTTCAATTCGACTAATCACTGGACCATTAGTGATTAATCGCTAAGTCAACCGTTAATTACGAGGGTTTGACTTTTAAGCTAAAACTAAGCAAAAACTTAACTAAGAAAGGTTAAGCATACTTACCGAAGTCCTATGCACGATTAGTGATCACTTGAGCCTGCTTTGGAGCTCCAGAAATGATCAGAAATGCTGAAGGAAGGTGTGAAGAATTGGTTGCAACCTTGGCCCTTTATATAGTGCTCAAGAACTCATGGATCATTGACACACAAGTCTAACCAAGGTCGTGGATCACTTCCAGATGTCCCTAAGTGTCTAGGGGTTGCCTAGGGGTCGTGCAAGATGTGGAAAATCGATTGTAAGTCGGTAAAAATGGCCATGGCAGACAAGAACCCAAAGAATTCAGATCAGATGACCCTAGGCGTCACGCGTAGACCCCCCCCCCCCGGGCCTTCGCGTCGCGCGAAGCCCTCCTGCACCAAATCCAACTTTCAGATTTTTATGTTTTGGTCCTTGGCTCTTGGAAACTTTGCTTCGACTTTATTTCTTGCACTTTGAACCCTCCAAATTGACTTATAAGGGCTTTAAGACATATACCCACTTTGTTAAGTCCTCGGTTAACTTTATTGTTACCTGAAAAGTCATAACTTTCAACGTTGACGCTTTAACCCCTTGTATACGAATTTTATCATAACTTTCTCATACGATAACGAAACTTTATGAAATTTATATCGTGCATTCTAGTGAGCATAATTAACCGTTACAAACCTTCAGGTTTGTCAAAAGGTCACTCAGAGGTATAACTTAAACATGTTGACACATTTAACCCCTGTAGTTTGTAATCTCTCACTTTCTTTCATATTTAGCCTCGTATGATCCATGATTTATTCGTTTGAAGGTATGAGCATCATGTAGGGTTAATGTACAATATATTTATTCACTGTTGACATTTAGAACTCGTATATTCACATGCTTTCCATGATTGTCAACTTTAATCCTTTTATAACATTCTTTCACACATTCAAACCTATGACACGTGTCAACACATTATAGGACGTGAATTTTCGAGGTGTTACAATAGTGCTGATATCTGGTCCTCTCGCGGCCCGCGTAAAGGTAAGCAAGGGTTTACGCGGCCCGCGTACTAGCCCGGGTAGGGTTTAGGGTCTCCGGGTCATCAGGTAGGTCCAACACGCACACACACACGTGGCGACACCGGAGCCCGCCTGAGTTTTAAGTTGACGCAGCCCGCGTAAGGGTTAAGGATCCTTTACGCGGCCCGCCTAAAACCAAAAATAATAGTTTTAATTATTTTTATTAATATTTAGGGTATTCGGGGCCCGTTTTCACGTATGGGGTGTATTTTGGGACATATTGGGATATTTTAAAATATATTAGGGTGCCAGAAAATATTCAAGGGTGTCGGTTTTCTTTAGGGTTGTTACAGTTTATGACCATGACATCAGTTTACTTGCAAGCTCCTTTTATAAATTGTAAAATTACCAAAACGCCCTTATGAGGCATAGTTTGATTTTAAAACCTTAACGGGCATACAAGTTAATATCCTACTGATATTATAACTTGTTTAAAGTATATTGGCATATGGAACTTGTTCATGACTCATCTGGTTACCGATATCGCTTATACGCGTACGGTTAGACTTACGTAACTAGTTTACATAAGTTTGCCGAAACGGGTTTAACCTTATCGTTTTGATCTCATAATTCAGAATGTACATTGTTTACCCATATTATACAAGCCTTAATACTTATTGGGTTTAAACCACATTCTATTCAATATACGCTTAATCTAGCGAACCTATTCTTAAGTATCCGGTCATGTCTAAATGAACTACCGTTGGCCCATATACATTCTAACAGATAATAAATCTGTTCATTCCAGACTATAGTACCCCCCAGATAATCGGACTTGGGTCAATTATTCTAACAGATAATGAATACGGTTTAATCCGTTTACTTGATAATTATTGTAATTGGGGGTTATTGATACCATTTCCGGACAACCCAATGGGTTAATCAAGTATATAATCTCGTAACAAGAATAATCCCAAGATATATTTAAAAGATCACCTACGGGTTTTCTATATGTATAAAACTCTTTTCGAAAAACTATTTTTAAAAGAGTCAGTTAATAGTATTTACCAGCTTTAGCTGACGTATTTTCAAAAGATTGAACAGCAGGTACCGAACCTTATTATAGGCTGGGATTACGGGTCGGCTGGAATGACGGCTAAGGAATTTGCACTTCTAAAGCTTAAGGCCTATGATGTCAAAAGCTCTGTTTATTTGGATCCTGCCTGTGGGCTTGTATCGAACGCATGTAATACTTTTATATACTCAAGCTTTATTTTAATAATTTTAAATCCAATACTTCCGCTGCATATTATATTATTGGGATAACTGTTATCCAGCCGTCACAACTGTACCCTTCCGGGCCCACCGAAAATCGGGGTGTGACAGGTTGGTATCAGAGCTACAGTTTGAGTGAATTAGACACTAGCCTTTAGTGTCTAATCTCAAATATCACAAATGCAGATTCCTTTAAAAACTCCGAGTCTAGACTTGAATATAAGACTACTCTTAATCTAGATAGTAGTTATTGATTTTATACCACCAAGATGTCGCGGACAAGATGAAGAATCTATAATGGGTCGCGGACTCGAGGATCTCTACCATTGAGTAGCTTGAAGTTCCATATGGTGAACTACATATGTTGTGGATCAGAGGTCTATCATGATTGATAGACATTCCGGTGATATCTCACCACCTGATTGAAACAGCAACACTTATGGAAAGTCGTATTATGACAAGGATATCCATGCAAATTTTTGGCACTAAATTCTATTCTTGATTCAACAATTCTCCCATTCTAGAGAATAAGCAGAAAAATGAATCACTTTTTCTGATTCATGCTTAAAGCATATAATTTCGAGTCTTTAAGCTCGATTGATTCAAATCCATCTGGGTATATTATATTATATAAACTCAGCAACTCTCGCCATCAATTTCTCCAACTGGAATACGACAATGATTTTTATTTCATTGATTTTTAACAACTACGAATGCCAAACTTAGTTTGATAAAAGCGCCATATGATAATTGGCAGTATCTTAGCGTGTCCCATAGATTGCTTTCATGCCTGGCCAGTATGACGGTTTAATGTATGGAACCACTAAGATCTCCCAACGGTCATATTGTACTGATATCGGCTAATAGTAAGCATCTAATATAATTTGGCGATATTACTACCATAAGAAGAATCATTGATTTTATGGAGCCCATTTTATGATTTTTCCTTCTAATAATATGAAGGTCACACTTATTGCTCCTACCTTATCAAACAGATCTCTTGATTGCGCAATAGACGAAGGCCAAAAAGCACATGTTCCCACCAATGAGTGGTTGAAAAAGTGCAAAATTTTCGTCCAAATATGAGACGACATATTCCCCAAATCTCCTAATAAGGAGAGGGGCTTGTAATTATAAATGGTGTACTTTATTGAGCCGTACCATATACAGTGTACTTTATTGAGCTGTATTATATACGCTGTACTTTATTGAGGCGTATTCCCGAATCTCCCCATAAGGAGAAAGGGTATATATTAAAAAAAAAACGGTGTACTTTATTGAGCCGTATCGTATACGCTGCACTATATTGAGGCGTATACCAAATCTCCCAACTAAGGAGAAGTGCATATAATTAAAACATCAAATAAGACGTATCCTGGAAACTCCAACTGAGGAGAAGGACTAAAAGTGCCAACTCTGTTGGGTGAAGACAACTAGTCGAAGGACCGCTAGCAATCAAGCAAATAAATCTCTTTTGAAATTACTCGGTCTACTAGTTCTTATGTAATTAAGACTAGTAAATAAGACCATGATAAAAGACTCTGTCTTAAATATATATTTTCCTACCAATGGTAGTGGTTGAAAAGGGTGATAATAGTGGAAAAATTGATTCCCTCACACCCATATAAACATAAAAATCTTTAAGTGATTCTCGTCCAATTATGGGACAGCACTTATCTTAAATCTCCAACTAATTCCCGATTGTGTGGAAAGGAGATAGAAATTTCATCCAATCATGTGATGCTAATCATTCCCAAATCTCCCAATACGAAGAAGAATATGTTAAAACGGTGATTGTATCGAACCTTATCATATACGCTGACTGTATCGAGACGTATACCCAAATCTCCCAATACGGAGAAGAATATTTTAAAAACAATGACTGTATCGAGCCGTATCATATGCGCTGACTATACTGAGGCGTATTCCCAAATATCTCAATGTGGAGAGGGACCCATATTTAAACGTCAACTGCGACGTATTCCTAAATTTCCCAATATGAAGAGGAACTTATACTTACAAACGTCAACTGAGACGCATCTCCAAATGAGGAGAAGTATTTATATTCAATACGTTGACTAAAATGTATCACTAAAATCTCTAACAAATTCCCAACAACGAGGAAAGGAGAAGACTCTCGTCCAACTTTGTGATGAAACTTATTCCAAAACTCCAACTAATTTCCAACTGTGTGGGAAGGAGGAAAATCTTAGTCAACCTTGTAACGATACTTGTTCCAAGTCTTCAACCGTTCCAACCTATGTAGAAGGATAGGAGTTATAATATTGCATTGTCAGTTAAAACAAAGATAGTTGTGACCTTTATAGTCCCCTGTCTAAGGTAGTGTGAGCTATGCTCAAGCCTAATAGTCCATATGATCAATGCGAACATGACTAATATTATCTAATACGATGATCATATCATTTAACATCCTTAGTGATGTTTTGCCTCTGGGCTATAATATATTGTCTATTTGAGACATTGATATTGTGATCTTTATGATTCCTTGTCCAAGGTGGTGAGCTATGCTCAAGCTTCATAGTCTATATGATCAATGCGATCATGACTAATATCATCTCATACGATGATCATATCATTTAGCATCCTTAGTGATGTTTTGCTTACGAGCTATACTATAAGGTCCATTAAGACATTTACATTATGACCAATGTGGTTCCTTGTTCAAGGTGGTGAGCTATGCTCAAGCCTCATAGTCAATATGATCAGTGCGATCCTAAAAAATATCATCAATATGATGATCATATTATTAACATCCTTAGTGATGTAGTGCCTACGGGCTATACTTTACTCTATTGTCGATAAGACAATGATAGTTATGACCTTTATGGTCCTCTGTTCAAAGTGGTAAGTTATACCCAAACCTAATAATCTATATGATCAATGCAATCATGACTAATATCATCAACATGATAATCATACTTAACATCCCTAGTGATGTTTTGCCTATGGGTTATATTATATTTTCCATTTGAGAAAATGACAGTTGTGACCATTATGGTTCCCTGACCAAAGTGGAAAGTTATGCCCAAGTCTTGCAGTCTATATGATCAAGTGCGATCATGACTGATATCATCAGTGCGATGACCATTAATTTAACATCCTTTGTGATGTCATTCGAATTGCCTACGGGCCATGTTATATCGTCAATTGTGACGACAGTTGCGGTCTACGACCTCTTATCCAAAGGTAATGAACTATGTTCAAACCTTAAAGCCCTTCGATCAAATGAGATTCGCGGCTTATATATATCTTAATTATCCTTTGTGACAAGGCTTTAGTGCCATAACTTCCAAATGTCCTTCGTGACGAGTCCTTGTGCCATATCTTTCACAACCTTTGTGACAGGCCCTTGTGCCACGTCTTTCGTGGCAAGCCAATGTGCTATATTTAAATGTCATTCGTGACAAGCCAATGTGCTATATTTAAATGTCCTCCATGACAAGCTAATATGTTATATTTAAATATCCTTTGTGACAAGCCGATGAGTTATATGGCTAAACCCATTACCAACTGTGGTAAGCAGGGCTAGTGAAATTGATATATAAACATATAGATCTGTAAGATCTAATGCAAATAAGTTGATTTGTTATTTAGTTCTCGAAGTATTACTGATGGCTATATTATTTTTCAGATAAACTTTTGGCGAGCCTAAGTATTGGCAAAGCAAGTAAGAAAAACGGTGGTGACAATTTAGAGCACCAAAACTGTAATGACGAAGAGAATCTTCTTCGATCCATAGTTGCCGATGAAGTCGGTAAAGCCCTAGCTGGACTTATGGCCACACTTAAAGGGCCAAAGCCATCAGTACCAAAAGAGAACACCGTTCCTAAACCCCGTTCTAATACTCATAAGACTGAAAAGACTCATTTCTCCTTAACTAAGAGTGAGCAGGGGTATTAAGAGTATCAAGAAAGCTGAGTCCCATGACTCTAAGAAGGGGTGTACCTATAAATACTTTGTATCTTGTAAACCCCGTGACTTTACGGGAGAGATTGGAGCAATTGATGCTCTAAAGTGGCTGGATGAAATGGAAACCGTTGTTGATATAAGCGGTTGTGCTGCCAAGGACACTATTAATTACGTGTCCCAATCCTTCAAGGAGGATGCTCTGACATAGTGGAGGGCACTGATACAATCCACTGCCAAGGTTGCAATGTATAACCTAAGTTGGTCTAAGTTCGTAGAATTGATCTGCGAGGCTTATTGCCCACCTCACAAGATGGAGAAAGTTGAATCTGACTTTCTAAGGCTGACCATGAAAGGCCTCGAGTGTCGAGCCTATGTATTTGAATATAATTCTTTATCAAGACTCGTGCCATATCCAATTACCCCCGAGTCTAAGCGCATTGCGCGGTTTCTTGGAGGGCTCGCTCCAGAAATCAAAAGGATGGTTAAATCCTCCAAACCTGCGACTTATAGATCCGCTGTGGATCTGGCACTTTCTCTCACTAAGGATGAAATAAGAGCAAGGGCGACTAAAGCCGAGGAGGATCACAAACGAAAGCGCGATGATACCCCAAGTAAAGATTTCAAAAAGGCTAAGACTGGTTCGAATTATAACCAGTCCAAGCCAAATGAGGGAAAACCCAAATGTAAAACCTACGGGAAGCAACACTTCGGAAAATGTCTCCGTGAGCAGACCAAGGGTTGTGGCATCTGTAAGAAGATGGATCACAAGTCTCATGAATGAAAAGACTTGAAAGACGCCACCTGCTATGGATGTGGCAAAAAAGGGCATATAAAGACCCGCTGCCCAAAGAGGGCGACTAACGGGAAGAACAAGGCCATTGATGGCAAAAAGGGCAATGTTTGAGCCTTCCAATCTGCTACAGCAGAAGCAGTTCAAGACATATCTTTACGTATATGTTTCTTGTAAATGTTTTATTTATTAGAAACTTGTTTTAGACTCTGGAGCCAGTTAAAGCTTCATCGATTGTAAATTTTATAAAATTTCAAATCTGCCTTTTTAATGCTTAAATATTATTTATAAAATCAAGTGGCCAATCTAGATGGTTTCACATATGATATATCCTCCACGAATTAATTTGTCTTTGATAATCTTTTATCTATAAATCTTGTGGGAATTCGATATGGTTTTTGACATGGATTGGCTAGTTAAAACCAAACCCATAGTGTCTGCTATATATAACTTATCGAAATTAAAAATCCCCATCTGGTAATATACTTACCATTCGTGGAAAAACAAACATCATGGGTTGCCCGAAGAAGCTTTTATGCTTAAGGTATCCAAGTGAATGAATGAAGGATGTGTCATCCACATGACACAAGTAAATTCTGACGAATTAAAGTCGAAAGCTGAAGAACTTTGTGTGGATGGACATGAGAGGTCCATAGCCACCTAGGAAGCTTAATGCTTAGAATGTTCGCAAGTGAGTCGAACATCGTAGACCATTTGTGGTCTACATAATGAACTGAAAAATCTCACATAGAATTGGGAAATGGTAACAACGGATCTAATCTCCGAGTTACCTAAAATAAATTGCGGCAATGATGCGATGTGAATTATAATCGACAGACTTACTAAGTCGACGCTTCTTGTCAATAAAGGAAAATTTATAATTCCGACAAGTTAAGCTATATAAAGACAACATCGAGTCTCCTTATGGAGTACCGTTGTCTAAAGTATCAAATTATGATACTAAATATATTTGGAAATTTCAGCGAAATGCTCAGCTAATAAGCACTTGTCATGTTTCGCCATGACAATTAAACGTGAGCTTAAGGTTACAGAAAAACCTTGGGGATACTCTTGAGAGGTTAAAACCTACTATGATACGAAATTAACCGTATTGCTCTGAGCAAATCTCGAGGTCGAGATTTCTTTTAAGGGGGTGTGGATGTAACACCTCGTAAAATCATGTCCAATAATGTGTTGATACATGTCCCTAACCCTAATGAAGTCAAACGTTGACTATGAGGGACTAACTTTGTCAAAATCAAAAACTTTGAATGTGAGAGGACTGAAAGTGTCAACATGTTAAGTCTTACCTCTGAGTGACCTTTTAACAAAACTGGGGCTTTGTAATGTTTAAACATACTCTCGAGAATGCTTGATATTGATTATGAAAGGTTTTGATATCATTACATGATAAAATGGGCAAGATTGCAAGTAGAAGGGTTAAAAGCATCAACAATAGAAACTAGTACCTTCGGGTGGTCTACCGACGGACCAGGAGCCTTAGAATATTTGTTCACACTCCCATGTATGCCTAAAATTGGTCTTAAGGGGTTAAAAGTGCAAATTATGAAATTTATATTGAGTTTTAGAGCATAGGGACTAAAACTGCAACCATTGGAAACTTATTTGAGGCCATGGCGGCCCATGAAGGGCTAAGGCCTTGCCCGTCGCGGGTAGCCATACCGTCACTAGTTCGAAATTCTTGCTTGGTGGCCACTCCAAGCTGCCACAAACCACCAAAATGAAACCATGGGCTTCCCTGGTGTTTGTGACACGTTAGGGGACACTTGTAGTGATCCCTTGAAGCCCCATAACACCTAGCAATCATCTAGCAACCCTCCAAACACTATATATAGGAGTGTTCTTCAACACTTTAATTTGCACCATTCCTTCTTTCTCTCTATCTTCTCAACATGGGAGTTCCTGAGCATATTGGGAGCACCCATTGAGTAATCTTCAGTCCCTAGGACCACTTGGACCACTTTCGTGGCTAGTTATTTTATTTGGCTCTTAAAGCCAAAAAGGCAAGCGTTTACGATAAACGCTTTGACTTTTAGTTAGACCTTAAACGGTCAAACCATTGTTCGCAACGAACATGGCTACGTGATCGTAATTAGGTAGGTGTTAATCCCTCAAAAGGGCTCCTCCTAAGAATCACGTTTGTTTGGTAATTTACTAGTCAACGTAATATTAATTTAAAAAGTCAATGAGTTAGTTTTAAAATAATTGCGATATGAGTTTAGAAGTATTCTAAAATATGTTTTATCACTTAAACAAATCGGTAATAATTATTAGAACATGTGTAAACATGTTCGGCTCGTCAATTCCAGTTTTATGGTCGGTTCGCAACCGAAAGTCGCGTAGTTTGACTTCTACGTTGACTTTTGGTTATAAACCGAATTAGACTAGTATGCTACTGATTTTAGGTTCTGTTATGATCGTAATATAATGTAGTATAACCCCATAAGGTTATATTACATGATCGGACTACGAATCTGAGTTTATGCGCATGTTCTGTTATTATGTCGTACTTTGACTATAATGCCCTTTTGTTTAAAAATAAGGTTTTAAAAGTAAATGAGCATGAGTAAACATTTTTAGAATATTTTGATGTGCATAACCTGGTCATAAATTGAGTTTACGCGTATAAGCGTAAACTATGCTTTTAAAAGGACTAAAATACCCTTATAAGTCTAAAATGAGTTTTAAACATAATTTAACATAAAAACTCATTACCTAATGATATGATATTATAATTAGGATTATTTGGGATTCTAAGTCTAGATTGTAAACTGAGCTTAACTTTAGTTTCGTGTACAATACCGATAAATGACGATAATGCCCTTATGGCACATAAAATGGGTCTTAAGCGTAATATTCAAACCAAACCTTTTGCTTACTGATATGTTATGATAAATAAAATATTTCAACTATTTAAAGCTGGTCATAACATCAGATTTCATAAACCTTCACATAAATCGTCATTTAATGACATTAACGTCGTTTAGGAACGTAGTATGGTTTTAAACCATAGAGTAAATTACAAGTTTTGTCCTTTATGTATGTCCTAAATTGCAGGCGCTGTCCTTTGTCTTTAAAATTGATGAGTTTTGTCCTTAATGTTTGCAAATCTTGCACGTTATGTCCTTTAGGCCAAACCCAGTTAGATTTTTTGGTTTAATGAAGGCATGTGCAGGGCACATGAGGGCACTTTTGTCATTTTGCCTCCCTAGGGGTTATTTTGTAAATAACTTATAACAAGGGTGCATTGTGTAAAAATAAAAAAAATAAAGATATAAAAAAAATTTGTTCATGCTCTCTCTTTCTCTCTCTAACTCCCTCTCTCCTCTTTTTACAAAATGTTCTCTGCCCTCTCTCTAGAATTACCCCCACCAGCCACCATCCCCTGCAATTAGGTCATTTCCCGGCGACTACCAACCTCCGATGTCTCTCTAAGTACGGCGACACTAAGGTTTGGTGTATATATCTCTCTTACATCTCTCATTCTCTTTATTTCCCTCTACGGTTTGATCGATTGTGGGTTTTGAATGTGGATCTGGTGGTGGGTTTTGAATGGTGGACGTGGTGGATGTGGTGGAGGGTGATGGTGGACGATCGTGGTTGGGTGGATGGTGATGGTTGGGTGGACGGTGAAGGTGAAGGTGGGAGTGATGGCTGGAGTTATGGGTGACGGTAGGTGGTTGCAGGTGAGGGTGGATGGATGTGGGTTTTGACTGTGGATGTGGTGGAGGGTGATGGTGGACGACCGTGGTTGGGTGGATGGTGATGGTGATGGTGATGGTGTACGGCACCGGAGGTAGATTGTCTGTTGTATGTTCATATTAGGTGTCCTAAGGCTTGATTCCGGTGATGATGAGGGTGTTGATGGTGGTGGTCCAAATACGGTGGTGGTGTTTGGGGGATTTTTTAGTGTGTGAGAGAGAGAGTTCAAAGAATCCCTCCTGAACAAGATGGACAGTTTATCTTCCCATAACATCCACTTTAAAATAAGAAATGGTCAACCTCTACTCCTTTCACTAACCAATTTCATTTTTGTTTCTGATCATAGTTTCATACTGTTTCTAAAGATTGCTACCTGGTGGCGAACCAACCAAATCTTCCGACAATAATGAGGGTGTTGATGGTGGTGGTCCAAATACGGTGGTGGTTTTGGTGTAGTTACATCTGTGGTGGGTGGATGGTAATGGTGGTGGTGGTGGTGGTGGGAGGTGGCGGCAGGAGGGAGAGAAGAGAGAGAGTGAGAATTTAGAGAGAGAGAGAGAGAGAATGCAGAGTTTTGTTTTATTTTTATATATTTTTTTTATTTTAAATATCTTTTTTATACTTACACAATAGTCCCTAAACATAACTTCTTTTACCCAATAGTCCTTGATAAATAAAGGGGAAAAGACAAGTGTCAGGTGAAATTACATTTCTACCCTCATGTGTCCTGCACATGCCTTCATTTAACTGAAAAATATAACTGGGTTTGCCATAAAGGACATAACGTGCAAGATTTGCAAACATTAAGGACAAAACTCATCAATTTTAAAGACAAAGGACAGCGCCTGCAATTTGGGACATACATAAAGGACAAAACTTGTAATTTACTCTAAACCATATTTATGGATCGAGACGTGTTACCTACTGATTTTATAAAACATTTTAAATGTTTTCACAGTAGGTATAAGTCATGAACTCAGAATCTCAAATAAATTCTCAAACTATGTGTGAAATGACCAAAGTGCCCCTACGACGCTTTGTTTGGTCTTAAAGCATAAACCACACATATATTTGATATCCTACTGATATGATATCATAATTAAACCATTTTTACAAAATTTTTATGACCATGACATCAGTTTACTTGCAAGCTCCTTTTATAAATTGTAAAATTACCAAAACGCCCTTATGAGGCATAGTTTGATTTTAAAACCTTAACGGGCATACAAGTTAATATCCTACTGATATTATAACTTGTTAAAGTATATTGGGATATGTAAATTGTTCATGACTCATATGGTTACCGATATCGCTTATACGCGTACGGTTAGACTTACGTAACTAGTTTACATAAGTTTGCCGAAATGGGTTTAACCTTATCGTTTTGATCTCAAAATTCAGATTGTACATTGTTTACCCATATTATACAAGTCCTAATACTTGTTGGGTTTAAACCACATTCTATTCAATATACGCTTAATCTAGCGAACCTATTCTTAAGTATTGGGTCATGTCTAAAGGAACTACCTTTGGCCTGTATACATTGTAACAGATAATAAATCTGTTCATTCCAGACTATAGTACCCCCCAGATAATCGGACTTGGGTCAATTATACTTAGACTTGCGGCTTTTGCCAAATATAGTCTTATTGATTGGAAGGTAGCAAAAAGGTAAATACTCTTGACTTATTTTAGTGTAAACTTGGGATGACAAATATGCCTCTTGGGACGGTTATTACATAAGTAAGTCACCTATGTTTGCGCAAAAGTGTATGAATACGGTTTAATCCGTTTACTTGATAATTATTGTAATTGGGGGTTATTGATACCATGTCTAGACAACGCAATGGGTTAATCAAGTATATAATCTAGTAACAAGAATAATCCCAAGATATATTTAAAAGATCACCTACGGGTATTCTATATGTATAAAACTCTTTTCGAAAAACTATTTTTAAAAGAGTCAGTTAATGGTATTTACCAGCATTAGCTGACGTATTTTCAAAAGATTAAACAACATGTAATACCCCTAAAATATAAACCTTTAATATAAATACGATGTCGGTAAATGAACCCGAAACGAACTAACTAGGAATAAAATAACCTAGTTAGAAGAGAAGTATTGTAGTGACATACTAGTGGGTTAAAACACTTAAAAATAAAAACCTTATAACAGATGGGGGACCAAAGTTATAAATTGTGAAACTTGAATGATTAAAAACAAAATAACACACCAAACACACACCTAAGTGTGTGTCTGGTTCGATCAGAGCACAGGGCGACCAAGGAAATCCCCCATCAAACCCTAAATCACACAAATCTCACAAATTGAAGGCACAAATCAGTTCCAAATCAAAATCCGAACATAGAATCGTGATCTCCTCTGTAAAAGGGGTCATAAGGTATGTAAATTTCATAGAAAGGCTCCATCTAAATTTCTGGATGAACCTAAAAGATTCGAATTTGATGTTGCATGAATGTTATTTTGATGAAATAGGAATGATATAGTGTCTAGGAGTAAAACCCTAGTCAATCACATGTTGAAATCATGCTTATTTCTTGTGAATTCACAATCACCATTGAAGGTGATAAGTGGGTGCTGTAGGAACATGTTAAACACTAGAATTTTAATTGTTGTTCTAGTGTAATTTGAGTTCTAGGAAGTAAATTAAGATTTTGTTAATGTGAAAATTGATGTAAACATGCTTAGTTGATGTTAATCATGGCTAAATGACAAGTATTGAACTTGATTATAAATTGTGAGAAATTATGAACTAAAGGTGTTTGTAAAAATGCCTAAAAGAAGGCTTAAAAACTGAAAATTTGAGCTAAAACGCATAATTGTAAAATTGTGGCAAACTATGCATTATATGTAAGAAAAGAGTTTTAAACAGTTTACGATTGAACTCTGTAGGAAAGGGAACCGGAGCGTCAAGTGGACAAGCCGGTGGTGACACGCGTTTGAAGGGTGCTCTTTGAAGGTATGTAACCGTGATCCCGTTACATTATGTTGTATGATTAATTATGAATATTTGGAATTGTATTTAGTAGAAAAGGTAGCGTTAGTAAAAGTGACGTAGATCACTATTAGTTAGTCGAGTCGTAAACATGAATAACAAATGTTTGGTGGTCATTAGAAGTGGAGGATTCCATAAATGAGCCTAACGGATCAAATAATTGTTTAGTAAGTAGTAAAAGTGTGTTTAGAGTAGCATTTGGCAATAACGGATTACAAGAGCGTGAAACCATAGATTTGGTAATGAAACGCCGGTGATCATAAGCCCCGGATGTTGGGTAAATACGTCTTGCGGACATAAAATGTGTTAGTGGTTAAATTAATGCCAAAACTAAACGGGTAAAATAAATACATAAGGCATTTATAGACTTTCAGCCCGTACATTCAAATTTTGATATAATAATCTTGATAGATGTGTTGGTAATTTAATTACGGACGCGTTGGAAAAAGAATCACCTAAAACGGACTTACGAATCATAAGTTATGGTGGTTTTAAGTTTGGAGTTGATAAAAGGTTGAGCTGGGCAAGTGCACCAACAAAATCAAGGAACCTTCTGTCAAAAAGGGGGCTAGGTGTAGCGCGAGGGGCCTAGGCGTACGGCGTAGCCCCCTAATTTCGAGAATTGTTTATTTTTTTGTTGTTTTGAGTCATGAAACTTGTTTATACCCATTCTAACATTATCAAAACTAACATTTGATGTGGTTTTGACCTTAGGTGATGTTGGTCATGCTCCGGATGACGATCAAGCAACAATTCAAGAACCGAACACTATCTTTTGAAGCTTTCGCGTTTGTCTAATCTTGTTGAAAACAATATTTTATGTTATAATCACTTAACTTGATGTTTTGGGATGTTAAAAATCAGTTGGTAGTTAACTTGAATATGATTATTATGTAAACTTTCGTTTTGTATAACTTTAGGAATGAAGTATTATCTTTTGAAAACGCGTATTTGATAATAAAGTCCCAATTAAATAAGACGGGTGTTACAAGTTGGTAATCAGAGCTCAAGGTTGTCAACAAAGTGTGTTCGGTTCAAGCTTGATCAATCATCCGGTAAGAATTAGTTATTGTAGTAGATCTTATCTTATGTGAGAAAAGAGATATGAATGAACGTGCATGGGAAGAGCGTGTTAATACACTCAAACCCGGAAAGTGCACTAAATGAAAACGGTTAAAGCAAGTTATGAACTTGGCTAAACCAAAGCAAATAAGGTATATATTATAAATGAAATGTTTAACAATTGATATAAACATTTTAGTTTCAAGATGACGGAAAGGAGTAACAATGATCCGATGCCGACAGTCACCGAACAAATGAAAGAGGTAATTGCCAAAGAAGTAGGGAAGGCAACTGAGAATAGTCCATCCGGTTTCATAGACAAAATCCAAAGTACGGTGCTATCGTGAGTTGAGGAACGGGTTAAGAGGTTGGAAGACAATGTCAACCTTGTAAAAGAAAAATCCGGAGAACGTAAGGGGTGTTCATACAAAGAGTTTATGGCATGTAAACCGCCAATTTACAATGGGTAAGTTGACCCGATAATATGCCAAAGATGGCTAAGTGATGTTGACGGGGTATTTGAGAGGACCCACTGTGATGTGAGTGACTTTGTGGCTTACGGGACGGGTCAGTTGAGGGGTCAAGCCAAGGATTGGTACCATTCCTTATACATCACAGTCCCAAGCCGGTCATCAACAGAATCAAGGAGGAGTTCATCCAGTTAAGGCA
Organism: Helianthus tuberosus; assembly: GCA_030545235.1. Lineage (NCBI taxonomy): Eukaryota > Viridiplantae > Streptophyta > Magnoliopsida > Asterales > Asteraceae > Helianthus > Helianthus tuberosus. Next base: position 206,071,883 of record CM060441.1, read on the forward strand.
AAGGGGTGAAACAATTGATAAAATCACGGGTATATTCATGGATAAGCTGAGATTCTGTGACGAGCTAGTGACTACCGAGGAGCAGAAAATATATTATTATTATAATATGTTAAGTGCTGAATACCGAGAGTTCATGACTCCTTCCAAGTATGAGACGCTCACTGAGATCATAAATACGGCTCGGGAAAGAGAAATTGAACTTAAAAAGCAAATAGAACGAGATGAGCGAAGGGTAGTAGATGTTAACCCGAGCCCTACCAAGAAGGCTCGAACGAGTGAGTCGGTAAAGAAGACGGATGCGAAGGGAGGATCGCCGGGTTGCAAGGTATGTGGAAAAGGGCACAAGGGTGAGTGCCGCTTCAAAGACAAACCATGCCCCTTATGCGGGAAGATGGGGCACACCGCGTCATTATGCCCTGGAAAGGTCTCTGTATGCTACAAGTGTTACCAACCGGGCCATAAGAATTCTGAATGTCCGGATTTGGTTGGAAAGAAAGACACCAAATAATCTCCAACAGAAACTCCGAAGGCGAAGGCTAGGTCCTTCCAACTAACAGCGGCTGAAGCGAAAACAGAACCCGATGTGGTCTCAGGTATATTCGCAATAAACTCGATCCCTGCACGTGTATTATTTGATACGGGTGCGAATAAATCCTTTGTTTCACATGGATTTATTTGACATCCTTCATTTGTATTGACAAAATTATCTGTGCCTTTAGAAGTTGAAATAGGGGATAACAAGAGTTTCATAGTGTGTGACGTTTGTCAAGGCTGTAAATTGAATATCGATGATGAAGAATACTCAATAGACCTAATCCCGATGTCGATGGGAGAATTCCAAGTGGTTGTCGGGATGGATTGGTTATCCCGACACCAAGCAAAAGTCGTGTGCTTCCGTAAAGAGATAAAGTTAACATCTTCGAGCGGAAAACACGTCACCATCTATAGCGAGAAAGGAGGCAATCCTATGATATGTTCGATATTAAAGGTTCACAAGCTGATGAAGCATGGATGTAGAGCGTTTATGATATACGCGAATGAACCAGGGAAGGAATTACCGAAGATTGGGGACGTACCGGTTGTACGTGGTTTCAAAGATGTGTTTCCGGAAGATTTCCCGGGAATACCGCTCGAACGAGAAGTAGAGTTCGAAATCGAATTGGTTCCGGGTGCGAAACCTATAGCCAAGGTGCCGTACCGACTTGCGCCATCGGAGTTACAAGAACTAATGTCACAGATTCAAGACTTGCTCGATAAAGGGTTTATAAGCCCGAGTGTGTCTCCTTGGGGAGCACCGGTATTGTTCGTGAAAAAGAAAGACGGGAGCATGCGAATGTGTATCGATTACCGGGAGTTAAATAAACTCACGATGAAGAATCGATACCCGCTTCCGAGAATAGATGATTTATTCGACCAATTACAAGGCGTGAATTTGTTTTAAAAAATTGACCTTAGATCGGGGTATCATCAGCTAAAGTTCAAGGAGGAGGATGTACCGAAGACGACCTTCCGTACACGGTACGGACATTACGAGTTCCTCGTGATGTCTTTCGGATTGACGAATGCACCCGCGGTTTTCATGGACCTCATGAACCGGGTTTGCAAGCCAATGTTGGATAAGTCGGTAATCGTGTTTATCGACGACATTCTAGTGTATTCGAAAAGTTAGGCGGATCATGCGCATAATTTACAGGAGGTATTAGAGACACTCAGACGAGAAAGGTTGTATGCGAAATTTTCAAAGTGTGCCTTTTGGTTGCGAGAGGTACAATTCCTCGGCCACATCATAAGTGCCGATGGAATTTTGGTAGATCCATCAAAGATAGACGCCGTGTCGAAATGGAGCCCTCCGAAGAATCCTTCAGAAATTAGAAGTTTCTTGGGGCTTGCGGGCTATTACAGGAGATTTATCCAGGATTTCTCCAAGATTGCTTCACCGCTAACAAAATTAAATCTAAAGGATGAGAGATTCATATGGGGTAATGAACAGGAAAAGGCATTCCAAACACTAAAAGAGAAGCTAACTCACGCCCCGGTATTAATGTTTCCGGACGGAGTTGAAGACTTGGTAGTCTACTCGGATGCATCACATTCAGGGCTTGGATGTGTTTTAATGCAACGAGGCAGAGTGATAGCTTATGCCTCGAGGCAATTAAAGGTGCACGAAAAGAAATATCCCACGCACGATCTCGAATTGGCGGCAGTGGTGTTTGCGTTAAAAATATGGAGGCACTATTTATATGGGGTAAAGTGCACCATATTTACTGACCACAAGAGTTTAAAATACTTCTTCGATCAGAAGGAGTTAAACATGTGACAAAGGTGGTGGTTGGAAACGGTAAAAGACTATGACTGTGAGATACATTACCACCCCGGAAGGGCCAATGTTGTGGCGGATGCCTTGAGCAGGAAAACAGACTATGTCCCAATACGAGTACGGTCGATGCATCTTGTTGTAACCTCGGTTTTACTCGAATGAATCCGAGAAGCACAAGCCGAGGCGGTAAAAGAGGAAAACTTGAAAAAGGAAAGGATAGTTGGTCAATTGAAGGATTTGACGGATGGTAACAACGGGTTAAAGACTCGGTTCGACAGAATATAGGTCCCAAATTCATGTGGAGTTAAGACGTTTTTACTTGATGAAGCTCACAAATCCCGTTATTCTATCCATCCGGGGGCAACCAAGATGTATAATGATTTAAAGCAAAACTATTGGTGGCCCGGAATGAAGAGAGATGTTGTAAAGTATGTAGAGAAGTGCTTGACTTGTTTACCAGTCAAGGCGGAACACCAAAAGCCATATGGTAAACTGCAACCATTGGAAATTCCAGTTTAGAAATAGGAACATATCACCATGGACCTGTTGACCAAACTGCCTAGGACGAACCGAGGATTCGATGCTATATGGGTGGTTGTTGATAGACTAACGAAAAGTGCTCATTTCATTCCTATACGTGAGACTTATACGTCAGAAAAGATGTCGGAAGTGTATACCAATGAAATAGTGGCACGCCACGGCGTACCGGTGTCCATCGTATCTGACAGGGATGCCCGGTTTACTTCACACTTCTGATAAGATTTCCAAGAACAGATGGGAATGAAACTTTTTATCAGCAGTGCATACCATCCTCAGATGAATGGACAGAGTGAGAGAACGATACAGACACTAGAAGACATGCTGAGGGCGTGTATTATTGATTTCGGGGGCAGTTGGGATGTGTATTTACCGTTAGCAGAATTTTCTTATAACAACAGTTATCATGCCAGTATCGGCATGGCCCCGTATGTGATGCTATATGGTAGAAAATGTAGAACCCCGGTATGTTGGGGTGAAGTGGGTCCGCGGGAACTGGCCCATAAAGATGTAGTCCAAGCCACTAATGAGAAAATTGACACGGTACGAGCTCATTTGAATGCGGCCTAAGACAGACAAAAGTCTTATGCCGACAAAAGACGAAAACCGATTGAATTTCAGGTGGGTGACATGGTTATGTTAAAGGTTTCCCCATGGAAGGGCGTTATCCGATTCAAAAAAAGAGGGAAACTAAGCCCGAGGTTTATCGGGCCATTTAAAATAATCGAACGGGTTGGCAAGGTAGCATATCACCTTGAATTGCCAGATGAATTGAGCAGAATCCATGGCACGTTTCATGTGTCACAACTCCGAAAGTGCTTAGCGGAGGAAACGGCTTATATCCACTACGATAATATCGAGGTGGACAACAGCCTTAATTATGCGGTAAGGCCAATCGAGATTCTAGATCGAAAGGTTAAAGATTTGAGGAATAAGAAAACATATCAAGTGAAGATCAAGTGGGAACACAGAAAAGGGTCGGATACTACATGGGAATCCGAAGAGGAGATGCGACGTCTCTACCCGACGCTATTCGGTACGTATCTCGGTTTCGAGGACGAAACCCTTTTTAAGGGGGGTGGACTTGTAACACCCCTAAAATATAAACCTTTTGTAACAACTCTCAGTAAAATTATTACTTCTTATTTTATTTTGTCCAATAGGAAACCCTAATTGAGACCCCCAAGTGATATTGCATGACCCCTAAAAATTTCAGAACAATCGGAACTAGGATCAGGGCCCCTAAATCTCAGAGGGGGGGGGGGTATTCCCTAATTGGTATTATCCTCACTGTTCGTTGTAGAATTTGAAATTTAACAAACCGTCGACTCACCCAAGCTAGTTAGACATGAGGCAACCCTATGCTAGAGGGGGTGCCCTCGCACCACGCGCCAGGCTTTCGCGACACGCGAGGGAGCCGGTTTTTCAGTATAAATAGTAGGGTTTGGCACTTTCATTTTGGCGTTGGTTCGACGTTAAAATTCAATTCCTACACTGAGATATCATTTGTTTACTTCAAAAACACACACAACACGAAATTCTGCCGCGATAACAGGGTAATAACTCGATCACTGCTACGATTTAATGTCTGATCGATAAAAAACAATTTGATGGATGTTTAAGTGCTGCCCGTAATGGGGCTATACTTTGTCATTCGTCGTGAAGGTTTTGAATCTCGTGAGTTGTCGTAAAAGTTGTATTAAGTTACTGACCTAGTTATCGTGTGCATTGTTATTTGAATTGGGTTAACCAGGATAAAATCAGTAGGCTAAATGCTGCCCGTCTAAATCTGTAATGTGAGTCATTCTCTTTTTATTATGTTGTTTTCTTAAAACTCTACTTGTTTCAATGTTATAATTACAGGGACTAAGTCTTTGTAATCTTCAATTACTGCCGGTATGTGGGGTTTTGTATACATTACTTTATTCCCGTCACCATTGGACAACAGGTTAGCCAATGGGTGATCTGACCATAGTCACAGATACAGTCGAGTGACAAATACCGATTTGGGGTAATTGGTTGATAGAAACAATGTAATCACCCTTAATATTGTATATTATAACAATGAGTCGTTTTGTGCAACTTGAATGACTCACTAGTATTTCCCTGCTGATAAAACCTTTTTAAAACATGTTTCAGGTGATCTGCTGTGATCAAGGAAAAAGTGCCACGTAGCACTACAAGCTTGAAGAAGTGGCTCAATAAAATAAAGAAACATGTTTTTGTAAAACAGGGGATTTCCGTGAGAAATCACCTTTATTGTAAATTATGGGTGTTATCCCCAAATTATGAAATAAAATAAATTGCGCATTTTCAAGTTTTAAAAAAGATCCTGTTAAACTTCCGCTGCGAACATAATAATTACCACGGATTTCTGTCCCGTGGCTCCTAGACCGGGTAAAACCGGGACGGGGGCCGTGACAGAAAAAGGTGGTATCAGAGCCACTGATTTAAGCCAATTAAGTATTTAGAAATACTTAATCTTTCTGATTGCCATTCTGTGATTATGTGAAAATCCAATTTACAAAATTTTAACTTAGAATTTTGTGTGTTTCTTCATATATGCTAACAGCATGAATGAGTTGTCTGAAGCTCTTCAGAATATCACTATCCATTCTGCTGACATGGAAGTTTCCGAGGGCTTTTTCGGTTATTGGGCCGACACTAAGGAACCTATGGAATTCCAAACCCAACCTCAGGAGAAACCAAAACCGAAAAAGAGAAGAAGATTCGTGGGCTGTAGGCGTGTGCGTAGGAAGAAATCAGCGACACGGAATATTATAAAGACTGAGGATCCAAATGATAAAGGCAAAGGAAAGGAGATCGAGGAGAGTTCTGGGCAAGCTCAGGAAATGCCATCGTGGGAGGAGCTGGATCGTAAATTAGGACTTAGTGACCTCATCGGACCTGCCGATGAAAACCTCTTCAATTACCCAGCTGAAGTACTACTTCCAGTGAATTTGGAACCTGCTATCCCAGATCCTATTTTCCACCCCCGACCTCTACCAGGAGAGTTGGAAGAATGGTGGACAACTTACTGGCAATTTCAGAATCTCTTGAATAATGCTAATACCTTTTTCCCTCAATTTGACCCTGAGCCTCCACTACATCCACCAATGAGCACCGAGAACTTGGCTGAACTTCGCCACTATGGCGAGGAGCTGGTGGACGCAGGAAATAGAATCCGAGATGTGGGGGAGAGGATATCATGGAAGTACGATGAGAGGGAACGTCGTTTCTGAGATGCCAGCTGACAGGGATGGTGTGACTGTGTGGTTGTGGTTGTATAATAACAAAATAATAATAATAGTAATAAAAGTATAATCCTGTAAAATAACAAAAAAATAAAACTCTTGTAAGATAACTGGTGTGTACGGACGCATAGTAATATATAAAATATGGAAGTCAAAAAATTGACAATTTTGGCTATACGTGTTGACATGATTATGTTGACGTGATTATGTGCGATTGCTTTATTATGCTTGATTATTATTTACTCTATCTTGTGCCAATAATTTATATATATTAATTACCAAATGGAACACGCTGGTAATGAACCAGTTAACGAGGTTAACCAATCCGAGCAAAACAATGAGGACCATTTTCTGAATATGCAAGATATAGAGAATATCGTTGCTCAGGGAATAGCCAATGCTATTCCAGCAATCCTTGCTGTTGCCCGAAATCCAGTTGAACCTCAACAAATTATTCCTAGCAAGCGTACTCATGAGGACAACTTCTGTAATAGCGTAAATGGAGGTGACAACATTAATAATAATGATAACGATGTAATGCAAGCCCCAATTCTTAAGAGAATGAAAGCTGCAACGTCTGGTTGCACTTACAAGGAATTTATTGCCTGTAAACCTGTTGAATTTGCAGGCAATGAAGGGGCGACTGCTGCACTGCGTTGGTTGGACAAAACCGAGGCAGTAATTAAAATAAGTAAATGTGCCGAGGAGGATAAAGTCATGTATGCTTCTCATCTTTTCAAGGAAGAAGCATTAGAATGGTGGAATACGGTATTACAAGCTAAGGGAAGTGACATGGCCTACGCCATGAGTTGGGAAGAATTTAAGCGTCTGGTGGAAAGGAAATTCTGCCCTGAATATGAAAAAGAACAAATGGCGAATAAATTCCTTAGCCACCGAATGGTGGATGTTGATTGTCGAGGGTATACTTTGAAGTTTTTCGAATATGCTCGAATTGTGCCTACTCTGGCTTCGCCAGAACCGGTACTTATTTCTCGCTACATATGGGGTTTAATTAGCGAGATCCGGGATATTGTCAAAGCTGCGAGACCCCGCACGATCGATGATGCGGTGAATTAGCCAACACTTTGACTAACGGACTGGTGCGTACGCGAGAAGGAAACAGAAAGAAGGAATTGGCTCAGAAAATTACCCAAGGATTTCATGTGGGTAATAATAGCAATTTCAAGAAAAGAGGAACTGGGCAATCTTCCACTCCGCCGTTTTGCAGGAAGTGTAAAAAGAAACATTTTGGAAAATGTAATGAAACCTGTAACTTCTGCAAAGCTATAGGACATCGTGAAGAAGATTGCAGAAGAAAAACAAAGATCTGCTATAACTGCGGAGAAGCTGGGCATTTCCGACCAGAATGCCCTATATTGGTCAAACCAGCAGAAAACAAGGCCAAACCTGCGGAAGGGACTAACAAGAAGAACACCAGAGCCTTTCAATCGACCACGCAGGAAGCCGAACTGATTCCTGACGTAATAGCTGGTACGTTCTTAGTTCACAACGTTTATGCGAAAGTATTATTCGACTCTGGTGCAAACCAAAGTTTCATAAATACTTTGTTCTACCAAGCTCTTAAGCTACCTTTAACGAAACTTAGGCAAGTTTTTACAGTAGAAACGGCAGACGGGAATTCTGTTAACATAGATACGATTTTGCAAAAAGAAAATATAGAACTTTCAGGTCATAAATTTTCTGCAAACCTCTTACCTATGAATTTTGCTGGATTCGATGTCGTGTTAGGAATGGATTGGTTAGTAGCCAACCATGCTCGAATCCTTTGTGATAAGAATTCCATAGAAATACGTGCACCCACGGGAGAAGTAATTATGATTACAGGGGATAAGCCGTATAAACCGATGAAGTTCATTTCAGTAATGAAAGTTGCTAGTTATGAACGAAAGCAAGAAATAGTGTATATGATTTCAGTAATCATTAGCACTAAGGGTAAGGAACTTAAGGAAATTCCTGTAGTATCAGAATACTCGGATGTATTCCCAGAAGAATTACTAGGATTACCACCAGATAGGGAGGTAGAATTTAGAATTCATTTGATTCCTGGAACTACACCCGTAGCAAAGGCACCCTACCGATTAGCACCCACTGAAATGTTAGAACTGAAAAAGCAATTAGATGAATTGCTCAGTAAAGGATTCATACAACCTAGTTCATCCCCTTGGGGAGCACCAGTATTATTCGTAAAGAAGAAAGATGGTTCGATGCGAATGTTTATCGATTATAGGGAATTAAATAAGGTTACAATCAAGAATAGATACCCTTTACCTAGGATTGATGATCTCTTTGATCAACTTCAGGGGGCTAGATATTTTTCTATAATAGATTTACGCTCCGGATACCATCAGTTGAAGGTACAATACGAAGACATACCTAAAACTGCTTTCAGAACTAGGTATGGTCACTATGAGTTTACAGTCATGCCCTTTGGATTAACAAACACTCCTGCAACATTTATGGACATGATGAATGTGACACCTGGGTGTAACACCTCGAAAATTCACGTCCTATAATGTGTTGACACGTGTCATGTGTTTGAACGTGTGAAAGAATGTTATAAAAGGACTAAAGTTGACAATCATGGAAAGTATGTGAATATACGAGTTCTAAATGTCAACAGTGAATAAATATATTATATATTTACCCTACTTGATGCTCATACCTTCAAACGAATGAATCATGGATCATACGAAGCTAAAAATGAAGGAAAGTGAGAGATTACAAACTACAGGGGTTAAATGTGTCAACATGTTTAAGTTATACCTCTGAGTGACCTTTTAAGCAAACCCGAAGCTTTGTAACGGTAAATTATGCTCACTAGAATGCACGATATAAACTTCGTAAAGTTTCGTTGTCGTATGAGAAAGTTATGATCAAATTCGTGTGCGAGGGGTTAAAGCGTCAACATTAAAAGTTAGGACTTTTCGGGTAACAATAAAGTTAACCGGGGACTTAACAAAGTGGGCATATGTCTTGAAGCCCTTATACGTCAATTACGAGGGCTCAAAATGCAAGAAAATAAGGTCTAATCAAAGTTTGAAGAGCCAAGGACCAAAACTGCAATTATGGAAAATTTAGTTGGATGAGACCATAGGCTCGCGTAGCGCGAGCCCTAAGCTCCATGCCGTCGCGCTACGCGACGGCCCCAGCTGGACAGATTTTTGATTTCTTTGATCTCTTGTCTGCCATGGCCTTGTATCCTCCATTAAATCGACTTGCCTCTTCAAGCTTGGCCCCTAAACAACCCCTAAACGCTTAGGGACATGTGTTGATGAGTTATGGATGGTTGTAGACTTGTGTGTCAACTTCTTGTGGTGTTTAAATCACTATATAAAGACCAAGAGTTGCAACCAAGTTCCTCACACCTTCATTTCCACTTCTGATCATTCTTGGAGCTCCCAAGCAGGCTCAAGTCTTCACAATTCGTGCATAGGACTCTTGTAAGTATACTTGACCTTTCTAAATTAAGTTCTAGCTTAGTTATAGCTTAAAAGTAAAACCGTCGTAATTAACGGTTGACTTAAGGATTAATCACTAATGGTCCAGTGATTAGTCGAATCAAAAGTAGTTATAAGTAGGTAATTATGTGGGTAATAAACCCTTAAAAGGGTTCCCCCTGATTCCCACTCTAACTAGGTCTAATGTCGGGTCAAACTTGTTAAGAAAAAGTCAACAGGATACTTAAATTGCAATTTATGCATAATTAGCAATGTAGAACATATCCAACCTGTTGGATCATTGTTATAACTTAGTAATTAGTGTAAGAACATGTCTAAACATGTTCAAACCCGACAATTCTCTATAAAGACCCGGTTCGGAACCGAAAGTCGCATAGTTTGACTTTCACTTTGACTTTCAGTTCTGACCCGTTTAAGCATTTTTTAGAAATACCTAAGAGCTTCATTTGGACCAGGTTACATGCTAGTATAACCCTCTGTGATTATACACCATGGTTCATTAGTTAACCGATTAATACGCATGATTCCGTTAATTGCTCATATGTTGACCATTATGCCCTTATTACCTTAAAACATGATTTTTGGAAATGTAAAAGAGTAGAAACTTTAATTACTGATATTTAAACTTGCTTACAAATTTTGACATCAGTTTGAGGTGTAGATTGAGAGTTATGCTCATTAGCGTAATTAAGAAGCTTTATGTTAATAAAACGGCGTAATTAGCGAATAGCCTAGTTAAACCTACTTTTTGATATCAAACTTATTACCTACTGATGTAATATATTATTTTGGGATTTTTGAAGATTTTTAATTTATTTTAGGCTGAGCATAACTCATAGTCGTAGGCTTAATCCGGTAATTGTCGGTTTTGCCCTTACGGGCTATAAAATGAGTTTTACATATCTAAACGACTCCAAAACTTTTTCTACTGACACTAAATAATAAATAAATTATTTTAAGCCTTCTGGAATAATAAAAATATCAGCTTTATGGATATAACACGGAAACGGCTCCTAATCGCCTTTCTAAGCGTTTTTAACGCATAGTATGTTGTAGAACTATTTTAGACATACAAGGGTTGATACCTACTGATATTTTAGGTAAATTATAATGTTTTAACAGTAAGCAAAAGTTGTTTAACTCAGACTTCAGTTTTGAGCTTTTCGGCTTATGTGAAATTTCCAAAATGCCCCTTCGGTGCATAGTTTGGTTATAATTGATAAATTTCACATATATACCTTACGCTACTGTTATAACTCATTAAATTGAGTATGTTTGCTGTTTACATCAGATCTGTAATCCAGGCAAACACTTAAACTCTTTTATAACCTTGCAAATGACCAAACTACCCCTACGAGGCATAGTTTGTGGTTAAATTCATTTCGGGCATAATACAAGACATCTTACTAATGTCACAACATATTTGGAGCATATTAACTTAGGAAACCTGTATATGGCTCTTACGGATACCCGTTACGCTTATTACGCGTTCGGTTCGGTTTATGTAACAAGTTTACATAAATTAGCCGAAACGGGTCAAACCTTATCGGTTTTATCTCAAAATCCAGAATGTGTGTGAAATACCCATATTAAACAAGTCTTCAAACTTTTCAGTTCTAAATCACATTCTATCCGGTCTTCGCTTCTTCGTGCGTACGAACCGTATCATTGAAACTAACCGGTCTAAGCTAAGGCTTAATTAAAGACCCGTTAGAAATCTAATAGGCTATTATAAAACTTTGTTCCAGATTAGGAGCCCAGTAAAAGTACTTGCGTTTGCTGTATTTGTTTGATACTTTGCTCAGGTAAATACTCTTAACTTATTTCCCTATACGGGCTTGGGATACGGTACTATAAAAGTATCGCTTGGTCGGGTGTATGTAGTCATTTAAATCGGATTGTGATTGATGTATTTACATAACCTGTTTAATATGTATTATTTGGTGTATGGCCTTTGGGGGTTAAATGACCATGTCCCGGATATCCTTGGCATCATTCGAAGAAATGGCCACGACCTAAGCACGGGGTGTAGGCGTACACCTGACAGTTGCATTATGTAAAAACTGGTAATCCACTCAGAGGTATCATCCCTGTGGGCATTATACCGAAGCCGGTAATCCACTTAAAGGATGATAGCCTGTGGGCATTATACCTGTGGCGTGTCACTTAATCTGTCCTGATGGACGACAAATAAGTAAAACTGTATACATGATTATTTCAATAATTGTCCCAAGTTATAAAAGATATTTGTGCCTTGTGCATTCAAACCAATTTACAAACTCTTTTCAAAATGAGTCAGTTGAGTTGTATTTACCAGTGTAAACTGACGTATTTTCCAAAAAGGCTAAGTGCAGGTGCTAGACGAAATAGGCTGGCTACTCCAGGCATCATTACTCAAGTCTCGCAAGCTCTAGATGTCAAAGTCTATTGAACTATTGTTTCCATTGTATTCTTGATCCGCCTGTGGATCTTTTACTTTCTGTTGTAATACTGGATATTACTTATTATTCGGAATGTAATATATTTATCTTTTGCTTCCGCTGTGCATTTATATATTGTGTTGTTTGACTATTATGTTGCCAACCACGTCACGATACTCCCCCACCGGTGACACGTGGAAAGTCGGGGTGTGACAGGTTGGTATCAGAGCCAACACTGAGTGAATTAAACACTAGTCTTTGTGTTTAATCTCAGTTACACAATTGCAAATTCTTGAGTCTAGACAAGAACATAGGACTAATCCAAATTCGTTACATTGTCTTTTAATTACTTCCTTGTTATTTTTCTGATTAGTCCTTGCATGGGCAAGTCATTTTGTTAAGAAGTCCCGTTTAGGGCAACCATATATTTGTTTAAATTAAAGGAACGATTATATTTAAAATATCATTCCTATATTATAAGATCTACCATTGTAATAAAAATGGCAAAATCTAAAAAGGACAAGACCTAGCCATATGTCACATTAAGACAAGGGCCAAGATGGTAGTTCCACAAATTTGATTCAGATCCTTATTAACATTCCTTTTGCAAGGTCTACCATTATAATAAAATGGCAAAATCTAAAAAGGACAAGACCTAGCCATATGTCACATTAAGACAAGGGCCAAGATGGTAGTTCCACAATTAGATTCAGATCATCGTTAACATTTCAATTTAGGATTGCTCTGCGTTAAATATTAAAAGAATCTTAAAGGTAAAACCTAGCCTAAATGTCAATGCAGACATGGCCAAGATGGTAAAACCTAGCCTAAATGTCAATGCAGACATGGCCAAGATGGTAAAACCTAGCCTAAATGTCATTGCAGACATGGCCAAGATGGTAGAACCTATTCAAAAGATTCGAACCTTTGTTAAATAACTGAAAGCATACTATCATGCTTGACAAAATGTGATACGATGAAATCACATAAGTCATTCTTAAGTGGGTTATTCTAAATTTCCTTATTTATATAATCATCCCTTATGGATGAAGTGCCCACGGGCTATAATTAACGTCCTCTGAGACTAAAGACATTGGTAACGTACAACTCCCTGTCAAGCAAAGGCAGTGAACAACGTTCGAGCCTAAATACCTTGATTCTACGAGAATCATGACTATAAATTAAACTTGTCCACGCGACTAAGTCTTTTGTGATATTACTAACTTATAATTTGGGATTAATAGTGAAAATCCTGAATAAAATAAATACCATTCCTTTCCTGCCGGTATAAATATTAAAAGAGAATCTTAAAGGGTATAACCTAGCTTGAATGTCCTTAAAGACCTAGCTAAGATGGTAAGACCTGTTTAAAAAGAGATTCGGATTCTTGTTGACATCTGCAAACATGTTAACACTTCTGACAAAGGTGATGCAATAAAATCATGCTTGTCATCCTTGTATTAGGAACTTCCAAACCCTTTTAGCATAAGCGATCGATGGAAATCATGGCTAATAAACGTCGAACATAATGTACGCATCAAGACATCCATTCGCGATGTATACCTACAGGCAAAGATGAATGCATGAAAAAGGTAGTTTTTATTTCATAACTTCTTGTCAAGACAATGAACTATGAAATATTCCGATCCAAAGGAATCATTGATTATGTTTTAAAATTTCCCTAGTGACAAGGCCTCTGAGCCATCAAAAGTCCTTTGGAACAAGCCCTTGTGCTATATATATAAGAGATGTCAGTATGACATTGGCAGTCGTGACTCATATCCCCTGTCTAATAAATATGAAGGATTATATTCCGTTTAAACGCCAAAGATGGTTTATTTAAAAACTTAGGCAAAGCATAATCAAATAAATTAAATACTATCTAGTGGCCTATATGGTTTAATTGCACCATGGCTACTTATTCATCAAATTCGACAATTCGCTATATGATTAAACAAATTATTACTACTTGGTTTGTAGCCCCAAAGCTTCACCATGGCTGACTCCTCTGAAACTCACAATCATCCAACTGGTCAGAATGATGATGCAAGACTAAACTTAACAAGCACCGAGTGGCAGGCTATGTTAGATACGGCCGTAAACAAAGCTGTGGACCGCATATTAAAGGGTCATAAGCGAAAGAGCGATAATACCCCAAATAAAGGTTGTAAAAAGGGTAAGACCGGTTCAAACCGTAAACCATCCAAGCCAAAAGAGGCAAAGCCCAAATGCAATAACTGCAGGAAACAACATTCTGGAAAATGCACCATCGAACCACGTGCTAAATTATGTGGAATTTGCAAAACCAAGGGTCACAAGACTTTGGATTGCAAGAAGATGGAAGATGCGACCTGCCATGGTTGTGGCGAAAAAAGGCACATAAAGACCAGCTGCCCAAAGAAGGCGACTAAAAGAAAAGACACTTTGAATGCGCAAGCTAAGCCTTGTGGAATTTGTAATAAGGAAGGGCACAAGACTTTGGAGTGCCAAGACATAAAGGACGCAACCTGCTATAGTTGCAATGAAATAGGGCACATCAGTACTAATTGCCCTATGGCTGCTAAGGAAGTAATAACTAAGTCTGGGAAGGATTTGAAGGGCAAACAACAGATCAGTGAAAAGACCAGATGCAGAACCTGTAGGAAATACCACCTCGGGAAATGCAGATTTGAATCTCAACCTCTACCCTGTGGAATCTGCAAGTCCAAGGAGCATAAGACCTTGGATTGCAAGAGATTGGGAGACGCAACCTGCTATGGTTGCAATGAGAAAGGGCACATTAAGACCAACTGCCCTAAATACGCTAAAAAGCTTGAAGAAGCTGAGAAGATCAAAGCTGGAAGCTCTCAACTGGATGCTCAGGAGACTGTTCAGGATAACAATGTCACGACAGGTCCTTTCTTTATCCATAACGCGCATGCTAGAGTATTAATTGATTCAGGTTCAGATAAGTCTTTCGTAGATAATAGATATTGTAAATCATTAAATCTGCCTGTTAAAACTCTAAGCGTTAAGTATGAAGTAAAATTGGCCGATAGTACCTCAGAGACTGCTCCAGCAATATTAAATGGATGTTTTATATCCATTAGGAATTACCCTTCTCCGCTGTCCTTGTTTCGTTAATAGGAGGACTCGATATAGTAATAGGAATGGATTGGTCGTCTTGTGACCAAGCCCATATTATGGGTGATAAGAAGCAATTAATTATCAAGACTCCTTATGAGACAACCCTCATAATTACATGTATCCGTACGATTAATTAATATTAAACAATATATAAATTATACCTTACATACCTAAAAAAAAAATTGGTGGAACCGGCCGTCCCCGGAATCGAACCTGGGTCTAGGCCACACCCTTTCGCGAGCCTAGCCAACCGAGCTAGGTGCCTAGTTTGTGAAATTTCCATTTTGATTAAATATAAGCACATAATTATTAGTGGTTAGCATTGGCAATAAGAGGGCACGCTAAGGTTTCAAAACCTACTCATTAAAAATCCATTATGGATCTACCTCAGCTACCCACGTTATAATGATTAAGAAGTAATCAGTCAAAGCTGAGACTGCCCTAAAGTTATCTAAGATTTTACAGCTAAGTTTAGAAGGATTAAGAATGGAGGCGTTTAACCCTCCTGTTGAATGATTAGAGGCAGCTCACATTAGGAATGTCACCAGATAAATCCTTATTTGTGAATTTATTGCTAGAAATTACATGTGGTTTCGGGTGCTGTTAAGTCTCTCACAAGACCATAAACTTAACAAACTTTTAGAAAATTTTTTTTTCCTGTAAGAACCCCAGATGTTAAGTGTAAGGTAGAACCTTCAGGCAAATCATATGAACCAGTTCTTCTGTTCTTGTCAGAAACCTTTAGGCATAAAATTTTAGAAGTATCCTCTCTCTAAGAGGAAGTGCGAAAGCATATATAGTTGATATCTCTTTAATCTCTATCGATTCCGAATACCAAATGGTATGATAAAAGCGCCATATGAAGATTGGTGTATCTTAATAAGTTCCATAGATTGCTTCCATGCCTGATCAGTATGGAGGTTTAATGCATGGGACCACAAAGATATTCCGAGAGGTCATATGGTACTAAAGTCAACTAATGGTATTCAAAGGAGATGTCTAGAATGGAATTGTCCAAGTAAATGTTTCCGATTAAGGAATTCGTGGACTAGTAACATAAAGGTGTCACTTATTTGACACAAGCAATGATGGGTGAACTGAAGCTTGAGATATGGAAATCTCGGTAACCTCCTTGTATCTTGATTAGCTTCTCATAAGTTTTCCCTGCTTACCTCCTGGAAGGCAGGTAGAATTAAGATTAACATCCCGCTGTGGGTTGGAGTATTGTGAAAACTCCATATTGATTATGGAATAATCGAAACCTTGATTAAGTAGGTTTTAAGACATAGGCTCATATAGCTTGACTAAATTTTTGGGTTTTATGTTATTGAATAAGAAAGACGGTTCATATTGCTTATGCACTCATTACCGCAACCCTATTTTAACAACGATTAAGAATTGCCATCAGCTATCCAGGATCGTCGAATTGTTCGACTAACGACAAGGATTAGCTATTCCTTAATATTAGTTAAGTAGTGGTTGGAATAACCATCTCACCTTAAGATAAGCTTTGCTATAATAGTTGATATGTAAGCATCAAGGCTGCTCCCTTGGAGACCTTGTAAAGATGGAATGTTAAACATCTATTGTTAGGACAATGGATTGGTAAGTCCACTTATCAGGATCTGAAAGTTGCATTAGAAACAACGAATAAGATCATACAAACCCCTAATTATCTATAAGTTGCCATTATTCGGCAGAAAAATCAAGGATTAATGGAAAGTGGTAACCTTCCTAAATTCTTGTTAAGAAATAAGGCTCAACAACAGATATCACCCAGGAAGGGTGTGCCAAATTTGTTGAAATTATCAGGCTAGTCAGGCTCTGAGTATATAGAACCATTCGAAGGATTTGAATGTATCAAGATTTAATAGCTTACGAGCTAAGACCTAATTAAGGAGCTCGGTGGAACGCACAATGCACCCCACCTTAATGATTTAAGGACGTGTTTCGCCAATAAGTCAAGAAACACTATCACATAATGACATACATATTTATGATATGATGAGCAACCTGTGTCGAGTAAGGATCGACAAGATTAGAAGCTCCAAAGGATACATGTACCTATCATAAAGGCCAATTGGAATGCCATAGAGGCTCAAAGATACTGGGGAAGATTAAGCCCAATGTAAGGCAGAAATTACTTCCTTTACTTTAAGAAAATCTCGAGGTCGAGATTTATTTTAAGGGGGTGAGGATGTAACACCTCGAAAATTCACGTCCTATAATGTGTTGACACGTGTCATGTGTTTGAACGTGTGAAAGAATGTTATAAAAGGACTAAAGTTAACAATCATGGAAAGTATGTGAATATACGAGTTCTAAATGTCAACAGTGAATAAAAATATTATATATTTACCCTACTTGATGCTCATACCATCAAACGAATGAATCATGGATCATACGAAGCTAAAAATGAAGGAAAGTGAGAGATTACAAACTACAGGGGTTAAATGTGTCAACATGTTTAAGTTATACCTCTGAGTGACCTTTTAAGCAAACCCGAAGCTTTGTAACGGTAAATTATACTCACTAGAATGCATGGTATAAATTTCGTAATGTTTCGTTGTCGTATGAGAAAGTTATGATCAAATTCGTGTGCGAGGGGTTAAAGCGTCAACGTTAAAAGTTAGGACTTTTCGGGTAACAATAAAGTTAACCGGGGACTTAACAAAGTGGGTATATATCTTGAAGCCCTTATACGTCAATTACGAGGGCTCAAAATGCAAGAAAATAAGGTCTAATCAAAGTTTGAAGAGCCAAGGACCAAAACTGCAATTATGGAAAATTTTGTTGGATGAGACCATAGGCTCTCGTAGCGCGAGCCCTAAGCTCCATGCCGTCGCGCTATGCGACGGCCCCAGCTGGACAGATTTTTGATTTCTTTGATCTCTTATCTGCCATGGCCTTGTATCCTCCATTAAATCGACTTGCCTCTTCAAGCTTGGCCCCTAAACAACCCCTAAACACTTAGGGACATGTGTTGATGAGTTGTGGATGGTTGTAGACTTGTGTGTCAACTTCTTGTGGTGTTTAAATCACTATATAAAGACCAAGAGTTGCAACCAAGTTCCTCACACCTTCATTTTCACTTCTGATCATTTTTGGAGCTCCCAAGCAGGCTCAAGTCTTCACAATTCGTGCATAGGACTCTTGTAAGTATACTTGACCTTTCTAAATTAAGTTCTAGCTTAGTTATAGCTTAAAAGTCAAACCGTCGTAATTAACGGTTGACTTAAGGATTAATCACTAATGGTCCAGTGATTAGTCTAATCAAAAGTAGTTATAAGTAGGTAATTATGTGGGTAATAAACCCTTAAAAGGGTTCCCCCTGATTCCCACTCTAACTAGGTCTAATGTCGGGTCAAACTTGTTAAGAAAAAGTCAACAGGATACTTAAATTGCAATTTATGCATAATTAGCAATGTAGAACATATCCAACCTGTTGGATCATTGTTATTTAGTAATTAGTGTAAGAACATGTCTAAACATGTTCAAACCCGACAATTCTCTGTAAAGACCCGGTTCGGAACCGAAAGTCGCATAGTTTGACTTTCACTTTGACTTTCAGTTCTGACCCGTTTAAGCATGTTTTAGAAATACCTAAGAGCTTCATTTGGACCAGGTTACATGCTAGTATAACCCTCTGTGATTATACACCATGGTTCATTAGTTAACCGATTAATACGCATGATTCCGTTAATTGCTCATATGTTGACCATTATGCCCTTATTACCTTAAAACGTGATTTTTGGAAATGTAAAAGAGTAGAAACTTTAATTACTGATATTTAAACTTGCTTACAAATTTTGACATCAGTTTGAGGTGTAGATTGAGAGTTATGCTCATTAGCGTAATTAAGAAGCTTTATGTTAATAACACGGCGTAATTAGCGAATAGCCTAGTTAAGCCTACTTTTTGATATCAAACTTATTACCCACTGATGTAATATATTATTTTGGGATTTTTGAAGATTTTTAATTTATTTTAGGCTGAGCATAACTCATAGTCGTAGGCTTAATCTGGTAATTGTCGGTTTTGCCCTTACGGGCTATAAAATGAGTTTTACATATCTAAACGACTCCAAACCTTTTGCTACTGACTCTAAATAATAAATAAATTATTTTAATCCTTCTGGAATAATAAAAATATCAGCTTTATGTATATAACCCGGAAACGGCTCCTAATCGCCTTTCTAAGCGTTTTTAACGCATAGTATGTACTAGAACTATTTTAGACATACAAGGGTTGATACCTACTAATATTTTAGGTAAATTATAATGTTTTAACAGTAAGCAAAAGTTGTTTAACTCAGACTTCAGTTTTGAGCTTTTCGGCTTATGTGAAATTACCAAAATGCCCCTTCGGTGCATAGTTTGGTTATAATTGATAAATTTCACATATATACCTTACCCTACTGTTATAACTCATTAAATTGAGTATGTTTTCTGTTTACATCAGATCTGTAACCCAGGCAAACACTTAAACTCTTTTATAACCTTGCAAATGACCAAACTACCCCTACGAGGCATAGTTTGTGGTTAAATTCATTTCGGGCATAATACAAGACATCTTACTAATGTCACAACATATTTGGAGCATATTAACTTAGGAAACCTGTATATGGCTCTTACGGATACCCGTTACGCTTATTACGCGTTCGGTTCAGTTTATGTAACAAGTTTACATAAATTAGCCGAAACGGGTCAAACCTTATCGGTTTTATCTCAAAATCCAGAATGTGTGAAATACCCATATTAAACAAGTCTTCAAACTTGTCGGGTCTAAATCACATTCTATCCGGTCTTCGCTTCTTCGTGCGTACGAACCGTATCATTGAAACTAACCGGTCTAAGCTAAGGCTTAATTAAAGACCCGTTAGAAATCTAATAGGCTATTATAAAACTTCGTTCCAGATTAGGAGCCCAGTAAAAGTACTTGCATTTGCTGTATTTGTTTGATACTTTGCTCAGGTAAATACTCTTAACTTATTTCCCTATACGGGCTTGGGATACGGTACTATAAAAGTATCGCTTGGTCGGGTGTATGTAGTCATTTAAATTGGATTGTGATTGATGTATTTACATAACCTGTTTAATATGTATTATTTGGTGTATGGCCTTTGGGGGTTAAATGACCATGTCCCGGATATCCTTGGCATCATTCGAAGAAATGGCCACGACCTAAGCACGGGGTGTAGGCGTACACCTGACAGTTGCATTATGTAAAAACTGGTAATCCACTCAGAGGTATCATCCCTGTGGGCATTATACCGAAGCCGGTAATCCACTTAAAGGATGATAGCCTGTGGGCATTATACCTGTGGCGTGTCACTTAATCTGTCCTGATGGACGACAAATAAGTAAAACTGTATACATGATTATTTCAATAATTGTCCCAAGTTATAAAAGATATTTGTGCCTTGTGCATTCAAACCAATTTACAAACTCTTTTCAAAATGAGTCAGTTGAGTTGTATTTACCAGTGTAAACTGACGTATTTTCCAAAAAGGCTAAGTGCAGGTGCTAGACGAAATAGGCTGGCTACTCCAGGCATCATTACTCAAGTCTCGCAAGCTCTAGATGTCAAAGTCTGTTGAACTATTGTTTCCATTGTATTCTTGATCCGCCTGTGGATCTTTTACTTTCCGTTGTAATACTGGATATTACTTATTATTCGGAATGTAATATATTTATCTTTTGCTTCCACTGTGCATTTATATATTGTGTTGTTTGACTATTATGTTGCCAACCACGTCACGATACTCCCCCCACCGAGCCCACCGGTGACACGTGGAAAGTCGGGGTGTGACACTGGGTCACTGCGACCATCAAACAACTGCCAAGCCAATGAAATATTGTATTTCATACTTGGGATCTGTATAAATATGTGTATCTTTTGCATATATCAATTCTTGTTCCATTTCAAAGCTCTAAATCGCTTTCTGGAAGGTTATACGCGCACTGATGCGTAAATATAACCAGTTTAATGCAACGAACACTCCGGAATAGTGAAATACGCTTAACATACCTTAAATAACCTTTACATAACTTAGAAATAAGTTTTGAAGGCTTTGGTATGGCAAAATCAAGTTAAATCGCTTACAGGGACTAAAGTTGACAAACTGTGAAAGTATGCCAATTTGAACTGTAACAGACATTCTGGAACATGATGATGAGTTAAACGTACCATAAATATCTTTTACATAGCTTAGAAATAGGCTTTGAGAGGTTCGGTATGCTAAAATAAACTTTTGGGTCATTCAGGGACTAAAAGCGTCAAAAAGTGCACAAGTTTGCACTTTCGCGCATAACTTACGTTCTGAATACATCCGGACATCCAAAAATTTATGTAAACACTAAAATATTTTATTTTAGTGTTTGGCTTGAGAAAAATCCATTCGTCGCGCAATTTGGATCGTTTCTCGCGCTTATGCGTATTCCGTCGTAATTAAGCGAACATCGCGATCGTACGACCAAACGAACTGACATCCGACATATTTTTGAGCATGTTTCATGTCCACAATGTTTAGGCATCATTTTAGGGCCTTAACGTTGGCTTAACGGGCCTTAAACGTGTCGGAAATGATCTTAAACACCAACAGGGACCAAAACTGTCATTTTGGAAACTTGTTTTCTGATCAGAAGCTCCAGGCAGCCCGCCTAAGTTTTGTGTGTATCCTGATGCAGGCCGCGTCAGCCTCCCAGACCAGATTCGATGTTTAAACAGGCTGTTAACAGCTGCATTACCCACAAAACCCACATGCACATGGTAATTCTGATACTAGGGGCTGGTTTTGGATGTGCACATGGTATTACAATACCATGGGTGCAAGTGTATGGCCAAGATTGAAGCACGTTTTCCAAGAAACGATCCTAACGGTTCGGGAAACACTATAAATACCCAACCCCTTTCCTTCCAAAAACCCACTAGAATCTGATTTGAGAAGCTCTAAGTTGAAACCTTTGTTTCATACCTGAGCTACTTGAATCAAGATTAGCATTCGGGGACCCTTCGTAAGTATTCCTTCGTTCTTTTATTGCTTTTCGAGTCCGAAAGTCAAACTTTGTTTGACTTTCTGCGTTGACCAGTTTATGGTCAATGCGAAGTTCGTTTGAACTTCGCAACGTGATTGTAATCACGATGGTTATAGTCCTTTGTGACTATGCCTACTGATTACCACGTTGTCTAGGGTCGTAAGGGTAAGCGATCTAATAAATCGCTTATACCTTCGAACCTGACCCATTTTGGTCGATCATTAGGATCCGACCAAATACTTTAGGACCATAGCATATAGGGAATAACCTTCCGAGGTTATACCCTATGGTCACATCGTTTGAGTAGTTGTATGATAGGTAGTTTATATGCCTTAGGTAAATTACCAGAATACCCTTTTCATGTATAATTGGTAATTAAGCATATGTAACCTAAACTTTTGTCACATAACTGATTATGTAACATGTTTAGGCATATAACACTTGTCATAGGGCTAGTTAGACGTCTCGAGTGCGCTTTTGCGCGCACGACGCGTTAAAGTAGCGTAAGCTACCTTAATGGGTCGCGATGGGTCAAAAGCACTTAGGTTAGGTTTCATTTAGTATACGGGCTTTGTTAAACCATATGACACGAGTCTCTATACTTGTTTGGTTTACAAACCCTCATTCTATCTAAATCCTCTGATTTAGGTTCGGTTTATTAACATAGTTACCTATATTAGGTGCCGTTTGATTCCGTGATCTCTAGCATTGCTTAGTGGTTATCTTAGGACTTCTGAGCAATCTCAAGTGAGTACATAGACCCCTCTTTTACTGTTTTCCAAATGTTTTGGGGTGGAACACATGTGCCTACTTGTTACTTTCGTGATTTCCATGTTTTCACATCATATACATGCTATGTTCAATAGTACACTTATAGTACATTGTTTGACATTACATTTTATGCTATGTGTGCCCATTGTGTGCATACTTAGTACATTGTTTTACATTACATTTCATGCTATGTACGCCCATTGTGTGCATACTTAGTACAGTTCACATGCTATGTATGTCCATTACGTGCATACTTAGTACATTGTTTTACATTGCATTTCTGTTGCATATGCTCATCCAGCATATGAACACATTATACTACATTTTGAACCGTTGTAACCATTTGACTATGTGAACCGTCGTAACCCTTTGATTATATGAACCGTTTGTAATTATTGAACCGTGTGAACCTTTCGTATCTGTTGACATGATTTACATTTGACAATAGACATTGGACTATACATCAACATTTCTACAACTGTTAAACATTACATCTTGATTGATTTGGTTTAAGTAAGTGATTAAGTAACGAGGCGTGTGTAATATGATACAAGCATGGTGGATACGCCGCTGGTACTTCCTATATATAAGTGTTTGTATGGTATTACATATCGTAGCGTTATTTGAATCATTTCAGTTTGAGACATATAACATTTTATACAAATAACATACTTTTCACAAGACATTGATTTACAAACAACTTATCTTATACAAACTCATCTTACATGGTTATTCATTTAACCATACATTATTCTCTTATTTATACATATCATCTGATCTTATCGTTTTTCAAATGATTTACAAGACAAAGCAAATTACAAGGTTCATGACTAAACATTTTCTCAAACATAAGTCATGAATTCTGTTTTCACAAAACCTATGTATCTCACAGGCATTTTTATGCTGACGTACCTATTTTCACATGTGTTTTCAGGAGATGATGCATAGGACTTATCAAGACATACTTAGGCGGACCTGTGCCTTAGTAACTTAAAACGAGACAAGAACTAGTTAATTTATGTTATGTACTCTTTGATTCTTGTTTAAAACAATGTAAACTTTCATGTTTGATTAATAAAACGAAACTTCAATTGCCATGGATTTGAAACAATTAATTCTGTTACAACACTCCCCGACGTTTCCGCCACGTTTTGTATGTTCTACGTGGTCGGGGTGTGACAATGAATAGAATTTGTAAACCATATTTGGATAAATTTTTAATTGTCTTTATCGACGATATACTTATTTATTCCAAGAGTCCGGAAGAACATTGTCAGCACCTGCATGCACTCTTAACTTTGTTAAGAAAGGAAAAGCTTTACGCCAAATTCTCGAAGTGTGAATTTTTGCTACAGGAGGTGCAATTTTTAGGACACATGGTGAATCACGAAGGAATTCACGTAGATCCCTCCAAGATAGAAGCGATCACCAAATGGAAGGTCCCGCAATCAGCTACAGAAGTTAGAAGTTTTCTAGGCTTAGCTGGATACTATAGACGATTCATTAAGGATTTTTCCAAAATAGTTGTGCTATTAACTAAGCTAACCTGTAAAACAGTTAAGTTTGAATGGGGACCTAAGCAAGAAGAGGCTTTTAGGATTTTAAAACAAAGGTTGACCAACACCCCAATTCTTGCCTTACCAGAAGGGACAAAAGATTTTGAAGTTTACTGTGATGCTTCTAAGCTAGGATTAGGATGTGTGCTAATGCAACGCAAGAAGGTAATTGCGTACGCTTCAAGGCAATTGAAAAAGCACGAGGAAAACTATACGACACATGACTTAGAATTAGGGTCGATAATTTTTGCCCTTAAGATTTGGAGACACTATCTGTATGGAAGTAAGTTTACAGTCTATACAGATCATAAGAGTTTAAGATACATCTTTGGGCAAAAAGAATTAAACATGAGGCAATGAAGATGGATAGAAATTCTAAGTGACTACGATTGTGATATTCAATATCACGAAGGAAAAGCAAACGTAGTTGCAGATGCCTTAAGTCGTAAATATCATGAAAAGCAAAAACGAGTTCGTGCTCTTAGATTAAGTTTACAATTAGGCTTAATGGAACAATTAAGGAACATTCAAGCCACAACAATCAAGGATGATGCTGAAGGAATGAAAGGAAGAATAAAGGAATTAGAGCAAGGAGTCGATGGAATTTGGAGATTCCACAAAAGAAGGATTTAGGTACCTAAGCAAGGAGATTTAAGAAATAAGAATTTAGAGGAAGCCCATAAATCTAGGTATACCATGCACCCTGGAAATAATAAAATGTACCAAGATTTAGGAAATAATTTCTGGTGGATAGGGATGAAAAAGGATATAGCCAGATATGTATCTAAGTGCCTAACTTGTTCACAAGTTAAGGCAGAACACCAGAAACCTTCAGGATTACTCCAACAATTAGAAATGCCTGTTTGGAAATGGGAACTAATAACCATGGATTTCGTTACTAAGTTACCCAAAACCAGAAAAGGTAATGATGCGATTTGGGTAATTGTGGATCGATTAACCAAATCAGCTCATTTTCTACCTATGAAAGAAACCTTTAGCATGGAAAGGTTAGCAAAGTTGTACGTAGACGAAGTAGTATCCTTACATAGAGTTCCACTCTCTATCGTATCGGATAGAGATAGTCGTTTCACTTCACATTTTTGGACGAGTTTCCAAGAAGCAATGGGGACGCGATTAAATTTAAGTACATCTTACCATCCCCAAACAGACGGACAAAGTGAAAGGACGATCCAAACCCTGGAAGACATGCTCAGGGCATGTGTAATATATTTTGGTGGAAACTGGGATGACCACCTACCCTTAATTGAATTCTCCTATAACAATAGTTACCATTCAAGCATTGAAGCTGCCCCATTTGAAGCACTGTATGGATGAAAGTGCAGAACTCCAGTTTGTTGTGCAGAAATAGGAGAAAGTCAATTATCAGGTCCCGAAATTGTACAAGAAACTACTGACAAGATCACTCAAATCAAGGAAAGACTAAAAACGGCTCGAGATCGCCAGAAGAGTTATGCAGACAATCGACGCAAGCCACTGGAATTTCAAGTTGGAGATAAGGTACTCTTGAAAGTTTCTCCTTGGAAAGGAGTAGTTCGGTTCGGAAAGAAGGGAAAGTTAAGTCCAAGGTACGTAGGACCATTCCCAATAATCCAACGCATAGGATCAATTGCTTATCGCTTGCAACTACCAGAAGAGCTAGCTGGAGTACAGGATGTATTTCATGTATCCAATCTCAAGAAATGTCCATCTGACGAATCCCTGGTAGTACCTCTTCAAGATGTAGAGGTAAATGAAAAGTTAAAATTTGTTGAGAAACCACTGCAGATAGAAGACAGAAAGATCAAGTTTCTCAAGCACAAACGACTAGTGCTAGTCAAAGTCAAGTGGGATTCAAAGAGAGGACCGGAATACACTTGGGAACTGGAATCGGAGATGAAGCGAAAATATCCCTACTTGTTCCAATAAATCTCGAGGACGAGATTTTTATTAAGGTGGGGAGGATGTAACAACTCTCAGTAAAATTATTACTTCTTATTTTATTTTGTCCAATAGGAAACCCTAATTGAGACCCCCAAGTGATATTGCATGACCCCTAAAAATTTCAGAACAATCGGAACTAGGATCAGGGCCCCTAAAACTCAAGGGGGTTATTCCCTAATTGGTATTATCCTCACTGTTCATTGTAGAATTCGAAATTTAACAAACCGTCGACTCACCCAAGCTAGTTAGACACGAGGCAACCCTATGCTAGAGGGGGTGCCCTCGCGCCACGCGCCAGGCTCTCGCGCCACGTGAGGGAGCCGGTTTTTCAGTATAAATAGTAGGGTTTGGCACTTGCATTTTGGCATTGGTTCGACGTTAAAATTCAATTCCTACACTGAGATATCATCTGTTTACTTCAAAAACACACACAACACGAAATTTTGCCGCTATAACAGGGTAATAACTCGATCACTGCTACGATTTAATGTCTGATCGATAAAAACCAATCCGATGGATGTTTAAGTGCTGCCCGTAATGGGGTTATACTTTGTCATTCGTCGTGAAGGTTTTGAATCTCGTGAGTTGTTGTAAAAGTTGTATTAAGTTACTGACCTAGTTTCCGTGTGCATTGTTATTTGAACTAGGTTAACCATGTTAAAATCAGTAGGCTAAACGTTGCCCGTCTAAATCTGCAATGTGAGTCATTCTCTTTTTATCAAGTTGTTTTCTTAAAACTCTACTTATTTTCAAAGTTATAATTACAGGGATTAAGTCTTTGTAATCTTCAATTACTGCCGGTATGTGGGGTTTTGTATACATTACTTTATTCCCATCACCATTGGACAACGGGTTAGCCAATGGGTGATCTGACCATAGTCACAGATACAGTCGAGTGACAAATACCGATTTGGGGTAATTGGTTGATAGAAACAATGTAATCACCCTTAATACTGTATATTATAACAATGTGTCGTTTTGTGCAACTTGAATGACTCGCCAGTATTTCCCTGCTGATAAAACCTTTTTAAAACATGTTTCAGGTGATCTGCTGTGATCAAGGAAAAAGTGCCGCGTAGCACTACAAGCTTGAAGAAGTGGCTCAATAAAATAAAGAAACATGTTTTTGTAAAACAGGGGATTTCCGTGAGAAATCACCTTTATTGTAAATTATGGGTGTTATCCCCAAATTATGAAATAAAATAAATTGGGCTTTTTCAAGTTTTAAAAAAGATCCTGTTAAACTTCCGCTGCCAACATAATAATTACCACGGATTTCTGTTCCGCGGCTCCTGGACCGGGTAAAACCGGGACGGGGGCCGTGACACCTTTAATATAAATACGATGTCGGTAAATAAACTCGAAACGAACTAACTAGGAATAAAATAACCTAGTTAGAAGAGAAGTCTTGTAGTGACATACTAGTGGGTTAAAACACATAAAAATAAAAACCTGATAATAGATGGGGGACCAAAGTTGTAAAGTGTGAAACTTGAATGATTAAAAACAAAATAACACACCAAACACACACCTAAGTGTGTGTCTGGTTCGATTAGAGCACAGGGCGACCAAGGAAATCCCCCATCAAACCCTAAATCACACAAATCTCACAAATTGAAGGCAAAAATCAGTTCCAAATCAAAATCCGAACATAGAATCGTGATATCCTCTGTAAAAGGGGTCATAAGGTATGTAAATTACATAGAAAGGCTCCATCTAAATTTCTGGATGAACCTAAATGATTCGAATTTGATGGTGCATGAATGTTATTTTGATGAAATAGGAATGATATAGTGTCTAGGAGTAAAACCCTAGTCAATCACATGTTGAAATCATGCTTATTTCTTGTGAATTCACAATCACCAATGAAGGTGATAAGTGGGTGTTGTAGGAACATGTTAAACACTAGAATTTTAATTGTTGTTCTAGTGTAATTTGAGTTCTAGGAAGTAAATTCAGATTTTGTTAATGTGAAAATTGATGTAAACATGCTTAGTTGATGTTAATCATGGCTAAATGACAAGTATTGAACTTGATTATAAATTGTGAGAAATTATGCACTTAAGGTGTTTGTAAAAATGCCTAAAAGAAGGCTTAAAAACTAAAAATTTGAGCTAAAACGCATAATTGTAAAATTGTGGCAAACTATGCGTTATATGTAAGAAAAGAGTTCTAAACAGTTTACGATTGAACTCTGTAGGAAAGGGAACCGGAGCGTCAAGTGGACAAGCCGGTGGTGACACACGTTTGAAGGGTGCTCTTTGAAGGTATGTAACCGTGATCCTGTTACATTATGTTGTATGATTAATTATGAATATTTGGAATTGTGTTTAGAAGAAAAGGTAGCGTTAGTAAAAGTGACGTAGATCACTATTAGTTAGTTGAGTCGTAAACTTGAATAACAAATGTTTGGTGGTCATTAGAAGTGGAGGATTCCATAAATGAGCCAAACGGATCAAATAATTGTTTAGTAAGTAGTAAAAGTGTGTTTAGAATAGCATTTGGCAATGACAGATTACAAGAGCGTGAAACCAAAGATTTGGTAATGAAACGCCAGTGATCATAAGCCCCGGAAGTTGGGTAAATACGTCTTGCGGACATAAAATGTGTTAGTGGTTAAATTAATGCAAAAACTAAACGGGTCAAATAAATACATAAGGCATTTATAGACTTTCAGCCCATACATTCAATTTTTGAAATAATAATCTTGATAGATGTGTTGGTAATTTAATTACGGACGCATAGGAAAAAGAATCACCTAAAACGGACTTACGAATCATAAGTTATGGTGGTTTTAAGTTTGGACTTGATAAAAGGTTGAGCTGGGCAAGTGCAGCAACAAAATCAAGGAACCTTCTGTCAAAAAGGGGGCTAGGTGTAGTGCGAGGGGCCTAGGCGTACGGCGTAGCCCCTAATTTCGAGAATTGTTTATTTTGTTGTTGTTTTCACTCATGAAACTTGTTTATACCCATTCTAACATTATCAAAACTAACATTTGATGTGGTTTTGACCTTAGGAGATGTTGGTCATGCTCTGGATGACGATCAAGCAACAATTCAAGAACCGAACACCATCTTTTGAAGCTTCCGTGCTTGTCTAATCTTGTTGAAAACAATGTTTTATGATTTAATCACTTAACTTGATGTTTTGGGATGTTAAAAATCAGTTGGTAGTTAACTTGAATACGGTTATTATGTAAACTTTCGTTTTGTATAACTTTAGGAATGAAGTATTATCTTTTAAAAATGCGTATTTGATAATAAAGTCCCAATTAAATAAACCGGGTGTTACACAGCAGGTATCGAACCTTATTATAGGCTGGGATTACGGGTCAGCTGGAATGAAGGCTAAGGAATTTGCACTTCTGAAGCTTAAGGCCTATGATGTCAAAAGCTATGTTTATTTGGATCCTGCCTGTGGGCTTGTATCAAACGCATGTAATACTTTTATATACTCAAGCTTTATTTGAATAATTTTAAATCCAATACTTCCGCTGCATATTATATTATTGTGATAACTGTTATCCAGCCGTCACGACTGTACCCTTCCGGGCCCACCGGAAATCGGGGTGTGACATTGACAATCTAAAGTTCAACCTCCTTAGTGTCTCACAAATGAGTGTTGGGGTCATTCTTTACTAAGGAGAGTTGCAAGATTGTTGGTCTAGAAATGGTCAAAAAGATTGAAGAAATAATAGCCAATGGGAAAATTCAACTTGTTGCTCAAAGTAGTGGCAATGTTTATGTAGTTGATTTGTCAAAAGAGAGCCCTATGACTGATGCCTGTCTGTTCTCAGTTGCCTCTAATAAAGAGACATAATTATGGCACAGAAGATTGGGGCACACAAATCTCAAGACAATCACTACTTTGTCAAAACAAGGCCTTGTAAGAGGTCTTCCACAAAAATTGTTTACTTGTTCTGAGTATTGTGTTTCCTGTTTAAAAGGTAAACAACATAAAAGCTCATACAAGCCCATTGAAGAGTCCAAAACAACCAAGTGTCTGCAACTGCTTCACATGGATTTGTTTGGCCCAGTAAAAATCATGAGTTTGAAAAAGAAAAAATACTGTTTGGTCATTGTAGATGATTTTTCTAGGTTTACATGGACTTACTTTTTACATTCTAAGGATGAGACTGCAGGGATTTTGCAAGACTTTGTCAAACAAGTTGAAAAGTAATTTGACCTGCCAGTAAAAATCTTTAGAAGTGACAATGGAACAGAGTTCAGAAATAAGGAGTTGGATGCCTTCTGTGTGTCAAAAGGGATTGTAAGGCAGTATAGCATCCTAAGAAAACCATAGCAAAATGGGGTGGTTGAAAGGAAAAATAGAACTCTGATTGAAGCTGCCAGAACCGTGCTTGCAAATTCAGGTTTGCCTTTAGCTTTTTGGGCAGAGGCTGTAAACACTGCCTGTTATGTCCAGAACAGAGTTTTGATCAACCCCAGGCATCAAAAGACTGCCTATGAAATTCTGTTCAAAATCAAACTACTGTTCTCATACTTCAAAATCTTTGGCTGCCCATGTTTCATTTTAAACCTAAAAGATTCAATTTCAAAATTTGCAGCCAAAGTAAATTGTGGTTATCACTTGGGATACTCAACCACTGGCAAGGCCTACAAAGTGTTTAACACAAGGACTATGTGTGTGGAAGAGACTTTGAATGTAAATTTCAATGAACTTTCATCACTAAAAATCCCAGCAAACCCTGCTGAATTGTTTGATCTTGATAAATTTACTTTTGAAGATGTGTCTGTCAAGACTAACCCTGCAGGTACACCACAATCTCCACCAACAGATTATGGATATGAAGTTGTGATTCCACAACACAAATTCACATCCACCACCAGAGCAGCAGATGTTCAAAACAGCTGTCAAAGCTCATCCACTGCTACATCAACAGTTGTTGACCACAGTAACCATGTAACCTCTGCCATCTCATCTTCAACCACTGTTGATAAAAATCTACCAACAGTGGATAAAAATCAACATTGTGCCACACCCATTCCTCCTATCCCCCCACCTCTATTTCAAACAGATGTTGGATCATCAAAGTCACCAACAGATGTTAGCTCAGATGATTCACATCTGCAGCCTTCACCCTTAAATGCCATTATTCCATACAAAGGATATCTAATCTTCCTGAAATCTCATCCACCAGACCAAGTGATTGGAAACATCAATGAAGAGGTTCTCACCAGAAGTCAATCCCAAAACATTTGTCTTTTTGCAGGTTTTCTATCTCTTCATCAACTAGTCAAGTACCAAGAGGCACTGAAAGACAACAGTTGGGTAGAAGCCATGCAAGAAGAGCTCCAACAGTTTAAAAGACAACAAGTATGGGAACTTGTACCACTGCCAGAGGATGTAAGTCCAATTGGCACAAAGTGGGTCTTCAAAAATAAAACTGATGAAAGGGGCATTGTTGTCAAGAACAAAGCCAGGCTTGTGGTTCAAGGTTATAGACAAGAAGAAGGCATTGACTATGATGAGACCTTTGCTCCTGTGGCAAGGCTTGAAGCCATCAGATTGTTCTTAGCCTTTGCTATCAACCACAACATCAAGGTGTATTAAATGGATATCAAGTGTGCATTCCTTTATGGCAAAATTCAAGAAGAGGTATATGCTTGTCAACCTCCTGGTTTTGAGGATCCTTTTTATCCAGATCATGTCTACAAGCAAAACAAAGCTTTGTATGGCTTGAAACAAGCACCAAGGGCCTGGTATGAAACTCTTTCCACTTTTCTAATCTCTATTGGTTTCATAAGAGGTAAAATTGATAAAACATTGTTTTTAAAATGGAGAGGAAAAGATATGATGATTGTCCAAATTTATGTGGATGACAACATTTTTGGAAGCACATGTAATAAAATGTGTAAAGAGTTCAGAAAACTCATGACAGCAGAGTTTGAAATGAGTGCAATGGGTGAACTACAATGCTTTCTTGATCTCCAAGTTAAGCAAATGCAAAATGGCACTTTCATTCATCAAAGCAAATATGCAAAAGAACTTTTAAACAAATTTGAAATGAATGATTGTAAACCATGTAGTACACCCATGGCAACCACAAAGCTTGTCATGTCTGATGAAAAAGATGAACTGGTTGATCAGACCTTATATAGAAGCATGATTGGGTCTTTATTGTACCTAACTGCATCAAGGCCAGACATCACGTTTGCAACATGTGTTTGTGCCAGATCCCAGTCAGCACCTAGGCTTTCTAATCTAATTGCTGTGAAAAGAATATTCAGATACATAAAAGGTGCTCCCACACTTGGTATCTGGTATCCTTCTAATGGGAATGTTAAGCTTTCAGGTTTTTCAGATAGTGACTTTACTGGATGTAATACCACAAGGAAGTCCACATCAGGAGGGTGTCAATTCCTAGGCGATTGCTTGGTGTCTTGGCAAAGAAAAAAGCAAGCAGCTGTTTCAACATCCACTGCTGAAGCTGAATACATTGCTGCTGCAAGCTGTACAGCCCAACTTTGGTGGCTTCAAAATCAGTTGCTAGATTTTGGTATAACTGCTTTAAAGACTCCTCTCATCTTGGACAGTCAGGCAGCTGAAAATATCATCAAAAATCCGGTTTCCCATTCAACCACCAAACACATTGATATCAGACATCACTTTATGAGGGATTGCTATGAAAAAGGTTTGATTTCTCTGCATCATGTTCCAACAAAAGATCAATTGGCAGATGTGTTGACAAAAGCTTTAGACATATCCACATTTGAAAATTTGATTTCAAGAATTGGAATGCTTAAGTTTGATTAGAAGGCTAAAACCTTCTTATCCTTGTATAAAAAGCTTTAAAAAGTTTTCAAAAAATCAAAAATCCATCCTTAAAAATAGTTAAAATGAATATTTGCATAAATCCTTAAAAGTCTATTCACAACCACTGCTTGTTTTAAACCTCTGATTGTTAATTTTCACCCACTACTGAAAGACAACCTCTGTTCCTTCATTCCATTGTTGACCATTGTTTGATTAAACAGCAGTGTTTCAACCACTGATAAGCTATCTACTAATGGTTCAAAATCAGCCACTGATATCTCAATTCACTGTCTTCAACCACTGATGTTTCTCATCAGTGGTTTCCAAACAACTGTCATCCACTTAATTAATCAGAGGTTATCATGTGGGCAGATGTTAGCCGTCAGATCTTTAAAACCGCTGCCATGTCAGCATTCACTTTTTCATCCTAATAAAACCCTGATAAAACCCCCAAACAGAGTTTTCATCACCGTATCGAATTCAAAAATTCTCAAAAGTGGTTACACTCTTCTTCTTCATTCTCTCTCAATCATTCGTGTTTTCATTCCTATCATGGCTCTCATTATCAAACATCCACACAATTATCTCTGTACTCTTGAAAAATCAAGCAAAAATATAGATTTCCATTCCATCATTGACGCCATATCCTTATCAAAGTACAAAACTTTGTTAACCTACAACACTCCTATCTATCCAGATACGTTATGAGATTTCTGGACAAATGCAAAACTTGAAGTCTAAGGTAAAAAACCTTGGGCTATTACATCAAAAGCGGGAAGTGTTTTAGTCTCAATAACTCCACAGACTATCTCAGAGACTTTTCAGATGAATGACCATGCATGTAAAACCTCTATTCCTAAAGAAGAATACCAAATTGATTTAATCAAAAGAGGGTATGATGGTCAACTTTCAAAAGCAACTATGCAAAAGGGAGAATTTCCACCTCCTATGAAATTTTTGTTTCATACTTTGCTTACCTGTGTTTCAAATAAAACAACTGCTTTTAATGAAATTCCTCTGAAAATTCAATACTTGGGATATGCAATCATGTCTAAAACTGATTTCCATTACTCTCAAGAAATTTTTAATGATTTAGTCCAAAATGTGAATAATATAAATGAAAAGAAGCCACATGCTTTCTTATTGTTTCCAAGATTTTTGAGTTTTTCCTTGCAACAAAAAATCCCAAAAGAAAGTGCACAAGTACTTGTCCAAGGTGCACCTTTTCAAATAAACAGCTTGTCTGCTGAAATTTTTACTCGCCTCATGGCTAAAGAGTCAAAAAGTTCAAAAACACAGGCAGGGGAGTCTGAGCAAATTTTGGATGAGTCCACCTCTGCTCCTCAGACTTCAGTTACTGAGCCCACTGCTCTTGGTGAACACAACAACCCAACCACTGCTGTGTAAATCCACCAAAAACCACCTAAAAGACCAAAAAGAAATCCACAAAGCCCACCAAACCCACCAAAAAGGGTCTTCTGGAAGATGAGATCCCAGAAGTTAACCCTGTGACAACACAAATGTCACCAACAACCACTGTTGCTACTTCCTCACAACAGATGGAAAGATCTCCACCTAAAGCTTTAACTCCTCATGCTTCCTCACAAAAGGAACATGTTGTATGCACAGGGACACCTACATATGAAGTATTACCCTCCTATGAGAGTATACTTAACAGCCCTCCTCTCGGGGTAAATTCTCTTTCAACACCACTCTCCACATCTCAAATTCACCCATCCATTCAACCACTGTTTGATGCCATTGAGATTCAGACTCAAAGCAGCCCCTCTCAACAACACATTAATGAGAGTACAGCTTCAACATTGGCTGTGTCTGAACAACCTCAATTGGTTATCCCACAAACAGTTGAGGAGGTTACACCACAGAAATTTCATGAAATTCCTGTTGGTAATTTAAGTGGAGCAGCTACTATAGATGTTGGATCCACTGATCTACATCTGGACAGTAGTTTCATGAGTCAGACTCCCTTGAAGGAAACCACTGCTGATGCTATCAAGGTATCCACTAGTGTGTTCAAGTTAACCACTGGTTAGATTTCCAAGGTAACCACTGCAACGGGAAGTCCCCAGTACCAAGAAAAAGGGGCATCAGTTGATGAACCATTGGAGACTCCTCCTGGTACAACAACTGATACAACTACCAATGGTAGGAAATCAGATGATCCCATTCATTTGGGTGATGGTTTAAAATACCAAGATTTGACGGAGAGGCTCTCTACCATAGAAACCACTGTTACACATATGAATGAATCCATTCAATTTTTGGTTCAAGCTTCCAAAAGTCAGCCAACACCACAGCAATACTCCCAAGAGCTTTGGAATGCAGTTCAGCCCATTATCATTGCTCAAAGGGAACTTGCAGAAATTCAACACAATAATCGAATGGTACTGATCAGAAATATAGTTGATGCAAGGTACAAAGATACTCAGGCTGAAATCAAGGCTATCAAAGAAGCCTTGACAAAAATGACTGGCACTACCCCTACACCTATCTACAAATATGATGATCAAGATGACGCCAAAAAGGGGGAGAAAATGATATGAAGAAGTTTGGCAGACCTACTACAAGGCAAAAGCCAAATCAAAAGCCAAAGTCTGAGAAGAAGTCTTCTGCAACCACTTATGAAACATCTGTCAAAGAAAAGGAAAAGGGAATTGATGAAACCCTCAACATTCAAGCAGATGAAGTGGTTAAAAACAAAAAGACTATTAAAAATCAGAATGAAACAAAGGAAAGGATTTGGAAGAAGGAACAAAAGGAATTGAAAGATTGGGAGATAAAAACAAAGGATCTTGGCACTTCAAAAAGAACAAAATCACACAAACATATTAACCCACCACTTACCACATACCCAAGATCACCCTCACCACCAAAAGAAACCACTGACAAACCTCAAAAGCAATCCACTGCTGGTCTCAAAACCACAGCTGGTTCCAAAAAGCCACCCACCACAAAGCAGAAAACAAAACCAACTTCACCACTACCATCTACCACTACAACAAATGTTGACACTTCAACAGTTGTTAAGACAACAGCGGTTGAGACACCAGTTTTTCAACAGTTATTAGTCAACCAACCACTTCCACCACTTTCCAATTTCCTTCCCAAACAATTTTCATTCCTATTTCCAACTCTCCAACAAAAAGTCCTCCTAAAAATGTTTACACAAGAAAAAGAAAGTAGTGAATGATGATGATATTCCTGCACCTATTCCTTTATCATCTTCACCTTTCATTCAAACCAACCCTGAACCATTCAATCCTCCACCATCACCAACATCAAATCCAATTGTTCAACCAAGAACACTTGAAGGGGAAGATCCTACAAGAGCTATTCCATTAGAAATAAATTATCCTCTTGAATTGCATGCATTAAAAGGAGAAATGAGGCAATTCTACATAGAGGATGATCCATCTAAAAGAAAGTTCCCATCTCTTCATGGTTTCAGAACTCCAAAGAACATGGATGATTATCTGAAACTCAAAGCCAAGCAAGCTGAATACATTGCTAAGCATGAAGGAAAAGGGAAAGGTGACACCAACATCTTAAGTCGAATGCAGCATGGGCTTAGTAAGTCCAGGAAACTGGAAGACTCTGCAAGAGACTTAAGCAAAGAGATGTCAAACTTGCCACCAAATGCTGATCTGCAAAAGAAGCTGAGGAAAGATCTCTTAGAGCTTATTATGAGAGACAAATTCTACCCTGCCAAGGTAGAATAGTTTAATGACTGGCCACTCACAGCCCTCAAAGTAGAAATTAACAGAATTGAAAGAGTAAGGAATGATCCTCAGATGAAGAGATCTACACCAAACTGGAACAAGTTCAAGAAATCCAGTGCAGAACTCACTTTAGAATACAAGAGGAAGAGAGCTGAGTTGGTTATAGCTAACTATGGATCAGCAAAGGCCATATCAAGATGGTCTAGGCAGTACATTGATCAAACTTATGATAAGCTGGAGAAACTAAGAGAAACAGATCCTACAACACCAAATAAACCAGCATACAAAAGCAAAACCATTGATGAGTCAAAGCAGCAGACCCTCTCTCTGAAAACATTGTTCACATCATCAGACTTATCCACCCATGTCTTAGAACAAAGAAAAAGACAGAAGCTGACAGATGAGGAAGATGCAAAGAGAGAAGCTGAAATCATGAAAATGCCCATCAAGGAAATGATTGGAGAGGTTCCTGCTTCACTAAAGCAACAAGAAACTATCAAAGGTTTAATGAGCAGGCCTCCTTCACCAACTCATCAAAAATAAAAACTCTCCCAAGAAACCCATTGAACTCAAAAATACTAAAGTGGAAGTCTGATCAAAAGACCCATGTATTGACTTTTCTCAAGTCCAATGGAGTAGTTGAACACATATCAATGGAGGATGCACTAGGTCTGAGTGTATCTGACCTCCAAGATCTTTTAGAACTTCAACTTTGCAGGGATGAGGATGATGAAGACTCCCATAACTTTGAACTTCAATTCAAGGGGCAAGTTAGGGAAATGCTGATGAGACAATAAAGATCAAGAATAAGGAAGTGTTTTGGCATCATCTGTTCTAGGGGGAGATTGTTGGCCCACGCAATAAAGCCCAGAAGAACAGATGATATGAAAAGCCAAAACTGGTTCTCAACAGTTGATCACAATAAGCAGTGCATGTCCAAGATGCTCCCCAATGACAGTGTTTATCTATCAGCTGATGATTCTAAGTCCTGATCTTCACAACAACTGCTAATCAAAGAACTACTAATGTATAAAGACTGAAGTCCTAACAACTGTTGTTTCTCAAGTACAAATGAAGACTAAAGCACTGCTGACTCAAGGTCTGATCACCCTTTGAAGAAAGCACTGATCTCCAACATCAGTGCTTAGGCAACAACAATGGGAAGCTGCATCAATGTTTATGTAATCAGTTGTTTATTGTATCAGTTATTTGTATATCAGTGGTTAGAGGTTGTTAGTCTGTTAGATGTCACTATCTAGGTGACGTCAGCATTAGATGCTCAATGGTTAGGATTGTACTATAAATAGAATAGTATATGTACTGTTCTATTAGCTCTTTCTCACCATCATCTTGTACGAACTAACTGTGAGCTCAGGCTGAGGGGGAGTTTAGTGTTGCATGCATGTATAGTTGATCTTTGTAATTGACACAATCTTTCGACTAATGAAATCATGTTTACTGAAAACTATTCTTCTATGATTGTGTTATAAAGTTTGCTTTTCATTTCCGCTGCACATCATTCTCTGATTCATCTTTCATTTTAGTTAAACAACACAATCAAAAGAAACTCAGATCCTAACACAAATCACTGATTATATATAAATTTCTTTTGGCAACATGTTCAAGCGTGGACGTTAAGGCTAATGCGGCTACGACAGTCTAAACTTTTAAAAAACCCGTCAAGGAAATTGCCTTGGATGGTTTTACTTCCACAATTTTATGAAGATGTGTGTTATACGAAGGATTGTTTAAGCGCGTTAGACATGGCGGGAAGGAAGGAACCATATCCTCAATTTTAGGAGGTTGATTATTTGTATATTCCGATATGGATTAAGCAAGAGGACTAGTTACTATTCCAGGTTGATATGTTTAACATGGAAATAACATAATATTGGAGTGATAAAAGATGGGGAAATGCTAAACGACGGCTGGTTGACCACGTTATGGACATTTTTCCGATTTTCTTCAAGCATTTTCTTGACCAAATCAACTATTGGCGAAACTCGAAATACTACACAAACAAAAAAGTTTCCTTTGGTTTGGTTCAAGATGCTGTGCCTCAGGACAATGGTAACATTGCTAATTCAGGGGTGCTTGTCTGTATGATGATGGAGAACCTTGTAAGAGGCAAGTCGCTCGTTGTAGACAATGACGTAGAAGAGGCTTGTATCAGCTACCGTCGCCACATGGCTAACGAGCTTTATAAATGGCGTTGTATGTAGGATTTAGGTTTTTAGGTTTATCCTTGTACTTTGGTACTATTTTTAATTTAAAAATAAAAGTTTTCTTCCGATTGTTGCATTTGACATTTTTGCAAAAATGGCCCGGATCGGTTATGATTTGTTAGGGCGGTCTTCTAACAGGGTTGTTACAGTTTGAGAGTGGGAGGCTGAGGAATGTCGAACTATTGAGGTTGGGTCATGGGAGTTGTTTTGACGCATGGGGGAGGGGTTTGGGTTGGGCTATTAAGCACTCCACATAGTTCAGATAACTAACATCTAATTTACAAAAAGGTCCAGGCTGGCATTTCTGAGTCAGTTTTCTCACAGGTGCGGTGCCGGTTACCATCACCGTGTTTTTCCATGTTTTATGGAAGGGTGAATAAGGATGTGGACCAGTGGCGTCATCTCGTCGGTGGTCTTTTCCCCTCGTTTGGAGGGGCCTGAACAGGCCAAAAACTCATTTTTGGCATTTTTACAAAAAAAGGTCCCGGATGGCGTTATTTATTAATTTAAACCTAATACAAATACGATAAAGCAATTCTTGTTTTATTACACGTTTTGAGGTGAAAAACGAGCTGCATAAAATTATCTGTCATCTCTCGTCTATATGTCGCGCAAGCCTCGTCAAGATCTCCATCAATCCTGAACTGCTCGTCATTAACCAGTTTAGTCAACAACATACAAACTAACACCCCTGAATTAGCTCCTGGGTTTTCCTTATCATGTTGGCAAACTTTAGTATGTGTCACCATTGTCTTTTCCATGTATGGGCGCCCAGAATGTTCCTAGTACGATATTTGGTCCAAAAACATTTGGAATAACGATTCAAATTTTAAAAGGGTTGGGTACACCCTAACTTGAATCAAGCTTAACCCACCAGAACTACTTGAACCACATGATCCAGTGAAGTACAACGTGAGGTGAAGTGTCCGCATATCAACACGAACCATGAACCAGTCTCGTAGGTCAACACATATTGGAATATAAACCTGAGACAAAAAGTTATAATTTAAACATATTTGGTTTTAAAAATATATGTTAGATTTAATTGTTACCGTATCGATCTCCAAAATGGAGGGTATTGTTCCTTTAATCCGATGGCAAAAGGTAACGCACGGTGATTCGGATTCTCACCTAGAAGGTCCAGGAATTGCGGTGGGAGAATCGTCCATGGAAACAGCTATTCTTGTTTTCCGGATTTTTTTTATTAAAATTCATCCGAACCTCATCATTTTGGTAACCCAACCACACACATGCTACAAGGTGGACATTTATATAACATAAGAATAAAACATATTTTTTTGCAAGACCTATATTTAAACTCGGTACCAGTGCCGACAAGTAACCGTAGTTCTCGTATCCAAGTAGGGCACCCAAAACTCGGATCCGAGTTTTCTCCTTCCAAGGAATCTGCTATAACAGAAAAAAGAATCGCCATTTTGATAGAATGGCATTACATTTTTTTACCACGATCTAGACTCTTCTGTTGGATGATAATACTGGTGTCTCTTTCTGGGGATCTTTTCAGGGGGGGTATCGGGAACTTCCTCCAGCTGCAAGAATGAGTGTTCCGGGTCCCCAATTTTTTGTGCTAAAAACTTATTGTGTGTGATTGGTGCAATTTGAGATGGGGGTATGAGTTAATATTTATAGTGGAGCGGGGAACGCTAAACGACACCATGTCCAGCAGGAAAGCTACCTACTTATTTGGCGGCATGTTCCTTATTATTGGAAAATGTAAACTGGTATTAAATGTTTACCCAACCACCAAAATCATATAGTTTTTATTTGGCTTTTTTTCTCTATAAATACCCATGGAATACCGACACTTTGGAAGCACATCCCTCCATTGGGTACATCCCTCTTCTCTGCAACACCAACTTCTCCGAAATGGATAACCGGAATGGTAAGAAATGGTTACCTCCCTTCTCCTACCACCAAAACAACGTCATGAGTGAAAAAGACATCCAAGCTTGTCTAGAATGGGAACTACCCCCAAAGCTACCTGATTTGGAGGTAGGAAAGAAATCGAAAACATCGAAAGCTGTCGAGGAAAGAGGTTCGTGTTCCGGTGCTGTTGTTAGTCATCAATTGGTCAGACAGAGGGACGTTCTTGGGAAAAAAGAAACAATTTGAAGAAATTCCCTTTGTTAAAAAAGTTGACAATGAAGCTACACAAGAGTTTGATTTCAACCCTAACCCAGAGGAGGATTATGACTCGAAAGTCTTAAAGGATGCTTGGAACTATGAAAAAGAAGAAGATTGGTCCTGTGTTTGGCACAACCCATATTCACCAGAAGAGTCAGACTCAGACCTATCATCTAGAGGAGATTATCATTGGATGTTGTAAGATGTTTGTTGTTGTCGTTTGTGTTTAGTTGAATGTATCATGTCGTTTATTGTATCAGTAGTTTATGTTTAGTAGTATTCTAATCCTTACCCCTAGACTTCTTCTCTCTATAAATACCACCTATCACACCAATCTTTTTTCACATCTTCACCTCACCTCATAAGTCATTCAGATGGCTGATGGTAAGGCTGGCAAATCGTGTCTTAACAGGTTTAACAGGTTTCTGACGGTGCGCACAACATAAGTTTCAAACATGATTACGACTCGTTTAACTACTTTCTACCTCATGTTTATAAAACAGTTTTATGTTTTATGTACAAAGATGAATAAATGATAAATCCTAACATTGTAATTTTAATTATTTTAAAAATTAAAAAAGTCAAAGGGTGTATTTTTCAGTCAAACAGGTCTAATCGTGTCTTAACAGGTACCCAATTGCCAGCCCTAGCTGATGGTGATAACGAATTCCACATTCATTTTCATTTCCATATACATGAAGGGGAGCCAAACCCTATGAACGTTGAACCACAACCCAACCCAACCCAACCCAACCCAACCGTAACCTTATTGAACCACAACACAACCGACACTTTGTTGAACCACAACCCAACCGTAACCATATTGCTCGACAAGCAAACCCTAACAATGTATTCCCCTTCACTGAACAGTAAGGAGCCCGTCCCAGACCTTCACCCTAGACCAACATCGCTACCGTCCACATCATCTTAGCCAGGATAATCAAAGTTGAACTTCCTTCATGGAAGGACCACAACACCCCTCTTTTGTGCAAAAACCTAACTGCCCGTCGACATCAGTTATCCAAAGGGGAGCATCCATACCTGCTGTTATCCGCCCCATGTGCAGGCATGGATGCATCTACTACTGTAGGTGTTTTCAGCAATACGACAACGATCGCGACTCAAACGCATTATCAGATGACGCAATCGTTAGTGAT
This sequence comes from Helianthus tuberosus, assembly GCA_030545235.1. Taxonomy (NCBI): domain Eukaryota; kingdom Viridiplantae; phylum Streptophyta; class Magnoliopsida; order Asterales; family Asteraceae; genus Helianthus; species Helianthus tuberosus. Next base: position 206,114,365 of record CM060441.1, read on the forward strand.
GATCCATGGGAGCAGTACCAGAATAACGATAGCGATTCTAATTCATCCTTTTGATTTCATATTCTCTGTTAGCTGTTGTCTTATGTATTTCATTTCAATAATAATTGTGTTGTTGTGTTTAATGTTTCATAGTGAATTTTGGAACGACTTACTTATATGTTAAATTACACCAATTCATAATTCAAACACAAACACAAACACCAAACATAGGAGGATACCCGTAACAGTTAACACTAAAAACCACAACAACATAATAAATTAACGTCGGTTACAGGTCTTCTTGTTGTGCCCTGCTTGTCCACATATGCCGCATCTATGTGCCTGGGGTTCATTGTGGTAGTTGACATCCATCTCATTGTGAATTCTTCTTGAACGAACCCTGCCTCGATGTGTTGTAACCCTCGAAGGGTCCCTTTGAATTGTCCAGCGTGCTTCTTCCCACTCTTCTTTGAGTCCTAGCGTGTAAAACTGACCGTTGTACTGTTCCTGATAGGTGGTCGTGTTGAATTTGGAATTGGTAATGACATGTGGTTGCTCACCCCTCCAAGCGCAAACGACGATAGCATGGGAACAAGGGAATCTAAGCATTTGCCATTTCCCGCATGAGCACCACCTACGTATGTATTCAATGGTGTACTCGTTTCCACCATCACCATTTGTTTCATCCCTTGAAACAACACAGTAGAGAGCATCTCTGACATCGTATACGGACACTTCATGTTGCATTGCTACCGGATGCAGTTTGTTAAACCTGGACCAAAGGCAAAGGGGCAGAGGGGTGTTGCAGGCTTGGGCCATCTACGCGTGCCGAGCATACTCTGATACGTCCTTGGTAAACGTATAATGAATCAAGGCTTTTACTGGCAGGAGTCTTGCTTCACGTAAGAGATTATTCATAGACTCGGATATGTTCGTCGTAAGGTTACCCCAACGACGGTTTCCTCGGTCATGAACAATAGTCCACTTACTTTTTTCGATGTTGTTCAGGTAGTCCATGGCAGCCTGATCTAACATCCACATTTCCCTCACTGTCGTAGCCCCCGACCCCACCCTGGGAGTGGGAGCCGTGAACCAGTCAAACGGTATCGGTGTTTATTACTTTGGCAGTGGAAATTTTCATCAGGACCGTAGTTAGGAAATATTTTTATCAGAGTTAAACACCAAAAGGTTTAAAATAAATAAACGGGGTAAAACCCAAGTTTTTCTCATAATACATTTATGATAAACAAGTGGGACAAAATCCGACTTTCATTTGTCATATATTTATAGGGGTAAACTCTAATTATTGAAAACAATTCTTCGTTTTATTTACGTAACTTTTATAGCCACTTTTCTAAGCCTTCAGTGCTTTCCAGCTGGCTTCTATTGGCATCACACTAAGTTACCTAAAACACGTGTTTAAAACATTTTATCAGCAAGAAATACTGGTGAGTGCATCCCAGTTTAATCAAAACAGTTTTATCATTTTACAGCATTGAGGGCAGCCCACAATTACATTTGCTTATCTATTCAATTACCACCCACGGTACTGTCAATCCTGACTTTTGGTCATGCTACTACTCACAGTGTAGTAACAAGTTATGTATACAAAACCCCAACATACTGACGATAAGTGTACAATTACAAATACTCAATTATTGTTAATTATAATTTAAAACAATTGAGGTTTTGGTAAAACATTTGGACTCATAAAAAGCAGATGTACTCACATTTATAGGCTTAGGTATTTCTACAAGTTTCTTGGTAAGTAATATAGCTTACTGATAATATTATAGCTTCCTTGTATGATTTCTGAATTATTTTCTAAAAATATAAATAATGTGCACGTGTTAGTAAAATAACCCAAATCACATTAACCGTATAGCTCGAGACAGAACTCCAATGACTGAGTCAGGCAAAGCCTTGAAATTCATTACGGAGTCCTAGATCAATCGGGTATAACACGGGACAGAATTCCAACGACTGAGTCAGGAAAAGCCTTGACATGCGTTATGGAAATTCTAGATCAACCGAGCATGATAACGAATAGGGTTATAATACTTACAACGAGGCAGAGCTTCGCTTATTAGGGGGTATTAGGCGATAGCTTTAGCCTATTAAAAGTTGAGAGAGAGAGAATCAAAGAAATTTGAACGAGAATAAATGAAACCATCGGCTGCTATTTATGGGCTGTCATCAAGGCGGGTCGCAGCCCGCGAGCCCTTCTTCTTCATCTCTCGCGGTCCGCGAGGAACCATAGGGCGGTTTTGGGTTTCCTGAGTCACCGGAATCTTGACACGTGTCCTGACACATGGCTTGTTTGTGTGCCCGGCAAGGAATGGGGCCTCGCGCCCCGCGAAGACCTCGGTTAACTGGGTCGCGGCCCGCGAGTGACCCAGATTATTTGTTTTATTTGATTTTTATTAAAATAAAGGTTATCCGGGTCCGTTTCTCGCGTACGGGGTATATTTAGGAACGTTTAGGGGTGTTTTCTAGGGTTGTTATATCCTCCCCACCTTATTTTAAATCTCGTCCTTGAGATTTGGGCTACGATATCTCATTGGAGTTATGTCACGTCTTTAAGTTAGTCAAAACAGTATCAAGATGTTTGAAGCAGAATAATGATAACAATTGGAATTCGATAGTCCAATTTAGTTTCAAGAATCAATTTGAACTTAGAGGAAATGATACAATCATCGAGGTGACTGAGTTTCATGAATCACGAGAGAGATCTGATAGGCATATAATTCGGAATGACTTTTCGAACCGATAGGATTCCATGTCTGAAGAAAATTTACTTTGGTCATCAATTGAGAAGAACTCTAAATCAATAATCTCAATAGAAATATGAAAAATGATTTGTAAACTAACAAACTAGAAATTAGTGACATTTATTTGGATGGCAGAGATACACCGAAATACAATAGGAGTTAGTGTATCATTATCCTGATACATACTTGTATCAAGACTAGACGTATGAATTAATATGACTAGGGTTTACGATTAGCTCTGGCTACAAATTTATACAGACACCACAAGGTGTTGTAATGATCGAAAGAATTCAACGATTACGGTTGACTGAAAGAATTCACCGTTCTTGAATTTAACTGAAAGTTTCAATGAAGTGATTCTGGATATTTAAAAGATAGGATGTTCAAATGAAGGAACAAATGAATATCATAGGATTGGATCAAAGATGAAAGAAATGTTGGAGGTATATGTGGAATAGGAATTTAGGTACCTTTGTCTTAACACAAAATTGTATTAAGACTGGTTTAGGATAACAAATTAATATGTAGATAAATTCGTACCTTAGGCGTGAAAATGAAATGAGTTCAAATTTCAAGGGAAATGCCACCACAAGGTGTCGTATTTTAACAATTGATTTGAAGACTTTAAACAAGTCTACTATGGTTCAAACAAATGAAGGGTTAGTTGATATTACTTCGAATATGATGATCTCAATTCATCATATGGGATCTGGAGTTGTATATTGTGAACAAGTTCAAACAATTGAGCTTGGTGTGGACATATTCCAACAATGGATATATGTAGTTGGCAAGAAATGGTTACGATGGAAATTTGGTAAGAATCTTTGAAAAGAAAAGGAGTTCTTCCAGGAAATTGGTTGACTTGATATCAATAGTCAACCTTTTTGTAATCATAGGGATTATCAAAATGAGTACGATGAAATATTTATTTGAACTTGTGAATAAATGATCTTTTGAAGTGAAATTGCATGCGTAACAAGCAGTGCGTGTGTGACATAGGAATTTGTCAAGAGATGAGACAAATGAGTGTTGGTTTTATGAAAGAAATATAAGGACCTTTTATTATAAAACTTTAATTGGAATCAAAAGTCAACTAATACTTTAGTACAGACAAAACATAAGGGTGCTTATTTTAAAAGTTGTTGTCGCTTCCTGTGTCGTAGATATTTATGCGTTCTCCTTAGCTTCATCTAGGTGTCTATCCTCGTGGTCGGGTGCCTTAGATAGTTTCAGGAAGTAGGGATGGATGTGACCTGGTTCTCCGCATTTGTAACATACATTAGTTTTCCTTCTACATTCTTCCTCGGTATGTCCAGTTTTCTTGCAGAAGTTACAGTGGAGTGTCTTCTTAGAATGGCGTTTTCTTGCGTGCTTCGTATTATAGTTGTTGCAGGTAGGCTGCGCGATTGCTGGTCCCATTCCTTTGTCCTTATATGACTTGTCGGAGCGGAATTTCTTATAAAAGTAGCTATGGATTGTGGTTTTCTTTCGTTTGGAAGATGGAGTTTTGATACGAATATCATGACCTCCATTGATACTAGGGTTAGGTTTGAAGTGATGAGTATGCCTACAGTGAGTAGTAGGATTCTCGTTTATAGGCACAGAAATCTTAATAGCTCCAATGATCGAAGGTATGGCATTCGATATTCCTTGAGCTATTATATTTTCTATAGTGCTTTTATCCAAAGAATTTTCATTACTAGCCTGAATTTCCTGATTACATGCTATTTCCTTTGACATCTGAATTACAAACATGTTCAGATATAATTATCATAGAACCAAGCAATTATATAGGCATCTTTTGTTGCTCATATTACGTTTAGCATAAATATAGTCATACCTATCAGTATTATGCATATATATATATATACACACACACACACACACATATACATATTGTATTTTAATATATACTTTCATTATATATTTTATCAAAATATAAGGAAAGTATATTATATTACGGGTTCGGTGTTTTGTTGGTAGTAACTTTTCTTTTAGATTAGGGGTTTGGTGTTTTACTTAATAATGGCTTATATTTTCTTCATTTAGCTTATATTCTCAAGGCTCATTGCTGGATAGGAATTCAGAAAATAAAGGTAAGGGTTTTATATGAAATTCTGAGATTTTCCGTCATTAACCCACTATTGTTTTTCAAGAGGTGGTGCTAGTACAAATATTCTTAAGGTATCTTTTTGGATTAAAGGTGGGTATTAAAATAGATCTTGAGTAAACATGTAGGTTTGTTTCTTTGATTATATAAAAGCTTGTTTTTCTACCAAAAATATGTGTATATATTATCAAGAAATTTGTGTCTTGCATATACATATGGGTAAATATAGAGTTTTAAAATTTCTGGTAATATATACATATAATACCAAATTATAAGAATCCAATTATATAACTAATTTTATTAATTATCCTGTTTTATTCCTTATGACTTTGTTCATTCATTTATATTAATAAAATAAATTTCTATTAAATTTATTGAACATAATATTTTGGAATAAAAATGATAATTCATCAAAAGGAATAAATTAAATAAAAATATAAATTTTTCTGGATTCTTTTAGAACAATTTAATCTTAACAGTTTGACTCATTTTTGGTTATGACATATTTAGGACTTGATTCTTAACTTATCATATCTATTTATTAAAGAATCAAAATACAAAGTTTAGCATTTCTAAATATATTAAGTGGTGAAGTATTATTTCTATATCAGGATATATATATATAATTTAAGGAATAAATTGAATTATTAGATAAAATTCTTTAAGCTATTTTCTTGTTGATATGTATGCGTTATATACATATATTTTAAATCATTTAGGTATACAATACCAAATGTTTTTGTACTTATTTTTATTTCATGCATGAAATATCATTTGTTCAATTAATACAGGTTATAAATTAATATATATATATATATATATATATATATATTTGCATACTTTTCATATAGATGGAAATGTACATGTGCTTATATGGATATAATATAATCACATATAATAATATTTTCATAGAGTTATCATGAAAATCCTGATTTTAATTATTGTATCTAAACAATAAACATGTTTTAAGTGTGCTAAAATATTATATTTCAACAAAATTAATATAATTATATGTTTGTCAAAACCTTGACAGATATATATCTTTAAGTCGAGTAAAATTTTGGGTTATATCATAAATCATATAATATACTGCTTGCATAGAATAATATTTTATGTTATGATATCTTAGTGACATCATACCTAAGGGTGTTATCTTATATCTTTGATTAAAATATTAATATCAATATCATAATATTATTATAATTTATTTTGAATTGTATTCATATAAATATGTGGGTATGATATATATCACAAAATTTAATACTAATATATTATAAATATTTCCCCTTATATATTTATAGCATAACATACTGTAAGATACAAATAGGGGTTACACATCCTGAGAATTTAAATGACATAAAATCATTTAGGTATAATACATGTTATCTTTATATTCATATTATGACATTTTTCGAAGTATCATGCCTGAAGTGTGTTATCTTATATTAATATTAAGATATTAATGTTAATATCGTGATATAATTATAATGTTGTAAAATTCATATTGAATTATTTTCATACAAATATATGATATATATATATTTATATAATATATCATAAAATTTGATAAGGTATAATATGATTAATATCTTAATTATATATAACTAATATTAAGCATATCATAACTGTAAGATACACATATGGGTAACACATATTGGGAATTTACGATTCGTTAAATGACATAAAAATCATAATAGACATATTAAGATTTTATGTTTACAGAATAACACATAAGATATTAGTTTCCTAACATAAATGTTTAAGATTTAGGTATTGGAAGAACACCTAAAGGGCTTAAACCAGTGGCATAGCTCTGATACCACCTTCTGTCACGGCCCCCGACCCCACCCTGGGAGCGGGAGCCGCGAACCAGTCAGATGGTATCGGTGTTTATTAATTTGGCAGCGTAAATTTTCATCAGGACCGTAGTTAGGAAATATTTTTATCAGAGTTAAACACCAAAAGGTTTAAAATAAATAAACGGGGTAAAACCCAAGTTTTTCTGATAATACATTTATGATAAACAAGTGGGATAAAATCCGACTTTCATTTGTCATATATTTATAGGGGTAAACCCTAATTATTGAAAACAATTCTTCGTTTTATTTAGGTAACTTTTATAGCCACTTTTCTAAGCCTTCAGTGCTTTTCAGTTGGTTTCTATTGGCTTCACACTAAGTTACCTGAAACACGTGTTTAAAACATTTTATCAGCAAGAAATACTGCTGAGTGCATCCTAGTTTAATCATTTTACAGCACTGAGGGCAACCTGCAATTACATTTGCTTATCTATTCAATTACCACCCACGGTACTGTCAATCCTGACTTGTGGTCATGCTACTACTCGCAGTGTAGTAACAAGTTATGTATAAAAACCCCAACATACCGACGATAATTATAGAATTACAAATACTCAATTACTGTTAATTATAATTTAAAACAATTGAGGTTGGTTAAAACATTTGGACTCATAAAAAGCAGATGTACTCACATTTGTAGGCTTAGGTATTTCTACAGGATTCTTGGTAAGTAATATAGCTTCTTGATAATATTATAGTTTCCTTGTACGATTTCTAGATTATTTTCTAAAAATATAAATAATGCCGTGTTAGTAAAATAACCCAAATCACATTAACCGTACAGCTCGAGACAGAACTCCAATGACTGAGTCAGGAAAATACTTGACATTCATTACGGAGTCCTAGATCAATCGGGTGTAACGCGGGACAGAATTCCAACGACTGAGTCAGGCAAAGCCTTGACATGCGTTATGGAAATTCTAGATCAACCGAGCATGATAACGAATAGGGTTATAATACTTACAACGAGGCAGAACTTCGCCTATTAGGGGGAATTAGGGTATAGCTTTAGCCTATTAAAAGTTGAGAGAGAGAGAATCAAAGAAATTTGAACGAGAACAAATGAAACCATCGGCTGCTATTTATGGGCTGTCATCAAGGCGGGTCGCGGCCCGCGAGCCCTTCTTCTTCATCTCTCGTGGCCAACGAGGAACCATAGGGTGGTTTAGGGTTTGCTGAGTCACCTGAATCTTGACAGGTGTCCTGACACGTGGCTCGTTTGTGTGCCCGGTAAGGAATGGGGACTCGCGCCCCGCGAAGACCTCGGTTAACTGAGTCGTGGCCCGCGAGCGACTCAGATTATTTGTTTTATTTGATTTTTATTAAAATAAAGGTTATTCGGGTCCGTTTCTCGCGTACGGGGTATATTTTGGAACATTTAGGAGTGTTTTCGAGGGTTGTTATACTAACCGTCCAACAATACTTTCTGTGTTGACTTGTGCTCCCAATCATCCAACACAGCTTCCTGAGAGATTTGGTCTTGTACCTTCCACTAAAATTGCTTCTTACATACCGAAGACAATAACAGTGGTAGGCTTTTAGTTCCTTCCAATCTTCAAGGTTCTCTATGGCATTAATTATCCTAGCGTGACGGTCTGATAGAACACAAATTTTACTGGTACAGTTTCTGGTGACGCATTCCTTCAAATTTTGGAAAAACCAACACCAACTATGAACCGTCTCTTGGTCAACTAGAGCGTACGCCACTGGCATTATGTAGTTGTTGGCGTTTTTGGTTACTGAAACCAACAACTTACCTCAGTGCCCTCCTTTCAAGTGTGTGTCGTCCACAGAGATTACAGGCTGGCAAAGATGAAACGCACGAATAGAGGGACCAAATGCCCAAAAAACATATTTGAAGGTTGGATGTCCTGGAGTAGAATGTGGGTGATGAAACCATGTAACCACCGTACTAGGGTTTCGAGACTACAGCCGGAACACGTACTTTGGCAGCTCCTCAAAGTTGCTATCCCAAGTTCTATATATCCTCTCAATTGCCTTTCTTTGTCCACGCCACGCCTTTGTATATGTAACATCGACAGACATCGTTTGCTTTATATACATCCTGATGTGTTTCACCTTCAACACAATGTCTGTATGAATTTATGGCAGGATGGTTGCAGCGATATCCTTAGATCTAAGGCATCAGTTGCTGTTGCGTACCACCGTTGAATAACAACTGTGGGCAGACGCCCAGTTAGTAATTTGCCACATGTGTTGGTGTTTATGTTTTGATGCGGTTGCACGCCATTGACACAAAGGAGCACCTGGGAAAGGGTTTTTATAATTTTTGTTTCTGGTGTAGCATTTAACTTTGTATAAAGTTGGTTTGCTATCCATCACAAAAAATTCCCTTCCACGGCTAATGTTCCATTCTCGAATAGCAAGGTCCACCTCCTGTTTAGACTTGAAATACATGCCCATACGTATGTGTTTTGCTTTTGGATTCCATTCGTCCATTAGATTATCTTCATAATCCGGACACATGTAATCCCTAAGTTCCTCGTCCTCATCTGGGTCGTCATATGTACCTGGAATGATAGGCCGAGAAGACGTCGGCTGAGCCAGGGTCAACTCAGTTTGTTAGTTGACTGCGGCCTCGTTGTCAGAAGTGCCGTCGTCGGATTAGGGTGCCTCTTCACTTTCAGAACTTTCTTCGGTGCTGTAAACTTCCGAGTCATCAAAGCCGTCATTATTGTCGTCACCAACCACAAACTGAGATGACGGACCTACTATGTTATCAACAGGAGGCATGAAGTGGTGTTCTTGAGTTGTTTGTCCGTATCCCTCATCATCTTCATCGGATAACTGGGTGTGAACAACATTACGTTGTGTAATGTCATGCAGAAGGTTTGTGAAACTCATATGTTGGACGGGATTGACTACCTCCCACTGAACATAGATCTCGGCAATGAAGTTGCCTTCCGATACTCCGATTAAAAAGTGTAGCATTTCAACGCCATCATCGTTGAAAATTTTTGTTGTCTGAGATATGTCCTGGTACATGTGCCCTAGTAACAATGAAAGGCGCACTGATTCTTTCTGTAGTTGAACATGATTACAGATTGAATCGACTAATTCGTCATATGACAATTTATGTCGCATAATGAATGAAGTTGTTAGCATGGATTGGTCACACTGAACAACCCCTATTAAAAAGGAAAAGACACCGCCCCAATATAGTCTTACGAGGTATGGCCTAAAAGAATCCATGAACTAAGAAAAGGGAAATGTTAAGGATGGATTGTGTACGCTGAATATGGTTTGTATACTATCTGTGCTAAAGAAAGTTTGTGTGAGTTGAGAACCTAATCCTATGGGTATTTATAGTATTGAGGACCCAGAGATTTGGTGAAGCCCACCATCATGTGGGTTGAAATAAATGTAATTAATAATTTTGAATATTCTAAAGACAGTAAATTAAATTTAATGTAGATAACACCAAATATAAAACTTGTTTACAACCTTTTTAAGTTTGGTATTAATATAATAGAATATGGTGATATGTATACAAAAACTTGAAAATAAATAAATATATATATATATATATATATATATAGGAGAAGGATCCGTTAGAACCACCCTTTATTGCGAGAACCGCGAGAACCTGTGTGAACACAAACAGTAATTCCTAAAAAAAATCTAAAAAACACCCAAATTTTTTTTTTTTTTACTTTTTTTTTTGGAAAAATCGCTATATTTTGTTAATAAAAAAATAAAAAAAATTCAAAATTTTTTTTCGAGTAACAGTTATCCATGCACATGTGCATATGTATCATTTCTTTGTCAAATTCCGTAATTCATTACAAATATTAGTCAATTGCACTTTCATTTACACTACCACGTGTAATACACTACTTTTTACGTTAACAATATTAGAAATGCACATGTGCATCTATATGTATCAGCATGAAATAAAGTGTTTTGGTACACTACTTTGAATACACTTTCTCTTTCATCTATCATTCCATCCATAATACACAAACATGCACATGTGCATATGTATCATTTCTTTGACAAATTTCGTAACTCATTACAGATATTAGACAATTGCATTTTTATTTACACTACCATATGTAATACACTACTTTCTACATTACCAATATTAGAAATGCACATGTGCATCTATATGTATCAACATGAAATAAGGTGTTTTGGTACACTACTTTGAATACACTTTCCCTTTCATATATCCTACCATCCATAATACACTACCATTACCTCCTACCATCCATAATACAATATCATTACCTCCTACCATCCATAATACAATACATTTACCAATATTTTGACTTTATTACATGTATATCAACACCATTTATACCATCCAATCATCATATTACTTCATAAAGTAACAACTATAGTCAAACCATCAACCACTAGATATAACTAACCAAAAAACATGTATATGGGCCTACTTCTCCATTCAAAATCACAAACTTTTTGTACCAAAACAAGTTATATCATGGTTATACTTAATGATGCACATGTGCATTTTGAATATTGGTAATGTAAAAAGTAGTGTATTACCGATGATATTGTAAATTAAAGTGCAATTGTCTATTACTGATAACGTATTACGGAATTTGTTGAAGTAATGATACATATGCACATGTGCATGGATAACTGTTACTCGAAAAAAAAAGTTTTTTTTTTGTAACTAAATATAGCGATTTTTGTTAAAAAATATTAAAAAAAAAAAAATTTTGAGTGCTTTTTTGAGTTTTTTTAGATTTTATTTTGTGTTCACATTGGTTCTCGCAGTTCTCGCAATAAGGGTGGTTCTCAAATGAACCTTACCCTATATATATATAGGGGATGGATCATGTGAAAACTAGTTTAAATGAGAAAACCAAAAAACTAACTAAAAAAAGCCTAAAAAACATATCAAAAATATTTTTATGATTTTTTTTATAAAAAATCGCTACTTTTTATGTATGGAAAACAAAATTTAAAAAAAAAAAAAATTGTTGTACTACACATGTGCACTAATACGGAAATCCTAAACCACTTAACCCACCCCCCACCGACACCCCCCCAAAAACCTAAACCCCCCACCCCTCAAAAACCTAAATTCACCCACCCCCCCCCCCCCCCACCCCAAAAGCCTAAACCCCCACCCCAAAAACCTAAACCCCCCACCCCCCCCCCCATCCTGAAAACCTAAAACTAAACCCGAAAAAACCTAAACCTCCCACCCCCACCCCCAAAAACCTAAACCCCCCCTCCCCCCACACCCAAAAACCTAATCCTAATCCTAAACCTCCAAAAAAACAAACCCTAAAAGCTAAACTAGACTCAAAATGCTAATTTTAAGCATGTAATGCACATGTGTAGTACACATATAATGCACATGTGCAGTACAAGTTTTTTTTTTTTTGAAAATTTTTTTATACATAAAAAATAGCGATTTTTTTATAAAAAACTGTAAAAAAAAATTGGTATGTTTTAGCTTTTTTTTAGACTTTTTTTGTTAGTTTTCTAGTTTTCTCATTTAGATGTTGTTTTCTCATGATCCTTGTAACACCCAATGTTTTGAAAGTCAAAGTACAAGTCAAAGGAAGAAAAGATTGCTAATTGTGATATGTCTCTCCTTGCTTAATTATCGATTGTACTCCTTGACTTGTAATCGATAATCTATTTTAATCGCTTTAGTTGTATTATGTGGGGTACATCTTAACAATCGCTATTTAATCGTATTTTAATTGCTAATTGATCTATCGCTAATCACATCGTTATCGCATCGCAACCCGAATTATGCGTTCTGGATATTGTTTTACGTGTGTGAGCTACTTATGTGTTACTTGTGCATGTTATTTATGTTATGTGGTGATTACTTGAAACGCAATCACAACCCTATCGCAACGCAATCTCGTCGCAAACTCGAGATTCAAGGTTTATAATTATGGTATTTAGTAGCTAGGTTATTTGTGTAACTAATGGGTAATACTATTGTCACACCCTGAATATTGCGGAAGCGTGATTATGTGTGACTTGCTTATATCATTCCATCCAATCATAACAATAACTATATGATAAAACCGAAGATGTTCATCCATTAGATAAGTTTAAAAACATAACAACAACATTGTTTAAAACATAAAATTTCAAATTCGAGTACAAACCATGCAACTTGTTTAAGAGTTCACAAAGACTCGACAAAAGACATTAGATAAAAACAGGATTTGGAAGATGTGTCTGGTCCAGGATAAGACACACTAACCAAACCCTAAGACCACGGATGACATCTTTTATTCTCAAACAACACTTGGACCTTCCGAACGCCCGCCAGATCCACATTTAATTCCCTGAAATACATGTAGTTTGAAAACATAAACAAAAGTTGAGCGAGTTCATGTGTTTGTTTGTGTGTATGAATAAACCTTTGTAATCATTGAAAGTATGTATGTATGTTTGTAAAATCCTGGTATGAAAGCAACAAGGAAAACAGATCATTAATGGTTTTGCAAGGCCATTAATATGTGTGACGTGATGTAGGAAGGCTCAAACCTAGCAGACTTTCCACCGGGCTTCCGGCTGTAAGACATAGTCAACCCATGGGCCAAACCCTGGTCTAACATGGGCGGGGCTCGCTACACCCAAATAGATCTATCACTCATGTCCCTCGGTCCTACAACGAGGATTAATGGTCTTAAGCGTCGTACCCACCACTCACATGATCTAGCAGTACCCTTCCTTAACTAACCATACCAAATAATAACGTTTGTAAACAGTTTGTAACAGGTACTTCACCCCCGAAGTTATAAAACTGAAAATAGTTAAAAGAAAAAGGGGGATCATGAACTCACAGTCTTGCGTCTTCGAAATCACCGTAACTCAAAGCTTCACCGGATATACACGACTACCTACAACGTACTAAGGTCCATTAAACGAGCGAGTCGTGCCTTGACTTAGGATTAATTAGTGTACTTGAGTTACGTTTCTTTGTGTATTCAGTATTATTCCAAGTTATAATTATTTGCTAAATTAATAAATATTTTACCTTAAATTATATTTATTAAATTTTGGAATAACTGTTAAAACAATATATTTTAACTTAATACTTTTCAAGTATTTATACTTGTATATCCTTCCCAAGGATGGGTGTATTTGTATTCGCATTCATATACTTGTATATTTTTGCCATGTATTTGATTCGTATTCCGGCGTGTATTTATACATGCGAAAATACGTATTTTCTTGTAATTATTAAGTATCCTTCCACTTAATGTTATATCAACTTTTCCGGAATAATCTTTCTAGTAAAAATACATATATATTTCCAAAATATATATTTTGAAGAATATCACTTAGAAAAATTATTCATAATTTTTCCTTTGGAAAAAATATTTGTATTTTCATATAAGTTCCTAAAATAGTATATTTTCAAGTCTAACATGGAAAATATATATAAACTTATTTTTCTCCAAAAATAATGTATTTCAAATTTACTCAAGAAAATATATATTTTTCCCAAAAATAATATATCTTCTAATAATTCCAAGAAAATATATTTTTACTTCCCAAAAATAATATATTTTCTCCTTGTAAAAAAATATGATATAATTTTGTAATAATTGTAGAAATCATAATTTTGTCTCCTTGGTGTCCAAAATATTATTTACCAAAATATACTTGTGAATAATTTTCCGGAATATTTTGTAAGTTATATTCCTTAGTTCAGTTTCACCAATATCTTGTGTATAACTTGTATATTCGTATTCTTGGAAATTTGGTAATATTTTGGATGTTAATTTTTGGTATTTTAATGAGTTATATTATTTCAAGTCGTAAAATAATATAACTAATACACAAAGTATACAAATAATCACACACATAGTGTCTTCTAAATATATGTTTTCCTAAATACATATTTAGTCACTTTTATTTATAAAAACCAACCTCTAATATTTATATTTTTTTTGTAACAAGAATTATGGAAAACTTTATTATGAAAAACCCATGGTTCAAAATACACTTGTAAGTGTGTGTTTATAAATATTTTTCTAGGTGTTTAAATTTTTAGAAAATTTCGCCATAGTTTCCCTTAAAAATGGAGGTTTCTATGCTTTCAAGCATATCATTTTCTTTTGTAAAAATCAACACAATCAATCCACAATCAACAACAAACAACCTTTACTTACCAATTTTGCCAAAAACAAGCATAATCTACCACTTCATGAACTTGAAATTTCACAAAAATTTGTAGTAACTTACTAGTGTTATTAGTAAGCCTTGTTACCCTTTAAAGTGTGATTGATTCCTTAAAAACTTCATTTTTAAAGGATTTAGATCTTTACAATTTGTACTCATGTTTTTCAAAAATGTTTCTTCATGGTTCTTTCTTGTTACATAAGTGTTTCTACACTTGTTTAACCACCAAAAATAAGGTTTATTTATGTAAGAACCAAGGTTTAGTAAAACTTGTATTTTTAACTTGGTTACTTGGAAAATCATACTAGAAATATTTAGATTTACAAGCCTTTAACTTACTTTGATCATTACTTTACAAGAAATCAACATATTCTTTCAAGTTCACGCTTCTCATAAGGATGATCCATTAGCTTCTACCATGTTCATCATCTCATCTTTCTAGATTATGTTTTTAATCATGATCTAGCAAGATCAAATGATGATCAACATCATTTTCACAAGTAAACAACAATCAACAAGTATTACAACACATAAACAACTTAGTTTCTTCATTATTCAAGCTTATGTTCATGTTTTATTCTTGTGATTCTTCATGTTCTTGATGATTAACATTATGAATCTTCTTTTAACCACTAATATAAGATGTAAAATAGCAAGATCAAGGTTCTTACCACTAGCACAAGGCTAGGGATGATCAAGTGAAGAAAACAAGTGGATAAAAGCAAATGAACAAGGTCCTTGCACTTCCGTAAGCTCCTAGCTCGTTTGTGTAACCTCTAACATACTTGTATATACTTGGAATGGTTGTAGGATAATCGAAAATGGTGAGTGTGTGTGTGTTGGTGTTCGGCCAAGAGCACAAGGAGAAGAAGAGAAATAGTAGGTGTTTCAATGTGTGAAGTTATGAGGGCTTATGTCTTGCATGTTTACTTATAGTCCATTTTAACATTTTAACTCATGGATCTTATGTCATATAAAGCATAAACAAAATCTATTTAAAAATTAAAACAAATCATCATGTGGGGGCCATGTATGGGCCGATTACTAGGTGGGGGGGGGGGGGGGAGGGGGTAGTAGGCTTAGGTTAAACTAATAGTTAGTTAGTTAGTTAGGTTAAAATCCAAGTATTAGTTAAGATTTAGTTACTAGATATTTTTATAGTGTGTTATGATGTTCGGGGACCATAACTAGCTTGGTAATATTAAAGCAGTGTTTCTAGTGTAAATTTGATGTTTCGGGTAGTGTCCGGTTGTTTGGTTGGTTACCGGTTCGTTAAGGTGCTAAACTTTGCAGTTTAGTGTGCTTTATGTACCCTTTTGTGACACTTTTAATTCCCGACACTTAGGAAAGCATTCAGGACCATTTAAGCATATTTCAGCATGATACAAATGTGTTTAAATGTTGATTATTGCTGAATTCAGCACTTTATGTGAGTTTTAGGCACTTTCCGGCACTTAAACTATCTCTAGGAAGGCAGTTTTATGATCTTCACTTTCCTACACACTATACTAGTGCAATACTTAGTTTCCATCTCATACTGGATCTCAAAACAATGTTTGTCTATGTACTGAACTCCGTCAGCATATTTCAGATTTGTCTGATAACTGTGCTAACTGTGTTTCGTGCATCATTTGAGTCAAATAAGTTCTCATGCAAGAATGATATATCATTTGCAATGTGTGATGCACATGTATATATAATGCAGTAATCAGAAAGCAGTATGAATTATTAATTGAAATGCAGCACAGCCATTAAGCACTAATTATGGTTTAATAGTTGTACGGATACCTGCAAATTTGACAGTTGTCACATTCTCCCCCTGTTAAGAAAATTTTGTCCCGAAATTTTAAGCTTTACTACTAGCAGCAGGGGAGTTGGGGAACAAATGTGGGTATTTAGCTTTCATGCGATCTTCACGCTCCAAGTAAACTCTGGGCCGTGACGCGAATTCCACCGAACCTTAACGAGTTTAACACTACTCCTTCGAGTCTTGTTAACTTTCCAATCTGTAACCTCAACGGGTTCTTTGGTAAAGTGGAGTGTGTCGTCAATGTGAACTTCATCAGCAGGTATAACCACTATTTCTTGTGTTGGACTTTTCTTTAGATTAGATACATGGAATGTATCATGAACACCATTAAGTTCTGTTGGCAGCTCCAACTTGTACGCTACAGTACCAATCCTTTCTAAGATTCTGAATCGTCCGATATATCATGGGTTTAACTTTCCACGCTTCCCAAAGCGTGCCACACCTTTCCAAGGTGAAACTTTCAACAAAACCATATCACCCACTTCAAATTCCAAATGTTTTCGTCTTCGTTCCGCATAGCTCTTTTGTCGATCATGAGTCGCCTTGATGCGCTCTCAGATCTGTATGATCTTATCAGTCGTCTCTTGGACCAATTCGGGACCAACCAGCTGTCTATCTCCTGCATCTGCCCAGCATAACGGCGATCGACACTTGCGTCCGTAGAGAGCCTCGAACGGTGCAGCTTGAATGCTTGTATGGTAGCTGTTGTTATAGGAGAACTCAACCAAAGGCAGGTGAGTGTCCCAACTGCCACCCAAGTCCATTACGCAAGCTCGTAACATATCTTCAAGCGTCTGAATCGTTCTCTCACTTTGACCGTCTGTCTGTGGATGAAATGCTGTGCTCAGATTCAACTGAGAACCAAACGCTTCCTGAAAGGATTGCCAAATCCTTGACACAAATCTTCCATCTCTATCAGATATAATTGAGATAGGCACTCCATAACGTGCGACTATCTCTTTTAGGTACAGCTCAGCTAACTTACCGGTGTTATCCTTTTCTCTGATTGGCAAAAAAGTGTGCAGATTTTGTCAGACGGACTACGATTACCCAAATCGTATCATGACCTCTGGGTGTCTTGGGCAACATCGTTATGAAATCCATTGAGATCTGTTCCTATTTCCACATGGGTATCTCAGGTTGCTGTAGAAGACCAGAAGGATTCTGATACTCGGCCTTTACTTTGGCACAAGTTAAACATTTTCCAACGTAAGTAGCCACATCGCCCTTAAGTCTGGGCCACCAGTAATAATCCTTCAAATGTGACAACTGTCAAATTTGCATGCATCCGTACAATTAATTAGACAATAATTAATGATTAATGACTATGCTGATTTAAAATTTATGACTTGAATTGCTTCTTGATTATTGTTACCACACATACATGTGCATCATATACTGCAAATGACATAACATTATTGCATGCAAACTTTATTGATTGAAATGATGCACGAAACACAGTTAGCACAGTTATCCGGCAAATCAGAAAAATGCTGACGGGGTTCAGTACATAGACAGACAGTGTATTGAGACATAGTATGGGCCAGAAACCAAGTATTACACTAGCATAGTGTGTAGGAAAGTAAGGATCATAAAACTGCCTTCCTAGAGATAGTTTAAGTGCCGGAAACTGCCTAAAACTCACATAAATTGCAGAATTCTGCAAAATACAGCATTGAAACAATCTAATATCATGCAGAAATATGATTAAATGGTCCTGAATACTTTCCTAAGTGTCGGGAATCGAAACTGTCACAAAAGGGTACATAAAGCACACTAAACTACAAGTTTAGCACCTTAACGAACCGGTAACCAACCGAACAACCGGACATGACCCGAATCATCTAATTTGCACTAGAAGCACTGTTTTAACATTACCAAGCTAGTTATGATCCCCGAACATCATAACACACAATAAAAATATATAGTAATCAAGTCCCTAACTATATGCTTGAAATCTAAACATAACCTAACTAATTGGTTGGAACCTAGTCTACTACCCCCCCCCCCCCACCTAAAATTGGCCAACTAAGCATGGCCCACTCAAGATTTTGTTGGATTAATTAATTAGATCTTGCTCCCCCTTTTGAAGCATAAGATACACTAAATCTTGAGAAGTTGGTGTTTATAAGTAACCAAGATATCTTCACCGACACATTACTTCACAACTCAACACCCACATTCTTCTTCCTTCCCCCTTGCTAGCTCATGGCCACACACCTACACCACACCACCTCCATTTTCAACCTTCTTCCATACATTCCAAGGTGGTCTAGAGGTGTAAGAAGCTAAGTTAGGAAGCTTGGAGGCCTTGAAGCTTGAAGGACCTTCACCGTTTGCTTTTATCCACTTATTTTCTCCTCTTGATCATCCCTAGCCTTGTGCTAGTGGTAAGAGTCTTGATCTTGCTATCATACTTCTATTTTAAGTGGTTAATGTTGAATCATGATCAAAAACTTAAAAGAACACTAAAGATCATAAGCATGAATCATGAACATAAACTTGTTCAATGAAGATATCTTGATGAATATAAGTTGTTAAGCTTGTTGATCTTTGATTGTTTGTAGAAATAATGTTAATCATCATAAGGTCTTGCTAAATCGTGATTAAAAACATAGTATATCAAGATGTGAAAGTAGAAATTGTGTAGGATGATTGATCATCCACGCTTAAAGCATGAACTTGAAGGAAAATAATGTTTTATTGAAAAACCATGATAAAAGTAAGTTGTTAATCATATGGATCTAAATATTTATGAATGATTTCTAAAGAAACCAAGTTAAAAACATGAGTTATATTAAATCTTGGTTCTTGCATAAACTAATCTCATTTTTGGTGGATAAACAAGTGTAGTAACACTTGTGTAACAAGAAAATTTCATAAAGAAACATTTTTGTAAAACATGATTACAAGTTGTAAACATCTAAATTCTTCAAGAATGTTGTTTTTAAATAAACAACCACACTCTAAAGGATAACTAAACTTACTAAACACACTACCAAGTTACTACAAATTTTCATAAACTTTCAAGTTCATGAAGTAGTAGAATATGCATGATTTTGGCAAGATTGGTAAGTAAAGGTTGTTTAGTGTTGATTGTGAATTGATTGTGATGATTTTTACAAAAGAAAATGATATGCTTGAAAGCATGGAAACCTCCATTTTTAGGGGAAACTATGGCAAAATTTTCTAAAACTATAAACACTTAGAAAAATATTTATAAACATGCACTTACAAGTGTATTTTTAACAACAAGTTGTTACATAAACTTTGCCATATTTTTTGCTACAAAAATTATAATTATTGGGGTTGTTTTTCATAAATAAAAGTGACTAAATATGTATTTGGGAAATACATATTTAGAAGACACCATGTGTGTGATTATTTGTATATTTTGTGTATTAGTTATATTATTTTAAGACTTGAAATAATATAACACATCAAAATACTAAGGATTACAATCCAAAATATTACCAAAATCTCAAGGAATAAATATACAAGTTACACACAAAGTATTGATGAAAACCGAACAAGTAATGTAACTTACAAAATATTCCGGAAAATATGTTCACAAAGTATATTTTGGTAAATAATATTTTGGACACAAGGAAATGAAAATATGATTTTTACAATTATTACTAGGCTATATCATATTTTTTACAAGGAGAAAATATATTATTTTTGGGAAGTAAAAATATATTTTCTTGGAATTTCTAGACGATATATAATTTTTGGGAAAGATATATATTTTCTTGAGTACACTTGAAATACATTATTTTTGGATGAAGATAAGTTTATATATATATTTTCTAAGTGAGACTTGAAAATATATTATTTTTGGAACTTATATGAAAATACGAATATTTTTGCCAAAGGAAAAATTATAAATAATTCTTCTAAGTAATATTCCTTAAAATATATATTTTGGAAATATATATGAATTTTTATTAGAAATAATATTCCGGAGAATTAATACGAAATAAAGTATAGGAATACTTAATGAATACAATAAAAATACGCATTTTCATACGTATAAATACACACCGGAATACGACACCTTTACATGGCAAGAATATACAAGAATACAAATACAAATATACCCATCCTTGGGAAGGATATACATGTTTAAATACTTGAGAAGTATTAAGTTAAAACATATTATTTTAACTATTATTCCAATATTTAATAAATATAATTTTAAGTTAAAATATTAATTATTTTAACAAATAATTATATACTTGGAATATTAATGAAGACACTTTGAAACGTAACTCAAAGACACTAATCAATACCAAGTCAAGGCACGACCCGCTTGTCTAATGGACCGTAGTACGCATGTAGGTAGTCGTGCGTTCTAGAGGAAGCTTTGAGTTACATCGGATACAAGGAACGCAAAACTTTGAGTTCATGTTCCCCCTTTTCTCTTAACTGTTTTCAGTTTTATAACTTCGGGGGTGAAATACATGATACAAACTGTTTACATACATTTTGATTTGGTATGGTTAGCTAAGGAAGGGTACACTTAGATCATGTGAGTGGTGGGCATAACACTTAAGACCATTAATCCTCGTTGTAGGACCGAGGGACATGAGTGATAGATCTTATTGACAAAGTTTGCTAGGTTTGAGTTCCCTACATCACTTCACACATATCAATGGCCTTGCAAACCATTGGTGATCTGTTTTTCCTTGTTGCTTTCATACAAGGATTTTCAAGTACATACAAACATACTTACAAATGCTTCAAAGGTTTATTCACAAACACACACATGAACTCGCTCAACTTTTGTTGATGTTTTTCAAACTACATGTATTTCAGGAAATTAAGTATGGATCTGGCGGGCGTTGGAGTTTCAAGGCATGTTGAGAATAAAAGATGTCATCCGTGTCTTAGGGTTTGGTTAGTGTGTCTTATCCTGGATGAGACACATCTTTCAAAACCTGGTTTTAACTAAAGTCTTTTGATGAGTCCTTATGGAACTCAAAACAATTTATATGGTTTGTAATTCTGATTTTCAGTCTATGTTTCAAGACAATGATGATGTAATGTTTTAAAACTTAATCAATGGATGAACATCTTGGATTTATCATATAGTTGTTTGTTATGGTTGAATGCAATGATATTAAGCAAGTTACACCAAATCACGCTTCCGCAAAAGTCAGGGTGTGACAGTTTGGTATCAGTACTTCGATTGTAGCGAACTAGGATTCCTTCTCGAGTCTAGACTACAATCATTAGGGCTCTCACGAAAACATTTTTACGAACATGTTTTCATTGCATACACGAAACGCCCAGATCCAGGAAACAAACATTTTTACAAACAAAAGACACGAAACACATTTCAAAGTTTATGTTTATGATTCAGTCTGAGAGGCTGAGTAGTTCAGTCTGGGAGACTGGGAAGTTTAGTCTGAGAGACTAGGGAGTTCAGTCTAGGAGACTGGGAAGTTTAGTCTGAGAGACTAGGGAGTTCAGTCTGGGAGACTGGGAAGTTTAGTCTGGGAGGCTAGGTAGTTCAGTCTGGGAGACTGGGTGTTTCAGTCTGAGAGACTGGGTATTTCAGTCTGGGAGACTGGGTGTTTAGTCTGGGAGATTGGTTGGTTTAGTCTGGGAGACTAGGTGGCTTAGTCTGAGAGACTAGGAAGGATAGAAAGTTTCATGAAGAATAATGTGAATACATGATTACATGATGAATTGTCCTTGTTTGCAATACACTAAGTGTTAGTGATTACTATGAATATACATGCAATGATTATTATGTACCGGCACATATGTCACCTTCTTCCGAGAGTGAGGTATCAGACATTGACGACCCTACGGCCACCGCCACAGATAATGAGGTTGCACATGCGCTAGAGATATTTGCGTCAGACACTGAGAGTGATCCTGATATGCTGACTGAGGACGAGGACGATTTCCCACCGTCCACGCTACCAGATTTTGGTGATGATTTACCCTTGCTGATGGTTTCCTTGACGAGAATCCTTCTGTCATTCCTGTTCTAATCCATGACCACCTTATCATTGGTTACCCCGATGGCGAGCACATCGTGGCTCCGATCCTCGATGCCGTACCTCTTGTGGTTATACTTTCCGAGGCTTGGCCATTCGATGATCTGTTTGATGGTGACGTTGATTTGTTTGTTGATGATCCTCCTGTTGATGCCCAGGGAGATAGAAAGATAGCTGAGGATGTTATTACTATGCTACCTCCTGAGATTCCTGCCATGGAAGTATCCTCTGCTTCCATTTTACACTCGATTTCAGACTTCTTTGAGTCTGTGACATCTGCAGCCTTACAGATGGCCGGATTGTAGCTTTCTACTACTGACTCAGACGACGACACTGCTATGACTGCTGCACTATCACCTGCTTGAAATCCCACACCTTTACACGACCCAGAGCCTGCTCCTGTTCCTTTTGGGTCAGCTTGATGTTGCACCTGCTGATCCTGAGCCCTTGCTTGATCGCGACCCTATTTCTTTTGGTTTACCATACATTGCACCCCTTATACCTGACCCAGTACCTGCACCTGATGATCTTCTCTTTTGTTGAGACATTTGTTCCTACACCTGCACCCGCTGATGTTGCTCCTTTTCCCCTATGGAAACCGACGTCCATTGTACTGACATGCCTATCGATTTCTTTCAGGACATACCCACACCCCGGGAAGGTACTCCAGGTCAGCACCCGCATGACGATCCTTTTGCTACAACAGCATTTTCCCAGACCTCACAGGCCGCACCGTTTGCTCTTTCCAATACTTCACCGATGGACAAACCATTCCGATGGTTCCTACCATACACTATGCTGATTTCAGACCCCTACCATCCCTCACATTATGGAGGCTATACACAGAATGAGTTGCTCCTGTCGCATCAGCTATATTTTGAGGATATGAGTCGCAGAGTTTTGGAGCTTGAGCTGACACCACGTCCTCCACCCTGTCTATTGCCAGTATACTTTGATCCTCCACATTCATCACTGCCTCCTTCTGTACTCTCACCTGCTGCTCTTACACCTTACCAAGGTTTTGATGCTCGTCTCTTTACTATCGAGTAGCAGATCAGTTAATTACCTCGACGTGTGTACAAGCTCGAGGGGGAGCTCGCACACGTTAGCAACTTGCTTTTCTTCCCTTCTCCACCTCAGTCATCAGTATAGTTGGCTTTTGGTTTTATGCGGATTGCATTACTTTGGGGTAAAGACACTACTAATGAGCCGAGATTGTGGAGACTCTTGAAGACCTCTTTTGACCACGTGATTTTGATACACTGATAGACTTGTTGGAGAAGGGTAGGGTAACCCTGTGTCCTTTTTGATGCGAAACGCTTTGTAGAAAATGTGATTGTGGTTGGTAAATGATGAGAGCTCAGTCGCTATGTCTTCGTTAAGCACGTTGTTGATCTGCATGTGTGTGCTATAATTATAATGCTACGTGCTTGCTTGCTATGCTCTCATTAAACATAATTCCCAAATTACTTGTTTATGCTATGATTATGCTATTGCTTGATTGATTGGTTGATATGATAATTTATTATGCGTATATGACCTCTAATCAACTATATGCACTCCCTGATCAAATGAGACCTGACCAATCCAAATTCTTCTTAGAAGATGTCACATCAAGAAATCTTTCGGCTAACCGAGGCAGAATTACAAGCGCACATCACACAGGCCATAGCTCGACACGAGGTCCTTCGCTACAGACACAGCAAAAGTATCTCAGGGAATAACCCACCTAACGGTAATGTTTAAGTCACCTAAGACACATTACAATATGTTTGGATAATTCCAAGTGTGCTCTGCTAATACTTTCTGTGATGATGATCGCTTGGGTACAGGTTGTACCTACAAGCAGTTCTTAGACTGCAGGCCCCTGAACTTTGACAGCACTGGAGATGCCATAACTTTTGTGAAACGGGTCGAAAATGTGGATTCTGTTGTACGAATGAGCGGTTGTACGCCAGAGCAACAAGTCCCATACGTTTCTGGGTTGTTTCAAGATGAAGCTCTGTTATGGTGGAACATTCGGGTTCGAATAATGGGCGAGACTGCAGCGTATGCTTTGTCATGGGATGAGCTGAAAGAAATGATGCGTAGGGAGTATTGTTCCCAGATGGAGACCCAGAAGCTGGAAAGTGAATTCCGGAGCCTGATGATGGAAGGTCCAAAGGTGGCGGAGTACGTGCAGAGACTTCATGATTTGTCGCGAGTTGTTCCGTACCTGGTGGAACCAGATTTGAAAAGGATGGAGCCATTCATCTGGGTAATGACGCCTCAGATCCTGCGCTTAATGACGGCATCAGCTCTGCCAACAACTATCGATGGGGTCGATTTAAGTATGGCGCTCATTAAAGAAGCGACTAGACTAGAAAAACTTTCAAACCTTGATGAGAAGAAGGAAACTCAGGTGGAGTCATCTGGAAAGAACAAAAGGAAGCTCACTGATTTCCAAAAGGGTACTCGGACGAATAACAACAGCAATGCCAAGAAGGGAAAAGAGTACATGGGTAAACTACCTAAGTGCGATAATTGCCTACTTCATCATGCTGGGCCATGTAGGTATGGAAAAAGTGATGTCTGCGGCAAAGTGGGGCATGTCAAGGCGACGTGTCGGTTCGAAACGGGACATGGAAATGAAGGTTAAGATGGTAGCGGAAATCACAGAGGAAACAACGGCAACAACGACTATCAAGGTAGAACCGTGATGAATAAAAACGTGCTCAAGGTTGTTTTAACTGTGGGGACGAAAGGCATTTCAAGAAATATTGCCCTACCAACAATCAGGCCGATGATAAGATTTACTTGGGAGCTAAGCCGAGAGGTGATGATTGCAAGTATCACCACGAATGTTGATGTCTGAGGCCTAAGTGCGGTAGGTGCGGAAAGAAAGGACATAACAAGGATGCCTGTTGGGCGAAGAGTCCCAGACAAGGAGGAAATGATGACGGAAACCAAGACGGAAATAATAATGATAAAATTCCAGGCTGCTACAGATGTGGGAACGTGGGGCACTTTAGGAAAGATTGCCCAAAGGGGATTAACCAAGACCGTGAAGGAGCATCCAACATCGGAGTTCGTGGAGCATGCCAAAATCCGGACATGGTTCCTGGTACGTTCCCCATCAACCTACCCGTTGCATCGGTGTTGTTCAATACTAGCATTGGATATAGCTTCATATTTCTAGAGTATAAGAAAATACTTGGTTTAGTAAAAGGTAAGTTAGATACCTCGTACTCGATGGAACCATCTAGTGGGAAGTTAGTAGAAGCCAACAAAGTGAATAGAGGCTGTGTTATAGAACTTGGAGAGCGTGAGATTTCGATGGATCTTCTGCCAGTTGATTTAGGAAGCTTTGACGTAGTAATTAGGATGGTTTGATTGTCGAGTGATCATGCGGAGATTGTTCGCCATGAAAAGATTATCCGCATTCCGATGGCGAGTGAAGAGACGATCGAGATTCATGGAGAGAAGCAGGATACGCCACTTCGGATTATTAGTTGCTTGAAGGCACGAAAGTTGTTGCGTAAAGGATGCGTTGTTTCCTTGGCTCATGTCGTGGGCCAAGAAGCCGAAGCACCAAAGCTTGAAGATATCCCTGTGGAAGAAGAACATCCTGAAGTCTTCCCCGAAGACTCGCCGGAAATATCCCCTCAATAACAAGTCGAATTCCACATTGCCTTGGCTCCAGGTGTCGCGCATGTAGCAAAGGCACCTTAGCGACTTACACCTTAAGAGATGCAAGGATTGTCAATATAGCTTCAGGAGTGGATAGAGAAGGAAGATAACAGACCAATTTTCTCATTTTGGGTAACTCCAGTTTTGCTCGTCAAGGAGAAGGACGATAGCTTTCGTATGCGCATCAACTACCAGGAGCGTAGGTCGGAACTCGTTAAAGGATATCGCTTAGGAAACCACGTCTATTAACTCGAAAAATCTTATCACTGCGTCGTGTAAGCTATTTTAGTTAACCAAACGGGTAAAGTACTCAAATTCCTTTCATTGAAATTTCCACTTTTGCTTTTAGCGAGTAGATTCTTGCGTCTCTACTCCTCTTAATGGTAGCTGCGTCGCGTCAATTCCCTTCATTGGAGTAAGCACTCTTTTGTCTCGATACTTGATTATTTCCTCATTTTAACAAATGCTCATTGTTTCATTTATTGGAAACTCACATGCTACACATGCACCATTTGTTATGCATGTGTAATCGCTTCGAATAAACGCTTCATTGAAGTTCAAATATTATTTTGCTAAAGCTAATTATTGGTTTATGATTCGAATAACTACATTATTGTAATTGTTGGCTCCTTTGCTATCAAGTCAACACACTTTCTTGAAACTTTTTTTCTTTCAAGATTACATTCATGGTTTATCTTTGTAACCATGCCGAGATTCCTTTGTTGATACATGCGATTATTGTCAGATTGCGCTAAAACTAAGTTCACCTGCTTGAACTTGTCTATTCGCATGTTCAATTCAAAATATCGTATGATGTATTGAGGGCATGATATTCAAGTTTATTCTTACAAATATTCTTTTGTTCCGAGTTGTAGTAGACTTGTTTGGTCTACGGCTCCATTAAATCGTTTATTAATTTCGACACCTTGTGGTGATGTTTTCATAAGATTGAAGCTTGCGCTAATCTCATTTACACATCCCATACATGGATTTAATTGTTTATCTATTGACTTGCTCTAAATCCGTTTTGTTTTAACATACTTTATGCAGTCCTAACCCAATCGTGTGTTAAGACAATGGTACATAAATTCATTTTACATTCCAGTGTACCCCCTAGCGATTCTTTCATTGTCAATCGAATGCCTTGCGGAATTTGTTACTTGTTCAACTTCAATCGAAAACAGTTGTTCTATGATGTTCCGTATTCAATTGAAAATTCTATGACATTGTGTAAATCAAATCTTCAGATTGTTTCAGTACACTTTCATTTGATTTCACGCACGGTGAACTTGTTCAGTCGCCACTATTATTGAATTACGTCATTACGACACCTTGTGGTGTCGATACGAACTTGTAGCTTGTGCTAATTGTGGTCAACCGTTTCACACGCAACTACACATACTTTTGCTAAACTTTTCTTTTTAAACATTCTTAGTGCAACTATGTATTAAGACAATGATACACCAAGTTCGATTGTATTCCATTTCGGTGTATTCTTGCGATTCAATACTGTCAACACACAAATTTTATGCATTCATTTGTTCAAAAATTGACGGATCATTTTCATGTTACTGTTACATTTGAGCTTACTGATTTTGAGTTCATCTAGCGGATGTTGTTGCTTCTAAAACTCATTTGCACATGGTAAACGATCCATTGAAATTCTATTGGTCAAAACTCCTCTTTTGTTGGACCCCTGTGAAATAAGCGACACCAGATTTTACATCTATACATCTCGTATCTCTTAACGTCAAATTCTGAGAGACATACCTTTTAACCACTGGATTTACTTGATTCAATAGGTCTTGATTCGGTGTGTGGTTAGTTACTGAGGTGTTATTCATATCCATACATGCCTAATGTAACCCTAAGGAGTTAAGGTAGTATAAATTTCGAGGACGAAATTTTCTTAACGGAGGGAGAATGTGACAACTGTCAAATTTGCACGCATCCGTACAATTAATTAGACAATAATTAATGATTAATGACTGTGCTGCTTTACAATTTATGACTTGAATTGCTTCCTGATTATTGTTACCATACATACATGTGCATCATATACTGCAAATGACATAACATTATTGCATGCAAACTTTATTGATTGAAATGATGCACGAAACACAGTTAGCCCAGTTATCCGGCAAATCAGAAAAATGCTGACGGGGTTCAGTACATAGACAGACAGTGTATTGAGACATAGTATGGGCCAGAAACCAAGTATTACACTAGTATAGTGTGTAGGAAAGTAAGGATCATAAAACTGCCTTCCTAGAGATAGTTTAAGTGCCGGAAAGTGCCTAAAACTCACATAAATTGCAGAATTCTGCAAAATTCCGCAAAATACAGCATTGAAACAATCTAATATCATGCAGAAATATGATTAAATGGTCCTGAATACTTTCCTAAGTGTCAGGAATCGAACCAGTCACAAAAGGGTACATAAAGCACACTAAACTGCAAGTTTAGCACCTTAACGAACCGCTAACCAACCGAACAACCGGACATGACCCGTAACATCAAATTTGAACTAGAAGCACTGTTTTAACATTACCAAGCTAGTTATAATCCTCGAACATCATAACACACAATAAAAATATCTAGTAACCAAGTCCCTAACTATATGCTTGAAATCTAAACATAACCTAACTAATTGGTTGGAACCTAGTCTACTACCCCCCCCCCCCACCTATAATCGGCTAACTAAGCATGGCCCACTCAAGATTTTGTTGGATTAATTAATTAGATCTTGCTCCCCCTTTTGAAGCATAAGATACACTAAATCTTGAGAAGTTGGTGTTTATAAGTAACCAAGATATCTTCACCTACACATTACTTCACAACTCAACACCACATTCTTCTTCCTTCCCCCCTTGCTAGCTCACGGCCACACACCTCCACCACACCACCTCCATTTTCAACCTTCTTCCATACATTCCAAGGTGGTCTAGAGGTGTAAGAAGCTAAGTTAGGAAGCTTGGAGGCCTTGAAGCTTGAAGGACCTTCACCTCTTGATCATCCCTAGCCTTGTGCTAGTGGTAAGAGTCTTGATCTTGCTAACATACTTCTATTTTAAATGGTTAATGTTGAATTATGATCAAAAACTTAAAAGAACACTAAAGATCATAAGCTTGAATCAGGAACATAAGCTTGTTCAATGAAGATATCTTGATGAATATAAGTTGTTAAGCTTGTTGATCTTTGATTGTTTGTAGAAATAATGTTAATCATCATAAGGTCTTGCTAAATCATGATTAAAAACATAGTTTAGCAAGATGTGAAAGTAGAAATTGTGTAGGATGATAGATCATCCACGCTTAAAGCATGAACTTGAAGGAAAATAATGTTTTCTTGAAAAAACCATGATCAAAGTAAGTTGTTAATCATATGGATCTAAATATTTATGAATGATTTCTAAAGAAACCAAGTTAAAAACATGAGTTATATTAAATCTTGGTTCTTGCATAAACTAATCTCATTTTTGGTGGATAAACAAGTGTAGTAACACTTGTGTAACAAGAAAATTTCATAAAGAAACATTTTTGTAAAACATGATTACAAGTTGTAAACATCTAAATTCTTCAAGAATGTTGTTTTTAAATAAACAACCACACTTTAAAGGATAACGAAACTTACTAAACACACTACCAAGTTAATATAAATTTTCATAAACTTTCAAGTTCATGAAGTAGTAGAATATGCATGATTTTGGCAAGATTGGTAAGTAAAGGTTGTTTAGTGTTGATTGTGATGATTTTTACAAAAGAAAATGATATGTTTGAAAGCATGGAAACCTCCATTTTTAGGGGAAACTATGGAAAAATTTTCTAAAAATATAAACACTTAGAAAAATATTTATAAACATGCACTTACAAGTGTATTTTCAACAACAAGTTGTTACATAAACTTTGCCATAATTTTTGCTACAAAAATTATAATTATTGGAGATTGATTTTCATAAATAAAAGTGACTAAATATGTATTTGGGAAATACATATTTAGAAGACACCATGTGTGTGATTATTTGTATATTTTGTGTATTAGTTATAATATTTTAGGACTTGAAATAATATAACACATCAAAATACCAAGGATTACAATCCAAAATATTACCAAAATCTCAAGGAATAAATATACAAGTTACACACAAAGTATTGATGAAAACCGAACAAGAAATGTAACTTACAAAATATTCCGGAAAATATGTTCACAAAGTATATTTTGGTAAATAATATTTTGGACACAAGGAAATGAAAATATGATTTTTACAATTATTACAAGGCTATATCATATTTTTGACAAGAAGAAAATATATTATTTTTGGGAATGAAAATATATTTTCTTGGAATTTTTAGAAGATATATAATTTTTGGGAAAGATATATATTTTCTTGAGTATACTTGAAATACATTATTTTTGGATGAAGATAAGTTTATATATATATTTTCTAAGTGAGACTTGAAAATATATTGTTTTTGGAACTTAAATGAAAATATGAATATTTTTGCCAAAGGAAAAATTATAAATAATTCTTCTAAGTATTAAAATATATATTTTGGAAATATATATGAATTTTTATTAGAAATAATATTCCGGAGAATTAATACGAAATTAAGTATAGGAATACTTAATGAATACAATAAAAATACGCATTTTCATACGTATAAATACCCACCGGAATACGACACCTTTACATGGCAAGAATATACAAGAATACAAATACAAATATTCCCATCCTTTCGAAAGATATACATGTTTAAATACTTGAGAAGTATTAAGTTAAAATATATTATTTTAACTATTATTCCAAAATTTAATAAATATAATTTTAAGTTAAAATATTAATTATTTTAACAAATAATTATATACTTGGAATATTAATGAAGACACTTTGAAACGTAACTCAAAGACACTAATCAATACCAAGTCAAGGCACGACCCGCTCGTCTAATGGACCGTAGTACGCATGTAGGTAGTCGTGCGTTCTAGAGGAAGCTTTGAGTTACATCGGATACAAGGAACGCAAAACTTTGAGTTCATGTTCCCCCTTTTCTCTTAACTGTTTTCAGTTTTATAACTTCGGGGGTGAAGTACATGATACAAACTGTTTACATACATTTTGATTTGGTATGGTTAGCTAAGGAAGGGTACACTTAGATCATGTGAGTGGTGGGCATAACACTTAAGACCATTAATCCTCGTTGTAGGACCGAGGGACATGAGTGATAGATCTATTCGGGTGTAACGAGCCCCACCCATGCGCACGCCGAATGAGCCATGTGGTGACTATGTCTTATTGACAAAGTTTGCTAGGTTTGAGTTCCCTACATCACTTCACACATATCAATGGCCTTGCAAACCATTGGTGATCTGTTTTTCCTTGTTGCTTTCATACAAGGATTTTCAAGTACATACAAACATACTTACAAGTGCTTCAAAGATTTATTCACAAACACACACATGAACTCGCTCAACTTTTGTTGATGTTTTTCAAACTACATGTATTACAAGAAATTAAGTATGGATCTGGCCGGCGTTGGAGTTTCAAGGCATGTTGAGAATAAAAGATGTCATCCGTGTCTTAGGGTTTGGTTAGTGTGTCTTATCCTGGACGAGACACATCTTTCAAAACCTGGTTTTAACTAAAGTCTTTTGATGAGTCCTTATGGAACTCAAAACAATTTATATGGTTTGTAATTCTGATTTTAAGTCTATGTTTTAAGACAATGATGATGTAATGTTTTAAAACTTAATCAATGGATGAACATCTTGGATTTATCATATAGTTGTTTGTTATGGTTGAATGCAATGATATTAAGCAAGTCACACCAAATCACGTTTCCGCAAAAGTCAGGGTGTGACATCAAATCTTGGTACATCTTGTTCGTTCCTGGGTGGATCGAGTACCTCGATTTATGAGCTTCATCAAAAATCACATCTCTAAGACCACCAAAGAGGGGAACCCAAATTCGTCCCATAAAACACAAGGTTCCTTCCTCATTGGGCACCAACTTTTTCTCCATCCCACGGAGATATTCAGCCTTAAGGTTCTCCTTCTTAAGGGCTTCTCTCTGTGCAGCACGAATGCACAATGAGAGGTCTATTTGTATAATCATCTCCAAAGCCCTAACCCTTATGGGCTTAATCCTCTTTTTCCGACTTAAGGCGTCTGCCACCACATTCGCCTTTCCTGGATGGTACTTGATTTCGCAATCATAATCATTTAGTAACTCAACCCATCGTCGCTGTCTCATGTTAAGCTCTTTCGGATCGAATATGTGCTGAAGGCTTTTGTGATCTGTAAAGATCGTGCATCGGGTGCCATACAAATAATGTCTCCAAATCTTCAAAGCAAACACCACTGCGCCTAATTCCAAATCATGTGTGGTGTAATTCTTTTCATGAATCTTCAACTGACGCGAAGCATAAGCGATAACCTTCTGTCGCTGCATCAGCACACAGCCTTATCGCTGACGCGAGGCGTCACAGTATACCACGAAGTCATCGGTGCCTTCGGGTAGGGATAAAATAGGTGCATCGCAAAGCTTATTCTTTAGCAGCTGAAAAACTTCCTCTTGTTTACCTCCCCATTCGTATTTCTTGTCCTTCTGAGTAAGGGAGGTCAGTGGTTGAGCGATTTTAGAAAAATCCTCAATGAATTTGCGATAGTACCAAGCTAAACCCAAAAACTATCGGATCTCAGTTGGCGTCTTCGGAGTTTCCCAATTCTTAATCGCCTCGATCTTGGTGGGATCCACATGGATTCCATCTTCGTTCACTACATGACCAAGAAACTGTACCTCACGCAACCAGAACTCGCACTTCAAGAAATTAGCGTACAATTTCTCCTTCTTTAGTAGCTCTAAGATGGCTCTAAGGTGTTAGTCATGATCTTCTTTCGACTGCAAATAGATCAGAATATCGTCGATAAATACAATCATGAATTTATCGAGATATGGCTTGCAAACTCGGTTCATCAAATCCATAAACACTGCCGGTGCATTTGTCAAACCAAATGGCATCACTAGAAACTCGTAATGTCCATAACGAGTTCTAAAGGCAGTCTTCGGTATACTCTCTTCTTGAATCCGCAGTTGGTGATAACCTGATCGAAGATCGATCTTGGAATAGTAACTCGAACCCTGAAGTTGATCGAAGAGATCATCAATCCTCGACAAAGGATACGGATTCTTGATGGTCAACCTGTTTAGCTCTCGGTAGTCAACGCACATACGAAAACTACCGTCCTTCTTCTTAACGAACAAAACTGGAGCTCCCCAAGGCGAGAAGCTTGGTCTAATGAATCCCTTGTCCAAAAGCTCCTGAAGCTGCGTCGACAACTCTTGCATCTCTGAAGACGCAAGTCGATAGGGTGCCTTGGCTACAGGCGCGACGCCTGGGACCAAGTCAATATGGAATTCGACTTGTCGTTGCGGCGGTAATCCTGGCAAGTCTTCGGGAAAGACCTCAAGATATTCCCTTACCACCGGGATATCTTCCAGCTTTGGTTCTTCGGCTTCTTTATCAACAACGTGAGCTAAGAAGGCAACACATCCTTTCCGCAAACACTTTCGTGCCTTCAAGCAACTGTTAATTCGTAGAGGCGTATCATGCTTTTCTCCATGCACTACAATTGTCTCTTCGTTTGCCATCGGGATACGGATAATCTTCTCATGACATACGATCTTAGCTCGGTTACTCGATAACCAATCCATTCCAACTACCACGTCAAAACTTCCCAACTCGACTGGTAGGAGATCGAGCGTAAACTCACGCTCTCCAAGCTCTATCACACAGCCTCTAATTACTTCATTGGCTTCTACTAGCTTCCCATTAGCTAGTTCTATCGAGTACGGAATATCTAACTTACTGGCAACTAACCCAAGTATATCCTTAAATTCTATGGATATGAAGCTATAATCGGCACCAGTATCAAATAGCACAGATGCAAAGTGTTGGTTGATAGGGAACGTACCAGTGACTACGTTCAGATCTTGACGAGCTTCCCTAGCTCCAATGTTAAAGACTCTTCCCTGGGCTTGGTTGTTCTTTGGGCAATCTAGCTTAAAATGCCAAACATCACCACAACTGAAATAACCTTGGCTGCGACCGTTTCCATTTCCATTTCCATTTCCGCCCTGGTTGTTGTTTGCTCCACAGTTTCCGTTACCGGCTTGGTTTCAAGAACCACCACGATTTCCATTACCTCCCTGGTTATTCCTGTTTCCATTACCGTTTCCACCACGGTTTCCATTGCCATTACCATTACCTCTCTGACCACCATTTCCATGACCAGTACCAGCCCAGTACGTCTCCTTCGAATGACCATTCTTTCCACAAGATTCACATTTCCTATACCTACACTGGCCGGCATGATGGAACTGGCATACATCACATTTAGGTAGGGTGCCCATGTATCCTTTCCCCTTGTTCTCAGAACTTGCAGCACCAGTCCTGACCTCGGCTGGTGGGTTCGCATCTCTTCGCTTACTAGCACTGTTGTTGCTTCCTTGAGTACCCTTTTTGAAATTCGAGAACTTCCTCTTGTTCTCTCCTGACGACTCGACGTGAGTCTCTTTCTTCTTCTGCTCAGAGATTGAAAACTTGTTCAATCTAATGGCTTCTTCAGTCAAAGCCACACTCAAATCGATAGCTTCAGTGATCTTCGGAGGCTTCGAAGTAGTTACCATGCTCATTATTTGGGGTGCCAATCCCCAAATGAAACGTTCAACTCGCTTGAACTCTAGTTCTACCATCTAGGGGACAACACGTGACAAGTCATGGAATCTTTGTACATACTCAGCAATCTTAGAACCTTCCATTTTCAGATTCCAAAACTCGGTTTCCAACTTCTGAATCTCAGCCCTTGAACAGTACTTCTTGTGCATCAGCTCTTTCATCTCATCCCAAATCAGCGCATACGCTGCAGCTTCACCCAAGGTTTGAACCTGAAGGTTCCACCACGACAGGGCTCCATCGAGGAATAGTCCAGAAATGTAAGTGACTTGGCGTTCTGGTGCACACTTGCTCATTCGCAGCACAGAGTCTGTTTACATAGCCCATCTTACGAAAGCTACAGCACCTCTAGTTCCGTCAAAGTTCAGAGGCTTGCAGTCAAGGAACTGCTTGTAGGTACAGCCTGTACAAGCAACATCATTCAAAGAAGGGTTTAGTAAACGCACTTGGAAATGTCCCAACGTATTATAATGTGTCTTAAGGGACTTAAAGATTACCGTGAGGTGGGTTATTTCCTGAGGAACCTCCGCTGTGCTCAGAGCGTAGGGCCTCATGCTGTGCGATTGTCTGTGAAATTCTTGCAGTTCCGCCTCGGTTGTGGGTAACTGAATGTTCCTTCGAGGAGGCATCTTCTAAAAGAAGATTGTATAGGTCAGGTCTTAATCATATAATAAGTATATAGTATGGATATGTAGTAGCATTTATTGTAGCAAGCAATCAGGTAATCAACACAATTATAGCACAAACATGTAATTTAACAACTTATTTAATGAGAACGTTACGATTGAGCTTTCATTAATCATCGACCACAAATATTGTTACATGTTTTACAAATGTATCACATCAAAAGGGGTCACAGGGTCACACTGCCCTTGCCCAATAAGTCTACCAATCTACATAAGTCACATAATCAAAAAGTGGTCTCCAAAAGGCTTCACAAGCTAGGCTCAATAGCGGTGCTCTCATCAAAAGCAAGCTACCTACATAAAACCAAATACTGGCTATGCTGATGGTGGTAGAGGAGGAGGTGGAGGAACGAAAAGCAAGCTGCGCACATGCGCAAGCTCCTCCTCAAGCTCATATACATGACGCAACAGATAACTGATCTGCTGCTCGACAATCAGGAATCGAACGTAAAAATCTGGATAAGGCAAAAGAGGAGCAGGTGGAGTCGCAAAAGGTGACGTGCATGAACAAGGTGGGGGGGCGTGGAATCGACTCAAGCTCCAAAATCCTGCGACTCATAATCTCAAACTGAAGCTGAAGTGATAAAAGCAGGTCATCTCGTGTATAACTAGTAAAGTGCGAGGGATGGTAGGGATCAGAAATCGGCATGGTGTACGGCGGGAACCATCTGAGTGGCTCATCCAGTGGTGAAGAAGTAAAATGACCAAAAGGTGCAGACTGAGGTATGTGTGGAAAAGCTGCTGAAACATGAGGATCATGACTAGGCTGCTGGCCTGAAGAACCTTCCCCTAGACGGGGTGCGGGTATATCCTGCAAGAAAACAATGGGTAGATCATCACGATGAACATCAGACTCCACAGGATGAAAATGAGCAACATCAGCGGGTGCAAGTGGAGGAATGACTGGCTCAATAACAGGTGTAGGTGGAGGAACAAACGGCTCGATAACAGGAGGGTCAACGGGTGCAGGAACTGGATCAGGTATGAGGGGTGCAATGTCGGGTAAGCCAAATGGAATAGGGTCATGATCAGGTAAAGGCTCGGGAGCAGGTATATGCTCAGGATCAGCAGGTATCGGCTCAGGATCAGCAGGTGCAGCATCAGGATGATCATCAAGAACAAAGTCTAGCTTAAGATCAAGCTCAAAGTCTTGTGGAGGAGTCGGTGCGGCTGACATGGTCGTATCATCATCAGAATCGGTAGGGTAACACTGCAATCCAACTGCCCGTAAGGCGAAAGATGTCACAGACTCAAAGGAATCCAGGACAAAGTGCAAACTGGAATCGGAGGAAATCTCAATAACAGGAATCTCAATGAGTGGGACAGCAATGACATCCTCAGCTAAAACTCCATCACCCTGGGCATCATCAGGGGGACCATCAACAAAAAGATCAAGGTCATCGTCAAACAAGTCATCAAAAGGCAAGTCCTCGAAAGGAATGGCCGCAAGAGGCATAGGGGCGAGGATCGGTGCCACGACATGCTCACCATCGGGATGTCCGAGGATGAGATGGCCCTGGACAGGAATAGGAATAGGAATGGGATCCTCGTCTGGAATACCATCAGCAAGCGGTGGATCGTCTCCAAAATCAAGCAGCGCAAATGGCTGAAAATTGTCCTCGTCATCGGACAACATCTCCGGGTCACTCTCTGTATCGGAGGTAAAGATCTCTGGCTCAGGGATGATCTCATCGTCAGAAACAATAGCCATGGGGTCATGGTCGACGGACAATCCGCTCTCGGATGATGACATGGTGTCTGTAACATAACAATCACAACATATGCACATATATTATCAACTATCATTTAGTATGCAGTCAAAATCAATGTAATCATGTAATCATGTATCCTAACAAATCCTTTCTATCCTCCTAGTCTCCGAGACTAAACCACCTAGTCTCCCAGACTAAACCACCCAGTATCTCAGATTGAACCACCCAGTCTCTCAGACTGACCACCTAGTCACCCAGACTAAACCACCCAGTCTCTCAGACTGAACCACCTAGTCTCTCAGACTGACCACCTAGTCTCCCAGACTAAACCACCCAGTCTTTCAGACTGAACCACCCAGTCTCTCAGACTGAACCACCTAGTCTTTCAGACTGAACCGCAAACATAAACCTTGAAATGTGTTTCGTGTCTTTCCTTTGTAAAAATATTTGTTTTTCCTGGATCTGGGCGTTTTGTGTATGCAATGAAAACATGTTGTAAAAATATTTTCGTGAGAGTCCAAATGATTGTAGTCTAGACTCGGGAAAGAATCCTAGTTCGCTACAATCGAAGCTCTGATACCAAACTGTCACACCCTGAATATTGCGAAAGCGTGATTATGTGTGACTTGCTTAATACATTGCATCCAATCATAACAACAACTATATGATAAAACCGAAGATGTTCATCCATTAGATAAGTTTAAAAACATAACAACAACATTGTTTAAAACATAAAATTTCAAATTCGAGTACAAACCATGCAACTTGTTTAATAGTTCACAAAGAATCGACAAAAGACATTAGATAAAACCAGGATTTGGAAGATGTGTCTGGTCCAGGATAAGACACACTAACCAAACCCTAAGACCATGGATGGCATCTTTTATTCTCAAACAACACTTGGAACTTCCGAACGCCCGCCAGATCCACATTTAATTCCCTGAAATACATGTAGTTTGAAAACATCAACAAAAGTTGAGCGAGTTCATGTGTTTGTTTGTGTGTATGAATAAACCTTTGTAATCATTGAAAGTATGTATGTATGTTTGTAAAATCCTGGTATGAAAGAAACAAGGAAAACAGATCATTAATGGTTTGCAAGGCCATTAATATGTGTGACGTGATGCAGGAAGGCTTAAACCTAGCAGACTTTGCACCGGGCTTCCGGCTGTAAGACATAGACAACCCATGGGCCAAACCCTGGTCCAACTTGGCCGGGTCTCACTACACCCAAATAGATCTATCACTCATGTCCCTCGGTCCTACAATGAGGATTAATGGTCTTAAGCATCATACCAACCACTCACATGATCCGGTAGTACCCTTCCTTAGCTAACCATACCAAATAATAACGTTTGTAAACAGTTTGTAACATGTACTTCACCCCCGAAGTTATAAAACTGAAAACAGTTAAAAGAAAAAGGGGGATCATGAACTCACAGTCTTGCGTCTTCGAAATCACCGTAACTCAAAGCTTCGCCGGATATACACGACTACCTACAACGTACTAAGGTCCATTAGACGAGCGGGTCGTGCCTTGACTTAGGATTAATTAGTGTCATTGAGTTACGTTTCTTTGTGTATTCAGTATTATTCCAAGTTATAATTATTTGTTAAAATAATAAATATTTTAACTTAAATTATATTTATTAAATTTTGGAATAATAGTTAAAACAATATATTTTAACTTAATACTTTTCAAGTATTTATACTTGTATATCTTTCCCAAGGATGGGTGTATTTGTATTCGTATTCTTATACTTGTAAATATTTTCCATGTATTTGAGTCGTATTCCGGTGTGCATTTATAAGTGCGAAAATACGTTTTTTCTTGTAATTATTAAGTATCCTTGCACTTAATGTTATATCAACTTTTCCGGAATAATCTTTCTAGTAAAAATACATATATATTTCCAAAATATATATTCTAAAGAATATTACTTAGAAAAATTATTCATAATTTTTTCTTTGGCAAAAATATTTGTATTTTCATATAACTTCCTAAAATAGTATATTTTCAAGTCTAACTTGAAAAATATATATATAAACTTATTTTTCTCCAAAAATAATGT
This sequence comes from Helianthus tuberosus, assembly GCA_030545235.1. Lineage (NCBI taxonomy): Eukaryota > Viridiplantae > Streptophyta > Magnoliopsida > Asterales > Asteraceae > Helianthus > Helianthus tuberosus. The sequence goes on from CM060441.1 coordinate 206,153,931, forward strand.
ATTTCAAGTTTACTCAAGAAAATATATATTTTTCCCAAAAATAATATATCTTCTAATAATTCCAAGAAAATATATTTTTACTTCCCAAAAATAATATATTTTCTCCTTGTAAAAAATATGATATAATTTTTTAAAAATTGTAGAAATCATATTTTTGTCTCATTGATGTCCAAAATATTATTTACCAAAATATACTTGTGAATAATTTTCCAGAACATTTTGTAAGTTATATTCCTTAGTTCGGTTTCACCAATATCTTGTGTATAACTTGTATATTCGTATTCTTGGAATTTTGGTAATATTTTGGATGGTAATTTTTGGTATTTTAATGAGTTATATTATTTCAAGTCCTAAAATAATATAACTAATACACAAAGTATACAAATAATCACACACATAGTGTCTTCTAAATATATCTTTTCCTAAAACATATTTAGTCACTTTTATTTATAAAAACCAACCTCCAATATTTATATTTTTTTGTAACAAGAATTACGGCAAACTTTATTGTGAAAAACCCATGGTTCAAAATACACTTGTAAGTGTGTGTTTATAAATATATTTCTAAGTGTTTAAATTTTTAGAAAATTTCGCCATAGTTTCCCCTAAAAATGGAGGTTTCCATGTTTTCAAGCATATCATTTTCTTTTGTAAAAATCAACACAATCAATCCACAATCAACAATAAACAATCTTTACTTACCAATTTTGCCAAAAACAAGCATAATCTACCACTTCATGAACTTGAAATTTCACAAAAATTTGTAGTAACTTACTAGTGTTATTAGTAAGCCTTGTTACCCTTTAAAGTGTGATTGATTCCTTAAAAACTTCATTTTAAAGGATTTAGATCTTTACAACTTGTACTCATGTTTTTCAAAAATGTTTCTTCATGGTTCTTTCTTGTTACATAAGTGTTTCTACACTTGTTTAACCAACAAAAATAAGGTTTATTTATGTAAGAACCAAGATTTAGTAAAACTTGTATTTTTAACTTGGTTACTTGGAAAATCATACTTGAAATATTTAGATTTACAAGTCTTTAACTTAGTTTGATCATTACTTTACAAGAAATCAACATATTCTTTCAAGTTCATGCTTCTCATGAGGATGATCCATTAGCTTCTACCATGTTCATCCTCTCATCTTGCTAGATTATGTTTTTAATCATGATCTAGCAAGATCATATGATGATCAACATCATTTTCACAAGTAAACAACAATCAACAAGTATTACAACACATAAACAACTTAGTTTCTTCATTATTCAAGCTTATGTTCATGTTTTATTCTTGTGATTCTTCATGTTCTTCATGATTAACATTATGAATCTTCTTTTAACCACTAATATAAGATGTAAAATAGCTAGATCAAGGTTTTAACCACTAGCACAAGGCTAGGGATGATCAAGTGAAGAAAACAAGTGGATAAAATCAAATAAACAAGGTCCTTGCACTTCCGTAAGCTCCAAGCTCCTTTGTGTAACCTCTAACACACTTGTATATACTTGGAATGGTTGTAGGATAATCGAAAATGGTGAGTGTGTGTGTGTGTTGATGTTCGTCCGAGAGCACAGTATAACAAATCTCCTGAATATTTTTCCGACACCCCAATATATTTTAAAATATCCAAATATGTCATAAAATACACCCCATACGCGAAAACGGACCCCGAATACCTTTAATATTATTAAAAATCTAATTTTTGGGTTTGAGGCGGGCCGCGTAAGCCACACCTCAACCTTTACGCGGGCTGCGACAAGGTAAAACCTGGCGAAACCCTGGGCCGCCACGTGGCCTAACACATGTCGACCCTATATGCTGACCCGGATCAACTACGCTGTTGACCAGCGTTGACGCGGGCCGCGTAACCCTTGGGTTACACTTTACGCGGGCTGCGAAAAACTTGAAAACAGGCCCTATAAAGTGGGAGCTCGGGATTTCAGTTTTCGTCGCTCAAACTCAATTCTCTCTTAACGAATTTCTGATAGTATAAGCTATAGTCGGGTATTATATCCCCCTAATTAACGAGATTCTGCTCCGTTGTAAGTATCATAACCCCTGGATACATATTAGATTGTAACAATCCTCAAGAAAACCGACACCCTAATATATTTTAAAATATCCCAATATGTCCAAAATACACCCCATACATGAAAACGGGCTCCGAATACCCTAAATATTAATAAAAATAATTAAAAATATGATTTTTAAGTTTAGGCGGGCCGCGTAAAGGATCTTTAAACCTTACGCGGGCCGCGTCAACTTATTGAGCAGGCTAGCCCCGGTGTCGCCACGTGTGTGTGTGCGCTTGTTGGACCTACCTGGTGACCCGGACAAGCTAGTCCGTTGACCAGCTTTGACGTGGGCCGCGTAGCCCTTAGGCTACTCTAACGCGGGCCGCGAGAAACCCATAAATCAGCACTATATAAAGGAGGCCTCGGGCTTCAAATCAAATCGTTCATTTCACTTTCTGTCTCTCGAATTCTCACATTATAGGCATAATTTTCAAGTATTATACCCCCTAATTACCGAGGTTCTGCTCCGTTGTAAGTATTATAACCCCAGTTTCGTATTGGATATGTTGCCCGATTGATTTAGGGTTCCGTAACAACTGTCGTGGTTCTGCCAGACGTATTTGTTGGAATACCGTTTCGGGGAGGGTATCATTAATATAATCAAAGGGTTATTATACTAACCTATGTACATTTGTGAAAATTATAGATTAATCCCAGGAAACCTTACGCGAAGTCTAAGATAGCAATGTGAGTTTGTCCGATTTTTGTTAAACTTTTTGTAATACTTTACAAAACCTTAATGCTTTACAATGTGATTAAGCGGTGATTGAGTCTTTGTAGTTCTTCAATTACTACCGGTATGTTGGGGGTTTTGTATACAAAATGTGGGACATGTTACCATTGGACGACGAGTTAGCCAATGTGTAATATGACCCACCAGTCAGGATTGACAGTACTGAATGAGTAATTGTGTAGAAATAAACAATGTGATCGCTCTCAATACTGTGTTAATCAATAAAATGTTTCTTGATTAAACTGGGATTCACTCACCAGTATTTCCCACTGACAAATGTTTTTAAAACGCGTTTCAAGTAACACAATGCGACAGCCAATTAGTAAAAAGCCAGCTGGAGAGCACTGAAGGCTTGGGAAAAATGTGGCTATAAAAGTTACCTAAAAGACGATGTTTTAAATTCAATAAAATAGGGTTTATCCCTATAAACATGTTGTAATAACAAACTTGGGTTTTACCCATGCAATTATTAATATCAAATATGGTGGTTTTACTCTGATAAACATTTCCTAACTACGGCCCTGATGTAATTTCCGCTGCCAAATTAACAAACTGATACCACCAAAAATCTGAGTTCGCGTCCGCCCGTTCCCGGGACAGATAAGGGATCGGGGGTTGCGACAGAAGGTGGTATCAGAGCCTAGCCACTGGTCTAAGCCAAATAAGTGTTCTGCTGACACTTAAAGTTTAAATTTTGTGTTAGGAAATAATTTATGTGATTATGTATTTTGTGTTATTTGACTATTTGTTAGTTTACAGTATGAGTGATCAAGGATCCTCAGACATGTGTCGTCAATTGTCTGATTCACCTAGGAGTGAAGGTACCTCTTCACAGCCTACCCTTTCTGGGTATTCTGCTGATTAGAAAGAAGGGATGTTTGCCTTTAAAGCTCAGTTGGAAGAGCTATTCCCTCATAAAAAGAGAGGATGGTTCAGTAAGGAAGCCTTTGCGCGTAGGAAAAGAATGCGAAAGTTGCAACAGCAAAGAGTTCTAGCAGCTGCTAAGCGAGAGTCGAATGCCCATACACATGATATGCTTAATAGAAGCCTAGCTAATTTCCATATCCTAGCTACAACTTCTGCTGACCCAAGTCTGGAACAATTAGTAGCCCCACAACCCTTGCCTTTGATTCCCACTCAACCAATGGAGGTAGAAATACATGATTTTAACCCTGAGGAAATACCTAGGATACCAGCCCCTAATCCTTTAGATCCAAATTATGATCCCTGGTTTGATGATCTTAGGGATTAGGTGCCACGCTATCACTTAAACGAAGAAACCTTGCCGAACTTAGTAGCATATCCAGGTTTGGACCCTCTAGATCCCTATTACGATAACGATGAATACATTAGGGAGATTTTGGAGAATCCATACCCTCAAGAGAATCCAGTACCTCAGTACCCAGAGCCAATACCAGTACCTACACCCCCAATGAGTGCAGAGAATTTGCAAGAACTCCGAAATTTTGGAGAGGAAATCATAGAAAGTAGTGAAAGGATGAGGTATGTAGGAGAGCAACTCGTATGGAAATACGATGAGCGTTAGATGGATTTCGGGGGAAATCCATATCCATGAAGGCAATAGTAAAGTTGGTAATAATAATATAATAAATAAAATATGTGTAATAATAATAAATATATCGTAGTATAGACCACTTTGTGGTTAACGAGGCATAGTAGTATTGTAATTTTTAATTTTTGTTTTAGTGTGTATTTGACGCATATGGAAAAGAGTAAAGTCGCAATGCACGACGTTTTTGACCAATGTGTGTATTATGTGGTTGTTACTTAAACTATTTAATTATTCCATTAATGATTGGTAAATGTTTAAAATTCAGATGGCCGACAAAGGAAATCAAGGAAATCTGAATAATGATAACCAGAGTAACATTAACTTGGTTAATGAGAATCCAAGCATCAATAACAATGGAAATCAAGTGGATAACAGTGCTATCCAACACATAATCGCACAAGGAATAATAGATGCAATGCCATATAATATTCAAACGATTAAGGAAGCCGATAACAAGAGTAAACATAGCAGTAAGCGACCAATTGAACCAGAACACAACGTGAACAATGGACCTATACTTCAAATGCCCATTCCTAAAAGAAGAAGAACCGTGTCTTACGGTCGTTCTTATAAAGAATTCTGGTCTTGTAAACCAATGGAATTCTCGGGCAACGAAGGGGCCATTGCAACCTTACGTTGGATAGAGAAGACTAAAGCAGTCCTAAGAATAAGCAAGTGTGCTGAAGAAGATAAGATAATGTTTGCTTCTAATCTATTTAAGAATTCAGCACTAGAATGGTGGAACACTATCCTCCAATCAAGAGGAAGTGATAGAACTTACAATATGGAATAGGAGGAATTTAAGGACAAGGTAGAAAGGAAATTCTGCCCACCCAATGAGAAGGAACAGATAGCAAACAAATTCCTAAACCTTAGAATGACTGGTGTGGATAGTAAGGGATACACTAAATTATTCTTTGAATATGCTAGAATAGTGCCAACTCTTGCTTCACCTGAACCAGTGTTAATCTCCCGTTATATCTGGGGATTAATTGGAGAGATAAGACACGTAGTCAAGGAAGCTAGACCTCAAACCATAGAAGAAGCTGTAGAACTAGCAAATACCTTGACAGATGAATTAGTCTGTACCCGAGAAGAGGATCAAAGGAAGAACCTAACCCAAAAGCTCACACAAGAATTTTGTTCTAGAAATTTTAATCGTGGGAAAAATATAGGTTCTACCTCTACACCTTACTGTAAGAATTGCAAAAGAAAGCATTCAAGAAGATGCTCCATATACTGTAACTTTTGCAAAATATCGGGACACAAGGAAGAAGACTGCAGGAAGAAAGCTAACAACAGGATATGCTATAACTGCGGAGAACAAGGTCATATCAAGCCTAACTGCCCAAAATTAGCTCCAGCTACAAACAACAAGAATACCAAAAATGCTAGAGCATTTGTTCTAACGACAGAAGAAGCAAAGATGATCTCGGATGTGATCACTGGTACGTTTTTAGTTAATGATATTTTTGCTAAAGTATTATTTGACTCTGGTGCAAACCAAAGTTTTATTAATAATTCATTTTGCAAATTACTTAAGCAGTCATTAACTAAGCTACCACAAGAATGTCTAGTAGAGACAGCCAATGGGGAAACCATTAAGATTTCTGAAATCTTGCAGGGAGCAAGAATAGAAATTTTAAATCAAGAGTATTTTGCAAATCTTTACCCTATGAATCTGGCAGGATTCGATGTTGTTCTAGGAATGGATTCGTTAATAGCCAATAAAGCCAATATTTTATGTGATCAAAAGTCGATACAAGTAAATTCACCAAAAGGTGAAAAGATCACAATTAAAGGATATAAAACTTCTAAATCTACTAAATTCATCTCTGTGATGAAAACGGCAAGTTACATAAGAAAATGATCATTAGTGTATTTGATTTCTATAATCACTAACACTAAAGGAAAGGATTTAAAAGATATTCCAGTAGTATCCCAATTTTCAGATGTATTTCCAGAAGAATTGCCAAGGCAACCTCTAGATAGAGAAGTTGAAATCAGAATCCATTTAATACCAGGAACAGCCCCGACTGCCAAAGCACCCTACCGTTTGGCATCAGCAGAAATGCAAGAATTAAAGAAACAATTAGACGAATTGTTGGAGAAAGAATTTATACAGCCAAGCTCATCACCATGGGAAGCACCGATTTTATTTGTTAAAAAGAAGGACGGATCAATGCGTATGTGCATTGACTACCGTGAATTGAACAAGGTCACGATTAAGAACCGGTACCCATTACCAAGAATCGATGATCTGTTCGATCAACTGCAAGGAGCTCGATTTTTCTCTAAAATCGATTTAAGGTCAGGATATCATCAATTAAAGGTACAGGAAGAGGACATTCCTAAGACCGCTTTTAGAACAAGGTATGGCCATTATGAATTTACTGTCATGCCATTTGGTTTAACCAATGCCCCAGCCGCATTTATGGACATGATGAACCGAATATGTAAGCCATATTTGGATAAATTCATAATTGTTTTTATAGATGATATTCTCATTTACTCTAAGAATAAAGATGAGCATGCAAAGTATTTGCACGCACTTTTAAGTTTATTAAGAAAGGAAAAGCTTTACGCTAAATTTTCAAAGTGCGAGTTTTGGTTAGAACAGGTACAGTTTCTCGAACACCTAGTCAATCATGAAGGAATTCATGTGGATCCAACAAAAATCGAGGCAATTACTAAATGGAAAACCCCTGAATCACCAACCGAGGTTATTATAGAAGATTTATTCGAGATTTCTATAGAATAGCCATTCCTTTAACTAAGTTAACCTGTAAATCTATTAAGTTTGAATGGGGACCAAAGCAAGAAGAAGCATTTAAAATTCTTAAGCATAGATTAATCCATACACCCATATTAGCGTTATCAGAAGGAACTGAAGACTTTGTAGTATATTGTGACGCTTCTAAATTAGGTTATGGATGTGTATTAATGCAACGACAAAAGGTTATAGCCTATGCGTCTAGACAACTTAAGAATCATGAAGAAAATTATTCAACCCATGATCTAGAATTAGGAGCTATAATTTTTGCTCTTAAAATTTGGAGACATTATCTGTACGGTAGTAAGTTTACTGTATTCACTGATCATAAGAGTTTAAGGTATGTTTTCGAGCAAAAGGAGTTGAATATGAGACAAAGACGATGGATGGAATTTCTTAATGATTATGATTATGATACTCAGTATCACGTAGGAAAAGCAAATGTAGTGGCAGATGCTTTAAGCCGAAAGTATCACGAAAAGCCAAAAAGGGTACGTTCTCTTAAATTAAATCTACAAGTAGATTTAAATGATCAGATAAGAGAAGCACAAGAATCAGTAATCAAGGATGATACTGAAAAGTTAAAAGGTATACTAAAGGAGTTAGAACAAGGAACAGATGAAATTTGGAGATTCCATAAAAAGAGAATGTGGATACCTAAATTAGGAAACCTACGTCATCGTATATTAGAAGAAGCCCATAAATCCAAGTATACGATGCATCCAGGAAGTGATAAGATGTATCAAGATTTAAGGAAAAATTTCTGGTGGATAGGAATAAAAAAAGACATAGCAGCCTATGTTTCTAAATGTTTAACCTGTTCACAAGTCAAAGCTGAACACCAGAAACCCTCAGGCTTGTTACAACAGTTAGAAATGCCAATGTGGAAAGGGGAATTTATAATAATGGACTTTGTTACCAAATTACCCAAAAAAAGAAAGGCAATGATACAATCTGGGTGATTGTAGATAGACTAACCAAGTCAGCTCATTTCCTACCAATGAAAGAAACTTTCAGTATGGAACAGTTAGCTAAATTATATGTAAATGAAATAGTTTCTTTACATGGAATACCTTTATCAATTGTTTCTGATAGAGATAGCCGCTTTACCTCTCATTTTTGGTCAAGTTTCCAAAAAGCCATGGGAACCAAGTTAAATCTAAGCACAGCTAATCATCCTCAAACAGACGGACAAAGCAAAAGAACAATTCAGACAATGGAGGACATGCTTAGAGCTTGTGTAATTGATTTCGGAGGTAATTGGGATGATCACTTACCTTTAATAGAATTTTCTTACAATAATAGTTATCACACAAGTATCAATGTTGCACCATTCGAAGCACTTTATGGACGAAAGTGCCGAACCCCAGTCTGTTGGGTAGAAATTGGGGAAAAGCAACTATCTGGACCTGAGATAGTGCAAGAAATAACCGACAAGATTATTCAAGTCAAGGAACGACTGAAAGCAGCACGCGATCGACAGAAGAGTTATGCTGATAACCGACGCAAACCATTGGAATTCCAAGTAGGAGATAAAGTATTGTTAAAAGTCTCTCCTTGGAAAGGAGTAGTAAGATTTATCAAAAGGGGAAAGCTAAGTCCCAGGTATGTTGGAACTTTTGAGATTATTAGAAGAATAGGACCTGTAGCCTATCAGCTACAACTACCAGAGGAAATGGCAGGAATACATGATGTATTTCATGTATCAAATCTCAAGAAATGCTTAGCTGATGAATCGCTAATGGTACCTCTTAAGGATATAGAGGTAAATGAACAACTCAAATTTGTAGAGAGGCCTCTACAAATTGAAGACAGGAAACTCAAGAATCTCAAACACAAAAGACTAGTTCTGGTCAAAGTGAAGTGGGACTCCAAAAGAGGACCTGAATACACATGGGAGCTTGAATCAAAAATGCAAAGGAAATATCCGCACTTGTTCCAGTAGATCTCGAGGACGAGCTCTAAACCAAGGTGGGGAGGATGTAACAATCCTCAAGAAAACCGACACCCTTGAATATTTTCCGACACCCTAATATATTTTAAAATATCCCAATATGTCCCAAAATACACCCCATACATGAAAACGGGCTCCGAATACCCTAAATATTAATAAAAATAATTAAAAATATGTTTTTTAAGTTTAGGCGGGCCGCGTAAAGGATCTATAAACCTTACGCGGGCCACGTCAACTTATTGAGCAGGCTAGCCCCGGTGTCGCCACGTGTGTGTGCGCGTGTTGGACCTACCTGGTGACCCGGACAAGCTAGTCCGTTGACCAGCTTTGACGCGGGCCACGTAGCCCTTAGGCTACTCTTACGCGGGCCGCGAGAAACCCAGAAATCAGCACTATATAAAGGAGGCCTCGGGCTTCAAATCAAATCGTTCATTTCACTTTTTGTCTCTTGAATTCTCACATTATAGGCATAATTTTCAAGTATTATACCCCCTAATTAGCGAGGTTCTGCTCCGTTGTAACTATTATAACCCTAGTTTCGTATTGGATACGCTGCTCGATTGATTTAGGGTTCCGTAACAACTGTCGTGGTTCTGCCCGACGTAGTTGTTGGAATACCGTCTCGGGGAGGGTATCATTAATATAATCAAAGGGTTATTATACTAACCTATGTACATTTCTGAAAATTAAAGATTAATCCCAGGAAACCCTTACACGAAGTCTAAGATAGCAATGTGAGTTTATCCGATTTTTGTTAAACTTTTTGTAAGACTTTACAAAACCTTAATGCTTTACAATTTGATTAAGCGGTGATTGAGTCTTTGTAGTTCTTCAATTACTGCAGGTATGTTGGGGTTTTGTATACAAAATGTGGAACACGTTACCATTGGACGACGAGTTAGCCAATGTGTAATATGACCCACCAGTCAGGATTGACAGTACTGAATGAGTAATTGTGTAGAAATAAACAATGTGATCGCTCTCAATATTGTGTTAATTGATAAAATGTTTCTTGATTAAACTGGGATTCACTCACCAGTATTTCCCACTGACAAATGTTTTTAAAACACGTTTCAGGTAACACAGTGTGACAGCCAATTAGTAAAAAGCCAGCTGGAGAGCACTGAAGGCTTGGGAAAAATGTGGCTATAAAAGTTACCTAAAAGACGATGTTTTAAATTCAATAAAATAGGGTTTATCGCTATAAACATGTTGTAATAAGAAACTTGGTTTTACCCATGCAATTATTTATATCAAATATGGTGGTTTTACTATGATAAACATTTCCTAACTATGGTCCTGATGTAATTTCCGCTGCCAAATTAACAAACTGATACCACCAAAAATCTGAGTTCGCATCCGCCCATTCCCGGGACAGATAAGGGATCGGGGGTTGCGACACAGATGCTCTGCCCGATTGATCTAGGGTTTCGTAACGGCTGTCGTGGTTCTGCCCGACGTATTCGTTGGAATGCCGTCTCGGGGAGGGTATTACTAATGTTAAAATGAGTTATTATACTAACACGTGTGCATTTGTTTAAATTATAGATTGTCACCAGGAAACCCTAAAGGATAATCTAAGACAGCAATGTGAGTAATCTCCTTTTTGTTAACTGTTTTACAAAACCTCACTCAATTAATTATATATTAAACAGTGATTGAGTATTTGTAAGGATACAATTATCGTTGGTATGTTGGGGTTTTGTATACAAAATTAGTTATTGCCTTGCGAGGAGTAACTTTTCCACAAGTCGGGTTTGACAGTACCGCGGGTGATAATTAGTATAACTTGGAAACAAATATAATTGCGAGATTGCCCTCAATACTGTACAATGGTTTATTTTATTTAAACTTGATTGAACTGGGATTCACTCACCAGTATTTCCCACTGACAAAATGTTTTTAAAACGCGTTTCAGGTAACAAAATATGAAAGCCAATTAGAAGCCAGCTGGACAGCACTGAAGGTTTGGAAAAGTGGCAATAAAGCTACCTAAAAATAAATAGATGTTTTATTAAATAAACTAGGGTTTTATCCCAATGAAAATGTGTGTACTTAAACTTGGGATTTTTCCCATTTGTTTAATATAATAAAAGCGTGGTATTTTACTCTGATAAAATATTTCCTAACTACGGTCCTGATGAAAATTCCGCTGCCAAAATTGACTAAACACATGATACCACCGAAACTGGCTCGCGGCCACCCGTTCCTTAAGAAATAGGGATCGGGGGTTGCGACAGAAGGTGGTATCAGAGCTAAGCCACTGATTCAGCCACAGAAGTGTTCTGCTGACATCAAAAATTCAATCTGTTAGGAAATAAATTACGGAAATACGTACATAATTGTATTTTCTTGTTATGTGTTATTTTACTATTTGTTAGTTTACAGTATGAGCGACCAAGGACCATCTGACGCGTATCGTCAATTATCTGGTTCACCTAGAAGCGAAGGCACCTCCTCTTCTCAGCCTGCCCTCTCGGGGCACTGTGCTGATACTGAAGAAGGAATATTCGTATTTAAGGCTCAGTCTGAAGAGCCATTTCCTCAGAAAAAGAGGGGATGGTTAAGTAGGGGAGCACATGAGCGTAGAAAACGTATGAAAAAGTTACAAGACCAGAGAGCACTAGCAGCAGCCAAAAGAGAGACAGATGCCCATGCCCAGGATATGATTAATAGGGGTTTAGCTATTTTCCATATCTTTGCAACCACTGCAGCTGACCCTAATCTGAAGCAAATAATAGCACCCCAACCACAACTACCGTTACCCGACCAACTAATGGAAATAGAAAACCCTGAAAATCAAGTAGAGATGCATGATTTCAACCCAGAAGAGATACCTAGGGTACCAGCACTTAGACCTAAATTACGACCCCTGGTGGGATAACGTTAGGGATTATGTGCAACGTTACCCGATACCAGAAGACATGCCCATGCCGAATTTAGGAGCCTACCCAGGTTTGGACCCTCTAGATCCCTATTACGATAACGATGCATACATTAGGGAGATTTTAGAGAATCCTTACCAATTCCAGGCACCTACACCTCCATACCAGGAACCCGCACCCCAGATTCCGAACCAATTCCTAGAACCTGCACCCCCAATGAGTGCAGAAAACGTACAAGAACTTAGGACATTTGGTGAGGAAATTTTAGAGAGTAGTGAAACAATGAGACAGGTGGGAGAGCGACTCGTCTGGAAGTACGACGAGCGCAATATGGATTTCTGGATGAATCCATATCCTTGAATGTGATGGTGGAGATGGTAGTAATAATAATAATATAATAATAACATATGTGTGTATGTGTATGAGAAAAAAAAAGCTACGGATGCCTACAACTATTAGTAATGTAGTTTTAAATTTCAGTTGGTATTGTAATTTTAATTTCGGTACTGGTTTGTAGTTGATGCATATTATATGAATAGAGTAAAGTCGCAATGATCGACGCTTTTGACCAAAATGCGTATCATGTGATTGGCTATATTAAATATTATTTTGTGATATTAATGCATGGTAAATGTTTAAAATTCAGATGGCCGACCAAGGAAATCAAGTAAATCTGGATAATAACCCGGAAAACCAGAATGATAATATTCAGAATAATGATAATCTGAATAATGAGAATCCGAACAACAATAACAATGGAAACCAAGTGGATAATAGTGGCATCCAACACATAGTGGCACAGGGAATAATAGATGCGATGCCGTTTATTATTCAAACTGTTAAGGAAGCGGATAATAAAAGTAAACATAGCAGTAAGCGACCGACTGAACTAGAAAACAGCATAAACAATGGACCTGTACTTCAAGTGCCCATTCCCAAAAGAAGAAGAACGATGCCTTATGGTTGTTCTTACAAAGAATTCTGGTCCTGCAAACCAATAGAATTCTCGGGCAACGAAGAACCCATTGCAGCTCTACGCTGGATAGAAAAGACTGAGGCAGTCTTAAAAATAAGCAAATGTGCGGAAGAGGACGAGATAATGTTTGCATCCAACTTATTTAAGAACTCAGCCTTAGAATGGTGGAACACTATCCTTCAGTCCAGAGGAAGTGATAGGGTTTACAACCTGGAATGGGAGGAATTTAAAAACATGATAGAAAGGAAATTCTGCCCTCCTAATGAAAAAGAGCAGATAGCAAACAAGTTCTTAAATCTTAGGATGACTGGAGTAGATAGTAAGGGGTACACAAAGTTATTCTTTGAATATGCTAGAATAGTACCTACCCTTGCATCACCAGAGCCGGTATTAATCTCCCGTTACATCTGGGGATTAATTGGAGAAATTAGGCATGTAGTCAAGGCAGCTAGACCTCAAACCATAGAAGAAGCTGTAGAATTAGCAAACACCTTGACTGATGAATTAGTGCGTACACGAGAAGAAGACCAGAGAAGGAACCTAGCTCAAAGGCTTACCCAGGAATTCCGCTATGGTAATTCCAACCGTAGAAATGTAGGTTCTACCTCTGCACCTTACTGTAAGACTTGCAAGAAGAAGCATTTGGGAAAATGATCCACTCACTGCAATTTCTGTAAGTTACCAGGACACAAGGAAGAAGATTGCAGAAGGAAATCTAGCAATGGACTATGTTTCAAGTGTGGAGAAAAAGTTCATATCAAGCCAAACTGTCCAAAATTGGCTCCAGCTACGAACAATAAGAACACTAAAAATGCTAGAGCATTTGTTCTGATTGCAGATGAAGCCAAGATGATTCCGGACGTGATAGCCGGTACGTTTTTAGTTAATGATGTTTTTGCTAAAGTATTATTTGACTCTGGTGCAAACCAAAGTTTTATTAATACTTTGTTTTGCAAACTTCTTAATCAATCATTAACTAAACTTCCACAAGAATGTCTAGTAGAGACAACAAATGGAAAAACTGTTAGGATTTCTGAAATCTTGCATGGAGCAAGAATGGAAATTTTAAATCAAAAGTTTATTGCAAACCTTTACCCAATGAATCTGCCAGGATTTGATATTGTATTAGGAATGGATTGGTTAATAAGTAATAAAGCCAGTATTTTATGTGATCAAAAGTCAATTCAAGTAAATTCACCAAGGGGTGAAAAGATCACAATTAAAGGAAATAAACCATCTAAATCCACTAAATTCATCTCTGTGATGAAAACTGCAAGTTATATAAGAAAAGGATCATTAGTGTATTTGATTTTTATAATCACTAACACTAAAGGAAAAGAACTGAAAGATATTCCAGTAGTATCTCAGTTTTCAGATGTATTTCTAGAAGAACTACCCGGACTACCGCCAGACAGGGAAGTTGAATTCAGAATCCATCTGCTACCAGGAACAACATCGATTGCCAAAGCACCTTACCGTTTGGCACCCGCAGAAATGCAGGAACTGAAGAAAAAATTAGACGAATTGTTAGAAAAAGGATTCATACAGCCAAGCTCATCGCCATGGGGAACGCCGATACTGTTCCTTAAAAAGAAAGACGGATCCATGCGGATGTGCATTGATTACCGTGAATTGAACAAAGTCACGATTAAGAATCGGTATCCATTGCCGAGAATCGATGATCTGTTCGATCAATTACAAGGAGGTTGATTTTTCTCAAAAATCGATTTAAGGTCAGGATATCATCAATTAAAAGTACAGGAAGAGGACATTCCTAAAACTGCCTTTCGAACAAGGTATGGCCATTATGAATTTACTGTCATGCCATTTGGTTTAACCAATGCCCCAGTTGCATTCATAGACATAATGAACCGAATATGTAAGCCATATTTGGATAAATTCATAATTGTCTTTATAGATAGTATTCTCATTTACTCTAAGAGTAAAGAGGAACATGCAAGGCATTTACACGCACTTCTAAGTTTATTAAGAAAGGAGAAACTTTATGCTAAGTTTTCCAAATGCGAATTTTGGTTAGAACAAGTACAGTTTCTTGGACACTTAGTGAATCATGAAGGATTCATGTGGATCCCACAAAAATCGAGGCAATTACGAAATGGAAGACCCCTGAGTCACCAACCGAGGTTAGAAGTTTCTTAGGATTAGCCGGTTATTATAGAAGATTTATTCGAGATTTTTCTAGAATAGCCATTCCATTAACTAGGTTAACCTGTAAATCCATTAAGTTTGAATGGGGACCCAAGCAAGAAGAAGCCTTTAAAATTCCTAAGCAAAGACTAACCCATGCACCCATATTAGCGTTACCAGAAGGAACTGAAGATTTTGTAATTTATTGTGAAGCTTCTAAATTAGGTTATGGATGTGTGTTAATGTAACGTCAAAAGGTTATATCTTACGCATCTAGACAACTTAAGAATCATGAAGAAAATTATTCAACCCATTATTAAGAATTAGGAGCAATAATTTTTGCTTTGAAAATTTGGAGACATTATCTTTATGGTAGTAAATTTACTATTTTTAATGATCATAAGAGTTTAAGGTATATTTTTGGACAAAAAGAATTGAATATGAGACAAAGACGCTGGATGGAGATGCTTAGTGATTATGATTGTGATATCCAGTATCATGCAGGAAAAACCAATGTAGTGGCTGATGCTTTAAGCCGAAAATATCACGAAAAGTAAAAAAGGGTACGTTCTCTTACATTAAATCTACAAGTAGATTTAAATGAACAAATTAGAAAAGCACAAGAATCAGTAATAAAGGATGATACTGAAAAGCTAAAAGGTATGATTAAGGAATTAGAACAAGGAACAAATGGAATTTGGAGATTCCATGAAAAGAGAATGTGGATACCTAAATTAGGAAACCTACGGCATCGTATATTAGAAGAAGCCCATAAGTCTAAATGTACGATGCATCCAGGAAGTGATAAAATGTATCAGGATTTAAGAAAAAATTTCTGGTGGATAGGAATGAAAAAGGACATAGCAACCTATGTTTCTAAATGTTTAACTTGTTCCCAAGTTAAAGCTGAACATCAGAAACCCTCAGGTTTGTTACAACAGTTAGAAATGCCAGTGTGGAAATGGGAATTGATAACAATGGATTTTGTTACTAAATTACCCAAAACAAAGAAAAGTAATGATACAATCTGGTTGATTGTAGATAGGCTAACTAAGTCAGCTCATTTCCTACCGATGAAGGAAACTTACAGTATGGAACAATTAGCTAAAATGTATGTAAATGAAATTGTTTCTTTACATGGAATTCCTTTATCAATTGTTTCTGACAGAGATAGTCGTTTTACCTCTCATTTCTGGACAAGCTTCCAAAAAGCCATGGGAACCAACTTAAATCTAAGCACCGCTTATCATCCTCAAACGGACGGACAAAGTGAAAGGATAATTCAGACAATGGAAGATATGCTTAGAGCTTGTGTAATTGATTTCGAAGGTAATTGGGACGATCACTTACCCTTAATAGAATTTTCTTATAATAATAGTTATCACACAAGTATCAATGTTGCACCATTCGAAGCACTTTATGGACGAAAGTGCCGAACTCCAGTCTGTTGGGCAGAAGTTGGGGAGAAACAACTATCTGGACCTGAAATAGTGCAAGAAACAATAGACAAAATCATTCAAGTCAAGGAACGTTTAAAAGCAGCACGTGATAGACAAAAGAGTTATGCTGTTAACCGGCGAAAGCCGTTGGAATTTCCGGTAGGAGATAAAGCATTATTGAAAGTCTCTCCTTGGAAAGGAGTGGTAAGATTCATCAAAAGAGGAAAGCTAAGTCCCAGGTATGTTGGACCTTTCAAGATTATTAAACGAATAGGACCTGTAGCCTATCAGCTACAACTACCAGAAGAAATGGCAGGGATACATGATGTATTTCATGTATCCAATCTCAAGAAATGCTTAGCCGATGAATCAATTGTAGTACCTCTTAAAGATATAGAGGTAAATGAACAACTCAAATTTGTAGAAAGACGTCTACAGGTTGAAGACATGAAAGTTAAGAACCTCAAGCATAAGAGATTAGTTCTGGTCAAAGTGAAATGGGACTCCAAAAGAGGACCAGAGTACACATGGGAGCTTGAATCAGAAATGCAAAGAAAATATCCACACTTGTTCCAGTAGATCTCTAGGACGAGCTCTAAAACAATGTGGGGAGGATATAACAACCCTCCTGAATATTTTTTCGACACCCCAATATATTTTAAAATATCCAAATATGTCATAAAATACACCCCATACGCGAAAACGGACCCCGAATACCTTGAATATTATTAAAAATCTAATTTTTGGGTTTGAGGCGGGCCGCGTAAGCCACACCTCAACCTTTACGCGGGCCGCGACAAGGTAAAACCTGGCGAAACCCTGGGCCGCCACATGGCCCAACACATGTCGACCCTATATGCTGAACCGGATCAGCTACGCTGTTGACTAGCGTTGACAAGGGCCGCGTAACCCTTGGGTTACACTTTACGCGGGCCGCGTAAAACTTGAAAACAGGCCCTATAAAGTGGGAGCTCAGGATTTCAGTTTTCGTCGCTCAAATTCAATTCTCTCTTAACGAATTTATGATAGTATAAGCTATAGTCGGGTATTATATCCCCCTAATTAACGAGATTCTGCTCCGTTGTAAGTATCATAACCCCTGGATACGTATTAGATACTCTGCCCGATTGATCTAGGGCTTCGTAACGGCTATCGTGGTTCTGCCCGACGTAGTCGTTGGAATGCCGTCTCGGGGAGGGTATTACTAATGTTAAAATGGGTTATTATACTAACACGTGTGCATTTGTTTAAATTATAGATTGTCACCAGGAAACCCTAAAGGATAATCTAAGACAGCAATGTGAGTAATCTCCTTTTTGTTAACTGTTTTACAAAACCTCACTCAATTAATTATATATTAAACAGTGATTGAGTATTTGTAAGGATACAATTATCGTTGGTATGTTGGGGTTTTGTATACAAAATTAGTTATTGCCTTGTGAGGAGTAACTTTTCCACAAGTCGGGTTTGACAGTACAGCGGGTGATAATTAGTATAACTTGGAAACAAATATAATTGCGAGATCGCCCTCAATACTGTACAATGGTTTATTTTATTTAAACTTGATTGAACTGGGATTCACTCACCAGTATTACCCACTGACAAAATGTTTTTAAAACGCGTTTCAGGTAACAAAATGTGAAAGCCAATTAGAAGCCAGCTGGACAGCACTGAAGGCTTGGAAAAGTGGCAATAAAGTTACCTAAAAATAAATAGATGTTTTATTAAATAAAATAGGGTTTTATCCCTATGAAAATGTGTGTACTTAAACTTGGGATTTTTCCCATTTGTTTAATATATTAAAAGCGTGGTATTTTACTCTGATAAAATATTTCCTAACTACGATCCTGATGAAAATTCCGCTGCCAAAATTGACTAAACACGCGATACCACCGAAACTGGCTAGCGGCCGCCCGTTCCCGATGAAATAGGGATCGGGGGTTGCGACACACAAGGAGAAGTAGAGAAAGAGTAGGTGTTTCAATGTGTGAAGTTATGAGGGCTTATGTCTTGCATGTTTACTTGTAGTCCATTTTAACATTTTAACTCATGGATCTTATGTCATATAAAGCATAAACAAGATCTATTTAAAAATTAAAACAAATCATCATGTGGGGGCCATGTATGGGCCG
This sequence comes from Helianthus tuberosus, assembly GCA_030545235.1. Classification (NCBI taxonomy): domain Eukaryota; kingdom Viridiplantae; phylum Streptophyta; class Magnoliopsida; order Asterales; family Asteraceae; genus Helianthus; species Helianthus tuberosus. The sequence goes on from CM060441.1 coordinate 206,172,620, forward strand.
ATTACTAGGTGGGGGGGGGGGGTAGTAGGCTTAGGTTAAACTAATAGTTAGTTAGTTAGGTTAAAATCCAAGTATTAGTTAGGATTTAGTTACTAGATATTTTTATAGTGTGTTATGATGTTCGGGGACCATAACTAGCTTGGTAATGTTAAAACAGTGTTTCTAGTGTAAATTTGATGTTTCTGGTAGTGTCCGGTTGTTCGGTTGGTTACCGGTTCGTTAAGGTGCTAAACTTTGCAGTTTAGTGTGCTTTATGTACCCTTTTGTGACACTTTTAATTCCTGACACTTAGGAAAGCATTCAGGACCATTTAAGCATATTTCTGCATGATACAAATGTGTTTAAATGCTGATTATTGCTGAATTTTGCTGAATTCAGCACTTTATTTGAGTTTTAGGCACTTTCCGGCACTTAAACTATCTCTAGGAAGGCAGTTTTATGATCTTCACTTTCCTACACACTATACTAGTGCAATACTTAGTTTCTGTCTCATACTAGATCTCAAAACAATGTCTGTCAATGTATTGAACTCCGTCAGCATATTTCTGATTTGTCTGATAACTGTGTTTCGTGCATCATTTGAGTCAAATAAGTTCTTATGCAAGAATGATATATCATTTGCAATGTGTGATGCACATGTATGTATAATGCAGTAATCAGAAAGCAGTTTGAATCATTAATTGAAATGCAGCACAGTCATTAAGCACTAATTATGGTTTAATAGTTGTACGGATACTTGCAAATTTGATAGTTGTCACAACTATCGCATCGCTTACTCGAAACGCATCGCAACGCTCATCGTGCAAAACGAAAATACGAAAACCAACTCGCGACGCCAGTTGATCGAATGACCATTCGATCGAATGGTCATCCGAACGGATGACTATCCGATCCTAACGGATGACCATCCGATCTGATGGCCATCCGATCCGACACCTGCGCGCATCTTTTCCTCTTTTGGAAACCCTATAAATACCCTGTCACAACAACATTCATTGATGTGACAGCCCTCTCTCCGACTAGCACGCTCGAGCACTCTTTTTCCTCGATTTCTTCCGATTCTTGTAAGTTTTCAACTCAAATCTTGTACTTCTATGATCTCCACGCACTTCTTCATCATTTTCATCTTTAAATCTTCATTTTTAACCGTGAAATTAGCGGGTTTGAGGTGTTCGAGGGTGATGTCATCATGGAGCTCTTATGAACTTCAAGGTTTGGCTTCATTCCACCAAGAACAACTCAAATCTAACGGATTTCAACATGATTTAACACCGATTTCATCTAGATCTAAACGTTTTCTAAGTTAAAAGGATTGAAAGATGGTTTCATCATCTTCTTTCAACTCTTTTACACTCAATGCACTCAAAACCGGTAGAATCGGAGCTAGTTCAGGCCTTCTACTCATTCTCTAGTGAAGTGTCGGGATGAACATGAACAAACCGTCAAGAACAGTTGACTGGTCAGATTGGGGTGATTCATGTCCGATCGGATAGCTTGGGCTTGGTGGAGTTCTGGTTGTTTAACACGATGTCGAGCCGTCTCGATCAAACCGCAAACTTTCAAACTTAACAAATTTCAAAACGAGCAAGTCACTGAACGGACTGCCGTCCGATCGGATCGCCATCCGATCGAACAACAATCCGATCGGTTGACATATGCATCCTACATATAAACAAATCTAAACTAATTGTAACCTCTACTCAGATCGCCATCCGAACGGATGACCTGAATGGTAAGGATACTTCTCATTTTATAGAATGCTACAACGAAAACTTTAAAGCCACCATACACAAACAGATCCATCTTAAACGAGTGGCCACCGACCGAATGGCCAACCGATCGGATGACCATCCGATCGGATTGCCATCCGATCGGATGACACTTCGCCATCCTTTTCACTTGCATCGTTTTACGTGCCACTTGTCGCTTATACTATCGTTCTGTAACTAGGCTGACTCTCTAGCGCTCTCTTCAATCCATTAGCTACCATCGCTGTGAGTATACTCGATCCCTTTTTGCTTAACGCACTTTTGGGTGTTACATACGTTACTTATACCAAATCACATCAACACACAACGCAAACACTTTTAACGCTAACCGCTCTCGCATGTTATACGTGACTCGATGAACGCCTGTTTGTTATGTTAACACATTGATTGATGTCTACCTGCCTTAGCAACGATAGTACTATAGTTTGGACTCAGCACCTGTTTATTCAGGGGTTGTTAAGGATCTTACTTCACGTGTTCGCAGTGGTGAACATGTGTTGCGCACTCTACAACTCGCAGTCATTGGTATTGATAGGATCTTTGTCGATAACTTACGTGCTTCACACTTTGCGTAGTACATGTTGGTTATGCGTAAATCGCTTTTGCTACTATTATACTATTAAACTTGTATTCTCACATTTACACTATGTGTATTGACCTCTATTTTAACGTATGTGACAGATGTTTGAGTTTCTAGGATGCCTGCTTTTGTGGAATCAAGTAGGATGAGTCTAGAAACAAACAAATTAAATCTGAGTTTTTGGAACAATTTTTATTTGTCTTTGAGAACTAATTATCTGTAATGACTGTGTTGCTTATTATGTCATGGAATGGGACGTGATGCTTAAATAATTGGTAATAATAGTTGTTATGGAAACTTTTGGACAATCTGTTTCGCTCAGTGACGCGCCCCGATGTTTCCGCCATCGGGTGGGGTGTGACAATCCTCTCCCTATATATATATATATATAGGATTAGGTTAAATAGTGAACAACTTCTTGAGAGTGAACTAATCTTAACCCCTGGTCATTTTTTTAGATTAAAATGGTAAGATTGACACTAATCAAGTATGTTTAATTACAATCCCTTAATTTCTCCTCTCTTAACCCCCCCCCCTCTCTCTCTCTCTCATTTTTAGTTATTTCTACATATTTTTTGCCATAGATTTTGGTTTAATTTTAACTTTAATATATTTTTTCTTTTATTATCTGTATATATAGATATCATAATATATTGTTTTTAACTTTTTATAATTTTCAATAATTATTGAAAAAATCCTCTGAGATTGAAATTGTAATTATTTTTGTGCATTAACCTTTTTTTTAATATGTGATGAAGTTATTTATTTTTGCATACATGTGATATATTTCGTTTTCATTAATTTAATATTTTTATATGAATCTACTCGTGTGCATGCATAATATACTATATGTTGTTAATATACACATATGTAACAATTTCTAAATATAATACACAGATGTATAAAAGACTTACACATGTGTATAAACTAACAGTTGTGTATCTTGTATAAACTGATAGTTAGCGAGACTGTACACATGTGTATAAACTAACGTCTGTGTATCTTGTATAAACTGATACTGGCGATTCTGTACACATGTGTATACACTAACAGCTGTGTATCTTGTATGTACGGATACTAGCGATATTTTAGGGATTTTGATTTTATTGTTTAATAAATGCAATTTACAAAAGACATAAATACCCTTTTATCAATTATTTTAAAGGGAAGTTACAAAATTATAATTACAATCTTGCCATTATATAAAAATCTCTAGATGGTGTAATCCAATGGCCCAGATTAGTTCACACCGTTCACTCTCAACCTAGTGTTCACTCTAGAACCCTGCCCTATACATATATATACATATATATGTATATATATTCCATATCATGGTCGCGCTTGTTTCAACAAGTATCTGTTATTCGGTTTTAATTATTCGGTTATAATTATCATGTTTTCAAGAATCATGTTCACAACCATATAGTTGATTTCTCACCACTCTTTTTTAATTATTCGGTTTTAATTATTAGGTTTATGTCGGGTTCTCAAAAACACAAGATGTTACAACACCAAATTTAACAAACTTTTTTATTAAGTAATTCAACAATATTACAATATTACCATAGGATCTATCAAACTCGCAACATTACATATATGCAGTACTATTTTAATTGAATAGAAAATGCATTTAAAATGATGAGTTGTGTGAAGAAATACACTGTTACTTAACAAAGCATTTCTAATGGAGAGGTGCCAAACAGAAACTAAATGAATTTAAACCCGTCCCGTTTCTTCGTATATCGAGTTTCCTTATAAGGTCAAAAGGTTGTCACCGGCTCTTCGACCCATAAAGTGATATGGAAGGGGTTGTTCACACCTTCGGTGACGATTCTGCGGCTTCAGTGATACTTGGTGAGTTGCAAAAGCCTGGATACGCGTGAGAGGGGAGGGTGACCAAAAATCAGGCTGATGCAGTATGAGCGAACAACATTACTATAGGATCTAATTAACACATTATCATCTCCAAGTCACATGCGAAAAAATGCGACTTGAAATGTGTTATGATCCTAATCTCCTACCGAAAACGGGGGAGATGATGATTGTTCTACAGGCTCATACCCCCACCAGAAGCTGCAGAATCCTTTAGAGCTCAAAAAAACGTCATAAACCGCCAAACCAGTTGAGCAGCCGAATCTTCAAGAAGACTCAGTAGCAGCTGCAGAAGCATCCACAGCAGCAGTTGAGTCATTATCTTCGTACACCTTACATGAGAAGGCGGTAGAAGAGAAGGATCGTTCTCCTCCACACAAGGTATTCTCACTAGGTGTACGAAATTTAAAACTGAGAAAAACATCATGATGAATGGGGTCCCGAATGCTCTTCCGGCATACTTTGATCAGGTTTTGATATCGCCTGGGAAATACAACCCCGAACAGCTTTTGAAAGGAACATAACACTTCACTAACCCAATTGCAACAACAACATGATATTATTATTGTTGGTGCATCTAGTGTCTGTTAACTTCGTCTTAATCGAGTCTTATGTCTAGATAGGATAATCGAGCACACAACAGGGTTGAAATTAGGGTTTTACATGTTAATGTAAGTGATTCCGCTTGAAAGTGTAAAGGTGCAATTCAAGCGAAATCATAACATGTGATTTCGCTTGAAACAACCTGTTACATGTTCAAGCGAAATCAGCTCAACTATATATAGGTGTGTGCTGCGTCATTTCAAACGGAATCTGGTCATTGTCTCTGAGCCGACGTGTTGTCCGTGTGTTATTTGAACGTGTAAAAAGCTCAGGATTGATCAATAAAGAGATAATTAGAAAGGAACAAGCTGTGTTGACATCTTTTACACTGATTCCGCCTTTGTATTTGATGATGAACTACTCATACTGACTGTTTAGGGTCACGGAACGATCCAACAAGTGGTATCAGAGCTCAGGACGAGGAGTTCATACCAATTCAGCTTGATTTTACCGGATTTTCTTACTTCTACTCATTCTTTTCTGATTTGATCGAAATTTTACGGTTGAAATGGCCTGAATTTGACATATATCAAGCGAAACATTATGTTAACTAATCCTTGAAAGATTTGGACCTTAATTCGAACAAAATCTACTAAAATCTTGTGATTTCGCTTTATAACTGTTCGAACATTGCTGATGTCATCGTGATTTCGCTTGAATTTACACGTGATTTCGCTTGAAACGGTTGTCTGTTTTCGCTGGAATACAGGTTTCGCTTGAAAGTTCAAGCGAAATAAGAGATTTTGCTTCAAAACCTGATTTCGCATGAACTTGATTTGCTATTCCGCTTGAAAAGCATATTTCATTTGAAAAGCTATCTTGCTTAACAGCTGATTTCGCTTGAAGCTATCTCGCTTCAACTGATTCCGCTTGAATCTGTATTTTTCAAAACCAAGAATTTTCTAAGTGTTTGTTGATCATTTCAGGTACGTGAAGATGGATGATTTCAATCCGTTCTGTGATATCTTTGCTTTTGCTGGAAACGGTGGAGATGATACTTCAAACGACACATCGAATAACACAAATGAGAAAGCCCCGAGTGCGAGAAAGACTCTTTCGGATACTTTAGGTGTTGAGAGTGCGTATGGGACGTACAACAAACCTCCAAAGTTGTTGGCAATAGAAGATTATAATAGATGGGCTACAAGGTTTGACGAGTGGCTTCAAGCTTTTGCATATCAAAGCTGGAAAAGTTTAAAGCTTGGTTATACTAGAGGAGAACGGTTTGGTGAAAGTTTGACAGATACTGATGATATTAAAAGATATATTGCTGAACAAAAGTGCATTGCGTTGATTCATCAGTCTGTGAGAGATGATATAATTTCATTGATTGAATATGAAAGTTCAAAAGATCTTTGGGAGAAATTGAGGGTAAAATGTGTAGGTAGTGCTGAGATAGTAAAAAACAAAAAGAAATTGTTAAGAAAAGAGTTTGATTTATTTGGTTGTTTAAAGAACGAGTCTGTTTCTAAGATGATTGAGAGATTCGGACATCTGAAGTTGGAGCTGGCAAGACACAAGATTGTATATACTCAAGAAGAGTTGGTTGATAAATTGTTCGACTCGCTGCCGAATGAACAAGACTGGCAGTACTTTGCATTAATGCTGAAGAATACAATCAAGTCTGAAGATTTGACAGTGGATCGGCTTATAGAAAGATTGGAGAGTCACGAGTTAGAGATCAAGAAATCTAACAAAGTCAACAACACATCTTATCAGCAGAATGTGGAGTTGTACTACAGAGGAAATCTACCAAAGACTGGTTCTCCAAGAATAGCATTTTCTGTAGAAAGTTCAAATTCTGTGAAACAAGAAATTCCTCACAGTGGTTTTCATAGTGGATCTTCTTCAACAAATTCAAACCAATCTGCATCAAAGAATCTGTTTCAATGTAACATTGCTGTGGATTTGAAGAACGCTCAAAATTTCAGTGAAGAGTCAGCAAAACAGCAAATGGTGTTCTTAGCATCGGTGTTAGAATCGTATGAGAGCCTCGTGGCGGGCAAGATTGGAAACACCAACCTGACGAAAGAGGACTATGATCAAATAGATCCTGAAGAGATGGAACTGATAGATATCAGGTGGTGTATGGCCAGTGCAGTCCGGAGAGCGCAACGATTTATGGAGATTACTGGGAGACATTCAATTGGCGGACCTTCCACCAAATTGGGCTTTGACAAATCAAAGGTCACGTGCTTCCGATGTAAACAAAAAGGACACTTTAAACGTGAGTATCGTAATGCTCCTGCTGATGATACTGCAAATCCTTTCCGCGAGGATTACTACAAAAGAGCAATTTATCATCAGAATAAATCAGAACCGCCAAGAATGAAGCAGCTTGAGGATGCCCCTAAAGAAAAATCGAGAGCTCTTGCTGTTATTCATGATGACGAAGGTTTTGATTGGAGTGAACTACTACCAGAGGAAGATGCAGTAGGCTATGCGTTTGTAGCAAAAGAAGTTCCTATCAAAGACACCAGAACTGAAGAACAAAAATACCAGGCAAGAAAGCAAAAAGCAGAATTCAAGATGATGAGATTATCTAGGGTGTTCAGTGAAGCTAGGAAAGCAAAAAGATGGGATGCTGATAGAGAATGTTATCTTGATCCTCAAGGAAACATTGCTATTGATACGAAAACTCTTAGTATTGAAGCTTTCATTGAGGAATTCAAAGCAGAAGAAGATGCCAGACAGAGAAAATGGTGGGGAGGAGGATAATCTGATGAGAAAGAGAAAGAGACAGCAAAAGAAACGCAGTCAAAGAAAGTGGATGATGGAATTATTGATACTTCACAGGATTTCACTGCTGAAAATCTGACAAAGATGGCTGACAAAGTTCTAGCTGCGAAAGAACTTGAGGTAGACTCTAAGTCTAAAACTGAGTCTAAAAGCAAGGTCAGTCCAAATGTTTCAACAAGTGAGACGGGTAAGAAAGTCAAAGGTGATAGTGACTGCAAAAGTTGCATGAAAAACTGCAAGTTTTGTAGTACACTTACTTACTCTAGTAATGCAAAGGTTGAAGAACTGACAAGAAAAGTCAGAAAGGTTGAAGATCAGATTCTAGATCGTGATAAAATGCTCAAAGCTTCAAATGATCGAGCTAACAAGTTAAATGATAAAATTGAAAATGATAAAATTGAAGTAGAAAGAATTAAGAAAGAAAATGAAAAATTGGTTCTTGAAAATCGTAAAATTTCAGAAAATTTTGACAAACTAAAACGAACGGTAAAAGATTCTGATGAAAGAAACGGTAAAACCAATAAAGAAAATGAGCATTTAACTGTAGTTCTTAGACACAAAGAAGAGCAAATCAACCAACAACTAGATGAGATTGCTAAATTGAAGCTTCAGTTTGAAAAGGCTAAGATTGAGAATGAGCGTATCAATCTGAAATTGAACAGTTACAGCTCCGCAAGCTTTGTTTTGCAACACATTGTTCCCAAACCCATCGGGAAAAACAAAGCAGGCGAAGATGTTTACTCGGATGGAACCGGGGTTGGGTTTCATCAGGTTCCACCGCCTGTTCTAAACAATTATTCAAAGAAAACATCCGGGTTGGTTAATGATGAAGATGAAACGAATGAAATAAAACTTCCAGAGTCAATTGATGTTACATTTTATTCATCTGATGATAGTGTTCAAACTGATATTGTGAAAGGCATGGCTGAAAGTGTTTTGAAGTCTGATAGTGATTCAGTTGATGATGAAGAGTGTTTTCTGAACAATTACATTCCGAAACCAAAATCCAAAAACAACTTAAATGAAGAACCGGGTCTTGTGATGTACAAGATGGCTGGATCTGATAAGTTGTATTAGGATTCTGAGTTTCCTCTAGAGAATGTTAATGTGAACAAGTTGAAAAATGTTTTCAAACTGGTTGAAATTGATTTGTCTGAAGTAGAAAGTTTGAATCAGACAATAAGGCAAATGAATTTTGAAAAAGATAAAGCTTACTACAAGAAACCTGTTGTTCCACCGCGTTTTTATAACAACAATCGAAACAGATGGTCAAGTGGTTATCAGGGTGATAAGAATTATCAGAAAAAGAATGTTCAAAACAAAAGGTTTGCTAAGAAAAAGGTTTTGTGAATGATTCAAGTTCACTTTCTGATGAAGAATTTGAATTTTTTTCAAAATCAAATGAAGAATTTTTTGCAAAGAAGGCCTCACAACCTCAGACTGAAGGCACAAGTCGAGTTGTTGATACTCGTACATGCTTCAGATGTAACAAAGTTGGACATATTGCACGAAAGTGTACCAACTTTAAGCCTAAGTCAGAAGTTGTTGAGAGAGTCAAAAGAAGAAGGTTGATGCAAAAGGCAAAGCACAAATGGTTGTTGAGAAGAAAGTTTTGAAAAATGACAACATCAAATTCAAAACTGAACCCGTTAAAAATGTGGTAACTAAAAATGACAAGTTTTACAAACGGGTTGCATCATCTCAACAAACATGGAGGCCAAAATCTGAGAAACAAACTTCAACTTCACAAGAGATGAAGAATGTTCCGAAAAAGATTCTTAAAAAGGAAAATATTCCAATTTCTTATGAAGATTTCACGAAAGAAAATGTTTCTTCAAAAGGTGTTGCAAAAGTTGAAACAAAAGATGAAATGGAAGATAAATTGGAAATGAATGATAAAAATTTTCCGCCCTAAAGTCGGTTGTAAAGTGTGTTGATGACATTAAGTTACCCGAGTCTGATGAGGCTTGGACAGCTTATTTTAGTTAATCAATTTCTGACTTGCCGGAGCTTCCAAGTTGGTAATCGTGGAGCATGAATCGGCATCATTATTATATTGTGTTTGAAAATTTAGATAAGTATGACTTGCCAGAACTCCCAGGTTGGTAAGTGAGGAGTAGGTATCGGCATCTTGAGAATTCAACCTACAAATGGTATTGGTTGGTAAGCCATGTGGTTGGAAAAGAAGTTGATACGAATTGAGAAAATCCACATTGACGAACAAAAAGCTGATTTACATACCAAAGCGTTTGATAAAACACGTTTTCAATACTTGCTAAAATTGAACGGTATGAAGCTTTTATCGGTGTTGGAAGAGATTCTTGGCGTTGATGAAGGTACCACTGTAGATGATGATGTTGAGAAGCAATCTGCAATGGTTTGTCGATTTTTTTACTTGTTTTGGTATTTAGGGGGAGTAGGGTAATATTTTCAGAAAATACAAAAACAGTAAAAATTTCAAAAATACAAAAACATGAGATATTTTCAAAATCCAAAAACAATAGAGAATCTGAAAAAGAGCTTGTGTAAAAAGGGAAAATGATAGTACATTGGCTTGACAGTTACGGTATGCTAAAGATATGGAAAGTTTAAAAGGTTAAACAGTCTCGCTGATGATTTGCCGATAGGTTTTTGCACATTTAGTAGGTTTGTTCGGGATATAAACCTAAATCTTTACTTACTTATTTTGTGGGGAACACTACTTGGATATATAGGTAACCCCTGAAATCTCGTTTGAAATATCCCTTTTTCTGAGATACTAGGTCTTTATACTCAGTGATATCTGGGGTATTATCCCGAGACTTCTGCTGAACGGAAGTTCTGACCTAGTCCCCGTATAATACTTTTCGCTTGCTTGAAATATAGCGTCGCCCTCAGCTAAAAAATGATGAAACATTGAAAAATGCTAATTATGGCTGTTGAAACAAAAGATCCTCTAAAGGGGACACACCAAAGTCGAAGCCGTCATCTCTCTATTGAACGGAAGTTCTGACCTGAGCTCTCACGGTTCTTCGCAATTTAACCCCTTACAGATATCATCTATGGTATACTCACCTGTAAGACTGAATATTCGGATTTGGATACGAGAGTATATTCAAGAGGTGGGACACATGAATGAGTTTAAGTCTCTAAAACACTAAATCCGTATCCTGGACAGATTGAAAACTGTGTGAAAATTTAAGTGGATCAGTATATCGACAGTCTAAGCGAATTGTTTAATTCTGAGTATGAAATTAAAGCTTAATGGTACTCGTGACTTGTCGAATAGCTGATATGATTCCCTAACACGCTCACCAAAAATATGTTTGTAAATAGTTTACATTTTATGCATTTCATTTTATTTCTGTATTTCATTTCTAGTTTAGAAGCTTTATTAAAAATCCAAAAAGATTTTACATTTCTGCTTTATTTTTGACAAACCAAAGTGGAAAGTTGATCTTCAGATTCAAATTGAAGCAGATGCAGGAAGTTTCTGGACTGGAGGATGAGTTATGAGCTTAACATGATAAGTTTGTGAAAGTTGGAAAGTTGAAACAAGTTCATTAATTTGAAACTTGTAAATTTCAGAAAATTGTTTTTGAAAAAGTTGAACAAATGTCAGTGTGAATTGTCTCAGATCAACCAAGGTCATTAAGTTGGACTTGGTAGACTAATTGAGTAATCAGGGTCATTAATTTGGACCTGAATACTTAAGTGGATTTCTAATTCTGACAAGATCATTAAATGAGATAGAATGGTAAGTTTGAATTGAAACTGTTATTGTCATATATCTTATATTTGGGTAGAGTATATGCAGGTAACAGAAATCCCCATGGCAAAGAAAATGTCAAAGTTTGAATCAGAATTCAAGTCCCAGCTTATCGAGAGGGGGAGTCTGCGAAAGGGGGAGTCAGGATTCTGGATTAACATTTAAAAGGGGAGATTGAAGATTAAAGTTTGAAGATAAAGATTGAAGAGGGCTTTTACAATGTCAAGACAATTTGATAAGAGACAAAGACTAAAGACTCGACGCCGAAGACTTCGTCAACATCCAAGGGGGAGTCTGTTGGTGCATCTAGTGTCTGTTAACTTCGTCTTAATCGAGTCTTATGTCTAGATAGGATAATCGAGCACACAACAGGGTCGAAATTAGGGTTTTACATGTTAATGTAAGTGATTCCGCTTGAAAGTGTAAAGGTGCAGTTCAAGCGAAATCATAACATGTGATTTCGCTTGAAACAACCTGTTACATGTTCAAGCGAAATCAGCTCAACTATATATAGGTGTGTGCTGCGTCATTTCAAACGGAATCTGGTCATTGTCTCTGAGCCGAGGTGCTGTCCGTGTGTTATTTGAACGTGTAAAAAGCTCAGGATTGATCAATAAAGAGATAATTAGAAAGGAACAAGCTGTGTTGACATCTTTTACACTGATTCCGCCTTTGTATTTGATGATGAACTACTCATACTGACTGTTTAGGGTCACGGAACGATCCAACAATTATTAATAGAATGCATGCTTCTTGTACACCAGTTTGTTCATATTTGGTGATATAAGACCAACGTGCATGATAGATATATTGAACGACCTATATGCATACTACTTTTAAGTTACCAACATCAAACAGCAATCTTCAATTACATATACTCTTCAAACAGCGACTTATCTTTAGATTTACTCATGAAACAGCGACCTTAATAATATTCTGGTTCAATCAGCGATCTTATATTACAATTTCAACTGAAACAGCGACCTATCATTACAATTTCAATTGAAACAGCGACCTTATATTACATTTCCGGATGAAACAGCGACCTATCTTTACATAAATGAATGAAACAGCGACCTTAACATTACATTTCCAACTGAAACAACGATCTTCTTAAACATTGTCAAGCCAAACAGCGACCTTAACATTATTGCAGCTTTCACAGAATTCTGTCAGAATGTTTGCAGAAGGTCGTTGTTTGATAGTGCGACTTACCTATATTTGAAAACAATTTTGGTGACTACCTACATGCACTCACCTATTTATGCAAAAAATTCCTCTATTTATTCATATACACAATGCTTCATATAGTTGTATTATATGAATTGACTTGCTTAAAATCAATTCAACCTGCTAAAAGTTCAAAGGCATTTATTTATTTTTTGTTTTTTTTTTACTTTAATAAACATTTGAAACTCGATGATCTTCAAAACTCATTTTGAAACCAAATGAAGATCATAGTCCTCAGATTTTAAGGTTTTTTTTTCTTCTGTAGACAATTGAGACTCCTCGATCTCAAATTGAAGATCAAACCAAATTGAGACTCTTCAAAACTCACTTTAAATTTAATTTACTTAGAAATCTTGCTAGAACAAGCACACATGATTAATACTACATTAAACCATACACTTTACGCATCATTTAGAAAACTGCTAAAAATACTAAAATACTAACAAGTATTTTCTGGTATCTTTTTTCTTCAGTACATGGCTACTACAGCTGCTAATCAAGTGACCCTTTTAAGTCTATTTAGTTGGACTTTGACCACAAAAATTCTAAATTACACTTTTGGCCTGAAATACTTTAAGAAAATTTAGTTCAAATCTCATAATTTAAAAATAAAATATTATGTCAACACTTCACACTGTTGGGTTTTAATCGGGTCTTGTTCACGGGTCGCTGGTTCACGGATACGGGTTCATGGTTTTACTTGAATAAATTAGCATGCAAACTTGAGTTTCAAGAGTTCACGTGATCAAGTGCATGGCTTGAAAAGAATTTATGGTTTTATATTTTGGATTAGGTGGACTTGGTATTTGGTGTGACCTATTTATTTTTTAACGGCAAGGTGTCACAATTTTTTGGGTGCGAGACACCCCACACCCCCCCGCATTGGGGAGGCCCGTCGCCTCTCCGGCCAAACGTGAGTGTCTTAACCGTGCCCCAGCTGGCATCAGAGAGTGACCGGCGTCCAAAGGAAAAACCCCACAGGTGTCTCGCCCATCGTAGGGCTTGACGGATTGAGAGCCGCCACAGAGGGGAATAAACCGCCTCAAGTGGGCATCGAACCCGGGCATCATGGGTAAAACCCTGGTGCATCAACCAGTTGGACTGGTGGCGTACATTGGTGTAGAGTGGGCCTCCAAGTTTACGGGTTATTTAGGTAGACTAACTATTTTTTTATTGTTTTTAATTCCCACGGGGTGCTACTTTCTACACCCCCTATTTACTTTTTTCACCCCCCTCCTCTCACATACTTACAGGTGGGGCCTGCGTGGGACCGACAGTTTTCCTCTTACAAGGGGGGGTATAATCAGGAAAGAGGGGGGTGCGTATAGAATGAGCCTTTTCTTTTCCTCTTTCATATTATATCATATTTTCATACATACTCACGTACATAGTGTTGTGTGTGTGTGAGGTTAGGGGACTGAACCAACACACACACGAGGAATTTATTTATATTTATATTATATGGTACAAAGTATTCCCTAAATATATTACACTGAGAGTTCGGGATGTTACAATCTTTCCATGGGCATTACTTAAAAGTGCTTATAATACATGAAATAAACTATCCCAGATATATTACATTGAAAATCCGGATGTTACAACTTTTTCACGGGCAGTTTGGGTTTCGACCAGGTCCACCATAGAAAAAGTGAGTGCCCCAGAAGTTATCAGTAGTGATGCGTGTCAAAATATCATAGCAGTTTTGCTTAATACCGGATATGGGATGTACTTCTGGAGTACTTAAAGTGTTTGATTGACCTACTGTTTCAACTTTTCTTACATAACTAGCTTTACGATACCACAGTTTAGGGAACTGACCACTACCCATTTGCGTAGTTGTATGACGCCCTTGTGAGCGTGTATTTACAATCTCTCCACCCCATTGTATTCTTGTTGCACTCTTCTTTAAGTGTGTAAACAACGAGGATGGCCAATATCCTATCTCCTCTCCATTAAGTTGCATCCACCAGTCCCCACTCCCTTGGTCCTATCAAAATGGTACAAAAAAATAATATTTGTTGCCCTCCTCTATAGTTGCACATGTGAAACGTTAAACCTTTTCCGTAAGAATTTATGGCTCGCCTTGATGATATAACTTATTATTTGAGATTACTACTAATCAGGAATTTGAAGAAATACCTTCCATATAAGTATGGCGAGTTCACGCTGAGCACCATCCGTTTGTGAAGTAGGAGAAATGCTACCTCCAATTGTATACTTATTGCTGACTTGAATAAACCCTTGGCACTCAAGATTGTAGCATCCTGTTTTGTCATATGCATCACCCTGTCCAATATATAATAACATTCTAATATTATCCAATATAATAAAATCATAAAACAGTTTTGATTTTGAATATAACGGTTGATTATATAACATTCTAATATTATCCAAATCTGAGCTCTTGCTCTTATAGTTGGAATAAAGAGAAATGTTTTATACAAATTTACATTAACTTACAGTCCAGTAGATGAAGAGCCTGGTGTTAGTATCTTTATACTTCCATGGATACACCTGTTTCAAAGACGTTGCAGGAACTTTTAAGTTAAAATATTTCATTTGTTTCAGTTCCATGTGGCAAAACTGGTGGCTTGTGTTACTTAATAGCTAGGCTAAACGGGTTCTAGTATATGTAGACCGGTCTAAAAAAGTATCTGGTAAAACGAGTTCATTATGAAATGGGATCAATTTAAAATGAGACATCTTAAGAAAAGTATCAAATGGGTTCACGCACTAAGTTTTTAGATTGGCTAGTGGCGGCGGAGATGGAGACAACTACGTGACTATGGAAGTTGCGTTGATGTCACGAGGCAGTGTTAAATAATGGTTGGTGTTAAAATAAGACATTGTACATGTTCTCAATTCTATTATGTTTACATATTATTTAATAATGGTCTTTATATGTTTTACATGTTCTGGGTGCTTATTGGACAAGAGGAGTGATGGGCTTGGACTGGCTTGGACTGAGCTTGTGATTTGAAGATATAGAAAGTGTTACAAGTGGATGGAAAGATATCCGGGTTATTCGGATATAGTTACAAAGATCTGTGTCGCCATATAAAGAAGCTTCTGGATACATGTGCACCTAACTTGCCATCTTGTTATTATTGCTTTCTCTCTCTCTCTCTCTTAGGCGATTAGGGTTTCTAGTGAATCTCTTTGATTCACAGTTTGTGTTACTTGTTATTTGTCTATGCAGATTATCCATGCAGATTATCTCATTGATAATCTGCTTGTGAGAGGAGTGTTGTGAGTGTTTCTTTCAAGTTCGTTGTAATATCTATTGATTCTTTTTAGGGTTAATATATTTGTTTGGGTACATCGATTCTTGATACCATTTTGACATGGTATCAGAGCTACGATAGCTCTTCGGGTTTAGTCGGTATCGTTTAGGTCACCAATCATTGTTCCATTGCAAGTTGTGACGGATCTGTTTAGATCTGTCTGTTTAGGGTTTTTTTCTCCATTGAATCTGGGTAGTATCATTGCTACTGATTCCAGATTTTGAATATCTTGTTGTCTTGAAGTGTGTGCCGGTCAAGATTCAGAAACCCTAGATCTAGGGTTTGGGCTGTTGATCTGAGTCCTGGTGAACTTTTGCTTTGCTGACTACAGATCTGGAAGAAGGAGTTGTCTATCTTGACAACTGTTATCTATGTGCTCTTGGAAGGAGTTCTTGGAAGATTATTGCTCTGGTTAGGGTTCAATCCTCGAAGATTGTAAAATCCTAACTAGATTTGGCGAAACCCTAACTTGTGTTTGCTACTTTGGTGAGATCTTTCCTTAACTTTGTTTTTCTGCATTTAGGCATTTGTTGCCGGAATAGTTGGGCCGGTTATTGATCTGGGACACAGAGAGGGTTCACTTTGTTGCATATATTTAATTGTCTATTTTGTGGTTGTTCTTCTATGTTTTTTATTGGTGGATTAGTTTACTGCTTCTATGCAAAGGTCTGGGTAGGCACCTTTGAGTGACGAACCTACTATTTGGTCCCTGACACAGTTTCGCATTGCAGGGTGTTAATTTGTCTTTGATTTGTTGTGTTGTTGTTTACAACTGTTGTATTGTTGTTTACATGTGTATTGGTTTGTGATTGCTTTCCATTCTTGTTGTTTGTTCAGTGTGTGTTATTATGGCTGATTTAATAAATCTATTTGGTGAAACTATGATTAGTAAATTGGAACCTGATAACCCACTCTATTTGCATGCTAGTGACTCTACTACTTTAACTGTGATTCGCATAAAACTTAAAGGTGCATAAAATTACACCGTTTGGGCTAATGCCATGAGTCTTGCATTGAGAGTAAAAAATAAAATAGGGTTTATTGATGGAAGTTTTGTAAAACCTGAGGATAATGTTGTTCTTGAAACTCAATGGGAGAGGCGTAATTCGATGGTCCTTACTTAGATTTTGAATTCAGTGTCAGAGGAACTCTACTTAGATCATGTGTATTCTAAGTCTATTGCGGAGGTTTGGAATGAACTTAGAGATACATATGATAAGGTAGATGGATCAATAGTGTTTGATCTATACCAAAAGATTAATTCATTTAGTCAAACTAGTTTGTTTGTTGTTGAATACTATCATAAGTTGAATATAATGTGGAAAAAGATGGATCAAATTTTGCAAATTCCTACATGCACCTGTAATGATTCAACTCAGTTTAATAACTTTAATCATTTGATTAAATTGATGCAATTTTTGATGGGTCTAGATAATGTGTATAATGCTGTTAGAACTAGTTTGCTTATTAGAGAGCCTCTTCCTGGTGTGAAAGAAGCTTTCTCTATTGTGTCTAGGGAATAATCACATAGAAATTCTAATGTGTCTGTGTCTAATGATCGATCTGTTGGTTTGTTTGCTAAGACTAATTCAGGTTGATAATAAGAAAAAATTAGTAAAAGGCCAAAACTAAAATTTGAAATGTTCTAATTGCAATAAAACTGGGCACACTATTGATAAGTGTTTTGAACTGATTGGATATCCTTCTTGGATGAAACCACCAAGAGGGAATCATTTGGTTATGATGTGGGGAAAGGTTCAGGTTGGATTATAGACTCCGGGGCTAATACTCATATAGTAAAATCTGAAACAAACCTAACTAATTATGTTGATGTTTCTAGTTTAAAAATACAAGTAAAGCATCCTAATGGCACTAGTGCTATTGTTACTAAAATAGGAACATTTAAACTGGCTGATGGTGTAGTTTTACATGATGTATTTGTTGTCCCTAAGTATTGTGTTAACCTAATTTCTGTACATAAGTTAGCCAGAGATAATAAATTGTTTGTTGGGTTTGATGAACATAAATGTTATATACAGGACTTATTAACAAGGAAAATCCTGGTGATTGGTAGTTAGCTAGAAGGTTTATACATGTGTGGTAATACTGTTGTGTCTAATATGGTTTGTAGTAATACATCAGTTTATAGATTATGGCATGCTAGACTAGGGCATCCTGCTGATCAAGCCATTAAAATGTTTAAAGATACTTTGAACATTTCTTCTGAGATTGATCATGGTCCTTGTGATGTATGTCATAGGGATAAGCACCATAGAGAGTCCTTTCCTCTGAGTGAACACAAAAGCTCTCAGTTGGGAGAGCTTGTTCATTTGGATGTGTGGGGCCCTTATTTTGTTGCTAGTAGGGAAGGTCACAAGTATTTTTTTTACCATAGTTGATGACTATTCCAAGGCTGTTTGGGTAGGTTTAATGAAACATAAAACAGAGGTTTTTGAAAATATTAACAGTTTTGTTAACATAGTTAAAACTCAATTTAAGCAATCTATTAAATGCTTTAGGAGTGATAATGGCTCCGAGTTTGTTAATGATAAAATGAGTCATTTATGTAAACAATATGGAATACTTCATCAGACTTTGTGTGCTTATAACCCTCAACAAAATGGAATTGTTGAGAGGAAACATGGGCACTTATTGAATGTTACTAGAGCATTGTTGTTCCATAGTAATTTATCTGTTAGATTTTGGGATGAATGTGTATTAACTGCTGTATATCTTATAAATAGGACTTCTACTGCTGTGCTTGCTGGTAAAACTCCTTATGAGTTAGTTTATAAGTTTAAACCCTTCTTAGATCATTTGAAAGTGTTTGGGTGCCTGTGTTTTTGTATTGTTTTAAATGAAAATGATAAACTAAATAGTAGGGCAGAAAAGTGTGTCTTTATTGGGTATTCTTATGAAAAAAAGGGTTAAAAGTTGTTTAGTCTTGATTCAAAAAGTATAATTTTTTCTAGGGATGTAAAATTTTATGAAACAATTTTTCTTTCAAGGAAAAATCCGTTTTTTATAATTTTGATTCCAATCTAATAAAAGACATTAATTCTCTTTTTTTTTATTTGTTTGATAACTCAGAACTTAAACACTTTCCAAATGTGGATTATCCTAATGATGAAAGAAGGGAACAAGGTGAGTCTGATGTGAATACACAGGAAGGTCAACAGTCAGTGACTCATGATACTTCTACTGTGGAGGCTGATGTTCAACAAATCAGTGAAGTTCAAGAGTCGTCTGACAAGGCAGACCTTGTGACAATCACGGATGAAGATCAAATACCTTCTGAGGGTGACACAGAAAGTTCTAAGGCTTCAGTTTTGCCTTGTAGGTTAACCAGAATATTTGTTTTGCCTAGAAAACTAAATGATTTTGTTATAGAGGGGAAAGTAAAATATGGAGTTGAAAAGGTTATTAACTTTTCTAAACTAACTCTAGAAAATAAATGTTTTGCCTCTACCCTTTCTAAAACTATTGAACCCAAAACTTATAAAGAGGCTGTAAAAGATCCCAACTGGGTTTCTGCAATGAATGATGAGATTCAAGCATTGACACAAATCATAGATGGGATATTGTTGATAAGCCTGAAAATAGAAGTATTGTGGGTTGTAAATGGATTTATAAGATAAAGTATAAATCTAGTGGTGAAATAGAAAGATATAAAGCAAGATTTGTGGCTAAGGGGTTTAGTCAAAAAGAAGGTATTGACTATGAGGAGACTTTTTCTCCAATTGTTAAGTTAGTTAGTGTTAGATGTATAGTTGCATTAGCTGTTCAAAATAATTGGCATTTATATCAATTAGATATGAACAATGCATTCTTGTATTGTGACTTAAATGAGGAGGTTTACATGTTTTTGCCTGAAGGCTATAAGTCTAATAATTCTAACAGTTTTACCAAAGTTTGTAAACTAAATAAGTCACTATATGGGCTTAAACAAGCCCCTAGAATGTGGAATGAAAAATTGGTTAATGTTTTACTTGGTATTGGCTTTATACAATGCAAATGTGATACCTCTTTATTTATTAAGAATAAAAATGATGTCTTTGTTGTTTTACTTGTATATGTAGATGACATTGTTGTTAAAGGTAATTCTTTGACTAAAATTGAAAATATAAAGCAAAATTTAAAAACAAAGTTTTTGATCAAAGATCTTGGTTTGTTGCAATATTTCTTAGGAATAGAAGTTTTGTCTTGTGATACTGGTATTGGTCTGTCTCAAAGAACGTATTGCACTGATTTGTTAGCAGAATATGGCATGCTAGGTTGTAAACCTGTTAATGTTGATCAAAGTCATGTTGCTAACACTTTGCTTAACAGTAATTCTGGTCTTTAAAAAATATTACTGGTTATCAGCAGTTAGTAGGAAAGTTAATTTATCTGTCACACACACGACCTGACATCTCATATGTTGTACATGTTCTTAGTCGGTTTATGCATAGTCCTACTAATGGTCATTTGAAATTGGCTTTTCATTTATTAAGATATCTTAAGTCAACTCCAAGGAAAGGTCTATTGTTCAGTAAAAGTGATTCTTTTGATTTATCTGGTTTTGCTAATTCTGAATGGGCTAAGTGGCTAGTGACTAGAATATCAGTTACAGGTTTTTGGTGTTTTCTTGGGTGATTATTTGGTATCTTGGAAGACCAAGAAACAGTCTACTCTTTCTAGGTCTTTAGCTGAAGCTGAATATAGGTCTATGTGTGCAGCCGCATGTGAGATAACTTAGTTGAAAAATTTGTTGAGTGAGTTGCAGATTAAAATTGACATTCCTATAAATCTGTATTGTGATAATAATGCTGCTATGTCTATAGCAGCAAACCCAGTATTTAATGATAGGACCAAACATTTCAAATTGGATTTGTTTTTCTTAAGAGACTTGATTGCAAAAGGTATTTTAAAGTGTGTTGGTATAGATTCTGCAAATCAGGCTGCAGACATTTTTACTAAAGGTGTTTGTAATAAGTTGAAACTATTAGATATGTTTAACTAATAGAATTGTTGGAGGGGGAGGGGGTGTTAAAATAAGACATTTTATATGTTCTCAATTCTATTATGTTTACATATTATTTAATAATGGTCTTTTTATGTTTTACATGTTCTAGGTGCTTACATGAGGAGTGTTGGGCTTACATTGGTGGGCTTGTACGTGGGCTTGTGAAGTGATGGACTTAGACTAAGGATGTGATATGAAGACATAGAAGTTGTTACAAGTGGATGGAAAGATATCCGGGTTATTCGATATAGTTACAAAGATCTGGGTCGCTATATAAAGAAGCTTCTAGATACATGTGCACCTAACTTGCCATTTTGTTACACTCATTGCATTAATGCTTTCTCTCTCTCTCTCTCTCTCTTAGACGATTAGGGTTTCTAGTGAATCTATTTGATTCACAGTTTGTGTTACTTGTTATTTGTTATTTGACTATGCAGATTATCTCATTGAAAATCTGCTTGTGAGAGGAGTGTTGTGAGTGTTTCTTTCAAGTTCGTTGTAATATATGTTGATTCTTTTTAGGGTTAATAATATTGGTTTGGGTACATCTGTTCTTGATATCATTTTGACAGTTGCCGGTGGTGCTAACTCATTTGGACAAATTTTTAAGTTTGCAAGTTTATGTTTCCGCCCGTAGTTTTAATCACTTATAAGTTATTACTATTATTTTAACGGTCTTTATTATGTTTGAAATATGTATATATATATATATATAGGGGTTGGTTAACGTACAATACTCATTAACGTACGACGCGTACGAGATGAAATTACGCACGTTATAAAACAGAAAACCCTAATCACGCATGTTGAAAAAACATAATCACGCATGTTGAAACTATAATCACACATGAACATAATCACGCATGTTATAAAACTAATCACGCATGTTATTATTTCGTCTCATGCGTATTGTACGTTAAGAGATATTGTATTTTACACTTTCACTGTATATATATATATATATATATATATGTATATATATATATGTATATATAGTGGGTGCTTGTGTGTGTGTAAAAAGGACACTTTTCATGAGAAGTGTGAGAAGGCATAAGAATTGACATGTAAGCATCATATTTTGGACTTGGACATAATGTTTTGGGTTGTTTTGGCAAGAAAAACATCAAACATAACAATTTAAGACACAATGCAATGAATTATAGGCTTAAAACTTAAAACACTATGCCAAGAACATTAAGTAGTGTGTTTTAAGTGTTAAATAGTGTGTTTTTGTTGTGTTTTAAATTTCATGCCCATAATACATTGCATTGTGTTTTAAATTGTTATGTTTGGTGTTTTTCTTGCCAAAACAACCCAAAACATGATGCCTAAGTCCAAAACATGATCCTTACATTTCAATTTCTATGCCTTCTCACACTTCTCACGAAAAGGTCTTTTTTACAGGAACCTCACCATATATATATATATATATACAGTGTAGGGTTCAAATGAGAAGAAATTTTTTGTAAGAATAAAAAAGAACAATCTTCAACCAATAAGAATGATTCTTTTTACTTCATTTAATTTTTGTCTTTAATATAGGTGTAAGGGTATATTGGTAAAATTAGATAGATCATTAATTGTTAGTCTTCCTTTTTAATAGCTAACTAAATTAAAATTGTAACTTATTTTCAAAAAAATCTATTTTTTCAAAGAAGAAAAAAATTATTTTAAAGTGTAGGATAAAGTATGAGGTGTGTAGGATGAATTACGAGTTGTGTAGGATTAATTTCAGTATGTGTAGGATAAATTTCAAAAACGTGTAGGATAAATTTTGATGTGTCTAGGCAAAAATTTTAGTGTGTAGAATGATAGTCTTTATGACTAATTAATTAGTCAAAAATAATAATAAATTAGATGAGAGAAAAACTATTTAATGTTTTACAATTGTACCATTTGTTCTTTTTCTTCTCAATTTAATTTTCTTCTCAAATGAACCTCCCCCTATATATATATATATATATATAGGGAGAAGATCATGCGAGAACCACCTCTTATTGCGAGAACCGCGAGAACCAATGTGAACACAACCAAAAATGCCTAAAAATAGCTAAAAAGCACACAAAAAAATTTTTTAAATATTTTTTATATAAAAATCGCTACTTTTCGAAGCCAAAAAAAATAAAAAAAATAAAAAAAAAAAATTTTAAAATTTTTTGGCCACTAAAAGTAGCGATTTGAGCATAAAAAATATTAAAAAAAAATTTAGATTTTTTTTTTATTTTTTTAGATTTATTTAGGTTTTTTGGGGGTTTAGTTTTTAGCATTTTAGCTTGAGGGGGGGGGGGTTAGGTTTTTGGGGGGTGGGGGAGGGGGGTTTAGGTTTTGGGGGGGGGGGGGGGGGGTTAGGTTTTTTTTAGGTTTTTTGAGGGTTTTAGTTTTTAGCATTTAGCTTGGGGGGGGGGGGTTAGTTTTTTTTTTTTTTTTGGGGGGGGGGGGGGGTTAGGTTTTTTTAGCTATTTTAGGTTGTGTTCACATTGGTTCTCGCGGTTATCGCAATAAATGGAGTTCTCGCATGAGCCCCTCCCTATATATATATATATATATATATATATATATATATATATATATAGTATCGTGTAAGAAACACTAGGCTAATTGAGAAACTTGAGAAAAATTTTGGACCACACATTTTCTCTAAACTTCTCGTACTATACACATATATATAGTTTAAAATCGACTATATACATATGTGTATAATTCAAAATTTGACAATATACAAATCTGTATATAGTCGATTTTAAACTATCCATATGTGTATATTACGAAAAGCATAGGAAACGTATGGTCCAGAATGCTTCTCAAGTTTTTCAAATAAGGTGGACTTCTCTTAGGATCCCTACCATATATATATATATATATATATATGGTCTGATTTAGAGAAAACACCTAAAAGTGTGAGAACGGTGAGAACGATTTTGGTGTTGACATGTGGCGTTGGTGCTAACTTACACTAAGGTAATATTGTCAAAAAGCTCATGCACATGCCACTCACATGTCAAAGACCATGCACATGCCACTCACATGCATATTCCACCATCTTTTTTAAACTCTCGTAACTTTTCTATATGTGATTATTTTTAAAAAAAATACACCATAAAATCGAGTGTTTTATTATCTTTCTAACGAGTATACTATTGTTATATTTTTTTAATTAAAAAAAATAACATAAACTAGGTGTTCAAATAAAAACGCCATAAAAACACCTAGTTCAAAAAAAGCAATGAGAAATACCCGGTTGAAAACGCCATAAAAACACCCATTTCAGAAAAACGCTATGAAAATACCCTGTTAAAAACGCCATAAAACACTCAGTTTAGAAAAACACCATGAAAAACTCAGTTGAAAACGCCATAAAAACACTTAGTTCAGAAGACGCCATAAAAAACTGGTTGAAAACGCCATAAAAACACTCACTTCAGAAAAACGCCATAAAAACCCAGTTGAAAACGCCGTAAAAAACAAAGTTTAAAACCCTATAAAAACTCACTTCATTTTTTTCGAAATATATATCAATAGTATACTCGTTGGAAATATAAAAAACACTGAATTTTATGGTGTGATTTTTTTGAAAAAAAATAATCGCGTATAAAAACGTTATTGGCGTTTAAATATAATCGGAGGAAATGACATGTGATTAGCATGTGCACCCTTGTTTGGATCTTCCTATTTTACCCCTCGTGGTAGTTCCAAGGACCCTAGTATTTACAAAAATGTCACCGCATCAATCTCAGCCACAAACCACTAAGATCTTGTGGCTAAGAATCGTTCTCACCGTTCTCACAATTTGAGGCGTTTTCTCCTAATCCTATATATATATATTGTAAGTATCTGTAGAGAAAACACCTACAAATGAGAAAACCTAGGAAACTCTAACCTCCCGATTTATTTTTATTTTTTTGAAAAATTTTTGCACACGTAATATACATGTTTTTAAGGGTTTTGAGCAAAAAAATCAAAAAAACGCTGAGTGGATATTTTTTAAAAAAATAAACAAGTTTCCTAGGTTTTCTCGCCACAAGTGGAGAAAACACCTACATATAAATGTCACATATGTTACACCAAAACATGTTTATTTTTTTCATATGACATATGTTACCCAGGAAATTTGTTTATTTTTTTTTAAATATCCACTCGACTCTTTTTTGATTTTTTTTGCCCAAAACCCTTAAAAACATATATATTACATGTGTTAATTTTTTCAAAAAAAAAATCGGGAGCTTTGAGTTTCCTAGGTTTTCTCACCACAAGTGGGTTTTCTATGTTAACACAGTTCAATATCAAGAGGGTTGTTCACAAATGAACCTAACCCATATATAGGGTGGGGTTCTACAGTGAACATACTAGTATTTGTGAACTGAGTGAACAAATCCTGCCCATTGATTTACATCATCAAATTGTAAAATACACTAGTCTATTTTCATTATCAAATCCGGATCAAATCCTGGTCATTGATTTACACTTGTGTATTGATAATCAAGGGCTAGAATTAGTTCACTATCAAGAGGGTTGTTCACAAATAAACCTAACCCATATATATATATATATATATATATAGGAGAAGGATCCGTTAGGAACCACCCTTTATTGCGAGAACCGCGAGAACCAGTGTAAACACAAACAGTAATACCTAAAAAATCTAAAAAACACCCAAAAATTTTTTATTTTTTATTTTTTTACTAATTTTTTTGGAAAAAACGCTATATTTCGTTGATAATAAAAAAAATTTCAAAAAATCCATGCACATGTGCATATGTATCATTTCTTTGACAATTCCGTAATTTATTACAAATATTATACAACTGCACTTTCATTTACACTACCACATGTAATACACTACTTTTTACGTTAATAATATTAGAAATGCACATCTGCATCTATATGTATCAACATGAAATAAAGTGTTTTGGTATACTACTTTGAATACACTTTCTCTTTCATCTATCATTCCATCCATAATACACAAACATGCACATGTGCATTTTTGTCATTTCTTTGACAAATTCCGTAATTTATTACAAATATTAGACAATTGCACTTTCATTTACACTACCATATGTAATACACTACTTTTTACATTACCAATATTAGAAATGCACATGTGCATCTATATGTATCAACATGAAATAAGGTGTTTTGGTACACTACTTTGAATACACTTTCCCTTTCATCTATCATAACATCCATAATACACTACCATTACCTCCTACCATCCATAATACAATACCATTACCAATATTTTCACTTTATTACATGTATATCAACACCATTTATACCATCCAATCAACATATTACATCATAAATTGACAACTATAACCAAACCATCAACCACTAGATATAACTAACCAAAAAACATGTATATGGGCCTACTTCTCTATTCAAAATCACAAACTTTTTGTAACAAAACACGTTATATCATGTTTATACATAATATGGTTATACATAATGATGCACATGTACATTTTGAATATTGGTAATGTAAAAATTAGTGTATTACGGATGGTATTGTAAATTAAAGTGCAATTGTCTATTACTGATAACGTATTACGAAATTTGTCGAAGTAATGATACATATGCACATGTGCATGGAGAAGTAATGATACATATGCACATGGGCATGGATAATTGTTACTCGAAAAAAAAAATTTTTTTTTTTTTGATAACAAAATATAGCGATTTTTTTTAAATATTAAAAAAAATTGAGTGCTTTTTTGATTTTTTTTTTTAGATTTTATTTTGTGTTCACATTGGTTCTCGCGGCTCTCGCAATAAGGGTGGTTCTCAAATGAACCTTACCCTATATATAAATATATATGAAAAGTTTATTATGTGTTTTGTTTGTTTGATATTAGAATTTAAATGAAGTAGAACTCACCTGCCAACCAGCTTCAATGGTATTAAGACCCGTATCATAAGTACCTCATTCTACCCAAGTTTGAGTCAAACTAAATTCATTACTACTTTCCTGGACTTGTGGATTCCAAAGATTCAGTGCTGATTTTGATCCATAAAACTCCCCATCACTTGTAGATGCAACTGCATACTAAAAAAAAAAAACCCTTCATTATTATAACGTGATTAAGAGCAGGAAACAAGTTGTAGGGTACAAAGTGCTAAAAGAGGCTTGCCTCATGTCCATCGGTCACACCAAGTTCAACATCAACGAAACTTGAATTACCCTTAAAACTCTTCTTATTTCCATAACTTTCGACAGAACTGGCTCTTAGTATGTCCTCTTTCTTTGTTCTTCTTATGGGGATAGTCCCTTTCGGACATTTTCCATTTGAATGCCACAATTGAGTAATTGATGATGACGATGAACGTCCATCTGTTGTAGCATTCATCTCGGATGACACTTTGTTGTCATCTACGGGGTTTGGATGATAAATTGGCCTCATCTATAATTATTCATAATTATAATTCTTCAAATTAACATACATATAAATGCATATGTAAAACCAAAAGCATACCTTGATAGTATGGTTTTTAAGTAAGGGATGATCAAAAGCCGGTTGATCAGAGATACGAACACAATCTATTATATCACCATCGGGGCTCTATTGACAATGCAATATACACAAATCAATTATCTAACAAATGACAAGGAGAATGATAATATTAAGAAATCTAAGAATGATAACATACTTTAATAGATTTGACCGCAGGTTTATTTAAACTATTTAGAAGCTTCTCAACCTTAGCATCCTCATGCGAACTTGGAAACCTATTGTTGTCAGTGTAACATAAACGCGCAGCCGTGAATACATACAACACTAGAACAAAACCAAAAGAAAGTTTTACTTCCGCCATTTAGAAAGATGTGAGAAATGGAATTAAAGTGTAGTTCATTCTAAGTTTACCATGTTTATATACGCTCTCGTTATTGGGGTTTTAATTTTTTATTATTATTATTATTGTTATTATTATTATGAGAAAAGTACTTAAATTTGAGAAAACTAAAAAACTATCAAAAAAACTAAACAACACACCAATTATTTTTTAAATATTTTTGTCGGTAAGTCTAGCATTTCTAAGATAAAAAATTTAAGAAAAAAAAAAGAATAAATTAGTATTACACATGTGTAACATAAGTTATGTTACACATGTAATTTTGCCTTAAGGTTTCGGTTTTCGGTTTAGTTTACCTTTTAAGGTTTTCGTTCTTTTTTATAGGGGGGGGGGGGGGGGGGTTACGGTTAGGTTTTTTAGGGGTAGAGGTGTGTTTAGGGGGTTTAGGTTTTTCGTAGTGTTACACCTGTGTAATACTAATTTTCTTTTTATTTTTTTTATTTTTAAAATGTAGATTTACAGCCAAAAATGTTAAAAAAAAATTGGTGCTTTTAAGCTTTTTTTTTTTTTTTTTTTTTTGGTAGTTTCTTAGTTTTCTCATGATCCATCACTATATATATATATATATTTATATATATATATGTAAAGAGAGAGAGAGAGAGACTCGTTAACGTACAAGAATATAGATTGTGCGAAGTGTACATGAGCATCTCTATCTCACATCTGAGCAACTTGCATAATTACGCATGTTATAAACTCAAATCCTAATTACCCATGAACAAAAATAACATAATCACGCAGAACAAAAATCAAATAATGAGGCATGTTATTCTAATCACGCATGAAGAGACCTAATCACGCATGTTATTTTGTACTCGCGTACGCTTCGCGCGTTAAGCCACTCTTGTATTTGACACTTTCATTCTCTTTTACATCAATCAACTCGTATTGACATTCTGATCAAAAGACTTAAAACATCAGTTTGTAATTAGGAAAAAGACTTAACTCTGTTAAGTTTTTTTAACGAAGGTGGAGTGAGAGAAAAATACTCAGAAGGTGGTACTACCTGTGGCTAACCACCTCTATGTGAAATTATTAAAATCTAATTTCCCGATTTTATTACACTAAAAAAACATACAATGAAAAAAAGGAAAGACAAATAAAGAGCCAAGCTAATTAGATTATCAAGTTTTTTTAGCTAACATTTTTTATACCTAATTACCACCTAACCTTGAACTCGTAAGCATTTAAATTCATGTAACTTTTGTAGGGGCAAACACCATACCGCTCTACTACCAGGTCATGTTTATATTATTTAGATAAATAGGCTTAATTACAAACCTAATAGAAAAAAAGAGCCCACTAACTTTATTATCCTAATAGGAGTTGAACCAAGATTTCTTAGGGCCTGTTTGGTTGACAGGAATCCATAGGATTTCAAGGGAATTGGAAGAGTTAATTACATAGTTAGTCCCTGTGGTTTGCCCAAAGTAACATTCTAGGGTATTAACTTTTCGTTTTGTAACGTTTGGAGGTATTAACGTTATTTGTAGGTTTAAAATCACATTCTATTAGTAACTAAGTATGTTATTTTGTGCAAACCACAGGGACTAACTATGTTAATACTCTAGAAGTTAATACCTACAAACGTTACAAAATGAAAAGTTAATACCCTATAAGGTGATTTTAAACTATTAGTACTTAAGTATGTTATTTTGTGCAAACCACATGGACTAACTTTGTAATTAACTAGAATTGGAATTTAATTTCAATTTCTTTGTGTGTTTGGTTAGACAAATTAGTTGAAGGGAATTGGATTTCAATTCCAACAAAATCCCTTATTTAATGGAATTTAGATTCCTTCTAAATTTCAAATGAAAGTTTAAAAAACCACGGGAATGTTTCCAAAGTTACGGAAATAACCCCTTGCCTCTTTCATTTTTGTCTAAAAACCAAAAAATAATAAAAAAATCAAAAAAATTCTAAGAAATCCAAAAAAAATCAAAAAATAATAAAAAATCCAAGAAATTCTAAAAAATAAAAAAAATAATAAAAAATCCAAAAAACTCTAAAAAATCTAAAAAATAATAAAAAATCTAAAAAAATCTAAAAAATCCAAAAAATTCTAAAAAATCAAAAATTCTAAAAAAACACTAAAAAATTCAAAAAACCAAAAAAAAATTGATAAATAAAAAAAAATCTAAAAATTCAAAAAAATTATAAAAATTCCAAAAAATCCAAAAAATTCTAAAAAATCCAAAAGAATTAAAAAATAATAAAAAATTCTAAAACATCAAAAAAAATAATAAAAAATCCAAAATATTCTAAAAAATCAAAAAAATAATAAAAAACCAAAAAAATAATAAAAAAATCCAGAAAATTCTAAAAAATAAAAAAATACTAAAAAATCAAAAAAATAATAAAAAATCCAAAATATTCTGAAAAATTAAAAAAATAATAAAAAATCCAAAAAATTCAAAAAAATAAAAAATTCTAAAAAATCAAAAAAATAATAAAAAATCCAAAATATTCTAAAAAATAATAAAAAATAAAAAAATTCTAAAAAACCAAAAACTTCTAAAAATTCCAAAAAATTATAAAAAAATAAAAAAAATCAAAAAAAATCAAGGAAATAAAAAAATCCAAAAAATTCTAAAAAACCAAAAACAAATTTAAAAAATAAAAAAAAATCTAAAAAATAAAAAAAATAATAAAAAATCCAAAAAATTCTAAAAATTCAAAAAATCAAAAAAATTCAAAAAAATCATTTTTTGAATTTTTTCGATTTTTTATAATTTTTTGGATTTTTATTATTAATTATTATTTTTGATAATTTTTTTTTAGAATTTTTTTTTGATTTTTTAGAATTCTTTGAACTTTTTATTATTTTTTAGAATTTTTTTTATTTTTAGAATTTTTTGGATTTTTTATTATTTTTTAGATTTTTTTAAATTTTTATGATTTTTTATTATTTTTTATTTTTGGTTTTTTAGAATTTTTTGAACTTTTTATTATTTTTTTTGATTTTTTTGGATTTTTTTTTGACTTTTTTGAATTTTTAGGATTTTTTATTATTTTTTAGAAATTTTTTTGAATTTTTAGAATTTTTGAACTTTCTATTATTTTTTAGATTTTTTTTATTTTTTAATTTTTTTATACTTTTGAATTTTTTTGGATTTTTTTGAATTTTTATAATTTTTTATAATTTTTTGGATTTTTTAGAATTTTTATCTGAGATAGTTGTTTTTTAAACTTTTGCCAGTTGTTTATAACTAGGGGTAATTTTGTCTTTTTAGTTATTTTTAAATTCTAATTCCATTAATACATTCATCAACCAAACACATATATGGATTTCAAAGGAATCCATCAAATTTTAATTCAAATTCCAATTCCCATAGGGATTCCAACTACAATTCCTACACATTCCGCGAACCAAACGCCCCCTTAGTTTTTAAGCGAGTCAAGCTTGATCCAAGTTTGGCTCATTTGTTGGCTGACTCGTTTAAATGAACCCAACTTTTAACATTACACAGCCCAAGTAAAACACATTCAATCTTTTAAGCACAACTCTCCATTATTATTTGGTACAGTTTACATATATACCTTTTTCTTTTTATAAGTGTATACAATCTAGCCAATTCGATGTCTGAGTTAAAGATTAAAAGTTAAAACTGAGAGTTGCAGCTTGAGTCGGCTGGTTTTAACCTTCAAGTCGAACTCGAACTCGTGCTCATCTGACTTGACTTGTGAATAACCCTACCATTTAGTGGTTTTCTTATCCTTCTTTGTAAGTGTGACAAATACACACATTTTATTTTCACATATGACAAATACACACATATTTTATTTTCACATATAGTTATGTGAAGTATTTGAATTAATCCATTAGCTCACCCCACCCAATTTCTTCACCTTTTTTTCGATTGAAGATATGATTACGTGAGATCGTCAAAATAATCCGTTAATTCATCCCATTCATATCCCTCATTTATTTGCTATTTGCTATTCGTTGGAAGTAGAAAATATACAGATGTATTCATTTGAAGACGATAATAAATCTTCAAATTAATCCATTAACTCACCGCACCTCGGTCCTTGTTTTTTAACCATTTGTCAGAAATAAATCAAATACTAAGGCTAGAGGATGTGGTATACCGTCTCTAGTTAAATCAGCAAAATTAGCGCCCTATGGCGCCTCTTAGCCACCCCTTGGGCGCCAAGGGGGGCGCCACTGAGTCTCCGCCAAAACATTAACGAGCGCTATTAAGTATGCATATGGGACCCATTCCTTTTCCAACAATCAGATTTCCTTCTTTTTTGATTTCCCTTTTCTTTTTCTTTCTTTATATTGTTTAAAATTGGCTTTAAACCAATGCAAGGATGTTAAAGGAAGGGCTTTAAAGCCCCCCATATGAGGTGACGCCTAGGTGGCGCTGATGTGGCGTGATAAAGCCCCTAGCGACTTTATACCACACACTACAGCCTAAGGGTGAGAGGGGTGCTCCCCTCAACACCCCTCACCGGAGCCAATCAAATTCGTCCATGTCAACTCTCCAACTCCTCTCAAGCACTTAATCACAAGCGGTGGTTTCACCCAAACACTTTTTTTTAAAGAAAAAATGTATGATTGTTTGAAAGAGAGTAGGGCCCACCTTTACCCCCTCTCCCTCCTCTTCCCGCACGCGGTGACTACTCCCCGAAGATCACAGTTTACCGCTCACCGATTGGTGTCGGGGGCGGTGTTCCTGTGCGACAAACTCACTCACCGCACTCTTCCCCGTGACCACCCCATTTACCCTAATTTATGTTTATGCAGATGTAACAACTCTCATTAAAAGTCCTATTTATTTTATTATTTTATCCAATAGGAAACCCTAATTGAGACACCCAAGTAATTCTGCACAAACCCTAAAATTTTCAGAACAAACAGAATCAGGATCAGGGTCCCTAAAACTCAGGGGGGGTAAACCCTAGTTACGATTATCTTAAAATCTCGCTGTCAAAATTGAAATTTCAAAAACTATCAACTCAGCAAGCCTACACGCACACGGGGCTACTCTATGAAAAATAGGTGACCCTTACGGACCGTAAGGGATGAGGCTTACGGTCCGTAAGCATGTTAAATTTTGTGTATAAATAGCAGACTTTGGGACTGGAATTTGGGCGCTTGAACGACGTAAAAAGTCGAAATATACACTGAGTTACGTTCTGAATACTACAAAAACACACACGAATCACGAAGTGCTGCCGCAAAAACAGGGTAATAACTCGATCGCTGATACGATTCAATGTCCGATCGATTAAACTATCCAATGGATGTTTAAGTGTTGCCCACATTAGGGTTATGCTTTGTCATTCGTCGTTAATTCGATGGATGTTTAAGTATCGCACTTTGTCATTCGTTGTGAGGGTTGATCTCGTGAGTTATCGTAAATGCTGTATTGATTACTAACCCAGTTTTGTGTGCATTGTTATTTAAATTAGGTTAACAAGGCTAATCAGTAGACTAGACTCTGTCCGTGTTAAATCTGCAATGTGAGTCATTCTCTTTTTATCAAATTGCTTTGCAAAACCCTAAATGTTTATTTTCAAAGTTATAATTACAGTGATTAAGTTTATGTAATCACCAAATTACAGCCGGTATGTGGGGTATTGTGCACATTACTACTGTTTTTATCACTTTAGGTGGGCGAACCTAATTAGTGATATTCGTCACTATTGGGTGAACGGACTCAATAGTGATATGACCACAGTCACCGAAACGAGTCGATGACAAATACTGTGGGTAGTTGGTTGATATCTGAAACATTGTAATCTCTCTTAATACTGTAAATTATATCAATGAGTCGTTTTAATAAAAAGAATGATTCACTCAGTATTTCCCGCTGACAAAACCTTTTTCAAACATGTTTCAGGTGATCTGTTGTGATCCAGGAAAAGTGTCGAGTAGCACTACAAGCTTAAGGAAGTGGCTCAATATAAAATAAGGAAACCTGTTTTGTAAAATAAAAGATTTCACCGTGAAATCTCAAGATTGTAAATTACCGGGTTTTATCCCGAGTTGTGAAATAAAATAATCGGGAAAATTTTAGCTTAAAAAAAAGATCCTGATGATAATCTTCCGCTGTCAATTTAATTAAATAAATACCACGGGATTTTCTGTCCCACGGCTCCTGAAACGGGTCAAACCGGGTCGGAGGCCGTGACAGAAAAAGGTGGTATCAGAGCCACTGAGTTAAGCTAATTAAGTATTTAAAAATACTTAATTTTCCTGATTACTATTATGTGATTATGTGTTTTATTAACTGACTATTTGTTAGTTACAGTATGGGTAAACAAAAGCTTTCAAACATCTATCTTAAATTAGATAGGTCATCAAATGAGAAGGGAAGTTCATCCCCAACTCCTGAAGAAGGAATATTTGTTAGAAAAGCCCAATATGAGGAACCACTTTCTCCTGATAAAAGAAGTTTGATTATTAGGAAAAGTCAGGAGAAATTAAAGAAATCCCGAGAAAAGAAAGTTAAAAAGGAAACCCAGGAATTAATCAGTAAATCACCATGGGAAGACAAGTTAGACGAAAAATGGGCGGATCTTTATATGCTAGCCACTGTAGCAGTAAATGTTAATCTTTAGAATATCATGACTCCGTAATAGCAACCTTATCACTTACAAGTCAGAACTATTATCCAGTGAATAAATAAAATTACAATAAAATCTAGTATGTTTAATTATTAATTTTCCTTTGTATTAAACTAGTCACAGGATGTGTAATAATAATTGATGGTTATCTGTAAAACTTTGTTATAAAATTTTAATTTATTATTTTTACAGCATGAATGAGTTATCTGGAGCCCTAGAGAATCTCAACCTTTACCCTGTAAACATAGAAGTTTCTAAAGGGTTTACTGGGTACTTTCCTGATGTGGAACAACCTATAGAATTCAACGCTCCACCTCTGGAAAAGCCAAAACCTAAGAAAAGAAAAAGATTTGTATGGGGGAGGCGTGTACCTAAGAGAAAGCCAGCTAAGAGACTTCCTAAAATAAACAATCCCTTAGAAAAAGGAAAAAGAAGTGAAACCGGGGAAAGTTCTAGACAGTAGGAATTGGAGATTGAAGTTGGGGAAGATTCTAGGAAAATGGGAATACAGTTTGATGAATATTCTAAACAAATAGAAATGGAGGTTGGAAAAGGTTTTAGACAAACCCAGATGGAAATTGGAGAAAACTCTAAACAAAACCAGGAAATGACATTTCAGGAGGAAATAGATTTTATATTGACAAGCTGTGATACTATTAAGCCTGTCAATGAAATTTTTTTTACTAATCCTATTGAAACCCACATTCCAATAAATCTGGAACCGGCAATTCCAGAACCAATAATCCACTCCCAACCTTCAGGTATGGACGAGTGGTGGACTAATGATAGGCAATTCCAAAATCTTATCAATAGTCCCTATACGCTTTTCCCTCAATTCGATCCAGAACCTTTACCAAACCCACCGATGAGTAACGAGAATATGGCTGAACTCCGCCATTTCGGTGAAGAGCTGATGGATGCTGGGAATAGGATTCGAGAGATAGGAGGACAAATCTCATGGAAATATGATGAGAGGGAGCATCGTTATTAAAGATGCAAGTTGACAAGGGTAATGAATATGTGTTTATATAATAACAGTAATATTAATCAATATGTGTAAATAAACAATAAAACGGTTGTATATAGAAGCATAATATAATCTATAAAATAAATGAAAATTTACAAATTTTGGTTGTATATTTGTTTACGTGATTATGTATAATTAATTGTTATATTGGATTATTTCTTATTCTATACTAATTATTTGTCTATAAATTAATTATCAAATGGCAAACATTGGTAATGAACCAGTAAATGAAGTAAATCAATCTGAGCAAAATCAGGAAGAGCAATTGTTAAATAGGCAAGATATAGAGGATATCGTTGCACAAGGAATAGCCAATGCTATTCCAACAATCGTTGTTGCTGTTCAGAAACCTGTTAAACCTCAATCAATCATTCCTAGTAAACGTACACAAGGCGACAACTTTAGTAATAGTATAAACGGAGGTGGTAATCATATTAATAACAATAATGATCTGCAAGCCCCAATTTTCAAGAAAATGAAAGCTGCAACGCCTGGTTGCACTTACAAAGAATTCCTTGCCTGTAAACCAGTTGAGTTTGCAGGTAACGAAGGGGCTATTGCACCACTGCGTTGGTTAGAGAAAACTGAGGCAGTGATCACCATAAGTAAATGTGCTGAGGAAGATCAAGTTATGTATGCGTCAAATCTTTTTAAAGAAGGGGCGCTAGAATGGTGGAACACAGTGTTACAAGCTAAAAGAAGGATCGAGGCATATGCCATGAAATAGGAAGAATTTAAGAATCTTGTAGAAAGAAAATTATGTCCCGAGTATGAAAAAGATCAAATGGCAAATAAGTTCCTAAACCAGCAGATGGTGAATGTGGACTGTCGAGGATATACTTCGACATTCTTCGAATATGCTAGAGTGGTACCAACGCTGGCTTCGCCAGAGCCAGTACTCATTTCTTGCTATATTTGGGGATTAATTAGCGAAATCCGCAATATCGTTAAAGCTTCGAGACCTCGCACTATTGACGATGCGGTAGAACTAGCTAACACCCTAACTGACGAGTTGGTACGCACAAAGGATGAAAACAAGAAGAAGGAACTAGCTCAGAAAATTACCCAAGGATTTCGTATGGGTAATAGTAATAACTTCAAGAAAAGAGGAACAGGGCAATCCTCAACTCCTCAGTTCTGCAGGAATTGCAAAAAGAAACATTATGGAAGATGTAATGTAACCTGCAACTTTTGCAAAACTGTAGGACATCATGAAGAAAACTGCAGAAGGAAAACCATAACCTGCTTCAACTGTGGAGAAAAAGGGCATTTTAAAACAGAATGTCCTAAATTGGTCAAACCAGCAGACAACAAAACCAAGGCGACCGACGGAGCTACTAAGAAGAATGTCAGAGCATTCCAGCTGACCACCCAAGAAGCATAACTCATTCCAGATGTGATAGCTGGTACGTTCCTAGTTCACAACGTATACGCAAAAGTATTATTTGACTCTGGTGCAAACCAAAGTTTTATAAATACTTTATTCTGTCAAGCTCTTAAGTTACCTTTAACCAACATTAGGCAGATTTTTACAATCGAAACCGCAGATGGGAATTCAATTAAAATAGATCAGGTTTTGCAAAAAGTAGAAATAGAACTTTCAGGTCATAAATTTTCTGCAAATCTGTTACCTATGAAATTAGCTGAATTCGATGTTGTGTTAGGAATGGATTGGTTAATAGCCAACCATGCTCAAATCATTTGTGACAAAAATTCTATAGAAATTCAGGCACCTACTGGAGAAGTAATCATGATTACAGGAGATAAACCGCGTAAAACCATGAAGTTCATATCAGTAATGAAAGTTGCTAGCTATGAACGAAAGCAAGGAATAGTATATATGATTTCAGTAATCATTAATACTAAGAATAAAGAACTTAAGGAAATTCCTGTAGTCTTAGAATACTCAGATATATTCCCAGAAGAGTTACCAGGATTACCACCAGATAGGGAAGTAGAATTTAGGATTCATCTAATTCCTGGAACTACACCGATAGCTAAGGCACCTTATCGGTTAGCTCATACCGAAATGTTAGAACTGAAAAAGCAATTAGATGAATTACTAAGTAAAGGATTCATACAACCTAGCTCATCCCCTTGGGGAGCTCCAGTGTTGTTTGTAAAGAAGAAGGATGGTTCGATGAGAATGTGTATTGATTATAGAGAATTGAATAAGGTTACAATTAAGAATCGATACCCATTACCTAGGATTGATGATCTGTTTGATCAACTCCAGGGAGCTAGATATTTCTCTAAGATTGACTTACGCTCCGGATATCATCAATTGAAAGTACAAAAGGAAGACATACCTAAAACTGCTTTCAGGACTAGGTATGGTCATTACGAGTTTACAGTCATGCCCCTTGGGTTAACGAATGCTCCTGCCGCATTCATGGACATGATGAATAGAATCTGTAAACCGTATTTGGATAAATTTGTAATTGTCTTCATAGACGATATACTTATTTATTCCAAAAATCAGGACGAACATTGTCAACATCTGCATGCACTCTTAACTTTATTAAGAAAAGAAAAGCTTTATGCCAAATTCTCGAAGTGTGAATTTTGGCTAAAGGAAGTGCAATTTTTAGGACACATGGTGAATCACGAAGGTATTCATGTAGATCCTACTAAGATAGAGGCAATTACCAATTGGAAGGTTCCGCAAACCGCAATGGAAATTAGAAGTTTTATAGGTTTAGCTGGGTATTATAGACGGTTTATTAAGGATTTTTCCAAGATAGTTGTACCATTAACTAAGCTAACCTGTAAAGCCGTTAAGTTTGAATGGGGACCTAAACAAGAAGAAGCCTTTAGAATCTTGAAACAGAAATTAACCAATGCTCCAATTTTAGCCTTACCAGAAGGAACTGAAGATTTTGAAGTATATTGTGATGCTTCAAAACTAGGATTAGGATGTGTGCTAATGCAACGCAAGAAGGTAATTGCGTATGCTTCAAGGCAATTGAAAAAGCACGAAGAAAATTATACAACTCATGATTTAGAATTAGGAGCCGTAATTTTTTCCCTGAAAATTTGGAGACATTATCTGTACGGAAGTAAATTTACTGTCTATACAGATCATAAAAGTTTAAGATATATATTTGGGCAAAAAGAGTTGAATATGAGGCAAAGAAGATGGATGAAAATCCTAAGTGACTACGACCGTGATATTCAATATCATGAAGGAAAGGCAAATGTAGTTGCAGATGCCTTAAGTCGTAAATATCATGAAAAGCAAAAGCGAGTTCGTGCTCTCAGATTAAATCTACAGATAGATTTAATGGAACAAATAAAGAGTGTTCAGGAAACAGCAATCAAGGATGATGCTGAAGGAATGAAGGGACAAATAAAAGAATTAGAACAAAGAGCAGATGGAATTTGGAGATTCCACAAAAACAGAATTTGGGTACCTAAGC
Organism: Helianthus tuberosus; assembly: GCA_030545235.1. Classification (NCBI taxonomy): domain Eukaryota; kingdom Viridiplantae; phylum Streptophyta; class Magnoliopsida; order Asterales; family Asteraceae; genus Helianthus; species Helianthus tuberosus. Next base: position 206,211,327 of record CM060441.1, read on the forward strand.
AAGGAGAATTAAGAGATAAGATTTTAGAAGAAGCTCATAAATCTAGGTATACCATGCACCCTGGAAACAATAAAATGTACCAAGATTTGAGAAAGAATTTCTGGTGGATAGGCATGAAAAAGGATATAGCAAGATATGTTTCTAAGTGTCTCACTTGTTCACAAGTAAAGGTAGAACATCAGAAACCTTCAGGTCTACTACAACAATTAGAAATGCCTGTATGGAAATGGGAACTCATAACAATGGATTTTGTTACTAAGTTACCCAAAACCAGAAAAGGTAATGATGCGATTTGGGTAATTGTGGATCGATTAACCAAATCAACTCACTTTCTACCTATGAAAGAAACCTTTAGCATGGAAAGATTAGCAAAGTTGTATGTAGATGAAATAGTATCCTTTCATGGAGTTCCACTCTCCATTGTTTCGGATAGGGATAGTCGTTTTACTTCTCATTTCTGGAAAAGTTTCCAAGAAGCAATGGGAACTCGACTAAATCTGAGTACTGCATATCATCCTCAAACAGACGGACAAAGTGAAAGGACAATCCAAACTCTAGAAGACATGCTCAGAGCATGTGTGATAGATTTTGGTGGGAATTGGGACGATCACTTACCATTAATTGAATTCTCCTATAACAATAGTTATCATTCTAGTATTGAAACTGCCCCATTCGAGGCACTGTATGGAAGAAAGTGCAGAACTCCAGTTTGTTGGGCAGAAATAGGAGAAAGTCAATTATCAGGTCCGGAGATTGTGCAAGAGACGACTGATAAGATCACACAAATCAAGGAAAGACTGAAGACGGCTCGAGATCATCAAAAGAGTTATGCAGACAATAGATGCAAGCCGTTAGAATTCCAAGTTGGAGACAGAGTACTGTTAAAAGTTTCTCCTTGGAAAGGAGTTGTTAGATTCGGTAAGAAAGGAAAGCTAAGTCCAAGATACGTAGGACCATTTCCAGTGATTCAACGTATAGGACCAGTTGCTTATCGTTTATAACTACCAGAAGAGTTAGCTGGAGTACATGACGTATTTCATGTATCCAATCTCAAGAAATGTCTATCAGACGAATCTTTGGTAGTACCTCTTCCAGATATAGAGGTAAACGAAAAATTAAAATTTGTTGAGAAACCTCTTCAAATAGAAGACAGAAAAATAAAGTTTCTCAAGCACAAGCGACTAGTACTAGTTAAAGTCAAGTGGAATTCGAAACGAGGACCCGAATACACTTGGGAGCTAGAGTCAGAAATGAAGCGAAAGTATCCTCAATTATTCCAGTAAATCTCGAGGACGAGATTTTTATTAAGGTGGGGAGAATGTAACAACTCTCATTAAAAGTCCTATTTATTTTATTATTTTATCCAATAGGAAACCCTAATTGAGACACCCAAGTGATTCTGCACAAACCCAAAAATTTTCAGAACAAACAGAATCAGGATCAGGGCCCCTAAAACTCAGGGGGGGGGGTAAACCCTAGTTACGATTATCTTAAAATCTCGCTGTCAAAATTGAAATTTCGAAAACTATCAACTCAGCAAGCCTACACGCACACGGGGCTACTCTATGAAAAATAGGTGACCCTTACGGACCGTAAGGGATGAGGCTTACGGTCCGTAAGCATGTTAAATTTTGTGTATAAATAGCAGACTTTGGGACTGGAATTTGGGCGCTTGAACGACGTAAAAAGTCGAAATATACACTGAGTTACGTTCTGAATACTACAAAAACACACACGAATCACGAAGTGCTGCCGCAAAACAGGGTAATAACTCGATCGCTGATACGATTCAATGTCCGATCGATTAAACTATCCAATGGATGTTTAAGTGCTGCCCACATTAGGGTTATGCTTTGTCATTCGTCGTTAATTCGATGGATGTTTAAGTATCGCACTTTGTCATTCGTTGTGAGGGTTGATCTCGTGAGTTATCGTAAATGCTGTATTGATTACTAACCCAGTTTTGTGTGCATTGTTATTTAAATTAGGTTAACAAGGCTAATCAGTAGACTAGACTCTGTCTGTGTTAAATCTGCAATGTGAGTCATTCTCTTTTTATCAAATTGCTTTGCAAAACCCTAAATGTTTATTTTCAAAGTTATAATTACAGTGATTAAGTTTATGTAATCACCAAATTACAGCCGGTATGTGGGGTATTGTGCACATTACTACTGTTTTTATCACTTTAGGTGGGCGAACCTAATTAGTGATATTCGTCACTATTGGGTGAACGGACTCAATAGTGATATGACCACAGTCACCGAAACGAGTCGATGACAAATACTGTGGGTAGTTGGTTGATATCTGAAACATTGTAATCTCTCTTAATACTGTAAATTATATCAATGAGTCGTTTTAATAAAAAGAATGATTCACTCAGTATTTCCCGCTGACAAAACTTTTTTCAAACATGTTTCAGGTGATCTGTTGTGATCCAGGAAAAGTGTCGAGTAGCACTACAAGCTTAAGGAAGTGGCTCAATATAAAATAAGGAAACCTGTTTTGTAAAATAAAAGATTTCTCCGTGAAATCTCAAGATTGTAAATTACCGGGTTTTATCCCGAGTTGTGAAATAAAATAATCGGGAAAATTTTAGCTTAAAAAAAAGATCCTGATGATTATCTTCCGCTGTCAATTTAATTAAATAAATACCACGGGATTTTCTGTCCCGCGGCTCCTGAAACGGGTCAAACCGGGTCGGGGGCCGTGACAGCAGACACAGAAGCAATCAAATGATTCAATATGCAATTGATAATCCCATGTCCCAAAAGTAGGGCTGTAAACGAACCGAACGTTCAATGAACAGTTCGTGAACCGTTCGGCGGGAAGTTCCTTTATGTTCGTTCGTTTAATAAACGGACGAACATGAACAAGAAATTTCGTTCGATTAGTTAAATGAACGAACATGAACAGTGGACTCGTTCGTTCGATAGTGTTCGCGAACGTTTGGTAAGGTGTTCGTGAACATTTGTTGATTTGCGTTCGTTTATGTTCGTATGTTTGTGTTTTAATTGAAGATCTTTGTACTTTCTTATATTTTATTTGTACTTTTTATATTATTAAACTTTTATTTATTTTATTTCCCTAACAATTAAACTAGGAAACCCACTTTCACCTTGTTTAGGCATCATTTCCCTTTCATTTCTCATTATTTACATCCACGAATACAATCGACATCCGTTCCACAATAAGGGATTCAAGTTCGAGTGCTACTCTCTGGGCCATCTATCTTTATCCTTCGTCGCATTCGCCAAATTTATTTGTGTTCGTTTGTGTTCGTGAACCGTTCGCGAACACGTTCATTTCCTTAATGAACGAACAAGAACATAAAATCTCGTTCGGTAAGTGTTCATGAACCGTTCGTGAACACATTTATTTCCTTAACGAACGGACACGAACAAGGCCTTGTTCGTGTTCGTTCGGTTCGTTTACAGCCCTACCCAAAAGGCTCTAGGCAAAGCTCTTAGAGTAAACTGCTAAAATCGTCCCTAAGGTTTGGACACTTTTGCCAGATCCATCCAAAAAAAGTTTATTTTCTCAACTGTACCACTGAGGTTTTAAAATCGTTGCCAGATCCAATCCATTTCTCTAACCCCATTAAAAACTAATGTTAAATTTGGCCATTTTTATCATTTTCTTTGTTTATATAATGCTATTTTTAAAATAAACACACACAATATTTATATATATAATGTTATTTTTTAAAATAAATACACACAATATATATCTCTCCCTCTTACGATTGCTCTGTTTCTTCTAATATTTTTTGGGTTGTTTATTTCAATCTTTTGGGCTGTTTGTTTTAAATTCCGACCATATTCTTAATAATATAATTTTTTTGTGCTTCAAATTCCCATTATTTTTTAGGTTATTTGTTTCAATTGGATAATTCGTTGAGAATATAGGCTAAGCTATTTAAAATCGATATTTTTTAGGATATTGGTATGCAAAAACTCAAAAGGTTGAGTTTTTGACGCGGTGAGAAGATGGGTCAATTTTGGAATATTTGTATGTTTTTCGGTTGAATCGGTAGTTGAAGCTTGTTCGTTTTATGTATTTCCGTATAAATTTAAGCAACGTTTGTGGGTTTTTCAATTTAATATGAAAACAGAGAAATTGATCTAATAGAGGAAATCAAGATTAAACCAGCGTCTGGGTGAAGAATATGTTCAAATTTTGGGGGTTTAGAAGAGAAAATTAAAATCAATGTTAAACAAAGTAGTAAAACTAAATAAATAAATAAAGAGAATGATATAAATGCCCTTCATCTAACACTAAGGTTAGAGAAATGGATGGATCTGGCAATTATTTCGAAATCTGAGGGTTACAGTTCAGAAAAAAAAAATTTGTGGATTTGGCAAAAGTGTTCAAACATCAGGGACGATTTTAGCAGTTGACTCAATATGGTACTCATATTAAAAATAAAAAAAATACTAAATTTTATGCTATAATTTATTTGTTCACAAAACTTATATTTTAGTTATGCAAACATCAATTTTTCCAACTTGTCATACAAGTTAAGACATATGTATTCTTTAGAGTTTTACTTGGACTTTGGTGGTTCTCAATATTAGACAAGGAAAATTTTGGATCAAACAATAATTAAGTATTTAGACTGAGTGTAGTGGGGCGACTCCCACCCCCAGGTCGCCCCAGGTCGCCTGGAACACCGCCCCCGGAGGCGTCTTGGGTGGCGTCCCCCTCCAGCCCAACCTCTTCTCGTCGCCCACTTTCCACACAATTCAAAGAAACTAGCCGTTGTATTCCACACTCCAACGGATATATTGACTAAACTTTTGTTTTTTTTTGTTTTTTTTTTAACCAAATTACTATATATATATATACATCTACCATACAACACAACACACTCTAAAAATATACAACACAACACACTCTAAAAATACATTCTTTCAACATAACCATTTTGTTTTTTTGGAACCACAAATGGAGTTCAACGTCCCTTCGTCATCCTCGTCCGACGACGATACAACTTCATCTAGTTCTTATGAATTTGAAGAAGCCATCAACGAGGCGGTAATGACAACGATCAATTTAATGGTTCACGTTGCTAGCGAGGACAATGAAACGGATGACCCACTGATTAGAAAAAGAACTTATATTATGCGGGATCGTGCCGCAGGACAACAACGGCTGATGCAAGACTATTTCGGGGAGGAGCCGGTATATGACGCGAAGATATTTAGACGTCGCTTTCGCATGAGTAAACGTCTATTTACCCGTATTACAAACGACATGGAGAAAGATTATGATTATTTCAAACAAAAGTATGACGCTCGTGGGTATCTTGGCTTTACTTCGTTACAAAAGTGTACTGCGGCCATCCGACAACTTGCATATGGCACAAGCGTTGATTCATTTGACGAGTACCTGAGAATGTCTGCCAAGACTGCGCGAGACACACTCACACACTTTTGTAAAGGTATATTTAGTAAATTTTGTTTTCAAATTTTTTATATATTTAACTTTAGCGTCAATTTTTTTATATGTTACTGTCAATGTTCGTATACATATTTAAATTAAATTTATATAGGTGTGATTGAGTTGTATGGGCCGGCTTATTTACGACGTCCGACTTGGAGTGATCTCCAAAGGATGTACGAAGTGCATGAGCACGTTCACGGTTTCCCCGGTATGATCGGTAGCATGGACTGCATGCACTGGAAGTGGGAACAATGCCCTACCGCTTGGCGTGGTACACATACTAGAGGCGACATTTGCAAACCGTCGTTAATATTGCAGGCGGTTGCATCTTATGATCTTTGGATATGGAATGCATATTTTGGTCAACAAGGTTCTCACAACGACATCAACGTGTTTGAGTCTTCGCCGGTTCTCGAAGAGATTATAAACGGGTTGGCACCAACTTCAGCGTTTTATGCGAGCGATAATTACTACAAACGCGGATATTATTTAACTGACGGTATCTATCCGGAGTACGCAACGTTCGTAAAGACGTTCACCGAGCCTATTGATCTTAAAAGAAAATATTTCACGAGAAAACAAGAATCAGCAAGAAAAGATATCGAGCGAGCGTTTGGAGTTCTTCGAAAGCGATGGCACGTCATCAATTATCCAGCAAGATACTGGACAAAGGAAAAAATGCATGACGTCATTTACACATGCATTATTTTGCATAACATGATATTGGAAGACGAAGACAAAGCCATTTGCCAAGATTACAATGAGAATGACCCTTCATTGTTCCCGGAGTATTGGACACAAGAAGTATCATCGGAGACACGAATCGAGAACATAATGGATATAAAGAATAGACAGAAACACACCATGCTTATGTATGACTTGATCGATCACCTATGGGACAACAAACAACCAGGATACGAGGCGGAACTCGTTAACGAGGATGAAGGAGATAACGAGGATGAAGATAATAACAATGTAGTCGACCTCGACCTAAACGAGTACGTTAGTGACGATGAGTAGTAGATGTGTATTGTTGTATGTTTTTTAATGAATAAGTTGTATGTTGGTTATTTTATTTAATGAGTATCAATAATTTTATAAAAAAATATAACACTTTATATTTTTAACATAAAAAAAATCAAAATTAAATGGGTGTCACGTGTCGCAAGACGCCCTACCCAGCAAAGTTGCCCCAGTACCCCTTTTTTGCTCAAAATCCTCTAATATGACGTGGCGCCACGTGTCGCAAGACGCCCACTCAAAAGGTTGCCCCACTCCCTTTAGTCTTAAGTTTGGACCAATTGCATGTGGCCCACTCATTTTTTTTTCCACGGAGTGATCATATTTGTGTCCACATAAATTGGGTTTAAACGTGTATTTAAAGTTGAATCGAAGACTTGGTTCCATCAGTTTACTAGATTTTTCGGAGTTTAACTATCGGAAGAAAGAAAAGTATTATTAAAACGGTATAGGATCATATACAAACAAGTATCTTTATACAAAATGTAAGAACCAACAGTTTAGTTTAATGACATGTGTCCTCAATTAAAAAAAATGATTTAAGGGCATTTTAGACTTTTTCTACCCTTTTATTTATATCTAATTAAAACAATAATTAAATTATCCCTAAGTTAATGCAAGATTAATTCAAATCCTAATCTCCTCATCTATTCTTCATCGTCGAATCAGCACCATCATCAGCATCGTTAGCAGCACCGTAATCAGCATCATCGTCATCATCGTCAACATTGTAATCAACACATCGTCAATATCATCACATCAATTAGCACGGTAACACCATCGTAAGCACATCCGACAGTAACATCCCACACCACCTGTTGACCCATGTGATCAAACCTAGAAGAACAGATGATACTGAAAGCCAAAACTGGTTCTCAACAGTTGATCCACAATAATCAATGCATGTTCTAAGTTCCCTCCAATGGTAGTGCTTCTATCAGCTGATAGTCCTAAAGTCTGATCTTCTCAACGTCTGTTCATCTAAGTACTGCTGGATACAAAGACTGAAGACCTAACAACTGCTGCTTGTCAAATACTGATGAAGACTAAAGCACTGTTGACTCAAGGACTGATCAACAATTGAAGAAAGCACTGATTGCTACATCAGTGCTTAGGCAACAACAGTGGAAGTGTGTATCATTATTTAGTATATCAGTTGATTCAATGTAACAGTGTTTATTAGATCAGTGCTTAGAGGTTGTTAGTCTGTTAGATGTCACTGTCTAGGTGACGTCAACATTAGATGCTCAGTGGTTTCGTTTGTACTATAAATAACACAGTACTTGTACTGTTCTATTAGCTCTTTTGCATCACTCATCTTGTACGAACAAACTTGCGAGCTCAGGCTGAGGGGGAGTTTAGTATACATGCATGCATAGTTGAACGTTTGTAATTCATACAATCTTTTGGCTAATGAAATCATGTTTGTTGAAAGCTATTCTTCCTTGATTGTGTTATAAAGTTTACTTTCAATTTCCGCTGCAATTAATCTCTGATTTACTTTCTTCCATTGTTTATTTCTGTTAAATAACACAATCAAACAAACTCAGATCTTAATAATTGGTATCAGAGCATAGGACAGTCAAATTTGATCTAACAATCAATTTGACATAAAAGTTCAGCTCAAATCCATTGATACTAAAGTTGTCCGTATCAGTTGAAAAACAGAGTAAAGGGTAATCACGTACAAAGTAGATTATTCAAAAACTTTTGGAAAACAACCAAGATGACATCACACTCACAGAACCCTCACAACACCGGAACACTTTTCAAGCCACCTATGCTTGTCAGATCCGAGTACAATATCTGGCAACGTAGGATGGGCCATGTACTAGCCAGCAAAACACAGGCTGCTGGAAGTCAGATATCTTTGGACCACATGTTCCAATAGTGCCTAGCACAGAAGATCCCAAGGCCCAAGTGCCTAAAAGCCTTGAAAATTACTGAGATCAGGATTTGCAAAAAATTGAACTAGATGCAAAGGCTTTTAGCATTGTGGCTTCAGCTCTTCCAAATGACATTTATGCTGGACTGCTGCACTGCAACAGTGCCAAAGAGCTTTGGGATTCACTGAAAGAGCAGTTCGGTGGAACAGGAGAGGTTATAGAAAACAACAGGGAGGTTTTGAATCAGCAATATGAAACGTCTTGTCATGTAAAAGGACAGTCACTAACACAACAGTTTGAACGCTTTAGTTATCTCATTAGTGAACTTAAACTGGTTAATGTTGAATTTGCAAAATCCACCTTAAATAGTCAGTTTCTAAGATCACTACTAGACAAGTGAGACACTATTGCTTTCGTTACCAGAAATTTTGTAGGATTCAAAGAGTTAAGTCTGACCTAACTTCATGGTAGGCTTCTCACTTATGAGAGAGAGCTGAACCAGAAAAAGAAGTTGCAAGAGTCTGGGAAAGTAGTTGATGATTACACCTTTGGTAACACATCAATTTTTGGTCAAGAAGAATCTGGTAGTAGTAAGGATCGGAGTTATGATCATTACATTGACATAACAGCTGGTGGAGCCTTTAACTCTGAACCTTGCTCACCTAACTATGCTTTTACAGCAAGTGGGGAAAACCAGAATTCTGACAACTTATCCTTTGAGCTCAATGACCTCCAACATTTTGATCCCACTGATATGGAAGAAATGGACATATTGCACCAATTGGCACTGCTGAGTGTAAGAACCAGCAAGTTTTATAAGAGAACAGGTAGAAAGTTTCCATGGTTACATGGGAATCTAAAAGTGGGGTTGGATAAATCTAAACTTAAGTGCTACAAGTGTAATAGGCTAGGACATTTTGCTAGAGAATGCAGAAGTCAAAATAATGGACCAATCATTACACATCCTAGCCCTAGACCTCAAAATACACAAAACACTGTGCACTATACACAATATATGTGGCACCCGAGGAAAATCTACAGTCATCCTGATCTATCACTTCATTTCTCTGGGTTGGCTTATCAAATTTCGGACGAAATTTCTTTCAAGTTGGGGATGATGTGACAACTCGTATTTTAGAACCTTTCGTCGTGCTTTGACGTAACTTGTATTAACATTACGTGACTTATTGATATGTTTGATTGCAATGGAATGTTATGATTTTGTTATGTTATATGTTACGTGATTGTATGAGGATATTTATGTTTGGTCGCACAACACTTGTCCAATCGCACAAACCTTTGGGCCGCACACATTGATCCTACTTGCACACCTTTCTCGGCCCAATCTTGTCTGTTTTGAACTCGAGACCCAAGGGCAGCCCAAGATGGGTTAGGCCCACTCCTTGTTGCGCATAACAATATGGGGATGAGGGTATAATCCTCATAATTCACAAGACACTTAACGCACATAAACCCTAAAGCTCTCTCTCTCTTCTTCTCCTCCTTGCGCGACGGCAGTCTTGGTCTCGAAGCCCTCCATCTCAAACAAACTAATCACTTCAGTATCACGGTTAGTGTCTACCATTGTTAGTTGCTAAAATCTTGATGTTGTGACTTTATGTGAAAACTAGGGTTTCATTAATAAGATTGTAAATCTAGAACATATGACTGAACATGGTGTTAATTTATGTTGGACTTAGTGATTAGAAACTTAGGATTAACAAACTGATGGAGTTGGTTTGAATGAATCGATGGTATACAAGCATGTTTGGTTTGATTATCGCATGATGTTCGGAGGACAAGATTTGATGCCGTGATCGATGATTTTATGTTGCGTGATTTTGATTTCGTATCCAACTGATGATTTGTTTGATTAGCATAATGATCACATGGTAAGTTGTTAGCTATGATTTGTATAATAATAAGTGGTGTAACCCGTTTAGGACCCGAGGACCACTTCTCCCAAGATATGGAAATGGACGATGATCCAGATCTAGAGATGCTGCCAACAGGAACACCAACTCATCCCATCAGTATCTCTAGCGGTTCTCCTTATGAAGGATCACCATATCAAGTCCCTGATTCATGGGCCGAACGGTGGAACACTTATACGTGGGAATTCACCCCTTCTTTTCATAACTCTCCTCCACAACCTCCATTGGAGGAACCGTATCTTCAAGCGGTTACTCCACCGCCATTGCCTGTTGAGGAACCACCTCAACAACCACCGCAACCACCTCCCGGGCCACCAAGGCGAAGGAGAAATGCACGGATGTCCGTGCCAGGGGGACCGAGATTCAGTTCCCCACAAGCTTCAAGCAATTACCCTCCTATCCTCGAAGATCCACAAATGGGTGGACCTTCTCACGCGGTGCCGAAAAATGATCCCCCGTCAGCTACTTATGCACCACCGTCACCGCCAATGGGTTATGAAAACCCGATACCAACTTACCCAGGTTCGTCTGGGTATAACTCGTTTGAGTATCAAACTCCTAGTGGTTATGATTACCAAGCTCCTGCCCAGGATCCATATCTTGAGGCAGCTCACTTTAACGCCCTTTACCCATCACCGTTTCCTCCAACATACCCAACTGGGTATCCCGTGCAAGGGTATCAATACCCTCCTTATCAGCAGCAACCCCACCTCCACCTCCACACGTGCAAACACAACAAATTCTACATAGGTTGGACCAGGTTGAACAAAAAGCGGAGGAACGCGATAAAAAGCCCAACAAATTTCTTAAAGGCCTTGCGAACTTCATAAAGGGCAAGAAGAAGTAGAAGTTTATTTTATTTTATTTCGTATTGTAATTTCAATCAAGTCCTTATGTGGACATTTCATTTCTGTATTTAGTCCCTGCGTGGACAGTTTGTTTCTTTTGAAGACCTGTTTAGGGCATTCTTGTAATTGTTTAGTATTTTAATGGAATTTCTTTTGAAGTTTTATATGTGTATTTTATTACATCACATACAAATATCATTTCAATTTTCATTGATCTGTTTGACATTTCAAAGGAAATTCTTAAAGGAATGACCTAGCCATAATGTAATTGGCTATAATGGTATAACCTTTTTAAGACAATAATTCTCTGTTAACATCTAAAAACATGTTAACATTCCTAGCTGTGTGACTTGAGAGACCACACTAGCTTCCAAAAGTACTTGGATCTTTCCAAGCCACCCTCATAGCCTATATGATCAATATGAATCATGGCTATTAACATCAAATATGATGTATACACCAAAACATCCATATGAGGTGTATGCCTACGGGCGAAGGTGTATTCATGACATTGATAGTTTTATTTTATAAACTTCTTGTCAAAAAGGCGATGAACTATGTTCAATCCTTAGCAATCACTGATCCAAGGGATCGTCAATTATGTTTGATTGTCCTAGTGACAACTGACAAGGCCTTATGTGCCATTTAAATGTCCTTCGAGACAAGCCTTGTGCTATATGAAAATGCCTATACGGCATTGACAGTTGTGACTTATGTCCCCTGCCTGATAAATATAAAAGATCATATTCTACTTAATTGTCCATAACGGTTCATTTGTAGCCTAGGCAAATCATGATCAAGTAGATTTTGACTTATTAATTAAAATGGTCTATATGGTTTATTAACACCATGACCACTTCATCATTAGATACGATGATTCAATACATGATTTAAATAAATCATTATTGTTTAAATTCAGTGCTCAAATCATGGCTGGCTCCGATGAAGCTAATAGTCATCCGGTGGAAGGAAACGATAATAATACGAAAATAAATGTTACTGGCGCCGAACTCCAGGCCATGATAAACACTGCAGTTGCTCAAGCTGTGAATGAGATGTTTAAAGAGCCAAGCAATGTTCGATCTAAAACTCATTCAAAGACCCTTTCAAAACAACATACTTCAAGAAAGGATGATTCACAACATTCATCCAATCAAAGATCTGAACCTCAAAATATCATGCTGAATCAGACTCCCGGGTACAACAAGGGATGCACCTACAAATACTTCGTCTCTTGTAAACCAAGAGATTTCACTGGAGAAAAGGGAGCTATTGATTGCATGAAGTGGTTGGATGAGATGGAGACAGTAGTTGATATCAGTGGGTGTGCCAAGGAGGACGTTGTTAAGTTTGTGTCACAGTCCTTCAAAGATGAAGCTCTAGCATGGTGGAAAGCTTTAGTGCAATCCACAGGGAAGATCCCCCTATATAACCTTTCTTGGGCTGAATTTGTTGATCTTATAAAAGACACTTACTGCCCACAGCATGAAGTGGAAAAGGTAGAGACTGATTTCCTCACATTGGTCATGAAAGATCTGGATTGTAGATCTTATGTTACTAGTTTTAACTAGATGTCTTGACTCGTCCCGTATTTGGTCACTCCAAAGCCAAAACGCATTACGCGTTTCATTGGCGGTTTAGCCCCTGAAATCAAGGGGAATGTTAAGGCTTCTAAGCCTACTTCTTATAGATCAATTGTGGATCTTTCACTGTCTTTAACCCTGGACACAATAAGAAGTAGGTCAAGGAAGATCACTGAGGACGAGAAGAGAAAACGAGAAGATGATCAATCTCATCAGTCAAATAAGAAGAAGAAGGGTAGTTCGGGGTTTAAGAAAGGTCAGCCTGGTGACAAACCCATGTGTAAAATTTGTGATAAAAGGCACTTTGGAAAGTGCAATCAGGATCCGCAAGCCAAGCCTTGCGGAATCTGCAAAAAGAAAGGGCATAAAACTGTGGAGTGCTGAAACATCAAGGACGCAACCTGCTTTGGTTGCAATGAAAAGGGGCACATTAAGACTAATTTCCCTAAGAATACCAAGAAGCCTGAAGAGGCAAAGAAAACCAATGCTAGGGTTTTTCAGATGAAGGCCAGGGAGGCGGTGAATGATGAGAACATTATAACAGGTACCTTCCTCATTAATGATATTTATGCTAGAGTTTTATTCGATTCAGGTGCTTATAAGTCATTTGTAGACCATAAGTTTAGTAAATTACTGAATCTGCCTATTAAAACTCTAGACATAAAATATGAGGTAGAACTCGCAGATGGTACCTTAGAAACCGCTTCGACTCTTCTTGATGGATGCTTTATATCCATTAAGAATCATTCTATCCCGCTATCTCTCTTGCCAATGAAATTGGCAGGGTTTGATGTAGTTTTAGGCATGGATTGGTTATCGCATAACCAAGCCCAAATTGCCTACGATAAGAAACTAGTAAACATCAAAACCACATATGGTGAATTGGTCACCATTCATGGAGATACACATTATGGTCTTGTAAAACCCGAGAAGATCTTTCAATGATATCAATATTAACTTGTGTGAGTGCGGAATCCAAACACAAGCAGATTCAAGAAAACAATAAAGAATAATAAGCACAATGATCGAATCAAAAATACTATCTTGCATTCACCTTAAGTCGATGACTAATACAAGATTGCAACCGATCTCGAGTGGCCTTGAAACCTCTAACCAAGCGATCAACCACCTAAAGATTACAAGGGTTTACTTATATACCACCTAAAGTGGATCGAAACCACCTAGGCCCACTCGAGATCTCAACAAAACCCAATACATATAACCGACCCAAAACAACTTAGTTGAACATTACAAAATCAACCCTAAACTTTAATATCTCTCAATGTATAAACCTTGAGGTTCCAACAATCTCCCCCTAGGTTTATGCATAGAGAGTCTTGAAACTTCAACTATCACCAGCACCACCCAAACGATCTTTGAGCCCACCAAAACCTTTTGTGCGAATATGTATCGCTGAAGCAACAGCACCTGTCCATGCTTTAGCAATTTCTTCATATTTTTCAGTAGCTCTAATTTGATGACGAGCTAACACTTCCAGATCTTCATAAGCAACATTCAGCAAATCAACTTGATCCACCAAGCGAAAATTCACATCACCATCACAAACAATTACTGCCTGCCCTAGACGCTCATCATAAGTCCAGAAATGCAAGGACTTCAAAGCACCTTTTGGAATCTTTCTCACCAAAGGAATCACCTTTTCCTTATCAGTTACCGGCCAATGCACAATCTTCATTCGCTTGCGTGTATATGAATCTCTAACACCTTTAGCTGGTTTAACAATGGACTCTGCCGTACGCATTGAAGGAAAACCCTTAAGAACCTCCCTCTTCAATCTCTCGAAAAACATATATCCAGGACCTCCAGGCTTATCATCTACATAAGGTGCTTTAGACAGATCAGTCAAATCAATCTTAGTGAAAGACTGAAACTGGCCTGTATTTTTGTACCACTCAACAGGTCCAACCTTCCTTTTTATCCACCATCTTTTACGATCATGATCAAATCCCCAGCTAACTACACCAGATCTATTTCCAACTTGATCATAGAGAGTTTCACCAACATCCATTAAATGATGTGTAGCATGAGCGTCATCATCATCTGGATTAAGATTCTTGTTCTTCAAAATTACAAACTCCTTTTTCTTCTTAATTATTTCAGCCTTCTCTTTATCTGCAACTGGATCAGTAACTCTTTTAAAGTATTGTTCCATAGCAGCACTTCTCTCAGCATCATCCTTTTCAAAAGCTTTTCTTCTATTTTCCACATCAGTAGGATCAGAGAATTCATTCCCAAATTTCTTCTCAAGCTTTCCACGTAAATCATACACCATATTGAACAGTAAAGTAACATCTCCTTGAAGCTGTTCAATTTGTTGATTCTTTTGCACTAACGTATCTTCAAGTTGGATGATCTTGGCATCTTTATGAATAGAATCTTGCTCAACCACAATTAACCTTTTCTTCATTTCTCTCATACTAATAAAATCATCATCATCGCTTGAATCATCATCAAATGGCATTCTAAACGGCTCTTCAGGTCTCTTACCACTTGAACTGCTAGGCATATCAAGAACTACTCTAGAAGGACCTGCAGATTCAGAAACACCAAGTGGCATTGTCTCAACAACAGTATCAGTATCAACATTTGTAACCTGAATCTCTGCAGTGGTGGACTCTAAAACATTCCTTTGAGTATCAGTGTTGAACTCAAAGATATCTTCAGTTGTGGTGGTGGTATCAGTGACATTCTTCTCAAAATCAAAATCATACAATCCCTCGTCATCTTCAGCAATGTTTATAGATTGATCTTTGTTTTGTTCAACATACATTCCGAGTCGAGGATCCCGCCTTTTTCGTTTCAATGGCAATGAATCAGGATCCTTTGGGTTTTCACTAGGCTCTTCAGTAGATACTGTAAGATTGGAAGGAGGATTTCCCATCTTATCAGTTACAGACTTTAATAACGAAGCCAAATTTTCAGCAGTAATTATAGAAGGAACAGTTGAAACAGCAACATCAGCTTCCTTTTCAGGAGGAAGCTCTTCATCATCTCCTGAATCACACATAATCTCTATGCCCTCATCGTCAGAGTTAATTGTCACAATCTCTGTCTCAGGCTCATTTACAGTAGCCCCCTGAACATCATGTTCTTCAGCAACCATTGCATTCACTTGAACTGGTTGAACTATCACTGGATCAGCAGCTACAACTTCAGTTTCTGCAAACCGACCAAATTTCTCCAAAGGAATACGTCCCTCAAACTTCTTTTCTGTACCCTTCTTGGTAGTGAGAGCACCAAAACAAGCAGGACCCATCGGTTTTAGCTCCAAGGTATCACCGGATCGCGTCAAATCAGAATAGCGAGCATTGAAAATCATCTGCAGAAACCTTGGATACATAATAAATTTATCCTTTCGAACTCCAGTAACATTCCTCTTCATCCCTTCAAAAATGTACTTCGAGTAGTTGAACGACTCATTTGTAATAAGTGCAACAAAAGCAGCCGTTTGCGTAATGTTCAGTTGATCTGTTCCCCCTCGATTTTCGGTCACACACAAGATAAACATGTGTGCCAACAAGCGCCAATACGGATGCAAAAAATTCTTAACGAGTGATGGATACTTTCCTTCGTAACTCAAACGAGGTAAAACAGCCTCTATAGTATCACTTGGAAGCTCAATCGGATCAGATTCAGTATCACCAAACTGTAGAACTTCCCTTATCATTTGCTCAGTAATGATGATCTTCTTCTTCTGAATTTCAGCTTCTATCATTTCCTTTCCATCAGCTCCTTGTGCTTCAAATCTAGCTGTCTTCCAAAAGTCTTGAACGAGATCTTGATAGACAACTGGATTATCTCTCAGTGCATGAACATGTCGGCAACTATTCAACCCTTTAATCAGCGATGTATACAATCTCTTGTGCTTCTCTGGAGGTGAAGCTAGATAACCAGCTTGATTGTGTGTTGAGATAAATTTTAAGTCCATATCCTACACCAAACGGAAACACTACGCATAAGACATGTAAATAAAATTTTAGTCAACTTAATTCAAAACAGATCACACCAAATTCAGCAGTCAAAACATAGGCTATCGATTAACAAACATGAATCAACTCGAGACTATGAGGTTTCGAGTCGAAACCAAGAGATTTCGAGTCGAGACCTCAGTCGAGACTGAGTTAACTTAACCGAGACCTCAGTCGAGACCAATCAACTTTGAGTCGAGACCCCAATCGAGACAGACGAGGTTGCGACTCGCAACATTATGTCTCGAGTCTTCACATGTGTTCAGTCGAGACCCTAGTCGAGACCCCACAAACAGCTTTAATCCACTGAGTTTTGGATCAAACACCATAAACACCCCATGATTTCTTTGAAGACCAAAATAAGTCCAAATTTAGGGTTCATGAACATCTTCAAACATTCATATGATATTCAAACTATCTTCATCAAATCTTCAACAATCCTGCAAAACTTCAACTGAAACATCATCAAATTTATCGAATTACCTTCAAAAACAAGTCGAGACCGGAGTATTTGTCGGAAAAGCCAAGAAGTCGCCGGAGTAAGAGAGAGAGTTTTGAAAGTGACAACTTATTGTTTCGAGTGCACAGTGGGGGTCTCGAGTCGAGATCCTTTAAATATTCCAAATCTGTGGGCCGGGCCTTTAATGACATGGGCCGAGACCACAGTCTCGATTCGAGACCACTCAACAATTTGAAACTTGGATTTATTAAAAAAATTTACTTATTTCAGCAATCCAATTTAAAAAAAAAATATATTTTCTTATCTAACCCTTCAACTTTCTGAGCATGCTTTATTAGACCAAAAAAACCTACAAACATAAAATTAAATAATATCGAAATATTATTTACAAAAATAAAATAAGGAAATATCATAATTTGCTCAGGGATCAAATCACGGGTTTTGGGCTTGACTACACTTATCAACACTGATCTACTACTGAATGATCTAGACGATTGCCAGTATATTTGTCCACCTAAACTCATCTCCCTAGACCTTTTTCATATAACTTCCTGTAACAAATTTATCATGTTTTAATTTCTTAACAATGAACACTCAAACAAGTACTAATCAAATTCCGGAAATATATACAGCACACTCTATCATGCAAGTAGCTTCCCTACCACATATTTCACAAGTCCAATCTAGATCTCTGAAATCTTAACTGGGAATAGATTGAGAAGAGAACAGAATAGATCTTAAGCAGAGATGATATAATATACAGATCAAATGAGTTTTTCTCAATTTGATATAGGTTTCTAGGGTTTCTTTTGGGCACTTGAGGGCCTCTTTCGGCTGTATAAAAGATCTACAGAGCGACAACGTACAGCTAGGTCAGCATGTATCTGGATGCAGCAGAAGCTGACGTTGCCTAGCACCTCCAGGTCAGCATATATCTGGATGCAGCAGAGGAGATACACGACTTTTTCAGAGAAGATTTCAGAGTCAGACCAAAATTGTGTGTATCGGGACAACATACAGACATTCAAAATAGAAATGAGCTAATTCCAAGTGATTTTCTTTCCTGATGTCATGTACTAATTTAGTTCTAAACAGACACAGCCAATGTTTCCAGTCCTTAAGGATAGAGCCTACCAACACATCGTGCTAGAGTCAAACTATTTCGATACTGGTCTTACATGAGTCAGCCCTCGACCATAATGTGAAAATTCATTTCATTTCCCAGTCATGCAATGTTTCTTTTTGGATTTTTAAATTTTTTAATGTTTTTGTATTTTTCAAAATTTTCTCCCCCTAAATTTGTGCATAAATAAAAACTACCTAAGAATAGAAAACTTTATGAACAAATTTACAAAAACAAAAACAACCATGCTCAGTCAGTATACCGGATCATTTTCAGAAAATCAACAAGCACTTTGAATTTTGAACTGCTGACAGGTTTTGTAAACAAATCGGCAGCATTTGCATCTGTGTCGATTTGCTCAAGTGTAATAAGACCTCTGTCAAAGCAGTCTCTAATGAAATGAACTTTTATGTCTATGTGCTTGGTTTTGGAGTGAAAAACAGGATTTTTAACAATTTGTATTGCAGCATCATTATCGCAGTAAATAGTAGTATTGAGATAAGTCAAACCGTAGTCCTGCAATTGATGTTGCATCCACACCACTTGAGAGCAAGATGCAGAAGCGGCAACGTACTCAGCTTCAGCTGTAGAAATCGCCACCGTTTGTTGTTTCTTGCATTGCCAAGAAATGAGCCTGTCACCCAGAAATTGACATCCAGCTGATGTAGATTTCCTGTCACTATCAGTACCTCCAAAGTTGCTATCAGAAAATGCAAACAAGTCAAAATTGGAATCCCTCGGATACCACAGACCAAACCGAGGTCGGCCTTTAAGGTACCGAAAGATTCGTTTAACAGTAGTAAGATGAGAAGTTTTAGGATTAGCCTGATATCTTGCACAGTTGCAGACAGCAAACATGATATCTGGACGGCTAGCTGTCAGATACATCAACGACCCGATCATAGACCTATACAGACGTTGATCAACAGAAGAGCCTTCTTCATCTTCAGTCAATAACGGTCTCTCTGCCATTGGTGTTTCGGCTGACTTTGAGTCTGAAAGCTTGAATTTTGCTAGCACATCATCCACATACTTCCCTTGATGAATAAGAATGCCTTGGGAATTCTGTTTGACTTGTAAACCCAAAAACAGTGTCATTTCTCCGAGAGCACTCATCTCAAACTTCTTTTTCATAACTCTCTCATACTCCTTGCAAAGCGCCTCACTTGTAGATCCGAAGATAATATCATCGACATAAATCTGAACCAAGATCTGATCCTTGCCCACTCTCTTGATAAACAGAGTCTGGTCTATCGTGCAACGTGTGTACCCATGATCCAAAAGATGTTCAGTTAGAGTAGCATACCAAGCTCGTGGTGCTTGGTATAATCCATACAATGCCTTATCTAGCTTGTAGGCATATTCTGGATGATCTGGATGTACAAAACCTGGTGGCTGCTCAACAAAAATTTCTTCCTTCACATCTCCATATAGAAACGCTGTCTTGACGTCCATCTGATACACAGTGAACCCCATATATGACGCGTAAGCTAAGAAGATCCGGATGGCTTCAAGTCGAGCAACCGGAGCGTATACTTCATCATAATCCAGACCCTCGATTTGTCGAAAACCCTGAACCACCAGTCTTGCTTTATTTCGAACAATAACCCCTGCAGAGTCTTGCTTGTTTCTGAACACCCATCTAGTTCCAAGTTTGCGCTTTCCCTTTGGTAACTCGACAAGTTTCCATACTCCAAGCTTCTCAAACTGGTTCAGCTCTTCATGCATAGCATCTACCCAGCCTGGTTCCTGCAAAGCTATATCAATAGTTTTAGGTTCTATTTGTGATATGTAGCAAGAATATAAACATGTATTGATGGTTCCTGATTAGCTCCTGATTAAAACTCCTGCATTTACAGGACCAATCACATTCTCTATAGGGTGATTTCGTTGGACACTTGTAGGAATTGCCATGTCAGGTACGGTCTCATCTTCAGTGGTGTTGCTAGACTCCCCCTCATTAGATGCTGCAGTATGGTGAACTAAAGGAGTTGTAACGATGCAGTCCTCAGGAATGGATCCAGGAAAAAGTGCAGATCCTGAACCACTAGGTGCAGCGCCACTTGATGAAGCACCTTCAGGGGATTGATGGGACATTTGTTGAGGCGTAGAGTGCTGAGTGAAAACCATTCCCGGTGGATCAATGGTATGATTTCTTGACCTTATTTCGGCCTGTTCTTCTTCTTCAGTGTCACCAAAAGATAGAGGTTGTTTGGGAGTAGACACACCTGCAGCTGTAAGGACACTAGGCAAAATGTTAAACGATTTAAATAATTCAGCATAATCATATAACCAATCTGGTCCAACTCTAGCATCCGTAGCATTTTCTTCGAGCCATTCAACGTTGCACGACTCGACGACCTTTCTAGTTACCTTGTTGTAAACTATATAGGCTGAACCTTTAGCGTATCCAATAAAGTAACACTCGTCCCCTTTGACTTCAAACTTTCCATTAGCGTCCATAAGTAATAACACACATGGACAACCAAAGATGCGAAAGTGTGAAACCGAAGGTTTACGTCCTTCCAGAATCTCATAAGGAGTTTTCATATGTCGTTTGTTTACCAAAGCATGATTCTGGACGTAACAAGCCGTGCTAACAGCTTCAGCCCAAAAGAAACTAGGAAGCTTCGAATCAGCCAGCATAGTACGTGCAGCCTCTATAAGGGTGCGATTTCGTCTTTCTGCTACTCCATTTTGTTGTGGAGTTCGAGGTGCACTGTACTGTTGTTCAATTCCCTTTCCAGCACAAAATGTGTCCATGGTGACATTTTTGAACTCCGTCCCATTGTCTGATCGAATAGCCTTTACTTTCGTACTAGCTTGATTTTCCACAAAAGTGATGAACTGTTTGATCAAACCCGCAGCCTCATTCTTGTGACTTAGAAAGTACACCCAGGTGTAGCGTGAGAAATCATCGACTATCACGAGACAATAAGCCTTCTTGCCAATACTCAACACATTCACCGGACCAAAGAGATCCATGTGAAGTAATTCAAGCACAGCTTTGGTTGAGGGTGTAGACTTAGATTTATGAGGCTTTCGATGTGCTTTTCCCTTTGCACAAGCAACACACTTTTCTACCAACATAAAGTCTTTGATTGGTAGATCACGGACCAATTGACCTTTGGCAAGTCGATTCAAATTTTTCATATTCACATGTCCAAGGCGACGATGCCACAATAAACCATCATGTTCTGATATCTTCGAAAATAGACAAGTAATTTCTTCACACGGCTTCTTGTTCATATCAATGACATAAGCATTTCCCCGTCTCTCAGCTGTCATCAAAAACCAATCTTCAGGAATGACAATCCCTGGTTTCAATACGTAGCATCCTTTCTTTGTAAAATGAACTGAATTTCCTCGATCACAAATTTGTGAAATGCTCAGCAGATTGTGTTTCAGCTCAGGGACATAATTCACATTTTCGAAGCTTAAAACACCATTTTTCACTGTTCCCTTCAACGTGATTCTTCCAGATTCTCCTCCCGCAAAAGAGACATATCCACCGTCAAATCCTTTTATATTGACCAGTTGAGACAAGTCTCCCGTCATATGCCTGGAACAGCCACTATCCATGTACCAGAGGCGCACGGTAGTCCTCCATAGCTGTTCCTGCACGATTAGCGGGATCAGTTAGATTTAGGAACCCAGCCCATAGTGGATCTGGGTTTCCCTTGTGCATCAAAGTAAGTCACTCTCTGCCATACCAAATTATCTTTATTTAAGAATTTTAAAGGATTTTTAACAGCAGAATTTCGATGAGATGTATGAGACGAATTGGAATGCGTGGCCTTAGTTTTAGGTTTCCAATGCTTATTTGACCATTGAGAATTGTAGTTACCAAACGCTTTATATTGATCTTTTCGAAAACTCTTTTGTTGATTTTGATTTCTACGTTTGGCTGCATTCCAATCTTGATCCGAAGGCTTAGCCTTACGATAGTCATTCCTCATTGTCTTAGACTTTTCAGTCGTCACTGACTCTGAATAACGATATCGGTTTGGCTTGACTTTCTGATTTTGTGCATATTTGTTTTTAGACTGCACACTTGGGAGATGAACACAGTTTCTGGCGATGTGTCCAGCAACTCCACAATTGAAACATGTTTGACGTTTCAATTTGCGGAAGTTTTGATGCTTCATAGCAGATGTGTATCTGTTGGGTTTAGAAGAATGAGCTTGATTGATGTTTCTTGCTAGGTTAACTTGTGCCTTTTCTGAGCATTTAGATACCTGTTGATCAGAACTAACACTGGCACAAGTATGAGATTCAGATGGACTAGATTTATCTTTATTAGAATCATTTTGAAAAGATGTTTCAGATTTAGTTTTACTTTTATTTTCAGAACCCATTTCTTGTAATTTTTCATTCAAAACAACCACTTCTTCCTGTTGAAAATCAGATTCAGTTTTAATTTCGGAAGATGTTGGAACTTCATCAACATGTATTTCATCAACACATGTATCATCTGAGTTTGATAAGGGTTCCTTTTCATCCTCGATTTTCAATGGGGTCCCACTAGGTTCAACATTAGGGACTTCCTCTGAGACCAATTCAGAACAAGAATCAGAACATGGTTGATTCTCTTTAGAAAAAGTTTCAGTGGTTTCACTGCATGCATCCTGAGGGACCTCACCTGTCATGCTATCAACAACTGAAGAGTTAGAAACATTAGAATCACAATTTTTATCTACTGAAAAACATCCATCATCATGCACATTATTCAAATTTTCATCACAAGCATTCACAGTTTTGCCCAAAACAGCAGGCCCAAAAGAAGACGAAACATAACTATGAAACGAGTTCAAAAACGATTGTCCAAACACACAACCAGAATCAGTTTTATCAAAAGTAGGTTTAGAAACATCAGAATTTAAAAGTGGTTCATCCCCAAACACATCACCCCATCCTACTTCAGGTACTTCATCTGCACATGATGAAGAAACGTTAGGATCAACAGTACCCTTGGATACAAAACAAACTGGTTTAACCACCTGTTTTTCAACAGGTCTGACATTTACTGATGACTTACAGTTTTTGGGACCATAAGTCATTTTGTTTTCATTCAGCATCTCCTCCTCAGTCATAGGTAAATAAGTATAATTGTCATTATAAGGAGGAGGAGCCTGATTAAAACCCGATCCCAACCCTTTTCTTTTCTAGTATGCTAGCTGTTGATTACACAGATTTTCGACCAATTTGCTGGAAGAATCAAATTTTTTAATATTTAGCTCATTTATTTGATATTTATCTCTGATATCCTCCAGTTCTTTAGTCACATTGCATAATTTTTCTTTAACCATGAAGAGTTAGGCTGTTGCTACACTAACATCATCCTTGAGTTGGATGATGTCTTTTCGCTGAGCTTCGATTTTCTCTTTAAAAAGTTTTTCGTTATTAGCCAAAGTAAAATTTTTCCTTTTAATGTCATTGTAGTCTTCAATTAGCTCAGCGTTGTGTATTCTATAGGCTTCAACTCGTTCTCTACACTCAGGAGTACAGAAAACAGAAATTACCTCTTCCTTGGTGAGACCTTTGACTGGAGCTGAAAGAATCTGAGTCATGAAAGCAAAGTTTTCAGCTGAAACCTCCTCCTCAAGTGCTGAAGTCTCATCCTCAGGAACAGAAGCTTGATCATTTGAGGCCACGAAAGCAATGTTGTTTGAATCAGTCTGATTTTCTAGAGCTGAGATGTTTAGTCGTTCAATCTCCGAATTCCAATTAAAGTACGAATCAGGCTGAACCACCAAGGCTTGAGCTAATCCCAGAGGTTGAGGACTTCCACTGGCAGCAGCATCAGCAGACATGTTCGATGTGGTCACAAGAGCTCTCTCTCGATTAGGTGAAACAGGTGTAGCAGGTGTAGCAGGTTGGGCTGGAGTTTGTTCACTAATGACCCTCGGTTTGGTACAGTTTCTTGCCACATGACCTGGTTCATGACAATTGTAGCAACGAAACTCAAATGGCATTTTTGTGGGTCCAGTAAAGGTAAGATTTTGCCATTTGTTTCTTCCGGTTTTATTCACAAAGTTTTTGGCTCTAAATGCTGCCATAGCCATCTGCCAAGTTATATCCGTTTCTTCTACATCTTCAGGATGAATCTGATCTAAGTCATCCATAGAAAACTTAGGAGGATTAATCTTACCAGCCACAAAAGCATTCAAGCAATTTATGACAGAAGCAGCTATATCAAGATTTTCTTTTGACTGTTGCGAGAAGAAAGCAATCATCTCGTTTTTAGCAGTGGGAGTTGACGATGCAGCAGCAGCAGTAGCGTTAGCAGAAGGTGGTGCAGCAGCAGCAGCAGGTGCTGGAGTTCCAGAGTAGTAAACATTTGGTGAGGTAGGAGCAGCTTTGGCAGAAGCAGAGTTGCTGAACATTTGAAAACCAGCTTGAGACACAAAAGCAGTATTATTGCTTGATGTCGAGGGTGTTGCAGTGAATCCAGCAGCCAACATACTATTCTTGTGATTTGTTTCTCTTTGTTTATCATCGAGCTCGCAGGCCTTAATGTGAGAAATCATTTCAGATAAGCTACATCTTGCTAGATCCTTGGTTTTCTTGATCATTGCGACGTGATGATCCCAACTCTTTGGTAAAGCATTTAGAAGCTGTCTATTAGATGAAGCATTTGACATGTGCATTTCCCCATCTACATTTGAGTAACTAACTTAACGAATCTCTGAATTTGATTATCAATAGTCTCTCCATATATATGATTAAAATTATTGAAGATTTGACTTAGCAGATTTCTACGACTCTCTTTCATATCTTCATTGCCTTCATAGACATCTATTAATGATTCCCACAATTCCTTAGCAGATTTGTAAGTGCGAAAACCAATAGCAATCTCTGGTCCCAATGCCATGGTCAGGTACGAAAACGCCATATCATCTTCCTCAACAATTTTAAAATCTTCTTCAGTATACCGATCAACAGGCTTCTTCACTTTCACACCCTCATCAGTAGGACTATCCATCATAATTTCTCTTGGGCCTCTTAGAATGCTTCGCCAGATTTTTGCATCTTTGACCTTAACATGTTTTTCGAAACGCCACTTCCACTCAGGGAATTCATTTCCATCTAACAACCGGGGAACACGATCCTTGATGCTTAGACATAGCAGCCAGGTCAACACTTTGATTATTTGTAGTCATGGTTACTCAATAACTTAATTAATTTGCTGATTAATTAATTATTTAAGTTCAAGAGTCCAAGAGTCCAAAAGTCCAAAGTCTAAATAACGTTGTAGAAATCGTTGCGAGTCGAGACAGGAGTCGAGACTGAATCAGTAAACGTGTACAGCCCTGAGTCGAGACAGTTGTTGCGAGTGAACTGAATTCTGAGTCGAGACTGAGATTGCGAGTCGAGACAAGATCGCTATTTCCACTCGAGACGAATGAACTTGAGTCGAGACTAAGCTGAATGTGAGTCGAGACTAAGCTGAAAGTGTGTAGTCGAGACTAAGCTGAAAGTGTGTCGAGACCCTGCAAAACAAACTTGTGAGATAAACGTAACTAAGATTCCTGATTTTCAGCAGCTTCCAAAAATTCAAAGATATGAAATCTTTGAATCTTTTATCCTCAACAAACTTCCGTGAATTCAGCAAACACCTTAGACAACGAATCACAATCCAAAATCAGCGACTTTAATCAATATTTGTGAAGAACTGCTTGAGTCCGAACACAATAATAATACTTAGAATTCTGTAAAACACTTAGCAAACAAGATCAGTAACAAATAAAGCCTTCTTGAATCCAATGATATCAAAACCGAACCAAGACTTGGTTTCTTGGCTCTGATACCAATTGTAAAACCCGAGAAGATCTTTCAATGATATCAATATTAACTTGTGTGAGTGCGGAATCCAAACACAAGCAGATTCAAGAAAACAATAAAGAATAATAAGCACAATGATCAAATCAAAAATACTATCTTGCATTCACCTTAAGTCGATGACTAATACAAGATTGCAACCGATCTCGAGTGGCCTTGAAACCTCTAACCAAGCGATCAACCACCTAAAGATTACAAAGGTTTACTTATATACCACCTAAAGTGGATCGAAACCACCTAGGCCCACTCGAGATCTCAACAAAACCCAATACATATAACCGACCCAAAACAACTTAGTTGAACATTACAAAATCAACCCTAAACTTTAATATCTCTCAATGTATAAACCTTGAGGTTCCAACAGGTCTGCCCGACGATGTATCTATACTCAAAGCATCTAAGTGTCTGAAGAACGGATGTGTCATCTACATGGCACAAGTGACAGTTAATGAACTGAAACCCAAGATTGAAGACATTCCAGTCATTTCTGAATACCCTGATGAACTACCTGGATTATCTCCTGAGAGGCAAGTTGAATTCAGGATAGACATTCTACCAGGAGCGGCACCAGTTGCACGAGTTCCATACCGTTTAGCTCCTACTGAAATGAAGGAGTTGAGAACCCAATTGGATGACTTGTTGGCAAAATGTTTTATACAACCTAGCTCAACGCCTTGGGGAGCACCCATATTATTTGTAAAGAAGAAAGATGGGTCAATGCGTCTATGCATTGACTATCACGAGCTGAACAAAGTGACTATCAAGAATTGATATCCTTTACCCAGGATCGATGATCTATTCGATCAACTCCAAGGGGCGAGCTTCTTCTCGAAGATTGATTTAAGATCTGGGTATCATCAACTCAAGGTTAGAACTGAATATGTACCTAAAATAGCGTTTAGAACCAGGTATGGCCACTGTGAGTTCTTAGTGATGCCTTTTGGGCTCACTAACGCGCCTGCGGTATTCATGGACCTCATGAATCGAGTCTGCAAGCCGTACCAAGACAAGTTTGTCATTGTCTTTATAGACGACATACTTATCTATTCTCGTAGTCAAGTTGAACACGAGAAACACCTTCGGTGTATCTTAGGATTGCTACAAAAGGAGAAGCTGTATGCTAAATTCTCCAAGTGTGAGTTCTGGCTTCGCGAAGTCCAATTTCTTGGACATGTCGTGAGCGAGCGTGGTATCTAAGTGGATCCCACTAAAATAGAAGCCATAATGAACTGGGAAGCACTAAAGACTCCGACTGAAATCCACAGCTTTCTGGGATTAGCTGGTTACTATAGAAGATTCATTGAGAACTTTTCAAGGATAGCTACACCATTAACTGCACTGACCTGCAAGAATGTAAAGTTTGATTGGGGTCCTAAACCACAAGAGTCTTTTGAGATTCTTAAGAAGAAATTGAGCACTGCTCCTGTATTGACATTGCCTGAAGGGATAGAATAATTTGTCGTGTACTGTGATGCTTCACACACCGGTATGGGTTGTATGCTTATGCAGAGAGGCAAGGTGATTGCCTATGCGTCACGACAACTAAAGGTGCATGAAAAGAATTACACCACCCATGATTTGGAGTTGGGTGTCGTTGTATTAGCACTTAAGTTGTGGAGACATTACTTATATGGAACTAAATGTGTGATATATTCGGATCACAAAAGTCTCCAACACTTATTCAGTCAAAAGGATCTTAATATGAGGCAACGCCATTGGATGGAGACCCTAAATGACTACGATTGTGAAATTCGCTACCATCCTTGTAAAGAAAATGTAGTCGCAGATGCATTGAGCAGAAAAGAAAGGATTAAACCTATAAGGATTAATGCCAAGAGCATTGAACTTAAGAACAGCTTGAATGAAAGACTGTTAGCTGCTCAAAAGGAAGCTGTTTTGGAAACTAATATTTCAAATGAGAAATTAGGTGTAATTGTTGAACAGTTGACACCTGGTAAGGATGGAATTCTCAGATTGAATGGTAGGATCTCCATAGAGGACTTAGAGATATAATCCTCCAGGAAGCTCATAATTCCAGATACTCAGTTCATCCTGGAGGTGACAAAATGTATCAAGATTTAAAAGCAAATTATTGGTGGATAGGTTTGAAGAAATCTATAGCCACACATGTAGCTAAATGTCTGGCATGCGCTCAGATTAAAGCTGAACATCAAAAGCCATCAGGTTTGCTACAACAGTCGGAACTTCCCACGTGGAAGTGGGAAATGGTAACCATGGACTTTATAACTAAGTTACCTAAAACAAGGCATGGAAACGATACCATATGGGTCATAGTTGACAGATTGACTAAGTCAGCACATTTCTTACCCATCAAGGAGACTCCTAGCTCCGACAAGCTAGCTCAGTTGTATGTGGATGAGATAGTATCTCTCCACGAAGTGCCAGTATCTATTATATCTGATAGAGATACTAGATACACCTCTCATTTTTGGAAAAGCTTCCAACAATCATTAGGCACTTGTTTGAATTTTAGTATTGCTTACCATCCTCAAACGGATGGACAAAGTGAACGTACAATTCAAACTCTGGAAGACATGCTTCGTGCATGTTTTATTGATTTGGGTGGTAGTTGGGATGACCACCTACAGTTGATCGAGTTCTCTTATAATAATAGCTACCATACTAGCATTCAGGCTGCACCTTTTGAAGCATTGTATGGGAGGAAATGCAGAACGCCTGTTTGTTGGGTGGAGATAGGGGAAGCTCAATTGTCAGGACCTGATATAGTCCTTAAAACAACTGACAAGATTGCCCAAATTCGTGAACGCTTCAAAGCTGCCAGAGATAGGCAGAAGAGTTATGCAGATAAGAGGCGAAAACCTCTAAAATTTGAGGTAGGCGACAAAGTCTTAATAAAAGTATCACCCTGGAAAGGTATGATGCGTTTTGGTAAGAAAGGCAAGCTAAGCCCAAGGTATATTGGACCATTCGAGAGCATCGAATGTGTCGGCAGTGTAGCTTATAAGCTAAACTTGCCTGAGGAGCTTAGTGGAATTCACAATGTGTTCCACATATGTAATTTAAAGAAATATCTAGCCAACGAATCGCTAACAATGTCTCACAAAGACGTACAGATTGATGAAAGCCCGAGGTTTGTTGAAAGACCTATATCGATCGAGGATTGACAAGTTAAAAAGCTCCGAAGGAAGCACGTGCCTATAGTGAAAGTTAAATGGGATGCACGTAGAGGCCCTGAATATACGTGGGAGGTTGAGTCCACTATGCGACAAAAGTACCCTCACTTGTTTCAGTAAATCTCAGGGTCGAGATTTCTTTTAAGGGGGTGAGGATGTAACACCTCGTAAAAACATGTCCAATTATGTAAAGACACGTGTCCTAAACTCTAAACATGTGAAAGTTTGAGTTTGAAGGACTAAAGATATCAAACGATGAAAATATGTATGCGAAGGGACTAAAGTGTCAACATGCCAAACTTGTGCCTTTGAATGACCATACACGAAGAATATATTCTTAAATGAGTAATTATTTGGATATAAGAAGCCGTTTGTGAAAATAATCGAAAGATTATAAACTACAGGGGTTAAACATGTCAACATGTTAATTCTTACCTCTGAGTGACCTTTTAACGAACCTGGGGCTTCGTAATGTTCAAATATACTCTCAAGAATAAGTGATATCAGTTTCACGTGGTTTCGAGATCGTTATGCAAGTTTTCAAGAACTAGGGTTAAAAGCGTCAACGTGATGAAACTAGTATTTCGGTGATCATTTAACGAAACCGGACCTAACGGAGTTTAGTTATACTCCCATGATCCTCTACAAACTAACTACAAGGGCCAATTGTGCCTAAAATAAAGGTTATAAAAGTTATAAAGGACCAGGGACTGAAACTACCAAACCTAAAACATTTTTCACCTGAACTTGGGGTTGTCGCGGGGCGCGTAGACCTGCCCCTGTACTCTTCGCCGCCCGCGAGAGAAGGCCCAGCGCAGAAAAACACTGCCAGCTGCAGGTTTCTGCTCATAACCGACTTAATCACCTCCAAATCGATACCATGAGCTTGTTGTTGGTTTTAGAATACCACTAGGACACCTGTGATCATCTGGGGACATCCATAACACCTGTGATGATCCTAAGACTTGCTCCTCAACTATAAATAGGCCCTCTTGGTGCCTTGTTTCATTGCACTCATCACTAGAATCCGTTCTTCTCTAAATTCTGGAGGTTCCTGATAAAAAAAGGAGCTCATTCTTGTAGAAAAGATTGCTAGGACCCTTTGTAAGTGTCATAGCCCCCTCTTTAGTTCAGTTTTATTATTTAAAAAATGAAAAGTCAAAGTTATCGCAAAATAGCTTTGACCTTCGGTTTAGACCTAAACGGTCCAGCCATTGTTCGAGGCGAATATGGCTACGTGATTGTAATTAGGTGTGTGTTAATCCCTAAAAAGGGCACATCCTAATTACCACGTTTACTTAGTTAATTGTTGGGTCAAAGTGGTTAAGTAAAAAGTCAAACTATTCAAGTTTTTAAATAAAAACATGATCTGATAATACAGAAGGTATAAGTCATATTTTAGGCCAATTGGATTTTAACACCTTTAACTTTGAAGAATTGGCAGATAACACCCGCAACTAACACTTTGATCTGTGACACCCCTAACTTTTAATTTTGTTTGTCATTTCACCACTCAGTTAAAAAATCAGTAACTGAGTTAGTTTTCAATCCTAGCTGGCATCCTACGTGGAGTATTTTTGCAGATGTGGCACATTCATGGGTATAAAACTCATCTTCTTCTTCGATTAACCCTGCACAAACAATTGGGAAACCCTAATTTGCTCATACGCATGAATCGACCCAAATCCAAACCCTAATTTGCTCATCATGAGATCAGAGCTGTTATTCAACTTATTGGCTGATCGACATGTCTACTTCTTCCAACTCTTCATATAATACGAACCGAATCCCTAAAATATTAAAGGTGGACATGGATGGGAAGTTGTATTGTCATCACGAGATCAGAGCTGTTATTCGCGTAGCGGGAAGGAGAAGTGTTCGATGTGGTGCTGAATTTTACGGTTGCTCACAATGGCCGGTAAGTCCTGTGTATTGAATTTAACTTGTTTTTGAACTGACGACATGATGTTGGTTTGTAGCGAGACGACTGCAAGTTCTTTATGTGGAAAAAAGATTTCGACAAATTATTCGAAGTTCATTCAACTTGCAGCTCAAGTGCAGTTACAAGAAGTGATGCTATGACCGGCAATGAATATAATTTGCAATTACGGAACAACTTGCTATCTCAAGAGAACAATACGTTGAAACGGCAAATTTGTGCGAAAGAATTCATGTTGAAGCAGCAGTTTGTGTTTAGTTTGTTTGTTATCATTGGCATATTGTTTTACGTAGTGTATAGAATTTAACTTGTTTTTTATTGTACGTTCTTTGAACACATGAATGAATGTACCATATGTGCAGACCATTAGACCATTTGCAGACCAAAACCCCTGTGACCACAAGAGACTTTGACTTTGAAAACAAGTAAATAACTACCATTGTGTAGACCATTTGAAACCACATGTGTAGACCAAAACCCCTGTGACCACAAGAGACTTTGACTTTGAAAACAAGTAAATAAATACCATTGTGCAGATCATTTGAAACCACATGTGCAGACCAAAACAAAACAATACAGCCACAGTTTGAAACAACTACTATATATGCAGACCAAAACAAGTGTGCAGACCATTTGAAACTGCCCTTTGAAACAACTGCCATATATGCAGACCAAAATAAGTGTGCAGAATATGCAGAATGACCATTCTACCCCTGTGACCATATATGCAGACCAAAACAAGTGTGCAGAATATGCAGAATGACCATTCTACCCCTGTGACCATACATGTGCAGACCTGTTTACCATACATATGCAGAATGACCATTATACCCCCCTGTGACCATACATATGCAGACCTGTTTACCATACATATGCAGAATGACCATTCTACCCCTGTGACCATACATAGTCATTACACAACCATTCAAAAGATTCAGCACAGCAGTTATAAGTTTACATAGTCTTAAGTTTACACAGTCATTACACAACCAACAAAAGATTAACCATTCATAACAGATTAACTAACTGCAGCCTTCTCCGATGGCCTTCCCCTTTTAGTTGGCCTTCCCCTTTTACATGCTTTTTTCCTTCCAATTTTTGCCGCATTTTGAGAATCTGTTAACAGTAAACAAATTTAGGAAACAATAATATAATCAAGTGAAAAATGCCCGGATAGTCCCAGTGGTTTCGCCTTTTTTCACCTATAGTCCCCAACTTTCTAAAACTACCTGAATAGTCCCCAAGTTTTCATTTTTTGTTCCCGGATAGTCCCTGGGTCTAACTTCAGTTACTTTTCTCTGTTAAAATGATGTGAAATGACAAAAATACCCTTTCCTTAAAAGGCCAAACCATAGGGACTATCCGGGCATCTTCTTCATTTTTATTTATTAAACCCCACCACCACACTTCATCTTCAATCTCCACCCACCATCACCCTCCTCCACCCTCCACCGTGCCGCCGCCGGTCTCCGCCGCGCAGAACCACCGTCATTCCTCTTTCCCCGATGCGCTATCTCTCTCTAACCCATCGTCTTCTTCAACCAATTCATCTTATTCCAAACAAAACACTCCCCACATCACTAACCCACAACCCAGCTCTAACACTTTCTTTACAAAATCACCCCCCACATCACAAATTGATGTTCACTGGTTTACCCGTCACTCAATCCCACTTCCCCCCAATTGACACAAAACCCACAAATCTTTCCCACTTCCACCATATTTTATGCTGATAACTAATAATGTGATTCAAATGCATAATAACAAAAACCCACCGACAGAATCGGCGGCTATGCGAGTCCCGAATCGAAGCCAGAAAACATGGTGGCTCGACCGTGTTTGCGTCTGGAACTGATCTGAGGACAAAGGACTCGAGAATCACAACTGAACGGACCACCGCCGCCGTGGGCGGTGCTGCTGCTGTCGGTGTCTACTGCCGCCGCCGACATCATCTTCTCTCTAACTCTCTCTCTCTATCTCCGCGTCTGTGTATGTGCCGCCGCACGCCACCACCGAAATGGTGGTGGCCAGCCGTTCGTTCAAATAGAGGTGTATGGGTGGTGGTTTAAGAAGAAGAGAGGGGTAAGGGGGTCGTGGTGTCTGTCGATCGAAAACCCCATATCCAACTTTCTTTCAAATGTCTGATCACTCAAACAGGTACAAGTAAAAATAGCATGAACCAGCATCCTATTATCGATCGAAAACCCCATATCCAACACCTTAGATACAAGCTCTTTAAGATCTGATTCACTCATAATCAACAATGCGGCGGAGACCGGCGGCGGCACGGTGGAGGGTGGAGGAGAGTGATGGTGGGTGGAGGTTGAAGATGAAGGGTGGTGGTGGGGTTTTATAAATAAAAATGAAGAAGATGCCCGGATAGTCCCTATGGTTTGGCCTTTTAAGGAAAGGGTATTTTTGTCATTTCACATCATTTTAACAGAGAAGTTAGACCCAGGGACTATCCGGGAACAAAAAATGAAAACTTGGGGACTATTCAGGTAGTTTTAGAAAGTTTGGGACTATAGGTGAAAAAAGGCGAAACCACAGGGACTATCCAGGCATTTTTCTCTATAATCAATAAACCAACTGAATCTATTGAGTTCACCTTTAACTGTGCATTTTCTCTTGTTGTGACCTCTTTATCCACAAATCCCACATGTCATTACGACCCCATGCTTAGTCAGTTTGCCTGGTTTCTTTGGATCCTCATGAGGGTCCCTCTTTCTGTTTTTCTTAGGCCTACCAGGTGCCTTTTTTATTGGAGGTGGATCCAATGGATAATCAACCTTGGGCCAAAACTTTTCACTAAGCAATGGTGGGATTGAGTACTCATAAGTTCTCATGTATGTTTCTTTGTGGTAACATGGGTCAACATAATCCTCAACATTCTAATGCAAAAATCCAGCCACAACACACACATGCTTACAAGGATACCCCCTTAATTGCCACTTTCTACATGTGTAGGTCTTATTTTCCAAGTCAACTGTAACATCATCAACATCTCTAACTTGAAAAACCTGATAAGATGAGGGGTATACCTCACACCTAAAGGCTGCATCTTTTGAGAAATCAAGTTTCTCCTGGATATTGGGGCAAATGAGCACATCTTTGGCTTCCATTTCAGTTCTTTTGATGACTAACCTACTCATGATTTGAACCCTAATGTCCTCTAGCATGTATATAATATGCTTTGACCTTGTAGTTATGATATAACCATTAAATGTTTCTGCCATGTTGTTTCCTATGATATCATATTTAGTGTGAGTTTTCAAGTAGCACCTGTTAAAACTTTTGGGATCCTGCTTTAAGATTGCCTCTACTACATCAGGGTTTATGGCCCTCATTTCATCAATGGCTTAGAGGTAATCAGGTTCACAATATGCTCATGCAGCTTTCCCATACAACTCCTTGAGCTCCTCATCCTTAAAATTCTTGTGCCAATTCGCATAGATGTGCCTTGCACAGTTTCTATGTTCTGCTGTTGGCCAAATAAGTGCCACATCATTTAACAGACCCTGCAGATAAATGATTATTAACCTTAGACATTACAGCAGAAGATAATTGTTCATTGTAAAATTTGACAATGGCTACTACCTTTTGTTGATTTGAGATGAATGTCCATGCCTCACCACCATCACTTACACCCAAACACTTCCTGAGCTCTTCCATAAACCATTCCCAGCTATCATTATTTTCACCATCTACAACTACCCATGCCAATGGATACATCTGACCATTAGCATCTCTGCCAACTGCAGTTAACAACATCCCTCCTAGGAAGGTCTTTAGAAAACAACCATCTAGACACAAGACCTTCCTACATCCATCTAGAAATCCTCTTTTTACACCATCAAAACACACAAAGAGTCTGAAAAAAGTTTCACATGTGGCTGTGGGATCTAAGTTAATGAAACCTGGTGATGCAGTAACAAGCACAAAAGTTGATGTTGGGTTTACTTTTTTCAAAATCTCCATGTATGCACCAATTTTGCTATAATGATCCCTCATTGATCCATGAAGTTTCTTATGGGCACATGCTTTAGCCTTGTAGGCCAGCCACTTGGTGATTATGACTTTATACTTATGTTTCACAGCCAATATGATTTCCTTAGCTGACCAGTTGGGCTTGGATTTAAACACTTGCAGGAACTCATTAGCTATAAACATTGCAGTTAGCTGTCTATTCTTTACCATGTTTCTTTGGTAGGTATGTATATTCTTCACTCTTTTTACCAAGTAACACTCTTTCCCTTTATGAAGTGAACAAAGTATAAAGAATGAACAACCTTTAACACAATTGACAACAATACGGCCACATGCAGTCTTTTCGCTCTTTGCAAGGTACAAGTTCCTACCATTAGCTACTGAGTACTGCCTCACTGCCTCTTTAAAGGCCTCCCTTGATGCAAACCTTATTCCCACCTTCCAAATAAATTTCTTCCAATTTGTATGTTCACCTACAGATGGGGCTGCTTCCTTGTACTTCTTGCCCCTGATATCATCATCCTCACTATCACCAGGTGTTAAAATGTCCCCGTCAGATTCCTCGTAACTACTGTTTCCATCTACCCTTGCATCTTCAGTTTCATGCAAATTACCCTATGTTTCATGCAAATTACCCTCTGTTTTTCTTTCATGTACTACCTCATCAAGCACTTTTTTTTGGCTTCCAAATCTATCTTGGTTGCCTCTCTAACTGCATGTTGTGACTGTATCCACTCAACATCCTATCTGTCTGACTCTAATCCAAGTACATCATCCGCAGCTTCCTCTTCATCACTGGTCTCAACTAGTTCATCATAATCTTCATCATCAGAATTTGACTCTTCATCTTCCACACTGAACTCACTATCTTCACTGTCCTCGCCTGCTTGCTTACCTATTGAGTTAGAGCTGCATCCAGGGGAAACCCTAGAAGATTGGGCTTTTAGTTTACTGGATTGGGCTTCAGGTTTACTGGGCTGGGTAACAGGGTTACTGGGCTGGGTAACAGGTTTAATTGGCCTAGAACTGGAGTGGGCTTCAGGTGCACTCAATTGACGTTCTTGAACAAATACTTCCATAAATGTTTCACTCCAATTAAAAACCTTCTTAACCAACTCCAACACATCTCTATCATCACGAAAATGCCTAATTTCACCATCATCCGCATCCAACCCATACATATGAAAGTTCCTTGATTTATAGCATTTCGTTTCCAATGCATAATCTGCTAGCTCAAAGTATGAAATGTGGTCTACATCAACTTTAATTAAACTAGATGCACCCCCAACATACTGTGGTACACCAAAACCTAACTCAATGTTACCACCATACCAAAGCATGACATCAATCGTTTCCCCCTTTGCATAATCTACTAGTTCATGTGAAATTGTACCTTGATTGGAGTTTAAACTTGATGGATTGAGAAGCTAGGTCATGTCACCCTTGATCGTTCCCTCCAAAACGAACAGAACAACAATGCCAGCTTTCAGGATTTTGCTTCTTATAACATGTGTTAGCCACGTCACTCGTGCCATGTAGGATTAATGATGCCAGCTAGGATTGAAAACTAACTCAGTTACTGATTTTTTAACTGAGTGGTGAAATGACAAACAAAATTAAAAGTTAGGGGTGTCACAGATCAAAGTGTTAGTTGCGGGTGTTATCGGCCAATTCTTCAAAGTTAAAGGTGTTAAAATCCAATTGGCCCTTATTTTATCACTTAAATAACTTAGTAAATAATATTAGAACATGTTTAAGCATGTTCAACCCAACAATTCTGAGTTTAGGGTCGGTTCACAACCGAAAGACACAAAAGCTTGACTTTTGCTTTGACTTTCAGTTCTGACCCGATTGAGCTTAATTCTCCTATGTTTTAAGCTTCCATTAGGACCATATTATGTTGTAGTATAACTCTCTGAAGTTATATTACCTGGTCATTAGTATTCTGAATTATATACTAGTTCCCGTTATTAAGCTTATAATTGACCGTTATGCCCTTATGTCATAAAAACGAGATTTTTGAAAATGTGAGAGGACAAAAAGCTTTATTACTGATATATAAGTATGTCAAATAAATTGACATCAGATTCTGGTCTCAAACTCAATTTATGCAAGATATCGTAAAATGAAACTTTTTGTTAATTAAATTGCATTTTTCGCATAAATCTTGTTTAAACCCAAATTTTGGCACCAAACTCATTGCCTACTGTTTTTATATTATTTTTAAGGATTTTTAGAATTTTTGGTCAGATTATAAACTGACCATATCAATGAGTTCTCGTATAATTCGGTAAATGACGATAATACCCTTTTCATTCATAAAATGAGATTTACACATGATTAACATGCTAAACCTTTTCCTAGTAATGCTATATGTTAAATAAAATATTTTAAACCTTAAAGGCTGATTAAAAATCTCAGATTTCCATAAACAACTCAAATATCGTCAATTATCGACTTTTACGAAAATTAGGCGCATAGTATGGTTTAAAACCATATTTAACACCTAAGACTTGATACCTACTGATTTTATAAACAAATTTTAATATTATTACAGTAGGTAAAAGTTATGAACTCGGACTTCAAAATTTTATCTTTAAAACATATGTGAAATGACCAAAATGCCCCTACGGTGCATAGTTTGGCCATAAATGATAACCCTCATATATGTATGATATCTTACTGATGTAACTTGATAAAATAAATATTTTTACTGAATGTTTTAGACCAGAACCTCAGTTTACTATTAAATCTCTTTTATAAGTATTGAAATGACCAAAATGCCCTTACGTGACTTAAATTGGTTTTAAATACTTTTTGGGCATATATGTTAACATCCTACTAATGTATTAACATATTTTAAGCATAATAACATATGAGACTTTTATATAGTTCATTTGGTTACCCGTTATGCAATTATGCGTTCGGTTCGGTTTATGTGACTAGTTTACGTAAATTAGCCGAAACGGGTATAACCTTATCATTTTCACTTCAAAATCCAGAATGTGATTAGTTTACCCATACTATACAAGTATCCAAACTTGTCGGGTCTAAATCACATTCTATTCCGGTCTCCGCTTAATCTAGCGTTTAGAACCGTTAAGTATCTTTCAAACTAACCGGTCTATGTCTTTGACTCAAATAAAGACCCGTTAGTATCCTAATAAGTTAATAAACCTTCCATGCAGATTGAGTAACTTCGGTAGAAGGTATTTACATAAGGCTTTAGGAAACATACGGCTGAGTTACATCTTTACACATCTAGCTCAGGTAAATACTTTTAACTTATTTTCCTATACGGGCTTGGGATACGGTATAATAATACCGCTTGGTTGGGTATGAAATCATTTAATCGGATTGTGATTAATAAATTTCATAACCCGTTTTAATCTGTTTTGTTTGATAACATAAACATTGGGAGTTAACGACCATGTCCTGGATATCCTCGGCTCATTTCATTTAAAAATGGCCACGACCTATGCACGGGGTGTAGGCATACACCTGACAGATGCAAATGCTAAATAAGCCACATGTTGGGGATAACTCCTTTATGGGTTTTAAAGTGGTGAGTCGGTTAATCATGACCGGCTTCCAAACCGGCCCCATATGTATGACAAACATGTAAAACTGTATACAAGATTTTATATAAAAATTGTCCCAAGTTATAAATGGTTTGTGCTTTGTGCACTTAAATCAATTTTCATAAACTCTTTTCAAATGAGTCGGTTAATTGTATTTACCAGTGAAAACTGACGTATTTTCAAAAGACTAAGTGACATGTACCTCTCGAAATTAGGCTGGAGCTACTTGGTGTCAAATAAGAGGATCTTGCAAATCCTTAGATGCCTGAAGTCTGTTATTTCAGTTTCTTGTATTTGTTTTATGATCCTCCTGTGGATCTCTATTACAACCAGTCTGTATATTCTTTTATTTGGACACTCGGACACTATGATTTGTAATAGTAATTATCTACCAAAGCCTTCCGCTGTGCTATACTATTGTGTATATTGACTAGGGCTGTAAACGAGTCAAGCCGAGCTAGACCGAGCTCGAGCTCGGCTCGAACTCTATACGAGCAGGCTCGGCTCGAGCTCGAATTTCAAATCGAGCTGAGATTTGAGGCTCAAGCTCGACTCGATTAGAATTTGAGCTAGCTCGGCTCGGCTCGATCTAGCTCGAACTAACAAAGAACCGCAAAATTTACTACTTAAAAAAGAATTTCTTCATA
This sequence comes from Helianthus tuberosus, assembly GCA_030545235.1. Lineage (NCBI taxonomy): Eukaryota > Viridiplantae > Streptophyta > Magnoliopsida > Asterales > Asteraceae > Helianthus > Helianthus tuberosus. Next base: position 206,250,763 of record CM060441.1, read on the forward strand.
GACTAAGGACCATAATCGTCATTTAATTTAAACATATGGCTAAATATGCAAGTGTAAATAGTTAATTCACTTTGTACATTGTCTTTACCTTCTTTTATAGGGGAGATACTCTCTTAGCTTTTGTTTTCTAAGCGATGTGGGATAATAAAATAAAAGATGTAAACCTTATCGAGCCAGCTTACGAGCTAACGAGCCGAGCCAGGCCAAGCTCGAGCTCGGCTCGTTTACAAACCGAGCCGAGCCGAGCTAGCTCATTTACAACCGAGCCAATTTCGAGCCGAGCTTTCTTCAACCTTTTTTCGAGCGAGCTGCGAGCCACGAGTTTTTTGAACACCCCTAATATTGACTATGATGATATAAACTACGTCACGATACTCCCGACAGGTAATATGTGGAAATATCGGGGTGTGACACATCCCTTTGGTTTCCAACAAATGACAGGGAATGGTCCACAACGGTGGTTAGAGAAAAATGTTCAAAATCAAGTTCAAAACCCTGATCTAACCACTGTCCATGTTCCTGGACTTGAGGCTGATCTACCTGAGACCCCATCCAAAGCCTTATTGGCTTTGGAGACTATAACAACCCTCGTAAATCTTTCTGATACCCTAATATATTTTAAAATACCCTTATATGTCTTTAAAAACACCCCGTATGTGAAAACGAGCCCAAAATATAAAATATCATTAAAAAAATAAAAAAAACAAGAAAAATGAGGATTACGCGGGGCTCGTAAGCCACCTCTTGAGCTTACGCGGGCCGCAACAGCTACAAGATCAGGCGAGCCCCGGTGTTGACACGTGTCAAACGCGTGTTGAACCTATACGTATGACCCGGATCACCTACGCCTAGACCCCCCTACTACGCGGGCCGCGTAGGCCTTAGCCTAACCTTACGCGGGCCGCGAGAGACTCGAAAATCAGCCCTATATAAGAGGGCATCGGGCCTTCAGTGAAACTCGTTCATTTCTTTTCTAAATCTCGAAATTTCTGATAGATAGTATAATTTCCGGGCATAATACCCCCCTAATTAACGAAGTTCTGCTCCGTTGTAAGTATTATAACCCCAGTTACGTATTAGATACGCTGCCCGATTGATCCAGGGTTCCGTAACAACTGTCGTGGTTCTGCCCGACGTAGTTGTTGGAATACCATCTCGGGGAGGGTATCGTTAATATATATAAAGGGTTATTATACTAACATGTGTACATTTGTGTAAATTATAGATTAACACCAGGAAACCCTTAAACGAAGTCTAAGATAGCAATGTGAGTTTATCCGCTTTTCGTCAACCTTTTAGAAACTATTCTACAAAACCTTAAATGTTTTTCAATGTGATTAAGCAGTGATTGAGTCTTTGTAGTTCTTCAATTACTGCCGGTATGTTGGGGTTTTGTATACAAAATGTGGAACACGTTACAATTGGACAACGAGTTAGCCAATGTGTAATATGACCCACCAGTCAGGATTGACAGTACTGAATGAGTAATTGTGTAGAAATAAACATTGTGATCACTCTCAATACTGTGTTAATTGATAAAACTTTTCTTGATTTAACTGGGATTCACTCACCAGTATTTCCCACTGACAAATGTTTTTAAAACGCGTTTCAGGTAACAAAATGTGACAGCCAAATTAGAAGAAAGCCAGCTTGAGAGCACTGACGGCTTGGAAAAATGTGGCTATAAAAGTTACCTAAAAGACGATATTTTAAATTCAATAAAATAGGGTTTATCCCTATATTGTAATAAGAAACTTGGGTTTTACCCATGTGGTTATTAATATAAAATATGGTGGTTTTACTCTGATAAACATTTCCTAACTACGGTCCTGATGAAATTCCGCTGCCAAATTAATAAACAAACTGATACCACCACAACTGATGTTCGCGGCCGCCCGTTCCCGGGACAGATAAGGGGGCGGGGGTTGCGACAGAAGGTGGTATCAGAGCTAAGCCACTGATTCAGCCACAGAAGTGTTCTGCTGACATCAATATATTATCCAAATTGTTAGGAAATAAAGTATGAAAATACGTGCATATATGTATTTTATTGTTATGTGTTATTTGACTATTTGTTAGTTTACAGTATGAGTGATCAAGGATCCTTAGACGTCTATCGTCAGTTGTCTGATTCACCTAGGAGTGAAGGTACTTCTTCCCAGCCTACCCTCTCTGGGTATTCAGCTGATCAAGAAGAAGGGATGTTTGCCTTTAAAGCTCTATCTGAAGAGCCATTCCCTCAGAAAAAGAGGGGATGGTTCAGTAAGGGAGCATTTGAGCGTAGGAAAAGAATGAAAATGTTGCAACAGCGAAGAGTCCTAGCAGCCGCTAAGTGAGAGTCAGATGCCCAAACACAGGATATGCTTAATAGAAGCTTAGCTAATTTTCATATCCTAGCAACAACTGCTGCCGACCCAAATCTGGAACAACTAGTAGCCCCACAACCCATACCTTTATTCCCCACTCAGCCGATGGAGGTAGAAATGCATGATTTCAACCCTGAGGAGATACCTAGGATACCAGCCCCTAATCCCTTAGACCCAAATTATGATCCATGGTTCGATGATCATAGGGATTATGTGCCACGCTACCATCTGAACGATGAAACCTTGCCGAACTTAGCAGCATATCCAGGTCTGGACCCTCTAGATCCCTATTATGACAACGATGAATACATTAGGGAGATCTTAGAGAATCTGTACCATCAGGAGAATCCTATACCCCAGTACCCAGACCCAGTACCAGCACCTGCACCCCCAATGAGTGCAGAGAATTTGCAAGAGCTCCGAACTTTCGGAGAGGAAATTTTAGAGAGTAGTGAGAGAATGAGGTATGTAGGAGAACAACTCGTCTGGAAATATGACGAGCGTCATATGGATTTCGGGAGGAATCCATATCCATGAAGATGATGGTGGAGTTGGTAATAATAATAATAAAATAATATATAATATGTTTTTATGAAAAAAAAATTATAATATATAAATATGTGTAATAATAATAATATATGTTGTAGTATAGACCACTTTGTGGTTAGCAATGCATAGTAATGTTGTAATTTTAATTTCCAGTATCAGTGTGTAGTAGATGCATACTATATATATAAAATAGAGTAAAGTCGCAATGTTCGACGTTTTTGACCAAGATGCGTGTCACGTGATTAATCATATTAAGATATTATCTTGTGATATTAATACGTGATAATTGTTTAAAATTCAGATGAACGACGAAGTGAATCAGGAAAATCTGAATAACGATAACCAGAGTAACAATAACCCGGGTAACGAAAATCCAAACAACAACAATGGAAACCAAGTGGATAACAGTGCCATCCAACACATAGTGGCACAAGGAATAATAGATGCAATGCCATATATTATTGAAACGGTTAGAGAAGCTGATAATAAAAGCGAGCATAGCAGTAAACGAACAATTGAACCTGAACACAGCGTGAACAATTGACATGTACTTCAAGTGCCCATTCCCAAAAGAAGAAGAACCGTGTCTTACGGTTGTTCTTACAAAGAATTCTGGTCTTGTAAACCAATGGAATTCTCGGGCAGCGAAGGGGCCGTTGCAGTTCTACGCTGGATAGAAAAGACCGAGGCAGTCTTAAGAATATGTAAATGTGCGGAAGAGGATAAAATAATGTTTACTTCCAATCTGTTTAAGAATTCAGCACTAGAATGGTGGAATACTATCCTTCAGACTAAGGGAAGTGATAGAACTTACAATATGGAATGGGAGGAGTTTAAAAACATGGTAGAAAGGAAATTATGCCCTCCTAATGAGAAAGAACAGATAGCAAACAAGTTCTTAAACCTTAGAATGACTGGTGTGGATAGTAAGGGGTACACTAAGTTATTCTTTGAATATGCTAGAATAGTGCCAACCCTTGCTTCACCTGAACCAGTATTAATCTCCCGTTACATCTTGTAACACCTCGAAAATTCACGTCCTATAATGTGTAGACACGTGTCAAATGTTTAAACGTGTGAAAGAAATATTATAGAAGGACTAAAGTTGACAAACAAGGAAAGTATGTGAAAATACGTATTCTAAGTGTCAACTGTGAATAAATATAATGTACATTAACCCTACACAATACTCATACCTCCAAACGAATAAATCATGGATCATACGAAGCTAAAAGTGAGAGATTTCAAACTACAGGGACCAAATGTGTCAACATGTTTAATTTATACCTCTGAGTGACCTTTTGACAAACCCGAAGCTTTGTAAATGTTAAATATGCTCACGAGAATACACGATTTAAATTTCGTAAAGTTTCGTTAACGTATGAGAAAGTTATGATCAAATTCGTGTGCGAAGTGTTAAAGCGTAAACGTTGAAAGTTAGGACTTTTCGGGTAACAATAAACTTACCCGGGGACTTAACAAAGTGGGTATATGTTTTAAAGCCTTTATAGATCAAATATGAGGGTTTACAATGCAAGAAATCAGGTGCCTAATCGAGTTTTGAAGAGCCAAGGATCAAATCACAAAAATCACAAAATCTGATCAGACAAGGCCTAGCGCGACGCGAGGGGGGGTGGCGTCACGCTAGCCCTGCCCAGCTCCGAGAAATGTGGGTTCTTGCCTGCCATTGCCTTTGTGCGTGACCTATACCCATTTTTCCACATCCCTTGGCCCCTAAAGCACCTCCTAAGCATCTAGGACACATGTGGGAAGCTTGTGGTGTGTGCTAGACCTTGTTGTCAACACATTGTGGTGAGTGAAAACACTATAAAAGGCCAAGGTCTTGCAAACACTTACTTCACACCTTCATCTGCATTTGAGGACCATTTCTGGAGCTCAACTTCCTCTCAAGTGTTCCCTAATCAAGCATAGGACTTCAGTAAGTGTTCTAATCTTTTCTAAATTGAGTTTAGCTTAGTATATTAGCTAAAAGTCAAACCGTCGTAATTACGGTTTGACTTCGAGATTAGTCAGCATGGCTCAGTCATATCTCGAATTAAAAGTAGTTATAGCTTGGTATTTATGTGGGTAATAAAACCTCAAAAGGGTTTCCCCTGATCACCACTCTAACTAGTTCAAATGTCGGGTCAAACATGTACTTAAAAAGTCAACAGGATTCTTAAATTGCAATTTATGCATGATTAGCTATCTAGAACATATACAACCTGTTTGATCATTGTTATAACTTGGTAATAAGTGTAAGAACATGTCTAAACATGTTCAACCCGACAATTTCCTGTTTAGACCCGGTTCGGAACCGAAAGTCACATAGTTTAACTTTCACTTTGACTTTCAGTTCTGACCCGTTTAGGCATGTTTTAGAAATGCCTCAGAGCTTTAATTGGATTAGGTTACATGTTAGAACAACCCTCTGTGTTTACACACCTTGGTTCATTAGTTATCCAATTTATATGCATGTTTCCGTTAATTGCTCATATGTTGACCATTATGCCCTTATTACCTTAAAACGTGAATTATGAAAATGTAAAAGTGTAGAAACCTTAAATACTGATATATAAACTTGTATGCAAAGTTTGACATCAGTTTGACTTGTAGATTAGGAGTTATGCTCATTATCGCAAAATTAATGCTTTATGTTAATAAAACGGCATAATTAGCATATAGCCTAGTTAAACCTACTTTTTGGTATCAAACTTAATACCCACTGATGTAATATATTATTTTGGGAATTTTAAAGATTTTTAATTAATTTTAGGCTGAGCATAACTCATAGTCGTAGGCTTAATCCCGTAATTGTCGGTTTTGCCCTTACGGGCCAAAAATGAGTTTTACCTATCTAAACGACTCCAAACCTTTTGCTACTGATCACATATGTTAAATAAATTATTTTAACCCTTCTGGAAATATAAAAATATCAGATTTAAGTATCGAACCCGGAAATGGCCTTTAATCGCCTTAGTTAGCGTTTTTAACGCATAGTATGTTTTAAAATCATATTGAACATACCCGGGTTGATACCTACTAATATTTTAGGAAAATTATGATATTTTAACAGTAAGCAAAGGTTGATTAACTCAGACTTCGGTTTTGAGCTTTTCGGCTTATGTGAAATTACCAAAATGCCCCTACGGTGCATAGTTTGGTTATAATTGACAAATTTCACATATATGCTTTAACCTACTGATATAACTTATCAAATTTAGTATGTTTGCTATTTACATCAGACCTGTAACTCAGTTAAAGATCTAAACTCTTTTACAACCTTTAAAATGACCAAACTACCCCTACGGGGCATAGTTTGTATTGAAATTCGTTTCGGGCATAATAAAAGACATCTTACTAATGTCTCAACATATTTGAAGCATATTAACTTAGGAAACCTGTATATGGCTCTTACGGATACCCGTTACGCATATTACGCGTTCGGTGCGGTTTATGTAACAAGTTTACATAAATTAGCCGAAACGGGTCAAACCTTATCGGTTTTATCTCAAAATCCAGAATGTGAATAATAAACCCATATTAAACAAGTCTTCAAACTTTTCGGGTCTAAATCACATTCTATCCGGTCTTCGCTTAATCGTGCGTACGAACCGTATCTTTGAAACTAGCTGGTCTAAGCTTAAGCTTAATTAAAGACCCGTTAGGATTCTAATAGGTTATATTAAACCTTCGTTCCAGATTAGGGGAACCAGTAAAAGCTACGTGCATTTTGCTTATTGTGATTAATACTTGCTCAGGTAAATACTTTTAACTTATTTTCCCTATACGGGCTTGGGTTACGGTATATAGCATACCGCTTGATCGGGCATCAAATCTCCACATTAAGTGGGTAGTTGAATAATTTGATCGGCTCGTTTAAACAGTCTTGTTTACTTTACAGCCTTTGGGGGGTTAATGACCATGTCCCGGATATCCTTGGCATCATCTTACGAGATGGCCACGACCTGAGCACAGGGTGTAGGCATACACCTGTCAGTGTATAACTCAATAATGTGGTGTGTCAATTGATCTTTAACCCGGACAAGATCCGGGCTACTGAACGCATAAGTAACATGTAATTCGTTCACAAGATTATAATATCAAATAATTCTCCCAAGTTAAACAAAATGTTTATGCCATGTGCATCCAAAAAACCAATTTTCAACCATTTTACAAAATGAGTCAGTTGAATGTATTTACCAGTGTAAACTGACTTATTTTCCTAAAAAGATTAAATGCAGGTACTAAGCGAAATTGGCTGGGATTTCTCCTAAGCATCACTAGAAGTCTCGCAAGCTTAAGATGCCTGAAGTCTGTTGAACCATTAAATTTTATTTTATTTCGATCCTACTGTGGATAAACATCCGGATATTGTGACTTGATTATAATGAATAAATTCGGTTGTATCATATTTTAAATTTGCTTCCGCTGTGCATAATAATTATTGTGTTGTTTGACTATTATGTTGCCAACCACGTCACGATACTCCCCCACCGGGCCCACCGGTGACACGTGGAAATCGGGGTGTGACAGGTTGGTATCATAGCGAACACTGAGTGAATTAAACACTAGCCTTTTGTGTTTAATCTCAGTTACACAATTGCACATATCTAAACCTTCGGGTCTAGACTTATAACATAGGACAAATTCCACCTTATTCGGGTTTTGTTTTGTCCTTTAAATTTTATATGTTGTTATTGTTATCTTATGCTTTATTGACAGGAATATCAAAATGCCTCCAAGATTTTTCCGTAGACGAGGACGAGGAAAGGGGCCGATCACCGCCCCCAACGACAATGAAGCGGGACCGTCCAATGTACGAGCTCCATCTACTACGGAGAGCGACGATCCACGTCAGAACAGGAGGAACCTGTTCGAGCCGGCGAGACGATCCGTTTCGCACAGCTCTACACCTCCGGTCCAAAATTCATACGGACCGCATTCGGAAGACGAGCCGAACAACCCTCAGCCTTCCTTCATACCGTTACAACGATCCCTGTCTCATCATTCTTTCGGGGACCCCACCCCAGTTTTTCGGGGCCGGTTTAATCCGGTAGGCTACGTACTAGAACCCGTGGGTTTCAACCCACTGGGGCCAGAAGATCACTTCTCTGGCGATCACGCGGATGACATGGACGAGGATACTGATCCCGTCGAACCTGCAAGTGGCACTCCAAATCATCCGATCGAGATCTCCGACGGATCTTCATTCCACGGATCACCCTATGTTGGTCCGGATAGCTTTCAGGCGATGTTCACCCGGCACGAGTGGTATTATACACCTTCTCACCATTCGTCGCCTCATGAGCAGCAGCAGCAGCATCATCAAGATTCCTCGGAGGATCACCGATTTGTGGCAGTTACGCCACCGCCTCCACCGCCACCAGTGCAGCCGGCACCTCCACAACCGCCGAGGCGTAGGAGGTCAGGTGCACGTATGTCATCACGTGCGGGAGACTTTCATTTCAGCTCCCCACGTCAGTCGAGTGCCAGCCACTACCCGCCACATCAGGAGGACCCACAAATGGGTGGACCTTCCAACCCCGCGATGCCGCAGCCGCCGCCAATGGGTTTTGATAACCCAATCCCAGCTTATACAGGTTCCATGGCATACAACCCGTTCGAGCCGCCAGTCCACAACAACTACGGGTACGCAGAGGCCGACCCCTACTTGGTGGCAGCTAACTACAATGCCCTGCACCCAGAAGGACCCTACGGAGCTCCATGGGGAGTTGGGTACCCAACACATGGGTACCAGATACCACCTAGGCCTATCTTACGGACTCAATCGCAGCCACCTAGGTTCTCCCCACCTGAGCGTGAAGAACTCTTTCAGAGGCTGGATCAGGTTGAACGGGAAGTGCACAGGGACCGTAGGGAGAGGCAGACTTTCTTCCAAGGATTAGCAAGTTTGATCAAAGGGAAGAACAAGAAGGATCACTAAATCCTTCCAGTTGTTGTTGAGTCCCTACGTGGACTAGTTTGTTTGTTTAAGGTCCCTGCGTGGACTATTATGTTTATTTAAAGCCCCTGCGTGGGCATGTTTGTTTGTTTTAACCCCTACGAGGGTGTATTGTTGTGTGAGTCCCTGCGTGGACAATTATGTTATAAAACCCCTGCGTGGGTAAGTACTTGTTTAACCCCTGCGTGGGTAGTTTGTTATTTGAAGAGACCCGTTTAGGGCAGCTTGTAATATTTTGAATAAATTGATGGAATGGTTGATTTATAAATTTCATGTTTGCCATTTTGAGCATATATAAATTATAAATGAAATAAACAAGTTAAAATCATTTCTTTTGAATAAATCTGCCTATGTAATTATTAATTAAGAATCTTAAAAGTGTGAAACCTAGCCTTGGGTCAATTATAAGACCAGGCCAAGATGGTAAGACCTGTTTAAAAGATTCAAATTCCTGTTAACATCTTAAAACATGTTAACATTCCTGGCAGACGTGATTCGTTAAAATCACATGTCATTTTTATATGTATAAAGGAATTCTTTAGAAGATTTCCTAACCCAGTTTAATGATCTCCGAATCCTGGGTTTGCATCACCAATTAAGATGATCATATGGTTACCATACGTGGTAATATATCGCCTACGGGCCCTACTCATTTCCATATGAGCCAAAAGACAGTGGTAGCTATGACTCCCTGTCAAATAAAGGTAATGAACTAGGTTCAAACCTCAAATGCGTTGATTCTCTGAAATCCTAGCATATAAATTATAATTGTCCTTGTGACTAGGCCTATTGTGCCAGTATACCTTAATGTTTTGATTCTCTGAAATCATAGATTAAATTAAAAGTGTCCACGTGACCAGGCCTTTTGTACCATAAATAAAACTGTTATTGTTTTATACTTAGGATAAATTTTAATAGAAATCCTAAATGAAAATGAATCATAAATTAACCAAATATGGTCTCTGTTACCATGGTTAATGAATTGCCATAAAAGACAATTCCATAATAAACTCCCAAATAAACTATTGTCCTTGTTTTCTGCAACAGTTCAACTTTAAATGGCTAACTCAGACGAGGTTAATAGCCATCCAGTGGAAGTTAATAATGAAGCCCGAGTTAATCTAACGGGTGCTGAATTAAAAGCAATCATAGACGGCGCTGTTACACAGGCTTTGGAAAGCCAGTATGAAGAGTACAGTGGGACTCGTAGTAGGACCCAATCTACACAGCCTTCAAAGCCACCGCCCAAGAAGGACGACCCGAAGAACGATAATGATCGACGCTCCTCAAACCACAGTGCTCCATCTCAGCAGGTTATAGGTAATCAAGGGCCCCGTGACAAGGGTTGCACGTATAAATATTTTGTCTCTTGCAAGCCCCGGGATTTCACTGGGGAGAAGGGAGCCATTGACTGTATGACATGGCTGGATGAGATGGATACGGTTGTAGACATCAGCGGATGTGCGGAGAGAGACGTGGTCAAGTTTGTATCGCAGTCTTTTAAGGGTGAAGCGTTAGCATGGTGGAGATCTCTGATTGAGGCCACCGGAAAAATCCCATTGTATAATATGTCATGGGATCAATTTGTCGCCCTTATCAGGGAAAATTACTGCCCTCAGCATGAGGTGGAGAAGATAGAATCTGACTTTCTATCGTTGGTGATGACGAACCTTGACTGTCAAGCTTACCTGACGAGCTTTAATACGATGTCCCGGTTGGTTCCGTATCTGGTAACCCCGGAGCCAAAAAGAATCGCTCATTTTATCGGTGGTTTAGCCCCCGAAATCAAGGCAAGCGTGAAAGCTTCTCGGCCAGCCACTTTTAGATCAGTAGCTGACATTTCCTTATCCCTCACTCTGGATGCGGTCAGGCAGAGATCGCTGAGGAATAAGGAGGCTGAGAAGAGGAAGCGTGAAGATGATGGTTCACGAAAGTCGAGCAAGAAGCACCGTGGGAACGGTGATAGCAAGAAGGGGTCTGAGTCAAAAAGAGATGGGCACCGGTCTGGTGAGAAGCCCAAGTGCAATATTTGCAAGAAACAGCACTTTGGAAAGTGCAGACTCGGATCGAACTCGAATAACGAGTCAAAATCTTTTGCTTGTGGTTTGTGCAAGTCCAAGGAACACAAAACCTTGGATTGCAAGAAGATAAAAGACGTAACGTGCTACCGTTGCAATGAAAAGGGGCACATTAAGACCAACTGCCCAAAATACAACAAGAAGCCTGAAGAGGCTAAGAAGACTAATGCTAGAGTCTTCAGAATGGACGCCAAAGAAGCAGTTCTAGACGACAACGTTATTACAGGTACTTTCCTTGTAAATGACGTCTTTGCTAGAGTACTTTTCGATTCAGGCGCTGATAAGTCGTTTGTAGACAACAAGTTTTGTAAATTGTTGAGTTTACCTGTCAAAACCTTAAGTGTAAACTATGAGGTAGAGTTAGCAGATGGCACCCTAGAAACCGTTTCAACTGTGTTAGATGGATGTGCTATATCCATTAAGAACCATTCTTTTCCTCTGTCTCTACTTCCCTTTAAGTTGGCTGGTTTTGACATAGTTCTGGGTATGGACTGGTTATCTCATAACCAGGCCCAAATAGTCTGTAACAAGAAACAAGTGGTAATAAAGACCCCGTCTGGTGAATCACTTACCATTCGGGGAGATACCCAGTACGGGCTGCCTGTGCAGGTGACTATGCTCAAGGCTTCCAAGTGTTTGAAGAAGGGGTGTGTCATCTACATGGCACAAGTGATTATTGATGAGCCTAAACCGAAGATAGAAGACATACCTGTCATTTCAGAATACCCAGAAGTGTTTCCTGAAGATCTACCTGGCTTACCACCAGATAGACAAGTGGAATTCAGAATCGATATCATCCCTGGAGCGGCACCTGTTGCTAGAGCACCATACAGATTGGCACCCACGGAAATGAAGGAATTGAGGACGCAACTAGATGAATTGCTGGCTAAAGGTTTCATTAGACCTATTTCGTCTCCTTGGGGAGCGCCAATCTTGTTTGTCAAGAAGAAGGATGGGTCGATGCGTCTGTGCATCGACTATCGCGAGCTTAATAAAGTCACGATCAAGAACAGGTATCCTTTGCCCAGGATCGACGACTTGTTCGATCAGCTTCAAGGGGCAAGTTACTTCTCGAAGATCGATTTGAGGTCAGGCTACCATCAGTTGAAGGTTAAAGATGAAGATGTTCACAAGACTGCATTTAGGACTCGTTACGGTCACTACGAGTTCCTAGTGATGCCTTTTGGGCTCACTAATGCACCGGCCGCATTCATGGATCTCATTAATCGCGTTTGCAAGCCGTACTTAGATAAATTCGTCATCGTTTTCATCGACGACATTCTTATCTATTCGAAGAATCAAGCTGACCATGAGAAACACCTTCGATGTATTCTCGAACTTCTACATCAGGAGAAGCTCTATGCCAAATTCTCCAAGTGTGAATTTTGGCTACGAGAAGTCCAATTTCTTGGACACGTGGTTAGTGAGCGTGGTCTCCAGGTGGATCCCGCTAAGGTTGAAGCAGTAATGAACTGGCAAGAGCCAAAGATGCCTACAGAGATTCGTAGCTTCCTGGGATTGGCAGGATATTACAGGCGTTTCATTGAAAAATTTTCAAGGATTGCTGCACCCCTAACCTCCTTAACTAAGAAGAAGGTAAAGTTTGTTTGGGGCCCTAAGCAGCAAGAATCCTTCGATATCTTGAAGCAAAAGTTAAGCAACGCCCCAGTACTGACATTGCCAGATGGAATAGAAGAATTTGTGGTTTATTGTGATGCCTCGCACACTGGCATGGGGTGTGTGCTTATGCAGAAAGGCAAAGTTATTGCCTACGCTTCAAGACAGTTAAAGGTGCATGAAAAGAATTACACCACCCATGACTTAGAGTTGGGTGCCGTTGTATTCGCACTGAAACTTTGGAGGCACTATCTATATGGTGTCAAGTGTGTGATTTATTCTGATCACAAGAGCCTCCAACATCTGTTCAATCAGAAGGAACTAAACATGAGGCAACGCCGTTGGATGGAAACTTTAAATGATTATGATTGTGAAATCAAATACCATCCCGGCAAGGCGAATGTAGTCGCCGATGCCTTGAGTCGGAAGGAAAGGGTGAAACCTATCCGAATCAATGCCAAGCGCATGGAGATAAAGAATAATTTGATTGAAAGGTTGTTAGCTGCACAGAAGGAAGCTGTGTTGGAAGCTAACTATCCTAATGAAAAGCTAGGAGTAACTGAGGAGCAGTTAACTCTTAGCAAGGACGGAATTTTACGATTGAATGGACGAATATGGGTTCCAATTTATGGAGGACTTCGTGATGTCATCCTCCAGGAAGCCCATAGTTCCAAATATTCCGTTCATCCTGGTGCGGATAAGATGTACCAGGATTTAAAGGCAAATTATTGGTGGATAGGCTTGAAAAAGTCTGTAGCCACCCATGTAGCTAAATGCTTGACATGTACGCAAGTCAAATCCGAGCATCAAAAACCGTCAAGTTTGCTACAACAGCCTGAACTTCCTACGTGGAAGTGGGAAATGGTGACGATGGATTTCATCACCAAGTTGCCAAAGACAAGGAAAGGCAATGATACAATATGGGTTATAGTTGACAGACTGACTAAGTCAGCTCATTTCTTACCCATCAAGGAGACGTATAGCTCCGATATGTTAGCCCAGTTATACGTTGATAAGATTGTAGCCTTACATGGCATACCTGTAGCTATTATCTCTGATAGAGATACTAGGTACACGTCACATTTTTGGAAAAGCTTCCAACAATCTTTGGGCACACGTTTGAACTTTAGTACGGCTTACCATCCTCAGACAGACGGTCAGAGTGAGCGTACTATTCAAACGTTAGAAGACATGCTACGTGCATGTGCAATCGATTTGGGTGATAATTGGGATAAGAACCTACCGTTAATCGAATTCTCCTACAACAATAGCTACCACACCAGCATCAAGGCTGCGCCTTTTGAGGCATTATACGGTAGAAAGTGTAGATCGCCTATTTGTTGGGCGGAAGTTGGAGATGTCCAGTTATCAGGACCAGAGATCGTGCTCGAAACAACGGACAAGATTGTCCAGATTCGTGACCATCTCAAAGCTGCCCGGGATAGGCAGAAGAGTTACGCTGATCCTAAGCGTAAGGATTTTCACTTCAAAGTAGGTGACAAAGTCCTTCTTAAAGTGTCACCCTGGAAGGGAGTGATGCGGTTTGGTAAGAAAGGCAAACTAAGCCCGAGATACATAGGACCTTTCGAGGTTATCGAACGTGTCGGGTCAGTTGCCTATAAGTTGAACTTACCGGAAGAGCTCAGTGGAATCCACAATGTGTTCCACATCTGCAATCTGAAAAAGTGTTTCGCTGATGAATCACTGGTTATACCACATACAGATGTGCATATAGACGAGAGCTTGAAATTTGTTGAAAAACCTTTGTCGATTGAAGATCGACAGGTAAAGAAGCTTCGAAGGAAGCATGTACCTATTGTGAAGGTCAAATGGGATGCTCGTAGAGGTCCCGAATACACGTGGGAGGTTGAATCCACGATGAAAGAAAAGTACCCTTACTTATTTCAGTAAATCTTGGGTCGAGATTTATTTTAAGGGGGTGAGGATGTAACACCTCGAAAATTCACGTCCTATAATGTGTAGACACGTGTCAAATGTTTAAACGTGTGAAAGAAATATTATAGAAGGACTAAAGTTGACAAACATGGAAAGTATGTGAAAATACGTATTCTAAGTGTCAACTGTGAATAAATATAATGTACATTAACCCTACACAATACTCATACCTCCAAACGAATAAATCATGGATCATACGAAGCTAAAAGTGAGAGATTTCAAACTACAGGGACCAAATGTGTCAACATGTTTAATTTATACCTCTGAGTGACCTTTTGACAAACCCGAAGCTTTATAAATGTTAAATATGCTCACGAGAATACACGATTTAAATTTCGTAAAGTTTCGTTAACGTATGAGAAAGTTATGATCAAATTCGTGTGCGAAGTGTTAAAGCGTAAACGTTGAAAGTTAGGACTTTTCGGGTAACAATAAAGTTACCCGGGGACTTAACAAAGTGGGTATATGTTTTAAAGCCTTTATAGATCAAATATGAGGGTTTACAATGCAAGAAATCAGGTGCCTAATCGAGTTTTGAAGAGCCAAGGATCAAATCGCAAAAATCACAAAATCTGATCAGACAAGGCCTAGCGCGACGCGAGGGGGGGGGGTGGCGTCACGCTAGCCCTGCCCAGCTCCGAGAAATGTGGGTTCTTGCCTGCCATTGCCTTTGTGCACGACCTATACCCGTTTTTCCACATCCCTTGGCCCCTAAAGCACCTCCTAAGCATCTAGGACACATGTGGGAAGCTTGTGGTGTGTGCTAGACCTTGTTGTCAACACATTGTGGTGAGTGAAAACACTATAAAAGGCCAAGGTCTTGCAAACACTTACTTCACACCTTCATCTGCATTTGAGGACCATTTCTGGAGCTCAACTTCCTCTCAAGTGTTCCCTAATCAAGCTTAGGACTTCAGTAAGTGTTCTAATCTTTTCTAAATTGAGTTTAGCTTAGTATATTAGCTAAAAGTCAAACTGTCGTAATTACGGTTTGACTTCGAGATTAGTCAGCAATGGCTCAGTCATATCTCGAATTAAAAGTAGTTATAGCTTGGTATTTATGTGGGTAATAAAACCTCAAAAGGGTTTCCCCTGATCACTACTCTAACTAGTTCAAATGTCGGGTCAAACATGTACTTAAAAAGTCAACAGGATTCTTAAATTGCAATTTATGCATGATTAGCTATCTAGAACATATACAACCTGTTTGATCATTGTTATAACTTGGTAATAAGTGTAAGAACATGTCTAAACATGTTCAACCCGACAATTTCCTGTTTAGACCCGGTTCAGAACCGAAAGTCACATAGTTTAACTTTCACTTTGACTTTCAGTTCTGACCCGTTTAGGCATGTTTTAGAAATGCCTCAGAGCTTTAATTGGATTAGGTTACATGTTAGAACAACCCTCTGTGTTTACACACCTTGGTTCATTAGTTATCCAATTTATATGCATGTTTCCGTTAATTGCTCATATGTTGACCATTATGCCCTTATTACCTTAAAACGTGAATTATGAAAATGTAAAAGTGTAGAAACCTTAAATACTGATATATAAACTTGTATGCAAAGTTTGACATCAGTTTGACTTGTAGATTAGGAGTTATGCTCATTATCGCAAAATTAATGCTTTATGTTAATAAAACGGCATAATTAGCATATAGCCTAGTTAAACCTACTTTTTGGTATCAAACTTAATACCCACTGATGTAATATATTATTTTGGGAATTTTAAAGATTTTTAATTAATTTTAGGCTGAGCATAACTCATAGTCGTAGGCTTAATCCCGTAATTGTCGGTTTTGCCCTTACGGGCCAAAAATGAGTTTTACCTATCTAAACGACTCCAAACCTTTTGCTACTGATCACATATGTTAAATAAATTATTTTAACCCTTCTGGAAATATAAAAATATCAGATTTAAGTATCGAACCCGGAAATGGCCTTTAATCGCCTTAGTTAGCGTTTTTAACGCATAGTATGTTTTAAAATCATATTGAACATACCCGGGTTGATACCTACTGATATTTTAGGCAAATTATGATATTTTAACAGTAAGCAAAGGTTGATTAACTCAGACTTCGGTTTTGAGCTTTTCGGCTTATGTGAAATTACCAAAATGCCCCTACGGTGCATAGTTTGGTTATAATTGACAAATTTCACATATATGCTTTAACCTGCTGATATAACTTATCAGATTTAGTATGTTTGCTGTTTTCATCAGACCTGTAACTCAGTTAAACATCTAAACTCTTTTACAACCTTTAAAATGACCAAACTACCCCTACGGGGCATAGTTTGTATTTAAATTCGTTTCGGGCATAATAAAAGACATCTTACTAATGTCTCAACATATTTGAAGCATATTAACTTAGGAAAACTGTATATGGCTCTTACGGATACCCGTTACGCATATTACGCGTTCGGTGCGGTTTATGTAACAAGTTTACATAAATTAGCCGAAACGGGTCAAACCTTATCGGTTTTATCTCAAAATCCAGAATGTGAATAATAAACCCATATTAAACAAGTCTTCAAACTTGTCGGGTCTAAATAACATTCTATCCGTTCTTCGCTTAATCGTGCGTACGAACCGTATCTTTGAAACTAGCCGGTCTAAGCTTAAGCTTAATTAAAGACCCGTTAGGATTCTAATAGGTTATATTAAACCTTCGTTCCAGATTAGGGGAACCAGTAAAAGCTACGTGCATTTTGCTTATTGTGATTAATACTTGCTCAGGTAAATACTTTTAACTTATTTTCCCTATACGGGCTTGGGTTACGGTATATAGCATACCGCTTGATCGGGCATCAAATCTCCACATTAAGTGGGTAGTTGAATAATTTGATCGGCTCGTTTAAACAGTCTTGTTTACTTTACAGCCTTTGGGGGGTTAATGACCATGTCCCGGATATCCTTGGCATCATCTTACGAGATGGCCACGACCTGAGCACGGGGTGTAGGCGTACACCTGTCAGTGTATAACTCAATAATGTGGTGTGTCTATTGATCTTTAACCCGGACAAGATCCGGGCTACTGAACGCATAAGTAACATGTAATTCGTTCACAAGATTATAATATCAAATAATTCTCCCAAGTTAAACAAAATGTTTATGCCATGTGCATCCAAAAAACCAATTTTCAACCATTTTACAAAATGAGTCAGTTGAATGTATTTACCAGTGTAAACTGACGTATTTTCCCAAAAAGATTAAATGCAGGTACTAAGCGAAATTGGCTGGGATTTCTCCTAAGCATCACTAGAAGTCTCGCAAGCTTAAGATGCCTGAAGTCTGTTGAACCATTAAATGTTATTTTATTTCGATCCTACTGTGGATAAACATCCGGATATTGTGACTTGATTACAATGAATAAATTCGGTTGTATCATATTTTAAATTTGCTTCCGCTGTGCATAATAATTATTGTGTTGTTTGACTATTATGTTGCCAACCACGTCACGATACTCCCCCACCGGGCCCACCGGTGACACGTGGAAATCGGGGTGTGACACATCTGGGGTTTAATTGCAGAGATAAGGCATGTAGTCAAGGCAGCTAGACCCCAAACTATAGAAGATGCTGTAGAACAAGCCAATACCTTGACATATGAATTAGTCCGTACACGAGAAGAGGATCAAAGGAGGAACCTAACCCAAAAGCTTACACAAGAATTCCGTTCTGGAAATTTTAACCGTGGGAAAAATGTAGGCTCTACCTCTGCACCCTACTGTAAGAATTGTAAAAGGAAGCATTCAGGAAGATGCTCCATATACTGTAATTTCTGCAAAATATCGGGACACAAGGAGGAAGATTGCAGGAAAAAGATTAGCAACAGGATATGATACAACTACGGAGAACAAGGACACATCAAGCCTAACTGTCCAAAACTAGCTCCGGCTACGAATAACAAGAATACCAAAAATGCTAGAGCATTTGTTCTGACTGCAGAAGAAGCAAAGATGATCCCGGATGTGATCACCGGTACGTTTTTAGTTAATGATATTTTTGCTAAAGTATTATTTGACTCTGGTGCAAACCAAAGTTTTATTAATACTTCATTTTGCAAAATTCTTAATCAATCATTAACTAAACTTCCACAAGAATGTCTAGTAGAGACAGCAAATGGGGAAACCATTAAGATTTCTGAAATCTTGCAGGAAGCAAGAATAGAAATTTTAAATCAGAAATTTATTCCAAACCTTTACCCCATGAATCTGGCAGGATTTGATGTTGTGTTAGGAATGGATTGGTTAATAGCCAATAAAGCCAGTATTTTATGTGATCAAAAGTCAATTCAAGTAAATTCACCAAGGGGTGAAAAGATCACAATTAAAGGAAATAAAATCTCTAGATCCACTAAATTCATCTCTGTGATGAAAACAGCAAGTTATATAAGAAAATGTTTATTAGTGTATTTGATTTCTATAATCACTAACAGTAAAGGAAAAGAATTAAAGGATATTCCAGTAGTATCCCAGTTTTCAGATGTATTTCCAGAAGAGTTACCAGGGCAACCTCCAGACAGAGAAGTTGAATTCAGAATCCATTTAATACCAAGGACAACATCAATTGCCAAAGCACCTTACCGTTTGGCACCTGCAGAAATGCAAGAACTAAAGAAACAATTAGATGAATTGTTAGAGAAAGGGTTCATACAGCCAAGTTCATCCCCATGGGGAGCACCGATCTTTTTCGTTAAGAAGAAAGACGGATCTATGCGTATATGCATTGATTACCGTGAATTAAACAAGGTCACCATTAAGAATCGGTATCCATTACCAAGAATAGATGATCTGTTTGATCAGTTGCAAGGAGCACGATTTTTCTCAAAAATCGATTTAAGGTCAGGATATCATCAATTAAAGGTACAGGAAGAGGACATTCCTAACACCGCCTTCAGAACAAGGTATGACCTTTATGAATTTACTGTCATGCCATTTGGTTTAACCAATGCCCCAGCTGCATTCATGGACATGATGAACCGAATATGTAAGCCATATTTGGATAAATTCATAATTGTCTTTATAGATGATATTCTCATTTACTCTAAGAGTAAAGAGGAACATGCAGAGCATTTGCACGCACTTTTAAGTTTATTGAGAAAAGAAAAGCTTTATGCTAAATTTTCGAAGTGTGAGTTTTGGATAGAACAGGTATAATTTCTTGGACATCTAGTTAATCATGAAGGAATTCATGTGGATCCCACCAAGATCGAAGCAATTACTAACTGGAAAACCCCTGAGTCACCAACCGAGGTTAGAAGTTTCTTAGGATTAGCCGGTTATTATAGAAGATTTATTCAAGATTTTTCTAGAATAGCCATTCCCTTAACTAAGTTAACCTATAAATCCGTTAAGTTTCAATGGGGATCAAAACAAGAAGAAGCCTTTAGAATTCTTAAGCAAAGATTAACCCATGCACCCATACTAGCATTACCAGAAGGAACTGAAGATTTTGTAATCTATTGTGACGCTTCTAAATTAGGTTATGGATGTGTGTTGATGCAACGTCAAAAGGTTATAGCATATGCATCCAGACAACTTAAGAATCATGAAGAGAATTATTCGACTCATGATTTACAATTAGGAGCCATAATTTTCGCCCTTAAGATTTGGAGACATTACCTATACAGTAGTAAGTTTACTATTTTCACAGACCATAAAAGTTTAAGGTATGTCTTCGGGCAAATGGAATTGAATATGAGACAAAGACGCTGGATGGAATTACTTAGTGATTATGATTGTGATATCCAGTATCATGCAGGAAAAGCAAATATAGTTGCTGATGCTTTAAGCCGAAAGTATCATGAAAAGCCAAAAAGAGTACGTTCACTTAATTTAAATCTGCAAGTAGATTTAAATGAACAGATTAGAAAGACACAAGAATCAGTAATCAAGGATGATACTGAGAAGTTAAAAGGAATGATTAAGGAATTAGAACAAGGAACAGATGGAATTTGGAGATTCCATAAGAAAAGGATGTGGATACCTAAATTAGGAAACCTACGCCACCGTATATTAGAAGAAGCCCATAAGTCTAAGTATACGATGCATCCTGGAAATGATAAGATGTATCAGGACTTAAGAAAGAATTTTTGGTGGATAGGAATGAAAAAGGATATAGCAGCATATGTTGCCAAGTGTTTAACCTGTTCACAAGTCAAAGCTGAACATCAGAAACCTTCAGGTTTATTGCAACAGTTAGAAATGCCAGTTTGGAAATGGGAATTAATAACAATGGATTTTGTTACTAAATTACCCAAAACCAGGAAAGGTAATGATACAATCTGGGTGATTGTAGACAGGCTAACCAAGTCAGCTCATTTCCTACCAATGAAGGAAACTTTCAGTATGGAACAATTAGCAAAATTATATGTAAATGAAGTAATTTCTTTACATGGAATTCCTCTATCAATTGTTTCTGATAGAGATAGTTGTTTTACCTCTCATTTTTTGACAAGTTTCCAAAAAGCAATGGGAACCAAGTTAAATCTAAGCACCGCTTATCATCCTCAAACGAACGGACAAAGCGAAAGGACAATTCAGACAATGGAGGACATGCTTAGAGCTTGTGTAATTGATTTTGGAGGTAATTGGGATGATCATTTACCATTGATAGAATTTTCTTATAATAATAGTTATCACACAAGAATCAATGCTGCACCATTTGAAGCACTTTATGGACGAAAGTGCCGAACGCCAGTCTGTTGGGCAGAAATTGGAGAAAAGTAACTATCTGGACCTGAGATAGTACAAGAAACAACAGACAAAATTATTCAAGTCAAGGAACGACTAAAAGCAGTACGAGATCGACAAAAGAGTTATGCTGATAACAGACGAAAGCCATTGGAATTTCAGGTAGGAGATAAAGTGTTATTGAAAGTCTCTCCTTGGAA
Source organism: Helianthus tuberosus (assembly GCA_030545235.1). Classification (NCBI taxonomy): domain Eukaryota; kingdom Viridiplantae; phylum Streptophyta; class Magnoliopsida; order Asterales; family Asteraceae; genus Helianthus; species Helianthus tuberosus. The sequence goes on from CM060441.1 coordinate 206,272,191, forward strand.
AGGAGTGGTAAGATTCATCAAGAGGGGAAAGCTAAGCCCCAGGTATGTTGGACCTTTTGAGATTATTAGAAGAATAGGACCTGTAGCCTATCAGCTACAACTGCCAGAGGAAATGGCAGGAATACATGACATATTTCATGTATCTAATCTTAAGAAGTGTTTAGTTGATGAATCACCAATAGTACCTCTTAAGGATATAAAGGTAAATGAACAGTTAAAATTTGTAGAAAGACCTCTACAAATTGAAGACATGAAAGTTAAGAACCTCAAGCACAAGAGATTGGTTCTGGTCAAAGTGAAGTGGGACTCCAAAAGAGGACCAGAATACACATGGGAGCTTGAATCAGAAATGCAAAGTAAATATCCACACTTGTTTCAGTAGACCTCAAGGACGAGCTCTAAAACAAGGTGGGGAGGATATAACAACCCTCCTAAATCTTTCTGATACCCTAATATATTTTAAAATACCCCTATATGTCTTAAAAAAACACCCCGTATGTGAAAACCGAGCCCAAAATATAAAATATCATTAAAAATAATTAAGAAACAAGAAAAATGAGGATTACGCGGGGCGCGTAAGCCACCTCTTGAGCTTACGCGGGCCGCGACAGCTACAATATCAGGCGAGCCCCGGTGTGGACACGTGTCAAATGCGTGTTGAATCTATACGTATGACCCGGATCACCTACGCCTAGACCCCCCTACTACGCGGTTCGCGTAGGCCTTAGCCTAACCTTACGCGGGCCGCGAGAGACTCGAAAATCAGCCCTGTATAAGAGGGCATCGGGCCTTCAGTGAAACTCGTTCATTTCTTTTCTAAATCTCAAAATTTCTGATAGATAGTATAATTCCCGGGCATAATACCCCCCTAATTAACGAAGTTCTGCTCCGTTGTAAGTATTATAACCCCAGTTACGTATTAGATACGCTGCCCGATTGATCCATGGTTCCGTAACAACTGTCGTGGTTCTGCCCGACGTAGGGGTGTTCAGAATTCGTTTCGAATTCGAAAAATTCGAAATTCGTTTAAATTCGATTCGATTATCAAGAATTCGTTTCGATTAAAAGAATTCGAATTCGATTCAAGTAAATCGAATACGAATTTATAATTTCAAATTCGTTTCGATTCGAAATTCGAATAAAAATTATACATTTTTATTTATTATTTTTATATATAATGCATATATAACTTTTATTAAGCTATACTATAAATTATTTTCAAATTTTTTTCCAAGTATTAAAATTACCCATTACCAAACCTACTACATGTCCCATAACTAAAACCTAAATAACAAATCTATCAATAGATTTGTAACCTAAAAATATTAACTTGTAATGTGGAGTGGTTATTCCTGACTTCTCGTTTTGAATTTTAGACTTATGGTACTTTATTTGAAACTTTTTAATGTGATATCGTGCTTTATGGCTGCTTTAAAATTTATGTTTCATTTTGATAGTTTTTTACATGTTTTTAAAGAATCTGAATTAAATCGAATTTATTCGAATTCGATTCGAATTCAAATTTTTAATCGAATACGAATTGGGTTTTTATTTCGAATATGAATTCGAATCGAATTCAGTAAGTTTTAATCGAATTCGAATCGAATACGAATTCAAGGGAAAATAAAAATTATTCGAATAATTCGATTCGAATAATTCAAAAATTCGATATTCGATTCGATGAACACCGCCCCGACGTAGTTGTTGGAATACTGTCTCGGGGAGGGTATCGTTAATATAAATAAAGGGTTATTATACTAACATGTGTACATTTGTGTAAATTATAGATTAACACCAGGAAACCCTTAAACGAAGTCTAAGACAGCAATGTGAGTTTATCCACTTTTCGTAAACCTTTTAGAAACTATTCTACAAAACCTTAAATGTTTTACAATGTGATTAAGCAGTGATTGAGTCTTTGTAGTTCTTCAATTACCGCCGGTATGTTGGGGTTTTGTATACAAAATGTGGAACACGTTACAATTGGACAACGAGTTAGCCAATGTGTAATATGACCCACCAGTCAGGATTGACAGTACTGAATGAGTAATTGTGTAGAAATAAACATTGTGATCGCTCTCAATACTGTGTTAATTGATAAAACTTTTCTTGATTTAACTAGGATTCACTCACCAGTATTTCCCACTGACAAATGTTTTTAAAACGCGTTTCAGGTAACAAAATGTGACAGCCAAATTAGAAGAAAGCCAGCTTGAGAGCACTGACGGCTTGGAAAAATGTGGCTATAAAAGTTACCTAAAAGACGATGTTTTAAATTCAATAAAATAGGGTTTATCCCTACGTTGTAATAAGAAACTTGGGTTTTACCCATGTGGTTATTAATATAAAATATGGTGGTTTTACTCTGATAAACATTTCCTAACTACGGTCCTGATGAAATTCCGCTGCCAAATTAATAAACAAACTGATACCACCACAACTGATGTTCGCGGCCGCCCGTTCCCGGGACAGATAAGGGGCGGGGGTTCTGCATGCTTAGATAGTTTGTGGTATGTAAATAGTGGAGGCTCCAGGCACATAACATGATGTAGAGCCCTGCTCAAGGATTTCAAAATCCATGAAAGGGGTGATATATCCTTTGGTAACAATTCTAAAAGGAAGGTGTTGGGGTCTGGAACAGTTCAATCAGGAAAACTCAAGTTTGAAAATGTCAACTTATCGACAATCTGAAGTTCAATCTCCTTAGTGTCTCACAAATGAGTGACAAAGGCTATGGGTCATTCTTCACTAAGGATAGCTGTAAGATTGTTGGGCCAGAAATGGTGAAAAAGATTGAAGAAATCATAGTCTGGGGCAAAACACAGCTTGTTGCTCAAAGGAGTAGCAATGTGTATGTAGTTTATATGTTAAAAGAAAACCCAATGACAGATGCTTGTCTGTTCTCAACTGCCTCTAACAAAGAGACATAATTATGGCACAGAAGACTTGGGCATACAAATCTCAAGACTATCACTACACTCTCAAAACAAGGCCTTGTAAGATGTCTTTCACAAAAACTGTTTACTTGTTCTGAGCATTGTGTTTCCTGTCTAAAAGGTAAACAACATAAAAGCTCATATAAGTCCATTGAAGAATCCAAAACAACCAAGTGTTTGCAGATGCTGCACATGGATTTGTTTGGCCCAGTAAAAATCATGAGTTTGAAAAAGAAAAGATATTGTTTAGTTATTGTTGATGATTTTTGTAGGTTTACATGGACTTACTTTTTACACTCTAAAGATGAGACTGCAGGTTTTTTGCAAGACTTTGTAAAAAAGGTTGAAAATCAATTTGACTTGCCAGTAAAAATCTTTAGAAGTGACAATGGAACAGAGTTTAGAAACAAGGAGTTGGATGGTTTCTGTGTGTCAAATGGGATTGTAAGGGAGTACCAGATTAAGCATGTATGACAAGTATGAATAAGTATATGTGTCGAGAATAAGTATCGTATACGCATGAATTGAGCATGTATGACAAGTATTAGTAGGTTTAACACATTTTGCAAAAATTACGAATAGGTTATCATATGTATAATGATTTCAAACGTATGAATGAGTATGAATATGTAAAACATGAATTTAAAGAAATACGAATTTTATTTATGTTCCAAGTCTCGAATTTTACAACGATACAATGAAAAGACGATTACACGGAATACCAGATTTCCAAGAATAGGAACACGAAACAAACTTTCTAACTAAGGAAGGGACGAAAAAAACAGGGATTTTACATTAAAACACCATGACTTGAACAACAATACAATCATTTCAGATGTTAAAACATCATGACTTGAATCACAATACAATGTTTTCAGATTTCAGATGTTAGAAAACCCTAACTTGAACCACAATACGATGTTTTCAGATGTTTAAAACAACACGTCTTGAATCACAATACAATTAAAAGACCATTGTTTGAACACAGACAAAACACCATGGCCTAAAACATCTGATTGAAACGTATTTTTTTCTTTATATAAGTATAACAATATGGTATTCATATTAAACTTAAAACACACTCCTTATTATGGTGTATTTTTTTTAAGTTACGTATAAAAAGTTAGTGACGTTTAAAAAAGACGGGGAACTTGTATGTGTATTAAGGTTGATGACAGTTTGTTTATTTAAATTAAAAAGACACTATTACCCCTTATTTAGTCATATTGGTCAAAAAAATTTAAAACATAATTTACATTTTAAGCATTTTTTTTTATCTCAACCATTAATTACAAAATCTAAATCTAAGAATTTAAAATAGTTCTTACACTTCTCCAAAAAAAAAAAAAAACCTCCATTGTTTACAATAACCCACCCTATCGACCTATAAATAAATACATAGATAATTTTACCAATTCATTAGACCATTCTTATTCACAACCTAACTCATCCCAACATTTAATATAAAACGAATTGCTCTTTCTTCCACCTACACAACCCAACCCAACTCAATTTTTTATACACATTCACAACCCAACCTAACCCAACCCAACCCAACCCAATCTAAGTTTTTATTAAATAAATGTAATACATGATTATTTTTTATTGTATAAAAATAATTATATTTAAAATAATTATTCTATATCAAAACAAACAAACCTTATTTATGTTAGATATAAAAAATTAAAAAGTTAAACCATCAATATATATAATATACTAGAAAAATATAAATTTCTGAACGAACTCTGCTTTTAATAAAATTTATATCGTAACGTTCACAATTTTTTTCTGAGAAATACAATGTATTTAGTTGTTTTATTTAGTTTAAGAATTACAAGTTATTTGATTAGTTAAATTAATGGGGGAAATGAATAAAATGAAAAAGGAAAATTAAAAGATGTCACCAATTAAGTTTTGACAAGTGTCAAAATGACACAAGCAGCCAATTGCAACCTTAGGTTGCTCCAACAACCATGTTGAGGGAAAAAGCCATATTTTTCATTTATTTTAATTATTTTTCACAACCCAATCTAAGATTTGGTCACAAGAATTCACTAGAAAAAGACAACCATGTCACATAAATTTGAATTTAAAGATTTACTTCTATTAAAAAGGAAATCTACAAATTAGAATTTAATCAATTTATTGCATGTGATTTGATTTTAATTCCAGTCTTCCATTTCCTTTTTCTGGTGTAATCTTCGCCGAAAATTTCGGAGATGAATGAATTTGCTATCGTAACCGATGGCTTAAAAAATACATTTATATATTTCAAAATCGTTTGTTTGTTTGGGGAGATTAGTGTAAATTTGTTAATATGTAAGTCGTTTTGTTTGTTTTTTGCCGTCCCGGTTTTCAAGTTCGGTGTGTGTTAATGAAGTTCTCGTTTCAAAAAAAAAAAAATCAAAAGCAGATTTTCCACATAAATTATTAATTTAGTGTTAATATGTTATAAGTTGAACTTGTCCTAAACGTTAGTTCTATAATTTGTAAATTTAGTTTTGTAAGTCTATCAAATAGGTTTAAGGATATTACTTAAATCATCAATTTGTTATATTTGAATGTATAAATGTTAATAAAAGAATGGATTTGGGTTTTATCTCGTATAATCAGAAGGTTTAATCAAACAAAACAAAGGTTTTTGTTTACTTTTACCCGGTTTTACTTGCCAAATTTACTAAATTCAGTTACTTGGTTGTTTTTTGGTGAATTTGGAAGTTTGGTTCTTAAGGCGGAGATCCGGGAAGAAACCAGGCGTTGATTGAAGTCGAGCTAGAAGACGGAAAAATCCTGCAAGTTTTCTGTTAAGATAGTCCCAAGCGGACAGTGGCTGATCTATAGAAAAAACGTCAAGGGGCAACGTTTTAAAATTTTCTTTTCTACAGGGGCAGCGAAATCGAAAAAACGTCATTTTTTTCCAAAATTTAGACTACCGTTGGAGCGTCAAGGGGTAGGGGGGGCTACCCCTTGTCTCAAGCTATACCCGCCACTGCAAGCGGACCGCTTGGAACTGGGAAAGTTCCGTGCGGTCCGCTGTCAATGTGCGCAGCCTATTTAGTTTCAACGGACCGCTTGGATTTCCAAGGGGTCCGAACACCCAATTCTGCCACGACTTAAGTTGATCCGCTCTAAGCGGAGTGCTTGGATTTCCAAGCGGTCCGGACGCACTTTGTTAGGGTTTGTTTGTATAACCCATTTGGACGTCTTGAATCAAGGGAGAACACCACGACGTGCTGCAGGGACAACGTTAGAGCGGTTGAAAGCTACTTGGACTTACTTGGGGAGTGCAGGTGAAAACTGGTAGTTATTATTTGGTTTTATTCTAGTTTTTTCACTCGTTTTTTAGGCTAGATCGGATTTGTAAACATGTAATTAGGGGTGTGCAAAAAACCGAATTAACCGAACCATAACCGAATTAACCGACAAAACCAAACCGAAAAAACTGAACCAAATAAAACACCGGTGGGTCGGTTAATGGTTTTTTTGAAAACCGAATGTAGCGGGTCGGTTATGGTTATCATCTTTTCCATACCCACCATAACCGAACCGAACCGACATGTAATAAATCTTTGTAGGATTTAGGACTTTTCACCATATTTTTAATATTTGATGTTTTTGACTGAAGATTTTTAGTACTTATTGTTTTTTCATATTATTTTGTGGTTTTGGTTGAATGTTTATTTGAATTTACGGAATGTATCATATCACTTTTTTTTGAATATTCGATAATAATTGGTATTAATATTATAGATTATATGTATTTTTTAATACTATGTAATATACTAATATGCAATAACAATTTATTCCATTTTAAAAAGATTAAGCTATATTTAGCTAAGCTAAATACACGATTAACCACCCATAACCGACCCGCTATAACCATCAAAACCGAATAACCATAACCACCATAACCGATCGGTTATGGTTATCCAATAACCGACATCGCGGTTATGGTTATGGTTTTTGGTCAAAACCGACCCAAACCGACTCATACACACCTCTACATGTAATGATCATGGTTGTTTTTAGATCAGATTTGTTTACTTGTTTATTGATGATGATTTGCTAGATCTTTAGATTGTTTGGATATGAGATTGAACATTGATGTTTTTTTATTTGAGTTTTGGGAAATTTTGAATCTTTGGAAAAAATCCTATATTTGAATTCTTCTCCTGCATGTATCAAAGAAAAAATTATCACACTCATATCCCATTATTTTATACAATTGTTTTGGTAGAATGAAATCTAGTTTACTGATTGTGAGGGACAATAGTGGACCACACAATTCAATTATGTTGATTGTGAGATAAAGAAAAACTAACGATGGACAAGTCAAAGTTCAAAGAGTTCTTATGTGATCATTGTTTTCAGCCACAAATGAATTAGGAATAAAACAAAAATACTTTTCATTGTTGAATGGGCTTAGAAAAACTAGTCAAACCCTAAATGAAGTCGATTGAATAGAAAAGAAGGAGGGACTCACCTGGGCCGAATCTTGGATGCCAATTAATCTCGACGACTTTAACGGCCATAGGAGATTGAACAAAGTATTTTGATAATTTTTGAGGTGTTAATAATAGTTTATTTCCTAAGTTTTTTCTGTTATTTTAGTTCCGATCTTGAACGTGTTAATTGATTTAGCTGTCATGTCCGGTTAGAATTTTTTGTTTTTAACATTATGGTTTATTTTCTATTATTTGATTCATAAATTTATGTGAAATGGTTATGTTCTCTATGGGCTGTTCTTAGAAGGCCCTTGCCAGGGCCATGGCCCTGGCAAGTTTTTCGGCCGTAGCGCTAATTTTTCGCATTTCGATCTAAATTTTTTATATATACTATGTTCGGCCCGGGCATTTTTTAGTGCCCGTATCTTTCGGCCCTGTGATGTTCAACGGGCAAGATCCGCCACTGATGTTCTCCACCGATTGAGTGGACACTCAAGGGTTCCAGTTTCATTGTTTGATTTCTGGTTGTTTTGTTTTTACCAAAATTATTGTTGTTGACTTGTGGTTTTTTATTAGTTGTGTAAGCAACATCATGATAAGTTCATACATGATATCTAAACATAACTATCACTACCAGAAAAATGCTATTATTTCTATGTCAATTTTCATTGGAAATCCATAGGTAAGAGCCGTTACCAACGGATTTCCCGTAAAAATGGGCTGCAGGAATTCAACTCGTGGACAATCCTTTTCTGACGCATTTCCTACAGATTTTCCTACTTATTTCCCACACAAATGTTTCGTTGGAATTCTCCTGCTCGTTCTGATGGAATTAAGTTTCTTAACTTTCCAACGCATTTCTTACTTAATATTTATTTTTAAAATTTTGTATTTAAGTCAATTATATTTATTTTGTTATGAGAAAAATGGCTGGATAGTCCCTGTGGTTTGCTTATTTTTCACCTTTAGTCCTTAACTTTCTAAAATTATAGCTATAGTCCTCAACTTTTGCAATTTTGTTCCCGGATAGTCCCTGGCGCGGATGAGGATTAGTTTTTTTCATTTAAATGAGTGTGAAATGACTATAATACCCTCACTAATAAAAAATATTATTAAGTCATTATAAGAATATAAATTATATTACCGTCACTAATAAAAAATAGTATTAAGTAATTATAAGAATTTAAATGAGGGTTAGTTTTCTAATTTCATGTTACTTTTTGGCCCGTTCATTGTTGTGTATTATATAAAGAGTTAATTGCCCGGATGGTTTCTGTGGTTTGCTATTTTTTTCACGTTTAGTCTCCTTTTCAAAATAGTATGTTTGCTCACTGTGGTTTAACAAATTGTTACTCGGATGGTCCTCTCAATGGATGAATGTTAGTTTTTTCAGTTAACTATATGTGAAATGACTTAACTATCCTCACTTTATTATAAATAAGGGAAACAAAAAAACTGATTGGTCATTAAAAAAAAATAAGTGGGCCCCACAATTGTTCTTCACCGTCAGGCCCTTTTCTGCATCTCCTACCACCTCTACACCCTCCCTCTTCCCTCCGGTGACCTCTCCCCAACCTCCACCCTTTCTGGCCGATGACCTCCCCCCCAACCTCCACCCTTTCCGACCACACGCCACCACACCCATCCACCTTTCGGGTCACCCCGTCATCAACCAAACCCGCCACCCCGTCCAAACCCATAACCACCTCCACCATCGCATGTCACCTCCGCCGTCATCATCACGTCGACCAGAAATTGTAGCTACTAAAACCACCTTAAAAAACGATCTCAATCGCCATCACCGTAAGTTTTTTTTCTGGTTCGCATCAATCGACTTCAACATCGTTTTGTTTTAATGATTTTAAGGAAACAGGCAACAAGTTTCAACTTGCAGAGACTAAGAGTCTTACTTTACATGACCTGCTAGCCTTTACCTTGAGAATGAAAATATAATTATATCATTAATTAATTAAAGCTACAAGCTTACCTCATGTGGGTTGTGAGTCGTTTTATGGTAAGGGTATTTTAGTTAATGTACATCTACTTAACTGGAAAAACTAACTTCCATCCATTGAGAGAACCATCCGAGTAACAATTTGTTAAACCACAGGGAGTAATCATGTTATTTTGAAAAGTTGGGGACTAAATGTGAAAAAATGACAAACCACATGGACTATCCGGGGCTCCGGGCAATTAACTCTTATATAAACATAAATGACGAGAGCTAGTGTTACCTATGTAGCGTATGGGACCCAATGGAATTGTGTCAGATAGGTTGGAACCCAGTTAACCAATGACCTCTAGCTCAAGTGGTAGGAGGACTTGAGTTCTTCTTTGAAAACTCAAGTTCAATTCCCATTTGGTGCAAAAAAGGAGTGAGACACTGGTGGGCATTGATAGGAGACCCAGGGAAACCTGCGTTCGATCCTTGAGCCAAACAGGTTTTACTGGTAATTTTACCATCGTGTCTACGGGCGGGTAGGTTACCGGGTTTTCCCCGGAATTGGTGGTGGACAACTCGGGTTACTCTCGGAGTACTCCGTTTGTCCAGTGGGTGCCCCGACAGTACTCGGGATTGATTTGTTGGCCGTTCAAAAAAGGTTGGAGCCCAGTTTATCCTGTGGCGTTTGCAGGGCCGGACCCATGGTATAACCATGAGCTCAACCACCCTTCATAAAAAGAAAAACTAGTGTTATTTATACGCTAAAATCCTGATCGCATCCCATAAAAATTTGAAACTAGAAAACCAAATTAAAAATTAATATATTTTCAAATATAAATTTAATATAACTAATTAATCGCAAATAAACACCAATATTATTATATAAACATTTGACACCAATTTTTAAAATGTTAAGTTGTATAATAGTTTAAGCCAAATGTTTAATGTTAGATTGATTAAGTCCAATAATTAAGCTCATTCTGCAGTCTTATTAATTAATTTTTAATTGTTAAACATAAAAAAAAAAAAAAAGAAGTAGCAATTGAACAGACAGCAAGACAAGCGATCGTTGGAAGCCTATCGACCATATTTCCCCATCGTCGAGTCGATCCCCCAATCCCTTCTGTGGCTGGTCTTCAGCCTTCAAGTACATAAAATTTGTATTTCCCGTTTCAAGTAAATGAAATTTGTATTTCTCGTTTGACGTACGTCTGTTATGTATATGAAATTAGTTTAGTTATCTTTTTTATTGACTGACCTGATCCCAACCCAAAAAATTATTGTATAGAGATAGACTGTCAACCGACCTATTAAATTTTTGACATTTGTGAATTTTTTTTGGGTACACCAGTGGCGTTTGGGGTCACGATTGATATGAGTGCAAAGAGCAAAGACCTCCAATATTAACGTTTTCAACTTCAATACACAATTGAGACTCATCGATTATCTAAAGTTGAAGACCACTGTCTCCAAAACTCACTTTAAAGTTGATTTACTTGGATTTTAAAACTTTAACTTTCAACTCAACTTTATTTCATCAAGTTCTTGATAACTTCACATTAATTTTACCTTTCAAATGAAATTGGCACAATTTTCTTAAGGTAACCGGGTGTGGCTTAGCGCCACTTCGTCATGTCAGCCATTTTAGCGCCTCGGGGCGCCATCAACCACACCACCATCGTTAACAAGGGGGGTGCTATGGCATCTCTGCCAGTGTGCTAAAGAGCGTTAAAGGAAAAGCTGGTGGGGCTAATATGATATCAACCAATCAAATCTTTTCTCTTTACTTTTTTTTGTATTTTGTTTAATAAGGGGCTTTAAACCATTGCATTCAAGTTAAATGGAGGGGTTATATACCACACCCTCCAGCCGAAGATTAAGCACACATTATATATATATATATATATATATAGGGTAAGGTTCATGCGAGAACCACCTTTATTGCGAGAACCGCGATAACCAATGTGAACACAACCAAAAATAGCTATAAAAACCTAACCCCCCCCCCCCCCCCGCCCTCTGTCACGGCCCTCGATCCGTTTTACCGGTTCGGAAGCCGCGGGACAGAAACCCGTGGTATTGGTGGTTATTTGGCTGCGGAAACTTTTAACAGGATCGTTTAAAAAATAGAAAACACCGGATTATTTTATTATTAATAGCGGGACAAACCCCGTATTTTATAGTAAATGAATTTAACTGAGAAATTCCCTGTTTACAGAAAACATGTTTATTTATTTACTGAGCAACTTCATTAAAGTTGGAGTACTCGCAGCACTTTTTCTTGATCACAGTAAATCACCTGAAACATTTTTGAAAAAGATTTTATCAGCGGAAAATACTGGCGAGTGCATTCTATTTTATACAAAAATACACATTGCTATAATTTACAGGATTAAGAGTTTTCTCATTTGCCCCTTTCTTATAATTATCTGGTCCAGTTGTCACTCGACCGGATCTGTGACTGTGGCTATACCACTATTAGGTCATGTCACCCAATAGTGACGAGTATCACGAATTAGGTGCGCCTGCCTAAAAGTGATAGAACCGTAGTAATGTATACAAAACCCCCACTTACTGCCAGTAATTACAGATTTACAAAGACTTAATCACTGTAATTATAACTGGAAAATAATTTGAGTTTTATCAAAACTGTTTGATAAAAAGAGAATGACTCATATTGCAGATTTAAACGATCACAGTTAGCCTACTGATTAAGCCGGTAACCTAGTTAAATAAAAATACAAACGAAACTAGGTTAGTAACTTAATACAACTTTCACGATAGCTCACGAGATCGAAACCCTCACGACGAATGACAAAGTATAGCCCAAGATTCGGGCAGCACTTAAACATCCATCGGATCGGTTTTAATCGATTGGACATTGTATCGTAGCAGTGATCGAGTTATTACCCCGTTATCGTAGCAGCGTCTCGATACTAAACCGTATGATTTTAAGCAGAAAGAAAGTGTTTTGATGAAAATTTTCGAGCAGGTTGGACTGGCCATGCAACGTCCAATTTATAGCAGAAATTTGACTTTCTCGCAGCCCGCGACAGCCTAGAGGGCTGTCTTTCGCGGCCCGCAAGAGCTACCCTAGCTACGGCGAGGGCTGCCGTGTCACACCCTAGACCTGCCATGTGTGCGACACGTGGCCTTGATCGTTATCCGGAAACTTCATAGCTGTCTTGCCCCGCGAAGACCCACCTTAGTCCCTTTGCAGCCCGCGACCAAGTAACATTTCTTGTTTTTCTTGCTTTTTCATAAAATTTGGGTTTTGTTGGTTTGGGTTTTCCATTTACGGAGTGATTTAGGAAATTTCGTGCAAGTCGTTACATTCTCCCCACCTTATTTAAAATCTCGTCCACGAGATTTACTGGAACAAGTAAGAATACTTTCTTTTCATTTCTGACTCCAGTTCCCATGTGTATTCAGGTCCTCTTTTCGAATCCCACTTTACTTTGACCAGCACCAATCTCTTGTGTTTGAGGTGTTTGACCTTTCTGTCTTCTATTTGAAGAGGTTTCTCAACGAATTTTAACTTTTCATTTACATCTACATCTTGAAGAGGTACTACCAGCGATTCATCAGATAGACATTTCTTGAGGTTAGATACATGAAATACATCATGTACCCCTGCTAATTCTTCTGGTAGTTGTAGTTGATATGCAACTGGTCCTATTCGTTGGATAACGGTAAATGGTCCTACATACCTTGGACTCAGTTTTCCTTTCTTACCGAATCGAACTATTCCTTTCCAAGGAGAAACTTTCAACAGTACTTTATCTTCGACTTGAAATTCTAACGGCTTGCGTCGATTGTCAGCGTAGCTCTTCTGGCGGTCTTGAGCTGTCTTCAATCTTTCCTTGATTTGAGTTATCTTGTCAGTGGTTTCTTGTACAATCTCAGGACCTGATAATTGACTTTCTCCTATTTCTGCCCAACATACAGGAGTTCGACACTTTCGTCCAAAAAGTGCTTCGAACGGGGCAGCACTGATGCTTGTGTGATAACTATTGTTATAGGAGAATTCTATTAACGGCAAATGGTCGTCCCAATTTCCACCGAAATCTATCACACATGCCCTGAGCATGTCTTCTAAGGTTTGAATCGTCCTTTCACTTTGTCCATCTGTCTGGGGATGATATGTTGTACTTAAATTTAATCGTGTCCCCATTGCTTGTTGGAAACTCGTCCAGAAGTGTGAAGTGAAACGACTATCCCTATCTGATACTATGGAGAGTGGAAATCCATGTCGTGACACCACCTCGTCTACGTATAACTTAGCTAGTCTTTCCATGCTAAAGGTTTCCTTCATTGGTAGGAAATGAGCTGATTTGGTTAATATATCTACGACTACCCAGATTGCATCGTTACCTTTCCTAGTTTTAGGTAGCTTAGTAACAAAATCCATGGTTATTAGTTCCCATTTGCATACGGGCATTTCTAATTGTTGAAGTAAACCTGAAGGTTTCTGATGTTCCGCCTTAACTTGTGAACAAGTTAAACACTTAGAAACGTAACTAGCTATGTCCTTCTTCATCCCTATCCACCAAAAATTATTTCTCAAATCTTGGTACATCTTATTATTACCAGGATGCATCGTATACCTAGATTTATGGGCTTCTTCTAATATCTTATTTCTTAAGTTTCCTTGTCTAGGTACCCAGATTCTTTTCTGATGGAATCTCCAAATTCCATCGGCTCCCTGATCTAATTCCTTTATCCTTCCTTTCATTCCTTCAGCATCATCCTGGATTGCTGTTTCTTGAATATTCTTCAATTGTTCCATTAAATCTAACTGTAGATTTAATCTAAGAGCACGAACTCGCCTTCGGTCCTCATGATATTTGCGACTTAGGGCATCGGCTACTACGTTTGCTTTTCCTTCGTGATATCGAATATCATAGTCGTAATCACTTATGATTTCCATCCATCTTCTTTGCCTCGTGTTCAATTCTTTTTGCCCAAAAATATATCTTAAGCTCTTATGGTCTGTAAAGATAGTAAACTTACTACCATACAAATAATGTCCTCCAAATTTTAAGGGCAAAAATTATTGCGCCTAATTCTAAATCATGAGTCGTGTAATTTTCCTCGTGCGTTTTCAATTGCCTGGATGCATACGCGATTACCTTTTTGCGTTGCATTAGCACACATCCTAATCCTAGTTTAGAAGCATCGCAGTAGACTTCAAAATCTTCTATTCCTTCCGGTAGGGTAAGAATTGGGGCGTTTGTTAACTTTTGCTTTAGAATTCTAAAGGCTTCTTCTTGCTGAGGTCCCCATTCAAACTTAACAGTTTTACAAGTTAACTTAGTTAATGGAACAACTATCTTTGAAAAGTCTTGAATGAAACGCCTATAGTATCCAGCTAATCCTAGAAAACTTCTGACTTCTGTAGCTGACTGTGGAACTTTCCAACTTGTGATCGCTTCTATCTTGGAAGGATCTACGTGAATGCCTTCGTGATTTACCATGTATCCTAAAAATTGTACCTCTTGTAACCAGAATTCACATTTAGAGAATTTGGCGTACAACTTTTCTTTTCTTAACAGAGTTAAGAGTGCATGCAGTTGCTCACAATGTCCGTCCTGGCTTTTGGAATAAATAAGTATATCGTCGATGAAGACAATTACGAATTTATCCAAATACGGCTTACAAATTCTATTCATCATATCCATGAATGCTGCAGGAGCATTTGTCAGCCCGAATGGCATGACAGTAAACTCGTAGTGGCCGTATCTGGTGCTGAAAGCAGTTTTAGGAAGGTCTTCTTCCTTTACTTTCAGTTGATGGTATCCGGAGCGTAAATCTATCTTAGAGAAGTATCTAGCCCCTTGAAGTTGATCAAAAAGATCATCAAGCCTAGGCAATGGGTATCGATTTTTGATAGTAACGTTATTCAATTCTCTATAATCGATACACATTCGCATCGAACCATTCTTTCTTTTTCACGAACAACACTGGTGCTCCCCAAGGGGATGAAATAGGTTGTATGAATCCTTTGCTTAATAATTCATCTAACTGCTTCTTCAGTTCTAACATTTTTGTTGGTGCTAATCGATAGGGTGCCTTAGCTATTGGAGTAGTTCCAGGTATGATATGAATTCTAAACTCAACTTCCCTATCGGGTGGTAATCCAGGTAGATCTTCTGGGAATACATCAGGGTATTCAGATACTACCGGAATTTCTTTAAGTCCTTTGCCATTAGTGTTAATGATTACAGAAATCATATACACTATACCTTGCTTTCGTTCATAACTAGCGACTTTCATTACTGAAATGAATTTCAGTATCTTACGTGGTTTATCTCCGGTAATTAGAATTATTTCTCCTGTAGGCGTACAAATTTATAAGGAATTATAATCACATAGGATTCGAGCATGGTTGGCTACAAACCAATCCATTCCTAATACAACGTCGAATCCGGCTAACTTCATAGGTAAAAGGTTTGCTGAGAATTTATGTCCTGAGAGTTCTATTTTTACTTTCTGCAGTACTCTAACTATACTGACAGAGTTTCCGTCTGCCGTTTCTATAAAGACCTACAATATTATCCTAAAACGACCCGTAAGTGAAAACCCGGACCCCTGAAACCCTAATGTGCATGACAAACCAAGAAAACAAGGATTTTCGTCCTCAGGCGGGCCGCGTAAACAATAAGCGGACCCTACGCGGGCCGCGTCAACTTGAGAGTTGACCAGATAAGCTTTCCGGGCCACGTGGTGCATGCGTGGCACACCTACTCGTGACCCAGCAAGCCTACACGTAGACTAGGTCTTCTCGCGGGCCGCGTAAAGATTAAGTGTGGGTTCACGCGGGCCGCGTCAAACCCATTTTCGTGCTATAAATAGCCTGTGCATGGAACAGTTCACATGTGTCGAAAATTTCTTTCAAAAACGAAGTATTCTGCTCGAAATCATATTTCCAACATATCAAAACGCTGCTACGATACCGGGTATTAACTCGATCACTGCTACGATACAATATCCGATCGATTGAAACTATCCGACAGGATGTTTAAGTGCTGCCCAAATTCGGGGTTTCCTTTGTCATTCGTCGTGAATCCGACAGGATGTTTGAGTGTCGCCCGAACTCGGGCTATACTTTGTCATTCGTCGTGAAAACGGTGGATGTTTAAGTATTGCACTCTGTCATTCATTACGAATCCGATGGATGTTTAAGTGTTGCACTTTGTCATTCGTCGTGAGGGTTTTGATTTCGTGAGTTATCGTAAAAGTTGTATTAAGTTACTTACCTAGTTTTCGTGTGCATTGTTATTTACACTAGGTACAAGGCTAATCAGTAGGCTAAACTCTGCCCGTTTAAATCTGCAATGTGAGTCATTCTCTTTTTATCAACTGTTTTACAATACCTCAAAGTATTTTCAAAAGTTATAATTACAGGGATTAAGTCGTGGATATCTTGAATCACTGGCTAGTGGGGTATTGTGCACATTACTAATTTCTCACGGTTAGGTTCATTAACCTAACAGTGATAATCATCACTACTTGGGTGAAAGGACCCAATAGTGGTATGACCATCGTCACAAGGAGTGACACGACGCCAGATAAAAATAAGATAGAAGCCATTGTAATCGCTCTTATGCTGTAATTTATAACTAAGAGTCGTTTTATCAAAGTTGAGTGACTCGCCAGTATTTCCCCACTGATAAAATATTTTTAAAACATGTTTCAGGTAACTTACTGTGAACCAAGGAAAAACGTGCTACGGAGCACTAACAAGCTTGAAGTGGTGGCTCAGTAAAATAAATAAACATGTTTTGAAAAACATGGAATTTCCTAGAAAAATTCCTCTATTGTAAATTACGGGGTTTATCCCAAATTATGTAATAAAATATTTGGGCATATTTCACATTTTAAAAGATCCTGGTAAAATCTTCCGGTGTCAAACTCAAATAATAAAATACCACGGGAATTTCTGTCTCGCGGCTCCTGGACCGGGTAAAACCGGGACGGGGGCCGTGACAGAAAAAGGTGGTATCAGAGCCACTGATTTAAGCCAATTAAGTATTTAGAAATACTTAATTTTTCTTATTGCCATTCTGTGATTTTGGTGTTAGTCTACAGCATGGGTAAGCAAAGAATTTCAGACATCTATCGCCAATTAGATAGCTCACTAAAAGATAAGGGAACCCCATTTCAACCAAATTCCTCAGGATACTCCGCAGATGCTGAGGAAGGAATATTTATTCGTAAGGCACAGTTTGAGAAACCACTTACCACTAAGAAAAGAAATTGGATTATTAGAAAAAGCCGAGAGAAAATAAGGAAGTCACAAACAAAAGGAGTGATAATTAATAAGGAAACTCAGGAAACAGGTAATAACCCACCAGTGGAAGATGAATTAGATAAACAATGGGTAAATCTCTACATGTTAGCCACTACAACAGTAAATGCTACCTTATAGTTGAAACGCCAAACCAGTATTAGCACCCATACCACCTATAAGCCAGAAACTTTAAAGGAATTTCGCCCACTAGATAATAAATTAGTAGAGGAAGGAGATAGAATAAAACTTTTGTAATATATTTAGTGTGTACGGATGCATACTACAATATATAAAAATATCGACGTCGCAAAGTCGACAGTTTTGGCTATATGTGTTGACGTGATTATGTACAATTATTTTTATTGTGTTTGGTTGTTGTTTATTCTATGCTAATCACCTATATATATATATATATATGTATGTATTAATTACCAGATGGAACACGCTAATAATCAACCAGTCAATGAACCCGTTAATGAAGTTAACCAATCTGAGCAAAACAATGAAGATCAATTTCTAAATAGGCAAGATATAGAGAATATCGTTGCTCAGGGAATACCTAATGCTATTCCAGCAATCCTTGCTGCTGCCCGAAATCCAGTTGAACCTCAACCAGTTATTCCCAGCCGACGTACTCGCGATGACAATTTCAGTAATAGTGTAAACGGGGGTGGCAATAATAACAACAACAATAATAACGATGATGTGATGCAAGCCCCGTTTCCTAAGAGAATGAAAGCTGCAACGCCTGGTTGCACTTATAAGGAATTTCTTGCCTGTAAACCAGTTGAATTTGCAGGCAATGAAAGGGCGACTGCTGCACTGCGTTGGTTAGAGAAAACCGAAGCAGTAATTAAAATAAGTAAATGTGCCGAGGAAGACAAGGTCATGTACGCTTCGCATCTTTTCAAAGAAGGAGCGTTAGAATGGTGGAACACCGTGCTACAAGCTAAGGGAAGTGATGTGGCGTATGCTATGACTTGGGAAGAATTCAAAAGTCTAGTAGAAAGAAAATTATGTCCCGAATATGAAAAGGAACAAATGACGAATAAGTTCCTGAACCACCGGATGGTGGATGTCGACTATAAAGGGTATACTTCGACATTCTTTGAGTATGCTCGAATTGTGCCTACTCTGGCTTCGCTAGAACCGGTACTCATTTCTCGCTACATTTGGGGTTTAATTAGCGAAATCCGTGATATCGTTAAAGCTGCGAGACCTCGCACAATTGACGATGCAGTGGAACTAGCCAACACTTTGACGGACGGGCTGGTGCGTACGCGAGAAGAAAATAGGAGGAAGGAAGTGGCTCAGAAGATTACCCAAGGATTTCGTGCGGGTAATAGTAACAACTTTAAGAAAAAGGGAATCGGGCCATCTCCCATTGCTCCATTCTGCGGTACCTGTAAAAAGAAAGCATTTTGGAAGATGCAAAGGGTATTGCAATTTCTGCAAAATTCCCGGGCATCAGGAAGAAGACTGCAGTAGGAAGAAATCCACAATCTGTTTCAACTATGGAGAAGCTGGACATTTTATGCCAGACTGCCCGAAATTGGTCAAACCAGCAGATGACAAAGCCAAACCTGTAGAAGGAACTACCAAGAAAAACGCAAGAGCCTTCCAATTGACTACTCAGGAAGCAGAGCTAATTCCTGATGTGATAGCTGGTACGTTCCTAGTTCACGATGTTTATGAAAAAGTATTATTTGACTCTGGTGCAAACCAAAGTTTTATAAATACTTCATTCAGCCAAGCTCTTAATTTACTTTTAACCAACCTTAGACAAATTTTTATGGTAGAAACAGCAGATGGTAATTCTGTTCTCATAGATAAGGTTTTGCATGAAGGAAAAATAGAACTTTTAGGCCATAAATTTTCAGCAAACCTGTTACCTATGAATCTAGCTGGATTCGATGTCGTGTTAGGAATGGATTGGTTAGTAGCCAACCATGCTCGAATCCTCTGTGATAAGAATTCTATAGAAATTCATACACCTACAGGAGAAATCGTAGTGATTACAGGAGATAAGCCACGAAAGCCAATGAAATTCATTTCAGTAATGAAAGTGGCCAGTTATTCAAGAAAACAAGGAATAGTGTATATGATTTCGGTAATCATTAACACTAAAGATAAGGAACTTAAGAAAATTCCTGTAGTATCAGAATACTCTGATGTATTCCCAGAAGAACTACTTGGATTACCACCCGATAGGGAAGTCGAATTTAGAATTCATCTAATTCCTGGAACTACACCGATAGCTAATGCACCTTATCGGTTAGCACCCACTGAAATGTTAGAATTGAAAAAGCAGTTAGATGAATTACTAAGCAAAGGATTTATACAACCTAGTTCATCCCCGTGGGGAGCTCCAGTGTTGTTTGTGAAAAAGAAGGATGGTTCGATATGAATGTGTATCGATTATAGGGAATTAAATAAAGTTACAATTAAGAATCGATATCCGTTACCTAGGATTAATGATCTTTTTGATCAACTTCAGGGAGCTAGATATTTTTCTAAAATAGACTTACGCTCCGGATACCATCAGTTGAAGGTACAAGAGGAAGATATACCTAAGACTGCTTTCAGAACTAGGTACGGTCATTACGAGTTTACAGTCATGCTATTTGGGTTAACGAATGCTCCTGCAGCATTCATGGACATGATGAATAGGATCTGTAAACCTTATTTATTCCAAAAGCCAGGAGGAACATTGTGAGCACTTACATGTACTCTTAACTTTGTTAAGAAAAGAGAAGCTTTATGCCAAATTTTCGAAGTGTGAATTTTGGCTACAGGAAGTGCAATTTTTAGGACACATGGTGAATCACGAAGGTATTCACGTAGACCCCTCGAAAATAGAAGCAATCATAAAATGGAAAGTTCCGCAATCAGCTATAGAAATTAGAAGTTTTCTAGGATTAGCCAGATACTATAGACTGTTTATTAATGATTTTTCTAAAATAGCTGTGCCATTAACTAAGCTAACATGTAAAGCAGTAAAGTTTGAGTGGGGACCCAAACAAGACGAGGCTTTTAAGATTTTAAAGCAAAGGTTAACAAACGCCCCTATACTAGTCTTACGTGACGGAACAGAAGATTTTGAAGTCTACTGTGATGCTTCTAAGCTAGGATTAGGATGTGTGTTAATGCAACGCAAGAAGGTAATTGCGTATGCCTCAAGGCAATTGAAGAAGCACGAGGAAAATTATAGGACACATGACTTAGAATTAGGATCCATAATTTTTGCCCTTAAGATTTGGAGACATTATCTGTACGGAAGTAAGTTCACTGTCTATACAGATCATAAAAGTTTAAAATATATATTTGGGCAAAAAGAATTAAACATGAGGCAAAGAAGATGGATGGAAATCCTAAGTGACTACGACTGTGATATTCAATATCACGAAGGTAAAGTAAATGTAGTTGCAGATGCTTTAAGTCGTAAATATCATGAGAAACAACGACGAGTTCGTGCTCTTAGAATAAATCTTCAATTAGACCTAATGGAACAATTGAGGAAGGTCCAGGAAACAGCAATTGAGGATAATGCTGAAGGAATGAAAGGACGAATTAAGGACTTAGAACAAAGAAGTGATGGAATCTGGAGATTCCATAAGAAACGAATTTGGGTACCTAAGCGAGGAAACTTAAGAGATAAGATTTTAGAGGAAGCCCATAAATCTAGGTATACCATGCATCCTGGTAACAATAAAATGTACCAAGATTTAAGAAACAATTTTTGGTGGATCGGTACGAAAAAGGACATAGCTAGATATATTTCTAAGTGTCTAACTTGTTCGCAAGTTAAGGCAGAACACCAGAAACCTTCAGGTCTACAACAACAATTAGAAATGCCTGTATGGAAATGGGAACTCATAACAATGGATTTTGTTACTAAGTTACCCAAAACCAGAAAAGGTAACGATGCGATTTGGGTAATTGTGGATCGATTAACCAAATCAGCTCATTTTCTACCCATGAAGGAAACATTTAGTATGGAAAGGTTAGCAAAGTTATATGTAGACGAAGTAGTATCCTTACATGGTGTCCCACTGTCCATTGTATCGGATAGGGATAGTTGTTCTCTTTTTATCAACTGTTTTACAATACCTCAAAGTATTTTTAAAAGTTATAATTTCAGGGATTAAGTCGTGGATATCTTGAATCACTGGCTAGTGGGGTATTGTGCACATTACTAATTTCTCACGGTTAGGTTCATTAACCTAACAGTGATAATCATCACTACTTGGGTGAAAGGACCCAATAGTGGTATGACCATCGTCACAAGGAGTGACACGGCGCCATATAAAAATAAGATAGAAGCCATTGTAATCGCTCTTATGCTATAATTTATAACTAAGATTCGTTTTATCAAAGTTGAGTGACTCGCCAGTATTTCCCCGCTGATAAAATATTTTTAAAACATGTTTCAGGTAACTTACTGTGAACCAAGGAAAAACGTGCTACGGAGCACTAACAAGCTTGAAGTGGTGGCTCAGTAAAATAAATAATCATGTTTTGAAAAACAGGGAATATCCTAGAAAAATTCCTCTATTGTAAATTACGGGGTTTATCCCAAATTATGTAATAAAATATTTGGGCATATTTCACGTTTTAAAAGATTCTGGTAAAATCTTCCGCTGTCAAACTCAAATAATAAAATACCACGGGAATTTCTGTCCCGCGGCTCCTGGACCGGGTAAAACCGGGACGGGGGCCGTGACAGTTTCTACCGTATAAACTTGCCTAAGTTTGGTTAAAGGTTGCTTAAGAGCTTGACAGAATGAAGTATTTATAAAACTTTGGTTTGCACCAGAGTCAAATAATACTTTGGCGTAGACGTCATGAACAAGGAACGTACCAGCTATCACGTCTGGTATCAGATCTGCCTCTTGCGTAGTCAGCTGAAAGGCCCTTGCATTCTTTTTATTAGTTCCATCGGTTGCCTTTGCTTTGTTATCAGTTGCTTTGATCAATTTAGGGCAATTTGGCTTAAAGTGCCCTGCTTCTCCGCAATTGTAGCAGACCATGGATTTCCTCCTGCATTCTTCCTCTCGGTGCCCCGGTCTTTTGCAGAAATTGCAATATTCTTTACAATTTCCGAAGTGTTTCTTTTTACAGTTACTGCATAATGGAGCAGTGGAGGACTGCCTGGTTCCCTTTCTATTAAAATTACTATTGTTACCCACACGGAAACCTTGGGTGATCTTTTGGGCCAATTCCTTCTTTCTGTTCTCTTCTCTTGTACGCACCAATCCGTCAGTCAAGGTGTTGGCCAGTTCGACGGCATCGTTGATCGTCCGAGGTCTCGCAGCTTTAACTGTGACAACCCTCACTAAACCAGGTATCCGTACGACTTAATTAATAATTAATTACTGCTTAATTACTGTGCTTGTTTGAAATTACTGATGAACTGCTACTTGATTTCTGATACATGCATATACCTGCATCATACTTTACTTACCGTCACTACATTATTTACATGCTGAACCTTAGTGACAAACATGATGCACAAAAAGCACAGTAGCACTATAAACGGATAACCTATTGAACATGCTGATAAAGCCAACATCAGGCAGACACTGCCTCTAAGGCCTGTATGAGCCAGAAATATTTTGCTACACTAGTGGTGAGTGTAGGGATACAAGGGTTGTAGAACTGCGTCTCTAGGAATAAGTTACAATGACTGGATGTGCCTAAAACGTGCTCTAAGTACAAAATTCAGCACTTTAACATAAAATTCAGCATTTGGCTAACTAATAAAGTGCCAAGACACGAGGAAAATATTCCCGACACTTTGGAGGAATAAGTTGTGTCACTAAAAATGGTATTAACGACACTTTAAAGCTTGTTTAACGCTTTAACGAATTACTATCCAACCGAACAACCGGACTATACCCGGAACATGAAAATATTGTTAATAACATTACTTATCTTTTTCTGAGCCAGTTAGGGTCCCTGAATACCCTAACACCCGCAATAAAGCACAACACACTAGTAACCGGGTTAATCACTTAACTAACCTAGATTAACCTAACTATTATCTAACTCATTGGTTAGAAATGAAGTAGCCACCCCCCCCCCCTTGGCCGATTTCGGTCACATTGTGACCATCAATTGTACCATTGTGATTATTATATTCTAAGTTGTCTAATATCAAGACAACACATGAACCTTTGGGTAATTCACTTGTTAATTGCCTATAAGAACACTACATGATCCATCATTCTTTCCAACACTTAACATCACACAAACACTCCCTCTCTCTCTCTCAAAGGCTTCGGCCGAACACCCCCTCTACATTCATCATATTTTTCGGTTTTGATCACCTCATCTCAAGACCATTCGAGTGTCAAGGATCCCGTATAAGAAGGCTTGGTGCATTCGGAGCTCAAAGGACCTCACTCTATTGCTTTTATCCTCTCATTTTGCGCTTAGATTCTTCCTTAGCCTCGAGCTAGTAGTAAGTTGCTATAATCACCCTCTCGAACTATTTTGAAGTGGTTAATATGATTTGTAACGGTTAAAACTCGTAATCTTACAAAATGACACACAAAAGTTTACTAAAAATGCTTGTAATGATGGTTAAAAGCTCATATGTTGTGTAAATCTTGTAGTAGTTGATTTGTGTAATTATTTGGACCCGATCTATGTTGTGGTAGCTCGGATCGTCATTTAACCCGGGGTGGTCATGATCATGGATCATGACATAAGGTTGTTTTGGAAGTAACAAGGGTTAAAGGATGAAACTCTACCACACACGAATCATGAACTTGTGTAAAAGCGATTTTGCTTGTGAAATAGTGTTTAAAACTAGTAGATCTACGTATCTACAAGCGGTATTTTCAAAGAACCAAGTATCAAAGAAATCATGTTTTCTAAAGACGGATCTTACACTAACACGAATGATTTTTAGAACACACAAGTGTGTAAACACTTGTGTAGCACACACTTTCGACAAAACAACTATTTTTGAAAAAGATGACGAGAAGTTGAAAAGACGGAATTTCCCTAAAAACGAGGTTTTTACGAAATCGGATTGCTTTATATAAAGATCCGCTTAAAGTATTGGGATTTACATCATAGTGTTGGAAAAACTACAAGTTCATGAGATTCTTGCGAATTACATGTTTATTAACTAGTTTGATTTGATTTGATTCATAAAAGAAAATGATACGCTTGAAAGCGTGGCCACCTCCAGTTACAGAGGAAACTCTGGCGAAATTTTTCTAAAAACCTAACACTTAGAATTATTTTCACTATAAGTGTTAGAGATACTTCTCGACATGTTTTCAAAATATAAGTTTCGCCACGACTTTATTTACAAAATATCGGAGGTGGGATTTCACAAAATAAAACGCGATAAATATATATTTAGTAAATATATTTATTTTTCACAACGTCACTTGTCAATTATTTTGTGAAGTGTATAAATATTATTTTTAGGGTAAAAATAATATTATCGAATGTTAGCGAATCCAAAATAATACGAACGCCTCTACGATAAATACATAAGTTACGCCGGTAATTATTATTACCACTCGATCGTTAAAACGTAACTTACGCAATTTAAGGAAATATTTATGAACGCGTAATTTTGACAAAGTATTATTTTGGGAAAATCATATGAGTTAAAATATAATATTTTTGAGGAAAATAATTATATTTTTGGAGTTAGGAATAAATATATATTAAGTGAGTCTTAATAATATATTTCAAAGATTTACGAACACACATGTATTAAATCCCCCATCCTTGGGAAGGAAAATGATTACCAAGTATACAGAATGTAAACACGAAATAGTTGTCTAACTATTTCCCAAAAACTTAAACCTTAAAGCTAAGGCACGGCCGTCCGTCTAATAGAGTTAGTACGTGTAGGTCGTCGCACAGCTGCTTGATCAGGAGATATACTTGGTAGAGACGCACCACTGTGAGTTCATGCTCCCCCTTTTTCTCTTAACTGTTTTCAGTTTTCTAAACTACGGGGGTGAAATACATGTTACTTTGATTACAAGTACTTATTACATGGTATGGTTAGCGTAAGGAGGTTTACTACTTAGATCATGTGAGTGGGTAGGAGCAACATGAGGCCATTAGTCCTCATGGTAGGACCGAGGGACAGGAGCGGTAGATCTATCTGGGTGTAGCGAGCCCAGCCCCAGGCCAAACTAGAAACGGACCTCGGGGTGACTTCGTGCCCGACGCATAAATCCGCTAGGTTTGAGTCTCCCTACTTGCACTTCACACATATCAATGGCCTTGCAAACCATTGGTGATCTCAATTCCCTTATGTGCTACATACCAGGATTTTTATACTTACAAAGGTTTATTTACTCACTTACACATGAACTCGCTCAACATTATTGTTGATTTTTCAACTTACATGTATTTCAGGGAATTAAAGGATCTGACGCGGTATGACACGTTTTCCCGCTGCACTAGTTACGAGGTCATCCGGGTTTAGGGAATGTGACTCTTTCCTGGACAAGTCACAGTCCTTAAACTATGCTTATGTTATGTTGTGTTTGTTGAACAATGTTTATGTCGCTAGGATGTGTTTCCGTTAAGACAATGTTATTGTATTTGGTTTTTAAAACTTAATCGAATGGATGATCTTGCATGGTTTTATTTCATATAGCTTTGTTTTGGTTAAGCTATGGTATTAAGAAGTCACACCAAATTTACCACGCTTCCGCAAAGCCAGGGTGTGACAGCTTGGTATCAGAGCTCTGATCATAGCGAACTAGGATTCTTTCTCGAGTCTAGACTATGATCACTAGGGCTCTCACGAAAACATTTTTACTGCATACCACTTAAGTCCAGATCCAAAACTTTTTTTATAAACAAATGTTGAGCACATTTTATTTATTATTTATAGGCTCAGTCTGGGAGGCTGAGGCTCGGTCTGGGAGGCCAAGGCTCGGTCTGAGAGGCCGAGGTAGTGGGCTAGTGGGACTAGGAGAATTGGCTAGTGGGACTAGGAAGAGCAGTCTGAGAGGCTGGGAGGCTAGTGGGACTAGGAGAACTATTTGAATGCTTACTTGGTGATTTATGTGATTATTTGATTGTATGATTGACTGTTTGTGCATGTTTGTGTTTATGTTACAGACACCATGGACACCTCTGGCACAGGTGACTCAGACACCACAGGACCTAGACTTATAGTATCAGATGACCTAGAGTCTTCAGAGCACGAGGTCCACACATCCGACGTTATTAGCACGGACGAGGACGACTTTCAGCCCTTTGCTTTACCTGATGGTGCTAATGAGCTCGCTGATGGCCCTTTGGCCGGGGACCTAACACTTGTAGAGATCCCTGCTCCCGTACCACTTGCTTCATATC
The DNA here is from genome assembly GCA_030545235.1 of Helianthus tuberosus. Classification (NCBI taxonomy): domain Eukaryota; kingdom Viridiplantae; phylum Streptophyta; class Magnoliopsida; order Asterales; family Asteraceae; genus Helianthus; species Helianthus tuberosus. The sequence continues at coordinate 206,299,155 of CM060441.1, forward strand.
CTGCTTACGATTTGCTTCCTGACGTCGATCTGTTTGATGACGAGCCCTTAGAGGATGAGGTTCAGGGCGAGGCCCTTCTTGCTGCTGGAGATCTTTTGTTGATCGCAGATGCTCCCACTGAGGAGTCACCTGCTCACTCTCCGGTCCCAGACTCTTTCGAGTCTGTGGCCTCCGCACCTTCACACACCCAGAGTGCGCAGCACTTCTCACATGGATCAGATCCCGACCAGGCATCCTCTGTTGCCCCTATTCCTAGTTTTGCTTTCGACCACGATGATGTGGAGGATTCCGATCCTGTCTTTCCCCCAGGATTCGACCCAGATCAGGATATAGAGTTTATACCCATGGATCAGCCTATGGAGGATCCAGTCGACCCAGTAGACCCAGTTGATCCCATCGATCCCGAGTTTGATTTTGGGATGGCCTTTGATGACCCCGAGCCTGCCATGGCCCCTGAGCAGGTAGCCGCTCTAGACCCTGCGTTTGAGCACGACCCAGTTCATGCTGACGCACCTATTATTGAGCCTGTCATTGCTGACCCACCTATTGATGATCACCCAGTGGATGCTCCGTTGTTGGAGGGCGATCACGTCATTGCTGCTGATCATGTTGATCCCCCACTTATTGCTGATGCACCAGTTGACCCTCTTGTTGCACCTCACCATGATCCTATGCCAGTTCAGTTTTATCGTGCACTTTTTGAGGCACAGATGGACCCACGAGATGAGCACGCCCAGCATGGGTGGATTCCTGCTGATGACGAGGTCCCGCCTATTCCCCCTCAGATCACTGATACCCGTCACGTTGATACCTCCTTTTCATTTCCTCGGTTTACACCTCCAGCGCGACCTGGAGAGGGTTCTTCGGCTCACCCTTTTGGACATGTACCGGTATCTATCCCTGCTATACCACCGTCTGCTACTTTTCCCCCTGTTTCTCCATTTCATGTGGCACCTTTTGATCCCACCAGTGAGCCGTTCCTCTGGTCATCACCACCTGCCATGCCACCGACCGACCCCTACCATTCTTTCCACATGGGGTATACTATTGAGGACGTTCTGATGTCTTTTGTCGCCCAGCACGAGGCACACACGCAGCGCATTCAGGAGCTTGAGAGAGCCCAACCGCCGCCGTGTCAGTGCCAGGGTCAGACCCACTCTCCTTTGCAGCCCTCTCGACCTTTACCACCAGACTATGCTGCACGCCTTTTTGCCCTAGAGCAGCAGGTTGCTTCTTTCTTGCGTACCCAGAGAGCCATGGAGGAGGACTGGCTCCATTTGCGTCGCTTGTTTTACACTCACTTTCCCCCTCCTCCACCGCCATCCGTGTAGAGCTCTTCAGTACCGTATGGGTAGACGCTGGTGAGAAGACGGCGATTGCTTTTGACTGCACAACATTTTTGGAGACTACATTATGATTCTGACTTTTGTTGACATGCATTTGATGTACTGACACTGATTTAATATAGTTTTTGGACTAGGGTGATGTAGCCCTTAGTCGACTGATGTTGTATGACACTGTGATGTACTTGTACGCTTACTATGTGGTCTCAATATATGGCAATCGCAGTATTCTCATCATATTTGATGCTTGATTTGGTTATTTATATTCTATGACATGGGATGTTGTGTGATTGATGTTTGTAACATGGGATGTTGTGTGATTGATATGATTATAACATGAGATGTTATGTACTATTACTATCATAATAAAGCATACGTATTATAACATGGGATCTTTACTATGGCCTGACCAACGTAAACACATCTTTTAGAAGATGCCGCCGAAACGTCCAACGCCGATGCCTACCAATGAGGCAGAACTCCAACAAGTCATCGCTGCTGCCATCGCGCAATACGCCACCTCGCAAGGAGGACCCAGCGGAAGCAGCTCAAACAACAATGGCAACAACAATCCACCTCATGGTAATACTAAGACATTTAGACATACCATGACCTAATTGGATATCTATAGCAAAGATGCTAATGCCGTTCACATGTTACAATGTGTGTGCAGGGTGCACCTACAAGCAGTTTCTAGACTGCAAACCGGTCAACTTTGATGGCATAGGAGGTGCTGTCGCCTTTGTTCGTTGGGCTGAGAAAACTGAATCTGTTCTTCGCATGAGCAAATGCGCACTAGATCAGCAAGTCACCTATATCTCGGGGCTATTCTTGGATGGAGCCCTCTCTTGGTGGAATTTGCAAGTACAGACACTTGGTGAAGCTGCTGCCTACGCGCTAACCTGGACCGAACTGAAGGAACTTATGCGCAAAAAGTACTGCTCTCGCGCGGAAATCCAAAGATTGGAAACTGAGTTCTGGCATTTGAAAATGGAAGGTCCAAAGATCGCAGAATACGTTCAGAGGTTCCATGACTTATCACATGTGGTACCCTACATGGTCACTCCGGAGTTCAAGCGGATTGAACGTTTCATTTGGGGATTAGCTCCTCAAATCATAAGCATGGTGACCTCATCCAAGCCTGCGACAATTACTGAAGCAATTGACCTGAGCGTGGCTCTCACAGAGGAGGCTATTCGCCTGAACAAGTTTGATGATGCTGAGCCTATCAAGAAAGAGACTCACGTCGAGTCATCAGGAGGTAACAAACGAAAGTTCTCGAACTTCAAGCAGGGCGCCAGTGTGGTGGTTAAGAAAGGAGGATCAGGCACGCCAGCTTAGGTTACAGCTGGTAGTAGAAAGAAAGGAAAAGGATATATGGGCACCCAGCCCAAGTGTAATACCTGCCAACGCCACCATTCTGGCCATTGTAGTGTGAAAGTATGCGAAGCATGTGGAAAGCCGGGCCACTTGAAGGACACTTGTTGGGCCACTGCTGGCCAGGGAGGCCAGGGAGGATTCGGAAACAGAAATAACAACCGGGGTGGGAATGGAAATCGCCCACAAGGAAACAATGGAGGTAATGGGAATCGAGGCAACAATGCTAATCAAGCGGGCGCTGTGAATCATAACCAAAGGAATAACCAAGCTGGAAATGGAGGTGGAAACGGGCAAAGACCTGGATGCTTTAACTGTGGTGATATCGGGCACTTTAAGAGGAACTGCCCAGAGTTAAACCAAGCCCGTGGAAGAGTGTTCCATATCGAAGCAAGGGAAGCGCGCCAGGATCCCAATGTCGTTACTGGTACGTTCCCTGTAAACCAACGCTATGCATCTGTTTTATTTGATACTGGCGCCGATTATAGCTTCGTATCGTTAGAATTTAAGAATATGCTTGGTTTAGCCGCTAGTAAATTAGATATTCCATACTCAATCGAATTGGCTAATGGAAAGATAGTAGAAGCCAATGAAGTTATCAGAGGCTGTGTGATCGAATTGGGAGAGCGTGAGTTTGCTTTGGATCTACTACCAGTCCAGTTGGGAAGCTTCGACGTGGTGGTAGGAATGGATTGGTTATCAGGCAACAAGGCTGAAATAGTTTGTCACGAAAAGGTCGTTCGTATCCCAACCGAAGATGGCGAAACAATTGTGGTTCACGGGGAGAAGCGTGATACGCCGTTAAGAATTATCAGCTGCCTGAAAGCGCGAAAGTGTTTGCAGAAGGGATGTGTTGCCTTCCTGGCACACATTGTGGATAAGAAGGCTGCTGAGCCAAGAATAGAAGACATCCCTGTCGTGAGGGAATATCCAGAAGTCTTCCCAGAGGACTTACCTGGACTGCCACCTCAGAGACAAGTAGAGTTCCGCATTGACTTAGTTCCAGGCGCCGCACCTGTGGCTAAGGCACCTTATAGACTTGCTCCGTCTGAGATGCAGGAACTGTCGACACAACTTCAAGAGTTGTTAGACAAGGGATTTATCCGACCAAGCTTCTCGCCTTGGGGAGCTCCAGTTTTGTTTGTCAAGAAGAAGGACGGTAGTTTTCGTATGTGTATTGACTACCGGGAGTTGAACAAGCTGACGATCAAGAATAGATACCCTCTGCCAAGGATTGATGATCTGTTTGACCAACTGCATGGCTCAAGCTTTTATTCAAAGATCGATCTTCGATCTGGATACCATCAGTTAAGGATACAAGAGGAGAGTATCCCAAAGACAGCCTTCAGAACTCGTTATGGGCACTACGAGTTCCTAGTTATGCCGTTTGGGTTAACAAACGCACCTGCAGTGTTCATGGATTTGATGAATAGAGTTTGCAAGCCGTACTTGGATAAGTTCGTGATAGTGTTCATCGATGATATTTTGATTTATTCAAAGACGAAGGCTGAGCATGAGCAACACCTAAGAGCTATTTTGGAGCTGCTGAAGAAAGAACAGCTGTATGCCAAATTCTCTAAGTGCGAATTTTGGCTACGTGAAGTCCAATTTCTTGGACATGTGGTAAATGGAGATGGAATCCATGTGGATCCAACCAAGATCGAAGCGATCAAGAATTGGGAAACGCCAAAGATGCCAACCGAGATTCGACAATTTTTGGGTTTGGCTGGCTATTATCGAAGATTCATTGAGGATTTTTCGAAAATCGCTCAACCATTGACGCTCCTCACGCAGAAAGATAAGAAGTTTGATTGGGGAATCAAACAGGAAGAAGCGTTCCAGATATTGAAGGATAAGCTCTGCAATGCGCCAATCTTAGCACTACCAGAAGGTACAGATGATTTCGTGGTATACTGTGACGCCTCACGTCAAGGATTGGGTTGTGTGTTGATGCAACGCCAAAAGGTTATTGCTTACGCATCACGTCAATTGAAAGTACATGAAAAGAACTATACCACACATGATTTGGAACTTGGCGCCGTGGTATTTGCATTAAAGATCTGGAGACACTACCTTTATGGTACAAAGTGTACAATCTTCACAGATCACAAGAGCCTACAACACATATTCAATCAGAAGGAGCTGAATATGAGGCAAAGACGTTGGGTTGAGTTGCTGAACGATTACGATTGCGAGATAAAGTACCACCCAGGGAAGGCGAATGTGGTCGCCGATGCCCTAAGTCGAAAGGAGAGGATCAAGCCCATAAGGGTTAGGGCTTTAGAAATGATTATCCGAACCGATCTTTCCTTGCGCATTCGTGCCTCGCAGAAAGAAGCTCTCAAGGAAGGAAACCTTGAAGAAGAATATCTCCGTGGGATGGAGAAGCTACTGGTACCAAACGAGGAAGGAACGTTATGTTTTGAGAAAAGGATTTTGGTTCCTCTGTTTGGTGGTTTAAGGAAGGTTATTTTCGATGAAGCTCACAAGTCGCGGTACTCTATCCACCCTGGAGCGGATAAGATGTACCAGGATCTCAAAGATTATTATTGGTGGCCTAGGATGAAAGGCGATGTTGCTGTTTATGTGAGCAAATGTTTAACATGCGCTAAGGTTAAAGCCGAATATCCGAAGCCTTCAGGACTTCTGCAACAACCCGAGATTCCCAAGTGGAAATGGGAACAAATCTCCATGGATTTTATTACAAAGTTGCCAAGAACGCCAAGAGGCCATGACACTATTTGGGTAATAGTGGATCGATTAACGAAGTTAGCACACTTCTTACCTATCAGAGAGAAGGATAATACGAGCAAGTTGGCCGAAATATACATGAGAGAGATCGCCGCACGTCATGGAGTGCCTCTCTCGATCATCTCTGATAGAGACGGAAGGTTTGTGTCAAGGATATGGCAATCCTTCCAAGAAGCTTTTGGCTCACAATTAAATCTGAGCACGGCATTTCACCCTCAGACCGACGGTCAAAGCGAACGGACTATTCAGACCTTGGAAGATATGCTGAGAGCATGCGTTATGGATTTGGGCGGTAGCTGGGATAAGCATTTGCCACTGGTCGAATTTTCATACAACAACAGCTACCACACCAGTATTGGTGCCGCGCCATTCGAAGCTCTTTACGGACGCAAGTGTCGATCACCCCTATGTTGGGCTGACGCAGGTGATAGACAGCTTGTTGGTCCCGAAATCGTCCAAGAGACGACAGACAAGATTGCGCAGATCCGAAAACGCATCGAAGCAGCTCGTGAAAGACAGAAAGCCTATGCAGATCCAAACCGGAAACACTTGGAATTCCAAGTTGGAGATATGGTTTTATTGAAAGTTTCACCCTGGAAGGGTGTGGCACGCTTCGGAAAGCGTGGAAAGTTAAATCCGCGCTACATTGGTCCTTTCAGAATTTTGGAAAGAATAGGACTAGTAGCATACAAGCTGGACTTGCCTGCCGAACTCCATTCAGTTCACGATACATTTCATGTATCCAACCTGAAGAAAAGTCCAACTCAAGATACGATTGCCATTCCCATCGACGAGATTCATGTTGACGACACGCTCCATTTCGTTGAAGAACCGGTTGAGGTTACGGATTGGAAAGTAAACAAGACCCGCCGGAGCATTGTCAAGCTCGTCAAGGTTCGTTGGAATGCCAGACATGGTCCTGAATACACCTGGGAGCGTGAGGACCGGATAAAAGAGAAATACCCCCACCTATTTCCTAAGAACCCTGCATCTACAAGCAGAACTTAAAATTTCGGGACGAAATTTTTCTAACGGGGGGAGAATGTGACAACCCTCACTAAACCAGGTATCCGTACGACTTAATTAATAATTAATTACTGCTTAATTACTGTGCTTGTTTGAAATTACTGATGAACTGCTACTTGATTTCTGATACATGCATATACCTGCATCATACTTTACTTACCGTCACTACATTATTTACATGCTGAACCTTAGTGACAAACATGATGCACAAAAATCACAGTAGCACTATAAACGGATAACCTATTGAACATGCTGATAAAGCCAGCATCAGGCAGATACTGCCTCTAAGGCCTGTATGAGCCAGAAATATTTTGCTACACTAGTGGTGAGTGTAGGGATACAAGGGTTGTAGAACTGCGTCTCTAGGAATAAGTTACAATGACTGGATGTGCCTAAAACGTGCTCTAAGTACAAAATTCAGCACTTTAACATAAAATTCAGCATTTGGCTAACTAATAAAGTGCCAAGACACGAGGAAAATATTCCCGACACTTTGGAGGAATAAGTTGTGTCACTAAAAATGGTATTAACGACACTTTAAAGCTTGTTTAACGCTTTAACGGATTACTATCCAACCGAACAACCGGACTATACCCGGAACATGAAAATATTGTTAATAACATTACTTATCTTTTTCTGAGCCAGTTAGGGTCCCTGAATACCCTAACACCCGCAATAAAGCACAACACACTAGTAACTGGGTTAATCACTTAACTAACCTAGATTAACCTAACTATTATCTAACTGATTGGTTAGAAATGAAGTAGCTACCCCCCCCCCCCTTGGCCGATTTCGGTCACATTGTGACCATCAATTGTACCATTGTGATTATTATATTCTAAGTTGTCTAATATCAAGACAACACATGAACCTTTGGGTAATTCACTTGTTAATTGCCTATAAGAACACTACATGATCCATCATTCTTTCCAACACTTAACATCACACAAACACTCCCTCTCTCTCTCTCAAAGGCTTCGGCCGAACACCCCCTCTACATTCATCATATTTTTTGGTTTTGATCACCTCATCTCAAGACCATTCGAGTGTCAAGGATCCCGTATAAGAAGGCTTGGTGCATTCGGAGCTCAAAGGACCTCACTCTATTGCTTTTATCCTCTCATTTTGCGCTTAGATTCTTCCCTAGCCTCGAGCTAGTAGTAAGTTGCTATAATCACCCTCTCGAACTATTTTGAAGTGGTTAATATGATTTGTAACGGTTAAAACTCGTAATCTTACAAAATGACACACAAAAGTTTACTAAAAATGCTTGTAATGATGGTTAAAAGCTCATATGTTGTGTAAATCTTGTAGTAGTTGATTTGTGTAATTATTTGGACCCGAACTATGTTGTGGTAGCTCGGATCGTCATTTAACCCGGGGTGGTCATGATCATGGATCATGACATAAGGTTGTTTTGGAAGTAACAAGGGTTAAAGGATGAAACTCTACCACACACGAATCATGAACTTGTGTAAAAGCGATTTTGCTTGTGAAATTGTGTTTAAAACTAGTAGATCTACGTATCTACAAGCGGTATTTTCAAAGAACCAAGTATCAAAGAAATCATGTTTTCTAAAGACGGATCTTACACTAACACGAATGATTTTTAGAACACACAAGTGTGTAAACACTTGTGTAGCACACACTTTCGACAAAATAACTATTTTTGAAAAAGATGACGAGAAGTTGAAAAGACGGAATTTCCCTAAAAACGAGGTTTTTACGAAATCGGATTGCTTTATATAAAGATCCGCTTAAAGTATTGGGATTTACATCATAGTGTTGGAAAAACTACAAGTTCATGAGATTCTTGCGAATTACATGTTTATTAACTAGTTTGATGCGTTGAATGTTATTTTGGTTAAATAAGAAAAATGGTTGATTTGATTCATAAAAGAAAATGATACGCTTGAAAGCGTGGCCACCTCCAGTTACAAAGGAAACTCTGGCGAAATTTTTCTAAAAACCTAACACTTAGAATTATTTTCACTATAAGTGTTAGAGATACTTCTCGACATGTTTTCAAAATATAAGTTTCGCCACGACTTTATTTACAAAATATCGGAGGTGGGATTTCACAAAATAAAACGCGATAAATATATATTTAGTAAATATATTTATTTTTCACAACGTCACTAGTCAATTATTTTGTGAAGTGTATAAATATTATTTTTAGGGTAAAAATAATATTATCGAATGTTAGCGAATCCAAAATAATACGAACGCCTCTACGATAAATACATAAGTTACGCTGGTAATTATTATTACCACTCGATCGTTAAAACGTAACTTACGCAATTTAAGGAAATATTTATGAACGCGTAATTTTGACAAAGTATTATTTTGGGAAAATCATATGAGTTAAAATATAATATTTTTGAGGAAAATAATTATATTTTTGGAGTTAGGAATAAATATATATTAAGTGAGACTTAATAATATATTTCAAAGATTTACGAACACACATGTATTAAATCCCCCATCCTTGGGAAGGAAAATGATTACCAAGTATACAGAATGTAAACACGAAATAGTTGTCTAACTATTTCCCAAAAACTTAAACCTTAAAGCTAAGGCACGGCCGTCCGTCTAATAGAGTTAGTACGTGTAGGTCGTCGCACAGCTGCTTGATCAGGAGATATACTTGGTAGAGACGCACCACTGTGAGTTCATGCTCCCCCTTTTCTCTTAACTGTTTTCAGTTTTCTAAACTACGGGGGTGAAATACATGTTACTTTGATTACAAGTACTTATTACATGGTATGGTTAGCGTAAGGAGGTTTACTACTTAGATCATGTGAGTGGGTAGGAGCAACATGAGGCCATTAGTCCTCATGGTAGGACCGAGGGACAGGAGCGGTAGATCTATCTGGGTGTAGCGAGCCCAGCCCCAGGCCAAACTAGAAACGGACCTCGGGGTGACTTCGTGCCCGACGCATAAATCCGCTAGGTTTTAGTCTCCCTACTTGCACTTCACACATATCAATGGCCTTGCAAACCATTGGTGATCTCAATTCCCTTATGTGCTACATACCAGGATTTTTATACTTACAAAGGTTTATTTACTCACTTACACATGAACTCGCTCAACATTATTGTTGATTTTTCAACTTACATGTATTTCAGGGAATTAAAGGATCTGGCGCGGTATGACACGTTTTCCCGCTGCACTAGTTACGAGGTCATCCGGGTTTAGGGAATGTGACTCTTTCCTGGACAAGTCACAGTCCTTAAACTATGCTTATGTTATGTTGTGTTTGTTGAACAATGTTTATGTCGCTAGGATGTGTTTCCGTTAAGACAATGTTATTGTATTTGGTTTTTAAAACTTAATCGAATGGATGATCTTGCATGGTTTTATTTCATATAGCTTTGTTATGGTTAAGCTATGGTATTAAGAAGTCACACCAAATTTACCACGCTTCTGCAAAGCCAGGGTGTGACATTAACTATGTCGTGAATCTCGCTAATCAGTCCCTGAATGTAGCGAGATATAAGTACAGGTTCTGGCGAGGCCAGAGTCGGTACAATCCTAGCATACTTGAAAATTTTCGAAGTATACTCACGACAGTTAACATCCACCATTCGGTGGTTCTGGAATTGATTTGTCATCTATTCCTTTTCATAGGAAGGACAAAATTTCCTCTTTACCAATTCTTTAAATTCCTCCCAACTCATGGCATAGGCCACGTCACTTCCTTTAGCTTGCAGCACCGTGTTCCACCATTCTAACGCCTCTTCTTTAAAAAGATGGGATGCATACGTGACCCGGTCTTCTTCTGCGGACTTACTTATTTTGATCACAGCTTCCGTCTTTTCTAACCAATGAAGTGCAGCAGTGGCTCCTTCATTTCCTGCAAATTCGCTTGGTATGCAGGCGAGGAATTCTTTGTAAGTGCAGCCGGTTGTCATTACTTTCATTTTCTTAAGTACGGGGGCTTTAATCACATTATTATTGTTGCCTCCGTTCACACTGTGACTGAAATTATCATCGCGAGTGCGTTTGCTATCGTGGGTTTTGGAAGGTTCTACGGGATTTCTAGCAGCCGCAACAATTGATGGGATAGCATTGGCTATACCCTGCGCAACTATATTTTCTATGTCTTCTCGATTAAGAAAACCTTCTTGATTATTCGGTTCAGATTGGTTAACTTCATTTTCCGGTTGGTTTACTGCGTCTGCCATCTGAATTATTAATAATATACACGGATTATTATCACGAAATAGATAGCATCTAAACACAATGGAACAATCACAATCACAATTAAGTCAACACATATAGCCAAAATCGTCAACATTGCGACATTTATATTTTTATATATATCTATTATGCATCCATACAAACCCTATATTTACAGAGGTTTTATTTTAGTATTATTATACAATATTATATATTATATTTTTATTATTATTAGAGTTAATTGCTCGGATGGTCCCTGTGGTTTCACGTTTTTTCACGTTTAGTCCCCACATTTTGAAAATAGCATGTATGCTCCCTATGGTTTGTCATTTTGTTACTCGGATAGTCCCCCAACATTTACTCTGGGGACTATTCGAGTAACAAAATGACAAACCATAGAGAGCATACCTGCTATTTTCAAACTAACTGACATCTACTTAGGGACTATCCGAGTAACAAAATGACAAACCATAAGGAGCATACCTTCTATTTTCAAAAGGTGGGGACTAAACGTGAAAAAAGTTGAAACCACAGTGTGACACCTCGAAATTTCATGTCCAATATTATATCGACACGTGTCACGGACTTAAAACGTGTAAAGGATTTCCTTAGAAGGACTAAAGTTGACAAACAAGGAAACTATATGATTAAAAAGGGTTCAAAAAGTCAACAATGGATAAATATACTTTACAATAACCCTACATGATGTTTACATCCTTAAACGAATGAATCATGAATCATACGAAGCTAATTGTGAAAGAAAGTGAGAGATTACAAACTACAGGGGTTAAATGTGTCAACATGTTTAAAGTATACCTCTGAGTGGCCTTTTAGCAAACCCGAAGCTTTGTAATGATTAATTATGCTCACTAGAATGCATGATAAAAATTTCACCAAGTTTCGTTATCATATGAGAAAGTTATGATAAAATTCGTATACGAGGGGTTAAAAGCGTCGACATGTTAATACATACCTCTGAGCGACCTATGTATAAATCCCAACCCTTAACCTGTGTTATAAACATCTGATAAACATCCAAATCCAGTTAATGCTAACAATGATTGATCCAAATTGAAAGAATGGGATCCTATGAGGATGTGCACGACAACCTTCGTTTATGGCCATTTTAAAAGAATCCAAGGAAACTTTAAAACATATCAAGGTGGTCTAAACTGTTCAAGGCATGATCAAGTGGCCCATAATGATAATAGAGGCCCAAAATTCGTAATATTTAGTTGCCTGTTCGAAGCTTGAAAGGTCACAAATTTTTGCCTTCTGGTAAAGGCTTACGGACCGCAAAGACTTGGTCTTACGGTCCGTAAGAGGTCTTACGGACCGCAAGACCCTCAGCTTACGGTTCGTAAGACATCCCCAGTAACAGAAAAGTTGACAGCTACCTGTTAAAACGAGTTAACCGACTTATATTGCCATTTTTCACTTCCATGTGCAACACAAACTAGTTCTTAGGCACTAGGGACACTTGTTATTGATCAGGGATCAATCCTAGAGTTGTTTGTCATGATCACAAGCAATCAAGAGCACTATATAAAGCCCCACATTGTTGCAACTTTGATCATTCATTCCAAACTCAACTTCTGATCATTTATGGAGCTCAAGGCCATTCCCTAAGCATCACTAGTCGTGCATAGGACCTTGGTAAGTTTCCTTGACCTTCCTTAATCGTGTTTACTTAGTTAATTAGCTTAAAGTCAAACCGTCGTAATTAAGGTTTGACTTATCGATTAATCACTAATGGTCTGATGTTTAGCCAAATTGAGAGTAGTTATAAGTTGGTAATTATGTGGGCATTAAACCCTTAAAAGGGTACCCTCTGATTCACGTCCTAACTAAGACATTTGTCGGGTCAAAGTTGTTTATAAAAAGTCAACAGAAACTTAATTTGCGAATTAACATGTAATTAGCAATGTAGAAGACGTGTAACCTATTTTATCACTCATATAACTAAGTAATAAATGTAAGAACATGTCTAAGAATGTTCGACCCGACAATTTTCTGTTTAGGCTCGGTTCGGAACCGAAAGTCGCAAAACTTTGACTTTTGCTTTGACTTCAGTTCTGACCTGATTTAGATGGGTTTAGAAATGCCTTAGAGCTTCCTTAGGACCAGGTTACATGATGGTATAACCCTCTGTGATTGGTTCGTTGTTTGTCCGACTCATTTGCACGTTTCCGTTAATTGCTTAATGTTGACCATAATGCCCTTTTGACCTTAAAACGAGAATTTTGAAAATATGAGAGGACAATAATCTTTGTTACTGATTTATAAACGTGTCCCTAAAATTTCATATCAGTTGGAGGTCTAGATTAGGAGTTATGCTTAATGGCGTAATTAGAACGCTTCTTATGAATTAAAACGACGTAATTAGGGTAAAGCCTATCTAAACCCAATTTTTGACACCAAAACTTTTACCTACTGATGTAATATAATATTTTGGGATTTTTGAAGATTTTTAATTATTTTTAACCTGATCATAACCTAAGGTTATGGTCTTGATTCGGTAAATACCGATTATACCTTTTTTGCTTATAAAATGAGTTTTACATAGTAATTTGACACCAATTCAATTGCTACTGATTTTATATGATAAATGAAGTATTTTGAACTTTATAAACTGATCAGAAAACTCAGATTTCCTGTTAAACCCGAAAATCGCTTAAAACGGCTTTTTACGCGTATTAAATACCTAGTATGGGTTTAAAACCATTTTTGTCATATAAGACTTATCACCAACTGATATAACCTATTAAATTAAGTTTTTTTACTGATTATTTCAGACCCGAGTCTCAGAATTATATATAATCTCTTTTATAATCTTTAAAATGACCAAAATACCCATACGGGGCATAAATTGAGATTAAACTCGTTTTGGGCATAATGGAAGGTATCATACTGATATCATGACATATTTAAGGCATATTAACTTAGAAACCTGTTAGTGACTCATTCGGTTACCCGTTATGCGTTATTCGCGTTCGGTGCGGTTTATGTAACTAGTTTACATAAATTAGCCGAAATGGGTCAAACCTTATCATTTTCATCTCCAAATCCAGAATGTGTTTAGTTTACCCATATTATACAAGTCTTCAAACTTGTCAGGTCTAAATCGCATTCTATTCCGGTCTTCGCTTAATCATGCGTTCGAACCGTATCTTCCTTTAAAACTAACCGGTCTAAGTTTAGGCTTAATTAAAGACCCGTTAGGATTCTAATAGGTTATTATAAACCTTCGTTCCAGAATAGGAGATCCGGTAAAAGCTACGTGCACTTGCTTGTTGTGATTATTACTTGCAAAGGTAAATACTTTTAACTTATTTTCCCTTATACGGGCTTGGGGTACGGTATTTAAAATACCGCTTGGTCGGGCATTCGACCTTAATAGATTGGTGGTTAAGTATTATCGAGATGACCTGTTTAAAAATATGTTTTGTTGCTTAAACGCCTTTGGGGGGTTAATGACCATGTCCCGGATATCCTTGGCATCATTTTACGAAATGGCCACGACCTAAGCACGGGGTGTAGGCGTACACTCGTCAGTGCCTAAATAAATAATGTGGTGTGTCTATTGATCTTTAACCCGGCATGAACCGGGCTACTGAACGCATAAGGAACATGTAATTCTTTTACAAGTGTTATTTTCAAATAATTATCCCAAATTATAAAAGTTTGTGCCACGTGCATTCAAATCAATTTTATTAAACCTTTTCCAAATGAGTCAGTTGATTGTATTTACCAGTGTAAATTGACGTATTTTCCCAAAAAGGTCAAGTGCAGGTACTACTCGAAATAGGCTGGCTTTCTCCTAGCATCCACAATAAGTCTCGCAAGCTTGGATGACATAAACTGTTGAACAATGTTCCTTTTTATTTGATCCACCTGTGTATTATTTTCAACTGTGTTGTGATACTTGATATTACAATTTTATTTGGTTGAAATAATATTTATCTTTTGCTTCCGCTATGCATTTAATTATTGTGTTGTTTGACTATGATGATATCAACTACGTCACGATACTCCCCACCGGGCCCACCGGTGATACGTGGAAATATCGGGGTGTGACACACAGGGACCATCCAAGCAATTAACTCTTATTATTATTATATTTATATTATTATTTTTTCACATATTATTATTACACAAACTAACTATACTACAGTTAACAGCCTTAAAAAACGAAACTCCTATTCGTCGTACTTCCAGGAGAGGCTTTCTCCTACTGCCCGGATCCGGTTTCCTGCATCCATCAGCTCCTCGCCGTACCTGCGTAGTTCTGCGACGTTTTCTGGGTTCATGGGTGGAAAAGGAGCAGGGTCTGGGTCAGGCTGTGGGAAGTACACATTTGGATTATTCATAAAATTTTGGAAGTGCCAGTCGCTAGTCCACCATTCTTCCATTTGACCTGAAAGAGGTTGGGGGTTGACAATTGGGTCTGGGATGGCAGGTTCTAAATTGATAGGGAGTTCCGATTGTGCGAGAAAATTCAGAAGGGTTTCGTCCGCTTGGCCGAAAAGATCATAGTTTGCCAATTTTCTATCTAGCTCCTCCCAGGGTGGTAAAGTTGGAGCTTGGCAAGAACTTTCTCCCACTTCTTTTTCTTTTCCCTTGGGGTCAACAATTTTCTTTACTTTTTGTGCAGCAGGTTTCTTCCTTCTTCCTCTTTTCTAGTCCAAAAGTCTTCTTCTTTTCTTGGGTTTGGGCTTTTCCTGGGATTGGAATGCTAGTGGCTCGTCTACATCGGTCTGGTATCTGGCCTGGATTCTGGTAGCTTCCATTTCCGTGCAATGGATTGAGAGGTTTTGAAGAGCCTCAGATAGTTCACTCATTCTGTTAGTCACAGATATAAGGAAACACAAAATTTCCAAGTTAAAATTTTAAATTATTGCAAATAAATTTTCACAGAAGCACAAAATTTTATATCTAAAATTTAAGTATTTTTTTCAAATACTTAATTGGCTTAAACCAGTGGCTCTAATACCACCTTTTTCTGTCACGACCCTCGATCCGTTTTACCGGTTCGAAAACCGCAGGACAGAAACCCGTGGTATTGGTGGTTATTTGGCAGCGGAAACTTTTAATAGGATCGTTTAAAAATGGAAAACACCGGATTATTTTATTATTAATATCAGGACAAACCCCGTATTTTACAGTAAAGGAATTTAACTGAGAAATTCCCTGTTTACAGAAAACATGTTTATTTATTTACTGAGCCACTTCATTCAAGCTGGAGTGCTCGCGGCACTTTTTCTTGATCACAGTAAATCACCTGAAACATGTTTGAAAAAGATTTTATCAGCGGGAAATACTGGCGAGTGCATTCTATTTTATACAAAAAGACACATTGCTATAATTTACAGCATTAAGAGTTTTCACATTTGCTGTAACACCTGTGCCTTCACGGCCATCAAACAAATACCAAACCAATGAAATATTATATTTCATACTTGGGATTTGTAAAATTATGTGTATCTTTTACACATATCAACTCTTGTTTGATTTTAAGCTTTAAATCGCTTTCTGGAGGGTTATACGCGCTCTGATGCGTAAATATAACCAGTTTAATCCAACGAACACTCCGGAATAGTGAAATAGGCTTAACATACCTTAAATAACCTTTACATAACTTAGATATAAGTTTTGGAAGGTTTGGTGTAGTGAAATCAAAGTTTAATCACTTACAGGGACTAAAGTTGACAAACTGCGAAAGTATGCCAATTTGAACTGTAACAGACATTCCGGAACATGACCATAAGTTAAACATACCATAAATATCCTTCACATAGCTTAGAAATAGGCTTTGAGGTGTTCGGTATGCTAAAATAAACTTTTGTGTCATTCAGGGACTAAAAGTGTCAGAAAGTGCACAAGTTTGCATTTTCGCGCATAACTTACGTTCTGAATACATCTGGACATCCAAAAATTTATGTAAGCATGAC
Organism: Helianthus tuberosus; assembly: GCA_030545235.1. Classification (NCBI taxonomy): domain Eukaryota; kingdom Viridiplantae; phylum Streptophyta; class Magnoliopsida; order Asterales; family Asteraceae; genus Helianthus; species Helianthus tuberosus. The sequence continues at coordinate 206,315,786 of CM060441.1, forward strand.
TACATTATACTTTAGTGTTCGCCTTAAGAAAAATCCATTCGTCGCGTCATTTGGATCGTTTTTCGCGCTTGTGCGCATTCCGTCGTAATTAAGCGAACATCGCGTTCGTACGACCAAACGAACCATCATCCGGCATATTTTTGAGCATGTTTCATGTCCACAATGTTTAGGCAACATTTTAGGGCCTTAAAGTTGGCTTTACGGGCCTTAAAAGTGTCGGAAATGGCTTAAAACACGTGCAGGGGCTGAAACTGTCATTTTTGAAACTTATTTTCGGATCAGAAGCCCCATGCGGCCCGCATTAGCTTTGGTGTATCCTGAAGCGGGCCGCCTCAGCCTTCCAGACCAGGTTAACTGCATTTAACAGCTGGTTGCAGCTGTTTAGCACCTCCAATCCTTCTTCCACATGTCATTTCCCTATGGTGAGTGGCCATTTGACACACCACAACATTCCAACACATGTACGGCCTTGATCGTGCCCTCTTTTCCATGAAACGATCTCAACGGTTACCCGAAAACTATATATACCCATCCACCCCCATTGCATTTTCTCACAAGAATCTTGATTTGAGAGCTCTAAGTTGAAACCATTGTTTCATACCTGAGTTCTTGGATCGAGATTAGCATTCGGGGACCCTTCGTAAGTATTCTTTCGTTCTTTTCCTTATTTTATTGCTTTTCGAGTCCGAAAGTCAAACTTTGTTTGACTTTCAGCGTTGACTAGTAATGGTCAATGCGAAGTTCGTTTGAACTTCGCAACGTGATTGTAATCACGATGGTTATAGTCCCTTGGGACTATGCCCACTGATTACCACGTTGTCTAGGGTCGTAGGGTAGGCGATCTAATAAATCGCCTATACCTTCGAACCCGACCCAGTTTGGTCGATCATTAGGATCCGACCAAATACATTAGGTGACCCTAGTATAGGGCATAACCTTCCGAGGTCATACCCTATGGTCACATCGTTTAAGTAGTTGTATGATAGGTAGTTTATATGCCTTAGGTAAATTACCAGAATACCCTTTTAATGTATAATTGGTAATTAAGCATATGTAACCTAAACTTTTGTCACATAACTGATTATGTAACATGTTTAGGCATATAACACCTGTCATAGGACTAGTTAGACGGTCCGAACGCGTTTCACGCGCACGACGCGTTAAAGTAGCATATGTTACCTTAATGGGTCGCGATGGGTCGAAAGCACTTAGGTTTGGTTTCATTGTAGTATGTAGGCCTTGTTAAACCATATCATATGAGTTCCAATACTCATTTGGTTTACCAAGCCTCATCCTATCCGATCTCCCGATTTAAGTCCGGTTTATTTATATAGTTTTAGATTGCCGACTGATTCCGTGCTCCCTCTAGCTTTGTTTGGTTGTTGTTCAAGACCTCCAAGCATTCTCAGGCGAGTACATTTTCCCCTATTTTACTGTTTTCAATTGTTTTGGGGTGACTCATATGTGCTAAATGTTTTCGATGTTATAACGATGGTTTCAAAAACAATTAAGGCGATTTATACAAAACTAATAACGATTTCATAAAGTGAACAAACTTGTTGGTTGTAGTTACATAACAAATGACATTCATTAGCAATGATCAAGCCGACCAGTATTAGGTTATGGTACCATAGGATCTGACAAATCCCGTTATTTACTACACCCGTGGTTATGTGTGGGTATGGTAGGTAGCGACTGAATCTGTAATTGTTAACTTACCCTATGGAGGTTTGTTAATACGAAAACGAGAAGCGACGAGTGATGAGTCACGAAGGTTTGAATGTTATTAGCGAGACGATCATATAAGTAGTTTCACGACCTAAAACGAATTTAACGATTGGGTAAACGATAGGTTTTCACACGATGGTTTAACGATTGGGTAAACATTTGTACATGATTGACATTTGATCATGAATTTCCCACAAAACATAACTTTGATTTAAACCAAGTTTTACTTCAATACTTTGTTTTTGTGCATATGGTTTAGTTGAGACATTTCACTTGCCATACATGGATATTTAACATAGACATTTTACATTGTTTGGTTTGGTTTGGTTAAGTGATTAAGTAACGGTGCGTATGTAATATGATACAAGCATGGTGGATACGCCGCTGGTACTTCCTATATATAAGTGTTTGTATGGTATTACATATCGTAGCGTTATTTGAATCATTTCAGTTTGAGACATAGAACATTTTATACAAGTAACATACTTTTCACAAGACATTTATTTACAAACAACTTATATTATACAAACTCATTTTACATGGTTATTCATTTAATCATGCATTATTCTCTTATTATACATATCATCCGAACTTATTATTTTTCAAATGATTTACAAAGACAAAGCAAATTACAAGGTTCATGACTAAACATTTTCTTAAAACAGAAGTCATGAATCTTATTTTCACAAAACCTATGTACTCGCCAGCATTTCTTTGCTGACCTCGTTTTCACATATGTTTCAGGTATTGTTGGATGATATCGATTGATAAGATGCATGCTCACATAGGACTGGACAGGGCCTTAGTGACTCAATAACAATGATAGACTATGTTTAATTAGTGTATTTAGATTTCAAGACGATGAAATTATTCAATGTTTAATAAAACGAAACACTCTTTGGAATCCATGGTTATGAAACATTAATTCTGTTACAACACGCCTCGATGTTTCCGCCGCGATTTGTTGTTTTACGCGGTCGGGGTGTGACATTTGCCCTTTTCTTATAATTATCTGGTCCAGTTGTCACTCGACCGGATTTGTGACTGTGGTCATACCACTATTGGGTCCTGTCACCCAATAGTGATGTAAGTCCCAAAACTACCAATCGGTTATCAAAATCCGATCACGAGTGCGGAATACTGATGAAAGTGATGAAAAACAAGAACTTGAATGATTGAATAACCAAAGTGCACACGGTTTCTAGAGAACCGTCTGGTACACCAACAATAATACGAAATCTCAAAGAAGAAAAGTGAAAGAAACAGCCAACCTGATAGTGACCTAGGTTCACCCTATTTATAGTTACATAGGGTGACCTAGTTACAAACTGGGCCAAGCCCACAAGCACAATCTTAACTAAATAAGCCCAAATCACCTAATTAGCCCACACGGCTTATTCTAATATTATCTAACCCACTACAAGGCTAAGCCCAATAGCCTACAATTGCGTTTGATAAAGATAAGCGTAAACCTACTCAATTATAGGGCCTTACAATACCCCCTAGGTTTATGCTGTCTTTATCAAACCACAGCCTATATCATGTCTTTGTGGGAAGATACTTCATCTTTTCATCTTCAAACTTGGGCTCTTTTGTTCTCCTTAATCATGATCAGCTTTGCTTGAGAATCTTGTTGAAAAGAATGCAAGTGGAGGATTCTTATCAACTCTTTTCTTTGTCAATGTCTTCTCTTTCAAGCAGGTTCATAGGTACTTCAAATGTACTATCACTGTCAGATGATGTCACGTATCTGGTTCTTCTCACTCAGGTACATCTTGCTATTGTGATGCTTCAAGCTTTGTCAGCAACCAACAGCATATCAATCTTCAACAACCCCTGTTTCTTGATTTAACATTTTAAATTCTGCACATACTCAAAAATTCACAAGCAAACATTTCTAAATAACAGAGGGAAATACCACATGAACACTCGGTACATCCAAGTATTTGTACCCGGATTTCACAATTCAAATTTCTTTCAACTTATGATGATCAATCAAATCTTCAAGAACGGTTAAAATTTTTAATAAAACAAATAAACACTCTATTTGGGATTTTTGATTTTATAAAAACTAACAATATATAATGAAACACAAATAAGCAAAGAAACTAATATACAATTACAGTTGCAATGGGATCAAATCACAGTGTTTCAGGCAAGACTACACTTATCAACACTAATTTACTTTGGGTGATCCGAGCGATTGCCAGTATGTTTGTCCACTTAAACTTATCTCCTTAGGCCTTTTTCATGTAACGGTCTGTAACTAATTTATCATGTTTTCCATTTTAATTAATATGAAAACTCAATTCAATCACAATCAAATCCCAGAATTTTAATCAGAACACGCTATCATACGTGTAGTTTCCCTACCACATATTTCACATGCCCGTTCTGGGATTCTGAAACCTTGACTGGGACTGGATTAAGAAAAGAACAAAATAGATCATTTGCAGAGATGGATATAATATACAGATCAAATGAGTTTTCTCAGTTTGATATAGGTTTTTCGGGTTTCTTTTGGGCACTAGAGGGCCTCTTTCGGGTGTATTTGATCTATAGCACGACAACGTACAGCTAGGTCTTTGCTCACGCAAAACAGAAGCCGATGTTGCCTAGCACCTCCAGGTCTTTGCTCACGCAAAATAAAGGAGATACATGAGTTGGTCAGAAAAGATCTCAGAACTAGAACGAAATTGTGTGTGTCGGGACGTCACACACGTATTCAAATAGACATGTCCTAATTCCAAGTGAGGTTCTTTCCTGAGGTCATAGAATAATTTAGTGTTCTTCACAGAACCAGTCAAAGAGTCCAGCCATCAGGATAAAGCCTACCAACATATCGCTCTAGAGTCAGATCGTTTCAATATTGGTCTTACATGAGTCAGCCTTAATCCACATACTGAAATTATTTCATTTCCCATATATGCAACAAAATATTTTTGATTTTTTTCTGTTTTTTGAATGTTTTTGTATTTTCTCATTTTCTCTATTTACAGATAGATATCTCTAGATATTCCCCTAAATTTGTGCGTAAATCTTATGCACAAATTTACCTAACAATGAAAACGTATGTACAAAGAAAACGAAAGGAAAAGAAAATATTTTTGTTGTTTTTGCCTAACCGTTCCATCATAAGATTTAAGACTAATCAATATCGAATTAGAAAATGAAATTCAAATTTTGTACCTTTTTGCTGATCTCGTCTTACCACACTCATCTCCTTTAAACGAAACATATCAACTGTAAAGAAATATACATTTTGCAACAGTGAAATGTTACCCGTTATGTCTGTGGAACAACCGCTATCAACATCCAAAGATTGTCAACATCTCCTCCTGGTTGTCCCTGAAAAGTAAGGAGATTAGTAAGACATTGGTACCCAGGCCATCGTGGTCCTGGGTATTCCTGAAGCATCAACGTAAGACACTTCTCTAAAGCACATGCCCCCTTTAGATTCAAGGATTGGTGAAGTTGATGCTTTATGTTTTGCCTTCCAAACTTGTTTAGGCTTCTCTAATTTCTTAGATGCCTTGGGCAAAACAGTTTGCTTTTCAACCCTTTTGTTATTTTTCACAACTTGTTTAGGTTTCAAAGCTTGTTGTCTTTTGTTTTTCGCAGCATTCCAATCCCCATCAGATGGTTTAACCTTAGGACTCTTATTCATCATTGTCTTGGGTTTTTCAACCTTCATCGGCTTAGAATAAGATCTGTCCCTTGGTGTAACTCTCTGATGCTGTGTAGAGTATGGCACATAGGGACTATGTGTGCAATTCCGTGCAATATGACCGGGTATGCCACAGTTGTAGCAGGTTTGCTTCTTTACGTAAGGAGCATATCCCGATCCATTCCATCCAACCGATGCTGAGTATGAGTTATACGATTTGTTGGAAGACTTGTTTGCAGACTTTTCAAACTTTGTGCTCTGCTTCCTATGTCCCTGTTTGCAATAGTTAGCACATCCACTAGATTTAGTATTTTCATTTCTAACTGTTTGCTTTGGAGGCACATATTTATTTGAAGGGCCTCTCAAAGCTGGCTCAGAAACAACCTGTCTCACATAAGGAGGAGCATCAACAGACAAATTTGATGTTTTTGGACAAACATCGTCAGCTTTTTGACAAACAACGTCATCCTCCTCAACCCAATCCTCTACTATTACCTCATCTGCACATAAGGTAGAAGCATCAGTAACGTTCACACAATTAAACTCAGAGACTGGCCTTGTTGTTTCAATTTTAGACGTTGTGGGCTCAGTCACTTATTCGCTGCTTGATTCAGCTGAACCACTTGAGTTGCATTCCTTTTGTAGTGGCTCTGCTGAATCTTCTTCTGCTGAGTCAGCTGGTCCAGACGATTCACATTTAGATTCACAAGATTCAACTGATTCCAATTTCTCAGAATCAGTTGCTTCAGGTGATTCAAATTTGGAATTAGATGGAGCAACTTGCTCAGTTGGTGTATTTGCCGATTCTTTATTTTTCTCAAAACTCAATGTCTCTGTTTGCTTAGAGACATCATTTGATTTTACAAAGACAGGTGCAGATGCTGGTTCAGTTGTCTTTGTTTCATCTCTTTTAGGTTTTGAGATTTTAACTTTTGTTGATATTACCGGCTCAACCTTGATGTCCCCGGGCTTCCCATATTCCATTTCAGGCAGATTATCTATCTCCTCTTTAGTCATGGGAAGTGAGGTGTAATTGTGATTGTATGGTGGAGGTATACATACAAATCCCAATCCCTTATTCCTCACTTCCTTCTTACTATATTTTAACTGTTGATTAATCATATTTTCAACTTTTTCACTTGATACATCAAACTTTTTAAAATTAAACTCTGTGTTTTCAAAAGTTGATTTTAAATTATCAAGTTCAACCGTTAATTTTTCAAACAGTTATTTGAAGTGGAGATATCTACAATTTGCCTCACTCAGATCGCTATGCAACTTACGGATATCAAGCTTCTGTGCCTCCACCATATCCTTGTATCCATTTAATTTCTTTTTAATTTCATAATTATTAGATCTTGTATATTGAAGTTGCATAACGAGTGAGTCTGCCTGCTCTTTGAACCCTTTAACCTTTTCCCTACATTTAGGAGTACAACAGATATCGTCTACACATACCTCAGTAGGAATGGGAGTGAAGTCGTGAATTTGAATACCTGTACAGCGACCTTATTCTTAATTTTGTGATGAATCGGTAGAAGTGGATGAGCAAACTGCAGCAGGCAATGGAGCAGTAGGAGTCAGTGAGCAAACTGCATCAGATGTGTTGCCATGAGTAGACTGCTTGTCAGCATTGTCATATGATTTGATGAGTGAGATCAGCTCTCATTTTGTAACAGTAGCAGTCAGTTGTCAGTATTATCTGATTAACATTTCTAAACCAACTACAGTTCGCCTAATCTGAAATCCTTTTCAGAACATCTAGAAGCCTTTTGTTGCTCATGTGACTTGGCACCATAATTTCTGCCTTCTTCGTATTAGTGAGCAGTTCAGCAAATCTGTCAGTCAATGCTTCTACAGATTCACCAGGACAGTATCTAAAACCTTCAAGATGTCGATTAATCACATCATCCAAAGAAGACATTTCTAAGTTGCTATACTTTGATCCCCCGAAAATATGATCCCCCAAAGATGTGATCCCCCGAATATGTTATTCCCCGAAAATGTGCGTTTTAACTATTTCTTCAACACAAGCCCAAAGCGAGAATCCGTGTACTCTCTAACTCAAATCCTTTGCCACACTCACGTACCAGCTTTTCTGTACCGCACCTCCAAGCCTGGCAAAACTTATCACCAAACAATAAACAAATCCTTTTTTTATAGTTTTATATAATTTTTAAGCAAAATAATAATATAATATTATTAAGACCTTTTATTAATTTATATTACTATTTTTATTTTAAATATATTATATAAAAGAAAAACCTAATTGAATATTATAATTATTATTATTAATAATTAAGTAATGATGAGTTAATGATTATATTATTATTATTATATAATTTGATTAAAATATATTAATTAACAAGGTGACGCTATCCGCGCGTTGCGGCGGGAGTTGATTACCAAATAATTCTTTTTTCTTGTATGGGTCCCTGAGGTTTGAAAAAAAAAATTCATTTTCGTTCAAATCATTAACTCCGTCCAAAAATAACAATTAACTTAGGGGTAATCTGGTCAGATAACATATATTTTTTTTTACCATTTTCATCTAAAAACCCTTTTAGCATTTATCGTTTTGAATTATATAATTATAATGCTAACAAAAACAATAATTAACGTTAACATTATTATATAAAAACAAAAAAAAAACACCTTAATTACCATCTCAATTAATTCTACTCACATAATTCAATTCTAAAAAATCACATAATTCAACTCCAAAATATAACATGTATAAATTCAAATATGACGCATCATCTTTTCTAATAATTAGGTTAAGCCTATTAATTCATTCCTTATCAAACATATGACTCAAATATGAATTTTAGAAATAGAGGCTAGTGCCGTTCAAAAAAAAAGGCTACAGGTTTTATTTCGTTGCAAAGAAGCACTTCATTTTAATAGATTGATTAACTTTCAGATTGAATTTAACGTTCACATTTATCGTGTCCAAATGTTTCTTCTCCAATTACTTCCGGCAGTGTCTACCATCGACCCCCTAAAACATCGTCTGCAACTATTATTTCGGTGAGGTCTTGTAAATCCGTCGCAAATCCTGTGAACTTTCTTCTCTGTAAATCCCTTTCCATCTTACATATTTTGCAACAACAAAAAAAAAAAAAAAAAATACAAAATCTCGGTTGGACACTGACCCGGGTAAATGGCCCGACCATCGGCATTACCGATCCCGGGTTAATTCTTATACGAAAAATCAACATGAAAAACAATTCATCTAAACCTACAAAATTAAAACACGATAAATCAAGATTGTAATCGACTAAATACGATAGTAAAATCACGTAATCTATATAATTCTCGTTTCTCAGATGCATACATACATACATATGGATATCGCATTTTGGTTTACTATACCTGATGTTTGCGATGGAAACCATCTAAAATCTTTAGCCTCATCGATCATTTTGGTTGAGAAATTATCTTGTGAGTGTTTAGACGGTGAGGGTTTTATAGAATGTGAAACGGTGGCAGACGACGGGAACGGTGGTCGGAGGAGACATGTTGGTTTGGTTATTTTTTTTTCTCGAATAGTATGTCGGTTCGGTTATCAATTGTAAGTTCACCACCGATAGAGTGTCTTTGCGATTGCTTAAATTTTTTTCGACCGGCATGACGACTCGGTTATCAACTTTCGAGTCAACACCATTAAATCTGACTTTTGGGTGCTTTAGCATGTTGGTACATCAAAGATTCAAAATCAATTAAAGGATGTGCCCATGGGCGGACCTATCCTTTGGCCAGGGTGGGCGGCCGCACCCTTTAAAAAAAAAATTTAGCGTATATTTTAGTCAAAAAATCCGACCGCACCCCTTGAAATTATGGTTGAACACCTTATCCGCACCCCCAGCAAATAATTTCTGAGTCCGCAACATGTGCCGATTGGTTACATTTGAAGCGGTACTTGACAATCGAATTTATTTAACTTAATTTTTTTTAATTCTTTAAGTGGGTATGGAATGTGGTAAGAAGTGTTGAGATGATTAAAAAGGTGTGTCGATTGGTCAAAGGTGAAGCGGTGTTTTGACAATGCAACTTATTTAGTTCCTTTAATTCTTTAATAGGGTGTGGAGATTTCATATTTTATTGTAATGTGTGTTGATTAGTAAGATTTATAAGGGTGTGTCGAACTGTCGATTTGTAAGGCAATGTTGGTTCTAAAGGGTGTGTCTATTAGTAAGGCAATTTTGGTTCTAAAGGGTGTGTCTAAGAGTAAGGCAATTTTGGTTTTTGTATAGTATAATATATAGTAAGATTTCATATTTTATTTTTAATGGGTGTTTTGATTTGTAAGATTTATAAAAGTGGGTTGAAGGGTGGTGACTTTTAGAAAGGGTGTAATCTAAATCATCGTGTCCTAAGTTAATTTTTGTAGTATTATACTATATAATATAATATAATATTTTAAAGGTGTGTTGGTTAATGTATTGTACATATAATAGTTAAATAAAGGGGTATGTATATGTAGTTTTTTAAAAGTCACGACTTTTCATTTTAGAGAGACAACCATTGTACATGTAATAATTAAGCAAAGGGGTATGTATATGTATTGTTTTAAAAGTCGCGACTTTTCATTCTAGAGAGGCAACCCAAGTTACTTTTTGTAGGGTTATATAATAACAAAAATAGCCACTGATTCTTCTTCTTCGATTTGAAACCCTACGTCCAAAACCAAAACCTTAAAACTTAAACTCAGCCGCCAGGTGAGAAGATGAAAGATGTACAGTGGTCGGAAGTGGCGATAACGAGTTGCAAGTTGTTCGAAGGGGTCTGCCGGAGATGTGTGAAGGATGATGATCGCCGGATATAAAGGTGATGATTCGGTGAATGGTTAACGACGGTGGTCGGAGAACGAAGATGATGTCAATTGCGAACAAAGAAGTTGATGATGACGGTGGTGCGATGATGTTAGTGAATGACGGAGGATGAAGGTGGTGATCGTGTGCGAGGTGGATGTGGTAGTTGACGGTGTGTGAAGATGGTGACCGGCGACGAGAGGCTTAAGATCGACAGAGATGGAGATGAAGACCGATGATGAAACGGGATGTCGTGAAGAAGATGATGATGAACAACAGACACGAAGAAGATGAACTGTGATCGGTGAACGGAGAAGATGAACGATGAACGATGACAGAGATGATGAACAAGATACGCCTCGGATACGTCTCGGATTCGAGTTCGGATGATGATGAACTGATGATCTTGAACTTTGATGATGGTCGCACACAGGGGCGCAGCTTAGAAGGCTTCCGAGGGGGCGCCCGACCCCTCGAACTTTTCGATGCGTAGTGTTATGAATAGTACTTTCGTATAGAAAATGTTTAGGTATATACGTTTCCACCCCGGTTTCAGAAAAAAATGGGGGGGGGGGGGGCAAGCTTCGCCAATGGTCGCACAAGATAATATTGATGAAGTCGCACGATGATGAAACGGGATGTCGTGAAGAAGATGATGATGAACAACAGACACGAAGAAGATGAACTGTGATCGGTGAACGGAGAAGATGAACGATGACAGAGATGATGAACAAGATACGCCTCGGATACGTCTCGGATTCGAGTTCGGATGATGATGAACTGATGATCTTGAACTTTGATGATGGTCGCACACAGGGGCGCAGCTTAGAAGGCTTCCGAGGGGGCGCCCGACCCCTCGAACTTTTCGATGCGTAGTGTTATGAATAGTACTTTCGTATAGAAAATGTTTAGGTATATACGTTTCCACCCCGGTTTCGGAAAAAAATGGGGGGGGGGGGCAAGCTTCGCCAATGGTCGCACAAGATAATATTGATGAAGTCGCACAAGAAATATTGATAGCACAATTTAGTTGTAATTTGTTGAACAACCTGATCGCACAAAATCCCAATTAATTCTCGTATGTTTGAATATCTAGTCGCACAATTTGTTGGTAGTCGCACAAGTATTAGTTCAGTCGCACAAGTCAAGAGGAGTCGCACAATAACTAAAGAAAATTCACACCCACTTTAATTTTCAGCCACTCACTTCAATTTTTGTAGATAATGCAGCCAATCAAATCCCGAAAATCAAGGAATAATTTTAAAAACCAATTTACGTGATTCTTTCCACCAATATTTCCTTAAAACATACAAACTCACTTTATTTCTCCCAAAAACGGATCAAACAAATGAATTTTCAACTGTTCTTCGAAATCTTCAAAAATTTCTTCGTATTCTTCTAATCTGAAAATAGTTTTCTTGTTCTTCGAATGATATCCAACGAACCGAGCCTACGAAAGACTTCTTAGGCTCTGATACAAATTTTAAGTCCCAAAACTACCAATAGGATATCAAAATCACAATCACGAGTGCGGAATACTGATGAAAATGATGAAAAACAAGAACTTGAATGATTGAATAACCAAAGTGCACACGGTTTCTAGAGAACCGTCTGGTACACCAACAATAATACGAAATCTCTAAGAAGAACAGTGAAAGAAACAGCCAACCTGATAATGACCTAGGTTCACCCTATTTATAGTTACATAGGGTGACCTAGTTACAAACTGGGCCAAGCCCACAAGCACACTCTTAACTAAATAAGCCCAAATCACCTAATTAGCCCACACGACTTATTCTAATATTATCTAACCCACTACAAGGCTAAGCCCAATAGCCTATAATTACGTTTGATAAAGATAAGCGTAAACCTACTCAATTATAGGGCCTTACAAGTGACGAGTATCACGAATTAGGTGCGCCCGCCCAAAAGTTATAGAACCGTAGTAATGTATACAAAACCCCCACTTACTGCGAGTAATTACAGATTTGCAAAGACTTAATCACTGTAATTATAACTGGAAAATAATTTGAGTTTTATCAAAACTGTTTGATAAAAAGAGAATGACTCACATTGCAGATTTAAACGATCATAGGTAGCCTACTGATTAAGCCGGTAATCTAATTAAATAAAAATGCAAACGAAACCAGGTTAGTAACTGGTTTCGTTTGCAAAGTATAGCCCAAGATTCGGGCATCACTTAAACATCCATCGGATCGGTTTTAATCGATCGGACATTGTATCGTAGCAGTGATCGAGTTATTACCCCGTTATCGTAGCAGCGTCTCGATAGTAAAACGTATGATTTTAAGCAGAAAGAAAGTGTTTTGATTAAAATTTTCGAGCAGGTTGGACTGGCCATGCAACGTCCAATTTATAGCAGAAATTTGACTTTCTCGCGACCCGCGACAGCCTAGAGGCTGTCTTTCGAGGCCCGCGAGAGCCACCCTAGCTACGGCTAGGGCTGCCGTGTCACACCCTAGACCTGCCACGTGTGCGACACGTGGCCTTGATCGTTATCCGGAAACTTCAGAGCTGTCGCGCCCCGCGAAGACCCACCTTAGTCCCTTCGTGGCCCGCGACCGAGTAACATTTCTTGTTTTTCTCGCTTTTTCATAAAATTAGGGTTTTGTTGGTTCGGGTTTTCCATTTATGGAGTGATTTAGGAAATTTTGTGCAAGTCGTTTCACCCCCCCCCCCCCCCAAAAGCTAAATGCTAAAAACTAAACCCCCCCAAAAAACCTATAAAAAACCTAACCCCCCAACCCACCCCCCTCCCAAAAACCTAAACCCCCTAAAAACCTAAACCCTCCCCCCCCCCCCCCCCAAGCTAAGATGCTAAAAACTAAACCTTCAAAAAAATCTAAAAAAAAAAAAAAAAAAAAAACACAAATGTTTTTTAGAGTAAACTTCCGTTTTGCTATATGTGGTTTGGTCAATTTAACGGTTTTGCCCCAAACCTTTAAAAATAGCCATTTTACTCCCTGATGTTTTGATTTTGTCTCCAGTTTGCTCCAAGGCTCTAACTCAGTTCAAAAATTCAGTTGAAAGTAAGGGTATTTTAGTAACTTTATATATGAGTATTTAATTACCTATTACTTATTACTAATTCCTAAAAGAGTTAACTAATAAAAATAAAAAGATAAAATCATTGCTATTTATTCATATATACAGACACATATCAAACATCACCCAATTTATCATCATCAGCTCTCACCTTCAAACATCACCCACAACCACTATTAGCACCACCATTACCGTCACCATAATCAGCCACTGCCACCATAATCCGCCGCCGCCGCCGCCACCACCACCACCACAACTCTCTCTCTCTCTCTCTCTCTCTCTCTCTCACACACACACACACACACACTTACCACCATCATAATCCGTCGCCCCAATATAATCCGCCGCCGCCGCCACCATTACCGCCACCATCAACGTCTCTGTCTCTTTACATCTAACACCGCCGTTCAGATCAGGCCACCGCTGCAAACACGGTGTTTGACTATGATACCCTTCACCTCAGTACCACGAATCTCGTTTTTTGTAAGGGTTTTTTGGTGAGGGTTTTTTGTTCATATCTTCAATTAGAGAGGGATGAATGGGTTGTACAGATCTATGGCCGCTATACATGAAATAAGGGTTCAAACAGGGAGGCGGTGGCTTACGGTGATGATGTTGGGTGGTGGGTGAGGCGGTAACTGATTGTGGAGATGTCAAGTGGTGTTGAGGCGGTGGCTTATGGTGATAAGTAGGGGTATTTGATTTTGTCTCCAGTTCAAGGGGTGTGTTGATGCAGATGTCTATACTTTTCTAAGGATGAAACACCATTTATCTATGTATACATGTAAATATATGACATAATAAATAAATAATTAAACTTTTATTTTTTAATATTAAAATAAATAATTAAATGCTTATGTCTAAAATTACTAAAATACCTACTGATTACAAGTAAAATTACTGAAATACCCATACTTTCAACTGAATGTTTTAACTGAGTTAGAGCCGGGGAGCAAACTGGAGACAAAATCAAAACATTAGGGAGTAAAATGGCTATTTTTAAAGGTTTGGGGCAAAACCGTTAAAGTGACCAAACCACAGGGAGCAAAACGAAAGTTTACTCTTTTTTTAATATTTTTTACATTAAAATCGCTACTTTTAGTAGCAAAAAAAATAAATTTATAAAAATTATTAAAAAAAATATTAATTTTTTTTGGGCTACTAAAAGTAGCAATTTTTGTATAAAAAATATTAAAAAAAATTTGTGTGTTTTTTTGCTATATTTAGATATTTTTTGTTGTATTCACATTGGTTTTCGCGGTTCTCGCAAAAAAGGGTGATTCCTAACGGATCCTTGTCCTATATATATATATATATATATATATATATATATATATATAGGGTAAGGTTCATGCGAGAACCACCTTTATTGCGAGAACCAATGTGAACACAACCTAAAATAGCTAAAAAAACCTAACCCCACCCCACCCCCCCCCAAAAAAACCTAACCCCCCCCTCCCCCAAGCTAAATGCTAAAAACTAAAACCCCCAAAAAACCTAAAAAAACCCTAACCCCCCCCCCCCACCCAAAAGCTAAAAACTAAACCCCCAAAAAACCTAAAAAAATCTTAAAAAATCAAAAAAAATCTAAATTTTTTTTTTAATATTTTTAAGTTAAAATCGCTACTTTTACTAACAAAAAAAAAAATTAAAAATTTTTAAATTTTTTTTTTTTGCTACTAAAAGTAGCGACTTTTTTATAAAAAATATAAATATTAAATTTTTTTTTATGTGTTTTTAGCTATTTTTAGGTATTTTTGATTGTGTTCACATTGGTTCTAGCGGTTCTCGCAATAAGGGGTGGTTCCTAACGGATCTTTGTCCTATATATATATATATAGGGAGGGGCTCATGCGAGAACTCCATTTATTGCGAGAACCGCGAGAACCAATGTGAACACAACCTAAAATAGCTAAAAAAACCTAACCCCCCCCCCCCAAGCTAAATGCTAAAAACTAAAACCCCCAAAAAACTTAAAAAAAAACCTAACCCCCCCACCCCCCAAGCTAAAATGCTAAAAACTAAACCCCCAAAAAACCTAAAAAAATCTAAAAAAAAAAAAAAATCTAAATTTTTTTTTAATATTTTTTATGCTCAAATTGCTACTTTTAGTGGCTTTAAAAAAAATTTTAATTTTTTTTTTGGCTTCGAAAAGTAGCGATTTTTATATAAAAAATATTAAAAAAAAAAAATTTTTTGTGTGATTTTTAGCTATTTTTAGGCATTTTTGGTTGTGTTCACATTGGTTCTCGCAATAAGAGGTGGTTCTCGCATGATCATCTCCCTATATATACATATATATGGGGATGGTTCAAATGAAAACCACTTTTATTTCGAAAACTCGTAAAATAACTAAAAAAGCCTAAAAAACACACCAATTTTTTTTTCTTTTTATAATTTCTTTATTAAAAATCGCTAGTTTTTATATATATAAAAAAATTTTCTTCAAAAAAAAAAAGAATTTTTTTTTGTAGTACACATGTGTAATAATACACATGTGTAGTACACATACACATGTGTACTATTACACATGTGCACTACAATTTTTTTTTTAAAGTTTTTTTATATAATTTAAATAGCGAAAATTGGTATGCAAAAATAAAATTTTTGTATGTTTTTTAGGCTTTTTTAGTTAGTTTTTAAGTTTTCGCGTTAACTAGTGCTTTTTATTTGAACCTTCCCATATATATATATATATATATTGTGAGGTTCATTAGGGAACACTAAAAAAATGGGGAACCGTGGAACACATTTAAAAATTTAACTTAAAATGTTAAAAATCAATTTAAAAAAAAAAATTCGACGCTTCTCCTTATAAATACTTGTAGAAGCATTTTTAATAAAAAAACCTATAAATATAAAAAACAATTAAAAAAGGCTAATTTAAAAAAATATTTTTTACTTCGAATAGTTTCTACCCATTTTTAGAAGGAAAAGAGCTGAAAAAAATAAAAAAAATGATTTTTAACATGTTAAGTAATTTTTTAAGATATATATTTTTTAAATTTTTAGTTTTTGATTTTTTTGTTAAAAATGTTTCTACATGTATTTATAAGAAAAAGCGCCGAAACAAATTTAGAAAAAAATAATTTTTAACATATTAAATATAATTTTTAAGAGTGTTCCCAGGTCCCCTACTTTTTTAGTGTTCCCTAATGAACCTCACAACAAAAAATACCTAACATATTAAATATAAGAAAAATCCGTTAGAAACCACCCATTATTGCGATAACCAATGTGAACACAACAAAAAATACCTAAAAAATCTAAAAAACACACAAAATTTGTTTTATATTTTTTTATAAAGTAATCTCTATTTTTCATCATGATTTTTTATAAAAAAAATATTAAAAAATTGTGTGTTTTTAGGGGGTTTTTTTAGCATTTAGCTTCGGTGGGGGGAGGGGGTTTAGGTTTTTGGGGGATGGGGGTGTATTTGGTTTTTTTTTTTTTTTTTTTTTTTTTTTTTTGTGTTCACATTGGTTCTCGCGATTCTCACATTAAAGGTGGTTCTCGCATGAACCCTACACTATATATATAATCACATCTCCATCTACAGGAAAGTTTTGATTTATTTTTTATTTTCTATCACAAAGTTTTAATATTTTATTTTTTACCGCAATTTGTGTAGGTTTTTATCTTAACAAAAGTCCCTTATTTAATTTGTATGCTTTGTAAATTCAAAACTAAAACTTAATATATAATGGTATACTTTATATTAACAAGCTAACGATATCAATATTTAATATTATTTTATTATTATTATTAATATTATTATTATTATTATTAATTTTGTGCTTATTTTATTTTTATAACCTTTTAAAAATACGATGTTTTCTGAATATTTAACTACGCAGTTAAAGTGCTTTTATTTTTATCTACGTTGCAATAAAATTTTTACTGAAAACCAATTTATGAATAGTAAAATACAATTGATCGAAACACAAATATATATGTCCCAAAGTTGTATCATGGTTTTGTTTTTTATATATAAATAGATGCAATTGACTTCTTTTTGTTATTTTAATTATATAGTTAAATGCTTTAAAATTTTCCTAATATACCGTTGGGATGTGCTAACTTTTATTTACGTTTTGATAAAAGTTGATTTTTATATAAATTGGCGCAATTTACTCTTTTCGTTATTTTAATGATATAGTTAAATGCTATATGAACTGAATCAATAACGTTCGATACCATCACAAACGATTCAAATATCAGTTCGGTATTGGTATTATCCGATTTAGCATCATTATTTGTTTTTATGATTTTCGATTGTTAAAGAACATGTGTAGATATCATCTTGAGTGTATGCTTTTCGGTAGTTATACTGAGTGTGTGTTGTTATAACAAACCAAAACGATACCGACCGAATGCCCGCCGCAATGAGCGACGAATCCCACTAGTTATACTGTATGTTAAATTACATCCTTAGCTAGAGTACTTATTGTCCCTTTTCTTTTTCTTTTAATTACAAGATTGTTATCAACTCACATACTTAACTTTTCCTTCTTCATGGCATTTTTGTAATTAACTCCTCTTTGAGTGCCATTTGTAATCATCTAACGATATTTCTTTTTATTTTTATGTTTTAACCACCTAAGTTTTGGTTCTTACCATTTTTGCCCCCTAAATTTTTGTTAGTTTTTTTAAATAACTTACATTCCTACCCCTTAAATTTTAACTAATTTATTAAGTACCCCCTAAACTTTTATTAGTTTTTTTAAACAACTTACATTCCTACCCTTTAAATTTTAACTAATTTATTAAATGTCCTGTGACAACCCGAACTTTCGAGGTTTGTAACGTTTAAGCTTGTGATCTTAAACTCTTCGTTAATTCTCTCCTATGTGTTACATGTTCCGTACTATAATATTCTATTAAACGCTCGTAACTTTTATAAACGTGTTTAACGTGTAACGTATCCGAGTATGCTTGTACGTGTGTCGGGTTTTCTGTTGGGCCAATGGCTCGGTTAGGGTCGCACACAAAGATAGGACACACACCTTAGTTCTTTTATCTCGGCCCTACACTCACTTAAGTTCGGCCCACACCACTTGAGCCCACCATTCATGGATTATGTATATCTAAAGATATGGCACGTAATTCTGTTTGTTTTTGATTAATCATAACATCCACAACATTAAACCAAATTAACATTTTTTGGTCTCATTCTGATCTCGGCCCAAGCTGGATCACCAGCCCACTTAATGTTATTTGGGCATTATAATGGCATGTTACGTAACCTCTATTTACATCTCACATTTTCACCACAACAAACCCTACCCTTGTTACTGATTGGCGACGATTGCAGCCCCCCCCCCCCCCCCCCAATCGGAACCCTCCTATCTTCGAGGTATTATCTCTCGTATTCTTGCATTGGACTGTTATGTCAACTTGCTGTGCATGATGAAGATCCTTGATTGATTATTTGTATAATGTTTATGATTATTGATATTTTAAATATGTAATTGTTGTGAAGTGCATGCGAAGTAAAGTCCAGGCCGAGGTGTTATTTGTAAATGACTAGGACTATGAATATTGGTTTTATTATTGTATGATGATCCCTAGTCTTGTTATTGTTCACAAATAGGGTGTTGTATTAGGCAATACGTGTAGAATTCTAAAGATGGGTTCATGGAATTAATCAATGAATGTGAACTAGGGTTGTACCATACCTTCTGTTGAATGATTGTTAATATGGTAGTCAAGATTAGAAGCATCTAATGAATTGTGTGGGCATATTACTGTTAGTAATTAGTGGATTAGGGGTGAATGATTGTTGGATTAGATCTTGTTATAATAAACTGGTTGTATGATATTCTTGTTTTCGAAATTGTTAAGAGGTGATTAGAGTCTTGCACATCTTAAATAGCGTTCTTGAGTATGTTGATGATTAGAATACTGTTAATTACTAAAGATTAGAGATAGTATGATTTAAAGAGAATACGATAATATAGTGGTCCGAGTTTAGGGTTCTTTTAAGGATTCAGAGTTTATGTCTCATGTGGGCCGGGTTTACTAGACTCTTGGAGGGAGTCCGAGTTATCTAAAGCAAAACCAAACCTCAGAGTTTGATTGAAGTAATGGTGGGCCGAGTATGGTTATGTGTAACCAGTTTTATAATATAAAAGTCAGGGTTAACAGGGTATGGTTGTTTCTCGAATTTGTATGGTGAGTGGTAGGATTTTCTTTTTTTTATATGTTAAAACATGTAGTAATATAAAATGGATAAAGTGGGTGCTGCATGTAATCTGGTTGCCTGAATATACATTCAGACTTTGCACAAAAATTATAGGACAAGATGTGTTAATGGGTGCTACTTTCTACACCCCCCTATTTACTTTTTTCACCCCCCTCCTCTCACATACTTACAGGTGGGGCCTGCGTGGGACCGACAGTTTTCCTCTCACAAAGGGGGGTGTAATCAGGAATGGGAGGGGGTGTGTATAGAATGAGTCGTGTTAATATATGCCATGTTCCTAGTTACAAAATAGAATAGGTGGGCCGCAATTTAAGATTAGTGGGCCGATAAATGTAATTAGTGGACACTTTGGTTGAATGTTTATACATTTAAATGGAATTTTCAAAGTTATTTCCAAACATAGCAGTCTACTTTAACATAAATGATACATGGATTTGATTGTATAAGAAGCATGATAATATGATCGTTTGGACATTAGGGTATTGCATGATCCTTCATACGTATACTTACATCTATTATACCTTAGGCCGCGTGTAACGGACCTAACACCGCGTGTAACGGACCTAACACTCACTTGTATTTAACGCGTAAAGGCATATTATAACATACCGAGCATAACTAAGGTGAGTTCATTCCTCTTGAGCATGCGTCCCGGTGGTTGGGACAGTCTTTGGGTATCCCTGGGAGGGATTGGTTTTGGGTAAATCATGGGTATTCCTGCGAGGAATACGTCTTTTGGATAAATCTGGAATGTTGGATAATATACTCTTCCTATCACCTTTTGAAGTCCCTCCATGTTGTTTGGTTACCTGAGAGGTAACATGGTATTAGTTAGTAGCGCTACTTAGGTTTGGCAACCTCACCCCGTACCTAGGAGGACGGGTGTTGAACTAATGACCTAGTCATGACTAATGCTTTGATAGGAGCATTGGAGAAAGGGCAATGTAAATCAGAAGCCGTCTTGTATTCGGGTATTATCAACATTGTAAATTCAATGGATTAACTAAACACTTGGTAACCAACGTTTTCGTAAAACTATGAACTCACCAGCGTTGTCTGATACACTTGTTGCATGATCGCATGTCGTTAGATATCTTGGATTTGGGAACTTGCTGTCTGGAGTAGCTGGAGTGGTCATGGGTCGTCTGGAAGGATTCATGTGATTGACTTCTTGATACTATGCATTGGTTTTGAAATTGATTAACTTTGGTTTACTAATTGCTTCCACTGAACATGTTGGTTTTCATTTAAACTTGTTGATGGTATTATTCATTGATACTTGAGGATTTTTATTTATAAACTTGAATGTGTTCAATGTAATTAGTGGCTCGTTGTTGGTACGTCACACGCCTAACAGGGGCATTCCCTAGGTGGTATTTTGGGGGTGTGACATGTCCCCTCAAATTTTGTTAGTTTTTTTTTAAACAACTTACATTCATACCCCTTGATTTTTAACTAAATTTACTTAGTGCCCTCTCTACTTTTGTTAGTTTTTTTTTAAACAACTTACATTCTGGCCCCTTGAATTTTAACTACATTTCTTAAGTGTCCCCTGAACATTAATAAAGTTATTACCCCTTTTACATATAGTGCTACAATATTTTTTTTAAGTTTCTATCTCTTACACTTTAAATAATGTAGGCCTTTAACTCAATAGTTTATTTTCCTCTTATAACTTTCGTTCGTTATTTTTTACAACTTAATTCGCTATAAAATATTTTTAGAAATCATACCAATCCGGTACCCACCGGAAAATTTTATATACTTACTTTTACATTATCTAGAATTGATGTTTTGAATGGTCATTAGTAATTAGAAAAAGTTGGTTTTGAATATATATTGTAATATGATATAACTGCTTTAAAAACTGATTTTTACCGTTTGGTTCGTAGATGGATTTTTCGCCGCAACACGCGGTAGGAGAATCTTAGTATATATTAAAAATCATCATGTTAGCTACAAGACCTTTTTTAAATTTATCTTTTTAGCCACAAAAATTTCTACTTTTTTTTACTACATCATGTTAGCTACAAGAGCTTTTATATTTTATTTTTTTAGTCACAAACTTTTTTTACTTTATTTTGTTTTACCAATAATATTATACCAACATTTTTGGTATGTGTATTATATTAATAAACGTCATATACTTATATTCGTAGATTGAGGTCCAATTTTGTACTGGTCTCAAGTCGGGACCGGACAAATTATTAATTTTATCAAGGTTATTAATTTATCGATTATTAATTTATAGAGGTTTTACTGTAGCACGAAATATTTTCTGCTTTAGATTTTTATAATCATATTAGCTATAGTAAACAAAAAGTCCTTACTTTTAGGTTTAATTACCAAAATCTCATTATAATAAAAATTTCATTTACACCCTCTAATTTTTAATAAGTTTATCATACAACCCCTCTATTTTAGTAATAACATGTTTAGGCCCTTAATCTTAATAATTGTTTTTCATTTTCAACTCTTACACTTTATTACAATCACTATTTGACACTCAACTAGTTTTTCCCTTTACATTTTATTGTAATTACTTGTCGCAACCCCCGATCCCTATTTCCTCGGTAACGGGCGGTCGCGAGCCAGTTTCGGTGGTATCGCATGTTTAGTCAATATTGGCAGCGGAATTTACATCAGGACCGTCGTTAGGAAATATTTTATCAGAGTAAAATACCACGCTTTTAATATATTCAACATATGGGAAAATCCCAAGTTTAAGTACACACATTTTCATAGGGATAAACTCTATTTTATTTAATAAAAACATCTATTTATTTTTAGGTAATTTTATTGCCACTTTTCCAAGCCTTCAGTGCTGTCCAGCTGGCTTGTATTTGGCTTTCACATTTTGTTACCTGAAACGCGTTTAAAAACATTTTGTCAGTGGGAAATACTGGTGAGTGAATCCCAGTTTAATCAAGTTTAAATAAAAACCATTGTACAGTATTGAGGGCGATCTCGCAATTACATTTGTTTCCAAGTTATACTAATTACCACCCACGATACTGTCAGACCTGACTTGTGGAAATGTTACCCCTCGCAAGGAAATAACATAACTTTGTATACAAAACCCCAACATACCGACGATAATTGTATCCTTACAAATACTCAATCACTGCTTAATATATAATTAATTAGGTGAGGTTTTGTAAAAACAGTTCACAAAAAGGAGATTACTCACATTGCTGTCTTAGATTATCCTTTAGAGTTTCCTGGTGACAATCTAAACTTTATACAAATGCATACGTGTTAGTATAATAACCCATTTTAACATTAGTAATACCCTCCCCGAGACGGCATTCCAACGACTACGTCGGGCAGAACCACGACAGCCGTTACGGAACCCTAGATCAATTGGGCAGCGTATCTAATACGTATCCAAGGGTTATAATACTTACAACGGAGCAGAACTTCGTTAATAAGGGGGTATTATACCCGAGATTATGCCTACACTTCAGAAATCTAGAGAAAGAAAAGAAATTTGGACGATCTGGACTGAAGGCCGTTGCATGCAATTTATAGGGCTGAAACCTGACTTCCTCGCGGCCTGCGACAGCCACAGCTGTCTCTTACGCGGCCCACGACGTAGGTGTCTACGACGTAGCTTTGAGGTGTCACCACTCTAGCTTCGCCACGTGCCGGCTTCCGGAGGAGGGCGGGAGGCCAGCCTTGTCGCGGCCCCCGTTAACTAAAGACAAGGGGTGTCGCGCCCCGCGACGACCCAATTATTTTTGTTTTTTATTTATTTTTAATGCTATATCGTATTTTGGGCTCGGTTTTCACGTATGGGGGTATTTTAGGACATATTAGGATATTTTAAAATATTTTTAGGGTGTCGGAAAAATATTTCGAGGGTTGTTATATCCTTCCCACCTTGTTTTAGAGCTCGTCCTCGAGATCTACTGGAACAAGTGTGGATATTTCCTTTGCATTTCCGATTCAAGCTCCCATGTATACTCTAGTCCTCTTTTGGAGTCCCATTTCACTTTGACCAGAACTAACCTCTTGTGTTTGAGGTTTTTGACTTTCCTGTCTTCAATCTGTAGAGGCCTTTCTACAAACTTAAGTTGTTCATTTACCTCTATATCCTTAAGAGGTACTACAAGTGATTCATCGGATAAGCATTTCTTGAGATTAGATACATGAAATACATCATGTATTCCTGCCATTCCCTCTGGCAGTTGTAGCTGATAGGCTACAGGTCCTATTCTTTTAATAATCTTAAAAGGCCAACATACCTGGGACTTAGCTTTCCCCTTTTGATGAATCTTACCACTCCTTTCCAAGGAGAGACTTTTAACAATACTTGGTCCCCTACTTGAAATTCCAATGGTTTCCATCTGTTGTCCGCATAGCTTTTCTGTCGATCGCGTTCTGCTTTCAGTCGTTCCTTGACTTGAATAATTTTGTCGGTTGTCTCCTGCACTATTTCAGGTCCAGATAGTTGTTTTTCCCCAATTTCTGCCCAACAGACTGGGGTTCGGCACTTTCGTCCATAAAGTGCTTCGAATGGTGCCGCATTGATACTTGTATGATAACTATTATTATAAGAAAATTCTATCAATGGTAAGTGATCACCCCAATTACCTCCGAAATCAATTACACAAGCTCTAAGCATGTCTTCCATTGTCTGAATTGTCCTTTCGCTTTGTCCGTCTGTTTGAGGATGATAAGCTGTGATTAGATTTAGCTTGGTTCCCATGGCCTTTTGGAAACTTGTCAAAAAATGAGAGGTAAAACGGCTATCCCTATCAGAAACAATTGATAAAGGAATTCCATGTAAAGAAACAATTTCATTTACATACAATTTAGTTAGCTGTTCCATACTGAAAGTTTCCTTCATTGGTAAGAAATGAGCTGATTTAGTTAGTCTATCTACAATCACCCAGATTATATCATTACCTTTCTTTGTTTTGGGTAATTTAGTAACAAAATCCATTGTTATCAATTCCCATTTCCACACTGGCATTTCTAATTGTTGTAACAAACCTGAGGGTTTCTGATGTTCAGCTTTAACTTGTGAGCAAGTTAAAGATTTAGAAACATAGGTTGCTATGTCCTTTTTCATCCCTATCCACCAGAAATTCTTCCTTAAATCCTGGTACATTTTATCACTTCCTGGATGCATTGTATACTTAGACTTATGGGCTTTTTCTAATATACGATGACGTAGGTTTCCTAATTTAGGTATCCACATTCTCTTTTCATAGAATCTCCAAATTCCATCTGTTCCCTATTTTAATTCCTTGATCATTCCTTTTAATTTTTCAGTATCCTCATTTATTACTGTTTCTTGTGCTTTTCTAATTTGTTCATTTAAATCTACTTTTAGATTTAACTTAAGAGAACGTACAATTTTTGTCTTTTCGTGATACTTTCGGCTTAAAGCATCTGCCACTACATTTGCTTTCCCTGCGTGATACTGGATATCACAATCATAATCACTAAGCATCTCCATCCAACGTCTTTGTCTCATATTCAACTCTTTTTGTCCAAAAACATATCTTAAACTCTTATGATCGGTAAATATGGTAAACTTACTACCATAAAGGTAATGTCTCCAAAATTTCAAAGCAAAAATTATTGCTCCTAATTCAAGATCATGGGTTGAATAATTCTCTTCATGATTCTTAAGTTGTCTAGAGGCGTAAGCTATAACCTTCTGATGTTGCATTAACACACATCCATAACCTAATTTAGAAGCGTCACAGTAAATTACTAAATCTTCAGTTCCTTCTGGTAACGCTAGTATGGGTGCATGGGTTAATCTTTGCTTAAGGATTCTAAAGGCTTCTTCTTGCTTTGGTCCCCATTCAAACTTAATGGATTTACAGGTTAACTTAGTTAAAGGAATGACTATTCTAGAAAAATCTTGAATAAATCTTCTATAATAACCGGCCAATCCTAAGAAACTTCTAACCTCGGTTGGTGACTCATGAGTCTTCCACTTAGTAATTGCCTCGATTTTTGTGGGATCCACATGAATTCCTTCATGATTCACTAAGTGTCCAAGAAACTGTACCTCTTCTAACCAAAATTCACATTTAATTTGAAAATTTAGCATAAAGATTTTCCTTTCTTAGTAGACTTAAAAGTGGGTGCAAATGCTTTGCACGTTCCTCTTTACTCTTAGAGTAAATGAGAATATCATCTATAAAGACAATTATGAATTTATCCAAATATGGCTTACATATTTGGTTCATCATGTCCATAAATGCAGCTGGGGCATTGGTTAAACCAAATGGCATGACAGTAAATTCATAATGGCCATACCTTGTTCTTAAGGCGGTCTTAGGAATATCCTCTTCCTGTACCTTTAATTGATGATATCCTGATCTTAAATTGATTTTAGAGAAAAATCGAGCTCCTTGCAGTTGATCGAACAGATCATCGATTCTTGGTAATGGATACCGATTCTTAATCGTGACTTTGTTCAATTCACGGTAATCAATGCACATACGCATTGATCCGTCTTTCTTTTTGACGAATTAAATCGGCGCTCCCCACGGCGATGAGCTTGGTTGTATAAATCCTTTTTCCAACAATTCGTCTAGCTGTTTCTTCAGTTCCTGCATTTCTGCGGGTGCCAATCGGTAAGGTACTTTGGCAATCGGTGTTGTCCCTGGTAGCAGGTGGATTCCGAATTCAACTTCTCTATTTGGCGGTAGTCCTGGTAATTCTTCTGGGAATATATCTGAAAACTGAGACACTACTGGAATGTCTTTTAGTTCTTTTCCTTTAGTGTTAGTGATTATAGAAATCAAATACACTAATGATCCTTTTCTTATATAACTTGCAGTTTTCATCACAGAGATGAATTTTGTAGATCTAGATGGTTTATCTCCTTTAATTGTGATCTTTTCACCCTTTGGTGAATTTACTTGGATTGACTTTTGATCACATAAAATACTGGCTTTATTGGCTATTAACCAATCCATTCCTAAAACAACATCGAATCCTACCAGACTCATTGGGTAAAGGTTTGCATTAAACTTTTGATTTAAAATTTCTACTCTTGCTCCCTGCAAGATTTCAGAAATCTTAACAGTTTCTCCATTTGTTGTTTCTACTAGACACTCTTGTGGAAGTTTAGTTAATGATTGATTAAGAAGTTTGCAAAACGAAGTATTAATAAAACTTTGGTTTGCACCAGAGTCAAATAATACTTTAGCAAAAATATCATTAACTAAAAACATACCTGTTTTGGTCAAAAATCAAGCAATGATAATGCAACCAAACTTTCTGTTGTGAGGTATGATACTTGAATCAATGAACAACACTAAGGATCACTCAGAAATGAAATAAATAAGTGACACAAAGATTTATACGAGGAAAAAGCCCTTGATCAATGAATGATCTCCGGCATAAAAAACCTCGGGTGATGGAAACTACCGATCACCAACTCAGATTAAACAAGAAATGTATTACAACTTCGGATGATAGCGAGCTAATTACAAGCATCACTATAGTGTAATGTGCAAAAAAGCGTGTAATCGCCAAGTGAATTATCAAGAGCTGGTGAGAGCAGTTGCGAGTGTGTGTGTTAAGCTAAAAAATAGCCAAGTGTTTTCTATTTAGCTCGCTATCCCTTTTAAAAATGGAAAATATCTAAGCTAACAAACATTCCGCAAATGGTGCAAGTCCTCCACGACCTCCACAACGTCCATTTCAGCCATGCACGTGCGGAATAAATATGGAATATGCTCCAGGAATATCGCCAAGACCAAGTCCAAGCTCGTACTCCTGCAAAACAACATTACATTCAAAGCAGACAATCGTTAGTATAAGGATCCTTACGATGATC
The DNA here is from genome assembly GCA_030545235.1 of Helianthus tuberosus. Taxonomy (NCBI): domain Eukaryota; kingdom Viridiplantae; phylum Streptophyta; class Magnoliopsida; order Asterales; family Asteraceae; genus Helianthus; species Helianthus tuberosus. The sequence continues at coordinate 206,343,079 of CM060441.1, forward strand.
CATGATCCTGATCCTGTAATACTTCTGAGGATCACTAATTCAAACAGAAGTGAGGATCACCAAACCCAACAGTAATTGAGGATCACTGATCATTAAGAAATCCTCCCCTAACAATTGCCCCCAAAATATAAGGCGTAAAAATGTAAATAACGAGTTATATTTTCTGTTCTTATCCGCAACGAATCAACGGATAACTAGCCGTTGTAGTCGGACTAGCCGTTACGAGCATGACGTCATTGAGGTGAGTATCCTGCAAAATCATCATTATAAATTGAAGTTAGGGATAGGGATCAATTTGCATTTAAATTCAAGAGAGACTCCCTTTAAATCCACATTCGAAGATCAAGCAGGTATCTCTCTTCCTCTTCTCCCTTTACGTTTTCTTTCTCTGTTCATCTTCTTCTCTACCATCATGACCAAGATGATGCTAAGATCCTCTCCGGCTAAGGATCACACAAAAGACAGTTCTCTTAAGAGCCAGGGGATCATCAAAGATTCGTCGAAAGAAAGATGCTGCTTTACTGATCCACAGATAGTCAGGATCCGACATTGCTTTCCGGCAAACACTGATTTCAAACCATTTGATCCCACCGTTCTCAGTGATTTCACTTCCAAAACCTGGGTAGCTTTCCCGGTCACACCATTCACAATAGGATACTCGTATCCTTTTCCAGACTTCACCCAATCCTTCTTCTCTCTCACTGGCATCTCCTACATTCAAGCGATGCCAATGATCTGGAGGGTCTTATATACCCTTGAAAGGATCATTGAACATGAAGGAATTGACCTGGGAATGTCAGAGTTTGCTGAGATGTATGACCTCGTTAGCCATGGATCCCACCGATATCTACTCAAACATAAACCTGGTGAAGAACACCCCATCTTCAAAGCCACTAAGAATGACACCACCTGGAAGCGGCGATTCTTCTTTGTCAGAAGGGATTCTATCCCTGATGGAAAGGATTTGCCAAGGAAGTGGACCACCCATGGTAGGGTAGAGGATCCTTAGAAGGATCACCGAATAAGTTACCTGTTTAAGGATCACTAACGTCCTATTGTTTCTATTTTGCAGCTATTACTATCGCACACCTCATCACAACACCTGCAACACAGGAAAGGATTGCCGCTTTCCGGAGACTTGATCCTGCAAGAAGATCATTTAAAACAAATACCCAGGGTTCTCAAGAAGTATCCTCAGGTTCTGTCACTATGTCGAGTAAGTATCCTGTTTTTTGCATAATTAAATGTTTAAATAAATAGTTAAATAGAAATGGGATAAGGATACTTATCTGTTTTGGATGTGTAGGTGCTGGAAAATCTTCAAGATCTGCCTCCAAATTTAGTGTCACTGACCTTGACACTGTCCGATCCTCAAAGAAGAAACTTGCTGCTAGCCCAGCTGTCACGATCCCCAAGGCAACCACTTCAAAGGGAATAGGTGGAAAGAAAAGGAAGACCTCTGAAGCTGACAATCTAGAAGGCTTGCCTCTGATCTGCCATCAGTTCCTCGAGTACTTTGCTGAGGTGAGGATCACTGACTTAGCTTAATTATCCTGCCCACTTGAGGATCACGTGATCCTGAGCTTTGCATTGTCTTCTTTGAAGAAATTTGCTGAAATCGAAGACTATGTTGGGAACATCGAAGAGATTGAAGAGAAATACTCTGACCTCCAAAAAGTGGCGGTGCTTAAGGATCACAAGATTGCCTCCCTCGAAAAGGACCTCAATGATGCCAAAACTCAGGCGGTTGCAGCTCAGATCAATGCTGACTATGAGAAGCACGAGATTATGCAGGATGCCAAAGTCTCCGCTGCCATTGCCATGTACAAGACCAAGTTGCAGATGGCTCAAGAAGCTCAGGATCCTAATTTTGACAGGAGCAACTAGGACATGGAGGGCTGGAAGGCTAGGCTGGCTGAATTGGAGGATGAAGAAGAGGCTGATGAGGTTCTGGCAATCGAGGCTGGTGGCAGCGGCAAGGATCATGGTAGAGAAGCAAGTGGAGCTGGAGGAGATGGTGATGCAGCCAAGGTGTAAGCTGCATGGATGGGTGATGAAGGACATTTCTAGACGTAGCCGGAGCCCATTTTTTTAGAATTTGGTAGTTTATTTTGGTTATGGTGTTTTTGTTGAACAATGATGGGTTGTATCTTGAACAATAGTTTCTAGGGTGAAGGATCATGGATCCTTGAACAATAGGCAGGATAATGGGTGGTAGATGGATCCTCTGTTTGGGGGATGAAGCCACTCGTTATCCTTCCGTCTTTTATTTCCTGCACTACAAAGACCCGTAAACAATGGACACCCTTTGCCAACCCATGTGGACGGGCCACATTTTGCTGGTAGAAATGTGGGTTGGCAATTTTGACAACCTTAAAGGGTTTAATGTTTTGTGAATAAAATAACTTTAACTTTTTGGCTATCTCCTGTGTTGTTATCCTTGTAAATATTTTTACTTTTCAATTGTTGTGATATACATTTTGTCTGAATTTATTAAGTAAAGAAGAAAAAATTTAGCAAATTTCCTCAAAAGTTTAGGATATGATCAAGGATCACATATCCTATAGTCGACAAGTTCTGAAAAGTAGTGTAGTTTAAGGATCATAAGTTCAGTTGTCAAAGGATAAGGGTTACTCAAATGAATAATGAATAAAATCAAAATAATTAAGGATCATACCTGAGAATCCAAGTTAGGATCCTAACCTTTAACACTTATAATCAGGATAACCCAAAGGACAAACCTTAGTAGAAGGTAAGGATCAAGGATCCTTGGTCGCTTGTTCCCAAAAACCTGAAATAGGATACAACTTGGGACTAAGCCAATATAAGATAAGAGTTAGTAACTGGGGACAAGCCCAACAATTCTGGGGACAAGCCCAATATACTGGGGACAAGCCCAAAGGATAACTGGGGACAAGCCCAAAGGATCGTATGTAAACTGGAGTATGGCCCTCACTGGCGACTATCCAAACTTAGTGACATGAAAATGCCAAAACCTTAGCTAACGTGAAAACGTTAGAAACCTTAGGAACGGATGTATGGTACGTCTACCATTATACGTAGGATCCTGAATATAGCCAGTACAATGAAATTGTCAGCCCCTAAAGCGAGTACTGGTCCCATTGCCATGAACTATACCAGGATCATCGTGCGCTACTGGCGAAACTGGGGACAGGCCCAAACTGGGGTCAAGCCCAAATAACTGGGGTCAAGCCCAAATAACTGGGGTCAAGCCCAAATAACTGGATACTTCTGTGGAAACTCAATCCTTAGTTAAGGATACCTGAACCTTCAAAACTCAGAATCAAGTGAAAGGAGGATAAAGGATGCAGGATCCTTATCCTTATACAGGATAATTAAAGAATGAAATAGTTTGAGATTAGAATGTTACCAAAATGAGGATCATCTCTCTTGTAAGGATCCTTCAAGGATACTTGTCAGGTTAGGATCATGTATCCTTATCACATGAAGTATTTCTTCAAATGGACAGCATTCCAAGCTCTTGGTAGAAAATCACCTTCCATTGTTAGCAATCGATATGCCCCCTTTCTTGCTTCAGCTTCAATCAAATAAGGGCCTTCCCATTTTGGTGCCAACTTTCCATCAGCAGGATTGGTGGTATTCTGAAATGCTTTCATTAATACCATATCACCAACTTGGAATTTCCTGATCCTGACATTTTTGTTGTAGGCTCCAGCCATCCTTTGTTGATAACTAGCCATCCTTATCCTTGCCAAATCCCTGATTTCTTCTATAGTATCCAAGTCTTGAACCAAGTTTTCAGCATTTTCTTCAGGATCACGAACGCTTGTTCTTGCAGTTGGAACCACCATCTCTGTAGGGATCACTGATTCTGCCCCAAATACCAAAGAAAATGGAGTTTGGCCAGTAGCATTCTTGGGAGTTGTCCTATCAGCCCAAAGCACATAAGGTAGTTCTTCTGCCCATTTTCCTTTCTTTGATCCAAGCTTCTTCTTCAAATTGTTGATGATGATCTTGTTGGATGATTCTGCCTGACCATTAGCTTGTGGGTGGACTGGTGTTGATGTTATCATCTTAATCCCCCAGCTGTCACAAAAGTTAGTAGTTCTATTCCCAATAAATTGGGATCCATTATCACAAACAATTTCAGAAGGGATACCAAATCTAGTAATAATGTTTCTTTTAATAAAGGATATAACTTCCTTTTCTCTGACTTGAGCAAAGGCTTCAGCCTCTATCCACTTGGAGAAGTGATCAGTCATAGCAAGCATGAATACTTTTCCACCAGGTGCCTTAGGAAGCTTACCCACTATATCCATTCCCCATCTCATAAATGGCCAAGAAGAGGATATAGGATGCAAAAGTTCTGCTGGTTGGTGAAGGATATTACTGTGTCTCTGACAAGGATCACACTTCTTGGCGTACTCCACAGCATCCTTCTTCATAGTGGGCCAATAGTATCCTGTCCTCAGGATCCGTGAGAATAATGCCCTGCCCCCAGTGTGGTTTCCACAATCTCCTTCATGGAAATCCTTGAGGACTTCTTGGATTTCAGGATCCTCAATGCATCTTAGATATGGTCCTGCAAGAGATCGTTTATACAACATATTATTCAATAATGTAATTTAAGATACCTTAATTTTGAAAGCCCTAGGGTTTTCTCCTGTAGGAATCTCTCCATGTTGTATGTATCTCATGATTGGAAGGATCCATGATCCTGAATGAGATTGAGTATCATCACTAGGGATGATTGCAGAATCTTCTCCGATCTCCATAGCTACATGATCCTCGATAGACGGGGTCAGGATATGGATAATAGGGATCTTGATATCCTCCGGGATCTTCAAGGATGATCCTTGATTGGCTAATGCATCAGCCTCTGCATTCTCTTCCCTTGGTACCTGTGTCAAACTAAAGGAAACAAAAGAGAGTGCCAATTCTTTGACTATCTCTAAATATTTGATTAGCTTTTCACCTTTAACAGCATAGGATCCATTAAAGTGATTAGTGATCAATAAAGAATCTACATGTACCTCAAGATACCTGATCCTCATATGCTTAGCAATTTGCAAACCAGCTATCAAGGCTTCATACTCAGCCTCATTGTTGGTAGTTCGAAATTCACAAGCTATGGAGTGGGGTATTATGTCCCCCTGTGGCGATTTTAGAAGTATTCCAAGCCATGTTCCTTTTACATTAGAGGCTCCATCAGTGAAGAGTATCCAAGGATCCTTAGTTTCTTCAAGCTGTTGGACTTCTAACTCAGCTTCCTTTTGCAAGTCACTACTAAAATCTGCCACAAAGTCAGCTAAGGCTTGGGATTTGATGGCAGTCCTTGGTTCATATCTTATATCATATGCACTCAGCTTCACTGCCCACTTAGCCATCCTTCCTGACATTTCAGGTTTCTGCTTTTGAGGATACCGCTAAGTATAAGGATAATATATCCCCTTTTTCTGGTTTCATCAGGGCCGGGGCCGAGGATAGGTAATCCTTAAGAGCTTTGAGGGCACTTTCATGCTTCTCAGTCCATTCAAATTTCTTGTTCTTCCTCAGGATGTCATAGAATTCCTTGCACTTTTCTGAGGATTTGGATATGAATCTGTTCAAGGCTGCGATCCTGCCTGTCAATCTTTGCACATCCTTAGCATTGGCAGGAGATTTGATATTCACAATAGCCTTGATTTGCTCTGGACTTGCTTCAATGCCCCTCTTTGTCACCATATAGCCTAAGAATTTACCTGCCTTAACACCAAAATGACACTTGGAAGGATTTAATTTCATATTAAATTTGTCAAGGATATTGAATGCTTCCTCCAAGTCTTTAAGGTGATCCTCAGCTTTCTTGGACTTAACCACCATGTCATCTATATAGACTTCCATAGTGTGTCCAATTTGTTCCTTGAACATCATATTGACTAGCCTTTGATAAGTAGCACCTGCATTCCTTAGTCCAAATGGCATAGCAATATAACAATATATACCAGTTGGGGTCTGTTTTGGTCAAAAATAAGCAATGATAATGCAACCAAACTTTCTGTTGTGAGGTGTGATGCTTGAATCAATGAACAACACTAAGGATCACTCAGAAATGAAATGAACAAGTGACACAAAGATTTATACGAGGAAAAAGCCCTTGATCAATGGATGATCTCCGGCATAAAAAACCTCAGGTGATGGAAACTACCAATCACCAACTCAAATTAAACAAAAAATGTGTTACAACTTCGGATGATAGCGAGCTAATTACAAGGATCACTATAGTGTATTGTGTAAAAAAGTGTGTAATCGCCAAGTGAATTGTCGAGAGCTGATGAGAGCAGTTGCAAGAGTGTGTGTTTAGCCAAAAATAGCCAAGTGTTTTCTATTTAGCTCGCTACCCCTTTTAAAAATGGAAAATATCTAAGCTAACAAACATTCCGCATTCGGTGCAAGTTCCCCACGACCTCCATAACGTCCATTTTTGCCATGCACGTGCGGAATAAATATGGAATATACTCCAGGAATATCGCCAAGACCAAGTCCAAGCTCGTGTTCCTGCAAAACATCATCATATTCAAAGTAGACAATCGTTAGCATAAGGATCCTTAAGATGATCCATGATCCTGATCCTGCAACACTTCTGAGGATCACTAATTCTAACAGAAGTGAGGATCACTAAACCCAACAGTAATTGAGGATCACTGATCATTGGAAAATCCTCCCCTAACAATTGCCCCCAAAATATAAGGAGTAATTATGTAAATAAACGAGTTATATTTTCTGTTCTTATCCGTAATGAATCAACGGATAACTAGCCGTTGTAATCGGACTAGCCGTTACCATCCTGACGTCACTGAAGTGACTATCCTGCAAGACCATCATTATAAATTCAAGTTAGAGATAGGGATCAATTCGCATTTAAATTCAAGAGAAACTCCCTTTAAATCCACATCCGAAGATCAAGCAGGTATCTGTCTTCCTCTTTTCTCTTTACGTTTTCTTTCTCTGTTCATCTTCTTCTTTACCCTCATGATCAAGATGATGCTAAGATCCTCTCCGGCTAAGGATCACATAAAAGACAGTCCTCTTAAGAGCCAGGGAATCATCAAAGATTCAGCGAAAGAAAGATGCTGCTTCACTGATCCACAAATAGACAGTATCCGCCATTGTTTTCTGGCAAACACCGATTTCAAACCATTTGATCCCACCGTTCTAAGTAATTATATTTCTGAAACATGGGTAGCTTTCCCGGTCACACCATTGACAATAGGATACTCATATCCTTTCCCTGAATTCACCCAGTCTTTCTTCTCCCTCACCGGCATCTCCTACATTCAAGCTATGCTAATGATCTGGAGGGTCTTATATACCCTTGGAAGGATCATTGAGCAAGAAGGAATTGCTCTGGGAATGTTGGAGTTGGCAAAGATGTATGACCTCGTAACATTTGGATCCCACCGATATCTACTCAAGCATAAACCCGGTGAAGAACACCCCATCTTCAAAGTCACTAAGAATGATACCAACTGGAAACGGCGATTCTTCTTCGTCAGAAGGGATTCTATCTCCGATGGAAAGGATCTGCCAAGGAAGTGGAGCACCCATGGTAGGATAGAGGATCCAGAGAAGGATCACCAGATGACCTTGTTTTTGTTTAAGGATCACTAACGTCCTTTTGTTTCTATCTTACAGCTATTACTGTCGCACACCTCATCACAACACCTGCAACAAAGGAAAGGTTTGCCGCTTTCTGAAGACTTGATCCTGCAAGAAGATCATTTAAAACAAACACCCAGGATTCTCAGGAAGTATCCTCAGGTTCTGTCACTATGTCGAGTAAGTATCCCGTTTTTTGTATAGTTAAATGTTTAAATAAATAGTTAAATAGAAATAGGATAAGGATACTTATCTGTTTTGGGTGTGTAGGCGCTGGAAAACCTTCAAGATCTGCCTCCAAATTCAGTGTCACTGATCTTGACACTGTCCGATCCTCAAAGAAAAAGTCTACTGCTAGCCCCTCCGTCATAGTCCCCAAGGGAACCACTTCAAAGGGAAGAGGTGGAAAGAAAAGGAAGACCTCTGAAGCTGACAACCTAGAAAGCTTGCCTCTGATCCGCCATCAGTTCCTCGAATACTTTGCAGATGTAAGGATCACTGACTTAGCTTAGTTATCCTATCCACTTGAGGATCATGTGATCCTAACTTTACATTGTCTTCTTTGCAGAAATTTGCTGAAATCGAGGACTATGTTGGGAACGTCGAAGAGCTTGAGGAGAAATACTCTGACCTCCAAAAAGTGGCGGTGCTCAAGGATCACAAGATTGCTTCCCTCAAAAAGGATCTCAATGATGCCAAAACTCAGATGGTTGCAGCCCAGATCAACGCTGACTATGAGAAGCACGAGATCATGGAGGATGCTAAAGTCTCCGCTGCCATTGCCATGTACAAGACCAAGCTGCAGATGGCCCAAGAAGCTCAGGATCCTGCCTTTGACAGGAGCAATTGGGACATGGAGGGCTGGAAGGCTAGGCTGGCTGAGTTGGAGGATGAAGAAGAGGCTGAAGAGGTTCTGGCAATCGAGGCTGGTGGCAGTGGTAAGGATCATGTGAAGGATACTGGAGCTAGAGGAGATGGTGATGCAGCGAAGGTGTAGGCTGCATGAATGGGCGATGAAGGACATTTCTAGACGTAGCCGGAGCCCATTTTTTTTTTAGAATTTGGTAGTTTATTTTGGTTATGGTGTTTTTGTTGAACAATGATGGGTTGTATCTTGAACAATAGTAATTAGGGCTAAGGATCATGGATCCTTTGAACAATAGGTAGGATTACAAATGGTGGAGGGATCCTCTGTTTGGGGGATGAAGCCATTGTGATCCTGCCGTCTTTTGATTCCTGCACTTTCTAGACCTATGAACAATGGACACCCTTTGCCAACTCATGTGGACGGGCCACGTTTTGCTGGTAGAAACGTGGGTTGGCAATTTTGACAACCTTAAAGGGTTTAATCTTTTGTGAATAAAATAACTTTAACTTTTTGGCTATCTCCCGTGTTACTATCCTCGTTAGTACTTTACTTTTCAATTATTGCGATATTCATTTTGTCTAAACTTATCAAGTAAAGGAAAAATTTAATAAATATCCTCAAAAAGTTTAGGATATGATCAAGGATCACACATCCTATAGTCGACAAGTTCTGAAAAGTAACATATTTTAAGGATCATAAGTTCAGTTGCCAAAGGATAAGGGTTACTCAAATGAATAACGAATAAAATCAAAATAGTTAAGGATCATACCTGAGAATCCAAGTTAGGATCCTAACCTTTAACACTTATCATCAGGATAACACAAAAGACAAACCTTAGTAGAGAGTAAGGATCAAGGATCCTTGGTCGTTTATCTTCCAAAAACCTGAAATAGGATACAACTGGGACTAAGCCAATATAAGATAAGAGTTAGTAACTAGGGACAAGCCCAACAATTCTGGGGACAAGCCCAATATACTGGGGACAAGCCCAAAGGATAACTGGGGACAAGCCCAAAGGATAACTGGGGACAAGCCCAAAGGATCGTGTGTAAACTGGAGTATGGCCCTCACTGGCGACTATCCAAACTTAGTGACATGAAAATGCCAAAACCTTAGCTAACGTGAAAACGTTAGAAACCTTAGGAACAGATGTATGGTACATCTACCATTATACGTAGGATCCTGAATATAGCCAGTACAATGAAATTGTCAGCCCCTAAAGCGAGTACTGGTCCCATTGCCATGAACTATACCAGGATCATCGTGCGCTACTGGCGAAACTGGGGACAGGCCCAAACTGGGGACTAGCCCAAATAACTGGGGTCAAACCCAAATAACTGGATACTTCTGTGGATACTCAATCCTTAGTTAAGGATACCTGAACCTTCAAAACTCAGAATCATGTAAAGGGAGGATAAAGGATGCGGGATCCTTACCCTTATATGAGATAATTAAAGAATGAAATAGTTAGAGATCAGAATATTACCAGAAAGAGGATCATCTGTCTTATAAGGATCCTTCAAGGATACTTGTCATGTTAGGATCATGGATCCTTATCACATGAAATATTTCTTCAAATGGACAGCATTCCAAGCTCTTGGTAGCAAATCACCTTCCATTGTTAGCAATCGATATGCCCCCTTTCCTGCCTCAGCTTCAATCAAATAGGGGCCTTCCCATTTTGGTGCCAACTTTCCATCGGCAGGATTGGTAGTATTCTGAAATGCTTTCCTTAATACCATATCATCAACTTGGAATTTCCTGATCCTGACATTTTTGTTGTAGGCTCCAGCCATCCTTTGTTGATAACTAGCTATCCTTATCCTTGCCAAATCCCTGATTGCTTCTATAGTATCCAAGTCTTAAACCAAGTTTTCAGCATTTTCTTCAGGATCACGAATGCTTGTTCTTGCAGTTGGAACCACCATCTCTGTAGGGATCACTGATTCTGCCCCAAATACCAAAGAAAATGGAGTTTGGCCAGTAGCATTCTTGGGAGTTGTCCTATCAGCCCAAAGCACATAAGGTAGTTCTTCTGCCCATTTTCCTTTCTTGGACCCAAGCTTCTTCTTCAAATTGTTGATGATGATCTTGTTGGATGATTATGCCTGACCATTAGCTTGTGGGTGGACTGGTGTTGATGTTATCATCTTAATCCCCCAGCTGTCACAAAAGTTAGTGGTTCTATTCCCAATAAATTGGGATCCATTATCACAAACAATTTCAAAAGGGATACCAAATCTAGTAATAATGTTTCTTTTAATAAAGGATATAACTTCATTTTCTCTGACTTGAGCAAAGGCTTCAGCCTCTATCCACTTAGAGAAGTAATCAGTCATAGCAAGCATGAATACTTTTCCACCAGGTGCCTTAGGAAGCTTTCCAACTATATCCATTCCCCATCTCATGAATGGCCAGGAAGAGGATATAGGATGCAAAAGTTCTGCTGGTTGGTGAAGGATATTACTGTGTCTCTGACAAGGATCACATTTCTTGGCATATTCCACAGCATCCTTCTTCATAGTAGGCCAATAGTATCCTGTCCTCAGGATCCTTGAGAACAATGCTCTGACCCCAGTGTGGTTTCCACAATCTCCTTCATGGAAATCCTTTTGGACTTCTTGGATTTCAGGATCCTCAATGCATCTTAGATATGGACCTGCAAGAGATCGTTTATATAACATGTTATTCAATATTGTAAATTGAGATACCTTAATTTTGAAAGCCCTGGGGTTTTCTCCTGTAGGAATCTCTCCATGTTGTATGTATCTCATGATTGGAAGGATCTATGATCCTGAATGAGATTGAGTATCATCACTAGGGATGATTGCAGAATCCTCTTCTATCTCCATGGCTACATGATCCTCGATAGCAGGGGTCAGGATATGGATAATAGGGATCTTGATATTCTCCGGGATCTTCAAGGATGATCCTAGATTAGCTAATGCATCAGCCTCTGCATTCTCTTCCCTTGGTACCTGTGTTAAACTAAAGGAAACAAAAGAGAGTGCCAATTCTTTGACTATCTCCAAATATTTGATTAGATTTTCACCTTTAACAGCATAGGATCCATTAAAGTGATTAGTGATTAGTAATGAATCTACATGTACCTCAAGATACCTGATCCTCATATGCTTAGCAATTTGCAAACCAGCTATCAAGGCTTCATACTCAGCCTCATTGTTGGTAGTTTGAAATTCACAAGCTATGGAGTGGGGTATTTTGTCCCCCTGTGGCGATTTTAGTAGTATTCCAAGTCCTGTTCCTTTTACATTGGAGGCTCCATCAGTGAATAGTATCCAAGGATCCTTGGTTTCTTCAAGTTGTTGGACTTCTAACTCAGCCTCCTTTTGCAAATCACTACTAAAATCTGCCACAAAGTCAGCTAAGGCTTGGGATTTGATGGCAGTCCTTGGTTCATATCTTATATCATATGCACTTAGCTTCACTGCCCACTTTGCCATCCTTCCTGACATTTCAGGTTTCCTGAGAACATTCTTAATTGGAAAATTAGTCTTAACAATAATGACATGAGTCTCAAAATAATGTCTTAATTTAGTAGATGCCTTAATTAATGCAAGGATAAGTTTTTCTAAGTGTGAATACCTGGATTCAGCATCAAGTAAACTCTTACTTACATAATAAACAGGATGTTGTATACCTTGGTGATCCTTAACAAGGACCACACTTACTGCTTTTGAGGATACTGCTAAGTATAAGGATAATATATCTCCTTTCTCTGGTTTCATCAAGGCCGGGGCTGAGGATAGGTAATCCTTAAGAGCTTTGAGGGCACTTTCATGCTTCTCAGTCCATTCAAATTTCTTGTTCTTCCTTAGGATGTCATAGAATTCCTTGCACTTTTCTGAGGATTTGGATATGAATCTGTTCAAGGCTGCGATCCTGCCTGTCAATCTTTGCACATCCTTAGCATTGACAGGAGATTTGATATTCACAATAGCCTTAATCTGTTCTGGACTTGCTTCAATGCCCCTCTTTGTCACCATGTAGCCTAAGAATTTAACTGCCTTAACACCAAAATGACACTTTGAAGGATTTAGTTTCATATTGAATTTATCAAGGATATTGAATGCTTCCTCCAAGTCTCTAAGGTGATCCTCAGCTTTCTTGGACTTAACCACCATGTCATCTATATAGACTTCCATAGTGTGTCCAATTTGTTCCTTGAACATCATATTGACTAGCCTTTGATAAGTAGCACCTGCATTCCTTAGTCCAAATGGCATAGCAATTGTTATGGGCCATTTTCTGAGTATGCATGCTGACTAATATCCCGCTTTTAATTGTTTATTTATGACCAGGATACTGGACGGGGATATTGCTAACATCCTGGGCGATATCCTAAGGTTGAGTGAATTAAACACGTGCAGGTTAATGGCTGTAAGTTACTAACGGTCATCAGGACTTCTTCTCCTCAAGACTCGGGCGTATTTGTTATGAGGGAGCCGTTGAACCCGAAAGACTTGGTCCTCAACGTTCGAGTGGGAATATTCGCTTGATCCCGGAAGTTTAGGATAGTTTGTTACATTATCTTTACTATAAATAGATGGGGGCGGATCAGTTTAAGGCACGAAATTTTACACTAACACTCTCAAACACTTTCACTCTCTAGTTCATTGCAAACACTACACACAACACTTGTATTCGAATTACATTGTAACACATAGTTGATCCGCACCACATCCCGCACTGTATCCTGAAATTTGAAGCAATAGAAGAACAACGCAGCTGCGATTGTCAGCTCCCGAGGTTTTATGCCGGCGATCTAGATTGATCAAGGGTTTTCCTCGTACATCACGTGTCAACCTTTAATTTTTTGCTCATTGTTTGATCATTGATACAGCTCTATATCCCGGGCTGTATCCTGAAACTGTTTTCATATCTAATTTGGCCAATACATTTTTCACACATAATTTTAGCACACTACCTCACTTAACTAATTTGATCACTTAATTGCTTAGGTAATTTTTGACCAAAACAATTTGGCGCCCACCGTGGGGCAAGTGGTGCTACTTTTACTAAAAATCTTTGTGAAATCGTTAATCGGTTTTCTATTTTCAAAACTTTTTGCCACATTGTTTACAATGGCCTCAAGATCAAACATGAGCTCTTCCACTATGTCTGCTACAACCTCTGCTACTACTGGTTCGGTGCTTCCACCACCTCCTCCAAGGATGTCGTTTTCTTCACAATCTCAAGATGTTATCCCTACTCGGAGTGTCCAGGGATCTGCTCCCGTTTTAGCCTCTAACGATGAGATTTTGACTTTATTTGGAAGTGTGCAGGAACAAATGAGGCAGCAACAGGAGACTAACCAAATGCTGTTAAGAGAAATACAACTCTTAAAAGCTAGCTCGAGTAGACCCGCTGAAGAAACTGTCACTCCTATACAGCCCAGGGCTTTGAACTTCAGTTCCGCAGTTTACACTGAGGATAATAGGGGGAATATCGTCCCAAGCCATTCTCATAATCATACCCCTGAGATACCCTCTTCGGTCAGGATATCGACTGTGAGAAGTTCAGGATATGCTTCAGGATATGGCCAAAATCCTCAGAACGGTAATGTGTCAAATAATAATATTCTTGCTACTAACAATAATGGCTCTTTGCAGGATGCAGGTATGACGTCAACATTTACCAGGGAGCTCCAGAAGTTGAAGGACATGATATCCAGTGTACCTGGAGTGGTCCAGCCAATTCCGGAAGTATCCCAGGACAGCCACAGGATATCCCGCTTTGCATATCCCATCTGTGATGCTGAAATCCCAAAAAGATTTCAGACTCCCAACATGAAGCTGTATGATGGGACTACGGATCCTGAATAGCATATTGCCCAGTATAGGGAAAGAATGGAGATTAACCCTATCCCTCCGGAGCTTAAGGAAGCATGCTTATGCAAGGGATTTGGTTCTACCCTGACAGGATCAGCCTTAAAATGGCTGTTAAACGTCCCTCCTCACTCAATTACTTCGTTTGCTCATTTGGTTAATTTATTTAACAGTCAATTTTCTTGTAGTCGGAGTTTTGAGAAACTAACCAGTGATCTTTACAGGATAACTCAAGGGCCTCAGGAATCCTTAAGGGATTATGTGAACAAATTCAGTCGAGAATCCTTGGATATTCCACATCTTGATGTTGCAACAACTGTGCAAGCTTTTAAGATGGGATTACAAAACGATTCTCAGTTTTATCAGGATCTTGTAATGAATCCCTGCAGGAATCTCGACGAAGCTCGTAACAGGGCTTTGAGATATATCCGTCTGGAAGATGACAAGAAGATGCAAGAGAGGATGAATTCTACCTCAACCTATGAATCAACTAACAGGAAATCAGAGACCTCATATAAGCCATATCGTTCCAGGCCATATGGCAGAAATGATAACAAGAAAGTGAACGCTGTTGAAGACGATGATCCTGAAGAATATCCTGATTTATCTGAATACTGCTTTTCTGTTAATATACCAGAATTAATGTATGCTATGCAGGGCTTAGGTGACAAAGCTAGGTGGCCTCGAAAGAACCAGCAGAAAGCTGATTGGAAGGATAAATCCAAATGGTGTGCCTTCCACGAAGACTTCGGACATATGACCGAGGATTGCATTGCTTTAAGGAAGGAGATAAGTTACCTGTTAAGCAAGGGGTATATGAAGGACTTGCTGGGAAAAAAGAAGAATAAAGGGCAGGATCCCGAGAAGGATCCTGGACGAGCAGCATCACCCCCAGCAGATGCCAAGATAATTAACTTTATCTCAGGAGGATCCGACATTTGTGGGACTTCGTATTCGGCGGCCAAGAGACATGCAAAGGAAGCTAAGAGCGAGAGGGGAGACATACCAGTCAGAATGACTACCCTCACAACTGATAAAGTGATCACTTTCGATAGTGATGACAGGGATACTGTTCAGGATCCTCACCATGATGCTTTAGTAATAACATTATATGTGGCTAACCATTTTGTACGCAGGATACTGGTAGACAACGGTAGTTCGGTCAACATAATTCAGCTGGAAACGTTGAAGAGGATGAATGTATCTCCGATGGATATCACTTCGAAGTCCACTGTGCTCGTTGGTTTCAGTGGAGAAGCTAGGAATACCGTAGGGGAGATAAAGTTACCAGTATATGTTGAAGGGGTCAACTCAATACAACGCTTCTGTGTGATGGACTCCTTATCCTGCTATAACATCATACTGGGAAGACCATGGATTCACGATATGAAGGCTGTGCCATCAAGATATCACCAATGCATCAAGATCCCTACTCCTTGGGGGGTTGTCAAGGTGGAAAGTGATCAACAGGAAGCGAAAGAATGCTACTCATCTTCGATGAAATCCTCAACTAAGCCTAGTATAGCATAGCAATTAAAGATGCGGGCCCAGGATATCGTGGAGGATTCGGAGCAGGATGTGAAGAAAATCATCTTGGATCAGGATAATCCTGATATCTCGGTGCTCGTAGGAACCAATATCCCTCAGGATATTGAAGAACAGTTAACTAACTTTTTGAAATGCAGGATGTCAACGTTTGCATGGAAGCATGAGGATATGACAAGCATATCCAAAGACATTATCACTCACAAGCTTGGAATTGACAAATCATTCAAGCCTGTTCAGCAAAAAAGAAGAAAATTCGCTCCTGAGCGGAATGCGATTATCCAAGAGGAAGTTGAAAGATTGTTGAAGTCCAGGATGATCAGAGAAGTCAAGTTTCCAAGATGGCTAGCAAACGTAGTTGTGGTACAGAAGAAAAACGGGAAATGGAGAGTCTGTGTAGATTACACGGACTTGAACAAGGCTTGTCCTAAAGATCCATTTCCTCTCCCTCATATCGATGCAATGGTAGATGCCACTGCTGGACATGAAATGTTAACATTCATGGACGCATCCTCAGGATTTCAGCAGATTCAAATGGAGCCTTCGGATCAGGAGGATACTGCTTTCATGACACCAACAGGTATATATTGCTATACCGCTATGCCTTTCGGTTTGAAAAATGCAGGTGCAACATACCAGAGATTGGTAAACATGATGTTCAAAGATAAGCTGGGGGACACCATGGAGGTATATATTGACGATATGGTGGTAAAATCTAAAAGAGCTGAGGATCACCTCCAGGATATCAAGGGAGCATTTGATATCCTGGATTAATACAACATGAAGCTGAATCCTGCTAAGTGCCATTTCGGAGTGGGGGCAGGAAAGTTTCTTGGATATATGGTGACAAAAAGGGGGATAGAGGCAAGCCCGGAGCAGATTAAAGTTATCCTGGATATAAAATCACCCTCAAATATGAAGGACGTACAAAGGTTGACAGGCCGAGTAGCAGCTTTGAATAGATTTATTTCAAGATCCTCGGAAAAATGCAAGGAATTCTATGATATCCTCAAGAAGAATAAGAAATTTGAATGGGGAGCAAAGCATGAAGCAGCCTTGCAGGATTTGAAGCGGTATCTCTCAACTGCACCTCTATTGATGAAGCCTGAAAATGGTGAACCATTATCCCTATACCTCGCTGTATCAGGGAATGCTGTAAGTGCTGTTCTTATAAAAGACCATGAAGGTCAGCAATATCCTGTTTATTATGTTAGTAAAAGTTTGTTAGATGCTGAAACTAGGTATTCTCATTTAGAAAAATTGATATTAGCTCTAGTCATGGCATCGACAAAGCTTAGACATTATTTTGAGACACATAGAATCCATGTTAAAACGAATTATCCTGTCAAAAATGTGCTTAGGAAACCAGAGATGTCAGGCAGGATGGCCAAGTGGTCAGTAAAGTTAAGTGCTTATGATTTAGTGTATGAACCTAGAAATGCCATAAAGTCTCAGGCTTTAGCTGACTTTGTGGCTGATTTCAGTAGTGACATTCAGGACGAGGCGGACCTAGAAGTTCAGCAGTTAGTAGAATCTTCAGGATCCTGGACGTTGTATACTGATGGTGCATCCAATATAAGAGGTGTAGGTTTAGGTATACTACTAAAATCGCCACAGGGGGACATATTACCCCAGGCTATTAGGTGTGAATTTCCTGCTACTAATAATGAGGCAGAATATGAAGCTTTAATTGCAGGATTAGAATTGGCTAAGAATATGAGTATCAAGAATTTGCAAGTATATGTTGACTCCTTGTTAATTACTAACCATTTTAATGGATCCTATGCAGTTAAGGGTGAGAGATTAATCGAATATCTCGATATTCTCAAAAAATTAGCAGGATATTTCGATGTTTTTACACTTGAACAGGTACCAAGGGAGGATAATGCTGAAGCGGATGCCTTAGCAAATTTGGGATCATCGATCAGGATACCTGAAGGAACCCAAATACCAATATTACATGTCTTATATCCTGCGACGAATCCTCAGGATAAAGAAGTAGCGGGTATTCGGAATCCTGGAGCAGAATATCCTGAACAGGATCCTAAATCTTGGACGGCTCCAATTGTGAGATATCTCAACGAAGGACACATCACCGGAGATGAAAATCCTAAGGCATTTAGGATGAAGGTATCACGATTCACTATTATAAATAACGTTTTATACAAGAAATCTCTTGCAGGACCCTATTTGAGGTGCTTGGAGGATCATGAAGCCAAAGAAGTACTTCAGGATATACATGAAGGGGATTGTGGTAACCATACTGGGGGCAGGTCGTTATTCTCAAAAGTATTAAGGACAGGATATTATTGGCCAACAATGAGAAAAGATGCCGCAGAATATGCTCGAAGATGTGACGCATGTCAAAGACATAGTAACATATTGCATCAGCCTGCTGAACCATTATATCCTATTGTTTCCCCTTGGCCATTTATGAAGTGGGGTATGGATATAGTGGGAAAGCTTCCAAAGGCTCCAGGAGGGAAGGTTTTTATGTTGGCAATGACAGATTATTTCTCCAAATGGGTTGAAGCCGAGGCATTTGTCCAAGTCAGGGATTAAGAAGTTGTATCCTTCATAAAGAGAAATATCCTGACCAGATTCGGAGTACCAGCCGAGATAATCTGTGACAATGGTTCTCAGTTTATAAGCAAGAGAACTACTGACTTTTGCAAGAGTTGGGGAATCAAAATGATAACATCTACTCCGGTACATCCTCAAGCGAACGGACAAGCAGAATCCTCAAACAAGATAATTGTCAATAACTTAAAAAAAAGACTTGGAGCCAAAAAAGGAAGATGGGCAGAATAATTACCCTTTGTTTTGTGGGCTGATAGGACAACGGTAAAGAATGCAACAGGCCAAACCCCATTTTCTTTGGTATTTGGAGCAGAGGCAATGATTCCAACGAAAATGGCAATACCAACTGCAAGATCTACCCTACGGGATCCTGAACAGAATCCTGAAGCCTTATGTCAGGATTTGGATACTATAGATGAAAAAAGGGATGCAGCAAGGCTAAGAATGGCAGCATATCAACAAAGAATATCCAGAGCATATAACAAGAATATTAGAACCAGAAGATTTAAGGTTGGAGATTGGGTGTTAAGAAAGGCTTTTCAGAATACTACTAATCCTGCCGATGGCAAGTTAGCTCCAAAATGGGAAGGACCATATGAAGTTGAATCAGAAGCAGGGAAAGGAGCATATAGACTCAAGAATATGGAAGGGGATATGCTACCGAGATCTTGGAATGCTATACACCTTAAGCTTTATTTCAAGTGAGTTTAGAATTTAATTTCTAACTCAGGATGGTATGAACTCTATCTTTTTTAAATATGTTTGGTTTAATTTGTTCTTTGAAACCCAATACTAACTTAAGCATCGGAGGGGTGTTAGCCAAGCTAACACCCACCTTAGTTTAAGGATGTTTTGCAGTATATGCTCCAGGATATAGCTCCAGGATGCTCACTCAAGATACTTCGGAAGATTAGAGGATTGGCCCCCTCTCTCACGTATAAGGGATCCTGATCCCTTCACAGGTTTAAAGGTATTCACCTTTCTTCCGAATTGGGTTTAAACACTCCGCCTGGAGCGCAAGTTATTCAGGGATAGTTCAAGGTGGCGGGACCAGTCCATGTAAAAGTGGCTGACAATTTCGTTACTATTGGCTATATCCTGAATCCTAAAGGTATATGAGGATTGATCACCCTCTCTCACGAAAGGGTATTTTCATACTCTCTAAGGTTTAAAGGTTTTCACCTTTCTAAGTCTTGGAGTTTATACACTCCCGCCTGTAGCGCACGAAAATTTGGGATTTTCCCCAGCATACGAGGAATTTATTTCCAAAACATTTTTGGGTTTTACCCCTGTGGCATGAAAAATTGCCTATACAATGGAAACTGATATTCAGAAGATTTCTAAGAAGACATTGTACACAGGGGACATTCCTATCAAGGCAATGGTGTAAAGCTAAAAGGATAAGGCTCGGAACTAATGCACTAAGTGTCTCAGACAGGGGACATCTTCATTGGAAGAGTTGCAAAGGGATTGAAGTTTGGTAATAGGTTTATACCCTATTCCTGGTATGATATTTCCTTTGTAAACATCGTTTAAGTTTTTAATAATACTATGTTTGGTAAAAGGTTAAATATCCTGATATATTCTCAAAATATATTTTCAAAATACTTCTCAGAATATTTGATTAAAATATTTGAAGTTAATACTAGTTTGAAACGTTGATCATTTAGGTATTATCAGAACAGGTTTTGGTAAGATAGATTGTTTTTCACTCTTTAAAGAACTTTCTACAAAGTTGAACGAATGTTTGGAAGTCCTCTCCAATAAAAAGTTTTTATAACATATTACTGAGCATATTGATCAGGATATTTTTGAAAAATAGTTGTACTAAATTTTGCAAAGCTAAGATCTATGCTAAGAAAGACGGAAGATAATAACAAGAAAGATTAAAAGATAGTTATATTATTAACATGTCAAAAGTTATGCTTTTGGATTCACCTCAAACCGAGGCCCATCCACCAAAAGCACAATTAGTTTCTACCATACTTGTGTAACGGTTGGAGGATCTATCTCAAAACAGAACCTGTCCACCTACAACAGTTACCACAGTCAAAACAGGTTATACTAATCGATGACCAAGGGCTTCATCCTAAAACCTAGGACCCATCCACCTTTGGTCATCATATTGTTCTAATGCAGGAAATATAAAATTGTTCAAAGACAGGAAAAGTAAATTGTTTACACAACCACAACCACGAAATTTAAAAGTGGGCTCCGGCCTTGGCACGTATATCCATCATCGCCCACTTCGCCGCCTAAGGGGCGGCACCTTCTTGATCAACAACTTCCTTTCCAGCATCTGCACCAGCATCCCCCTCAGGATTTTTCTCGGCATCATCACCAGCATTGGCCACTTCCTCTGCTGCCTTAGAAGGCTCTTCACCAGCATGCTTTGCAGGATGAGTGACGGGATGACCTCCAAGATCCTGTAGTTTCGCTTCCCAAGCCTTTACATTCCAGGAGGGGCATTCGAAGCCCAAGTCCTTGGCCTCGTAAGCCATCCTTAACCTGGCTTGGAGAAGGGAGATAACAACGGATGCTTTGAGACTGTCCCAATATGAACTCATATCCTGCTGGTATTGGAGAAGGGCGGCATCTAGTTTGGCTTGAGCATTCTCATTGGCTTTGTGGAGGGCAGCTTGGTGTTCCTGGATCATTGCCTTGTATTTGTCTTCGTAATGCTGGGATTTGACAGCCGCAATGGTTCCTTGATCAGCTATGGTGGCTTCAGCTTTCTCCAGCTTGA
Organism: Helianthus tuberosus; assembly: GCA_030545235.1. Lineage (NCBI taxonomy): Eukaryota > Viridiplantae > Streptophyta > Magnoliopsida > Asterales > Asteraceae > Helianthus > Helianthus tuberosus. The sequence goes on from CM060441.1 coordinate 206,364,287, forward strand.
TCTCCAACATCTTGTTAAGCCCGCAGGCGTCTTCATACAAATGCATAAGACGATCCAAGCCCTATTGATAAGGACACAGGTATCGATGTAAAAATAAGCAGGATAAGGAGTAACATACTTGTGCAGGATATCGAGAGGAAAATTTTACCTGTTTGAGGAATGAGGTGGCTTCGTTAAACCCATGATTCTCGAGAGAGAATGTTTCAGAAACAGCTGGAGAGTCTGTCTCCTTTCTCTTCCGAGAGCTAGATGCCCGGGTCCTGGATGCTGGAGGGGCTTTGGAAGCAGAAACAGTCCTTGAAGAGGTAGGCTTTGACGACTTTGGCTTGGATTCTTGTTTGATGGGTGCAAGGCTGGAGTAGCAATCTAACTCGTCAAGCTGGAAACCTTCAAGGTTGACAACTGGTACTGTACAAGGGAAGATAACCTTAAACTCGTCATACTTTTGAAAAATAATTGATTTAAAATATATGCTGAGAATGTGCTTACCAGACATTTCTGAGCTTGATTTCTGACTTGAATCTGTGAGAGACAGGGAGAAAGTTCTTTCACTGGCAGGAAGTCGGTAGATTTCCTTGATCTTGGATTCGGATTCTGCACTGGGAGGCACTAAATCTCCGAAGTTCGCTGCATAAAAACATCAGGATATAAGTCTGGGATATAGTTTGAGGATATAATTGGGGATATTCCTAAAACCCTAAATCCTACCCTTGGTTAACCATTTAACCGGCAGATCGAAACCCTTATCAATAGAGTCTCTTTTTACAAAAAAGAATTTTCGTCGCCATCGATCCTCGTTCTTGGTGGCCTTAAGAACCAAAGGGTTCTTGGAGGAGGAAAACAGAAGAAAACGGTGATCGCCGTGGGATCTCAACCGGTATGCTATAGGGAGGTCTTCAATAAACAGGTCAGGAAAATGACGAGACTTGATTTGATCCAGCACTATCAAAACTCGCCAGACCATTGGCATAGTCTGGGCATAGCTAAGGCCAGTGAGTTCAAAAAAGCGAGAGATGAAGGGTGGAAACGGGTACCGGAGTCCAAGAGAGAAAGGGTAGGCGAAGAAACAAACCCACTCGTCAGATGACGCGTCTGATCGGGCTTCCCGATCAAAAGGGCGAAAGACTGTTCCGGTAGGGAAGGCGCCGGAATCTTTAAGAGCAGCGATGTCGGCGTTGTTGAAGCAGCAGATTTCCTTTGCTGGATCACGGATGAAATTTTGACTTACGAGGGTTGAGGTCGGTCCGTCTGATCGAGATCTTGTTCGTGATGCCATGAAGGATGTTGGGCAAACTAAAAGAAACTCAAGAAAGAAGGATAGAGGATGAAGAGAAAAGTGATTACCTGAAAATCGCTTGAAGAATGATGATAATAAGCAGAAATGATTTGGCTAAATATAGGCTGAATATAGGGGGGGTAAAGAGTAAATATTGCATTGAAAATGGCACAATGTCATTTCAACCATCCTTTCATTTTAATTGCCTCGATCGACGAGATAAAGTTTTTAAAATATATCCGTTGGATTGGTATACCAACCGATATATTTGGGGACAATTGTTATGGGCCATTTTCTGAGTATGCATGCTGACTAATATCCTGCTTTTAATTGTTTATTTATGACCAGGATACTGGACGGGGATATTGCTAACATCCTGGGCGATATCCTAAGGTTGAGTGAATTAAACACGTGCAGGTTAATGGCTGTAAGTTACTAACGGTCATCAGGACTTCTTCTCCTCAAGACTCGGGCGTATTTGTTATGAGGGAGCCGTTGAACCCGAAAGACTTGGTCCTCAACGTTCGAGTGGGAATATTCGCTGGATCCCGGAAGTTTAGGATAGTTTGTTACATTATCTTTACTATAAATAGATGGGGGCGGATCAGTTTAAGGCACGAAATTTTACACTAACACTCTCAAACACTTTCACTCTCTAGTTCATTGCAAACACTACACACAACACTTGTATTCGAATTACATTGTAACACATAGTTGATCCGCACCACATCCCGCACTGTATCCTGAAATTTGAAGCAATAGAAGAACAAGGAAGCTGCGATTGTCAGCTCCCGAGGTTTTATGCCGACGATCTAGATTGATCAAGGGCTTTCCTCGTACATCACGTGTCAACCTTTACTTTTTTGCTCATTGTTTGATCATTGATACAGCTCTATATCCCGGGCTGTATCCTGAAACTGTTTTCATATCTAATTTGGCCAATACATTTTTCACACATAATTTTAGCACACTACCTCACTTAACTAATTTGATCACTTAATTGCTTAGGTAATTTTTGACCAAAACAGCAATATAACAATATATACCAGTTGGGGTCATAAAGGCTGTATCCTCTTGATCAGATGGTTCCATCTGAATTTGTTGAAATCCAGATGAAGCATCCATAAAAATCAACAACTCATGACCCACGGTAGCATCCACCATGGAGTCAATGTGGGGTAATGGGAAAGGATCCTTGGGACATGCCTTGTTTAAATCAGTAAAATCGACACATACCCTCCACTTTCCATTTTTCTTTTGAACAACAACCACATTGGCTAACCATCTTGGATACTTAACCTCTCTTATCATACCTGCCCAAAGTAGTTTATCTACCTCTTCCTGGATAATAGCATTCCTTTCAGGTGCAAACTTCCTCCTCTTTTGATGTATAGGCTTGAATGACCTGTCAATGCCAAGTTTATGAGTAACTATATCCTTAGATATACCTTTCATGTCTTCATGTTTCCATGCAAAGGTGGATTTCTTCCTCTTAAGGAAGGATACTAGATTCTGCTCGATTTCGCTAAGGATCCCTGACCCTATGAAGATCCTAGATTCAGGATCATCAGGATCCATGAGGATTTCTTTCACATCCTGCTCTCTTGCATCCAAGAGATCTCTTGAAGGATACTTTAATTGCTATTGCTCCCTTGGTCTTGAGGCTGGCTTCATTGATGAGGTATAGCAATTCTTAGCTTCTTGTTGATCACTCTCAATTTTCACCACTCCCCAAGGACTTAGAAGCTTTACACATTGATGATAGGTGGATGGAACTGCCTTCATATCATGTATCCATGGCCTGCCAAGGATAACATTGCAACAAGATAAGCAATCTATAACACAAAATTTTTGATAAGAATGCAATCCTTCAATATAGATTGGGAGTTTGATGTCCCCTAATGTGTTTTTGGTTTCCCCACTAAATCCCACAAGTACTGAGGATCTTGGGACAATATCGGACTCCGGTATATTCATCTTCTTGAGGACATCAAGCTGAATGATGTTCACAGAGCTTCCTCCATCTATAAGGATCCTGCGAACAAAGTGGTTAGAAATAAACAATGTAATCACAAGACCATCATGATGAGGATCCTGGACATTAACACGATCATCCTCATCAAAGGTTATGACTTTATCCTGGGTAACAACGGAGGTCCGAATGGGTCTGTCTCCATTATCCATCTTGGTTTCCTTAGCATGTCTTTTTGCTACTGAAAAGGAGGTACCACAAATGTCTGATCCACCGGATATGAAGTTTATAACTTGTGCATCTGCTGGAGGAGCAGGGGCCCTCTCCGGGATCCTTTCAGGATCCTGGATCCTTGACTTCTTTCGTCCCAAGAGTTCCTTCAAATGCCCCTTGCTCAACAAGTAACCAATCTCCTTTCTTAGCGCAATACACTCTTCAGTGAGATGCCCGAAATCCTCATGATATGCACACCATTTGGACTTATCCTTTGTAGCAGCTGGTTTATCACTTTTCCTTGGCCACCTAGCTTTCTCACCTAGATTCTGCATTGCAAGGATTAGTTCATTGTTATCAACAGAAAAACAGTATTCAGAAATAGGAGGATAATCCTCATCATCCTCTTCTTGTTCCACCACATGCACGTTCTGGTTGTCAGACTTATTGTAGGACTTGGACTTATTATTCCTGAAGTAGGATCCTTGTTTCTCCTGTTTTGAGGATCCTGTCAACCTATCCTGGATCCTTTTGTCATCCTCTAGGCGGATGAACCTAAGGGCCCTGGTTCTTACTTCATCAAGGTTCCTGCAAGGTGTCATAACAAGATCATCATAGAATAATGAATCCCTAAGCAATCCCATTTTAAAGGCTTCTACAGCCGTAGCAATATCCAGGTTAGGGATATCGAAGGACTCTTTACTAAATTTACTGATGTAATCTCTAAGTGATTCATTTTGACCTTGTGTTACCCTATATAGATCACTAGTTAATCGTTCAAATTTTCTACTACAAGAGAATTGACTATTAAACAAATTAACTAGATTAGCAAATGAAGTAATAGAGTAAGGGGGAAGACTTAGCAGCCATTTAAGAGCAGATCCTGTGAGTGTGGATCCAAATCCCTTGCATAGACATGCTTCTTTTAACCTTTCAGGAATTGGATTGATCTCCATCCTCTCCCTGTACTGAGCTACATGCTCTTCTGGATCCGCTGAACCATCATACAGCTTCATAGATGGTATCTGGAACCTTTTAGGTATCTCAGCATCACATAAGGGTGGTGCAAAACGAGATATCCTATGGCTACCATCTGCAATTTCAGGAATGGGTTTAACCACTCCTGGTACACTGGATATCATATCCTTAAGCTTCTGTAGCTCCCTAGCCATAGACTGATTGATACTTGTATCCTGCATAGAGCCATGGTTAGTGTTATATGAATTATTAAAAGTGTTACCTCCCGGATGATTCATGTTTGGAATTGTGGATGTGAATCCATATTGACGAGACTCTGGTATGATTGAAGGACCAGAGGAAGCGATGGTCTGCATTGGTATGAAGTCTCCTTGATGAACATCGGTGCTTGGAGGTTGCATACTCCTTAAGGATCCTCGATCCTGAAAGATGTTGGATCCTTGAAGCTGAAAGGATCCTGAAACCAGAGAGGATCCTTGGACCGGGAAGGATCCTTGGACCTGGGAGGATCCTTGGACCGGGAAGGATCCTTGGACCTGGGAGGATCCTTGGACCGTAGGCGTTCCCAAATATCCTCCTGACGTGAAGTATCCTTGATGCTGAAAAGAGGGTCCCGATGGTTGAGAGGATGATCCTTGAGGCTGGAAGTGAGAGCCAAATGTCTGACTCCTAGTTGCTGTTCCATAACGCCTTCCTGGTAATTCGCCCAAGTATTGCACGTCCGGAGCTGCTGAGTGTTGGGAAGTTATGACTGGAGTGTCGAAGTTCAGCGACCTTGGCATCAGAGGAGAGTGATCCTCCACTGATTTCTTCTGTTTCTTGATCTTAGCGATCTCCCGGAGGATCCTTTCGTTGGTTTTGTCCTGCTCTTGTGCGTGATTCCTCATCTGCAAAATCAGAGTGTAAAGATCATTAGTAGTAGGATTAGAGGAAACAGAAGATGTTGGTGGTTTTGTGAAAATGGGGGTTTGTTTCTTCGCAGCATTTTCAGCATTCTTCTGGGATCCAGAAGGTGGTGGAGGCAAAGGTGGAACGCCTTGTGAAGAACTGATTGCCGGCATCGAACTTGAGGTATTCTTTGTTGAGGAAGCCATCTGCTTGGTTGTAATGAACCGAAATGACCACAAAAGTATGAATTTTCTTAGGAATGAAGCACCAATTGCCCCACGGTGGGCGCCAAACTGTTTTGGTCAAAAATCAAGCAATGATAATGCAACCAAACTTTCTGTTGTGAGGTATGATGCTTGAATCAATGAACAACACTAAGGATCACTCAGAAATGAAATGAACAAGTGACACAAAGATTTATACGAGGAAAAAGCCCTTGATCAATGGATGATCTCCGGCATAAAAAACCTCGGGTGATGGAAACTACCGATCACCAACTCAAATTAAACAAAAAATGTGTTACAACTTCGGATGATAGCGAGCTAATTACAAGGATCACTATAGTGTATTGTGTAAAAAAGTGTGTAATCGCCAAGTGAATTGTCGAGAGCTGATGAGAGCAGTTGCAAGAGTGTGTGTTTAGCCAAAAATAGCCAAGTGTTTTCTATTTAGCTCGCTACCCCTTTTAAAAATGGAAAATATCTAAGCTAACAAACATTCCGCATTCGGTGCAAGTTCCCCACGACCTCCATAACGTCCATTTTTGCCATGCACGTGCGGAATAAATATGGAATATACTCCATGAATATCGCCAAGACCAAGTCCAAGCTCGTGTTCCTGCAAAACATCATCATATTCAAAGTAGACAATCGTTAGCATAAGGATCCTTAAGATGATCCATGATCCTGATCCTACAACACTTCTGAGGATCACTAATTCTAACAGAAGTGAGGATCACTAAACCCAACAGTAATTGAGGATCACTGATCATTGGAAAATCCTCCCCTAACAGGGTCATAAAGGCTGTATATTCTCTTGATCAGATGGTTCCATCTGAATTTGTTGAAATCCAGATGAAGCATCCATAAAAGTTAACAACTCGTGACCCGCGGTAGCATCCACCATGGAGTCAATGTGGGGTAATGGGAAAGGATCCTTGGGACATGCCTTGTTTAAATCAGTAAAATCGACACATACCCTCCACTTTCCATTTTTCTTTTGAACAACAACCACATTGGCTAACCATCTTGGATACTTAACTTCTCTTATCATACCTGCCCGAAGTAGTTTATCTACTTCTTCCTGAATAATAGCATTCCTTTCAGGTGCAAACTTCCTCCTCTTTTGATGTATAGGCTTGAATGACCTGTCAATGCCAAGTTTGTGAGTAATTATATCTTTAGATATACCTGTCATATCCTCATGTTTCCAGGCAAAGGTAGTTTTCCTTCTTTTAAGGAAGGATACTAGCTCATGTTCAATGTCGCTAAGGATCCCTGATCCTATGAAGACTATGGATTCAGGATCATGAGGATCCATGAGGATTTCTTTCAAATCCTGTTCTCTTGCCTCCAAGATATCTCTTGAAGGATACTTTAATTGCTATTGCCCCCTTGGTCTTGAGGCTGGCTTCATTGATGATGTATAACAATTCTTAGCCTCTTGTTGATCACTCTCAATTTTCACCACTCCCCATGGACTTGGAAGCTTTACACACTGATGATAGGTGGATGGGACTGCCTTCATATCATGTATCCATAGCCTGCCAAGGATAACATTGCAACAAGATAAGCAATCTATAACACAAAATTTCTGATAAGAATGGAGTCCTTCAATATAAATAGGGAGTTTGATGTCCCCCAATGTGTTTTTGGTTTCCCCACTAAATCCCACAAGGACTGATGATCTTGGGACAATATCAGACTCCGGGATATTCATTTTCTTGAGGACATCAAGCTGAATGATGTTCACAGAGCTTCCTCCATCGATTAGGATCCTGCGAACAAAGTGGTTAGAAATAAACAGGGTAATAACAAGACCATCATGATGAGGATCCTGGACATCAACACGATCATCCTCATCAAAGGTTATGAATTTATCCCGGGTAACAATGGAGGTCCGAACGGGTCTCTCTCCATTATCCATCTTGGTTTCCTTAGCATGTCTTTTGGCTGCTGAGAAGGAAGTACCACATGTTAGGGGAGCATTTTTGAGTGACCCGTGATCCTCAATTGTTATCCTGTTTGGTGATCCTTACTTCTGTGTCAGTTAGTGATCCTCAGAAGTGCTTCAGGATCAGGATCATGGATCATCCTAAGGATCCTTATACTAATGATTGTTTGCTTTGAATTCGATGTTGTTTTGCAGGAATACCAGCTTGGACTTAGTCTTGGTAACGTTCCTGAAGAATATTCCACGCTTATTCCGCACGTGCTTGACCATGGTGAACGTTATGGAGATCGTGGGGAGAAGGCATGAATTGCGGATAGTTAGTTATTTAGATATTTTACTAAATTTAAAAGGGGTAGCGAGCTAATTAGACAACACTTGGCTATTTTTTGGCTACACACACACTCGTACAACTGCTCTCACCAGCTCTCGTGAACTCACTTGGCGATTACACACTTTCCTACACAATTCACTATAGTGATCCTTGTATTTAGCTCGCTATCATCCGAAGTTGTAAAAGAATTACTGTTTAATTTGAGTTGGTGATCGGTAGTTTCCATCACCCGAGGTTTTTTATGCCGGAGATCATACATTGATCAAGGGCTTTTTCCTCGTATAAATCTTTGTGTCCCTTGTGCAATTCATTTCATAGTGATCCTCATTGTTGTTTACCAATTCAAGCATCATACCCCGTAACAAAGAGTTTGGTTGCATTATCCTCGTCTGATTTTTTACCAAAACAGTTTGGCGCCCACCGTGGGGCAATTGGTGCTTCGTTCCTATGAAATTCTCATTTTTGTAATCATTTCGGTTTGTTACATCCAAGCAGATGGCTTCATCATCAAAGAACACATCCAGTGTGATGTCTGCAGTCAATTCATCCCAGGGCATTCCACCTTTGCCTCCACCACCTTCTGGACCTCAGAAAAATGCCGAGAAGAAACCAACTCCCATTTTCTCAAAACCTCCAACTTCTTCTGCTTCTTATACTCCTACTACTAGTGACTTGTTTACTCTGATTTTACAGATGAAGGAGCATATACAGCAGCAGGATAAGACCAATGAAAGGATTCTTAGAGAAATTGGAGACATCAAGAAACAAAAGAGATCGGCAGAGGATCATTCCCCACTGATGCCCAGATCTTTGAATTTCGATACTCCGGTTATAACTTCTCAGCCTTCAGCGGTTCCAGATGTTCAATATGTGGGAGGGCCAAAAGGAGTGCATTACGGATCATCAGCAATGACTCAGGCTTCAGGGTCATACTTCCAACCAGCAGGATCCCATCCTCAGCATATAGGATCCTTCGTAAGCTCAGGAGGATATTCAGGAGCGCAGCAGATTCAAGGATTCTGGCCATTTCAAGGATCCTCCCAGGTTCAAGGATCCTCCTATGTTCAGGGATCCTCCCAGGTTCAAGGATCCTCCTATGTTCCAGGATCCTCTCAGGTTCAAGGATCCTCCCAGGTTCAAGGATCTTCCTACGTCCCAGGATCCTCCCAGATCCAAGGATCCTCTCAGTTTCAGGGATCCTTCCAGATACCAGGATCCTTAAGGAGTTTGCAATCAGGGAGTTCCGATATCCACCAGGGTGATTTTATTCCAATGCAGACCATAGCTTCTACTGGTCCATCGGTCATTCCAGAGCCCCAACAATATGGATTCACATCCGCTCTTCCTAATTTGAATCCAGTGGGAGGTAACACTTTCAATAATTCTTATACCACTAACCATGGCCTTATGCAGGATACAGGTATCAATCATGCCATGGCCAGAGAATTGCAAAAGTTAAAGGATATGATATCAAGTGTCCCAGGAGTAGTCAAGCCTATCCCGGAGATTGCAGATGGGAGCCACAAGATATCTCGTTTTGCACCACCAATCTATGATGCTGAGATACCCAAAAGGTTCCATGTGCCTACCATGAAGTTGTATGATGGTTCAACAGATCCTGAAGAACACATAGCACAGTACAGGGAAAGGATGGAAATTAATCCCATCCCAGAAAGGTTAAAGGAAGCCTGTCTATGCAAGGGATTTGGATCCACCCTTACTGGATCGGCTCTTAAATGGCTGCTAAGTCTTCCCCCTTACTCTATTACCTCGTTTGCTAATCTAGTTAACCTATTTAATAACCAGTTTTCTTGTAGTAGAAAATTTGAGCGTTTAACTAGTGATCTGTATAGGATAACCCAAGGTCATAATGAATCATTAAGAGATTATATCACTAAATTTAGTAAGGAATCCTTAGATATCCCTAACCTGGATATAGCTACGGCTGTTGAAGCCTTTAAAATGGGATTGCTTAGGGATTCATTATTCTATGATGATCTTGTTATGACACCATGCAGGAATCTAGATGAGGTAAGAACCCGGGCCCTTAGGTTCATCCGGTTAGAGGATGACAAAAGGATCCAGGAGAGGTTAGCAGGATCCTCAAAGCAAGAAAAACAAGGATCCTCTTTCAAGAACAGCAAGTTCAAATCCTATAACAAATCTGATAACCAGAATGTGCATGCTGTTGAACAAGAAGAGGATGATGAGGATTATCCTCCAATTTCTGAATATTGTTTTTCTATTGATAACAATGAACTAATCCTTGCGATGCAGAATTTAGGTGATAAAGCTAGATGGCCCAGGAAAAATGACAGACCAGCTGCAACTAAAGATAAGTCAAAGTGGTGCGCATATCATGAAGATTTTGGGCATCTCACAGAAGAATGCATTGCATTGAGAAAAGAAATTGGATACTTGTTAAGCAAGGGGCACTTGAAAGAATTATTGAGGAGAAAGAAGTCAAGGACTCAGGATCCTGAAAGGATCCCAGAGAAAGCTCCAGCCCCTCCAGCAGATGCACAAGTTATAAACTTTATTTCTGGAGGATCAGACATTTGTGGAACATCCTTCTCTGCAGCTAAAAGACATGCAAAGGAAACCAAGATGGATAATGGAGAAAGACCCATTCGAACATCCAGTGTCTCCGAAGGAAAAGTTATAACTTTTGATGAGGATGATCGCGTTGACATTCAGGATCCTCATCATGATGGTTTGGTTATCACTCTTTTTATTTCTAACCATTTTGTTCGCAGGATCCTTATAGACGGAGGAAGCTCTGTGAACATTATCCAGCTTGATGTCCTCAAGAAGATGAATATTCCTGAATCCGATATCATACCAAGATCCTCTGTGCTCCTGAGATTCAGTGGTGAGACTAAGAATACTCTGGGGGACATTAAACTCCCAATCTATATCGAAGGCCTACATTCTTACCAAAAGTTTTGTGTTATTGACTGTTTATCTTGTTGTAATGTTATCCTTGGCAGGCCTTGGATACATGACATGAAGGCAGTCCTATCCACTTATCATCAATGTGTAAAGCTTCCTAATCCTTGGGGAATAGTGAAGATTGATAGTGATCAGCAAGAGGCTAAGAACTGCTACACCTCATCAATGAAACCAGCATCAAAGTCAAGGGAGCAATAGCAATTAAAGCGTCCTCCAAGGGATGTCTTGGAGGCAAGAGAACAGGATGTAGTAGAAATCCTTATGGATCCTGATGATCCTGAATCTAAAGTTTATATAGGATCAGGGATCCTTGGCGAAATAAAGGAAGACCTCATATCCTTCCTCAAAAGGAGAAAGACTACCTTTGCATGGAAACACGAAGACATGACAGGTATATCTAAAGATATAATCACTCACAAACTTGGCATTGATAGGTCCTTCAAACCAATCCATCAAAAGAGGAGGAAATTTGCACCAGAAAGAAATGCCATTATCCAGGAGGAGATAGAGAAATTACTTCGAGCAGGTATGATTAGAGAGGTCAAGTATCCAAGATGGTTGGCCAATGTGGTTGTTGTTCAAAAGAAAAACGGAAAGTGGAGGGTATGTGTCAATTTCACTGATTTAAATAAGGCATGTCCCAAGGATCCTTTCCCATTACCCCACATTGACTCCATGGTGGATGCAACTGCGGGTCATGAACTGTTAACTTTTATGGATGCTTCATCTGGATTTCAACAAATTCAAATGGAATCATCCGATCAAGAGGATACAGCCTTTATGACTCCAACTGGTATATACTGCTATATTGCTATGCCATTCGGACTAAGAAATGCAGGTGCAACTTATCAAAGGCTAGTGAATATGATGTTCAATGATCAGATTGGACAAACTATGGAGGTTTACATAGACGATATGGTGGTAAAATCAAAAAGGGCTGAGGATCACCTAAGAGACTTGGAGGAAGCATTCAATATCCTTGACAAGTATAACATGAAACTTAATCCTTCAAAATGTCACTTTGGTGTTAAAGCAGGTAAATTCTTAGGATATATGGTAACAAAGAGAGGCATCGAAGCCAGTCCAGAACAAATCAAAGCCATAGTAAACATCAAGTCCCCTGCCAATGCTAAGGATGTTCAGAGGTTAACAGGCAGGATTGCGGCTTTAAACAGATTCATATCCAAATCCTCAGAAAAGTGCAAGGAATTCTATGATATCCTAAGGAAGAACAAGAAATTCGAGTGGACTGAGAAGCATGAAAGTGCCTTAAGAGCTCTTAAGGATTACCTATCCTCGGCCCCGGCCTTGATGAAACCAGAAAAAGGAGATGTGTTATCCTTATATCTCGCGGTATCCTCAAAAGCAGTAAGTGCCGTCCTTGTTAAGGATCACGAAGGTACACAACATCCTATCTATTATGTAAGTAAGAGTTTACTTGATGCTGAATCCAGGTATTCACACTTAGAAAAACTTATCCTTGCATTAATTATGGCATCTACAAAATTGAGACATTATTTTGAAACTCATGCCATTATCATCAAAACTAATTTTCCAATTAAGAATGTCCTTAGGAAACCTGAAATGTCAGGAAGGATGGCTAAGTGGGCAGTGAAGCTTAGTGCATATGATATAAGATATGAGCCCAGGACAGCCATTAAATCCCAAGCATTAGCCGACTTTGTGGCAGATTTCAGTAGTGATTTGCAAGAGGAAGCTGAGTTAGAAGTTCAGCAGCTAGAGGAGACCAAGGATCCTTGGATACTCTATACTGATGGATCCTCAAATGTCAAAGGAACCGGGCTTGGAATACTACTAAAATCGCCACAGGGGGACATAATACCCCACTCTATAGCTTGTGAGTTCCAAACCACTAACAACGAGGCTGAATATGAAGCCTTGATAGCTGGCTTGCAAATTGCTAAGCATATGAGGATCAGGTATCTTGAGGTACATGTAGATTCTTTGTTAATAACTAATCACTTTAATGGATCCTATGCTGTTAAAGGTGAAAAGTTAATCAAATATTTGGAGATAGTCAAAGAATTGGCACTCTCTTTTGTATCCTTTAGTTTGACACAGGTACCAAGGGAAGAGAATGCAGAGGCAGATGCATTAGCCAATTTAGGATCATCCTTGAAGATCCCGGAGGATATCAAGATCCCTATTATCCATATCCTGACCCCGGCTATCGAGGATCATGTGGCTATGGAGATAGGAGAGGATTCTGCAATCATCCCTAGTGATGATAATCAATCTCATTCAGGATCATGGATCCTTCCAATCATGAGATACATACAACATGGAGAGATTCCTACTGGAGAAAACCCTAGGGCTTTCAAAATTAAGGTATCTCAATTCACAATTTTAAATAATATGTTGTATAAACGATCTCTTGCAGGACCATATTTAAGATGCATTGAGGATCCTGAAATCCAAGAAGTTTTAAAAGACTTCCATGAAGGAGATTGCGGAAACCACACTGGGGGCAGGGCATTATTCTCAAGGATCCTGAGGACAGGATACTATTGGCCAACCATGAAGAGAGATGCTGTGGAGTATGCTAAGAAATGTGATCCTTGTCAGAGACACAGCAATATCCTTCATCAACCAGCTGAATTATTGCATCCTATTTCCTCCACTTGGCCATTCATGAGATGGGGCATGGATATAGTTGGTAAGCTCCCTAAGGCACCTGGTAGAAAAGTGTTCATGCTTGCTATGACTGATTACTTCTCCAAGTGGATAGAGGCTGAAGCTTTTGCCCAAGTCAGAGAAAAGGAAGTTATATCCTTCATTAAAAGAAATATTATAACTAGATTTGGTATTCCTTCTGAAATTATATGTGATAATGGTTCCCAATTCATTGGGGGCAGAACTACTAACTTTTGTGACAGCTGGGGGATTAAGATGATAACATCAACACCAGTCCACCCACAAGCTAATGGTCAGGCAGAATCCTCCAATAAGATCATCATCAACAATTTGAAGAAGAAGCTTGGATCCAAGAAAGGGAAATGGGTAGAAGAATTACCTTATGTGCTTTGGGCTGATAGGACAACTCCTAAGAATGCTACAGGCCAAACTCCATTCTCTTTGGTATTTGGGGCAGAATCAGTGATCCCTATAGAAATGGTGGTTCCAACTGCTAGAACAAGTATTCGTGATCCTGAGGAAAATGATGAGAACTTGGTTCAAGACCTGGATACCATAGAAGAAATCAGAGATTTGGCAAGGATAAGGATGGCCAGCTATTAGCAAAGAATGGCTGGAGCCTACAACAAAAATGTCAGGATCAGGAAATTCCAAGTTGGTGATATGGTACTAAGGAAAGCATTTCAGAATACCACCAATCCTGCTGATGGAAAGTTGGCACCAAAATGGGAAGGACCTTACTTAATTGAAGCTGAGGCAGGAAAGGGGGCATATCGATTGCTAACAATGGAAGGTGATTTGCTACCTAGAGCCTGGAATGCTGTCCATTTGAAGAAGTACTTCATGTGATAAGGATCCATGATCCTCACGTGATAAATATCCTTAAAGGATCCTTAAAGCACAGATGATCCTCATTTTGGTAACATTCTAATCTTAAACTATTTCATTTCCTTACTTTCTCACATAAGGATAAGGATCCTGCATCCTTTATCCCCATTTCACATGATTTTAAGTTTTGAAGGTTCAGGTACTCTTAGCAAAAGGATGATTATCCACAAAAGCAACCAGTTACTTGGGTTTGACCCCAGTTATTTGGGCTTGACCCCAGTTCCGCCAGTAGCGCACGATGATCCTATTATAGTTCATGGCAGTGGGACCAGTACTCGTTTTAGGGGCTGATAATTCCATTGTACTGGCTATACTTAGGATCCTACGTATAATGGTAGACGTACCATACATCCGTTCTTAAGGTTTCTAACGTTTACACGTTAGCTAAGGTTTTGGCATTTTCACGCCACTAAGTTTGATAGTCGCCAGTTAGGGCCATACTCCAGTTCACACACGATCCTTGGGCTTGTCCCCAGTTATCCTTGGGCTTGTCCCCAGTTATCCTTTGGGCTTGTCCCCAGTTGCTAACTTTTATCTTATAATGGCTTAGTCCCAAGTTATGTTCTATTTCAGGTCTTCGAAGTTAAACAACCAAGGATCCTTGATCCTTACCTCTTACTAAGGTTTGTCCTATGGTTATCCTGGTTATAGTATTAAGGGTTAGGATCCTAACTTGGATCCTCAGGTATGATCCTTAACTATTTTGATTTTATTCATTGATTATTTGAATAACCCTAATACTTTGACAACTAAACTCATGATCCTTAAAATATACTACTTTTTGGAATTTTACAACTATAGGATATTTGATCCTGGATCATATCCTAAACTTTTTATCTAATTTGTTCAACTTTTCTTATTCAGACAAGTGTACATCAAAACAATTGAAAATTAAAAGGACAAACAAGGATAATAACACAAGATAAGCCAAAAAAGATTAAAGTTATTTTATTAACAAAGGTTTAACCGTCGAAGGTTGTCAAAATTGCCAACCCACGTTTCTACCAGCAAAACGTGGCCCGTCCACATGGGTCAGCAACGGGTGTCCATTGTTAATGCGGTTATAGCAAGTGCAGGAAATCAAAAGGCGGCAGGATCACAATGGCTTCATCCCCCAAACAGAGGATCCCTCGACCATTTGTAATCCTACCTATTGTTCAAAGGATCCTAGATCCTTAATCCTAAAACTATTGTTCAAATACAGACCATCATTGTTTTAAAACAGCACAACCACAAAACAAATTACTACCGAATTTAAAAAATTGGGCTCCGGCTACATCTAAGAATGTCCATCATCGCCTAATCATGCAGCCTACACCTTCGCTGCATCTTCATCCCCTCCAGCTTCGGTATCCTTCACCTGATCCTTTCCACTGCTTCCAGGCTCGATCGCCAAAACCTCCTCAGCCTCCTCATCATCTTCCAGATCAGCTAACCTCGCCTTCCAACCCTCAACATCCCAGCTGCTTCTGTCGAAGTCAGGATCTTGAGCCTCCTCGGCCATCTTCAGTTTTTTCTTGTACATTGTGATGGCAGCGGAGACCTTTCACCTTCTATGAGATCATGCTTCTCGTAGTCGATGTCGATCAAGATTTTAGCTGTCTTAGTCTTGGCGTCTTGAAGGGCTTTTTCGAGATCAGCAATCTTAAGATCCTTGAGCACTGCAACTTGTTGGAGGTCAGCAATCTTCTTATCCAGCTCCTCAACGCTCCCCACGTAGTCTTCAATCTCAGCAAATTTCTGTAAAAGAGACAAAGCAGTTCAAGATTAGGTGATCCTCAGATAAGTAGGATACCTAGGCAGAATTGGTGATCCTCACGTCATTGAAGTATTCAAGGAACTGATGGCGGATCAGTGGCAGGCCTTGTAGGTCCTCTATCTCAGAGTTTTTCCTCTTCTTGCCACCCCTTCCTTTAGTGGGTGCCTTGGGGATGGAGACACTAGGGCTGGCAATGGCCTTCTTCTTTCTGGATCGGACAGTGTCAAGGTCGGCCATGTTGAATTGGGAGGCAGGCTTGGAAGCTTTTCCGGCACCTACACATTCAAAACAAGATAAGTGTCCTTATCCTATTTCTATTTAACTATTTATTTCAATCTTTAACTATATAAAAAGCAGGATACTTACTTGACATGGTGATAGAACCTGAGGATATTTCTTGTGAATCCTGGGTGTCTGTCTTGAATGATCTGGTTACAGGTTCAAGCCTTCTAAAAGCAGCAAGCTTTTCCTTGGTTGTAGGTGATGGTATGAGGTGCGAAACAGAGATAGCTGTATAACATAAAAAAAAAGGGTGTTAGTGATCCTTATACAAAAACAAGACTACCTGGTGATCCTTCTCAGGATCCTCTGTCCTACCATGGGTGGACCACTTCCTTGGTAGATCCTTTCCGTTTGGAATGGTATCCCTTCTGACAAAGAAAAAGCATCGTTTCCAGTTTGTATCGTTCTTGGTGGCTTTAAAAATGGGATGTTCTTCGCCGGGTTTTCGCTTAAACAGATATCGGTGGGATCCAAACGTCGTAAGATCATACATCTCTGCCAGTTCTGACATTCCTAAATCAATCCCTTCCTGCTCTATGATCCTTTCAAGGGTATATCGAACCCTCCAGATCATCGGCATAGCTTGGATGTAGGAGATGCCAGTAAGGGAGAAAAAGGATTGGGTAAAAGCTGGGAAAGGATAGGTGTATCCTATGGTGAATGGGGTAACCGGAAAGGCAACCCATGTCTCAGAAGTGTAGTCGCTCAGAACAGTGGGATCGAAGGGTTTGAAAAAGGTGTTCGCCGGGAAGCAGTGCCGGATCTTATCTATTTGCGGATCAGAAAAGCAACACCTCTCATTCGCTGAGTCTTTGATGATCCCTTGACTCTTCAAGGGGCTATCCTTCTGGTGATCCTTGGCGGGGGAGGACCGGAGCATCATTCTTAACGTGATGTTGGTAAAGAAAGAAAAACAGAGTAAGAGAAGGAGAAATAGGAAAAGAGATACCTGATTGATCTTCGGCTGAGAATTTAAAGGGAGTTTCTCTTGGATTTAAATGCAAATTGATCCTATCTCTAACTCCTATTTATAATGATGATTTGCAGGATTGTCACTTCAGTGACGTCAGGTTTGCAACGGCTAGTCCGTCTTCAACGGCTAGTTATCCGTTACTTTGTTGCGGATAAGATCAACAAAATACAACTCGTTTATTTACAATATTACTCCTTATATTTGTTAGGGGTGGATTTCTAAATGACCAGTGATCCTTATTTACTGTTGGATTTAGTGATCCTCAATTCTGTCTGAAGCAGTGATCCTCAGAAGTGTTGCAGGATCAGGATCATGGATCACTTCAAGGATCCCTGTACTAACGATTGTCTACTTTGAATTCATAAATGTTTTGCAGGAATATCAACTTGGACTTAGTCTTGGCGACATTCCTGGAGAATATTCTCAGTCTATTCCGCACGTGCTTGGTCAGAAATGGACGTTGTGGAGTCGTGGAGGACTTGCACCATTTGCGGAATGTTAGTTAGGCTAGATATTTTCTAATTTAAAGGGGGTGGCGAGCTAATTTAGAAACACTTGGCTATTTTTGGCTACACACACACTCATACAACCGCTCTCATCAGCTCTCGATAAAACACTTAGCATTTTTCATACATTTCTACACGATACACTATAGTGATCCTTGTACTTAGCTCGCTATCATCCGAAGTTGTAACAGATTGTTTGTTTAATTTAAGTTGGTGATCGGTAGTTTCCATCACCCGGGGTTTTTTGTGCCGGAGGTCAACTCTTGATCAAGGGCTTTTTCCCCGTATAAATCTTCGTGTCATTGGTTCATCATACTTCATAGTGATCCTTATTATTGTTCATCAATTCAAGCATCATACCTCACAACAGAAAGTTGGGTTACATTGTCATTGCTTGATTTTTGACCAAAACAGTTTGGCGCCCACCGTGGGGCAATTGGTGCTTCATTCTTAGAAAGATTCGTGTTTTCGTGGTTATTTCGGTTCGCTACAACCAAACAGATGGCTTCCTCAGTGAAGAATACTTCAAGTTTGATGCCCTCATTCAGTTCCTCACAAGGCGATCCTCCTTTGCCTCCACCACCTTCTGGATCCCAGAAGAATGCTGAGAATGCTGCGAAGAAACCAACTCCTATTTTCCAAAAACCACCTACTTCTTCTGTTTCAACTAATCCTACTACTAATGATCTTTATACCCTGATTTTGCAGATGAGGAATCATGCACAAGAGCAGGATAAGACCAACGAAAGGATCCTCCGGGAGATCGATGAAATCAAGAAACAGAAGAAATCAGTGGAGGATCACTCCCCTCTGATGCCAAGGTCGCTGAACTTTGACACTCCAGTCATAACTTCACAATACTCAGCAGTTCCGGACGTGCAATACTTGGGTGAACTATCAGGAAGGCGTTACGGGACAACAACAATGAGTCAGGCATTTGGCTCTTACTTCCAGCCTCATGGATCCTCTTCTCAACCATTAGGATCCTCCTCTCAGCATCAGGGATACTTCATGACAGGAGGATATGTGGGAATGCATGCAGTACAAGGATCCTCCCAGGTCCAGGGATCCTCCCAGGTCCAGGGATCCTCCCAGGTCCAGGGATCCTCCCAGGTCCAGGGATCCTCTCTGGTCCCAGGATTCTCCCTTATTCAAGGATCCTCCTTGGTCCCAGGATCCCTTCAGGTTCAAGGATCATCGCAATTCCAAGGATCCAACCCCCTTCAAAATCAAGGATCCTCGAGAAATGTGCAACCTCAGAACTCAGACGTCCATCAAGGAGACTTCATACCAATGCAAACCATTGCCTCCTCTGGTCCTTCAATCATGCCAGAGTCTCGACAAGATGGATTCACATCCGCAATTCCAAACTTGAATCCTGTGGGAGGTAACACTTTTAATAATTTATATAACACTAACCATGGCTTTATGCAGGATACAGGTATCAATCATGCCATGGCTAGAGAGCTACAGAAGCTTAAGGATATGATATCCAGTGTACCAGGAGTGGTTAAACCCATTCCTGAGATTGCGGATGGTAGCCATAGGATATCTCGTTTTGCACCACCCTTATGTGATGCTGAGATACCTAAAAGGTTCCAGATACCATCTATGAAGCTATATGATGGTTCAACGGATCCAGAAGAGCATGTAGCTCAATACAGGGAGAGGATGGAGATCAATCCAATTCCTGAAAGGTTAAAAGAAGCATGTCTATGCAAGGGATTTGGATCCACACTTACAGGATCTGCTCTTAAATGGCTGCTAAGTCTTCCCCCTTACTCTATTACTTCATTTGCTAATCTAGTTAATTTGTTTAATAGTCAATTCTCTTGTAGTAGAAAATTTGAACGATTAACTAGTGATCTATATAGGGTAACACAAGGTCAAAATGAATCACTTAGAGATTAC
The DNA here is from genome assembly GCA_030545235.1 of Helianthus tuberosus. Classification (NCBI taxonomy): domain Eukaryota; kingdom Viridiplantae; phylum Streptophyta; class Magnoliopsida; order Asterales; family Asteraceae; genus Helianthus; species Helianthus tuberosus. The sequence goes on from CM060441.1 coordinate 206,384,043, forward strand.
ATCACTAAATTTAGTAAAGAGTCCTTAGATATCCCTAACCTGGATATTGCTACGGCTGTAGAAGCCTTTAAAATGGGATTGCTTAGGGATTCATTATTCTATGATGATCTTGTTATGACACCTTGCAGGAACCTTGATGAAGTAAGGATTAGGGCCCTTAGGTTCATCCGCCTAGAGGATGACAAAAGGATCCAGGACAGGTTGACAGGATCCTCAAAACAGGATAAACAAGGATCCTACTTCAGGAACAACAAATCCAAGTCCTACAACAGATCTGATAACCAGAACGTGCACGCAGTGGAACAAGAAGAGGATGATGAGGATTATCCTCCTATTTCTGAATATTGTTTTTCTGTTGATAACAATGAACTAATCCTTGCAATGCAGAATCTAGGTGAGAAAGCTAGGTGGCCGAGGAAAAGTGATAAACCAGCTGCTACAAAGGATAAATCCAAGTGGTGTGCATATCATGAGGATTTTGGGCATCTCACTGAAGAGTGTATTGCACTTAGAAAGGAAATTGGTTACTTGTTAAGCAAGGGGCATTTAAAGGAACTCTTGGGACGAAAGAAGTCAAGGACCCAGGATCCTGAAAGGATCCCGGAAAGGGCTCCTGCCCCTCCAGCAGATGAACAAGTCATAAATTTCATATCCGGTGGATCAGACATCTGTGGTACATCCTTCTCAGCAGCAAAATGACACGCTAAGGAAACCAAGATGGATAATGGAGACAGACCCGTCCGGACCTCCGTTGTCACCCAGGATAAAGTCATTACTTTTGATGAGGATGATCGTGTTGACATCCAGGATCCTCATCATGACGGTCTTGTAATTACATTGTTTATTTCTAACCACTTTGTTCGCAGGATCCTTATAGATGGAGGAAGCTCTGTGAACATCATTCAGCTGGATGTTCTCAAGAAAATGAATATCCCAGAGTCCGATATTATCCCAAGATCCTCAGTACTTGTGGGATTCAGTGGGGAAACAAAGAATACATTGGGGGATATCAAACTCCCAATCTATATTGAAGGATTGCATTCTTATCAAAACTTTTGTGTTATTGATTTCTTATCGTGTTGTAACGTTATCCTTGGCAGGCCATGGATACATGATATGAAGGCAGTCCCATCCACCTATCATCAGTGTGTAAAGCTTCCAAGTCCATGGGGAGTGGTGAAAATTGAGAGTGATCAACAGGAGGCTAAGAACTGCTATACCTCATCAATGAAACTAGCCTCAAGACCAAGGGAGCAATAGCAATTAAAGTATCCTTCAAGAGATGTCTTGGAGGCAAGAGAACAAGATTTGAAAGAAATCCTTATGGATCCTGATGATCCTGAATCCAAGATCTTCATAGGGTCAGGGATCCTTAGCGATATTGAACGGGAGCTAGTATCCTTTCTCAAAAGAAGGAAAACCACCTTTGCCTGGAAACATGAAGACATGACAGGTATATCTAAGGATATAATTACTCACAAACTTGGCATTGACAGGTCATTCAAGCCAATTCATCAAAAGAGGAGGAAGTTTGCACCTGAAAGAAATGCTATTATCCAGGAAGAGGTAGATAAGCTACTTCGAGCAGGTATGATTAGAGAGGTTAAGTATCCAAGATGGTTAGCCAATGTGGTTGTTGTTCAAAAGAAAACTGGAAAGTGGAGGGTATGTATCGATTTTACGGATTTAAACAAGGTATGTCCCAAGGATCCTTTCCCATTACCCCACATTGACTCCATGGTGGATGCTACCGCGGGTCATGAGTTGTTAACTTTTATGGATGCTTCATCTGGATTTCAACAAATTCAGATGGAACCATCCGATCAAGAGGATACAGCCTTCATGACCCCAACTGGTATATACTGTTATATTGCTATGCCATTTGGATTAAGGAATGCAGGTGCTACTTATCAAAGGCTAGTCAATATGATGTTCAAGGACCAAATTGGACACACTATGGAAGTCTATATTGATGACATGGTGGTTAAGTCCAAAAGAGCTGAGGATCACCTTAAAGACTTGTAGGAAGCATTCAATATCCTTGATAAGTATAATATGAAACTTAATCCTTCTAAGTGTCATTTTGGTGTAAAGGCAGGTAAATTCTTAGGATATATGGTGACAAAGAGGGGCATTGAAGCAAGTCCAGAGCAAATTAAGGCTATTGTGAATATCAAATCTCCTGCCAATGCTAAGGATGTGCAAAGGTTGACTGGCAGGATCGAAGCCTTGAACAGATTCATATCCAAATCCTCAGAAAAGTGCAAGGAGTTCTGTTAGGGGAGGATTTTTTAACAATTAGTGATCCTTACTTGTTATCCTAATTAATGATCCTTACTTCTGTGACAGATAGTGATCCTCAGAAGAGCTTTAGGATCAGGATCATGGATCACCTTAAGGATCCTCATACTGACGATTGTTTGTTTATGTGTCGCATTATTTTGCAGGAGTAACAAGCTTGACTTGGTCTTGGCAACGTTACTATGGAATATTCCACGGGTATTTCGCACACGTTTGACTGGAAATGGACGTTGTGGAGAACGTGGGAGCTTGGCACAAAAGTCGGATATGTGTTAGTTTAGTTAACTTCTATTTTTAAAGGGGTGACGAGCTAGAATTTAGAACACTTAGCCATTTTCAGCTACACACACTCTCGTACAATCGCACTCTTGAAGCTCTCGGCAAACACTTAACAATTTTCACTCACCTTTACACATTTCACACTAGTGATCCTTGTACCTGGCTCGTTACTATCCGAAGTTGTAAACATTAATTGATTTATTTAAGCTTGGTGATCGGTAGTTTCCATCACCCGGGGTTTTTTGTGCCGGAGATCAACTCTTGATCAAGGGCCTTTTCCCCGTATAAACCCTTGTGTCGTTTGTGCAATTTACATTGAAGTGATCCTTATCATTGTTCTACATTTAAAGCATCATTCCCCGTAACAAAGAAGTTTGGTTGCATTATCCTCAACAGATTTTTTTGACCAAAACAGTTTGGCGCCCACCGTGGGGCCATTGGTGCTTCATTCCTAAGAAGTTTTTCTGTTGGTGATCATTCCGGTTCATTGCATACAAATACATGGCTTCATCATTGAAAAATACCTCTACTGCAATGTCTGCGGTCAATTCATCTCAGGGCATTCCACCTTTGCCTCCACCACCTTCTGGACCTCAGAAAAATGCCGAGAAGAAACCAACTCCCATTTTCTCCAAACCTCCAACTTCTTCTGCTTCTTACACTCCCACTACTAGTGATATGTTTACTTTGATTTTGCAGATGAAGGATCATATACAGCAACAGGATAAGACCAATGAAAGAATTCTCAAAGAAATCGGAGATCTCAAGAAACAAAAGAAAACGGCAGAGGATCATTCCCCACTGATGCCCAGATCGTTGAATTTTGATACTCCGGTGATTACTTCTCAGCCATCAGTGGTTCCAGACGTTCAATATGTGGGTGGACCAAAAGGAGTGCACTACGGAACAACAACAGTGACCCAGGCATCAGGTTCATATTTCCAGCTAGTAGGATCCTATCCTCAGCATATGGGATCCTTCATGAATTCAGGAGGATACTCAGGAGCGCAGCAGATTCAAGGATCTTCCTTTGTTCCAGGATCATCCCAGGTTCAAGGATCCTCCTTTGTTCCAGGATCATCCCAGGTTCAAGGATCCTCCTTTGTTCCAGGATCATCCCAGGTTCAAGGATCTTCCTTTGTTCCAAGATCATCCCAGGTTCAAGGATCCTCCATTGTTCCAGGATCACCCCAGGTTCAAGGATCCTCCTTTGTTCCAGGATCATTCCAGGTTCAAGGATCCTCCTTTGTTCCAGGATCATTCCAGGTTCAAGGATCCTCCTTTGTTCCAGGGTCGTCCCAGTTTCAGGGATCCTTCCAGATGCCAGGATCCTTGAGGAGTTTACAAACAAGAAGTTCAGATGTCCATCAGGGAGATTTTATTCCAACGCAGACCAATGCTTCTGCTGGTCCTTCGATCATTCCAGAGCCCCAACAATATGGATTAACATCCATTCTTCCTAATTTGAATACAATGGGAGGTAGCACTTTTAATAATTCTTATACTACTAACCATGGCCTTATGTAGGATCCAGGTATCAATCATGCCATGGCCAGAGAATTGCAAAAGTTGAAGGATATGATATCAAGTGTTCCAGGAGTGGTCAAACCTATCCCAGAGATTGCAGATGGGAGCCACAGGATATCTCGTTTTGCACCACCAATATGTGATGCTGAGATACCCAAGAGGTTCTATGTGCCAACCATGAAGCTGTATGATGGTTCGACGGATCCTGAAGAACATGTAGCACAATACAGGGAGAGGATGGAGATCAATCCAATCCTGAAGCATGCCTGTGCAAAGGATTCGGATCCATTCTTACTGGATCAGCTCTCAAATGGCTGCTAAGTCTTCCCCCCTACTCTATTACTTCATTTGCTAATCTAGTTAACTTATTTAATAATCAATTTTCTTGTAGTAGAAAATTTGAACGATTAACTAGTGATCTATATAGGATAACCCAGGGTCATAATGAATCATTAAGGGATTACATTACCAAATTTAGTAAAGAATCCTTAGACATTCCCAACTTGGATATAGCTACGGCTGTTGAGGCCTTCAAAATGGGATTACTTAGGGATTCATTGTTCTATGATGATCTTGTTATGACACCATGCAGGAACCTAGATGAGGTAAGAACCCGGGCACTTAGGTTCATCCGGCTAGAGGATGACAAAAGGATCCAGGAGAGGTTAGCAGGATCCTCAAAGCAAGATAAGCAAGGATCCTCATTCAGGAACAACAAGTTCAGATCCTATAACAGATCTGATAACCAGAACGTGCATGCTGTTGATCAAGAAGAGGATGATGAGGATTATCCTCCAATTTCTGAATATTGTTTTTCTGTTGATAACAATGAACTAATCCTTGCGATGCAGAATCTAGGTGATAAAGCCAGATGGCCCAGAAAAAATGACAGACCAGCTGCAACCAAAGATAAATCAAAGTGGTGTGCATACCATGAAGATTTTGGGCATCTCACAGAAGAATGCATTGCACTAAGAAAGGAAATTGGATACTTGTTGAGCAAGGGGCATCTAAAAGAACTGTTGGGTAGAAAAAAGTCAAGAACTCAGGATCCTGAAAGGATCCCTGAGAAAGCTCTGGCCCCTCCAGCAGATGCACAAGTAATAAACTTTATTTCTGGAGGATCAGACATTTGTGGCACATCCTTCTCAGCAGCTAAAAGGCACGCAAAGGAAACTAAAATGGATAATGGAGAAAGACCCGTTCGAACATCAAGTGTCTCTGAAGGAAAAGTCATAACGTTTGATGAGGATGATCGTGTTGATATCCAGGATCCTCATCACGATGGCTTAGTTATTACTCTTTTCATTTCTAACCATTTTGTTCGCAGGATCCTTATAGACGGAGGAAGCTCAGTGAACATTATCCAGCTTGATGTTCTAAAAAAGATGGGTATCCCTGAATCATATATCATACCAAGATCCTCCGTGCTCGTGGGATTTAGTGGCGAAACTAAGAATACCCTGGGGGACATTAAGCTCCCAATATACATCGAAGGCCTACATTCTTATCAAAAATTTTGTGTTATTGACTGTTTATCTTATTGTAATGTTATCCTTGGCAGGCCCTGGATACACGATATGAAAGCAGTCCCATCTACTTACCATCAATGTGTGAAGCTCCCTAGTCCTTGGGGAATAGTCAAGATTGATAGTGATCAGCAGGAGGCTAAGAATTGCTATACTTCATCGATGAAACCAGCCTCGAAGTCAAGGGAGCAATAACAATCAAAGTATCCTCCAAGGGATGTCTTGGAGGCAAGAGAGCAGGATGTGGTAGAAATCCTCATGGATCCTCATGATCCTGAATCTAGAATCTATATCGGATCAGGGATCCTTGGCGATATGAAGGAAGACCTCATATCCTTCCTCAAAAGGAGAAAGACTACCTTTGCATGGAAACACGAAGACATGACTGGTATATCTAAAGATGTAATCACTCACAAACTTGGCATTGATAGGTCCTTCAAACCAATCCATCAAAGGAGAAGAAAGTTTGCACCGGAAAGAAATGCCATTATCCAGGAAGAGGTAGAGAAATTGCTCCGGGCAGGTATGATTAGAGAGGTCAAGTATCTAAGATGGTTGGCCAATGTGGTTGTTGTTCAAAAGAAAAATGGAAAGTGGAGGGTATGTGTCGATTTTACCGATTTAAATAAGGCATGTCCCAAGGATCCTTTCCCATTACCCCACATTGACTCCATGGTGGATGCAACTGCGGGTCATGAACTGTTAACTTTTATGGATGCTTCATCTGGATTTCAACAAATCCAAATGGAACCATCCGATCAAGAGGATACAGCCTTCATGACTCCAACTGGTATATATTGTTATATTGCTATGCCGTTCGGACTAAGAAATGCAGGTGCAACATATCAAAGGCTGGTGAATATGATGTTCAAGGATCAGATTGGACAAACTATGGAGGTTTACATAGATGATATGGTGGTAAAATCCATAAAAGCTGAGGATCACCTAAGGGATTTGGAGGAAGCATACGAGATTACCTATCCTCAGCCCCGGCCTTGATGAAACCAGAAAAAGGCGATGTGCTATCCTTATATCTTGCAGTATCCTCAAAAGCAGTAAGTGCGGTCCTTGTTAAGGATCATGAAGGTACACAACATCCTGTCTATTATGTAAGTAAAAGTTTACTTGATGCCGAATCCAGGTATTCACACCTTGAAAAGCTTATTCTTGCATTAATAATGGCATCTACTAAGTTGAGACATTATTTTGAAACTCATGTTATTGTTGTTAAAACTAATTTTCCAATTAAGAATGTCCTCAGGAAACCAGAGATGTTAGGAAGGATGGCTAAGTGGGCAGTGAAGCTTAGTGCCTATGATATAAGATATGAGCCTAGGACAGCCATCAAATCCCAAGCATTAGCCGACTTTGTGGCTGATTTCAGTAGTGATTTACAAGAAGAAGCTGAGTTAGAAGTCCAGCAGCTAGAGGAGACCAAGGATCCTTGGATACTCTATACTGATGGATCCTCAAATGTCAAAGGCACAGGGCTTGGAATACTACTAAAATCGCCACAGGGGGACATAATACCCCACTCTATAGCTTGTGAGTTCCAAACCACTAACAATGAGGCTGAATATGAAGCCTTAATTGCTGGTTTGCAAATTGCTAAGCATATGGGGATCAGGTATCTTGAGGTACATGTAGATTCATTGTTAATTACAAACCACTTTAATGGATCCTATGATGTTAAAGGTGAAAAGCTAACCAAATATTTAGAGATAGTCAAAGAATTGGCACTCTCCTTTGTTTCCTTTAGTTTGACACAGGTACCAAGGGAAGAAAATACAGAAGCTGATGCATTGGCCAACTTAGGATCATCCTTGAAGATCCCGGAGGATATCAAGATCCCTATTATCCATATCCTGACCCCGGCTATCGAGGATCATGTGGCTATGGAGATAGGAAAGAATTCTGCAATTATCCCTAGTGAGGATACTCAATCCCATTCAGGATCAGGATCAGGATCATGGATCTCACCAATTATGAGATACTTATAACATGGAGAGATTCCTACAGGAGAAAACCCTAGGGCTTTCAAATCTAAGGTATCTCAATTCACAATTTTAAATAATATGTTGTATAGACGATCTCTTGCAGGACCATACTTGAGATGCATTGAGGATCCTGAAATCCAAGAAGTTTTAAAAGACTTCCATGAAGGAGATTGTGGAAACCACACTAGGGGCAGGGCATTATTCTCAAGGATCCTGAGGACAGGATACTACTGGCCAACCATGAAAAGAGATGCTGTGGAGTATGCTAAGAGATGTGATCCTTGTCAGAGACACAGCAATATCCTTCATCAACCAGCTGAATTTTTGCATCCTATACCCTCCTCTTGGCCATTTATGAGATGGGGTATGGATATAGTTGAGGCTGAAGCTTTTTCCCAAGTCAGAGAAAAGGAAGTTATATCCTTCATTAAAAGAAATATTATAACTAGATTTGGTATTCCTTCTAAAATTATATGTGATAATGGTTCCCAATTCATTGGGGGCAGAACCACTAACTTTTGTGACAGCTGGGGGATTAAGATGATAACATCAACACCAGTCCACCCACAAGCTAATGGTCAAGCAGAATCATCCAACAAGATCATCATCAACAATTTGAAGAAGAAGCTTGGATCCAAGAAAGGGAAATGGTCAGAAGAACTACCTTATGTGCTTTGGGCTGATAGGACAACCCCTAAGAATGCTACTGGTCAAACGCCATTCTCTTTGGTATTTGGGGCAGAATCAGTGATCCCAACAGAAATGGTGGTTCCAACTGCTAGAACAAGTACCCGTGATCCTGAGGAAAATGATGAGAACTTGGCTCAAGACCTGGATACTATTAAAGAAATCAGGGACCTGGCTAGGATAAGGATGGCCAGTTATCAACAAAGAATGGCTGGTGCTTACAACAAAAATGTCAGGATCAGGAAGTTTCAAGTTGGAGATATGGTATTAAGGAAAGCATTTCAGAATACCACCAATCCTGCCGATGGAAAATTGGCTCCAAAATGGGAAGGCCCTTATTTGATTGAAGCTGAAGCAGGAAAGGGGGCATATAGATTGCTAACCATGGAAGGTGATTTGCTACCAAGAGCTTGGAATGCTGTCCACTTGAAGAAATATTTCATGTGAGCAGGATCCTTATGGCACAGATGATCCTTACGTCAGGGGTATCCTTGAAGGATCCTTAAAGTATCGGTGATCCTTACTCTGGTAATGTCCTAATCTTGAACTATTTCATTTCTTTATTTTCTCATATAAGGATAAGGATCATGTGTCCTTTATCCATCTCTCACGTGATTTCAAGTTTTGAAAGTTCAGGTATCCTTAGCAAAATATTGGTTATCTGCAGAAGCAATCCGTTCCTTGGGTTTAACCCCAGTTATTTGGGCTTGACCCCAGTTCCGCCTGTAGCGCATGATGATCCTAGTATAGTTCAAGGCAGTGGGACCAGTACTCGCTTTAGGGGCTGATAATTCCATTGTACTGGCTATACCTAGGATCCTACGTACAATGGTAGACGTACCATACATCCGTCCCTAAGGTTTCTAACGTTTTCACGTTAGCTAAGGTTTCGGCATTTTCATGTCGCTCAAGTTTGGATAGTCGCCAGTGAGGGCCATACTCCAGTTTACATCCGTTTATATGGGCTTGACCCCAGTTATCTTTGGGCTTGTCCCCAGTTATCCTTAGGCTTGTCCCCAGTTATCTTTGGGCTTGTCCCCAGTTATCCTTGGGCTTGTCCCCAGTTGCTAACTCTTATCTTATATTGGCTTAGTCCCAAGTTATGCTCTATTTTCAGGTCCTTGAAGATAAGCAACTAGGGATCCTTGATCCTTACTTCTCTCTAAGGTTTATCTTATAGTTATCCTGATTATGGTTAGGATTCTAACTTGGATCCTCAGGTATGATCCTTAACTATTTTTAATTCTATTCATTGTTTATTTGAATAACCCTTAAAGTTTGACAACCAAACTTGTGATCCTTGAAATATATTACTTTTTGAAATTCTTTAACTATAGGATATTTGATCATGGGTCATGTCCTAAATGTTTTCAATCTGACTTATTCAAAATTGCTTATTCAATAAGTGTACATCAAAACAATTGAGGGTTAAAGAATAAAAAAGGATAACAATACAAGATAAGCGACAAAAGATTAAGATTTTATTTATTAACAAAAAGACTAGCCCTTAAAAGGTTGTCAAAATTACCTACCCCGAGCATCTACCAGCAATACGTGGCCCGTCCGCTGGGGTAGGTAAAGGGTGTCCATGATAATAGGTTCAAAAGTAGTGCAGGAATATAAAGGCGGCAGGATCACAATGGCTTCATCCCCCAAACAGAGGATCCCTCCACCATTTGCAATCCTGCCTATTGTCCAAAGGATCATACATGATCCTTAACCCTAAAAACTATTGTTCAGTACAAACCATCAAATTGTTCAACAAAACAACCATCAAACTAAAAAATTAGGCTCCGGCTAAGTCTAGAAGTTTCCATCATCGCCCAATCATGCATCCTAAACCTTCCCTGCATCACCACCTCCAGCTCCACTTGTTTCACCACCTTCACCCTTGCCTCCAGCCTCAATCGCCAAAACTTCCTCAGCCTCTTCATCATCTTCAAGATCAGCTAACCTTGCTTTCCAGCCCTCAACATCCCAGCTGCTTCTGTCGAAGTTAGGATCTTGAGCTTCCTGGGCCATCTTTAGTTTTGTCTGATACATTGTAATGGCAGCAGAGACCTTTGCACCTTCTATGAGATCATGCTTTTCATAGTCAAGGTCGATCAGAAGTTTAGCCGTCTTAGTCTTGGCATCTTGGAGTTCCTTCTGAAGATCAGCAATTTTGAGGTCCTTAAGCACAGCAACCTGTTGGAGGTCAGCAATCTTCTTGTCCTGCTCCTCGACGCTTCCCACATAGTCCTCAATCTCAGCGAATTTCTGCAAAGGGGATAAAAGATAAGGTCAGGAGCAAGTGATCCTCAAATCAGCAGGATATGTCAGCAGGATATGACAGCAGAATATACAGGCAGATACAGTGATCCTTACATCATTGAAATATTCGAGGAATTGGTGACGGATCAGAGGCAGACCCTGCAGATCCTCAGCCTCGGAGGTCTTTCTCTTCTTGCCACCCCTTCCTTTAGTGGGTGCCTTGGGAATGGAGATGCTAGGACTGGTGGTGGACCTCTTCTTCCTGGGTCTAACAGTATCAAGGTCAGCCGTGTCGAATTGAGAAGCAGGCTTGGTGGATTTTCCAGCACCTACACAACCAAAACAAGATAAGTATCTTTACTTCATTTATATTTCACTATTTATTTAAATTTTAAACAAAGATACTTACTTGACATCGTGACAGAGCCTGAGGATACCTCCTGAGAGTCTTGGGTTGTTGTCTTGAAAGTTCTTGTTTCAGGATCAAGTTTCTTGAAAGCGATGAGTCTCTCTTTGGCAGCAGGAGACAGTCTGAGGTGTGAAACGGTGATAGCTGCATAACAAGAAAGAAAAAGTATTTGAGTGATCCTTATATCAAAAGATAGTTCTCTGGTGATCCTTCTCAGGATCCTCCACCCTACCATGGGTAGCCCATTTCTTGGGTAGATCCTTTCCGTCATCAATAGAATCTCTCCTGACGAAAAAGAAACGCCGCTTCCAGTTAGCATCATTCTTGGTAGCTTTGAAGATCGGGTGTTCCTCATCAGGTTTACGTTTGAACAAATAGCGATGAGAACCAAAGGTAGTAAGATCATACAGCTCTCCCAGCTCTGACATTCCTAGGTCTATCCCTTCCTGCTCGATGATCCTTTCAAGGGTATACAAAACCCTCCAAATCATCGGCATGGCTTGGATATAAGAGATGCCGGTTAGGGAAAAGAAAGATTAGGTGAAGGCTGGAAAAGGATATGTATAGCCTATGGTGAACGGAGTGACAGGAAATGCAACCCAGTTGTCGGAAATATGATCACTCAGGGCATTGGGATCAAAAGGTCTAAACTCGGTGTTCGCCGGGAAGCAGTGGCGGATCCTATCAATCTGTGCATCGTTGAAACAGCAGCGTTCTTTTATGGAATCTTCGATGATCCCCTGGCTTTTCGGTGGGCTGTTTTTCGGGTGATCCTTAGCTGGGGAGTTCCGGAGCAACATCTTTGATAGAAAAATGGGAAGAGACGGAAAACAGAGCAAAAGAAGGAAGAAGATGAAGAGAGGATACCTGTTTATCTTCGGATGCAGTTATAAAGGGAGTATCTCTGAAATTTAAATGCAATCGATCATATCTCTATCTCCTATTTATAATCATGATTTGCAGGGTTGTCACCTCTGTGACGTCATGGTTGCAACGGATAGTTCTACAATAACGGCTATATTTCCGATAGTTAGTTGCGGATAAGATCAAGAAAATATAATTCGTTTATTTTACATATTACTCCTTATATTTTGGGGGCAATTGTTAGGGGAGGATTTTTTAACAATTAGTGATCCTTACTTGTTATCCTAATTAATGATCCTTACTTCTGTGACAGATAGTGATCCTCAGAAGAGCTTTAGGATCAGGATCATGGATCACCTTAAGGATCCTCATACTGACGATTGTTTGTTTATGTGTCGCATTATTTTGCAGGAGTAACAAGCTTGACTTGGTCTTGGCAACGTTACTATGGAATATTCCACGGGTATTTCGCACACGTTTGACTGGAAATGGACGTTGTGGAGAACGTGGGAGCTTGGCACAAAAGTCGGATAGTTTGTTAGTTTAGTTAACTTCTATTTTTAAAGGGGTGACGAGCTAGAATTTAGAACACTTAGCCATTTTCAGCTACACACACTCTCGTACAATCGCACTCTTGAAGCTCTCGGCAAACACTTAACAATTTTCACTCACCTTTACACATTTCACACTAGTGATCCTTGTACCTGGCTCGTTACTATCCGAAGTTGTAAACATTAATTGATTTATTTAAGCTTGGTGATCGGTAGTTTCCATCACCCGGGGTTTTTTGTGCCGGAGATCAACTCTTGATCAAGGGCTTTTTCCCTGTATAAACCCTTGTGTCATTTGTGCAATTTACATTGAAGTGATCCTTATCATTGTTCTACATTTAAAGCATCATTCCCCGTAACAAAGAAGTTTGGTTGCATTATCCTCAACAGATTTTTTTGACCAAAACAAGTTCTATGACATCCTGAGGAAGAACAAGAAATTTGAATGGACTGAGAAGCATGAAAGTGCCCTTAAAGCTCTTAAGGATTATCTATCCTCAGCCCCAGCCTTGATGAAACCAGAAAAGGGAGATGTGTTATCCTTATACTTGGCGGTATCCTCAAAAGCAGTAAGTGCGGTCCTTGTTAAGGATCACCAAGGTACACAACATCCTGTTTATTATGTAAGTAAGAGCTTACTTGATGCTGAATCCAGGTATTCACATTTAGAAAAACTTATCCTTGCATTAATTATGGCATCTACTAAATTGAGACATTATTTTGAGACTCATGCCATTATTGTTAAAACTAATTTCCCAATTAAGAATGTTCTTAGGAAACCTGAAATGTCTGGAAGGATGGCTAAGTGGGCAGTGAAGTTGAGTGCATAAGATATAAGATATGAGCCTAGGACAGCCATTAAATCCCAAGCATTAGCTGACTTTGTGGCAGATTTCAGTAGTGATTTGCAAAAGGAAGCTGAACTAGAAGTCCAACAGCTTGAAGAAACCAAGGATCCTTGGATACTGTTTACTGATGGATCCTCCAATGTAAATGGAACAGGGCTTGGAATACTACTAAAATCGCCACAGGGGGACATAATACCCCACTCCATAGCTTGTGAATTTCAAACTACCAACAATGAGGCTGAGTATGAAGCCTTGATAGCTGGTTTGCAAATTGCAAAGCACATGAGCATCAGGTATCTTGAGGTACATGTAGATTCTTTATTGATCACTAATCACTTTAATGGATCCTATGCTGTTAAAGGTGAAAAGCTAATCAAATATTTGGAGATAGTAAAAGAATTGGCACTCTCTTTTGTATCCTTTAGTTTGACACAGGTACCAAGGGAAGAGAATGCAGAAGCTGATGCATTAGCCAATCTAGGATCATCTTTGAAGATTCCTGAGGATATTGAGATTCCTATTATCCATATCCTGACCCCTGCTATCAAGGATCATGTAGCTATGGAGATAGGAGAAGATTCTGCAATCATCTCTAGTGATGATACCCAATCTCATTCAAGATCATGGATACTCCCAATCATGAAATACATACAATATGGAGAAATTCCTACAGGAGAAAACCCAAGGGCTTTCAAAATTAAGGTATCTCAATTTACAATATTAAATAATATATTGTATAAACGATCTCTTGCAGGACCATATTTAAGATGCATTGAGGATCCTGAAATTCAAGAAGTCCTAAAGGATTTCCATGAAGGGGATTGTGGAAACCACACTGGGGGCAGGGCATTATTTTCAAGGATCCTGAGGACAGGATACTATTGGCCCACTATGAAGAAGGATGCTGTGGAGTATGCCAAGAAGTGTGATCCTTGTCAGAGGCATAGTAATATCCTTCACCAACCAGCAGAGCTTTTGCATCCTATATCCTCTTCTTGGCCATTCATGAGATGGGGAATGGATATAGTTGGGAAGCTTCCTAAGGCACCTGGTGGAAAAGTATTCATGCTTGCTATTACTGATTACTTCTCTAAGTGGATAGAGGCTGAAGCCTTTGCTCAAGTCAGAGAAAAAGAAGTTATATCCTTTATTAAAAGAAATATTATTACTAGATTTGGCATCCCTTCTGAGATTATTTGTGATAATGGATCCCAATTTATTGGGAATAGAACCACTAACTTTTGTGACAGTTGGGGGATTAAGATGATAACATCAACACCAGTCCATCCACAAGCTAATGGTCAGGCAGAGTCATCCAACAAGATCATCATCAACAATCTGAAGAAGAAGCTTGGATCCAAGAAAGGAAAATGGGCAGAAGAACTACCTTATGTGCTTTGGGCTGATAGGACAACTCCCAAGAATGCTACAGGCCAAACTCCATTTTCTTTGGTATTTGGGGCAGAGTCAGTGATCCCTACAGAGATGGTGGTTCCAACTGCAAGAACAAGCATTCGTGATCCTGAAGAAAATGCTGAAAACTTGGTTCAAGACTTGGATACTATAGAAGCAATCAGGGATTTGGCAAGGATAAGGATAGCTAGTTATCAACAAAGGATGGCTGGAGCCTACAACAAAAATGTCAGGATCAGGAAATTCCAAGTTGGTGATATGGTATTAAGGAAAGCATTTCAGAATACTACCAATCCTGCCGATGGAAAGTTGGCACCAAAATGGGAAGGCCCCTATTTGATTGAAGCTGAAGCAGGAAAAGGGGGCATATCCATTGCTAACAATGGAGGGTGATTTGCTACCTAGAGCTTGGAATGCTGTCCATTTGAAAAAATATTTCATGTGATCATGATCCATGATCCTTACCCGACAGGTATCCTTGAAGGATCCCCACTGACAGATGATCCTCTTTCTGGTAACATTCCAATCTTAAACTATTTCATTCTTTTTATTCTCTTACAAGGATAAGGATCCTGCGTCCTTTATCCTCCTTTTACTTGATTTTGAGTTTTGAAGGTTCAGGCATCCTTAACTAAGCGTTGAGTATCCACAGAAGTATCCAGTCATCCTTTGGGCTTGACCCCAGTTATTTGGGCTTGACCCCAGTTCTTTGGGCTAGTCCCCAGTTTGGGCCTGTCCCCAGTTTGGGCCTGTCCCCAGTTTCGCCAGTAGCGCACGATGATCCTGGTATAGTTCATGGCAATGGGACCAGTACCCGCCTTAGGGGATGACAATTTCATTGTACTGGCTATATTCAGGATCCTACGTATAATGGTAGACGTACCATACATCCGTTCCTAAGGTTTCTAACGTTTTCACGTTAGCTAAGGTTTTGGCATTTTCATGTCACTAAGTTTGGATAGTCGCCAGTGAGGGCCATACTCCAGTTTACATACGATCCTTTGGGCTTGTCCCCAGTTATCCTTTGGGCTTGTCCCCAGTTATCCTTTGGGCTTATCCCTAGTTATCCTTTGGGCTTGTCCCCAGCTATCCTTTGGGCTTGTCCCCAGTTATCTTTTGGGCTTGTCCCCAGTATATTGGGCTTGTCCCCAGAATTGTTGGGCTTGTCCCCAGTCACTAACATTCATCTTTTATTGGCTCAGTTCCAAGTGATATCTTATTTCAGGTTTGTGAAGATAAATGACCAAAGATTCTTGACCCTCACTTTCAACTAAGGTTTGTATCTTGGGTTATCCTAATTTTAAGTGTTGAAGGATAGGATCCTAACTTGGATTCTCAGGTATGATCCTTAACTGTTTTGATTTTATTCATTATGTATTTAAGTGACACTTATCCTTTGACAACTGAGATTATGATCCTTAAATAATTTTTTATGTGATCCTTGATCATATCCTTAACTCTTAAGGGATGTTTCTAAAATTTTTCCTTACTTGATGAGTTTAAACGACATGAACATCACAATAGATTGAAAAATAAAATAACCATAAGGATATCAACACAGGATATAGCCAAAAAGTTAAAGTCATTTTATTCACAAAAGCTTAAACCCTTTTAAGGTTGTCAAAATTGCCAACCCATGTTTCTACCAGCAAAACGTGGCCCGTCCACATGGGTTGGCAAAGGGTGTCCATTGTTCGTAGGTCTAACAAGTGCAGGAAATTAAAGACGGCAGGATCACAATGGCTTCATCCCCCAAACAGAGGATCCCTCCACCATTTGTAATCCTACCTATTGTTCAAAGGATCATCCATGATCCTCAACCCTAATTACTATTGTTCAAGTACAGACCAACCATTGTTTATCAAAACATCATCAAAACAAAAAACCATAACCAAACTAAAAAATGGGCTCCGGCTACGTCTAGAAATGTCCTTCATCGCCCATTCAAGCAGCCTACACCTTCGCTGCACTACCATCTCCAGCTCCACTAGCTTCACCACCATGATCCTTGCCACTACCACTAGCCTCAATTGCCAGAACCTCATCAGCCTCATCTTCATCCTCCAATTCAGCCAGCCTAGCCTTCCAGCCTTCCACATCCCAGCTGCTCCTATCGAAGGCAGGATCCTGAGCTTCTTGAGCCATCTGGAGCTTGGTCTTGTACATGGCTATGGCAGCGGAGACCTTGGCATCCTCCGTGATCTCGCTCTTCTCATAATCAAAATTGATCAGGATTGTAGCTATCTGAGCTTTGGCATCTTTGAGATCCTTTTGGAGGTCAGCAATCTTGAGATCCTTGAGCAATGCGACTTGTTGGAGGTCAGCAATCTTCTTGTCCTGCTCCTCGACATGCCCAACATAGTCTTCAATCTCAGCAAATTTCTGCAAAGAAGATAAAGAGCAGTTCAAGAACAGGTGATCCTCAAATAAGCTGGATACCTAAAGCAGGGACAAGGATCCTTACCTCGTTGAAGTATTCAAGGAACTGGTGGCGGATCAGGGGCAGACCTTGCAGATCCTCAGCTTCAGAGGCTTTTCTTTTCTTGCCACATCTTCCTTTTGAAGTGGTAGCTTTGGGGATTACAGCGGAGGGGCTAGCAGCAGATTTTTTCTTGGATCGTACGGTGTCAAGCTCAGTGACACTAAATTTGGAAGCGGATCTTGATGATTTTCCAGTGCCTACACACCCAAAACAGATAAGTGTCCTTATTCTATTTATATATAACTATTTATTTAGACATTTGAATATAAAAAGAACAGGATACTTACTTGACATGGTGACAGAGCCTGAGGATACCTCTTGTGAATCCTGGGTGATTGTCTTGAATGATCTTGTTTCAGGATCAAGCTTTCTAAAGGCAGCAAGTCTCCCCTTGGTGGCAGCTGAAGGAATAATATGCGAGAATGTGATAGCTATACAAAAAGAAACAAAAGCATATTAGTAATCATTATCAGAATGAGCTTACTTAGTGATCCTTCTAAGGATCCTCCTATCCTACCATGAGTGCTCCATTTCTTCGGCAAATCCTGGCCATCCGGGATAGAATCCCTTCTGACGAAGAAGAACCGCCGTTTCCAATTGATATCATTTTTAGTAGCTTTAAAGATGGGATGTTCTTTTCCGGGATTACGCTTGAATAAATATCGGTGGAATCCAAATGTGGTAAGGTCATACATCTCGGCTAATTCTGACATTCCCAAGTCAATTCCTTCTTGCTCAATGATCCTTTCAAGGGTATACAAGACCCTCCAGACCATTGGCATAGCTTGAATATAGGAGATGCCGGTGAGGGAGAAAAAGGATTGAGTAAATTCAGGGAAGGGATACAAATATCCTATTGTGAAAGGTGTAACTGGGAAAGCTACCCAAGTTTCAGAGATGTAGTCACTAAGAGCAGTGGGGTCAAAGGATTTGATAACAGTATTTGCTGGAAAACAGTGGCGGATTCTATCAATTTGTGCATCGGTGAAACAACAGCGTTCTTTTGCAGAATCTTTGATGATCCCTTGACTCTTTAAGGGGCTGTTCTTTTTGTGATCCTTGCCCGGTGAGCTTCGGAGCATCATTTTTGAACGAGATGATGATAAAGAAAGAAGGGCAGAATATGAGAAAGGAGAAAGGAAAAGAGTTACCTGCTTGATCGTCGGAGCAGAATTTAAAGGGAGTTCTCTTGAACTTAAATGTGAAATGATCCCTATCTCTAACTCTTATTTTTAATGATGATTCTGCAGGGTAGTCATCTCACTGACGTCATGATCGTAACGGCTAGTTCGATCTTAACGGCTATATATCCGTTAGTTTGTTGCGGATAAGATCGACAAAATATAACTCATTTATTTACATATTTACTCCTTATATTTTGGGGGCAATTGTTAGGGGTGGATTTCTAAATGACCAGTGATCCTTATTAACTGTTGGATTTAGTGATCCTCAATTCTGTCTGAAGCAGTGATCCTCAGAAGTGTTGCAGGATCAGGATCATGGATCACTTCAAGGATCCCTGTACTAACGATTGTCTACTTTGAATTCATAAATGTTTTGCAGGAATATCAACTTGGACTTAGTCTTGGCGACATTCCTGGAGAATATTCTCAGTCTATTCCGCACGTGCTTGGTCAGAAATGGATGTTGTGGAGTCGTGGAGGACTTGCACCATTTGCGGAATGTTAGTTAGGCTAGATATTTTCTAATTTAAAGGGGGTGGCGAGCTAATTTAGAAACACTTGGCTATTTTTGGCTACACACACACTCATACAACCGCTCTCATCAGCTCTCGATAAAACACTTAGCATTTTTCATACATTTCTACACGATACACTATAGTGATCCTTGTACTTAGCTTGCTATCATCCGAAGTTATAACAGATTGTTTGTTTAATTTAAGTTGGTGATCGGTAGTTTCCATCACCCGGGGTTTTTTGTGCCGGAGGTCAACTCTTGATCAAGGGCTTTTTCCCCGTATAAATCTTCGTGTCATTGGTTCATCATACTTCATAGTGATCCTTATTATTGTTCATCAATTCAAGCATCATACCTCATAACAGAAAGTTTGGTTACATTGCCATTGCTTGATTTTTGACCAAAACAATATTTTGGGGGCAATTGTTAGGGGAGGATTTTTGAGTGACCCGTGATCCTCAATTGTTATCCTGTTTGGTGATCCTTACTTCTGTGTCAGTTAGTGATCCTCAGAAGTGCTTCAGGATCAGGATCATGGATCATCCTAAGGATCCTTATACTAATGATTGTTTGCTTTGAATTCGATGTTGTTTTGCAGGAATACCAGCTTGGACTTAGTCTTAGTAACGTTCCTGAAGAATATTCCACGCTTATTCCGCACGTGCTTGACCATGGTGAACGTTATGGAGATCGTGGGGAGAAGGCATGAATTGCGGATAGTTAGTTATTTAGATATTTTACTAAATTTAAAAGGGGTAGCGAGCTAATTAGACAACACTTGGCTATTTTTTGGCTACACACACACTCGTACAACTGCTCTCACCAGCTCTCGTGAACTCACTTGGCGATTACACACTTTCCTACACAATTCACTATAGTGATCCTTGTATTTAGCTCGCTATCATCCGAAGTTGTAAAAGAATTATTGTTTAATTTGAGTTGGTGATCGGTAGTTTCCATCACCCGAGGTTTTTTATGCCGGAGATCATACATTGATCAAGGGCTTTTTCCTCGTATAAATCTTTGTGTCCCTTGTGCAATTCATTTCATAGTGATCCTCATTGTTGTTTACCAATTCAAGCATCATACCCCGTAACAAAGAGTTTGGTTGCATTATCCTCGTCTGATTTTTGACCAAAACACCACAAATGTCTGATCCACCGGATATGAAGTTTATAACTTGTGCATCTGCTGGAGGAGTAGGAGCCTTTTCCGGGATCCTTTCAGGATCCTGGATCCTTGACTTCTTTCGTCCCAAAAGTTCCTTCAAATGCCCCTTGCTCAACAAGTAACCAATTTCCTTTCTTAGTGCAATACACCCTTCAGTGAGATGCCCGAAATCCTCATGATATGCACACCATTTGGACTTATCCTTTGTAGCAGCTGGTTTATCACTTTTTCTCGGCCACCTAGCTTTCTCACCTAGATTCTACATTGCAAGGATTAGTTCATTGTTATCAACAGAAAAACAGTATTCAGAAATAGGAGGATAATCCTCATCATCCTCTTCTTGTTCCACTGCATGCACATTCTGGTTATCAGATCTGTTGTAGGACTTTGATTTGTTGTTCCTGAAGTAGGATCCTTGTTTCTCCTGTTTTGAGGATCCTGTCAATCTATCCTGGATCCTTTTGTCATCCTCTAGGCGGATGAACCTAAGGGCCCTGGTTCTTACTTCATCAAGATTCCTGCAAGGTGTCATAACAAGATCATCATAGAATAATTAATCCCTAAGCAATCCCATTTTAAAGGCTTCTACAGCCGTAGCAATATCCAAATTAGGAATATCTAAGGATTCTTTACTAAACTTAGTGATATAATCTCTAAGTGATTCATTTTGACCTTGTGTTACCCTATATAGATCACTAGTTAATCGTTCAAATTTTCTACTACAAGAGAATTGACTATTAAACAAATTAACTAGATTAGCAAATGAAGTAATAGAGTAAGGGGGAAGACTTAGCAGCCATTTAAGAGCGGATCCTGTGAGTGTGGATCCAAATCCCTTGCATAGACATGCTTCTTTTAACCTCTCAGGAATTGGATTGATCTCCATCCTCTCCCTATATTGAGCTACATGCTCCTCTGGATCCGTTGAACCATCATAGAGCTTCATGGATGGTATCTGGAATCTTTTGGGTATCTCAGCATCACATAAGGGTGGTGCAAAACGAGATATCCTATGGCTACCATCTGCAATCTCAGGAATGGGTTTAACCACTCCTGGTACACTGGATATCATATCCTTAAGCTTCTGTAGTTCCCTAGCCATAGCTTGATTGATTCCTGTATCCTGCATGGAGCCATGGTTATTGTTATAAGAATTATTGAAAGTATTACCTCCCAGAGGATTCATGTTTGGAATTCCAAATGTGAATCCATATTGATGGGATTCCGGTATGATCGAAGGACCAGATGAAGCAATGGTCTGCATTGGTATGAAGTCTCCTTGATGAACATCCGAACTTGGAGGCTGCATACTCCTTAAGGATCCTCGATCCTGAAAGATGTTGGATCCTTGAACCTGAAAGGATCCTGGAACCAGAGAGGATCCTTGGACCTGGGAGGATCCTTGAACCGGGAAGGATCCCTGGACCTGGGAGGATCCTTGGACCTGGGAGGATCCTTGGACCGGGAAGGATCCTTGGACCGGGAAGGATCCTTGGACCTGGGAGGATCCTTGGACCTGGGAGGATCCTTGGACCGAGTGCATTCTCAAATATCCTCCTGAGCGGACGAAGGATCCCTGATGCTGGACAGAGGCTCCGGAAGGTTGAAGGTAAGATCCAGGAGCCTGAGTCATTGTTGTTGTTCCATAACGTCTTCCTGGTAATTCGCCCAAGTATTGCACGTCCGGAGCTGCTGAGTGCTGGGAAGTTATGACTGGAGTGTCGAAGTTCAGCGACCTGGGCATCAATGGGGAATGATCCTCCACCAATTTCTTCTGTTTCTTGATATCACCTATCTCCCTGAGGATCATTTCATTGGTTTTATCCTGCTCTTGCATACGATCCCTCATCTGCAAAATCAGATTAAAAAGATCATTAGTAGTAGGATTAGTGGAAACAGAAGAAGTTGGTGGTTTTTGGAAAATGGGGGTTTGTCTCTTCGCAGCGTTATCAACATTCTTCTGGGATCCAGAAGGTGGTGGAGGCAAAGGAGGAACGCCTTGTGAAGAACTGAATGATGGCATTAAACTTGAAGTGTTCTTCGCTAAGGAAGCCATCTGCTTGGTTGTAGCGAACCGAAAATGACCACGAAAATACGAATCTTCTTAGGAATGAAGCACCAATTGCCCCACGGTGGGCGCCAAACTGTTTTGGTCAAAAATCAAGCAATGATAATGCAACCAAACTTTCTGTTGTGAGGTATGATGCTTGAATCAATGAACAACACTGAGGATCACTCAGAAATGAAATGAATAAGTGACACAAAGATTTATACGAGGAAAAAGCCCTTGATCAATGAATGATCTCCGGCATAAAAAACCTCGGGTGATGGAAACTACCGATCACCAACTCAGATTAAACAAGAAATGTATTACAACTTCGGATGATAGCGAGCTAATTACAAGGATCACTATAGTGTAATGTGCAAAAAAGCGTGTAATCGCCAAGTGAATTATCAAGAGCTGGTGAGAGCAGTTGCGAGTGTGTGTGTTAAGCTAAAAAATAGCCAAGTGTTTTCTTTTTAGCTCGCTATCCCTTTTAAAAATGGAAAATATCTAAGCTAACAAACATTCCGCAAATGGTGCAAGTCCTCCGCGACCTCCACAACGTCCATTTCAGCCATGCACGTGCGGAATAAATATGGAATATGCTCCAAGAATACCGCCAAGACCAAGTCCATGCTCGTACTCCTGTAAAACAACATTACATTCAAAGCAGACAATCGTTAGTATAAGGATCCTTACGATGATCCATGATCCTGATCCTGTAATACTTCTGAGGATCACTAATTCAAACAGAAGTGAGGATCACCAAACCCAACAGTAATTGAGGATCACTGATCATTAAGAAATCATCCCCTAACAGTACCGGCTATCAAGTCCGGAATCATCTTGGCTTCATCTGCAGTCAGAACAAATGCTTTAGCATTTTTAGTATTCTTATTGCCCATGGCTGGAACTAGTTTCGGACAGTTGGGCTTGATGTGACCTTTTTCTCCACAGTTGAAACATAGTCCATTGCTAGATTTCCTCCTGCAATATTCTTCCCTGTGTCCTGGTAACTTACAGAAATTGCAGTGAGTGGAGCATTTTCCTGAATGCTTATTCTTGCAAGCCTTACAGTAAGGTGCAGAGGTAGATCCTATATTCCTACGGTTGGAATTACCATAGCGGAATTCCTGAGTAAGCCTTTGAGCTAGGTTCCTTCTCTGGTCTTCTTCTTGTGTACGTACTAATTCATTAGTCAAGGTATTTGCTAGTTCTACGGCTTCTTCTATGGTTTGGGGCTAGCTGCCTTGACTACATGCCTAATCTCTCCAATTAATCCCCAGATGTAATGGGAGATTAATACTGGTTTAGGTGATGCAAGAGTTGGCACTATTCTAGCATATTCAAAGAATAACTTAGTGTACCCCTTACTATCCACTCCATTCATCCTAAGGTTTAGGAATTTGTTTGCTATCTGTTCTTTTTCATTAGGAGGGCAGAATTTCCTTTCTACCATGTTTTTAAATTCCTCCCATTCCATATTATAAACTCTGTCACTCCCTCTAGACTGGAGGATAGTGTTCCACCATTCTAAGGCTGAATTCTTAAACAGATTAGAAGCAAACATTATCTTGTCCTCTTCCGCACATTTGCTTATTTTTAAGACTGCCCCAGTCTTTTCTATCCAACATAGAGCTGCAATGGGTTCTTCATTGCCCGAGAATTCTATTGGTTTGCAGGACCAGAATTCTTTGTAAGAACAACCATAAGGCATGGTTCTTCTTCTTTTGGGAATGGGCACTTGAAGTACGGGTCCATTGTTCACGTTGTTTACAGGTTCAGAGGGTCGCTTGCTATCATGTCTACTTTTATTATTAGCCTCCTTAACAGTTTGAAGGATATATGGCATTGCATCTATAATTCCTTGTGCCACTGTGTGTTGGATGACACTATTATCCACTTGGTTTCCATTGTTATTGTTGTTCGGATTCTCATTAACCAAGTTAATGTTACTCTGGTTATCATTCTGGTTTTCCTGGTTTACTTCGTTGTCCATCTGAATTTTAAACAGTTACCATGTATTAATATCACAAAATATTATTTAATATAGCCAATCACATGATACGCATTTTGGTCAAAAGCGTCGATCATTTCGACTTTACTCTATTCTTATATAATATTCATCAACTACAAACCAATACTGGAAATTAAAATTACAATACCGACTGAAATTAAAATTACACTACTAGTAGTAGGCATTCGTAGTTTTTTTTTCATACACACATATATTATTATTTATTATTATTATATTATTATTAATATTACTACCGTTTCCACCATCACATTCATGGATATGGATTCATCCAGAAATCCATATTGCGCTCGTCGTACTTCCAGACGAGTCGTTCTCCCACCTGTCTCATCCTTTCACTATTCTCTAAAATTTCCTCACCAAATGTCCTAAGTGCTTGAACATTTTCTGCACTCATTGGGGGTGCAGGTTCTAGGAATTGGTTCGGAATCTGGGGTGCAGGTTCCTGGTATGGAGGTGTAGGTGCCTGAAATTGGTAAGGATTCTCGAAAATCTCCCTATTGTATACATCGTTATCGTAATAGGGATCTAGAGGATCCAAACCTGGATAGGCTCCTAGGTTCGGCATGGGCATGTCTTCCGGTATTGGGTAGCATTGCACATAATCCCTAACGTCATCCCACCACGGGTCGTAATTTGGGTCTAAGGGATTGGGTGCTGGTACCCTAGGTATTTCCTCCGGGTTGAAATCATGCATCTCTACTTGATTTTCAGGATTTTCTATTTCCATTAGTTGGTCGGGTAATGGTGGTTGTGGTTGTGGTTGGGGTGCTATTATTTGCTCCAGATTAGGGTCAGCTGCAGTGGTTGCTAAGATATGGAAATTAGCTAAACCCCTATTAATCATGTCCTGGGCATGGGCATCTGTCTCTCTTTTGGCTGCTGCTAGGTCTCTCTGGTCTTGTAACTTTTTCATACGTTTTCTACGCTCATGTGCTCCCCTACTGAACCATCCCCTCTTTTTATGAGGAAATGGCTCTTCAGACTGAGCCTTAAACACGAATATTCCTTCTTCAGTATCAGCAGAGTACCCTGAGAGGGTAGGCTGAGAAGAGGCACCTTCGCTTCTAGGAGAACCAGACAATTGACGGTACGCGTCAGATGGTCCTTGGTCGCTCATACTGTAAACTAACAAATAGTCAAATAACACATAATAATAAAATACAATTATACACATATTTCTGTAATTTATTTCCTATGATTGAATTTTGATGTCAGCAGAACACTTCTGTGGCTGAATCAGTGGCTTAGCTCTGATATCACCTTCTGTCGCAACCCCCGATCCCTATTTCCTCGGGAACGGGCGGCCGCGAGCCAGTTTCGGTGGTATCGCGTGTTTAGTCAATATTGGCAGCGGAATTTACATCAGGACCGTAGTTAGGAAATATTTTATCAGAGTAAAATACCACGCTTTTAATATATTAAACGTATGGGAAAATCCCAAGTTTAAGTACACACATTTTCATAGGGATAAACCCTATTTTATTTAATAAAAACATCTATTTATTTTTAGGTAACTTTATTACCACTTTTCCAAGCCTTTAGTGCTATCCAGCTGGCTTCTATTTAGCTTTCACATTTTGTTACCTGAAACGCGTTTAAAAACATTTTGTCAGTGGGAAATACTGGTGAGTGAATCCCAGTTTAATCAAGTTTAAATAAAAACCATTGTACAGTATTGAGGCCGATCTCGCAATTACATTTGTTTCTAAGTTATACTAATTACCACCCACGGTACTGTCAGACCTGACTTGTGGAAATGTTACCCCTCGCAAGGCAATAACATAACTTTGTATACAAAACCCCAACATACCGACAATAATTGTATCCTTACAAATACTCAATCACTGCTTAATATATAATTAATTAGGTGAGGTTTTGTAAAAACAATTCACAAAAAGGAGATTACTCACATTGCTGTCTTAGATTATCCTTTAGGGTTTCCTGGTGACAATCTAAAATTTATACAAATGCATACGTGTTAGTATAATAACCCATTTTAACATTAGTAGTACCCTCTCCAAGACGGCATTCCAACGATTACGTCGGGCAGAACCACGACAGCCGTTACGGAACCCTAGATCAATCGGGCAGCGTATCTAATACGTATCCAGGGGTTATAATACTTACAACGGAGCAGAACTTCGTTAATTAGGGGGGTATTATACCCGAGATGATGCCTACACTTTAGAAATCTAGAGAGAAAAGAAATTTGGACGATCTGGACTGAAGGCCGTTGCATGCAATTTATAGGGCTGAAACCTGACTTCCTCGCGGCCCGCGACAGCCACAGCTGTCTCTTACGCGGCCCGCGACGTAGGTTTCTACGTCGTAGCTTTGAGGTGTCACCACTCTAGCTTCGCCACGTGTCGCCACGTGGCGGCTTCCGGAGGAGGGCGGGTGGCCAGCCTTGTCGCGGCCCGCGTTAACTAAAGACAAGGGGTGTCGTGCCCCGCGACGACCCAATTATTTTTGTTTTTTATTTATTTTTAATGCTATATCGTATTTTGGGCTCGGTTTTCACGTATGGGGGTATTTTAGGACATATTAGGATATTTTAAAATATTTTTAGGGTGTCGGAAAAATATTTCGAGGGTTGTTATATTACTATTTAGACCCTAAACTTTTAGTTTTTTTTTCCTTTTACTTATTATTGTCCTTTGTTTTTAGTTTTATTCTCAAGGTAAAGTCTTTCTAACTTTCGTATGTACCGTCGTAAGAATGTTATTTTATTCACGTTTCTAACCTGTCACAAGTATTCTTTTTAAGGTTATAACGAATGTCGATACTATCATGGACTAACCCATAACTTTTTGTGACATTCGAATTACCGTCGTGACGTGGTTTTTACCTTTACATAAAATGTTCATTCGTGATTGCTTTTTTTATCTATGGTTTAAACCCGTCGCAAAGCGCGAGTGGTAACCCACTAGTATATATTAAAGAACATCATAAGTTACAGTAGATAAAGGAACCTTAATTTCTAATTTTATTACCAAAATACCACTATATATTCAAGGATAATAATTTTCAACAACTACAAATGATAGTGTCGACGGGCATAGTTCTGCCCCCTTATTGGGTCACATGGGCGGCATACTCAATAGTGCGAGGCAGCTAATGATAGTGTCGGCGGGCATAGTTCTGCCCCCTTATTGGGTCACGTGGGCGGCATACTCAATAGTGCCAGGCAGCTGCCTGGCACTTCCTTATTGGCCTAGCAAATTTACGATTTTATCCCGCGTTAAAATTACGATGTTGCCATCAGTATAAAATTATGTTTTTGCCCCCACTTAAAAATAAATTTGCGCTTTTACTCCCAGCTAAAAATTTTGATTTTGCCCTCGGTTAAAAATTACGATTTTACCCCATTTAAATTTACACTTTTGCCATTAGTTTTTTTCCCTTAAAATTACGATTTTGCCATCAGTTCAAAATTATGTTTTTACCCCAACTTAAAAATAAATTTGCGCTTTTGCTCCCAGCTAAAAATTTCGATTTTGTCCTTGGTTTAAAATTACAATTTTGCCCCATTTAAATTTACACTTTTACCGTTAGTTTTTTTCCTTAAAATTACGATTTTGTCATCAGTTCAAAATTATGTTTTTACCCCCCACTTAAAAATAAATGTACGCTTTTGCGCCCAACTAAAAATTTCAATTTTGCCCTAGGTTAAAAATTACGATTTTGCCCTGTTTAAATTTAGAGTTTTGCCATTAGTTTCTTTTTCTCACAACCAAATTATGATTTTCCCCAACTTAAATTTATATTTACTCCATCGTTTTTGTTTGTTTTCCTGGTTAAATTACAAGTTTGCCCCCAGTGTAAATTCACAGTCATGCCGGCATGTGTCTGGCACTCCCCCATTGGTCCTTTTAATTTACGATTTCATCCCTGAATTAAAATTATCATCTCGCCCTCGTTTCAAAATTACGCTTTTCCCATCGTTTTATTTTTTTAACAAAACTATAAAAGTTTTTTGTTTTAATTGGTTTACTCCATTTAATTTTTTTTTCGTGTCAAAGAGCTGCCTAACACTCGCTCATTAGTCCTGAAAAATTACATTTTTGCCCTGAGCCGAAAATTACGGTCTTATCATCGTTTTAATTTTTTCCCTAGCAAAATTAAAGTTGTGTTTTTTTAATTGATTGAGAATTATTCGGCCATCGCCCCGCAACGCGGGCGGGGCATCAACTAGTTATGCGTACAAGGGTAAAAATGTCATAATAATCTGTTTTCAAATTGTATTTTACATTTATATATAGTATAATTTGCAATAACTCTCTGCATTAGTGTGTTGTACGAGAGGGTTTAATTATTTTATGGGCATCTCTTTATTGCACTTTGTGTTGTTTTCTTTGTACACTTAGGTACCAAATGGTAACGCTGAAGAATGGTGCTAACGTTGAAGAGTCTACCAAATTTATATGCTACACTTGGTGGTTAAAACTTTTAATCTAGATGCGTTTAACTTTTTTTTCCTTAACATTCTAACATTATTATATATATATCAAACAATAACATAGGTTTGCGCCAGAGCCTTTTTTGCCTTTTCACAGTCACCACCAAGCTTAGGGTTTCGGCAATCCTCTCTTTTATCCGAGACTCTAGTGAATCTGATGGAAAACTTTCTTAATAATAATATATCCTCATCTCTATAAATGTACATTGGTTGTTTAATTTTTAGCTTATCTTTAACAACGCATAAAGTTATTGGGTTAATTTGGATACACAAGCACAAGATCTGTTTTCCAAAATTACGTGCGTGTGATGTTTAGGTGGACAACAGGTTTCACAAATAAGATTAAGAAATATCATATGATTTGTTTTATACACAGGTTTAGGATTTATTTTTGTGTGTCTTCAGTTTAAGGATGTGGAATTGTGGTTTGAACTAGATTTGGGTTTGCGGCTAAGAAGTTAGGGTTCCATTTTGTTAGGTATTCCATTTAAGATAGTTTCTGGACTCTATTGTGCTTTTGTTGATTTTTGGCACTTCGTATATCCATTTCTGTTGCAGCATATTGTGCTTGAATGAAGTCACAATAGGCCTCTAGCTAATAGCAGGGACACCAGTTAGGTATTTGTCTTTCTTTTTATAAAACTGTCACATATTTTATTACATATTACTGAATTTTGTTTACCTTTGATCAGGTGAAGTTAGAGCAGTGATCAAAGTATTCAATCATCATTCTACCCTTTGCATTGTGGTAATCAGTGTGTACTTAAAACCTTATAAAGTTCGTGAGAAATATGTAGTATTTACATATTTCGTGTTTGGAAGTACAGTTAGAAATTAATAGATTTATTTGAATTGAAATATGAAAGTATTTTACTTTTGTAAGCAGATCATTGGTAAGCCTATTAACAATTGATTGTTTCTTTTGGTAATTGTGATTTAAATTTATATCTTCGTCAATGAAGATTTGCTTTAATTTCGAACCTAAGTTAGATAATATGAAATATTGTTATAACTATATTCTGCTTATGATAGTGAATGCTATGATGGCCTGGTCTTTTGTCAACTGATCTATATATAAATAAAGGGGTCAAAAGTTCCTATCATAAAGCATTTTGTTTGTGAATTTGCAGGGGATCTGGGCTAGAGTTATGAGTCAAACATGAGCAAGCGTTGATTATCGGGTAATCGGGTGGGGTACACAGGTATATCACCAAATCCCACACCAGTCCCAACAACGTTGTGAAAAAGTTGCCATTCAAAGCCAGGTCAAAGTAAGAACACCTCTTCTATAATCCTGTATGGCTAAGCGTAGCGGCGGGAATATGACATACATTTTCTTATCCGCTCTAACATTTTTATAATAATAATTCATTAAACAAAATTTATACATATATATTATCAGAACAATATATTTGTTCTTTGAAATGTGCAAGTTGTTTAACGGGGCATGTTTTGGGTTCACCCACAAAACATATTTTGTCTACTTACTTTTTTTTCTATAATTATCACAATAATAGACCATTCTTTTAGTTAGCCAGTTAAGAGGTCACATGCACTATAATTAATGCAATAAATAAGAATTTTCAAAAGTTATATGACCCATTTTTATCTTTTGATCAGACCAGTTTGAGACAAAAGATAACCAAAATTGGCCCATCCAATGTAAAAGTTAATTTGTTAATGTTTATCTAATGATTCAATGTTGTTTGTAGTTCATTGGCATTAATCTTGATTAGATACGCAAAGATCAACAAGCTATTAAGTCCAAACTTAAGAACTCGAGGCGGAAAAAGAGGCCTTCTTTGGAGAAGGAATTGCGTGTAGTGATTGAGAAAAGGGATAAGGTCTATAATAAACGTGAAGGGGTATGTTAGTAATATCCATTGTTGTGCTTCAGACTTTGAAAAGGTTGTTTTTGATCATTTGTTGTCTTTTTTGTCTTTCCAGAATACTTGCTTTTACCAAAACCGCTCCCTCTTCATTGATGCAAGAAGGCTGGCTATGAGTAAGGATGGTAATGCCCTTATAGAGCTTTCAACCTCAACGCTTTGTTAGTTGCCTCCCGACAATTGTTTGGTACATATCCCTCTTACGGTTTGGTATCTTACTTTTTACATTTGATATTGCATGCCCACTTTTAGAATGCACAACCAAACATTGTCTGATTTTTAATTTTTATAAAAAATGAGAAGCACATTAGAATACTTATATACGCTTATTGCAATCAGGTCGACAAATTCATGTCGGAGTGAAATGGTAGTAAAGCGTTCAGGGAAGATATAAAAACAGAATATTGCAATCACTCGACATTCACTAGCTCACCAAGGATGGGTGTATGAGGAATCCCGGAGAGAAGTGTTTTGTTGCACAAGAATCACCAGCCCCTATTCCTGTTGAAACTAATTAAATCTGTTGTTGACCGAATGATCGAAATATCCTACATGGTGAATCCAAAAACGGAATTTAACAAATCCAACAACTTCTCTTACTCTATAGTTGTGATTGTTGAGCATCCTTACAAAGAGATGTTTGGTGATAGTTCATACCTCACAGTTACAAACCCCGTTCCAGAAAAAATAGGAGTGATCAATCCAAAAGACAACCACATTTTGTTTCAATGCACGTATTTGGATCTCATGTGAGTTGAACTTATGCTTCTTGAATCTGCCTTGGATTCTTTGTATTTATTTTACTAGATGTATTTTTCATATGTAGAGTATGTAATTATATTCAAGATTTCTGAATTCGCAGTGGTAATTTTAGGTTATGCTGGCAGATACAAGGAACAATAATGGAACCTCGACAGCTTAAACATTATAATTTTTGACAATTGATGCCCACTTTGTTGATTATGTGCTCTAATGATAGTTCAAGAGCCAGCTAGAACAGAAGGTGCAAAAAATGGAATGATCCTTCCACTATAAATGTAGTTTTTCTTTTCGAGTGTAAATATAGAATTGGCTCTTTCGTCTTTATCGTTGTTCTTATGTAACAAGAGAAATATGAGATCCTCATAATACTAACTATTATGTGTAAACAAGAACTGCGTCTTAATTTCTAAGCCCCCGCCGCGAAAAATAATGTGTACGCAAGAATTGCGTCTTAATTTGTAAGCCCCCGGCCGCATCGCGGCGGGGCTCTTCTATCTAGTTGGGTATAAATTTGTATTTAAAATAAAGAATTTTTTCTCCTTGTATCTTAAGTTATATCGAGTGTTAGTAGCGTGACGAGCTGAATCAATTCTGACCAAACAATATCAGTAGTGATATGGTTATTATTGGTATTGGTACCAATATTTTTTTTATAGTTTTCAGTTGATTTAAAACAAATGTTGATGTCCTTTTCTCATATCACGACTTTATTTTTTTAGTTCTCTTTCGGTTACAATACTGAGTGTCGATATCATAAGGAACCGAACTGATACCAACGCATTCCCGCGCCACTAGTATACTATATATTAAATAACATCATTGTGCTTCAGTACATACAATAACCCTCATTCTATTTTCAATTATAAAAATGTGATTCACACTCAAATCTCAAATGATAATTTTTTGTTTTAATGGCATTAGTGAATTTATTCATTTTTTAGTGGCAAGTATAAGTATTACATAAGACAAATTATTCTTTTTTTTTTCTATGTTTTGACAAAAAAAAAGTTTTGGTACTTACACTTTTACCCCCTCAAATTTTGTTTAGGTTTTCTTTAACCAGTTTAAATTATTACCCATTGAATTCTAACAAATTTATCAAGCGTCCCTCAACTCTAAAAAAATTATTTTTACCCTTTTTAAACTGTTTTACACTACAACCCTCAAACTCTAATAAAGCTACGCCTTTAAGTTTTATATATATTTTACATAACGATGTCATGATTTTTTTACATGTTTTATCTTTTTATATATAGTTTCAAATAATATTAACAGTGCACATTAGTTATTTTTATTTACGTTCGAAATTAATTTTTGTAACATTACTTTTATAACGACTGGTTTTTAAACGTTTTTAAACCATTTGGTTTTTCTAAATCGTCTGGCGCTTATGTTTTTACTGTCTTTGGTTAAAACAACCCAATGCAACACATTATACTATATATTAGAATAAGCAATAGTTTATACTATATATTTGTATTCTTCGAATTCGATTAAAACCTACTGAATTCGATTCAAATTCGTATTTGAATAAAAAAACCCAATTCGTATTCGATTAAAAAATTCGAATTCGAAAATTCGAATAAATTATTTTTAATTATTTTTAATTCAGATTCTTTAAAAACATGTAAAAAACTATCGAAATGAAACATAAGTTTTAAAGCAACCATAAAGCACAATATCACATTAAAAAGTTCCAAATAAAGTACCATAAGTCTAAAATTCAAAACCAGAAGTCGGGAATAACCACTCCACATTACAAGTTAATATTTTTACGGTTAGAAATCTATTGATAGATTTGTTACTTAGGTTTTAGTTTTGGGCCATGTAAGTGGGTTTGGTAATGAGTAATTTTAATACTTGGAAAAATTTTGAAAATAATACTTGGAATAAAAGTTATATATGTATTATATATAAAAATAATAAATAAAAATGTATAATTTTTATTCAAAAATTCGAATCGAATCGAATTTGAAATTGTAAATTCATATTTGATTTACTTGACTCGAAATGAATCTAATTCGAATTCGAATTCGAATTCTTATAGTCGAAACGAATTCTTGATTATCAAATCGAATTTAAACGAATTTTGAATTTTTCGAATTCGAAACGAATTCTGAACAATACTAATTAAAGCTACTCTAAGGTTTTGTTTTTTACATGTACAAGTGATAAACACAAAACAAATGTATAATTTTTTTTCTTACAAATATTTTTCATTAATTTTCCAAATGGAAATTACATCGAAATAGAAGGTAAACGAGCAACAACCTACGCTACTACCCCTTTTTAATAGCAAAACCAAGTCTTTTAAAAACTATATCCGTAGATCTCGGTGTCATAACATTACTATGCATGACTCTTTGGAATCGATTAAGTAGGTCCAGGGCGCAAAACCAAAAGTATAAATCATCAAACCTATTTCACGATTTCTTTTTCTTCTTTAAATATAGTGCTGATGTTTCCTTTCTCATTTAATAAAACTGTAAATAAACCGTTACGACGTGCTTATATCTTTACCCAAGTTTCGACATAAGTTTTATTCAGATCTGATCTGATCCTTACAATTTCTCGACCGAAGTGTTGTTTTTAACATAAAATTAGTTCACCCCACCGCTGAGCGCGAGTAGCATGTTCCGGTACCATAATAAACCAAACCGATACTAACTGAATTTCAGCCGCACCCTCACACGCAGGTTGAATCTAGCTAGTTATATTGTAAAATACTAACATAGTAGCTTTATTCCATATTATCCTTTAAACGGAATTAACATGCATACTTTTCATTTGGGAATAATATGTAGTCATCTTTATTGTCTAAGCCTGATGGTTGTATGATCATATCCTAAGTATGTTGACATTCAAATCGATATGTAATTAAAATTAATCACTTCATGATGTTTGAAGAAGGTATGCTGAATGAACCTCGTTTTCACTTGGAACTACTTTTCCCTTTCCATGGTTCGGTTTTCTTCAAGAGCGCGCTCTCTCTTTATCTCACACACGGACACTTAAACATGTAAGAAGTTTATTTTCTAATTGAAAGTGGCTACTAATCAATTTCTATCTAATAAGTTAAGTTTGAGGATGTTTCAAATTACCTTTCAAGTCTCTACTTAGTTGGACTTTGGACACAAATATTTTGACTTACACTTTAGACCCTATAAATTTAAGAGGAATTTACGAAAATGGCCAAGAATAAAGTTGACTTATCAAAATAGCCAGCTCATGCGTCGTTGGAACGGGGCATCCCCCCTCTTATGCGTCCTTAATTATTTAAATGGATGCGTGCATGGATGAAGCAGTAAGTACGAAAATGGGATGCATGGGATGAGTCACGGACGCATGGGATGAGTCGACAACGCATGGGATGAGTCACGGACGCATGGGATGATGGGATGAGTCATGGACGCATGGGATGCCTCAAACGGACACATGGGATGATGGGATGAATCACGGACGCATGGGATGCCTCAAAGCTCCTAAAAGTAAGTTTTATGAGTCACGGACGCATGGGATGAGTCACGGACGCATGAGACGCATGGGACGCATGATGTCACTGATACACGTGTCACTTCTATATTGATGGACGCATGAATGACTCTGCAGACGCATAAGCTCTCTCGTAATCAGTGATGCCCTGCTCCACCAACGCATGAGCTGGCCATTTTGGTAAGTGAAACATTTTCTTGGCTATTTTCGTAAATTTCTCTAAATTTAATTCCTATTAGATAATCATAAAAACAAACTTATGCCAACACGTCACATACATTGATAGTTTATATTACATGGAATAAGTTATTCCAAATATATTACATTGATAGTTTAGTATGTTATAACCTACCCATGGGTACATGGAATAAAGTATTCCAAATATATTACATTGATAGTTTAGTATGTTATAACCTTCCCATGGGCAGTTTTCGAATTTATTCATAATATTACACTGAAAATCCAGGATGTAAGAACCTTTTCACTGGCAATCTTTGTTTCGACCAGGTCCACCAAAGAAAAAGTATCTACCCCAGCCACCATTATCAAGATCCGACAAGATATCATAGCAGTTTTGCTGATGGCTAGTATATATATCCGGAGTCCTTAAAGTGTTGTATGCATCCACCGTTTCAATTTTCCTTATATAACTAGCTTTACCAAACCATTCTCCAGGGAACCGACCGCTACTAGGGCTGTAAACGAACCGAACGTTCAACGAACAGTTCGTGAACCGTTCGGCGGGAAGTTCGTTTATGTTTGTTCGATTAGCTTAACGAACGAACACGAACAAAAAATTTCGTTCGGTTAGCTTAGCGAACGAACACGAACACAGGTCTCGTTCGTTCGACTGCGTTCGTGAACGTTCGGTAATATGTTCGTTTGATTATATTAAAAAATAATAAATAATAAACCTTTTATCTAAACATATTGAAAACTTGAAACCCTATTTTTTCTAAGTTAGCTAAAATTTGGACATTCCAAGACATTTTTGGGGATAATTATGTCTAGTTAGTTAAACTTTATTCATCGTTTGGCGGTGTGGTAGACTTCTTGTGTTTTGCTTTATCATTTGATAGTTGTATTTAACTACTTATATCCAATGTTTAAGGATAACAATGTTTTCATTTTTTTATTTTCAAGTAAAATGTTCGTTTGCGTTCATTTTTATTTGCTTGCGTTCGTTTGTGTTCGAGACCGGTGTTCACGAACTGTTCGTGAACAATTGAATTTCCTTAACGAACGAACACGAACATAAACTTATGTTCGGTATGCGTTCGTGAACAGTTCGCGAACATGTTAATTTCCTTAACGAACGAACACGAACATGGCCTTGTTCGTGTTCGTTCGGTTCGTTTACAGCCCTAACCGCTACCCATTTGGGTAGTAGTATGTTGCCCTTGTGTGCCTCTATTCACTATCTCTCCACCCCATTGTATCTCTGACGCACTCCTTCTTAAGTGTGTAAATAACACGGATGGCCAATATCCTATTAGTTCTCCATTAAGTTGCATCCACCAGTCCCCACTCCCTTGGTCCTATCAAAATAGTACAAAAAACATCATACTTCCTGCTTTTGCAACTTGTGTAATATGTTGCACACATGAAAACCTTAAACCTTTTGGTAAGCATTTATATATAATACACCTTGATGATGTATGTAACTTGATAAATAATTAAGAACTGATCAAACAGGCGCCCTGGCAGGGGTTTCAAAATTTTTAATGCTCAATTTCAACGATTTGTACATTAGTACTAACCACGCGAAAAAAATTATGTTCAAACGCTGATAAAAATAAGCATTTAGAATTTTATAAGATATTATATTTTAATATATAATAATTGCCACATGTAAGATTTTGAATGTAAACATATAATTAGATGAATTGAAATACCTTCCATATAAGTATTGTGAATTCATATTGAGTACCATCCCTTAGTGAAGTTCGAGAAAAGCTACCCCCAATTGCATACTTGTTGTTGGTTTGAATAAACCCGGAGCAAAGATTGTAGCATCCTGTTTTTTTATATGCGTCACTCTGTCCAAAATATAATAAAATCATAAAATATTTTCAATATACTCGTAGGCCGTTTATATAATGTTCCAATATAATATTACCCATATTGTTGAATTAAGACAAATGTTATATATATATATATATATATATATATATATATATATATATATATATATATATATATATATATATATATATATAAGAGTTAATTATTGTGTTCGTCCCTGTGGTTTGTCAAAAATCACTATTTCAGTCCATTAGTTTAAAAATTACGATTTCTTCATAACCATTTCAGTCCCTGTGGTTTCACTTTTGTAACCATTTCAATCCATTTATTTTGTTAGTACAGGGACTGAAATGGTTACGAGGTAGACTGAAATGGTTACGAAAGTGAAACCACAAGGATTGAAATCGCAATTTTTAAATTAATGGACTGAAATAGTAATTTTTGACAAACCACAGGGACGAAAACAGTAATTAACTCTATATATAAACTTACAGTCCAATAGATGAAAAATCTCGTGTTAGTATCTCCATATAGCACTTGGCACACCTGTTTCAAAGACGTTTCAGGAACTCTATAACTTAAAATACTCCATATGTTCTAGTTCTATGCTGAAAACGGGTAGATTTTGTCATTTAACAAGTTAAACAGGTTCTGATAAAACAGATCGTACTTAAAAGTTATCAATTGATTCCTGATTAAAACGAGTTTGAGCCAAAGTGGGGAAAAGTTGAGATGAGACGTTTTAAAAAAGTATCAAAACAGGTTCACGTGCTATGTTTTTATTACGGTTAGTGGCAACGGTGGAGGTGGCAGCAGAGATGGTATCAACGAAGCGTTGTTGGAATGAGTGGTGGTGATGTTGGTGGTAACTCATGCGGCTGGTGAAGCAATGGTTGTGGCAATGGACGACAATGACGTCAAGTAAGTGACGTCCACAACCAATGGTACTAACTCATTTGGAACAATTTTAAGTTGGCAAGCTTTAAAATAGTGATTTGTTTTGATGTCTTGTTAAATTTGAGTGGATTCATTTCTTGTGGGATGGATCATGATTTGCACCAACAGTTTTAATCATTTATTACTTTTACTAGGTTAAAAACCCTATGCATGAGTTGAATGAGTAAAACTTGGTTTTATTTTTGTAATTTTGAATATATGGGATAATAATAACAACAACAACAGCAACCGGATTCTAACCTAGTAATAATTAAAAAAAATCAATCCATGCTACCAGATAGTTTGTTAAAGTTGTTGATCATAAGATGGAGAAGAAACCGAATTCGATAATTTAAACCTGAAATACTTTCCCTCCAAAATCTTAGTTATATAGGGGGACACATGACGCCTAGATATGGTTATTAGGGTCTTTGTTTATTTGAAGCAAGAATTTAAATGAAGAAGGAACTCACCTGCCACCCAGCTTCAATGGTATTGAGACCCGTATCATAAGTACCTCCTACTACCCACGTTTGAGCCAAACTAAATTCATTGCTCTCCTGAACATATGGGTTCCAAACATTCAATGTTGCCTTTGTTCCATAGAACTGTCCATTGCTAGTAGATGCAACTGCATACTATAAAATAACCGAAACACTCCTATTATTATAATGTAATCAACACGAAGCAAACAGGTTGTAAGGCACAAAGTGTTGAAAGAGGCTTACCTCATGTCGTGAGCGCACATCAAGTTCAACATCAACGAAGCTTGATTTAGCAATAGAACTTTTCTTCCTTCCATAACTATCGACCGAACTGGCTCTTAGTATGTCCTCTTTCTTTGTTCTTCTAATGGGGATAGTCCCTTTTGGGCATTTTCCATTTGAATGCCACAATTGGGTAACTAATGACGATGCATGTCCATGTGTTGACGCATTCATCGCTTTGATACCATCTACGTTTATCCGGTTTGGATGATAACTTGGCCTCAACTATATAGTAATTCAAAATCGTTACTCTCTATATCAACAATCAAATAACTACAATTGTAAAAAAAAAAAGAAGCAAACCTTAATAGTGTGATTTTTGAGTAGAGGATGATCAAAAGCGGGTTGATGAGAGATTTTGACACAATCGATTATATCACCATCAGGGCTCTTAATGCGTACACAAATCAATTAATTAACATGTGAGAAGACGAATAAGAGTGACGAAATTAAGAAAGAAAAGAATGGTACGTAACATACCTTAATGGATTTAACCGCAGGTTTGTTTAAACTATTTAAAAGCTTTTGAACCTCAACATTCTCATGGGAACTTGGAGATATGTTGTCGGTGTAACATATACGTGCAGTCGTGAACACATACAACACTAAAACAAAACCAAAAGAAAGTTTTAAGTCCACCATTTAGAAAGGTTGTGATTATGGAATTGAGTGTAGTTCATTATCCAATTTTACCATGTTTATATAGGCTCTAATGATCCCTGTATACCCAGAAGATGAAACATGCCCGATATGTCATAAAGCTTGTATGGATAAATACCGAGAGCACGCAGTGCATTGTAAAGAGCTCCCTGGGTTCAAATATCGGCATGACTGGGTGCGAGATGTTTTGTGGGACATCCTGAGAAGAGCTGGGATTTCGGCTTCTGTGAATTTCCTTACGGACTCTATGGAATGAAGATCTACTCTGCGACCAGTGGATCTGCTCGTCTTTGGTTGGGCTAGGGGGAAACATGCTTGTATGGACCTCACGGGGGTTTCCCTTCTGGGTGATTTAAGGGAAAACGGGTTTGTAGCTGGATAAACAGCAAGAAAGGCAGAATCGAAGAAAGTTGATAAGCACGCTAAAGCTTATGCAGAGAACCAGCATGTTTTTGCCCCTTTTGCCTTTGACACATTTGGCTCCCTAGCGCCAGAAGCTATCCATTTCCTGACCATGGTCCAACGGGTCATGCACAACAATTGCTCAGCCTCAGGGGGACGGGGTTTTGTCTTTGTTAGATTAGGGTTTGCAATTCAGAAAGAGGTGGCAGCGCAGCTTGTTGTCCGTCTACCTTCTGTTTTGATGTAACTTGCCAAGTATGAATAAAAAGTTTGAAAAAAAAAGTATTAATTAATATACTTTTTAGATATTTTTTTCTATTAGTCTACTTCTTTGCTGAAAATAAAAAACAATTACATTCTGTTTATGTATATATAAAATAGGGATGTCGCACGATCACGGTTATGTATATATATATATATATATATATATATATATATATATATATATATTGATGGTTTTTGATTTTTGAAAACCAATACCGGACCAATCGGAACTGTTACTAACGGTTTGGTATCACTATTTGAGTTTATGGGACCTTTATATAAATGCATAAGATTAAAAAAAAAGGCTATCAAAAAAATAACAAACAAGTTATCCAAAATTGCATTGAACAAGATGTTGAGAATAGTTAAGCCATTCAAATACACCAAAAAATATTCAACTACATAAAAATTGTCAAAAGAAAGAAGTTGTTGGTTGTTAAAGCACAACAAACAGAAACACTTCTCAACCTTGAAAAAAATACAATAGGTTAAAACTTAAAACAATCCATTAAACTCCTGAAACATATAAGACAAAGCACATAAATGTATCAAGGTGCTAAACATCATAGAAATTAAGCCCAAGTTGTTAAAATTTTGCCCACATATGACAAAAAAAGTCATACACTACAACAGGGGCGGAACCATAGTAATAATATGAGCCGTAGCACGGGCTACCGCTCAGTCCCATATTCGTAATGGTTTTTTTTTCCGGTTTTATATAAAGGATACCCTTAAAAAAGTACGAGGATACCTCTAACAAAAAAAAAAAATAATACTTGATATCACTAAAATCCAATTTTTTTATAAGCACAAACAATTTCAACCTGAAATCTTGTAGAATAATTATGCCCGAATGATAAAATAAGCCCAAATTAACAATAATAAAACTGAAAGGAGTACCTAAATATAATTAATAAAGTTAACCCAAGACGCAGAACGATATTATAGTTGAATAAGTGATCTTGCTCGTCTTATGATGGAAACGGGAACACATAGTTTTTGTCCTTTGGTTTATCAGGTAGTGAAGCTAACTTTGGTTTTACCGGTCGCAACTGCAACCGTTGAAATATATTTTTTTTCTAAATTGAAGCACGTCAAGACAGATTTACGCAATCGAATGTGATTTGTTTATAGGTTTCATGAGATTAATTGATTGTTTTCCGTCTTAACCTATTGTATTTTTTATTTTTTTTCGAGGTTGAGAAGTGTTGTTTCTGTTTGTTGTGCTTTAACAAATAACAACCAATAACTTCTTTCTTTTGACGATTTTTATGTAGTTGAACTATTTTTTGGTGTATTTGAATAGCTTTAACTTTCCTCGACATCTCGTTCAATACAATTTTGGATAACTTGTTTGTTATTTTTTTGATAGCTTTTTATTTTTTATTTTATGCATCTATATAAAAGGTCCCATAAAGCTCAAACCATGAAACCAAACCGGTTAGTAACGCTTCAGTTTGGTTCGGTTTTAAATTTCAATGATTCGGTTACGGTTTTCAAAAATAAAAAAGTCGTTACTAACGGTTTGGCTCATGATTTGACCTAAAAACTATAAAAAGCGGACCGTAAACACGCCTATGTATTAATTACTCTCAAGTCTATCTCTCTCCATTGCCGACATGAATAAGATAAATAAAAGCACGACTGAGCTTATTGCATAATGAGCAGATAAACAAAAAAGTTATTAATAAGTCAAAGTTTTGTAAAGAGAGAATAAATTGAAGTCTACAGAATGTACGTCTACATGACGGATCATAAAAGACAACAAAGACTAAGACTGAATATAACCGATATCATATCAATCTTATGAGTCTTAATGCAAGTAAGAAATACAACCAATATCCATAACGTGGATGAGATATTGAGAATATTAGTTGCAATTGATATCAAAAGTAACACATAATCATATGTAACAGACTAACAGTATAATAGAAGCAGCGATTATGATAATCATGTTAACATTACGTAAATCATATAGCATATAGATTAACGTGAAATCATATAGCATATAGATTGACGTGAGCACGTACAATAAATATAATACATATGTAGATTGCAAGTCTATGTACCACTGTGACTCACAGTCGGTGAGTTGGTAGTGTGGCATATTGTGCATAGCTACTTAAACATGTAACAACTACACAAGAAAAGTAAAGTAGAATACGTACCTTAGTAGTGAGCTGCAATAAATCATTATAGTTAAAATGGACAATACAGCTACATAGCATATACTTCACAGATATTAATATTATCGTCTAGCCGAACATGCAATGGTGAATACAAGAATTATAAAGCTTTTTCTTACTAAAGTATTAACTCACACTTGTAAGCATTCTAAAAGTCAAGAAACAAAATCAAGAATATCAAAACTAATAAGTTCAATGAGCACACAAAAACAAGTGCAAGCAGAAGCCCATTTTAATATAATCATCTAAACCTACACTTATATACACTCTAATTTAGCTTGGTTGGAATTCCTTTAAGTCGATCATATTTAGTTGACAAAGACTAATGTTTAGGATTAATTGTAGGTTATCAAGAGTTTTGTAAGGCTTGTATGTAACCAACGTTATAACTTAATTTGATATATACCAACCATTATTGCATTTTTATTTACCTATTTAACTCAAATTATATATATATTGTTGACGAAAAACGATGAATAGTATATTTATTTTTAATATATAGCTTTTTATTATTTTTTTTTGTTTAATATATTATATAATAGTTTATTATTATATTTACTTTTAATAACATACTTTTAATTTTTTTTTTTACTTTTTTAAAGGCCCTAACTATCTGCCCACCCAGTTTGCCTATTTGCACACTTAGGGTTTCCCTACGCAGCGTATTGGTCAATACGCAGCGTATAGGGTTAACCCTATACGCTGCGTATTGACCTATACTCAGCGTATATAAACCATGGATCTCAGTGCCTAATAACCAATCATTGCACAGAAAACAAGGTTTATATAAGCTGCGTATAGCTCTCTACGCAGCGTATATAAACCATTAGACTTTTTTGGGTCATTTTGGTAGGTTTGAGGGATCATTTTTTCACAAAGTTTATATACGCTGCGTATTGACCTATACTCAGCGTATATAAAGGTCTGAAAATGTCATTTATACCCTTGTATTGAGGCTATACAAAGCCAAATACAAGGGTAGTTGTGTCATTTTTGTCTTATACGCTGCGTAGTGACCTCTAAGGAGCGTATATAAAGCTCCATTTTTGTATTTTTTTTTTTTGTATTCCTTTGTTTATTTATAAAAAAAAAAAGTAAATTAATTGTGTGTATTTTGGGGTATTTCCATGTTTATTTATAAAAAAACAATATTATTAAAAATAATACAAATATTATGAATTATAAGAATTAAAAATAATACAAATATTAGGTCCCGTATTGACCTCGTATAAGCCTATAAGTGTGATATCGTGTCGTATAGCGTCGTATAGGTCACGTATTGACCTCGTATAAGCCTATAAGTGTGATACCGAATCATATAGCGTCGTATAGGTCATGTATTGCACTCGTATAAGCCTATAAGTGTGATATCGTATCGTATAACGTAGTATAGGTCACGTATTGACCTCGTATAAGCCTATAAGTGTGATATCGTATCGTATAGCGTCGTATAGGTCACGTATTGACCTCGTATAAGCCTATAAGTGTGATATCGTGTCGTATAGCGTCGTATAGGTCATGTATTGACCTCGTATAAGCCTATAAGTGTGATATCGTATCGTATACGTGTGGTTTAGGTCCCGTCTAATCCTATATGCATATACAAGACCTATAGGAAACCTATACGAGACTTATACTACACTATACGATACGATACGATAATATACAATAACACCCGTATAGGCCTCTATACGAGACTTATATACTATACACTATACGATACGATATGATGCAATACGATACGATACGATGCAATACGATAAGATAATTTAATTTAAACGATAACAATATAATATATTTGTATTATTTACGAATAATATTGTTTTTTTATAAATAATTTTCTTTTTTTTATGAATAAACAAAGGAATACGATAATTTAATTTAAACGATAACAAAACAATATATTTGTATTATTTACCAATAATATTGTTTTTTTATAAATAATTTTCTTTTTTAATTTTTATAATTCATAATATTTATATAATTTTTTATTTTTATAATTTATATTTGTATTATTTACCAATAATATTGTTTTTTTATAAATAATTTTCTTTTTTTTTATAAATAAGCAAAGGAATACACAATAAAAAAAATACAAAAATGGAGCTTTATATA
Source organism: Helianthus tuberosus (assembly GCA_030545235.1). Lineage (NCBI taxonomy): Eukaryota > Viridiplantae > Streptophyta > Magnoliopsida > Asterales > Asteraceae > Helianthus > Helianthus tuberosus. The sequence goes on from CM060441.1 coordinate 206,428,090, forward strand.
CGCTCCTTAGAGGTCCCTACGGAGCGTATGAGACAAAAATGACACAACTACCCTTGTATTTGGCTTCGTATAGCCTCAACACAAGGGTATAAAAGACATTTTCAGACCTTTATATACGCTGCGTATAGGTCAATACGCAGCGTATATAAAGGGTAGTTTTTATTTTTAACACCAAACATGTGGTTAAATTATCTTTTTAACCCTTATTGTATATATACGCTGCGTATAGACATCTAAGGAGCGTATATAAGGGTCTGAAAATGTCATTTATACCCTTGTATTGAGGCTATACGAAGCCAAATACAAGGGTAGTTGTGTCATTTTTGCCTTATACGCTGCGTAGTGACCTCTAAGAAGCGTATATAAAGCTCCATTATTGTATTTTTTTTTGTGTATTCCTTTGTTTATTTATAAAAAAAAAAGTAAATTAATTGTGTGTATTTTGGGGTATTTCCATGTTTATTTATAAAAAAAAAACAATATTATTAAAAATAATACAAATATTATGAATTATAAGAATTAAAAATAATACAAATATTAGGTCCCGTATTGACCTCGTATAAGCCTATAAGTGTGATATCGTGTCGTATAGCGTCGTATAGGTCACGTATTGACCTCGTATAAGCCTATAAGTGTGATACCGAATCATATAGCGTCGTATAGGTCATGTATTGAACTCGTATAAGCCTATAAGTGTGATATTGTATCGTATAACGTAGTATAGGTCACGTATTGACCTCGTATAAGCCTATAAGTGTGATATCGTATCGTATAGCGTCGTATAGGTCACGTATTGACCTCGTATAAGCCTATAAGTGTGATATCGTATCGTATAGCGTCGTATAGGTCACATATTGACCTCGTATAAGCCTATAAGTGTGATATCGTGTCGTATAGCGTCGTATAGGTCATGTATTGACCTCGTATAAGCCTATAAGTGTGATATCGTATCGTATACGTGTGGTTTAGGTCCCGTCTAATCTTATATGCATATACAAGACCTATAGGAAACCTATACGAGACTTATACTACACTATACGATACGATACTATACAATAACACCCGTATAGGCCTCTATACGAGACTTATATACTATACACTATACGATACGATATGATGCAATACGATACGATACGATGCAATACGATAAGATAATTTAATTTAAACGATAACAATATAATATATTTGTATTATTTACGAATAATATTGTTTTTTTATAAATAATTTTCTTTTTTTTATGAATAAACTAAGGAATACGATAATTTAATTTAAACGATAACAAAACAATATATTTGTATTATTTACCAATAATATTGTTTTTTTATAAATAATTTTCTGTTTTAATTTTTATAATTCATAATATTTATATAATTTTTTATTTTTATAATTTATATTTGTATTATTTACCAATAATATTGTTTTTTTATAAATAATTTTCTTTTTTTTTTTATAAATAAGCAAAGGAATACACAATAAAAAAATACAAAAATGGAGCTTTATATACGCTCCTTAGAGGTCCCTACGCAGCGTATGAGACAAAAATGACACAACTACCCTTGTATTTGGCTTCGTATAGCCTCAACACAAGGGTATAAAAGACATTTTCAGACCTTTATATACGCTGCTTAGAGGTCAATACGCAGCTTATTTAAACTTTGTGAAAAAATGATCCCTCAAACCTCTAAAATGACCCAAAAAAATCTAATGGTTTACATACGCTGCGTATAGACCAATACGCAGCGTATATGACCCTTGTTTTCTGTGCAATGATTGGTTATCAGGCACTGAGATCCATGGTTTATCTACACAGTGTATTGGTCAATACGCCGCGTATAGGGTTAACCCAATACGCTGCGTATTGACCAATACGCTGCGTAGGTAAACCCTAATTTTGCTAGGTTTGGTGTGCCAATAGGCATTTTAGTGTATCAATAGGCACACCCTTTTTAAAACCATATATTTCCTTTGCCATTTTCTTTAATAATTCTATTTTTTTAGAACATATATCAATTTATCGATTCATTTGATATCTCTTAAATAATTTACGTTTATAACTTTTTATCTAAAAACTGAAGCACATAGTTGTGCTTGATTTTTTCCCTGACATCCCGTTATAAGTTTTGTTAAAACTGAAGTTATACTCAAAATAAAGTATTTATTAGGTATTATAAAACGATTCGATGATAAACTAAACCGCTCTAATGGTTTGGTTTTCTAAACAACATAGTTTATTTTCAAATCAAGTTTGTTTTACATTATCATTTGCTGAGTTTCGCCGCAACGCGCGAAGAAAAAAATTAGTTATATAATTAACTTATAACTTAATTTGATACTAACCATTAATGCATTTTTACTTACCTATTTGACTGGAATTATATAATTAACTAAAATAATTGTAGTAAATTGTTGGTTTTAATCACTTTCTCAAGCTTTTATGAATTAAACATCATCTTTACCAATATTTAAACAAGGTATAGGATCAAATACAAAAGCTCTTGTAAACAAGAAGTCGTATAAAGGGTATCAAACAGATTCCGATTGACCTCATTCAAGCGACATTGGAACCGTCTCATCAAACTATACGATGTGAGATTTTAGGTTTTCACTTTTGGATTTATAGGTTGTAGATTTTAGAATTTTTGTTTATTGTCATTGTCTTTTATTTATCATTGTGTCATTTCTGCATTTGTGTCATTGTGTCATTTTTGCGACTAATTGTATCTTTTTCCTTGACGTTGTGTTATATTTTTCGGTATTGTGTTATATTTTGCTTGACATTGTGTTATCTTGTAGGATCCATTGTGTCTTTGTACACTTCTTATTTTTAGGAGCTTAACCCATTTAAACAAAAGCAATTACTTTATATTTTGATACGATTTAATTAAGTTAAACTTCTATTCCAATTATAGAGACCTAAAGTCAAATCTATATAAATCACTCTAAGTGCATGAAAAAGAGAAATTTGTAAATATACATCTAAGTTAAACTTCAAGCTTTAAATGAATTTACATTCATTATGAATTAAACATCACTTTAACCAATATTTTGTAATTTAAACAAAGTAATTAATTTATATTTTTGAATATAACGTTTTAAGTTAATTCAAAACCGTGTGACTCTTTGATATTCAGATTTGTTAGGCAAGCTATCAAAGCATTCACAATTTCGCATCCCTTCTCTAAATATACTTTATTTTTATATATAATCTTTTGGACGGTCAACAAAATTAATCACGAGCACTCTCAGGGCACCCACTAGACCAAACGGAGTACTCCGATAGTAACCCGAGTCCATCACCAATTCCAGGGAAAACCCGGTAACCCATCCGCTCATAGGCACGACGGTGAATACTCTAAGAAGCCAACCACCCCATTTGTTCAGATGTCATCTTGCTGACGCATCTAGTTGCCTTCAGCATTTACAGATTTATTTCTAGAAGAACATAAGTGATTTTAATTATGATGATTAGATGTCTTTGTGGGATTTAAATAATCATTTCCAAACACGGCAATCCTAGGGTCATTTGAAATGGTTTTAATATTGTACTACTATATTAGACCATGCGTAGTGGGCATGATTCACCCTTGGGTGTTTTGCGCCATGTGGCAGCCCAGTCAGCAATAGGGCATTATTGGGCGTTTTCTAAAATGACTTTAGTGGGGAAGTGGACATTGTGGGGGCATTATGTTTGTAATAAAATTAAATAAAAAAAACATCAAAAAAATTTGATTGGTTTTCCAAAAATGGAAATGAATCTGATTGGTCAAACCTTGCCCCTTATAGCGTTATTTAGAACACGCCTGACCAAAAAATTGGCCAAACACGCCCACGGGGGAAGAGGTGCCGGCGTTTTCGGGCGAGATTCCGGGCAAAAAACGCCCCACTACGTTCGGTCATAATACCTTTTGTTTTAATTTCTGTGATATATGTTAGTGAAGCTTTATCAAACATATTTAAAACTCGTTAAACAAAATTTGATACTTGACACATTTAGGACCAGTACCCAGTTACGGGATCGGATATGTTCCCGCTCGCATCAGAAGGCTTGTAATTGGGATGAAACTAGTATGAACAGATTTTATTTGCTGATATGATATGGTTATGTGAAACCTTTGAAGCAAAACAAATACGAAGCACTTACATCTCACTGTAGAAATTATAGTTTTTTATGAAACACTTGCTAGAAGCGGAACGGATACGAACAAATTTATATAAAATCTTTGAATTAATCAGGTTGGCTCGCTTGTTAATTTGCTTGTTTAAATCAAGCGTAACTTTTAACATTCTATAGCGCAAGTAAAAGAATTTTAATATCTTAAGCATAATCGATATCGATCAATATTTGGTCCAATGTACATCAAGACCTTTTTCTTCTTCAAAGTTTCCACAATTTAACCGAGCTTAGCCAAATTGGCTCTCTTAAGAGCCAAGCTGAGCCCAAATTCAAACGTTTAGCTAAGTAATAAATTCTAGCTGAGTCGCGCGGGCTCGGTTTAAAATTTAAGTCAGGCTCATGCTCTCCTTGAGTCGGCTCGTGGACAACTTAAGTCTTTAATATTTTTAATCCTTCTTTGTAAGTGTAATAAATAAACAAATATTTTGTAAGTGAACTCTGTAATCCAATAGCTCACCCCCACCCAGATCCTCCACTTTGTGATTCTTACCATTCGTTGGAAGTGGAATAAATAGGAATGTATTCATTTGAAAATATAATTATGTGAAATCGTCAAATTAATCCATTACCTCATCCTACCCATATCTATCGTTTATTGTTCTTTTGCGATTAGTTGAAAGTGGAAAATTAAGTTACAAATATATTCATTTGAATTTGAATATATGATCATGTAAAATCTTCCAATTAACCCATTAACTCACCCAACCAATTCCATCATTTGTTGAATATCTATCGTTTATTGTTTTTTTGCGATTAGTTGAAAGTGGAAAAGTTACAAATAAATCTTCCAATTTACCCATTAACTCACCCCACCCAGTTCCATCATCTGTTGACTTTCTTTGTAGGAAGTCTTTGTAGGAAGTGGAACAAATACGAATGTATTCATTTGAAGATATTGTAAAATATTAAAATTAACCCATTAGCTCACCCACCCAAATTTCTCATTAATTGTTTTTATCCTTCGTTTGAAGTGGAACAAATATTGACATAAAATATTATTTGCATACTTGGTTATGTGAACTTTATGAAGCAATCCATTAGCTCACCCGGAAATTGAACACATACGAAAAGAATTTTTGTATCGTGGAACGGATATAAAAGCACTGATAAATATTTGTTTATAAATTTTTAGTGTTGTACCTTTCATTGGAATTGGATCAAAACATGAGCATATTCAAGCTTAAGGGTTGATTTATTAGCTCTTAATTAGGCACTTAGTGGTTCAGATTGTTTGTTTCGCGAGCAATATCTGAGTTGGTTGAGGCATTTCACTAGTACAAAAGCAGTTTTTTTGTGTTGGGATTTATGCCCTTTTTGAGAGAGCACCAACAAATATACTACCAAATAATAGGATTTGACATTAAATCTCTAAACACATCACCAAAAAATCAATGATAGAAACCAAATTAGTCCATCATTAAATCTCTAAACACCACCAAAAAATCAATGATAGAAACTAAATTAGTCCACCATTAAATCTCTAAACACACCACCAAAAAATCAATGATAGAAACCATAAGTCTCTAACATGTGTCATGCATTTACCACCATTTAATCCACTACTAGAATACCAAAAAAAATTGACACTGCTTTGATTTGTTCACTTGGTTTATCTTTATATTTAAAAAAAAATAAAATATAAAAAGGTTATTGGCGATGGATTTTCTATTATGAACCGGTCCGTAAAAATATACATTATTTGAACAAATGTTTTTTAGTTTTATTTTATTTATAAAACATCAAAGATCGAATACAAAGGCAAATAAAACAAAAAACTATACAAACAAAAAATGTATAAAATCTATAAGCATAATGAAATAATATTATATGTTCATGGGAAGCTACAAAGAATGAGATACAAACATGATTTCTATAAAGTCATTTCCTAGAATAACAATTTAAACACATACAATCAAACCAAATCAACATAGTGTATAATTGTATATCCTTGGCACTTCAAAGCATAAATGACATCCATCGCCGTAATAGTTTTCTGGTGAGTATCTTCGGTGTATTTGATGGCATCACGCATAAAATCATCAAGAAAGATCTTCAAAAATCTTGTGTCTCTTCGTAGATAAGACCATTGATACGCTTTACGCCACATCGCCGGTTTCTTGATATCCTGGAAGCCGTTCCGGAAAACTTTCCTGTGATACTTTGCTCTTCCTTCACATTTTTCTCTCTCTAAAAAAGATTTTGATTTTAACATTGTGTCTGTATATATGTGGGGGTATAAAGGTTGTGTTTTGAAGGCATGATTTGATCCATTGATTGAATAGGATGAGAGCAATTGAAAACCGTAGGATTATGATCCATGTGATGCCTAACAAAATGTTTTGATTGGTTCACTTTGTTGGTGTTATTAACACCTTCACCCTCAAAAAAATCAATTTAATGGCGTTATTAACAACTTCACCCTCAAAAAATCAATTTAATGGTGACTTCTAAGCATTTAATGGTGTTTTGTAATCTATTTTTTTGTGGCGTGTTTATTTATTAGTGTGGTAATCTTGTTATTTGGTGCTTTGTATTCTATTCTAAGACACCATCAAAAAATTGAATTTGACACCAACAAAAAAATGGTTTTGTACTAGTGTTTGCCTCTAAATGGTTAAACGTTATATTGAGTTTGAATGGTTAAGACCTCTAATCTGAGTTGGTCAGACATTTGTCTCTTAACGGTTGAACATTAAACTGTCTCTTAATGGTTCAGGTCTGTTACTGATTCAGCACTTAATGATTCAGACCTCTTACTGGTTCAACACTTAACCATTCAGAAGTTGTCAAACAGCCCCTAAATCTCTACTGTGATTCGTCGAAAGATACGCATATTGTCCCGAGCATATAATCTTATAAAATGTTACGAGAACTTGCATAAGGAATTCATGCTACCATAACTTGAAAACACTAACAAACTTATCTGACCACCGTTCACGTATTGTATTTTTAAGAGGTAAAATGTCTGCAATATGTGGACCACATCTGCAGACATCTGTAGAAGAAGCGGTGGACCAAACTTCTGCAGTATACAAGAAAAAAATTGTTTGTTTTTAATGTTTGCAGACTTCTAAAATAAACTGGTGGTGGTGTACATACGGTGATGGTGGTAGACGGTGGTGATGGGTGGTGGTGGGTGGTGGACGATGGTGGTGATGGACGGTAGTGGGTGGTGGACGGTGGTGGTGAACGGTGGCCGGTGGTGGTGAACGGTGATGGTGGTGGTGATGGACGGTGGTGGTGGGTGGTGATGTTTAACCCTCTGCAGACCTTAAAAGATCTTAGAAGTGGTTGGGCCAAGTCTGCACCAAGAAGAGCTCGCGCAGACTTTTTTAATGAAACGTCTTCGGAAAAACAAATAGTATGTGCGTGACAATGTCTGCGCGTGGTCTGCGCGGCGCAGACAGAAGAGCCTGCTCAGAGCTTTTCAGAAAAAACAAACAGCACCTTATTATTTAAAACCATTAGATATAGTTGTTGAATCATAGACGCCGGAATCCAACCACAAACCCAGATCCTGAACTCAAGTCGTTGCATACCTTTGTGCGACTCTTTTTATTAATGAGTAACTCGAAGAAACGATTACAAGGATACATAACACCTAGACCCAAACATGGGTATTTGTACAACTTTCCAATTATACTAAACAAGTAAATCGAAACTGACTCAAACACTTAAACATTAGGAGATAAACAATAATTAATTTTTTTCCTAATCTAACTTGACTATGACTCGAATACTTGGTCAATTAAAGAAACTTGTCGTGCAAGCTTCGACTCAACAACTTCCAGACACATCCTTGCGTTTACTCAACTCCAATCCTATCCTCGAGCTGCGACCCCACACCTCAAGCCACGGCTCAAAGCTTATGTCGCGACACATACTTTGTCAGTCTTCCAAACTCTGTTGGATCCAGACTGCTTCCTCCCTTCGCCTTCTCCTCAGTCACTGCTCAAGGTCCTTCCAGCCTCGACTCATGTCTCCAACTGAGCCTAGCTGCAGCTACGGCTCAACATTTCTTTAGTCGAACTTACTTATTTTCTTCCGATGTTAATTTCAAGCAAAAATGTGCTTGTACTTATAGCTACGTAAATAATCGTGTGTGTAGCTGATATCAATGGTTATGTGCAGGGCCGTTCCTACGTTTTTGTAGACCCTAAGCGAACTATAAAGCGGGGCCCTAATTTCGCCGATAAACTCTGCTCCAATCCCGACGCCATGGGTGATTACCCTTACTTTTTTCGGCTAGCGATAGCCGATAGCGTAGGAACTGAAAGCAGGTTGCGATGGGAAGTGGGAACGATGATTGAGGCTGTATTTAGACCGCTGACTAATGATGATTAGGTCGATGGTGGTTGTGTTGTAATAACTGGAAATCAAGGAGAAATGGGGTTTGAAACTTGGACTTTTTTTTCCAAACAATATTTATTTTGCACTCCTTCAATGAAAAATCTGTTTAGTCTTGAAATAAACGTATTTATTTGGGCCTAATATATAAAAACTTTCTAAAAAGTTGAAGACCCTCATTTTTTGGTGGCCCTAGGCCCGTGCCTAAGTTGCCAAACCTATGGAGCCGGCCACTGGCGGAGCTTAATGTAAAGTGGGGGGTGCACCCGCCCCCCCGAATGTTTTGGTTATAAGTGTAAAATTTCCTATTTTTCGTTCGAAAATTTTAAAATTATATAGGATTGTCTCCCCAAATTTTGCCTAAATATTTATACAATATAGAAATTGGGTCCCATGACTTTCCGCTCCCTCGGAACTTTTGGTCAAGCTCCGCCACTAGAGCCGGCCCTGGTCATGTGACAACTAGCACCTATGATATTGCACTCGTCTCTTTCGGAAGTTTTAAGAGGCAAATCACACGTGTTTTGCTACATTCTCAGAGGATTGGGTCTTCTCGTTTTGGATTGATTGTGTCTAGTATTCCCAAGCCTGAATCTAAGATGCAACATGAACAACCCGTTTGAAGATCTGAGATTTAGGGGAACACCAGTTTATGATTCAGCCATTGATCACTTTAAAATTATTACTGTTTGTAAAGATGAATACGTTGAACTGTTGAAGTGGATTGGATCTGAAGATTAAGATGTCACTTGAAGTTTATGTAAGGGTCTACATATTTACACACCTTAATGCCTATTTTGACACCCTTCAGGACGCCTCGTATAGACCTATACGAGGCGTATAGGGTTACTTTTCCGACCAGCTCTGCACCAAAGCACAATGTCAAATCAGTCACATCAGACGAGGAGTCTAGGTCTGTACGAGAGATGGATACGAGGCACTAAGACGCCTCGTATAGGCCTATACGAGGCGTCTTCAGTGACTGATTTACTATACATTTGACAAGTGACTTAAAGCTATACGAGGGGTCTAGAGCTATACGAGGCGTCTAAGACTTATGAAAAAGTGCAACATACAGTGTATGCTTTGTCCACCCCCGAGCATTCAACATTTAATTCTGCTTTGCTTCATCTTTCTGCTTCTTCTTCTTCTTTCATTCTGCTTTGCATTTGTGTTCTTGTCATCCCGAAGTGTTGAAATGTCATCATACTGGGACGGCAACTATGTCTTCGGGCAGTATTATAGCGAGAACTGGGTGCCCGAAAGCGATCCGGTAACAGTACAGGTACTTAAATGTTTTAATTAGTTTTTGTTTTAGTTTATTATTTACTAATGATGATACGGTTCTTTATTTTGGAGGAGTCTTGCGTTCCCGATTCTAATGAGCAAGAGGAGGTTGTGTCTAGTATACAAGGAGAACAAAACAAACCGTTTCTAGATTTGAACAACCATCCCCCTGTTGATGAAACAGCCCCTGTAGATGACTCATACCATGCTTGTCAACCAAGTTATCCGACGCAACAAGGGTATCCGGATTATAGATACGGGTGTGAATACGGAGGAGACGGTGGATACGGAGGAGACGGTGGATACGGAGGAGACGGTGGTTATAGAGGAGATGGTGGATACAGTGGATACGGAGGAGACGGTGGTTATGGTGGATATGGTAGATATGGTGGTGAGACACCTCCCATCCAGGACAGTCCGTACTTAAAAAAGCAGGTATTAATTACTATTTTTGTATTATTTAATTATTTTTATTATTATTAGTATTATTATTAGTATTATTATTAATATTATTATTATTATTATTTATTTATTAATTTATTAAAATTATTTATTATTATTGTCGATGTTACAGGTTTTCAACTCTTTAGATGAACTAAAGAATCGGATACAAGAAACAGCAAACGCGGATGGTTTCGTTATTGTCACCCGTCGATCAAAGAAAACCGGGGGAAGAATCGGGAGGGTATGGCTTGAATGTGATCGTGGTGGTGAGCACCAGACTACAGCAACACTTAGAAAAGCCGGAAGCAAAAAAACCGGTTGCCCGTTTTACCTGCTGGCTGTGCGAAACCACCCGTATGAAACCTGGGAGATTAAAGACGGAAAAATTAAACATAACCACGAACTTTGTGAGGACCTGTCGGCCCACGCGTTTGTGCGAAGGTTTACTCCAAGCGAAATGAAACTGATCGAGCAGCTGACAGCTCAAAACATGGAGTCGCGCAAAATATTTCAAACGATAAGGAAGCAGGACCCCGACAGGTTTCATGTTCTGAAAGACGTTCAAAACGTTGTGGCGAAGATTAGAGCCGAGCAAAGACAAGGATTGACTCCCATGCAGTCACTAGAAAACATACTGATAAACAACGACTTTATTTACGAGACACGGGAGGAACCCGGAACAGAGATCGTAACAGAGATCTTCTTTCTTCTTCGGGACTCGAGATGCATGTGGCGTTCATTCCCCCACGTCATGCTGATCGATGCGACGTACAAGACAAACATATACAATATGCCCTTTATCCAGATTGTTGGTATGACGCCTACCAACAAATCGTTTATTATCGCGCATGCCGTTGTTAGTAAAGAACGGGGTGATAACTTTGTGTGGGTGCTTCAGAGGGTCAAGTCAATGTTGGATGAATGCATGGAGCCACGTGTGATTTTAACCGATAGAGACCTAGCCCTTATGGGCGCGTGTGCTAAAGTATTTCCAAACGCCTCCAGGCTTCTTTGCAGGTGGCACATACAACAAAATGTTATGAAGAACTGCAAGGGTGCCTTCACAGACGAAGACTGGAAGAAATTTTTGTCATTCTGGGGGACATTGATTGAGTCTCCATCCATACTCATCTACGAGTACCACTTGCGCAACATGCGACAACGACTTGTGGAGTGCAAACGTTCTAGTAAGTTTTTATAATAACATACGACTCACCTATGCAAATTTTATTAAATTATTTTTACGTTTTAGGAGTCTTCAAATACGTGTACGATAACTGGCTAAAAGACTATAAGGAGATGTTCGTCTTTGCGTGGACTGATAAGAGGCGCAACTTTGGTAATCGTACCACAAACAGAGTTGAGAGCCAACACGCCAACTTAAAAAGATACGTTGAAGATAGAAGCTCGCTCGACCGTATAGTTGGTTGTGTCCATGATATAGTTGAGACACAGTTCGGTGAAATAAGGAAGACTTTTCGAGATAGCATCGAAAAAACAATGACCCACCACAAACACCCGTTGTTTCAACACCTACTTGGTAAAGTATCCCATACAGCCCTTGACTTGTTGAGGGGAGAGGCATTTAGGAAGCTAGATGTCTTGGAGCGTTTCCATTCATCATGTGGTTGCCAAATGTGGCACAGCTGTGGGTTGCCCTGTGCTTGCAGGATAGAAAAGTACATGCTTGAAGGTAATAATTGTTAAACGTACAACACTTGTGTGATATATTTCCGTTAATCATGTGACTTAAACAATGTTGTTTTTAACCGTGCAGAGAGTCCGATTCAACTCGAAGACATAGACGTCTTCTGGCGGAAACTTAACTTCCAAAGTTGTAAATTGATAGACGATGACGTGGACGTGGTCGAAGAGCTAAATATTGTTAGACAACAATTAGAGTCGCACCCCCCAGCTCAGCAAAAAAGCCTGATGTCAAAGATTAAAGCGGTGTTGACTCCAAAGAAATCTACCAAGAAACCACCGGTTGTCCAACAAAATACTCGTGGCCGACCAACAACAAAGCAGGTACAACAAAGGTTGGACAAGGCCTCTCGTATAGATGAAGAATTGAGGAGAAGCTCATTCGGTGATGCAAACACGTGCTTTGAAGGTTCCCGACAAAGTAAGTACGATAAACCTCGCCACAGCTCGTACGTTCCGTCACAGGCCTCTCAACAGTCGGTTATAAGGTCCCAAAAACCCAAAGCGAGCCTAAGCCGTTCAAAGAGTTCTAAGAAGAAAGAGACACGAGATGCTCACTGTTTTCCGTTAATCATTGGGGACGAGTACGTGGGAATCATCGAACAGTTTCAGGATGACATTCCGCTAGTATTCCATCCGTACGTCTCGTGCATACGAGATGTGATGTCGGACGGTCATTGTGGGTTTCAGTCTGTGGCTGTGGGCTTAGGTATGGATCAGAGTTCATGGGGGCTCATTCGAAGGCACCTTGTCCAAGAAATGGATCAGAACAAATCGATCTGGTTCCCAATATTTGAAGCATGGGGTAAAGGTTATTTTTACACGCATCGTCAGGGCCTAATTTGGGATTCAGTGTCCGGTTGTGGGGGGATCACTGGATGGACTTCCCCTTTGCAGGACTTCTTATTGCACAAACGTACGGTATCGGGGTGCACCTGTTAACGACAACCATGGGTACGAGTTCCACTTTCTTCCCTATACTAAGTCCTCCGGCTAATCAACAACCATTGTTCATAACGCTTACACATGTAAACGAGAACCACTTCATACATGTTAAGCTGGAAGGGGATTATCCAATGCCACCAGCACACAGGCTATGGTTGACCCACCGAACACCCCATACGGAACAATGGGAAGATATGTACTTGCCACGTCTAGAATGGTATACATCGATAATGAATCCTCCGCCAAGATCAAACCCCAGTCTTAATTACATCGATAGTGATACGGAAGAATGATTTTTGTAATTTGAATGTATTTTTTTTTTTTATTAATTCCTATAATTTTCTACAATTTCTATAATTTTCTACAATTTCTATAATTTTTTTTTTAATTTGTATCATTTTTCTATAATTAAAATAGGTTAATATCATTTAAAAAAAATTACAAATATACGACGCGTATAGAGCTAGACGTGTCTTATAGATTTGCCCAAAAGACCATTTTGCCCTTGGTATGCCCCTAATCTAGGCTTATTTCAGGGGCTAAAAGGTCATTCTAGAATCAACAGACGCCTCGTATAGAGCTATACGAGTCGTCTATTTGAGCGGGTTTTTGAAATTTTGAATTTTGAATATTTGAAAATCAAAATTTGAATTTTTTGAATGAGGACGCCTCGTATAGAGCTATACGCGGCGTCAACAGTGTCGGCAACAATTCTTTTTTTTTTTAATTTGAATTTTGAAAATATTTTATGTTAATTACCATTTTGCCCCTGAAAGTCCCTAGTATAGGCCTTTAACAGGGGCTTAAAGGTAATTTTGAAATCCAGACGCCGCGTATAGTGCTATACGTGTCGTCTTTTGAGGCGGCAACTTTTTAAGGTTTTGTTTTTTAATTATGAAAAAAGGTTTATTAAATTACCATTTTGCCCCTGTAAAGCCCTCAGTATAGGCTTTAGTCAGGGGCAAAATGGTAATTACCATTCCAGAAATATCTTTTTGGATTGGTTAATTACCATTTTGCCCCTGAATAATGCCTATACTGGGGGCATAACAGGGGCTAAATGGTCATTTAATAAAAAGATAGGACGACGCGTATAGCCCTATACGAGGCGTCTATGCCTCGTATAAGGCTGGGGGGGTCTAGACGAGGCTGGTTATAACCCCCAAACAAACAAACATACGGAGAATACACCTCTATACGCCTCGGATACGTATTTCGACCGGATTTTCGAAGATTTGAAGCATCACCGGTAGACCATAGATTTGAAGCATCACCGGTAGACCGGATTTTCGAAGATTTGAAGCATCACCGGTACGCCCCGTAGTTTAGTATTTTTGCCACGTTTTTGCCTTTAGACCATAGGTTTGCCCTGAAATTTGATTTTTGTGGGGTTTGGGGGTTTGAGTGTGAGGTTGAAGATGAATGGGGAAGAACAGGACGCCGAGTATAGCCCTATACGAGGGCTATACGAGGCTCTGTAATTTTTTTTTTCTTATTAATTATTATTATTAGTATTATTATTATTGTTATTATTATTATTATTTATTTATTTATTATTATTATTATTATTTATTATTATTATTGTTAATATTTATTTATTATTATTATTATTATTTATTATTATTATTATTTATTATTATTATTGTTATTATTATTATTGTTGTTATTATTATTATTATTTATTTTTTATTATTATTATTATTTATTATTATTATTGTTATTATTATTATTTATTAATTATTATTATTATTGTTATTATTATTATTTATTAATTATTATTATTTATTAATTATTATTATTATTATTATTCTGATTTATTTATTAGTATTAGTATTATTATTGTTATTATTAATATTTATTTATTTATTATTATTATTCGGATTTATTTATTATTGTTTTTATGTGTATACGTTATTTATTTGCAGATTGATTATGGAGGGCGATGAGATTGAGATAGAGCTTGAGGGGGGTCAGCCAGCTCAGCAGGTTCAGCCGGTTCAGCAGAGTCAGCCGGTTCAGGAGGGTCCACGACGGAGACGGCGGCCGCCTCTGGATACGCTGCAGGGTTGTCCGTATCTAGAGTTTCCCGCGGGCACCGATGCCGCCCGCCATTGCCAGAAGCTTAGGAGGATGCACATTGGATCGCATGCATCGATCGACTGGGATGCGATGGACCAGCTTGCTGAGACGGCTAGAGTGCGTCGGTTTGTACCTCTCGATTCGCCGTGGCATCGTCTTTTTGATTTGGCGCACACGCCGACCTACAGGGAGCTGCTAGTCGAGTTCCTTTCGTCATTCACATTTCACCCTCCTGGGGTCCCAGTGCCGCTTCCGTACCCAGGTGCTCCCCCTCCGCCTGAGATTTCTTTCAGGCTCGCTGGCGTTTTGCGTACGATGACGCTAGCAGACTTTGCGATGCTTTCTGGTTTATACATTCAGGGGGAGATCGAGACTGAGGTTTACACAGCGGGGCTAGTGGTGGTTGAAAAACCCATTCTTCTAGGGTTTTGGCAGGTGATTGCGGGGCCAGATCATTGGGAGCACGATAAGTCGAAGGGGAGGGTGTCGTTTGTTACGGACCCACTGTACAGGTACGTACGTTTATTACGGCAATTATTGTGATTATGTGCATTGTTTATTAATCTCTGTTTCTGTATTTCGCTAACACTATCTGCAGGTATCTGCACCATTTGCTCGCTACTTCTATCTCAGCGCGCGGGTACAGCCGTGAGTGGTGTACGACCACAGATCTTTTTTTCCTTTATTGTTTGTTGTATAGGAGGCCGTGCGCGCTAGCACACGGTCTAGCCCAGTACTACGCCTCCGCCCATCACCGGCAGGAGCGCGGATTTTTGTATTGCGGGGCGTACGTGACCGTCATTGCCCGTTCATTTGGCCTCGTACTGCACGAGGACCCACATCTACGGACGCCGCCAGTCATGCCGACGCGGATGGGCATGCAGTCGCTGTGGGGGATGAAGGTAATCAAGAGGTTCGCAGTTGGCCCGCGGTTTAAAAACCGCGATACCGGGGGCATATGGACAGAGGAGGCACTACCAGAGCATTTCGAGCCCGTTTATCCTCCTGTAGATCCTGCTGATGTAGTGCCTGTGGAGGAGCCTCCAGAGTATGTAGACGGTGCAGCGGTGCCACAGCCACCGCCACCTGCCGGGGCGCCTCAGTTTCCACGTCACGCTATTCCAGGTCGTGCCCCAGGAGCTGCGTTACATCCGGATGTACGAGCCGAGCTTGACAGGCTCAACGATTTGGTAGGTTGGCTGGTACAGTGCGAGCAGGATAGACGAGAGATAGAGGGGGTGCCCCCGATACCGCTTCCACCGGCTCGAGCACCACATCAGCAGCAGCAGCCGCAGCAGCCACATCCAGATTCGGATTCGGATTTGGATGCATAGACCTGTTGTTGTTTTTATTTTTATTATGGATGTACAAACTTATCTTATATATTTTTGTTATGGATGTACAAAGTTATCTTATATATGTTATATTTATGTTTGTTTTCAGTTATTCGGTTACCTAATGATTGTTGTCTTAAATTGAGATAATACGGAAACAAAATATGTTTTGAATACAATACGGAAACAATATTTGAACGAGATAAAATTTTAATGGGAAGAATAAAAAAGTAAAATGTTAAAAACATTAAAGAGCCGATTTAATCGGAAACAATATTTAATCGATATAATATATTTAAAGAGCCGATTTTTAAAATAGTTGATTTTTAAAAAACAAAAACTTTTTTATAGTGTAAAAAACAAAAAAAAACAAAACTTTTTTTAAAAACAAAAAAATTTTCAACCAAAAAACACATCTTCAAAAACTATCCAAAAAACCACACCAAAACCCACCAAAACACCCCTCATTTCAGCCAAAAAAAAAAACCAACATTAGACGCCTCGTATAGGTCTATACCCTTCGTATAGGGTTCCTTAAACTTTGTGCCTGACACCCTCTGAGACCCCCTTGAATTCAGTGCTTAGACGCCTCGTATAGCCCTATACGAGGCGTCTAGGGCACAAAAGTGTCCAAATAGGCGCAGAGGGTGTCCAAATATCTCCAGCCTTATGTAAACATGTTGTAGTTTCGTTCGCTTTCTTACTTTTTATCGGCCTTGGTAACCAAAAAAAATTAACTAAAACAACTTTTAATATTCATAACTTATATACATACACATATGAATACGTACACACATACATAAGCTAGAAAGTATCAAGTTTATTAATATTACAGTTAATCAAATCAGCTCAAATACTCAACTTCTACTTTAAACAGTGTCTTTAATCAAAATCATTTTTTGCAAAGATCCAAACACATTGAACATTTTACCTCATGTGTTCATCCCATCAGGTTCGAGTCCCACAACTTTCTTTTTTTCGTATCTTTAATACTTCTTTCTTAAAACGTGTCCGAATTTCAGGAAGCCACAAACGAAGAACTTATTTAAATTACTTATAATACAACATTCCAAATATATTACACTGAAAATTCAGGACGTGTAGTTTTTGAATTTATGCATATTACATGGAATATAGAATTCCAAATACATTACACCGAAAATCCAGATCTCTTTCACGGGCAGTTTGTGTTTAGACCAGGTCCACCAAAGTAAACGTATCTACCCCAATCATCATTGATGCCCGTCAAAATTTCATAGCAACCGCGCTCCATGACAAGATTGACATCTGGGGTCCCTAAAGTGTAAGAGGTGTCCACTATTTCAATATCTTTTATATAACTGGCGTTTTATACCTTTGGTTAGGGAGTCGACCACTGCCCATTTGAGTAGTTGTATGATGCCCGTGTGCCTCTGAGTTCGCCACTGCTCCACCCCACTCTATCAATGAAGCACTCTGATCACCACTTAACTGTGAAAACAGTTCGGATGGCCAATATCCTATTATTTCGTCACCAAGTAGCATCAACCAATCCCCACTTTCTAAGTCCTATAAAAAACATCACACTTGTTGTTTATGCAGCCTGCCTAATAGGTGTGCACATCTTTAAGTTATTATTTTACGAGTAGCTTTTGTTTGAATGCATACGAATACTGAGCTTAGACCGTGGGGTGTGGGGCGTGGGTTAGGGTAGTCCAATATAGTCGTTGGGGCTAGCCGTTGCCAAACGGCTACTTTAATTAAAAAAATTACATATTCCATGGTCACGTCAGCCGAAGCCAGGCCACACCACACCCCTTGTTTTTTAATATTACCTTGTGGATCCCACACTCGCCACGTGTCTAGCAATATCCCAAACCCAAACCCAAACCCCACACCCCATAGTCTTAAGCTCTTCTAAGTTTGGTTCCAGCTCTTTAGTGACTTTTCAACGTACTTTTTAAGTTCAAGTGTGGATCGTTTGTTATTTATTGAATATTTACATGTATAATTGTTTCATAATGTATTTATAAATATATTTTTATATAAATAACACAAATAATTATTATTATTTATTATTTTTATTATTGAATTGTATCTAAGAAAACTAATATGTAATTATATATCTATTATATATAAAATAGCTTATTATGTTCATATAAATAGTGGCTCATGTAGGCTGGCTAATCTAGTTAACTTCTGGCCCGTTTAATTATAAGCTCCAATCAGGCTCGAGCACCTAATATTAGCTCCGCTAAATTTAAATTTTTAACGACTCAATGTCGAGTAGCTCATGTGCAGTAAAGATGACAATGGAATGGGCGTTGGTAATTCCACTCTTATATCTGGTGTAAATATATGTCTGAAAAACGTTCAAATACATGTCTGGTATATGTCAGGTAATTACTAGTTGAATATTGGGCATACTCGCATGTATCGGGTATACCCATACCCATTTGTTTCTTAGAAAATACGTGTTGGGATTATGAATACATTTGTTTCTTTACCTTAGAACTTTTTTAAAATTTTATGTTCTTTATAACTACAGTAAATTAATACTATATGATTAATTATACACATACCATTATGACTATAAAAGTTTGAAATAAAAAATATAGAAAATTTATATTGATAATAATATAAAATGATAAGTTAGTAATTCATTTCATAGAAAAATATAAACAATATTATCAAGTGCATATTCGAAAAGAAAAAAAAAATTGTATTTCACAAATGAAACTATTAGAATGAACAATTACTAGAATATGGTTAAATGCATATTCCGCCATTGCGGTATAGGATGTAACTTAAAATTATTTGCGATGATTTTTTTATAAATACCTTTAGGATAATTATGGTGATATCATGTTGAGAACCATAAATGACTGAAGTGGGAGACATGGTTGCCCCAAGTGCAATCTCATTGCTGAGTTGAATAAAACCAGAACACTCCAGATTGAAACACCCTTTTCTTTGAAATCCATCACTCTACAAAATATGATAATATCTTAAAATAACTTTCAATGCATGTTCACATGATATTTAAGTTCTTATTACTATAGTTAAATTAAGACATACTATACGCATATTAACACTAACTTACAGTCCAGTAGATGAAGAGCCTAGTGTTTGTATCTCCATACAATTCTGGATCAACCTGTTTCAAAGGCTTTTTAATCATTTAATTCCTTTGTTTTCTTTTAGTGTTTGTTATAGGTTTTGTTTATTTGATACAAGTACTTAAATGAAGAAGGAACTCACTTGCCAACCAGCTTCAATGGTATCTAAATCACCTCCTACTATCCAGATTTGAGCCAAACTATATTCATTAGATTCTTGAACCCTTGGATTCCAAAGATTTAATGTTGCTATAGTTGCATAGAATTTCCCTCTAGTATATGCATATGCAAACTAAAAAAAACTCAAATTATTGTAATTACCAAACGTGGTAAATTAAAAAAAAAATCACCAAAATTGGCACATGACTAAGAAATTTACAAAATAGGTATTGACTTTTAAGAGTTTAAAAGAGACATATATCAAAACTCTAAAGTCAACCGATTAGAGAAAACGCTAAATAAGCAAAGTTCGCTAAATAATAATCACATGTGTCAAAAGAGGCTTACCTCATAACGCCTGCTCACATCGAGTTCAACATCAATGGAGCTTGGTTGAGCAACAGAAGTACTCTTCTTCTTCCCGTAACTTCTAAAAGAACCCGCTCTGAGTACGTCCTCTTTCTTTGTTCTTCTAATGGGGATAGTTCTTTTAGGGCATTTTCCATTTGAGTGCCACAATTGAGTGACTGATGACGATGAACGCCCATCTTTTGAAGCACTCATCATGTTTATCCAGGTTTGATGATAATTTGGTCTCACCTATAATCAGTGGCGGATCTAGGATTCCGACCAAGGGGTAACCTTCGGATCTAGGATTCCGACCAAGGGGTAACCTTATATAAATAAGCCATAACGAAATCGAAAAAACGTCAAATTTTTCCAAAATTTACACTAATTTTTCCAAATTTTTTCCGACCAAGGGGTAACCCCGGTTACCCCTACCTCTATGGTAGATCCGCCCCTGCCTATAATGGTTCATAATTATAATTCTTTAAATCAACATACATATAAATGCATGTTTAAGAAAAATAAGCAAACCTTAATAGTGTGATTTTTGAGTAAGGGATGATCAAAAGCGGGTTGATGAGAGATATGAACACAGTCTATTATATCACCATCAGGGCTCTATTCACAATGCAACGCAATGCAATGCATACACAAAATCATTGAACTAACGTAATATAGCAAGAAGAATGATAAAATTAAGAAAGAAAAGAATGATAACATGATACCTTAATGGATTTAACTGGAGGTTTATTTAAGCTATTTAAAAGCTTCTGAATTTCATCAGAACTTGGGAACATGTTATTGTCACTGTAACAGAAACATGTAGCCATGAACACATGATACAACACCACCACGAAATGAAAAGACAACTTTAACCCCTCCATTTAGAACAGAAGTGGAAATACATTTCATTCCTGATTTACCGTGTTTATAAATAGGATCACATTATAGTGCTTTTAATTTATTATTTAATATATTTAGTGCTTTTAGTTTATTATTTAATATATTTTCTTGAAGTTTTATTTATTGACCTACTTGGCTACTTCTTTGGCTGAAAAGAAAAAATAATTACATTTGATAGCTTTATCCTTCCTAATATATGCAACTTCCTGGAAAGTATTAGGCGTAGCTTATTTAAACACTTCTCTGTTTATTTATTTATAAAAATAGATAAACATACTTAAGTGTTTTGGGTTCTAAAACTGTAAGTATTTATCTACTTAATTTTAATGAAATGGAATGTTTTAGATAATTATTATGAATCCTAACACCCAACCCGATGGCTACGAGTCATTATTAGGGGGTAGGGACGCTCCACTAATGATGGAATTCTATCACTCACAACATCCAATCAAGTTCCGTCACGTCATGGAGCTTTATTCCATCACTAGTGATGGATTTTAGTGAAAATGTCCATCACTAGTGATAGTTTTTTTTTTAATTATAAATTAACAATAAACACAAATCTTAAATATCTGAACAACAAAACCTTTTTTGGCTTCAAACTCATCAAGATCAGAGCAAAATTGACATAGATACCTTTTTTGGCTTCAAACGCATCAAGATCTGAGCAAAATTGACAGAGCAACAAGATATGAACAAGCAAAAGAAAGGGTTTAATTCAACCGATTTGAGGTAAAATTGACTAAAATTGAAGCAAAATTGGAACAAATGATGGAGAAAATAACGTACCGATGATCAATTTTAGGTTTTTTTTTTTGTACAAAATTGAAACCCCTTTTGAGGATATCTTCAATTAACAGAGCAGCAACAACAACAAGATAGCTTCAATTAACAGAGCAGTAACAAGATAACCATGAAGTTCAACGCGTGAAGACCACCACGCGTTGCCACATCCACGCATGGTGAATTGTAGCGACGGTGGTGTTTCACGCCAATCAACGCGTGACCAAGTTTTTACCACGGGACGCCTCGTCCGCCCTTAGTGAACCGAAATCAAACTCACAAAACTATAATGATCAAAACCCCATGCATATTAATAACTCTAAATCTATCTTTCTTCTTGACCGTCCTGAAAGATCCACATGCTCGATGAAAAATAAAAATACGTTTGAGCATATAGCCCTAGTGAGCAGATAAACAAGAATAGAAATGTTAATAGAACAATGGTTTTGTTAGGAGAGTCGAGAGAATAAATTAAAGTCTAGAGAAAATGTAACGTATACAATATTTTAATTCTAAATCTGTCTGTAAAATTTATACTTTAAACATTTGTGAAAAACAAGATATAACCAAAGCTCTCTTTCTAAGAATCAAGAGGATTTGCATTCCATTTTTTATAGTCATCCATATAATTTAACTAAAAATCAATATTTTATAACTTTATCTCATTTTTTAAAACCCTCCAATTCCTTATCCATAAAAATATAAGGTTTTGCTTTTAGTTTTTCTTAGAGTAAATGTCAAAATCGTCCATAAGGTTTGATTATATTTGTTTGTTCCATTCAAAATGATTTTTAATTTTTTTTTTCGTGTATCTGAGTCCCTCGTGTTTGCGTTTATTGTCATTTACATCCAAATCATTAACGTAATTTTTTTTTCTGTTAAAGTGAATGGCATTTTTCTTCTTTCAGATGGATCAAGCAAATATGACCAAACCTAATGAACGCGTTTGGCATTTTACTCTTACATTTTTTTATGGAACAAGCAAATATGATCAAATCTCATGGACGATTTTAGCATTTTACTCGTTTTTCTTAAACGTATAAAAATTCATTTAGTTTCCCTAAAAATACATGGATAATATATAAGGATAAGAAATGGATTATACTCGTTTTTCTTAAATATAATAATTCATTTTAGTTTCCCTGAAAATACATAGATAAGACATAAAGAATAAGAAATGGGATAGAATGGTGTTTTTAGATAGTTTTTTTTTTTTTTTTTAATTTTATGATTTTAATGAGAGAAAAAAAATAGGATGTGAAGGCTTTAAAATGACTATTTTAAAGATTAAATAAAATGATTTTGTAAAATCTTTGAAGCGAAACAATATGAAAGCAATTATAGTGTTTAGGTGGAACTCATCATCATTATTTGGTCCACTTTACATTAAACATTAAGACATTTTTCTTCTTATAACTTTCAACAATTTAACCACCTAAACTAAACTAGCTGAGTTAAAAGTGAAGCTGAGCCAAGCTGGCTTGATATATAATTCAAATCAGCTTGTGCTCTCCCTGACTCGGCATTTGTACAACCCTACGTTTTGATGTTTTTCTATCCTTCTTTGTAGGTGTAAGAAATACAAACATTTTATTTTCACATATGGTTACATGAACTCTTTATAGCTAACGCGCACCCAAATGCTCCACTTTGTGATTCTTACCATTCTTCGAAAGTGGAACAAATAAGAATGTTTATTGTTTTTTAATCTATTACATTATATGTTAACCCACCCATATGTATTGTTTATTGTTATTCACCATTAAGGGGTTCTAGAGTAAACAATAGTGTATTTTGTGAACTGAGTAAACAAATCCTAACCATTGATTTACATCATCAAATTTTAAAATACACTGTATTTTCATCATCAAATCCTGGCTATTGATTTACACTTGTATATACGCTTGTCTGGTGATAATAAAGGGCTAGAATTAGTTCACTAGTGTTAACTATCAAGTGGTTGCTATATATATCATCATCAAATCCTGGCTATTGATTTACACTTGTATATACGCTTGTCTGGTGATAATAAAGGGCTAGAATTAGTTCACTAGTGTTAACTATCAAGTGGTTGCTATATATATATATATATATATATATATATATATATATATATATATATATATAGGTAGAGGATCCTGTAAAAAGTGCTCAAAGTGTGAGAAGTGTATTATAACACTATATATAATACTATATAACACCATATAAACACCGTATAACAATATGTAACACCATATAATACCATATAACAATATGTAACACTATACATAGTGTTATAACAAATATAACACTATAAGTTGTCTGATAGCATGTCTATGATAGATGTATAGTGTTATATTTGTTATATAATGTTATATAGTGTTATATGGTATTATATGGTGTTACATATTGTTATACGATGTTTATATGGTGTTATATAGTATTATATATAGTGTTATAATACACTTCTCACACTTCTCACACTTTAGGCCCTTTTTACACTATCCTTACCCTATATAGGTATATATATATAGGGAGGAGCTCATGCGAGAACCACCATTATTGTGAGAACCGCGAGAACCAATGTGAACACAACCTAAAATAGCTAAAAAAAACCTAACCCCCCCCCCCCAAAAAAAAAACGTAAACCCCCCACCCCCCCAAAAAAAAAAACCTAACCCCCCCCCCCCAAAAAAAAACCTAAACCCCCCTCCCCCACCCCCCAAAAACCTAAACCCCCACCCCCCCAAGCTAAAATGCTAAAAACTATTTTAGGGGGGGGGGGTTAGGATTTAGCATTTAGCTTGGGGGGGGGTTAGGTTTTTTTTAACTATTTTAGGTTGTGTTCACATTGGTTCTCGCGGTTCTCGCAATAAGGGTGGTTCTCGCATGATCTCCTCCCTATATATATATAGAGAGAGAGTTAGGATCCTGTAAAAAAGGCCCAAAGTGTGAGAAAGGTAAGAAAGAATCTCAGCCATTAGATCTTTTGATCTAATGGTTGAGATCAATAGGGACCAAAATGTAAAATATTTTTATTAATTTGGATTGAATTGAAATATCTAGGGGCAATTGTGTCTTTTTATCTTCATTTTGTAAATCAAAATCCCTACAATTTCGTTCTCTCTCTATCATACGTTCCTAATTTCTCTCTTTCTCTCTCTTTCTTCTTGAGCAGCGAAGAAGGTGGATGTTGATCTGAACCAGCGACGGTTGGGTTTCCGGTGTGAAGGGTGGTGATCGGAGACTGAAGAAGACGGCTGAGGACGAAGGCCGACGACGGGCGATGTTGATGTCCGATGGGGAACTAGGGTCCGGCGCCAGCGATTCCGGTGTGGTGAGGTGACGCTCGGAGAAGCGGACTGGCAGTGGTGGTCGACGACGGCGGTGGCGGACCGGCAGTGGTTGGGTTCGACGACGCGCGGGTGGTTGGGTTCGACGACGGCGGCGGTTGGGAACCATGAGATTTTACTGTCAGGTGGTTGTGTTCGACGACGGCGGTGGCGACCGGCAGTGGTGGTGCCGGCAGCGGAGAAGAAGATGATACAGAGATGTAAGGATTATTAAATGGTGTTATTTTCTTTTCATTAATGGTGTTATTTTCCTTTGTTAATGGAGTTTTTTCTTTTCTGAATGGTGTTATTTTTCTTTTTTTAATGGTGTTTTTTTCTTTTCTGAATGGTTTTTTTTTTCTTTTTCTGAATGGTGTTATATTTCTTTTACTGAATAGTGTTATATTCTTGTACTGAATGGTGTTTATTTTATTTACTGCTGAATGGTGTTTTTTTTGTGCTGAATGATGTTATTTTTTTGTGTGAATGGTGTTTTTTTTGTGCTGAATGGTGTTATATTTTGTGTTGAACGATGTTATTTTTGTGTGAATGTTGTTTTTTTGTGCTGAATGGTGTTATGTTTGTGCTGAATGATGTTATTTTTGTGTGAATGGTGTTTTTTTTGTGCTGAATGGTGTTATATTTGTGCTGAATGGTGTTATATTTTCTGAATGGTGTTATTTTTAAAACACCATGTATGAACATGCTCTGAATGGTGTTATATTTATGGACGGTTATAAGTCCTTAAATCAAGGATTTTCTCTCTCCAAATCCTTAAATCAAGGATTACCATATTTGAATTTGTTAATGCATTTACAATTATACCCTTTTCAATTAATTTAGATCTAATGGTTGAGATTTTTTCTTACCTTTCTCACACTTTTGGTTTTTTTTCACAATAACTCCACCCTATATATATATATATAGGGCAAGGATAAATCGAAAACCCAATTGAGTTGAAGAAACCCTGAAAACCCAATAAAAACTATTGATTAAACAAGATGAATGGCTGTGATCCATTTGCAGTAAAAGTAATCATACTTTTACTAAAAGAATAACAATAAGTATAGACAAGGGCATTTTCGCCATTGAGGACAAAGTTTGATTCTTTTGAAAAAAGTGTAATTATGATAACTAATTAATACAAAAAAAAGTTGTCAGAATAAAAAATTGAAACTTACTAATATCTTGAAGATATAATGAACATTATATGTGGCTTTGGGTACTTGAACAAACAAAAAATACTTACAGCCAAAATAAAGTCAAACTTTCTCTCTCTTCCTGTGATATCTTGAAACACACAAAAGTCTCTCTCATATTCCTCTCACATCCATATTTTATTTCTCTTTCATTCCCACATTAACCCTTAAAAACATTTTATTATATATTACAAAACGTAAGACATATGTTATATATATAAATTTTAGTTATTAAATGTATGCAACCTTTAATTTACATGATTTTATATATAACTTCAAAAATAAATGTTACATACATCAAATAATTTGTTTTTTTAGAATTGTTAAATATGTAACTAGCAAAACATATATGAATATAGGATTTGTTACATTGCTAAAGCCCAGTTACGTTGTGTTACATAAAAAAAATCCCGGTTACGTTGTGTTACATAAAAACCTTTTTTAAAAAAAAATAGGAAATGTAATATACAAATATTTGAACATTTTTAAAAAAGAAACACAAAAAAACACCGAGTAGTTTTTTTTTTAAATGTTACCAATTTCAGGTTACATGCTATATATGTCCATATATATGTCCAAAAAAATGTAACATACAAATTTTCAACATACATTTTTTAATTATCAATTTATGGCACATTTGTAATAACACACTTTATTTCTGTAACATAAAATATTACATAGAAACGTAACATATAATTTTTACATGATCAAATACACTTTATTTTCTGTAACGGACACTATTTCTGTAACACAAAAAAATGTAACAGGCATTTTTGCTTTGATTGATTGTTACATTTCTAACACAAAAAAAATGTAACAACACACTTTGTTTCTGTAATACTCACTTTGTTTTTACAATAATCTGGGAAAAAATGTAACAACAAACTTTATTTTTACAACAGTTATTTTCAGTGACGTGCATTATTTATATAACACGAAAAAATGTAGCATGCATTTTTTAATTATCAATTTATGCCACATTTGTAATAACACACTTTATTTCTGTAACATACAAAATTACAGAGAAACGTAACATATAATTTTTACATGATCAAATGTAACAGACATTTTTTATTTAATTGATTGTTACATTTCTAACACAAAAAAAATGTAACAACACACTTTGTTTCTGTAACAGTCACTTTGTTACATTATTTATGTAACACGAAAAAATGTAACATGCATTTTTTCTTTGATTGTTACATTTCGTAACTAAGACGCAAAGTATTGTTACATCCAACAACAATAGATTTTTTAGATTCAACCATAAAATCAGTAACAAAAAAACAACATATCCAGAAAACAAGAACTTAATAACATTAATCTTCTTAAACAAGAAAATAACAAAAATGTTGCAAATTTACAAAACAAAAAAATATGAAGATCTACAAAACACAAAAAATTTCAAATCTGGATGACCTTTTAGATCTGGAACACAAAAAATATGCAAATATGAAAATAACAAAAAGTGAAGATCTACAAAACAAAAATAATGAAGATCTACAAAAACACAAAGATACTTATGGATCTGGAGGATCTTATAGATCTGGAACATCATGTTCAACATCAAACATCTTTTGGATAATCTTCAACATCGAACCGTCATCTGAAACATCATCTTCAACATCGAACATCTTCAACCGGATCTGGAGCATCTTTTGGATCTGGTAGCATCTTCCCGGAGCATATTGAACCGAAGCATCTGCAGCATCTTCAACCGGAGCATCTGGAGCATCTTTTTTTATTCGCAACATCTTTTTTGTTCGGAGCATCTAGAGTTTTGGTGGTTGATTATGAAGGATTTTGATAAGAAAAATAATTTTTTTTTCAGATCTTAGATCTGGAAAATGGTTATCTAGAGAGAGAGAGAAAGTAAGAAAGAAGTGTGTGGGATGAGGTAGAGAAGTGTGAGGGTGATGAAGGTTAAGGGGAGATATGAATTTCTTTGTTTCAGATCTTAGTTCCGAATTTTTTTTATCTGAACAAAGTGGTGGTGGGTTTTTTGGTAGAGGAGAGAGATGAATGAGGAGAGAGGTAGTGTTAATTGTGATGAATGAGGTCTGATGAGTTTTTTTATAAGTGTTCCTCTTATAAATTCTAGAGAGAGAAAATTAAAAAAAAGTTGTCAGCATTTTCATAAAGGAAGACCTGTTACATTTTCAGGCTATGGGTAAATTGACGTAAATACCCCTCTCTTCGTCTTTATGCATATGTGACGTGGCTGAATCCTAGCCACACATGTGGGTTTCTTGGGTTTTCTCATCTGGAGTGGGTTTTCTCATTATAATTAGCCTATATATATATATATATATATATAGTGTAAGTATATGGAGAAAACCCATTTTAGTGAGAAAACTTAGGAAACTAGAATATGTGGTCCACATTCATCCACATCACCTCATCCAAACTCATGCTTTAAGGGTATTTTAGTCTTTTTGTTTTTTCTTTGAATATTGTGCTTTGTACTTTTCACCTTTTTCAACCCATCATCCATCACCTTTTTCAAACCATCACCATCCATTCTCTCTCTAAAATAACACATTTGAGAATTCAAAAATATCTCATTCTTCTCTCTATCTTGTTCTTCTGTATATTCACCATCATCATCATCATCATCATCATCATCCATTCTCTCTCTATCTTCATGATTCAATATAAACACCAAGAACACACACACAAGTGTGTGTGAGAGAAGCAAGCCTGAATTCGTTATTGTTAAAGAAAGAGAAACACCAAAAACACACACACAAGCGTGTGAGAGAAAGAGAAACAAGATTCTCCATCGTGTTCATGAAGAACACCAAGAACACACACATAAGTGTGTGCGAGAGAAGCAGGCTGAAATCGTTTGGTTGCATGAGTTTTTAGAGGGGAAAAGTTATTGGAACACCAAGACCAAAAACACACACAAGTGTGTGAGTGAGAAGAAGGTCAGAAATCATTTGGTTCATGGGTTTTAGAGAGAGAAAGTTGTTAGAACACCAAGAACACACACAATTGTGTGAGAGAGAAGCAGGTCAGAAATCGTTTAGTTACATGGGTTTTGGTTGAGAAAAAAACTTGTTAGAACACAAAGAACATACTCACAAGTATGACATGGGCTGGTTCCATGTCTTAATGTTATTTATTTGGTAAAAGTTGAATGATTTTGTGTGTGTATTAGTAAAATAGATTTGATAGTTTGTTGGGTATTTTTTTTATTTTGAATGTATTAAAAAAATTTAGAATTGAGATAATGATTCTTGTTGTTGTTGTTGTTGTTGTTGTTGTTGTTGTTGTTGTTGTGTGTTGTTGTTGTTGTTGTTATATATTAGTTACATTTAAAAAGTCCATAATATAATCGTTGATGATCTCGTTTATTTTACAAAAAAAAAAATTGTGGTTGGTTTGGTTGCTTGTTTGAGGCTTTTTGATCTGAACAGTAATTGTTTTTGTTAGTTTGATTGCTTGTTTGGGGCTTTTGATCCGAATACTAACTGTTTTTACCTACTTACAACCGTTGTAACACGTGTTACATCTTTTTACTCAGCTGTGCATTTTCCTTTTTATAATCCCATCCTCAACGTAAAGATACATCCAATGTAACACGTGTTACAAAAGGAAATTACCTACTTACACGTCTCTATTACGTTGATTTAAACAGTTATTTAAAAACATCCACTTTGCAACACTTGTTTATTTGAAAGTTCTTAAAACAACCGTTGTAACACGTGTTACAACTTTTTTAATGTTGTGCATTTTCCTTTTTATAATCCCATCTTCAGCTTGAAGATACATCCAACGCAACACGTGTAACATCCTTACATGTCTCTATTACAAATGGATGAAAACAGTTTTTTTAAAACATCCACGTTGTAACACTTGTTTATTTGAAAGTTCTTAAAACAACCGTTGTAACACGTGTTACATCATTTTTACTCAGCTGTGCATTTTCCTTTTTATAATCCCATCCTCAACGTAAAGATACATCCAATGTAACACGTGTTACAAAAGGAAATTACCTACTTACACGTCTCTATTACGTTGATTTAAACAGTTATTTAAAAACATCCACTTTGCAACACTTGTTTATTTGAAAGTTCTTAAAACAACCGTTGTAACACGTGTTACAACTTTTTTAATGTTGTGCATTTTCCTTTTTATAATCCCATCTTCAGCTTGAAGATACATCCAACGCAACACGTGTAACATCCTTACATGTCTCTATTACAAATGGATGAAAACAGTTTTTTTAAAACATCCACGTTGTAACACTTGTTTATTTGAAAGTTCTTAAAACAACCGTTGTAACACGTGTTACATCTTTTTACTCAGCTGTGCATTTTCCTTTTTATAATCCCATCCTCAACGTAAAGATACATCCAATGTAACACGTGTTACAAAAGGAAATTACCTACTTACACATCTCTATTACGTTGATTTAAACAGTTATTTAAAAACATCCACTTTGCAACACTTGTTTATTTGAAAGTTCTTAAAACAACCGTTGTAACACGTGTTACAACTTTTTTAATGTTGTGCATTTTCCTTTTTATAATCCCATCTTCAGCTTGAAGATACATCCAACGCAACACGTGTAACATCCTTACATGTCTCTATTACAAATGGATGAAAACAGTTTTTTTTAAAACATCCACGTTGTAACACTTGTTTATTTGAAAGTTCTTAAAACAGCCGTTGTAACACGTGTTACATCTTTTTACTCAGCTGTGCATTTTCCTTTTTATAATCCCATCCTCAACGTAAAGATACATCCAATGTAACACGTGTTACAAAAGGAAATTACCTACTTACACGTCTCTATTACGTTGATTTAAACAGTTATTTAAAAACATCCACTTTGCAACACTTGTTTATTTAAAAGTTCTTAAAACAACCGTTGTAACACGTGTTACAACTTTTTTAATGTTGTGCATTTTCCTTTTTATAATCCCATCTTCAGCTTGAAGATACATCCAACGCAACACGTGTTAGATTTTTCAAAACATCCATTTGTACCACTGGCTATCGTCCGGCTTGTCACTTATTTGAAAGTTCTGTAAACAACAGTTGTAACACGTGTTACAACTTTTTACTCAGACGTGCATTTTCTTTTTATAATCCCCTCCTCAACGTAAAGATACATCAAATGTAACACGTGTTACAGCAGGTTTTTACCTACTTACACGTCTCTATTACAAATGGATGAAAACAGTTTTTTTTTAAACATCAACTTTGTAACATTTGTTTACTTGTTTTGTTCACAGGTGAAAAGATGTTTTGTGTTCAAGATGAAGATGGTTATCAAGAAACGAAGCCCGCCGAAGGATTAAAACGCATCATCGGGTTTTCATGGTGACGATGGTGTGTTTTTTGGTTGGCTGCTATGTGTTGTGAAGACCATATGTAACATGTGTAAGATGGCTATACGTGTGTTACTGCGGGTAACATGTGTTACATATATGGTGTTACATGTGTTACACCCAATTGGTTAAAGATGTATACCTATGTTACATATATAGGTTACACATGTGACCTATATGTTGCAACATATGTTAGCTACATATGTTACATTTCTGCTAGCTACATTCTAAATTGTTTGTCCTATATGTTGTAACATGTGTTTTACTTCGAGGTAATATATGTTGCATACAGGGTTTTACACAGTTATACATAATGTAATAGTAAGTTTAAATGTTAAAATGTTTTTTAGATGGGCTGTTAAATGCGAAAATGTATAAACTTCATAATTTATTCAGAATATCACGTTAATTTTACCAATAAAAAGTCGTGTTTTTTTTGTGGGATAATTAGCTACATATGTAGTAACAACGTTACACCAGTAACTTAAAGATACCCCAGCCTTTTTTTGGACACACATGGGGGCTGCACATAGGTAACACATGTTTATAACATGTGTTAGACTAGTGAGGTAACACATGTATAGCCACGTTATACATATTACACATAGTTGTTACAGGTGTTATAGCAAAACTTTACACATGTACACATGTTACATAGGAGATCAATAAGTTTAACTATAGAAGATTAATACTGGTGTACTTGTTTTGTTCATAGGTGAATAGATGTTTTGTGTTCAAGATGAAGATGGTAATTAAGAAGCGAAGCCCGCCGAAGGATTACAACGCATCATCAGGTTTTCGTGGTAAAGATGGTGTGTTTTTTGTTGGCTGCTATGTGTTTTAGAGAAAGAAAGCTAATGTTTTGGAGAGATTGTTTACTGATGAGTTAGCATTGACGACAAACTTGAAGAACTAAAACAAGAAATCCGACGAAAGAATGATTATTTAGTGATGAGTTATCCTTGACGACAAACTTGAAGAACTAAAACAAGCTAATGTTTTTGTTGGCTGCTATGTGTTTTAGAGAATGACTTACGTTGACTTTGGAGTTTAAGGGATACAACCTGTAACATGTGTTACACTGAAGTGTTACACAAGTGTTTCCAATTTACACATGTTACATCTTGTGTAATATATGTAACCTGATTAAGCAACAGCTAGGACCTGCTTAGTATCGTACAAACTAACTAGTTGTATATCAATAGTTGTAATGCTTAAAAAAACTAACTAGTTTTATATCAATAGTTGCAACGTCAAAGGTACCCACCACCTGCCCTTCATCGACTTCTTGTTCCCATTCTTCATTGGTTTCTCCATCTACCTTCTTTCGCTTTATGGCCACCTTTTGTCATATCCGATATTGTAGTTCTTTTTTTTTCCTGCCAAGATCCCTTCTCGTTTGGTTGCAACTGCTATGGTCAAGTCGTAATAACACAAGTTACACTCCAGTATTTTTAATCTATTAATTAAAAAAATAGTAGTAACATAACTAACACTAGTTACCTTCTACCTAATTATGCCCTGAACTTGAAGACTCCCTAAATTTTGAGTTTTTATCTGCATCATTTCACACATAATGTTTTGTTAGGTTTCTTCCCAGTCCCAGTCCTGCCCAAGAAATGAAAAACACAAATATTAGTAGTCAGCAAAAGAGTACTTGCTAAGATGAGGATACAACAATTACCATTCACCATTTCAATATCCACTCATATCAAAACAAAATGTGTAACACAATGTATGCACCATATATTGTCCGAAAGTGTAACATATGTTACAACATACAAGACAAACAGTTTAGAATCTAACTAGCAGATAAACAAGTGTAACATGTGTTACATATGTGCAACCCCCTCTTTACGTTGAGGATGGGATTATAAAAAGGAAAATGCACAGCTGAGTAAAAAGATGTAACACGTGTTACAACGGTTGTTTTAAGAACTTTCAAATAAACAAGTGTTACACCGTGGATGTTTTAAAAAAACTGTTTTCATCCATTTGTAATAGAGACGTGCAAGTAGGTAAAAACCTGTTGTAACACGTGTTACATATGTGCAGCCCCGATTTTTGGTAACAAAGAGGTTGAACACATGTAACACATGTTTGTAACATGTGTTACACTAGAGGGTAACTTCTGTACAACATCAAAGGTACCCACCACTTGCCCTTCATCGACTTCTAACTAGCAGAAATGTAACATACGTAACTAGTTATGCCTGCAAAAATTTGAAACATTTAACACTAATTATAAAAAAAGAACAACTTAGCCAACAAAATTTTGAAACCTTTACTGTAACAATTATGGATTTTCAAACTAATTATCTACCAATAATTGGGATGCCCAATTTAAACAAAAAACAGAAAACAAAATAAAGCAAATCCAATTCATAAAACCTAACACAAACCCAACCCATAAATTATTGGCCAACAAACTGAATATATCAAAAAGCTGAAAATACCAAAAAAGGGTTGGGGTAACTACAAGTAACTTGTGTAAAAAGATGTAACACGTGTTACAACGGTTGTTTTAAGAACTTTCAAATAAACAAGTGTAACATGTGTTACATATGTGCAACCCCCCTCTTTACGTTGAGGATGGGATTATAAAAAGGAAAATGCACAGCTGAGTAAAAAGATGTAACACGTGTTATAACGGTTGTTTTAAGAACTTTCAAATAAACAAGTGTTGCAAAGTGGATGTTTTTAAATAACTGTTTAAATCAACGTAATAGAGATGTGTAAGTAGGTAATTTCCTTTTGTAACACGTGTTACATTGGATGTATCTTTACGTTGAGGATGGGATTATAAAAAGGAAAATGCACAGCTGAGTAAAAAGATGTAACACGTGTTACAACGGTTGTTTTAAGAACTTTCAAATAAACAAGTGTTACATCGTGGATGTTTTAAAAAAACTGTTTTCATCCATTTGTAATAGAGACGTGCAAGATAGGTAAAAACATGTTGTAACACATGTTACATATGTGCAGCCCTGATTTTTGGTAACAAAGAGGTTGAACATATGTAACACATGTTTGTAACATGTGTTACACTAGAGGGTAACTTCTGTACAACATCAAAGGTACCCACCACTTGCCCTTCATCTACTTCTTGTTCCCATTCTTCATCGGTTTCTCCATCTACCTTCTTTCGTTATCGTAACACATGTAACATGTGTTACCTCCTAGTATAACACACAATAACAGTTACTATTCAGATCAAAAGCCCAAACAAGCAACCAACCCCCCAAAAAAACAGTTACTATTCAGATCAAAAGCCTCAAACAAGCAACCAAACCAAACACAACTTTTTACCACAAAAATGATTTTAACACAAAAATAAAAACCTGCAAATTACATAAACATTTACCCATTTTTACAACCATTTTAACAAAAGAATCATGTTCATCTTTAAAACATCCATTACACAAAAACCTATAAACAACCATTTTAACTAAAACATCAAGTGTGAAATGATTTTTCAAAATAAAATACTCAAGAGATTGTTGTTTCTCTCTCTAAAATAGCAACTTTCTCTCTCTAAAAACACTTACCGAATCTAGAAACCGTGTGATGAACACGATGAAGATCTTCAAACGCCGGAAATGATGAAGATTTGTACCGGATCTGGATGTCGAACGACGGCTTGTAATCAGAATCTGGATGTCGAACGACGGCTTGTTTCTCTACACCGCCGCCACCGCCGTAGACGGCGCTGCAAACGCCGGAAATGATGAAGATTTGTACCGGATCTGGATGTCGAACGACGGCTTGTAATCAGAATCCCCACACCGGATCTGGATCTCTCTCTCTACCTCCTGAACTCTCTCACACACACACTTGTGTGTGTTCTTGGTGTTTATTTTGAAACATGGAGAGAGAGAGATAGAATGGATGATGATGATGATGATGATGATGATGATGGTGTGTGTACAGAAGAAGAAGAAGATAGAGAGATAAGGAGATATTTTGAATTCTAAAGAAGAAGAAAGGAAAAGGAAGAGAGAGAATGATGATGTTTGATGGTGATGGTGACAGAAGAGAGAGAATGAGATATGGTGATGCTTTGACACAAATACCCTCCTGGCCCACTCATCAACATAACTAATGTATTAAATTTAAATCAATAACCATCAAAATTCCTTAACCCTTAGATGATCAAGATCAATGGTCACAATTTGGTTTCCTTAGTTTTCTCCCTAATAAATGGTTTCCTATATATCCATTCCCTATATATATATATATATATATATATATATATATAGGGGGGGTTTAAATGAAAACGCTAAATACTGTGAGAACCATGAGAACAAATGAAAAAACCACAAGAACTTTGTCAAAAACAATTCAAATTCAAATTTTTTTTCTACACTTATCATTATTATTCGAATACAATGTTAGAAATTTAATTTGCACATTTAAATTTATGTGAATTCGTAAATAAAGAAAATTTACACATGTGTAAAAAATCTAAAAAGAGTGATTTTGAAAGGAGAAATGAATTATTTGATGTTTTAAATTCTTTTTTTTTATGTTGTATCTTAATTACAATGAGGTTTGAATTAAAAAATTGGTTTTGTTTGGTTTTTTCATTCGTTCTCACGGTTATCGCAATATTTAGCGTTCTCAGGATAACCCTCCCCTATATATATATATATATAGGGTTGGGTTATATGAAAAACCCCATCTTTTTTAGAAAACCTTGGAAACCCAACCTCATCCATTGATTGTGTTTGATCAATGGCTCTACTTTTTTTGGGTAATTATTAGATTTAAAATAATTCTTATACAAAAGCTAGTACAACTGCAAGGGCAATTTTGGTAGTGAAAAAGGGGCTTTTTGACCATTGAAAACAACCCACTCCACTTCCCTATGCAGTACCATCAAATCACCAACTCTTTCTCTTTCTCTTACCTCTTTCTCTTTCCTCCCCCACCCCACAAACGTGAAGAAGAACAAGAAGAAGATGATCTCATTTTAGAATTCAAATATCTACCTTCAAGATTCCAAGAAACACTAATCCCAGATCTAAAAGTGATCTCAACAAACACTAATCCTAGATCTTTTAGAGAGAGAATGATGGCAGGACAAAAGCTTTTAGAGAGATGAATTTTTTGTTTTAGAGAGAGAAACAACAATCTTCATTATGTTCATCTATAACACCAAGAACACACATACAAGTCTGTGAGAGAGAAGAAGTTTGAAGTATGTTGTTTTAGAGAGAGAACGATGACAAGATGAATGTTTTTAGAGAGAGAAAGTTGATGTTTTAGATAGAGAAAAAACAATCTTTATCACAAAGACACACGCACGAGTGTGTGTGCGAGAAAAAGTTTTGAAGATCTTCTTCGTATTCATCGGACGGTTATAAATCCGGTAAGTGTTCTTAAAATATCATTTCACACTTGATTTTTTGTTGAAATTGTTGTTAATATGTTTTTGTGTGCTGGAAGTGTTTTAGTAATGGTTAATGTTCATGTATTTTAAATAAATAAAAAACTTTATGATGAGATTTTGAACGGGTTTTTTTGTTGGTTTGGTTGCTTGTTAGGGGCTTTTGATCTTTACAGTAGCTGTTTTTTTGTTGGTTTGGGTTCCTTGTTTGGGTTTTTGATCTGAACAGTAAGTGTTTTTTTGTTTGGTTGCTTGATTCACAGACTCAGGCCCATAACATGTGTTAAGCCCCCTGTTAGAATGTTATATAACGTGTGTTGATTTACAGAAACAAACCCATAAAGATATTCAATTGACAAGCTGGATGGATGTAGGCGAAGTTAATACGTGTTCTAGTAATGGTTAATGTTAATGTATTTTAAATAAATCCAAAACTTTAGGATGAGATTTTGAACGGGTTTTTTTGTTGGTTTGGTTGCTTGTTTGGGGCTTTTGATCTTAACAATAATTGTTTTTTTGTTGGGTTGCTTGATTTACAGAGACAGACCCATAACATGTGTTAAGCACCTGTTAGAAAGATATATAACGTGTGTTGATTTACAGAAACAGATCCATAAAAGATATTCAATTGACAAGCTGGATGGATGTAGGTGACGTTAATGCGGGGACATTGAATAAGTCACATCCTTTGGGAAAGAAGTCTTCGTTCATTTATAGCATGTGTTGGCGGTTCATGCTGTAACAGAACACCATGATGTAACTTGACATGTGTTCATGTATAACATGTGTTAAGCCCATGTTAGAATGATATATAACGTGTGTTAACCTTTTGTTAATTAAAAAAAACAAGTAATATCTATTTTATTTTTGTTGATGTTTAAAATATCCGATAATATGGATACTGAGCATAAAACTTGTACAAGTAATAAATGTACAAGTTAGTATGTAACGTGTAATATAAAACGAGCCATTTATGGTAACACATGTACCGGTAATTTTGGAATATATAATATGAAACAGGTCATTTGTTTTGCACATTTTGGAATGTATAACATGTGTTAAGCCACTGTTATAATCTTTTTGTAACCTGACATGTATTCATGTATAAGCTAGTGGTTTACAAAACACCATGATGTGTATATACTGATCTAACATGTGTTACAATTTGTCTGTTCGGAACATGTAATTGCTTAACATGTGACAAGGGTGAAAACAGTCGACGGGGGCGATGAGTTTAATGGTGAGCTTGGTTAATATCGTAATCTTGTTGTAACCCCACTTGTATACATATGATAACATGTAAGCATCCATTATAACCCGACTTGTATTCATGTATATGAAAGTGGTTTGCAAAACACCATGATGTGCATGTACTGATCGTAACACGTGTACAAGTTAATAATTTAATATGGAACATACAAGTTAATATTGTAACACCTTATACCTAGGATAACATGTGTTAAGCCTCTGTTATAATCTTGGTTTAACCCAACATGGTGTCATGTATAAGCTAGTGGTTTCCAAAACACCATGATTTGTATATACATACTGTAACATGTGTTACGCGCCTGACATGTATAACGTGTGTTAAGCCTCTATTATAACGTGTGTTAAGACTTCCAGAATGGATGCATAAACTCCAATAGTAACTTAATAACAACATAGTATACCTGATATAACGTGTGTTAAGCCTCTTTTATAACGTGTGTTAAGACTTCCAAAATGTGTTAAGTCCATACCGTTTTAACATCATGTACTAGACAAAACAATAAGAGTCTCACATTACATATTACTAGTAAACGAAAATACATAACACTAAGAAAAATGGTGGCCCGTTTACTATACCCCTAACGGCATAACTGATATAACGTGTGTCAAGGCTCTATTATAACGTGTGTTAAGACTATCAGCAAGTTACACATAACATGTGTTAGAGACTAATGTACTGGTAAACTTGTAAAAAGCTACATTGCCTACAAGCAAGTTACACAAAAATGGATGCATAGAGCCCAAAAGCAACACAAAAATGCTGAGGTCGACTTCAGGGCAGAAGTTCGGAAGGCCAGAACATTTTTAACAGCATATTACTAGTAAACGAAAACACAGATCAGTTAGAAGGGGTGGAGCTTCCATTGACGGTCTGTCTTTGCTGTTTATCTGCTACCTTTGCTGACTCATCTCTTGCCTGAAATTTTTAAAGTCAACAGGAGTACCGTTGACATTGTGATGACCCCGTTTTAAGAGCACAGGACATCTATACGCAATGTCGGGTCCTATACGGGCTGTGCTTGGGTTGTGAACGAATTGCTTGGTAGTGAATGAAACCTTCCTTGATATTATGGTAAGATCAAAGTTTTAATTCTCGACAAGGTCATGATTATGAGTATCATTGAAACTCAGCACTGTGAATGTGTGATTAAAGATTGAGATAAGAATGTTCGCCTTACAAGCACAATTTCTCTTTTGCTTTGGTTTCCCATATTTTGAGCAGCGAAGATACTTGTGAGTGGGAACTCCACTAAAGGCTTTGGTTTCACCTCTTTTTATTTGAAAACCACCTTCGTATGCATATAGCTCGTACATGGATATAACATCCTCAAATGTTGGATAAGATTTCCCACACACGGGAAAGAAATTCTCAGCAACGATCGGAATCCATGATCGGGTCCCCTGATTCGTGTTAGAAACGGACGATGGTGGCATTATTTCTACATCAAAAATACACATGGGAAGTGATGTGCGGTAAGTGTCGTATATATTAGGTGTATATTTTAAGCCATTTTAAACACTTATTTTAGCCAAGTTTTAAATTTATAAAACACGATATTTTACTAACACTAAACACACATATGGGCAAGTGCACCCATCGTGAGCGTAGTATAGCGTTGGTAAGATACCGAGGTCGTCCAAGGACACAAGAGCTTTTAGTACCGGTTTATCCTCAACGTCTAATCAAAACAAAAAGTTTAGAAAAATGTTTTAAACTAAGAAAAGATAAAAACTAACTAAAATGCTGAAAAATAAAAATAAAATAAAATAAAAAAACAGATAGACAAGATGAATCACTTGGTTCCGACTCGTATCTAGTATAACCTTTGATTATTTCCGCACTTTTGCACATAATTAAGAGATTATCTTAGTTATTGTAGTAGGCCCCTCTTTTGAAGGTGACGTTACCCTCACCCCAGTAGTTTGAGTCAGCAGGGATACAATCCTAAAAGGGTGGATTATTGGAAGATAATGAATTAAGTTATTAATGCAGTATTGTGGTAGGCCCCGCTTTTGGCGGTGACGTTACCCTCGGCTAAGTAGTCTGAGTCAGCAGGGATACAGTCCTAAATAGTCGGGTTATAGTATTAATAGTAGTTAACTTATGAGGGGATCAAAGAGTTTGGACCCCCGCCATCCAATACCGTTAAGTATTGAAGGAGGTCCTACTAAATTTGACCCAGGTCCATTGCAGGACCTCTAAACGCTGAACAATGGCAAGACCTTTACCAAACCGTTCCCTTAACCCCCGACCAGGTAGCCAACATACCTCCATATAGACCGTGGAGATATGAATGGTGAAAATCCTTTATTTTATATAGACAGTAAAATAATGCCAAGACACCACGGACAAACGATAAGGAAAGATCACCTTCAACATAAGTAACTAGTTATTAAAGTCATCAATACAAAACCAAATAAAAAGTGCAAAAGATTAGAAATAAAAAGTATTATACTAGACACTTTGTCTTCACCAAGTGATGTAAGAGACTTAGGCAAACATGGCCTTGATTGTCAAGAACTCTTACGATCAATCTTGGATCCCGAGACGACTCACACACTCTACGATGGACAATGGATGATGGTGGTGGATGATGGTGTTGTGATGGTGGTGGGTGGTGGATGAAGTGTGAGAGAGGTGGTGTGCCAAGGGATGAGTTGAAATGAATCCAAGCACTCCTATTTATAGGCTGAATAGAGAGCTGGGCACGGCCCCGTGTCCGCTGGGCACGGCCCCGTGCCTGTCTGATACTCTCTCTCCTCATTAATTGTAATTCTCAATTACAATTAATGCGTCTGCTGTACTTTCGACACGCCCCCGTGTTCACTGGGCACGGCCCCGTGGTGGGCAATAGAAGCTTCTATAGGTTTGTCTTTTCTGCTGCTTCTTGGGCACGGCCCCGTGCTGGCTGAGCACGGGGCGTGTTCAGCCTTCTGCCTTCTCTATTTTGCTTTAGAAGGTGCCGTTGAGGGGTCGGACAGTCCACTAGTGTTCCTTTCCTTGTATTTATGTTGGAATTAGCTGTCTTTTTGCTTCTTTTGTGTTTTTGAGCTCATTTAATCCTGAAAATACAAAAGGAAGACAAAAACACTCTTTTTCCAATATTAGTACTTAAAAAGGGTTAGTTTTATGCCTTATTTGATGTAATTTATATGTTGCATTTTACACACATCAAATACCCCCACACTTGAACTTTTGCTTGTCCTCAAGCAAAACTCTTTAATATGTGGCTTACACTCCCAAATGGAATGGGTAGAAGAGAAGGTTTTGGGCTTGTCGTAGAGTGTCGGGATGTCCAAGATCTTTTTGGGTTTTATTTTTATTTATTTACAATCCTATTCGTAATGATTTATTTAGAACGTTTCATAGGAGAAATTACTTATTTGGGCATAACATGCCTTTTTTAAAATTCCATTTATATACAAGTTTACATACCTCACGGGAGAAATCACTCACACTCGGCCGAAGGTGTATTTTTAGTGAATCACTCGAGAGCGGCATGAAACTTATTCCTACCATAAGCTTGCCAAGCAATCAATCCTCATCCTTTTTAACTTTTATACCTTTGTAAATATCAAGAGGACTTTGTGGGTTAAGGGTTAGGCTTGGGTTAAAGGTAGGTGGTTGGGATAGTGGTTAGTGGTTAGTAGAAAAAGGGCGAAAAGCGTAACAAGTGTCGGTTTTCGTAAGACTTTCTATTTTTGTAACTTTTTTATTTTGATGAAGCTTTTATTCAAACAAAGTTATTTTTGATGAACTTGTTTGTTTGTTTTCTTTTTGCTTCATCATCAACACATTTTTTTTTTTTTTATCTTACGAAAAACCGAACTTGTTACTAAAACAAAGGGTTAAAAATAAAAGGTTTTGGTGGGTAAAAGGGTTTTTTGGTTTAGGTGATGAAATGAAAAGGTTTAGGCTCAAAGGGGTTAACTAGGGGGATTTTTGGGTAGGTGGTAAAAAAAAAGAAAAAAAATTGTGTAGAAATAAAAAGGGTTAGTCCTAATGCCTCCATCATTTACTTACTCGGGTTTAAGTTGATAAGGACCGGGAATGTATCATCATGGCAAGTTCTAGAGTTGTAAGAACCAAGCGGCTATTCACACAAGAAACGAAAAATGAGCATTTAGTCTAATGATATGTAATTGTATGCTCAATAAAGGCTCAAAAACTCACTTTTGTGGGAATGGGTTTTTATGTGATCAAGTATATATAATCAAATTTTAACTAAGTTTGTCATCCCTTTTCATAATTTTCTTATGTTGGTTCTTTTTATCACTACGCTATCGGTTGTAAATTTGTAAAAATATAACCTTTTTGAGAACTTGAATTTCCCGAGTTAAACCTAGACAAGTAAGAAAAATGAAATTTTTGAAAAAAATTTGGGGTGACTAGCGGTTCCAATAGAGTTTTGTGTAAGGCTTGTATTTAGGACTTGCAAAATTCAAGGTTTTAGCATCCCCCCCACACTTAAATTACACATTGTCCTCAATGTGTCCCAAAAATAAATTTTTAGGTTGATTAGATGTGTAAAATGGTGTA
Source organism: Helianthus tuberosus (assembly GCA_030545235.1). NCBI lineage: Eukaryota > Viridiplantae > Streptophyta > Magnoliopsida > Asterales > Asteraceae > Helianthus > Helianthus tuberosus. The sequence goes on from CM060441.1 coordinate 206,470,745, forward strand.
AAAAGCAAAAATTTTCTGATACTGGGCGCTGAACACGGCCCCGTGTTATCCGGGCACGGCCCCGTGTTCAAGTGCCAGTAACAAAATTAAAATAAGAGAAGTAGAAGTCTGGACACGGGGGCGTGTTGGGTGAACACGGCCCGTGTCCAGTTACCTGAACTGGGCGTTTTTCTGCAGGTGGTTCAGCACGGGGCCGTGTTGGTTGGGCACGGCCCGTGTTGAACCTTCTGAAATGGAGAGAATTATCGGGTTGCCTTGTTCTTGTGCATGAGTTCATTTTTCTCGTTCCCCTTTTCATCCCTTACCACCATGAGTGTGTTTTTATTCCTGAAAATTAAAACTAACTAGAAAACATAAAAAGTAATCTAAATTAAACTAAGGATAGTTCCGCGGAATGCCTCCGTGGTGCGCCACGTTTATAAGGGTCCTTGGCTAGACCCAAAGCCGGTCATATGTCACCCAAGTGGGATGTATTGCATCCCATGTTACACCGTCGGAGAGCATCATCCAAGCTTGAGTCTATGACCTGCATGTAGTTGACCGGGTCTTCATCCTCAATTCTTTTTCCACATTCAAACTTCACCTCCTTATCCCCAAACTTCAATGTTAACGTTCCGTCGTTCATGTCCACCACCGCTTGGGCGGTGGCTAGAAATGGCCTCCCGAGGATGAGAGGGACATCGGTGTCTTCTTCCATGTCTAGGATGACAAAGTCGGTTGGGAAAACGAATTTGTCAACTTTTACCAACAAATTCTCAGCGACACCTTGTGGAAATTTGACGGATCTGTCGGCGAGTTGTATGCTCATCTTTGTAGGGCTCGTTGTTCCTAGGCCGAGTCGTTTGAACATTGATGTGGGCATGAGGTTAATGCTAGCCCCAAGATCGGCTAATGCATTACGAACGGGAGATTCCCCAATCGAGCAAGGAATTGTGAAACTCCCGGGATCGATCTTCTTTTGTGGAAGTTTGTTGAGCACTAAGGCGGAGCATTCTTCGCCTAAGTTAACTAATTGCAATGATTCAATTTTCCTTTTGTTTGTGAGGAAATCCCTCATAAATTTTGCGTATTTAGGCATTTGGGTTAGGACCTCGATAAAAGGAATATTAACATGCAATTGTTTTAGTAAATTTTCAAATTTAGCGAATTGCTCGTCGGTCTTTTGACGATTTAACCTACCGGGGTACGGAATTGGAGGAGTCTTGGTGGGCTCTTGAGTTGGTAGAGAAGCTTTTTCTGGCGCAGAAGGAGTCACAGGCTGGCTAGAATGGCTTCTTTCATTTGGCGGCAATGGAGCATCCTCGGGACCCACGGTTCGATTTCTTAATGTGATGAGATGTACTTGTGCCTTCGGGTTGGTTTCGGTATTACTAGGTAACGCGCCTTGTGGTCTCTCGGAGAAATTTTGAGCTAGTTGATTTAATTGTTTTTCAACGTTTTGAATGCTAGCTTGTTGATTTCTAAAATTCGATTCCAATTGTTGAAATCGATCCGAGTTTTTCTTTTCAGTGTCAGAGATGAGGCGAGATACAGTATCTTCAAGCCTTTCTCTTCCACCTTGTTGTTGAGAGAAATTTTGTGGTTGTTGAAAATTAGTTCGTTGGTTTTGTTGGTTACTACCATTGCCGGGATTTCTCCAACCAAGGTTTGGGTGGTTACGCCATCCTTGGTTGTAGGTACCCGTTGGAGGACCCGACGGCCTAGGTCTATTATCAATGTAGTTTACCGTTTCTGTTTGTTCATCTAATTCTTTCATACAACTCCAATTTTCATGTGACCCACCACACCCTTCACAAGCCATAACCGAGGCCGTTTTTGTCATTTCTAGCTTTTTGATTTTTGAAGAGAGGGCCTCGATTTGGGCTTGTAAAGAGGTGCTTTCATCAACCTTATGGGCGCCCGGGGCAATAGATTTATTACCTCGGGGAGTGTGCCATTGAAAATTGGTTTGAGCAATTTCCTCAATTTGGTTATATATTTCATTTGGGCGACGATTACCTAAAAGTCCCCCGGAGCTTGAATCAAGTGTTTGTCTTGTGTGTGGCAACAACCCATTGTAGAAAGTGGATACTTGTTGCCACACCGCCAGACCGTGATGAGGACACTTTCTTAGAAGCTCCTTGAACCTTTCCCAAGTTTCATATAAGGATTCCCCATCCTCTTGTGAGTATGTATTAATTTCAGTCATTAATTTAGCCGTTTTAGCAGGAGGGAAATACTTATATAAAAACTTTTGGGCAAGTTCATCCCAAGTGTTTACCGATCCAACTGGGAGGGTGTTAAGCCAAGCCTTAGCTCGGTCTTTCAGTGAAAATGGAAACATTCGAAGGCGGATGGCGTCATTTGATGCTCCATTGATCCGAAAGGTATCACATATTTCTAAGAAGTTAGTAATATGTAGATGGGGATCCTCGTCCGCAAGCCCGTGGAAGGTTGCGGAGTTTTGGAGCCTTTGTATCAAATGCGGCCGAAGTTCGAAGTTATTGGCTTTGACATTCGGTGCATTGATAGTGGCGCCGAGATTGCCTACGGTGGGCCGTAGGTAATCCATGAGGGTACGTTGGTCCGCCATTGGAAGTGGGTCCCCCGAAACTTTCTCTTGATTTTTGGCTTTAAGTCTTTTTCTGAGAAAGCGTTCGGGTTCTTCTAGAGGTTCTTTTATGTCTCTACTAGAACTGGAGCTCATGCACTACGTAGGAGGTTCAGACGTGGCGCCTAGGTTCCAAGTCCTGCAATAAAAACAGAAAAGAACGTTGGTCAGAATATTCACCACGGCCCCGTGCTCAGTGAACACGGCCCGTGGTCAGAGGCACAGTGATTGTTTTCTGGATCCCTGTTACTGGGAGTTGGAAACGACCCCGTGTTGCACCGACACGGCCCCGTGTTCAGCTCTCTGTAACTCAGAAAATAAAAACTGCCAGTGATGATGCTGGGCACGGCCCGTGTCTGACCGGGCACGGCCCGTGCTGAGCGCTGCAGAAGCTGAAAAACTAAGAAAATCCTAAAAAATTAAAAAGAAAAATAAAAAATGATTAGGCCGTTGATTCCTAACTTTCTTAAAGTCCTTGTGTCCCCGGCAACGGCGCCAAAAACTTGATGTGCGGTAAGTGTCGTATATATTAGGTGTATATTTTAAGCCCTTTTTAACACTTATTTTAGCCAAGTTTTAAATTTATAAAACATGATATTTTACTAACACTAAACACACATATGGGCAAGTGCACCCATCGTGAGCGTAGTATAGCGTTGGTAAGATACCGAGGTCGTCCAAGGACACAAGAGCTTTTAGTACCGGTTTATCCTCAACGTCTAATCAAAACAAAAAGTTTAGAAAAATGTTTTAAACTAAGAAAAGATAAAAACTAACTAAAATGCTGAAAAATAAAAATAAAATAAAAAAAAAACAGATAGACAAGATGAATCACTTGGTTCCGACTCGTATCTAGTATAACCTTTGATTATTTCCGCACTTTTGCACATAATTAAGAGATTATCTTAGTTATTGTAGTAGGCCCCTCTTTTGAAGGTGACGTTACCCTCACCCCAGTAGTTTGAGTCAGCAGGGATACAATCCAAAAAGGGTGGATTATTGGAAGATAATGAATTAAGTTATTAATGCAGTATTGTGGTAGGCCTCGCTTTTGGCGGTGACGTTACCCTCGGCTAAGTAGTCTGAGTCAGCAGGGATACAGTCCTAAATAGCCGGGTTATAGTATTAATAGTAGTTAACTTATGAGGGGATCAAAGAGTTTGGACCCCCGCCATCCAATACCGTGAAGTATTGAAGGAGGTCCTACTAAATTTGACCCAGGTCCATTGCAGGACCTCTAAACGCTGAACAATGGCAAGACCTTTACCAAACCGTTCCCTTAACCCCCGACCAGGTAGCCAACATACCTCCATATAGACCGTGGAGATATGAATGGTGAAAATCCTTTATTTTATATAGACAGTAAAATAATGCCAAGACACCACGGACAAACGATAAGGAAAGATCACCTTCAACATAAGTAACTAGTTATTAAAGTCATTAATACAAAACCAAATAAAAAGTGCAAAAGATTATAAATAAAAAGTATTATACTAGACACTTTGTCTTCACCAAGTGATGTAAGAGACTTAGGCAAACATGGCCTTGATTGTCAAGAACTCTTACGATCAATCTTGGATCCCGAGACGACTCACACACTCTACGATGGACAATGGATGATGGTGGTGGATGATGGTGTTGTGATGGTGGTGGGTGGTGGATGAAGTGTGAGAGAGGTGGTGTGCCAAGGGATGAGTTGAAATGAATCCAAGCACTCCTATTTATAGGCTGAACAGAGAGCTGGGCACGGCCCCGTGCCTGTCTGACACTCTCTCTCCTCATTAACTATAATTCACAATTACAATTAATGCGCCTGCTGTACTTTCGACACGCCCCCGTGTTCACTGGTCACGGCCCCGTGGAGGGCAATAAAAGCTTCTATAGGTTTGTCTTTTCTACTGCTTCTTGGGCACGGCCCCGTGCTGGCTGAGCACGGGGCGTGTTCAGCCTTCTGCCTTCTCTATTTTGCTTTGGAAGGTGCCGTTGAGGGGTCGGGCAGTCCACTAGTGTTCCTTTCCTTGTATTTATGTTGGAATTAGCTGTCTTTTTGCTTCTTTTGTGTTTTTGAGCTCATTTAATCCTGAAAATACAAAAGGAAGACAAAAACACTCTTTTTCCAATATTAGTACTTAAAAAGGGTTAGTTTTATGCCTTATTTGATGTAATTTATATGTTGCATTTTACACACATCAGGAAGAAAGACATGAACATCAATAACAGTATTTAAAAAATGAGGTTATGCGTATGAAAATACGTATGAATGCACATGGGAAGAAAGACATGAACATTGAACATTAATGGTGGAACTCTTACAAAAAGTGTTAGGAAAGATGAAGAACATTTGAAAGTTATCTTTATTAAAAAGGAAAAAGTAAAAAGAAATGGTGGCTTGATATAATGTAACATGCAATAATGATGTTGGTCAAAATCAAGTGGAGAGAGAAGATCTTTTGATATGGTAGTTAAAGGTAAAATTACCTAAACACCCTCAAGATCTAAAAGATAAATCTGGAACTGATGGTATACGTGGGAAATTCTAGACCATGTGATGGGTTTTCATAGTTTTCTCAAAATAAATGGTTTTCTCCCTAGCATTATCCTATATATATATATATAGGGAGGAGCTCATGCGAGAACCACCTTTATTGTGAGAACCGCAAGAACCAATGTGAACACAACCTAAAATAGCTAAAAAAACCTAAAAAAACCTAACCCCCACCCCCACCCCCCCCCCCAAAAAAAAACCTAAACCCCCCTCCCCCCCTCCCCAAAAACCTAAACCCCCCTCCCCCACCCAACGCTAAAATGCTAAAAACTAAACCCCCAAAAAACCTAAAAAAATCTAAAATAAATCTAAAAAAATCAAAAAAAGATTTTTTGAATTTTTAATATTTTTTTATGTTAAAATCGCTACTTTTAGAAGCAAAAATTTTTTTTTTTTAAAATTAAAAATTTTTTTTTTTTTGCTTCGAAAAGTAGCGATTTTTTTATAAAAAATATAAAAAAATTCAAAAATTTTTTTTTTGTGATTTTTAGACATTTTTGGTTGTGTTCACATTGGTTCTCGCGGTTCTCGCAATAAGAGGTGGTTCTCGCATGATCTTCTCCCAATATATATATATATATATATAGGGGCCGCTAAAATGAAAACCATTCCCAGTTGCGAGAACCACTCTCCACCAATCAGAATATGCCATTTATACACTATTATTTTAAAACCAAAATGTTATTTTGGTAATTTAACCCAAATGTCATATCTCTCTGTCTCTGTCTTTGGCTCTTTTAAAGTTGACTCCTCCAGACTTTTTCATCAAATCAACCCCCCCCCCCCAAAAAAAAAAATTGAATCCCTCGTCTCTTCTCTCTCTCAAATCGTTCACCACCATCTCTCAAATCCCTCGCCTGAAACAAGCCAATCTGCCGCCCACACACCCGGAGTTGATGAACTCGCCACCGACCCCCGATGAACTCTCCGTCGGCATCACTCACCCCGGAGTTTATGAACTCGCCGACGGTTTCTCTCTCTCTCTCTCTCTCCCTCTCTCTCTCTCTCTCTCTCTCGTTCACCACCAGGTTTCTCCAGCAGAAGCGCCGCCGCTCACAGCGGCAGTGAACAGAAGCCAAAATGAGCAACCAAGTGGTGGGTGGTGGGTAGAGGTGGTGTCGGTTTCAAAAATCATCTTCATCCGTAATACCACCGGTGGTGGGTAGAGGGGGTGCTGATTCTAAATCAGGAGGGGCAATGGAGGGAGGAGGAATCATCCATTTCTTTTGCTTTAATTGAGGAGGAGGACAAGCAAGCAAAATAAAAGTGGATGAGTGTCTGTCGAATGTCGGGCTTGCACTTTCCATCCATTATTATTATTATTATTATTATTATTATTATTATTATTATTATTATTATTAATAATGGAGTTGATGAACTCGCCACCGACCCCCGATGAACTCTCCGTCGGCATCACTCACCCCGGAGTTTATGAACTCGCCGACGGTTTCTCTCTCTCTCTCTCTCTCCCTCTCTCTCTCTCTCTCTCTCTCGTTCACCACCAGGTTTCTCCAGCAGAAGCGCCGCCGCTCACAGCGGCAGTGAACAGAAGCCAAAATGAGCAACCAAGTGGTGGGTGGTGGGTAGAGGTGGTGTCGGTTTCAAAAATCATCTTCATCCGTAATACCACCGGTGGTGGGTAGAGGGGGTGCTGATTCTAAATCAGGAGGGGCAATGGAGGGAGGAGGAATCATCCATTTCTTTTGCTTTAATTGAGGAGGAGGACAAGCAAGCAAAATAAAAGTGGATGAGTGTCTGTCGAATGTCGGGCTTGCACTTTCCATCCATTATTATTATTATTATTATTATTATTATTATTATTATTATTATTATTATTATTATTATTAATGGGTGAATAAGATAATTGTGAAGGGGTATGGTTGCAGAAGGTTGGGGTGGAAATCCGCAACAAACTTCATTACTATCCAAAAATGCTACTCTACTCTTATTATTTACACTTCAATTTTATAAATTTTAGATTTGACCAATAAGTCTTTGTCTTAGGTTTGCTGATCAGACTCCGGTTTGGTTTGGTTCATCAGACTCCGGTTTGGTGCCAGTGTTTTTGATCTTTTTTTATTGATTTGTGTTTTTTGATATTGGGGAGTTGAGATTGTCAGTGATAGTTCAAAACAATTTTTCCGACAATTTGATGACGATGGCGCGGCAAGGATGGTGGATGGTAGGTTTTTGAACCTGCAACCCCACTTTGCAGCCTTGATTATTGGAAACTTTGAGCCAAACCCCATTTTTTTAAGATCCACGCGTTTGTTTTGATTTTTGTTGTTGGGTTTCTTACATTTTTTTCCCAGTCGATGATGATAAGTTCAATCTATCTGAAACACCTACCGAGTTGTGATTTCTGGGTGCGTTCGTTTTGTGTAAAAAAGTTTTTGCAAAAAAAAAAAAAAAAAAAACCTTAAAACCGTAAACGTTTTAACGTAAAACGTAAACTTTTTAACGTAAAATGTAAAGTTTTTAACGTAAAACGTAAATTTTTTAACGTAAAACGTAAACTTTTTTACGTAAATTGTAAAACGTGAAACGTAGAATTTTTAACGTAAAACGTAAGCTTTTTAATGTAAAACATAAGCTTTTTAACGTAAAATGTAAAACGCAAGCTTTTTAACGTAAAACGTAAGCTTTTTAACATAAAACGTAAAACGTAAATTTTTTAACTTAAAATATAAAACTTTTTTTACGTAAATTGTAAAACGTAAAAAACCGTATGATAAAACGACGCCTAAACAAGGGGCGTGAATACGGGACATAAAAACGTCGCGTAAAAAACGAGACGTAAAAAACGGCGTGTTAAAAAATGACGCCTGAAAAAAGCCGGGCGTAAAAACGGCGTGCAAAAACAGCTCGTTAAAAAATTACGCGTGAAAAAGCCGGACGTAAAAACGGCGTGCAAAAACCGACGCGCAAAAAAATGTGCACTTATGCCTTAACGATATAAATGTGCCCAATGCTCAATTGCATAAGTGATGAGATATAAAAAAGCCTTAAACTTCTGCAACTTCCTAACACTTGTCATATACAGACATAGTAATCCTAAACTGGAAAATTGGTTAGGGGTGTTCAGAATTCGTTTCGAATTCGAAAAATTCGAAATTCGTTTAAATTCGATTCGATTATCAAGAATTCGTTTCGATTAAAAGAATTCGAATTCGAAATCGATTCAATTCGAGTCAAGTAAATCGAATACGAATCGAATACGAATTTATAATTTCAAATTCGATTCGATTCGAAATTCGAATAAAAATTATACATTTTTATTTATTATTTTTATATATGATGCATATAACTTTTATTAAACTATACTATAAATTATTTTCAATTTTTTTTCCAAAAAATTATCCATTACCAAATCCACTACATGATCCATAACTAAAACCTTAGTTACAAATCCATCGATAGATTTATAACCCTAAAAATATTAACTTGTAATGTGGAGTGATTATTCTCGAATTCTCGTTTTGAATTTTAGATTAACAGTACTTTTTTTGGAATTTTTTAATGTGATATGGTGCTTTATGGCTGCTTTAAAATTTATGTTTTATTTTGATAGTTTTTTACATGCTTCTAAAGAATCTGAATTAAATCGAATTTATTCGAATTCGAATTTTTAATCGAATACGAATCGAATACGAATTGGGTTTTTTATTCGAATTCGAATCGAATTCGATTAGTTTTAATCGAATTCGAATCGAATACGAATTCAAGGGAAAATAAAAAGTATTCGAATAATTCGATTCGAATAATTCGAAAATTCGATATTCGATTCGATGAACACCCCTAAAATTGGTGTTTGTTAGTTGGACAAAAATATGTAGCAAAGTAGATGACGGTGGGTGAAGACGTACGTGACTAACGTAACATGGTCTTTCCCCCACTTTTTTTCCACTTAGCTGATTAAAAAGTCTTACCGTAAATAATTGATATATATATGTGTATATATATATATATATATATATATATATATATATATATATATATATATATACAAAATCAAGGTATAATAACCAGTATGTGTGTTTCTTCTAAACACTTGCACTTGCACTTGCACATGGTTAAGTGGTTAACATCCTTCAACATGGAAGCCTTCAAGTGAAGGAAGTGATCAAAGGTATATATGGTTTTAAAGGTGCATATTTCACAAAAAAGGAAAACCACTCATTTGAAACCTCAAGTTTATAGCTCCATGTGGTGGCTAAATACGTGAAACCCGCGACGCAACTTGCACAACATTAGTACCTGCGGCAACGTGCGGGCATTCTCACTATTATATTATACAAGTCAACTCGGGTCAAGCTAGAAAGCATTGAATTTATTAGTACCATCATTGATCAATAATATTGTAGCCTTTTTATTCACGCTTTAAATTGTGTTTAGCTTATCTCTGATCATATGTGGCTTCCAAGTCTATTTGTAGGACGTTAGACGGAAAAAAATTTGATTTACACTCTTAACCCCATAATCAACATCTATTACACTTTAATCCAAACTAGTTTTTTGACGCCGCGCGTTGCGGCGAATCCGATTAATAATAATGTAAAAAAAACGTGATTTGAAAACAAAACATGTTATTTAGAAAGTCAAATCATTATAACGATTTAGTTTATTATCGTACCGTTTTATGATTCCAAATAAATACTTTATTTTGAATAGAACTTCGTTTTTAACAAAACTTATAACAGAATGTTAGGGAAAAATTAAACACAACTACATGCTTAAGTTCTTAGAAAAAAGTTATAAACGTAAATTATTAAAGAAGTATCAAATTAATCGATAAATTAATATTTTCTAAAAAAGAAAAAAACAATTATTAAAAAATGGTAAAGAAAATTTATGTTTTTAAAAAAGGAAAAAAATTAAAAATATGTTATTAAAAGTAAATATAGTAATAAAATATTATAATATATTAAATAATAAAATAAAAAAACTATATATTATTATAAAAATAAAATTACTATTCATCATTTCTCGTAAACAATATATACTGTAAAAATGGATTACAAAAAGAGGAATTTATTTATATTACATGGATTATGTATTCTAAATATGTTACAATAATTCAGATGTTACAATCTTTCAACACACAGTTTTTGAATTTATTTATATTACATGGATTAAGGTTTATCCGAACTACATTACAGTACTATAAATCTAAGATGTTGCAATCTTTTTACTGGCAGTTTCTGTTTCGACCAGGTCCACCATAGAAAAAGTATGTGCCCCAGTTATCATTTCGCATCAAAATATTATAGCAATTGTCCGCACTGGCGGTTTTGAGATGGTCCGCACACATTAAAGTGTTGGATGCGTCTACTATTTCAAAATTTCGTATATAACTAGCTTTACGAAACCCTTGTTCAGGAAACTGACCACTGCTCATTTGGGTAGTTGTATGTTGCTCGGATAAGCCTGAGTCCGCCACCTCTCCGCCCCACTCTATCAACCAAGCACCATTACGTAAGTGTGAAAACAAAGAGGATGGCCAATATCCTACTGTTTCTCCACCGAGTTGCATCCACCATCTGTCTCCTTTTGGTTCCTATAAAAAAAAATAATACAAAAAACATCAAACTTTATGTTTGTGCAACTTTTACTCCTCAATAGGCGTACACGTGGAATATTCTTTCAGTAAGACTACACGGTTGTACAGGGGCATAAGAAAGGGCATGAGGCGCAGTGGCGGATCTAGGATTCCGACCAAGCGGGAGCGTTTTATAAATAAGCGGTAACGAAATCGAAAAAACGTCAAATTTTTCTAAAATTTACACTAAAAACGTCAAAAATTTTCCGACCTAGCGGTAGCGGGCGCACCCCCGAGGTTGTACATAGGTCCGCCCCTGATGAGGCGTCACATCAGCAAGGGCGTGGTAAAAAAGCACGGGGTGGAAGGCGGCGTTTTTAGGACCCGCCTTTTTTTCTTAAAAAATCAAACAAAGAACAAACAATCACCAAACATCTCAAACCCATCCACCAACAACAATGCAACACGTCACCATCACCCATGGCACGGGGTGGTGTGCCAGCGTAGTGGAGGCCTCCACACCACTCCATATAAGATCACACCGTCCGGTCTAACAGTCAATACTTGTAAAAGTTTAATTTTTTATTTTAAGAACAAGCTTTTGCAATCGTGCTTAACTTATTAGAGCATTCATAATGTGCCGGCAAGCCCAATACGCCGTATTGTTCGGCTATGTCCTTGCCATGTTTGTGGTTTCGTGTTTGTGTGGACGAACTCCAACAGTCGTTGCAGTGTCTCCCAACCCGAGTTTGCATTTAATATAGGTTATGTGGAGGGTTCAAATAAGATGATTTTTTTTTTGTAAGAATAAAAAAAAAATTTCAACCAATAAAATTCCTTCATTTTACGTCATTTAATTTTTGTATTTAATATTAGTGTAACGGTATATTGGTAAACTTAGATAGATCATTAATTGTTAGTCTTCATTTTTAATAGCCAACTACATTAAATTTGTAACTTATTTAAAAAAAAAAAAAATTTCAAAGAAGTAAAAAATAATAATTTAAAGTGTTGGATAAATTACGAATAGTGTAGAATGAATTACAAGGTGTGTAGGCAGTGGTGTAAGACCCATTCTAATTTAACGTTATTTTATATCATTAAAGTACGCATTTTACATCAAAAATGCGAATCAACAAAAAATTTACATCAAAATATTCAGACATGTTTAAAACGTTCCAACAACCATGTTATAAGTGTTTACATAGTTCACTTTTGATAACAAGGTTTAAACTCAAATGCGGAAGCTTCATTTATCGTGTGTTCGGTTCTTGTTAGGCGCTTGATCTTCATCCAGATAGCCGATATCATTTACCTGTAATCAAAACCAACACAAACGTTAGTTTTGATAATTATATAACATGTTTCTTCAAGTACTTTGAGCCAAATAAGCGAAACAAACAAAATCTGCAAGTTGTACCCCTGTCACGTGCCGCGATAGGGTTTCCTAATTCTGTCGCGTGCCGCGACCGTGGTCGCGTGTCGCGCCCCAACTATCTTGGTCCTTCGCGTGGCGCGAGGGTCACCATTTTCCAGTAGGTTTGTTTCTGCAACCTGCATTTTTTTTTGCCCAACTATGTGTTTTTCCTATGTTTAACATAAATATGCATAACTTTCAAACTACACATCAGTTTTACGCGATTCTTGTTTCGTATTGACTGTAATGCAGTCTCCTATGTAATCAACACTAAGGTTTGTAACGATGTTGATTTATAAGTTAACGGCTTATAAATCTCTTATACAATTATTCGACCCGTTTCATAATCTATTAAACGACTTGTTTCTAAATCATCATAAAACCTTGGACTACTTGTTAACTCAAAAGTCTTTAACTCGTGAACATAACATTTATGAATTATGCGACCAATACCCAAGCTATGCACATAATTCATTTTGACCCGTTTAGGAGATTTAAACATTTAAGTTCAAATCTCGCTCTTCTATTTCCACACATCACATTTCCACATTAAAATGTCTCTTATACTCCGCCAATTTACGCGTACCTGGCTCGGGTCAAAGTATTGACCCGTTTTAATACATTGCCTTAATAATTTGTGTCACACCCCGACCACGTAGAACATACAAAACGTGGCGGAAATGTCGAGGAGTGTTGTAACAGAATTAATGTTTCAAATCCATGGCAATTGCAGTTTCGTTTTATTAATCAAAAGTGTTATAATGTCTTAATAAACAAAGAAGTACAACATAATTAACTAGTCTTGTCTCGTTTTAAGTCACTAAGGCACAGGTCCGCCTAAGTATGTCTTGATAAGTCCTATGCTTCAGCTCCTGAAAACACATGTGAAAATAGGTACGTCAGCATAAAAATGCCGGTGAGATACATAGGTTTTGAGAAAATAGGATTCATGACTTATGTTTGAGAAAATGTTTAGTCATGAACCTTGTTATTTGCTTTATCTTGTAAATCATTTGAAAAACGATAAGATCTGATGATATGTATAAATAAATGTAAGGTTAAACGAATAACCTTATAGTAGCATATTTAAAAGTATACTTTAGATTTGTAAGTAACATAATAAACTATGTTTTGGTTTCATAAATAACATATCAACATATGCTTTTGATGTGATAAATAACATATTAAACTATGTTTTGGTTTTGTAAATAACATATCAAAATATATGTTGGTTTTGTACGATACCACACATGAGAGTATATCAAAATATACTTTAATAGTGTGATTTAAGAATTCATTCAGACCTGGTGCATCAAAATACACCTTTGAGACTATAAGGATACCACAAAGGCAATCCCTATTTGGATGGAGCAACAAATTGGTTTCAGACATTCCATGCCAACAGGAATGGGGTGTCAAATCCTATAGCGCTATATCATACTAACAATCGGTCTGGTGAACATAAAATAAGTACAATTTAACAATTTATTTTATGTTCTTTGAGAAAATCAATGTTTAAATCATAGATAGTTATGTAATTTGTCAAATGATAAGTAATAACTTGTATGATCAAATGTCAAAATGTAAGTATGTGATGAAATCAGCTGTACTAAGTAATGCACACGATGGGCACACGTAGCATGAAATGTAATGTAAAATGATGTACCAAGTATGCTAAGTTAACATACGAAGCAGAAAAGTCATGTAAATCAATGTACTAATAGTGTACTAATGAACATAACATGTATATGATGTGAAAACAGGAAAGCATGAAAGTAACAAGTAGGCACATGTGTTCCACCCCAAAACAGTTTGGAAAAACAGTAAAAGATGGGTCTATGTACTCACCTGAGATTGCTCAGATGTCTAATGATAATCACCAAGCAATGCTAGAGATCACGGAATCAAACGGCACCTAATATAGGTAGCTATGTTAAAATACCGGACCTAGATCGGAAGATTGGGTAGCATTAGGGTTTGTAAACCAAATGAGTGTTGGAACTCATATGATATGGTTTAACAAAGCCTACATACTAAATGAAACTTAACCTAAGTGATATCGACCCATTACGACCCGTTTAGGTAGCTTATGCTACTTTAACGCGTCGTTCGCGTAAAACGCGTTCGGAACGCCTAACTAGCCCTATGACAAGTGTTATATGCCTAAACATGTTACATAATCAGTTATGTGACAAAGGTTTAGGTTACATATGCTTAATTACCAATTATACATGAAAAGGGTATTCTGGTAATTTACCTAAGGCATATAAACAACCTATCATACAACTACTTAAACGATGTGACCATAGGGTATAACCTCGGAAGGTTATTCCCTACCTACTATGGTCACCTAATGTATTTGGTCGGATCCTAATGATCGACCAAATGGGTCGAGTTCGAAGGTATAGGCGATTTATTAGATCGCCTACCCTACGACTCTAGACAACGTGGTAATCAGTGGGCATAGTCCCAAGGGACTATGACCAACGTGATTACACTCACGTTGCGAAGTTCAACGAACTTCGCATTGACCATTACTGGTCAACGCTGAAAGTCAAACAAAGTTTGACTTTCTGACTCGAAAAGCAATAAAATAAGGAAAAGAACGAAAGAATACTTACGAAGGGTCCCCGAATGCTAATCCCGATCCAAGAACTCAGGTATGAAACAATGGTTTCAACTTAGAGCTCTCAAATCAGAATTCTTGTAAGAAATGAGGTTGGGGTGATGGGGTATTTATAGTTTTCGGGTAACCGTTAGGATCGTTTGTTGTAAAAAGTGCCATGATCCAAGGCGTACAAGTGTCGGAAAGTTGTGGTGGCTTAAATTGGTCCTTATCTTAGTGACTAAGCAACTTAAAACATGTGGTTAAGGATCAATTAGTTGCAACTTGTATTTAAAACATTGAATCTGGTCCAGATCATGCAGTCGCGTAGCGCGACTGATAAGGCTTTAGGCGTCGCGCTACGCCACTGACCCATCTGATTCAGAAATGTTTCTAAATTGGCAGAAATGGTCCCTGTTGTGTTTTAAGCCCTTTTTCGATGCGTTTGAACCTCGTTAACCTCATTTCAAGGCTCTAAAATGAAGTTAAAGTATAGGGAACTCAAAACATACTCAAAAATATGCCGGATGATGGTTCGTTTGGTCGTACGAACGCGATGTTCGCTTAATTACGACGGAATGCGCATAAGCGCAAAAAACGAACCAAATGACGCGACGAATGGATTTTTCTTATGGCGAACACTAAAATATAATATAGTCATGCTTACATAAATTTTTGGATGTCCGGATGTATTCAGAACGTAAGTTATGCGCGAAAATGCAAACTTGTGCACTTTTTGACACTTTTAGTCCCTGAATGACCCAAAAGTTTATTTTAGCACACCGAACCCCTCAAAGCCTATTTCTAAGCTATGTAAAGGATATTTAAGGTGTGTTTAACTTATGGTCATGTTCCGGAATGTCTGTTACAGTTCAAATTGGCATACTTTCGCAGTTTGTCAACTTTAGTCCCTGTAAGCGAATTAACTTGTTTTTGCCATACCAAAGCCTTTAAAACTTATTTCTAAGTTATGTAAAGGTTATTTAAGGTATTTTAAGCCTATTTCACTATTCCGGAGTGTTCGTTGGATTAAACTGGTTATATTTACGCATCAAAGCGCGTATAACCCTCCAGAAAGCGATTTAAAGCTTAAAATCAAACAAGAGTTGATATGTGTAAAAGATACACATAATTTTACAAATCCCAAGTATGAAATACAATATTTCATTGGTTTGGAATTTGTTTGACGGTTGAAGTGACACAGGTGTTACAGTCTCCCCTACTTTAGGAAATTTCGTCCCGAAATTTAATTCTAGAGGAAACTTGTGAAGACAGCTGTGACGGTTTCGCCTTCTAATAGATCCATTGTACCCTTAAGTAAAACTCTGGGCCATGTTAGGATTCTTAGCGAATTTGTTAACCCTCAAAGTGAATTCCTTGTAGCAGTAAAACATGGAATTTTTGAACTACGGACAGAAGAACGTTTCTTATGAAGACTTATCATAGGAAACTTGGTGTGTGATTGATATTAGAATTGAGAATAAATGACATTGGTCGAGGTCCAAGGCTTCTCCCGTATCATTATTCTTGTCACTATAAGTCTTAACACATGACAAAGCTTCCTGTGGTTCCTGTGCATTGAATTCCATAATTATGTAGGCCTCCATAATTACGTAATTCCTTGCCCAGTCCGCACAGTTCATTTCATAATGCATAGAGGAAAAATCAATTGAATAA
The DNA here is from genome assembly GCA_030545235.1 of Helianthus tuberosus. Classification (NCBI taxonomy): domain Eukaryota; kingdom Viridiplantae; phylum Streptophyta; class Magnoliopsida; order Asterales; family Asteraceae; genus Helianthus; species Helianthus tuberosus. The sequence goes on from CM060441.1 coordinate 206,487,118, forward strand.
ACATGAAGCGACCTGACTAGACCACCAAAGGGTCCTTTTAATTTGATCAATGAACGAGCCTTTTAATTAGATCAACGCATGATCTTCTTAACTAGACCGTCGTACGATCTCCTTAAATAGACCACTTAAGGGATCTTTTTAATTATATCATCGTAGGATATTTCTAACCAGATTTTCAAAATCAATCTGTTTGACCAGACCATGCAAGAGGTCCAATTTATAGAATAGTACTTTAAAACCCAAAGGACTTAACTACAAATGTTGAAGTCCATTAAGGATTTAAGATAGTATCTTTGGATATCCTATTATAAATCTCTCGTATGAGATACGAAAGATTCTATGAGGATTTGGATGGATCACATACAACCACAAAACATAGAAGAAAACACATAAGTACATAATTAGTTAACTTGATTCTTTAATTCGTTCTCTATAGGCATGGACAATTAAAGCGCACTAGGAATCCAATCCATGGATTTCATTTGGCACTTTAATCAGTCAAGGATCCATCTATATAAATAGAAGGATTTTCAATAAGAGTTTGGCTTTGTTTCTTAAAAGAAACAAGTGTTTAAGGTTCTAGGGGAGATCACAAGTGATCATAAAATGACAGAACCACACGAGTAGTTTGTATTTGGGTTGATATCATAAGGTTGTATCAAACATTCACACAATCGTATCAGTTTTGCAAAAATAAAAACGACGAATTTTTATTTATATAACAACTGACTTGTCTTTAAACGTCAAAGATTACAACCAAGGGAAAATAACAAAACACTAGTTGTTCACTGCCGCATCATTGTTTACGTTTGCCTCATTGATGTTAAACACTCATCCACGTGCTGGAGGTGCGTTAACAAGCCTTGGGCAATTGTTCCTGTAGTGGGTAAGGTCACCGCAGTTATAACATGACCCCGGAGGGAACCGTGCTTGAACAGCAGCAGGGTTTGCAGCAGCTTGATTTGCATAGCGACAAACATTGATCAAATGTCCCAACCGTCCACAGTGGGTACATTTGTGACACTGCTCTTGCTCTAGATGATGACGGTTGCACTTGTTGCACAAAGGTGCAGTACCAACATAGTTTTGCCTTTTGCGAGGTTGTGCTGGTTGGTTTCGTGCAACCTGTTTGTCTTGAGCAGTTACAGCGCAGTTCTGAGAGGCTTTGCGCTTCTTCTTCTTGGATACCTCAGCATGTTCTTCCTTTGGTTCCACTTGAGCAGTCTTGTCAGATGGTCTTGGGTCACCTTTTCGAAACAGCTTACGTTTCCTGATGTGGGATTCAGTTAAGGTGGCAGACAGTTCAATGGCTTGTCTGACAGTAGTAGGGTTACTGCCAGTAACAATATCCTGAACTAGGTCAGGGAGACCATCCGTATATTTCTCGATCGCTTTATCCACAGGAGTAACCATAGCAGGACACAGCAGGCTCAATTCTTCAAAACGGTCAGTATAGGCTCGATGTTCGCCACTGTCTTGCTTCAAATCATCAAACTCTCTCTCCAAAGCTCGCAGTTCATGACGAGGACAAAACTCCTTCATCATAAGAGCCCTAAGCTCAGCCCAAGTCTGTGCTAATGCAATCTCAGCACCGCGGTCTCTCATCACCCCGTTCCACCATGTAAGAGCCCTCTTCTGAAACACACTTGAAGAAAACTCTACCTTACGATTTTCAGGACACAGAACATGACGGAAGGTATTCTCAATGCTCTCGAACCACTGAAGAAGCCCAGTTGCTCCTTCAGAACCACTAAACTTGAGCGGTTTTGCCGAGTTGAAACTCTTGAAATTGCATGGAGCATTGTTGTTGTTGATGGCTTGCATCATTTGAGCATAAAGATTTGGGAAGGCAACAGCCATTTGCTGTGCGATGATTCCCGCCAGTTCGGCATTTTCCATCTGATTATCGCGTCGAGGAGGCATTCTAAAAGAGGACACATGAAAGGAAACGAGTGAGAGATTTAGACGAAAAGAATGAGATGAAACAAATCGGATGAAAGCAAGGATAGTGGTCATTTGTTTGTTACTACAAAGCAACGAACGACCCTGGTGACTAATCAAAGTAAATGGATAAAAAAAATAATGTATCGCGAAGACATGCTCGCCTATAAGTGAACACTCATCCCGAGAATTCCCAGGTAAGCACAACTGGTCTCGCGTCTGATGAGATGTATACGAAGTGCTTGCCTAGACAGAAAACCCAGAATACAGGCATTCACCCTTCCAGTTTGCACGTGTTCACATTATTTAAAACCCAAAACCTTGACGAGATTTTGAAAACTTAAAGGGGTTCAAAACCAGATAACAGAGAGTTCAAAACTTAGTAATCAATCATCCTAGAACAGATGATTAGTTTTCAAAGCGGTTTTGAAATTTATGTTCTTGTTGTGATCGTCGCCTAAGGATAGGTGACGGTATTGTTTTATGACTAAACGCAAGTAAACTCACGTTAGGGTCCTAAGAAGGTTATAGACTAGGTCAAAGTATTACTAATAACCTAATTCCCTATAACCATTGGCTCTGATACCATCTTTTCTGTCACACCCCGACCACGTAGAACATATAAAACGTGGCGGAAATGTCGAGGAGTGTTGTAACAGAATTAATGTTTAAAATCCATGGCAATTGCAGTTTCGTTTTATTAATCAAAAGTGTTATAATGTCTTAATAAACAAAGAAGTACAACATAATTAACTAGTCTTGTCTCGTTTTAAGTCACTAAGGCACAGGTCCGCCTAAGTATGTCTTGATAAGTCCTATGCTTCAGTTCCTGAAAACACATGTGAAAATAGGTACGTCAGCATAAAAATGCCGGTGAGATACATAGGTTTTGAGAAAATAGGATTCATGACTTATGTTTGAGAAAATGTTTAGTCATGAACCTTGTTATTTGCTTTATCTTGTAAATCATTTGAAAAACGATAAGATCTGATGATATGTATAAATAAATGTAAGGTTAAACGAATAACCTTATAGTAGCATATTTAAAAGTATACTTTAGATTTGTAAGTAACATAATAAACTATGTTTTGGTTTCATAAATAACATATCAACATATGCTTTTGATGTGATAAATAACATATTAAACTATGTTTTGGTTTTGTAAATAACATATCAAAATATATGTTGGTTTTGTACGATACCACACATGAGAGTATATCAAAATATACTTTAATAGTGTGATTTAAGAATTCATTCAGACCTGGTGCATCAAAATACACCTTTGAGACTATAAGGATACCACAAAGGCAATCCCTATTTGGATGGAGCAACAAATTGGTTTCAGACATTCCATGCCAACAGGAATGGGGTGTCAAATCCTATAGCGCTATATCATACTAACAATCGGTCTGGTGAACATAAAATAAGTACAATTTAACAATTTATTTTATGTTCTTTGAGAAAATCAATGTTTAAATCATAGATAGTTATGTAATTTGTCAAATGATAAGTAATAACTTGTATGATCAAATGTCAAAATGTAAGTATGTGATGAAATCAGCTGTACTAAGTAATGCACACGATGGGCACACGTAGCATGAAATGTAATGTAAAATGATGTACCAAGTATGCTAAGTTAACATACGAAGCAGAAAAGTCATGTAAATCAATGTACTAATAGTGTACTAATGAACATAACAGGTATATGATGTGAAAACAGGAAAGCATGAAAGTAACAAGTAGGCACATGTGTTCCACCCCAAAACAGTTTGGAAAAACAGTAAAAGAGGGGTCTATGTACTCACCTGAGATTGCTCAGATGTCTAATGATAATCACCAAGCAATGCTAGAGATCACGGAATCAAACGGCACCTAATATAGGTAGCTATGTTAAAATACCGGACCTAGATCGGAAGACTGGGTAGCATTAGGGTTTGTAAACCAAATGAGTGTTGGAACTCATATGATATGGTTTAACAAAGCCTACATACTAAATGAAACTTAACCTAAGTGATATCGACCCATTACGACCCGTTTAGGTAGCTTATGCTACTTTAACGCGTCGTTCGCGTAAAACGCGTTCGGAACGCCTAACTAGCCCTATGACAAGTGTTATATGCCTAAACATGTTACATAATCAGTTATGTGACAAAGGTTTAGGTTACATATGCTTAATTACCAATTATACATGAAAAGGGTATTCTGGTAATTTACCTAAGGCATATAAACAACCTATCATACAACTACTTAAACGATGTGACCATAGGGTATAACCTCGGAAGGTTATTCCCTACCTACTATGGTCACCTAATGTATTTGGTCGGATCCTAATGATCGACCAAATGGGTCGAGTTCGAAGGTATAGGCGATTTATTAGATCGCCTACCCTACGACTCTAGACAACGTGGTAATCAGTGGGCATAGTCCCAAGGGACTTGATTACACTCACGTTGCGAAGTTCAACGAACTTCGCATTGACCATTACTGGTCAACGCTGAAAGTCAAACAAAGTTTGACTTTCTGACTCGAAAAGCAATAAAATAAGGAAAAGAACGAAAGAATACTTACGAAGGGTCCCCGAATGCTAATCCCGATCCAAGAACTCAGGTATGAAACAATGGTTTCAACTTAGAGCTCTCAAATCAGAATTCTTGTAAGAAATGAGGTTGGGGTGATGGGGTATTTATAGTTTTCGGGTAACCGTTAGGATCGTTTGTTGTAAAAAGTGCCATGATCCAAGGCGTACAAGTGTCGGAAAGTTGTGGTGGCTTAAATTGGTCCTTATCTTAGTAACTAAGCAACTTAAAACATGTGGTTAAGGATCAATTAGTTGCAACTTGTATTTAAAACATTGAATCTGGTCCAGATCATGCAGTCGCGTAGCGCGACTGATAAGGCTTTAGGCGTCGCGCTACGCCACTGACCCATCTGATTCAGAAATGTTTCTAAATTGGCAGAAATGGTCCCTGTTGTGTTTTAAGCCCTTTTTCGATGCGTTTGAACCCCGTTAACCTCATTTCAAGGCTCTAAAATGAAGTTAAAGTATAGGGAACTCAAAACATACTCAAAAATATGCCGGATGATGGTTCGTTTGGTCGTACGAACGCGATGTTCGCTTAATTACGACGGAATGCGCATAAGCGCGAAAAACGAACCAAATGACGCGACGAATGGATTTTTCTTATGGCGAACACTAAAATATAATATAGTCATGCTTACATAAATTTTTGGATGTCCGGATGTATTCAGAACGTAAGTTATGCGCGAAAATGCAAACTTGTGCACTTTTTGACACTTTTAGTCCCTGAATGACCCAAAAGTTTATTTTAGCACACCGAACCCCTCAAAGCCTATTTCTAAGCTATGTAAAGGATATTTAAGGTGTGTTTAACTTATGGTCATGTTCCGGAATGTCTGTTACAGTTCAAATTGGCATACTTTCGCAGTTTGTCAACTTTAGTCCCTGTAAGCGAATTAACTTGTTTTTGCCATACCAAAGCCTTTAAAACTTATTTCTAAGTTATGTAAAGGTTATTTAAGGTATGTTAAGCCTATTTCACTATTCCGGAGTGTTCGTTGGATTAAACTGGTTATATTTACGCATCAAAGCGCGTATAACCCTCCAGAAAGCGATTTAAAGCTTAAAATCAAACAAGAGTTGATATGTGTAAAAGATACACATAATTTTACAAATCCCAAGTATGAAATACAATATTTCATTGGTTTGGAATTTGTTTGACGGTTGAAGTGACACGGGTGTTACAATTTGCTGATTCATAGCAACGCAAATTCCATAAGCCGTTTTACCCTGTGAGCATCGGACTCGACAAGCAATTGTTAGTCGTTATTCGTCAAATGGTGTTAACATTACCATTTGACCCGTTTCGTCTAAATGACCAAACATTTTGCACTTATATTTGAATGGTATTTATTTACCATTTCATTATTTAACCCATTTCGCCCCTTTTTGCCATTAAACATGGTTTTTTTATCATTTTATTCGTTCCAACTCATATTGTTTCGTATCGGAACCGATATTCGGATACAATCTGTTGTCATATTTATCACCTATAAAATAAATACGTACAAGCTTTACTTACCTCGCGTCCGCGCAAACATTCTTCGCATCCATGATCCGTTTGACCCGTTCCTTTCCAAGCTCCCACCTAGCTTGTTTAGAGTCAACTATATCATAACATCCATAAGATGGTTAGATTGGTCATTCTATATAATGGCCATCACCCTATGGACCCCCCTTTTTTTACACACTTATCATCAAAGCATGCAATATATTCAATAACTAGTTTCATACCATAATTCTTTTCATTCACTAACCGTTTGACCCGTTATTGAAGTTACTTATACAACTAGTTAGTAAGTGATTTTAAACACTTTAAGCATGTCACATAAAGTGTTATTTGTTCCTAACAATCAATACTTCATGCCTAATGCAAGTATATACAATCCTATGCCTTTTTCTTGGTTAATAAGAACATTATTTATGTGCAGCGATTTTCTATTCAGCTGCTGTAATTGACCATTTTGACCCGTTTAAAATCTGAATTAGATCAACATGTTCAAAGATGGATCGTAGAACGCTCCAATACCTTCGCAAGCATATAAGGTACACCTTCTAACGAATTTTCTATGATTTTATATGATTTTCTTAAAATCAGCTCAGCAACTATATTTTCATTTTTCAACAGCTTTCAAGTTCTGAACAGCAGTTTTAATTCACCTATTCGGCCTATTTAACAACCACATTTGTTTCTTATGATTGAAAACAGTAAAAATTTACTTCATAAGCTTTCCAAAAAGGTATAGAACACCCAAATCGGATAAACGGTTGATTTTATATGATTTTTTTAAGATTAGTCAAAATACATATAAAAAGCTGCAGAAATCATGTTTTGGGTCCTTTCAAATTCGACCCAAACCATTAAATGCAACCCATTTTCATGGCTAAAACCCTTATTAAACTCTTGGTAATGGTTAGAAACCTATAACACAATGATAGTAGGCTAAGAGATGTCAAAAACATCATCTATTTCAAGAAGTCATCATATGAATTCTAATTTTACCATCTTCTCAACTTCATCTTTGTCAATTTAAGAACTAGAACTAAAATTAACATATATTCAAGTCCTATTTGGTGATTCTCATACACCATCATGTTTAATTTCATACAAATCAAAGATTTGTCATAAACCCACTACTCATGAAATCATCAAATCAAGCTCTACATACAAACTAGTAGACAACACGATTCACTTGGACATTTTAACGAGCACCTTATGGGCATGATTTTTATACCTCTTCTATTTAGTTCATGGCTAATATTTTTAACCAAGATTCAATTATTAAATCAAACCCTTATGTCTAGCACTCATGAACAATATCAAATCTTGCACCATAACATCAATTTTTCTCAGATTTACCATCACTTTTCAAGTGTTCATCATAATATCATAAAAACCCACTTAACACATATATGGGTAATCATTCAATCTCTAATTTATGACACTAATTCGTCAAGTTCTCACCTAGGGTTTGTTCATAGACATGGATTCATCCTAATTTCATCTAAACATTGATCATGCAAGCTCGAATTTCAATTTCATAAGTTCATCAAGAATTCAAGATGGAACCAAATAATGAAATTTAACATACCTTGTGATCACTTCACTGAGGTGATCACCAATTTGTGCTTGGATTTTCGATTTGGGTTTGATTGCCTCTTTGATTTGATCAGTTCTTGCAATTTAGGGTTTTGAGCAAGAGAGCCTTTCCTGGATCTGGTTAAAATCGCAGACACATATACGTATGTGTGTGTGTTTTATTTATTTATTTTGTTTTAATAAAGTTTTATCTCATTTTCCCAGGTTTAGTCCCTCAAATTTACCCAAGTTATTTAAAGGGTTATCTATTTCTTGTTTCTTTTATTGTTTCAACAACACTTAACCAACTAGGTTGATATCCCTAGTTACTTAATGGGTCTGGGGAAGTCATAACCCGTAGTATTTTTTTTTTAAGTCCCGTTAACTCGGGCTTTATATACGCTTTGTTTTCTCAAAGCGTTTATTCTCTCTCTTTTCTTTTCTTTTTTAACATAAAATTATTTATTTAAATCCTAATTTTCACCGGGTTAATTTTACCACTAACGATATTTTACCCGTTCTTAGTATTAACGGGGTTTAATTACCAAACCCGTTTTCGGGGTGATACAAGTCTACCCCCCTAAAAGAGGTTTCGTACCCGAAACCTTATTTATTTAGTTCATTAATTTAGACTAAACGAACTTAGTTTCGTTTTTATGATATTCATTCTTCGGTGTCTTTTATGTGTAAATCCTCACGGACCGAGGCTTTCGCGTTTTGTTTCTTTTCCTTATTACCCTTTTAACCGATTTGTTATTTGACCACTCAGTCGTGTTAGTCGTCAACATGTTTATTTCAGGTTAATCCTACATTGACAAGCGCTTTGCACAATTTATGACACTATGTTGCCTCTGTAACGTTCTATCGGCTAGACTAATTAGTCACCGTCACTTCACACCCCGTCACCCGGGTATACTACGTTGCTATCTCCGGCCTTATGTGTGTTTACGGTTTCCTAATCACCTCATACCACTTATGTTTGTTAAAACGTTGCTTTGACTAAAAACTAAATTTTTAGTTTACATTTTTCTCTCTAACTTATGTCGATTACTCTCATCGGGGAGATGACGACCCAAGATTTATTCCTTTCGTCATTATTTTACTCGGGGAATCACAACTAGTTCCCTCGCTTTACATTATCGACTCGTAGGTTCCTCATTTGGCCTCGTAGGCTATTTTATTATATCTCCATATGGCATGATATAATAGACCTAACATTCTGATTAGAAACTTAACCTAAGTGCTTTTGACCCGTTTCGACCCGTTAAAGTAGTTTAAGCTACTATAATGCGTCGTTTGCGTAAATCTAAGGTCGGATGGTTATCTATGTCCTATGTTAAGTCTTACATGCCCAATTATGTTTAAATATGTTACTAAATCAGTTTAGATGTCAAAAACTTGGTCACATACGTTAAATATGGATTTATGCTTAAAAAGGGCATTTTGGTCATTTTCAATGGGCATATAAACGACTTAATGAATAACTAACCAACCTAAGTGATCATAAGGTATAACCTCATTAGGTTATTCCCTATGCAACTATGATCACTAAATAAGTTTGTTCGGATCCTAATGATCGACCAAACGGGTCGGGTTTGAAAGTCTAAGCGGTTGTTGAGACCGCTTAACTTACGACCCTAAACAAGCACTAAACTAGTAGTGACGAGTTAAACATGTTAAAAAATGTTTAAATAATTTGGAAAACTGATTTGGTATCAAAACAAAGGGTTTTGATACCCGAAAATAGTTCCGTCGCAAAATGCGCAAAATTACGCATTTTGACCGAAACTTTGACTCGTCATTACGCCTAGTCAACGTGGTAATCAGTAGGTATAATCGCTAAGGATTATAACCATCGTGATTACAATCACGTTGCAAAGTTCAATTGAACATTGATTTGACCAATTGATGGTCAAAACCGAAAGTCAAACTGTTGGTCAAACTGTTTGACTTTCAGCTCTAAATAGCTGAAAATAAAGACTAAGCCATGAAAGAACACTCACAATGCTCTATGGCTGAAAGATTAGACTAAGAGAACTCAGGTAGGTGGCTCCCAAGAAGGAAATTCTCCACTTAGAGTTCAAATATGAAGAAGATAATGAATGTGCAAGAATGGAGTGAAAGATTGTCACACCCTGACCGCGTAAAACAACAAACCGCGATGGAAACGTTGGGGAGTGTCGTAACAGAATCATTGTTTCACAACACATGGTGGTTAAAGTTTTGTTTTATTCCATTAATGAAATCATTGTCTTAATACAAAGCAGATAAATACAAGCAATTGTCTTTCAAGTTTTAAAGTTACTAAGACACGGGTCCATCCTATGTATAGCATGCATCAACAATCATCACATAGTAGTACCTGAAACATATGTGAAAATAAAACGTCAGCATAAAAATGCCTGTGAGTAACATAGGTTTTCTTGTTGAGGATTCATGGCTTTGGATAGTACAAGAAAAGGTTTTGCGTTACAAAAATAGCCATGAATCCTTGTAAAAAGTTTGGTTTCTAAAATGCATTATTTTGATAAAAAGGTTTGTAGTATATGCAAAAATATACTTTGGTTTTGAAATAGTTAAATAGTAGTATATCTCAAATATACTTTGGTTTAAGAGTGAAAATATCGGTAGTATATCAAATTATACTTTGGTTTGAAAATAGCATATTAGACTATGCTTTGGTAGTATATCAAAATATACTTTAGTTGTTGAAACAACAGAGTCAGTAGTATATCAAAACTATACTTTGGTAAAACAGTATCATGTTGGTAATATATCGAAATATACCTAATTCATGATTTGGTAGTATATTAAACTAAACTTTGGTAAACAATAGCATATCAAACTATGCTTTAGCAAAACAGTATCACGTTGGCAGCATATCAAAATATGCCTTAATAGTATACCGAAATATACTACATATCGCGATTTGGTAATACATTCAAACCTTAGTGTATCAAACTACACTTTGGCGACTATAGAAATACCACAAAGGCAATTCTATTTGGTTAAAACATTGGTATCCGGCATTCCATACAACAGGAATGTGGTGTCTAGTCCTATAGCACTATATCGTACTACCAATCGGTTTAAGCTAGTTTAACGCGTCATTTGTGTAAATCTAAGGTCGGATGGTTATCTATGTCCTATGTCAAGTCTTACATGCCCAATTATGTTTAAATATGTTACCATATCAGTTTGGATATCAAAAACTTGGTCACATATACAAAATATGAATTCATGCTTAAAAAGGGCATTTTGGTCATTTTCTCTGGGCATATAAACTACTTAACAAATAACTAATCAACCTAAGTGATCATAAGGTATAACCTCAGTAGGTTATTCCCTATGCAACTATGATCACTAAACATGTTTGGTCGGATCCTAATGATCGACCAAACGGGTCAGGTTCGAAAGTCTAAGCGGTTGTCGAGACCGCTTGACTTGCGACCCTAAACGAGCACTAAACTAGTAATGACGAGTTAAACATGCTAAAACATGTTTAACTAAGTTGGAAAACTGATTTGGTATCAAAACAAAGGGTTTTGATACCCGAAAATAGTTCCGTCGCAAAATGCGCGTAAATACACATTTTGACCGAAACTTTGACTCGTCACTACACCTAGTCAACGTGGTAATCAGTAGGTATAATCGCTAAGGATTATAACCATCGTAATTACAATCATGTTGCAAAGTTCAATTGAACTTTGATTTGACCAATTGATGGTCAAAACCGAAAGTCAAACTGTTAGTCAAACTGTTTGACTTTCAGCTCTAAATGGCTGAAAATAACTACTAAGCCATGAAAGAACACTTACAAGGTGTTCAAAGGCTGGAACGAAGGCTTTAGAACTCAGGTAGGTGGCTCCTTAGCAGGAAATCCTCCACTTAGAGTCCCAAAAATGAGAATGAGCAAAGAATGAGGAATATTGGGTGGGTATTTATACTTGTGGTGATGCTCTAAGATCATTACAAGTGGATTGTGTGATCATCAAGCAAGAAATCTGGACCATACAAGTGTTAATGACAGCTATCCTTTGCTTGGAGATGTGTTAACTTGGTCATCACACAAAGAAATTGCAAGAAAGGTCCCTGAATTATCAAACAACTGCTAAAAATGAAGTTTCTGTCCAGATCAGGGGGTGGGGTGCCGCGACGGTAGAACCCCATAGGGGTCGCGCGACGCGAGGGGTAGGCTGCAGCTTTCAGAAGTTGGCAGAAACAGCCCTTGCACACTCTAACTTGTATTTTGACGTATTTAACCTCCGTTAAGCCATTTTCAAGGCTCTACAAGGTCGTAGAAGTATAGGGGAGATGAAATATGCTCAGAAATATCACGGATGTCGGTTCGTTTGGTCGTACGGTCACGATGTTCGGTTAATTATGACGAAACTCGAACGGAAGCGAAAACGATCCAAATTAAGCGACGAATGGTATTTTTGAATTCCGATCACTAAATTAAAATATTTTAGTGACTACAAAAATTTTTGGATGTCCGGATGTGGTCAGAACGTAAGATATGCGCGTAAATGCAAACTTACGTCGTTTTTGACGCTTTTAGTCCCTGTTTGATCAAATAAGCGTATTTTCGCATACCGAACCACTCAAAGCTTATTTCTAAGCTATGTTAAGTTTATTTATGGTATTTTTAGCTTATGATCATATTCCGGAATGTACGTTGCCATACGAAACGACAGACTTTTGCAGTTTGACGCAAATAGTCCCTGTGAGCGAATAAACTTGTTTTTGCCATACCAAACCCTTCAAAACTTATTTCTAAGTTATGTAAAGGTTATTTATGGTATTTTGAGCTTATTTTGTTGTTCCGGAGTGTTTGTCGCGTTAAACTGATTACGTTTACGCATCAGTTTGCGTATAACCTTCCAGAAAGCGTTTAAGGGTTTAAATTTGAACAAGGATTGATATTGTGCAAATACCATAGATAATTACACAATCCAATAAACAAAACACAAGGTTTTATTGTTTACGGAATTGTTCGGGACTGGTTGGTAATACTGTAAGCAAAGTTGTCACAGTCTCCCCTACTTTAGGAAATTTTGTCCCGAAATTTATTCGTAGGAGTTTGTGAAAGAAGATGTGATTATTTCGCTTTCGGACGAATCCTCCGTTCCCTAAGTAAAACTCTGGGCTACGTTTGGATTTCCAGTGAATTTGTTCATGTCGAAGTGATGTCCTTGTTGCAACAAAATATGGAGTTTAACCGGACAACGGGTAGAAGAATGTTTCCTATGAAGACTATTATAGGAAACTTGTGTGTGCTCGAAATCAGAGTCAGAGAGTGTAAGATAAAATAACATTGGTCATGGTCCAGTACTTCTAGTAACTTAAATAACGCTACATTCGCATTGTAATAAGGAACACTTATATATAGGAAGTGTCATCGGCGTATCCACCATGCCCTTTTTACATTGTTCCCGTTTCGTTATTCTTATCACTATAAGTCTTAACACATGACAAAACTTGCTGTGGTTTCTGTGCACTGAATTCCATAATTATGTATGCATCCATAATTACGTAATTCCTTGCACAGTCCGCACAATTCATTTTATAATGAGTAGGGAAAAATCAATCGAACAAACATGTAATGACTTGACTAGACCACCAAAGGATCTCTTTAACTAGATCAACGAAACGATCTCTTTAACTAGATCAACACATGATCTATTTAACTAGACCGACGTACGATCTCTTTAAATAGACCACTAAAGGGTCTTTTAACTTTTAACCAAATAATCTTTTTGAAATAGCACTTTGGAATCCAAGGGTCTGACTATTTGCATTGAAAACCCCTTTAAGGATTTAAGATAGTACTTTGAGTATCCTTCTGAGAATCTAACATATAAAAATACGGAAGATTCTACTTGGATTTAGATAGCGAGCTTTAGAATTACACAAAAACACACAATCACATAATCGTTAATTTGGTTATCAGCTCGTTCATTAACTTGTATTTATGCATTTAAAGCACATCAGGAATCCAATCAAGGACTTCAATTAGTACTTCAAACATCCTCAAGAATCTAACAATGAAGATAGGAAGATCTTAATAGGATTTGGAATTTGTGTTGGTGAAAATGTTTTGAAATCCATGTACTAGGTATGTTAGGTCAACATACGAATTGAAGTGTTCATGAAATCAAGGTGCTAGATATGCTAAGTCAGCATATTACGCAAAAAAGGGTCCTTGAAATCAATGTGTTAGGCATGTTAAGGCAACACACGAATTAAAAATGTACTTGATAATCGTGCACACAGTCACATAGCATGGGTCCAATTAAGGACTTATGAAAGTACCTTTAGATATCAAATCAAGGATTTGAATTGGTACTTCATGTATCTGTTGCAGAATTTGTAACTTGTACCTTGTACTTTGTTCATTTAAAAAAAACGAGTACTTAGGATTTTCGTGGAGATCGCGAGCGATCACAAAAACGAAAGAACTACGAGAGTAGTTTGTCTTGCAAGGAACATGGCTCCTTGGTATCGTAGGGGTATGTTACACATACACGCAATTGCATTAATTTCGTAAATAAATTTGAAACAACAAATTTATTTATATGCCAACTGAATTGTTCCAAGTGTTAGAGATAAAAGCAAGGAAAATACAAAAGTTTAATTTGTTCACTACTGCATTGTCATTTACATTTGCCTCGTTTATGTTAAATACTCGTCCACGTGCTGGATTTGCATTAACAAGTTTTGGGCAATTCTTCCGGTAGTGAGTAAGAACACCACAGTTGTAGCACGATCCAGGTGGATATGGTGCTTGAGCAGCAGCAGGATTTGCAGCATTTTGGTTTTGGATAACATGACGTCATGTATTGATCAAATGTCCCAATCGCCCACAGTGGGTACATTTGTGACACGGTGTTTGATCTAAATGATGACGGTTGCATTTGTTGCACAAAGGTGCAGTACCAATATAGTTTTTCCTAGCACGAGGTTGTACTGGCTGGTTTGGTGCAACCTGATTGTTCTGAGTAACTACTGCGAAGTTTTGTGAAGCCTTACGCTTCTTCGACTTCTTGGAGGACTCAGTCTGTTTATCCTTTGGTTTTTCTTGTGCAGGCTTGTCAGATGGTTTTTGGTCGCCTTTTCGGAAAAGTTTACCCTGTCTGATTTGAGATTCAGTCAGGGTAGCAGATAGTTCAATGGCCTGTCTGACGGTAGTAGGGTTGCTACTAGTAACAATATCCTGAACTGGGTCAGGGAGGCCATCGATGTATTTTTCAATCTCCTTATCCAAAGGCATAACCATGGTAGGACATAACAGACTTAACTCCTCATAACGATCAGTGTAAGCTCGATGTTCACCGCTGCCTTGTTTAAGATCGTCAAATTCCCTTTCCAAAGCCCTGAGCTCATGACGAGGACAGAATTCCTTCATCATTAGAGCTCGAAGCTCTTCCCAAGTTTCTGCCATTGCCACATCGGCACCCATATCCCTCATTATGCCGTTCCACCATTGAGTGCTCTTTTCTGGAATACACTCGACGCAAACTCAACTTTTCACTCGTTTGGGCATTGTACATGACGAAACGTGCTTTCAAGACTCTCAAACCACTATAGGAGCCCAGTAGCTCCTTCAGACCTAGTAAATTTAAGTGGCTTAGCTGAGTTGAATGTCTTATAGTTGCACTGAACATTGTTATTGTTCGCTTGATTTATCTGGGTAATAAGGTTCGGGAGTACAGCAGCGATTTGTTGAGTGATTAAGGCTGCCATTGCGGCATCCTGAGCTTGATCACGTCGAGGAGGCATTCTAAAAGAGTAGAGAAACATGAGGGAAAACGAGTGAGATGTTATTGGATATTCAAAACTGGATGTTAAGAATATCGACAAACCATAAGGATTGTGATCATTCGTTTGTTACTTCAAACAAACAAACAACACATAGTGACTAATCAAAGTAAGTGGGTCATAATAATGTATCGCGAAGACATGCTTTAGCCTATAAGTGGACACTCACCCCAAGAGTTCCCAGGTAAGAGTGACTGGTTCAATACTGCGGATTTATACGAACACTCTAGCCTTAGACAGAAAACTCGAGGTACAGGCACCCACCCTTCCGGATTGCATGTGTTCACATTATAAAGACCCAAACTTTGACGAGGTTTTGAAAACACCAAAGGCTTAAGAGCCTAAAACAAATCATCTAAGGATAGATGACTTCTTATGATGTTTTAAAAAATTTTGACTCGGGAGAATGAATTGTGTTTTGTTTTTGTTAATCACCTAAGGATAGGTGATGGGTATTGTATTAAGAATCTAAAAGCAAATTTCTTGCATTATAGTCCTAGGAAGGTTATAGTCTAGGTCAAAGCATTACTAATAACTTAATTCCCTATAACCATGAGCTCTGATACCAACTTTTCTGTCACACCCCGACCGCGTAAAATAACAAACCACGGCGGAAACGTCGGGGAGTGTCGTAACAGAATCATTGTTTCACAACACATGGTGGTTAAAGTTTTGTTTTATTCCATTAATGAACTCATTGTCTTAATACAAAGCAGATAAATACAAGCAATTGTCTTTCAAGTTTTAAAGTAACTAAGGCACGTGTCCATCCTTTGTGTAGCATGCATCAACAATCATCACATAGTAGTACCTGAAATATATGTGAAAATAAAACGTCAGCATAAAAATGCCTGAGAGTAACATAGGTTTTGTTGTTGAGGATTCATGGCTTTGGATAGTACAAGAAAAGGTTTTGCGTTACGAAAATAGCCATGAATCCTTGTAAAAAGTTTGGTTTCTAAAATGCATTGTTTTGATAAAAAGGTTTGTAGTATATGCAAAAATATACTTTGGTTTTGAAATAGTTAAATAGATAGTATATCGAAATATACTTTGGTTAATGAAATAATAGATTCGGTAGTATATCTCAAATATACTTTGGTTTAAGAGTGAAAGTATCAGTAGTATATCAAATTATACTTTGGTTTGAAAATAGCATATTAGACTATGCTTTGGTAGTATATCAAAATATACTTTAGTTTTTGAAATAACAGAGTCGGTAGTATATCAAAACTATACTTTGGTAAACAGTATCATGTTGGTAGTATATCGAAATATACCTAATTCATGATTTGGTAGTATATTAAACTATACTTTGGTAAACAATAGCATATTAAACTATGCTTTAGCAAAATAGTATCACGTTGGTAGCATATCAAAATATGCCTTAATAGTATACCGAAATATACTATATATCGCGATTTGGTAATACATTCAAACCTTAGTGCATCAAACTACACTTTGGAGACTATAGAAATACCACAAAGGCAATTCTATTTGGTTAAAACATTGGTATCCGACATTCCATACAACAGGAATGGGGTGTTTAGTCCTATAGCGCTATATCATACTACCAATCGGCTTGATCATTGTTAATGAATGTATAAGTGATAATATGAACCAACAAATAGTTTAAAAACTTTGAAAATCAGTGTTTAAGCCATGGATAATCGTTCAATTTGTCAAAAGATAAGTACTAATCATGTGTTAACATATAGTTGGAAATCATGAAAATAACGAATAGGCACATATGTTTCACCCCAAAACATTTGAAAACGTAAAATAGGGGACTATGTATTCACTTGAGTTGGCAAGTATCCTTGATTAAGTGTCCTATCAAAGCTTGAGAAATCAAGGAATCAAGTGGTACCTAGTATGGAATCACTATGTTAAATAATCGGTACCTAGATCGGGAGATAGGATAGAATGTAGTTCTATAAATCAAATGAGTATTGGAACTCATATGGCATGATTTAATAGACCTAACATTCTGATTAGAAACTTAACCTAAGTGCTTTTGACCCGTTTCGACCCGTTAAGGTAGTTTAAGCTACTTTAACGCGTCGTTTGCGTAAATCTATGGTCGGATGGTTATCTATGTCCTATGTCAAGTCTTACATGCCCAATTATGTTTAAATATGTTACCATATCAGTTTGGATGTCAAAAACTTGATCACATATACAAAATATGAATTCATGCTTAAAAAGGGCATTTTGGTCATTTTCTATGGGCATATAAACTACTTAACAAATAACTAACCAACCTAAGTGATCATAAGGTATAACCTCAGTAGGTTATTCCCTATGCAACTATAATCACTAAACATGTTTGGTCGGATCCTAATGATCGACCAAACGGGTCGGGTTCGAAAGTCTAAGCGGTTGTCGAGACCGCTTGACTTGCGACCCTAAACAAGCACTAAACTAGTAATGACAAGTTAAACATGCTAAAACATGTTTAACTAAGTTGGAAAACATATTTGGTATCAAAACAAAGGGTTTTGATACCCAAAAATAGTTCTGTAGCAAAATGCGCGTAAATACGCATTTTGACCGAAACTTTGACTCGTCACTACACCTAGTCAACGTGGTAATCAGTAGGTATAATCGCTAAGGATTATGATCATATTCTAGAATGTACGTTGCCATACGAAACGGCAGACTTTTGCAGTTTGACGCAAATAGTCCCTGTGAGCGAATAAACTTGTTTATGCCATACCTATGGCTGTAAACGAACCAAACGAACACGAACAACACGTTGTTCATGTTCGTTTGTTAAAAAATATATGTGTTTGCTAACCGTTCACGAACACTTATCGAACGGGATTTTATGTTTGTGTTTGTTTGTTAAGGAAATGAACTTGTTCGTGTTCGTTTGTGTTTGTTTGTTAATTTTAGGCAACGAACGTTGACAAACACAAATGAGCACAAACTAATGTTCATGAACACAAATGGAAATAAACGAACACAAACAATCGTTCATGAACATAATATATAATACACTGACACTTATTAAATATTTAATTTGTTAGATTTTTTATATATTTAAATAAATATTAAAACTAAAAACACTAATGAACTATCAAACACAAGCGAACACGTTACCGAACGTTCACGAACATAAACGAAAGAACGCAACCTTTGTTCATGTTTGTTCATTTAACTAAACGAATGAAATTTCTTGTTCGTGTTAGTTTGTTTATTAATGAACACAAACAAAATTCCCGCCGAACGTTTGGTTCGTTTACAGCCCTAGCCATACCAAACCCTTCAAAACTTATTTCTAAGTTATGTAAAGGTTATTTAAGGTATGTTGAGCTTATGTTTCTGTTCCGGAGTGTTTTTCGTGTTAAACTGATTACGTTTACGCATCAGTTTGCGTATAACCTTCCAGAAAGCGTTTAAGGGTTTAAATTTGAACAAGGATTGATATTGTGCAAATATCATAGATAATTACACAATCCAATAAACAAAACACAAGGTTTTATTATTTACGGAATTGTTCGGGATTGGTTGGTGATACTGTAAGCACAGTTGTCACAGTCTCCCCTACTTTAGGAAATTTCGTTCCGAAATTTATTCGTAGGAGTTTGTGAAAGAAGATGTGATTATTTCGCTTTCGGACGAATCCTCCGTTCCCTAAGTAAAACTCTGAGCTACATTTGGATTTCTAGTGAATTTGTTCATGTCGAAGTGATGTCCTTGTTGCAACAAAATATGGAGTTTAACCGGACAACAGGTAGAAAAATGTTTCCTATGAAGACTATTATAGGAAACTTGTGTGTTCTCGAAATCGGAGTCGGAGAGTGTAAGATAAAATAACATTGGTCAAGGTCCAGGACTTCTACTAACTAAAATAACACGACGTTCGCAATGTAATAAGGAACACTTATATATAGGAAGTACCATAGGCGTATTTACCATGCCCTTTTTACATTGTTCCCGTTTCGTTAAGCCACACATGCATGCGTATTTGACGTATTTAACCTCTGTTAAGCCATTTTCAAGGATCTAGAAGGACGTCAAAGTATAGGGGACTTGAAATATGCTTGGAAATATCATGGATGTCGGTTCGTTTGGTCGTACGGTCGGGTTATTCGGTTAATTACGACGAAACTCGAACGGACGCGAAAACGATCCAAATTATGCGACGAATAGTATTTTTGCATTCCTATCACTAAAATAAAATATTTTAGTGACTACAAAATTTTTTGATGTCCGGATGTGGTCAGAACGTAAGATATGCGCGTAAATGCAAACTTACGCCGTTTTTGACGCTTTTAGTCCCTGTGATCAAATAAGCGCATTTTCGCATACCGAACCACTCAAAGCTTATTTCTAAGCTATGTTAAGGTTATTTATCATATGTTTAGCTTATTATCATGTTCCGTAATGTATGTTACCATACGAAACGGCAGACTTTTACAGTTTGACACAAATAGTCCCTATGATCGAATAAACTTGTTTTTGCCATACCAAACCCTTCAAAACTTATTTATAAGTTATGTAAAGATTATTTAAGGTATGTTAAGCTTATGTCACTATTACGGAGTGTTTTTCGCGTTAAACTGATTATGTTTGCGTAACAGTTTGCGTATAACTTTCCAGAAAGCGATTTAGAGCTCGAAATCGAACAAGATGTGATATGTATAAATGTCTTATGTAATTGTACAAATACCAAGAATGAAACACATGATTTCATTGGATTTGTACTTGTATGATGGTTGTAGAGGCACAGGTGTCACATGACAGGGGGTGCCTGTCGCACGAATGGTGCCTGTCGTTTGGAGTGTGGGGTTTTGGTCGGTTTCGCGTATAATTATCTCATTTTAAGTGTTTTAAACGTGAAAGTGCAATAAATTAGTGTAATGTATGAATAATTGAATGTATAAAATGAATTTTCATGTATATACAAGTATGGGTTTGCTATAATTTGTATCAAGCATGCACGTATGATGAATGTGTGTGAAGTATTTACAAATTATGCATGATAAGATGTACAAAAAGATCAAGTTTTCATTATGATTCAAGTCTCGGATTACAATGTTTGAAATGAAAGATGAATACAAGAGGATACAAGTTTCTATAAATAGAGATACAAACAAGGTTTCTAAATAAGGAAAGTTACAAAAAGTGAGGCGTTACAATCAAAGTCATGACTTTAAAGAGGATTACATGTATTAGACCATGTATAAAACATAATTTTACGATTAAATATCAAACTAAGATTATCATTACACAATCTAAACCACCACCATTACTATCCTAACTCAACGTGAGAATAAAGCATTGTTAAAAAATAAGTGAATTTGGATTATCTTACAAGAGTAATTAAAGTGCAGAGAGTTAAAATATGCATATGGAGAGTTATGCTACTACATATTGTATTATAAGTGGAAATTTACATGTAAAGTTGGATTACTTAATGATAAGTGATTAATTCATTATCCACTAACAATCTACAATCATAATCCCTTCTTCTTAGGCTATACTTAATACTTTGCTTGGGGTATTACTTTATATTTATACATTTATGCTACTGACTGAAGTCGAATTATTAGTACGATTTGAACATTGTACTACATGTGCCCAACCCATGTTTAAGTATGTCAAAACTGTATAACTCTTTTATAGATAACACATGTAGTTTTGTATTACTTATTGTCTGATTTTAAATAAGATGTTAATGTTAGGATCGTTGAATCGATCATACGAGACAATCAGAAGAGTTCTTGATCAATACGAAAGGCGGAAACAGACGTATTGATGTTCTTGCAGCTTGATTCACACTTTGAAGAAGATTAAATGTCGATTGTATTGATATAACAACGTTTTACAGGCTGGAGACACTTCGGCAGAGCTTCGCTACCGGAATCACAACTGTTACAAATGAAATCACAAGACACATATATATAGGCCAACCACTTCACATGAATCAGACATCCCAGATCGCACGAACTGGCCTGGTCCAGTTCGCACGAACTGGTCTGTTCGTGTGAACTGGCCGTTTCTTGCATGTTTCCCGTTTTTCTCATTCTACATGTCATGATCTAACAAATCTATTACAAGACTCGATACAAGACGAAGTCGACAGACAAATGCACCAACAAACTCCCCCTTGGATGTTGACGAGTCTTCAGTATGACGAATCTTCAGTCTTGATCAGTCTTCTCACTCTTTCCAAAATGTCTTTCTCTGTAAACATCCTTCAATCTCTATCTTCTCTTTTACTCTTCTAGAATCGCAACTTGACTCTTCAAATTCTTTTGATCAGATCTCTTGATTCCTTACGCTCTTCAGCATTAGCAGCTGGCGTGTATGAGAGGATTCGAATCTGGATGTAATGTCTTCAGACTCCCCTTTGCTAGCAGACTCCCCCTTAAGTTGTTCCAGGATCGTAATCTGACATAGCTCTCGTTCTAGAATCGTAACCTGGCTCAAACTCTGCTCAGGCTAAGACACGGAGATTTGCACAAATCTCTACCAAACAATAAATTTCACAATTTTTAAGATTTAACAATTTTAGAAACCACTTGTAGGTATCATGAAATATTCTCAAATAAACCACTTGTATTCGTAACACACAAATTTGACATTACATTAATTTGAAACCATTTAATCATTTCAAAATCATTTCTCATTTCAAACAAACTCTGTTGTTCATCATGTTTAGCACTCAGAATTTTGAAAATCAGCTTTCCAACATCAGTTGTCAAAAATAAGATGAAATAAAATCTTTTTGAATTTTCAAAATTTTATGCTAAAACACACTTAAACTCTTTTTGGATTTTGGGAAATAAACTATATACAGACAATATTTTTGTAAGTTTGTGTAAGAGGATCATATCAGTTTTTGACAAATCACTAGCACCGTTGAGCTTTAAACACTTTAAGTTCTAAACGATTCACTTAGATTGTCAGTATACTGATCCACTTAAATTTTCACACAAAGTTCAACTGTTTCGAGATACGAGATTAGTATTTTAATGGAATTAAGCTTATTCGCGTGTCCCACCTCAGAATATACTCTCGTATCCAGACTCCTATATTCAGTCTTACAGGTTAATGTACACTAATGATATCTGTAAGCGGTGAATGCGAGGCCATGAGAGCTCAGGCTGTTGCTTCCGCAAAATCAGAGAGATGATGGCTCGACTTTAGGTATGTTCCCTTTAGAGAATCTTTTCTTCAACAACACATGATTAACATTTTTCAATGTTTCATCATTTTTTATGCTGAGGGTGGGCTTTATGATTAAAGCAATGAAAAGTATTATACGAGGACTAGGCTATTGCTCCCGCAAAATCAGAAGTCCTGGTATAATTCCCCAGATATCACCACGTACAAAGACCTAGTATGTCAGAAATAGAAAGCCCTTCAAACAAGATTTCAGGGGTTACCTATATATCCGAGAGATGTTCCCCATGAAATAAGTAAGTATTTGATATTTAGGTTTATATCTCAACAACAGTCTACTAAGCGTGTAAAAAGCTACTGGCATATCATCAGTGAGACCGTTTATCCCATATGTAACTTTCCAATTCTTTAGCGTACTGTGATTGTCTACTGATTTACTATCATTTCCTCTTTTTCTCAACAAAACTCATTTTTGATTTTTTTATGTTTTTGGATTTTTCAAATTTTCAAAATTTCTAAATTTTTTACTCCCCCTAAAATCAAAATATGTTTCAATTTTGATTTTCTGGGAAAATTTGAAAATAAACGCAATAAACTGTACAAATAAACTGACAAACTGATGTGAATTTCTTCAATTCGCCATCCACTTGGCGTAAACAATCAGAACTCCCCCTGTCAACAAACTATTTTCCCATTATGATTTCAAAACACTTAAATTTGTTTTAATCAAATGGTTTTTCTGGAAAATTAGTTTTGTTGATACCACTTGTAAAATCGGGGTTTAATTCATCATTTTGTTCTTTTAACAGCTTATGAATGAATCCCTCCTTTTTTAACCACTTGTAAAATCTAACAATTGTAGATATTTCAAAAAAACATTTTTCAAGAATGATGCCGATTCCTACTCCCCAATTACCAACCTGGGAGTTTCGGCAAGTCAGGATTTTCAGTTAAAGAGATTCTCCCAAGCCTGACGGTCCTTGGGAGTTTCCGAGTCATCCTCGGATTCCGGGTCATCAACACTCGGTTTCTTTACTTTCTTCTTCTTTTCATAGAATTCCTTTACCCCTTTGACCTTCCCGTCAACCATTTTTCCAAAAATATTTAGAACTTTAGGGTTAAAGGCTTTTTCGACATCAAATTCTTTCTTTTCAGAATAGAATTGATTCGAAATCTCTATTTTTCCAACTTTTTGTTTAAAATTTTCAGTCCGCAATGGTGGAAAGTTTGCGTCATCCATTGGCGGAACAAAATTTTCACATTTTAGCTTAACTTGTGGCTCCTCTGACTTTGACGAGTCAGATTCATCGCCAGAACTAACATCTGATTTCTTAACAACCCACTGTTGGTTGTTAAGATTCACTTTTCTTTTGTAAAATCTTTTTGAACACTCACCAACTTCAAATGTAGAATTTTTAAACACTTTAAATTTTTCAGTTGGTGGTTCAGTTTCTCAACAACTTTTTCTTTGAGTTTATGAGACACTCCCTGTTTTGTGTTGGTTGCCTTTGGACAATTCAAGGCAATGTGCCCAACTTTTTGACATTGGTAACAGGATCTAGTCTCCTTTTTCTAAGCAGCTTCATTCTTCATTCCTTCTTGCTTCTTAGCAAGGAATTCTTTGTTCGATTGCTTCCAGAATGAACAATTTTCTTCTTCTTCAGAACTTACTCCTGAAACAAAAACAACTTTTGATTTAAAATCTTTAACATATTTTTCATTTTTTGATTTTCTGGTGGAATAAAACCTAAACCTTTCTTTTTGAAATTACTGTTATGGTTTGGTTTCTTTCGATAACCCGAACCAGAATTGTAACTTTTTTTTTCTTATTCATCCTTTGTTGAACTCTTGAGGTGTACTTTTTAGGTTTTTCATAAAGATTTACATCTTTTATTTCAGAAATATTAATTTCTGTTAGTTTGAAAACCTTGTTAATCATTTCAGTTTTAACACCTCTTATTGGAAATTCTTCATCAGAATATAATTTTTCAGAATCATTCAAAGTATATGCTACTTTGAATGTTTCATCATTCAAATTATTTTGTGACATCAGAAAATCTTTATTGTAAACCCTTTTGTCCTTTTCAACTGTTGGACTTGAAGTTTCAGACTTTGACTTTGAACTCTTAGATTCAGACTTTGACTCTGACTCCTCATCCTTATCCAACACCTGATCGACCACCTTCTTAATTAACTCGGACTCATGATCAGTGTCGGATGATGTGAAAGTGACATCAATGTTGTCTGGCAATCCATCTGAAGGTTCAGATTCCCACTTTAAATTGGTTGCCTTTTTGACTCTTTCTGAATTAGGATTTTGTGGAGAATATCCTTCTTCAAGCGGAGGTGGACACTTTGTATAATTGGTACTATGTTTCTTACCAGTATCCTTTACTTCAGGTTTCTCTTCTTCAAATGCTTTTATCCCTTCTACTGTAGGATAAATCCTTTCAATCACATAAGAAGCACATGAGTAACTTCTCAATAACCTGTTTACCCTCTCAGTTTCTATCCTCTGAGTTTCTAAATTTTGTTCAAGTTCAGCACATTTTTTAATGTACATATTGATGATTTTCTGCTTTGTCATGAACGCTCCATTGAGTGTCTTCATAGCTATCGCTTGTTCACTGCTTGACTTGTTATATTGATTCATAGCTTTGTTTAAAACATCATAAGATTCTTTTGGTCTGTTTATGTTATGAATCAATTTGTTGTTGTGTCTTTTCACAGTATCACAATTTTCACACTTCTCAGGCATCTGTTCTGCATCAGCTTCCTACTCAACCTTGAAAGCTAGACTTTCTTTAACCTGCTTCTTTATCACTCGAACATTTTCATCATCACTGTCATCAGTTTCTGTATTATGATTCTTCTTTTTCACAGCTTGTCTTTCTTTGATCTCTTCCTTTTTACCTGCAAAATACAAATTATCATCATCACTATCAGATGAAAATTTTCTTTCGTAATATTCAAGTTTTCGAATTTCTTCACTATCATCATCACTCTCTTCATCTGATGAGTGATAAAAAATTGGAGCTTTTTCTGAAGCCTTTCTTGTTGAAACTGATTCTTCTTCGTTCTTTTTCGGACTGTATTGCTGAGATTCATAATAAACATACGTCATCTCTTCTTCAGCAGTTGAATCTTCATAAATTTGAGCAACAAATGCTTTAGAAACTGAAGGTTTGTTAGGATCGTAACTGTCCCAACTAAAACCTTCTGGAATTCTCTCATCATATTGATCTATCCACCCATGACAAGCTTTCTTTGATGATTCTTCGATCAGTTCCTTCCTAGCATGTGACGTTTGTGGCAATTGTTGTTGATGCGGAGCAACTTGATGATAAATCGCCTTTCGATGATAATCATTGTTGCCGAATGGATTTTGAGCTCCACTTGCTTCGTGATTTGTGCATTCTCGCTTAAAATGCCCTTTTTCCCTGCAACGAAAACAAGTAACTTTAGATTTATCAAAACCTAAAGGTGAAGTTCCAGCATCATGGAAATTATCTCTTCCCGTGATCTGTTTAAACTTCTCAGCTCTTCTCAACACACTAGCCATACACCACTTTATATCCATTAGTTCTATTTCCTCAGCATCAATCTGATCGTAATCCTCTTTGGTTAACATAGGATTTCCGATCCTTCCCGCAACCAAACTTTCATAAGACTCTAACACGGTCACCAATAAAGACATATGACCTTTAGCAACCTCTTCCGAGAAATTTTGACCATTCTGAAGATTTAATGCGATGTTGCATTGTAGTACTTTGCCATTATTGGTTGCTGAAAAATTTGGATCAAATGATGGATATGAAGAGAATCCCGTATTTTTGGTTGATCCTTGAGAAGACCCTCCAGAAGAACTTTTTGCGTTAAAAGCAGTTTCGATCTTTGAAGCAATGTTGGTTTTATAAATCGTACTTCCTTTGTAATATAGACCAATGTCTTGTTCACCATTAAAGTCCTTCATTTTCGCCATCTTCCGTTGTTCCATCTCTTGAACTTCGAGTTTTTCAATAAACTTGCTCAACGATAGATTTGCAAAATCATCATTATTCTTCAACATCATAAGATATGTGCCCCAAACATCTTGTGGCAATGCATCGGCCAATTTTTCAACCCATTCTTCTCTATCTTTCTTGATATCCAGTCACTTTATGTTAACCACCAAATTACAATATCTTTCTATAATCTGCTTGGTGTTTTCAGTCTTCAATCCACGAAATAGATCAAACTCTTTCTTCAAGAGAGATTTTTTGTTCTTGATCATGTCTTGACTTCCAACAAACTTCGTTTTTAGTGCTTTCCACATTGAGTGTGCACTTCCATTGTGTTGTAGTAAAATCAAGATATCTTCCTTAATAGCTTGTTGCAATATACTAATCATCATGTTTTCACTTTTGTATTTCTTTTTCTCATCATCACTTAAATATTTAATAGCAACAATCTCTCCGTCATCATCAATCGGTCTAACATATCGTTGTTCAACACATTCCCACGCATCCAAATGATTTGCTTGAACCTAATTTTCAAAACGTTCTTCCCAACTGTTATATTCCTCGATATTCATGAGCTTAGGCGGGTTTTGCATGGTACCCATTTCATTTTCTAAGTTTACGTTCTGAGCCATAGTGATCGGACTAGCAAATGCGTTGTAAAATTCAGTATCCATGTTTCGGTTTTAAAAATTCTTAATGACAGATTTCTCAAACAAACTGGTTAATCTTCAAACGACCTGATGTAATGTTTCAAACGAACTTGACGGTCTTAACCCTTTTCGTGCGAACTGAGTTCAACTTCCAAAAGACCTAACACCTCTTCGTGCGAACTGGTGAATTAACCCGTGCGAACAGAGGTTGTTTCAAGTGACCTGCTCAATTCGTGCGAACTGAGTTCACTCCGTGCGAACGGGTGAACGTTCCAAATGAACTGATACTTTCACACGACCTGGGATTCAATCCGTACGACCTGTGAAAAGTTTCAAACTAACTGATCCTTTCACACGACCTGGGGTTCAATCCGTACGACATGGGATCAAATTTAATCAATCCGTGCGAACTGGAACCCTAATTCACATTACCTGATACATTCTCGAACGAACGAATGAGTTTTTGTCAAATTTTAATCAAGTTTTAGGTCGATTTTAGGTCTGATTTTTTCAAGGATTGTTTAAAACAATGTTTCGCGTGTTATATGTGAAAATCAGTCGATTTTATCCGTAAAAACTCAGTTAATTTTGAAAAATCGTGAAGAAAGTAAGTAGAAATGCGTAGAAATCAGATTTTTTGATGAAATCAAGCTGAAATGGTAAGAACTCTTCCTCCTGAGCTCTGATACCACTTGTTAGGATCGTTGAATCGATCAAACGAGACAATCAGAAGAGTTCTTGATCAATACGAAAGGCGGAAACAGATGTATTGATGTTCTTGCAGCTTGATTCACACTTAGAAGTAGATTAAATGTCGATTGTATTGATATAACAACGTTTTACAGGCTGGAGACACTTCGGCAGAGCTTCGCTACCGGAATCACAACTGTTACACGAACTGGCCTGGTCCAGTTCGCATGAACTGGTCAGTTCGTGTGAACTGGCTGTTTCTTGCCTGTTTCCCGTTTTTCTCGTTCTACGTGTCATGATCTAACAAATCTGTTACAAGACTCGATACAAGACGAAGTCGACAGACATATGCACCAACAGTTAATCACAAAATTATAATATAAGTAACTTTCTCTAGCCCGGGAAGCAATCCCGGGTGATAACCTAGTTGTATAATATGAGTCGAATTAAATGCCTGTATGTATAATACAAATAGACCTAAATTGACTTGTTTTATAATTTTATTACAGAATTGTTTTGCCCAAATTAACTCTCAAAACTCTTTTTTGGTAAATTACACTTTCATCATTTATGTTTGTAGGGGGTTGCAATGGATAGGCTTTTATTTCAATAATTACAGTCACAATCCTTTATTTGGAAAACGCATTACATCTTTTGTCCTTTAGCACTAACCCAGTTAAAATTATCAGCTAAGTGTGGTCATGTGCAAGGCACATGAGGGTATTTAAGTCATTTTACCCTATCAATTTATTTAAAAGTATATTTATATTGATGAAACAGTGGTTAACCAGGGGGTTAATCCACTAATCTCGTCAAGTAGGGTTAATCCTTTCTTTCCTCGATCAATGATCGGGTCGTCCTTTAACCTGTCTCCTGCACAAGGAAACACACCGTGACTAAAAACAAGGAGGATGGGGTGGGCGTGCTCCTTGTTACCACTTTCCGGCGTGAGAATCAGTATTTGCTTGAGAGCAAAGTGTGTGTTTAAGTAGTATGTGTGAAAGAGCAGATTAGCGTTACCTCAAACCTGGTCCGGGATGGGTATTTATAGCCGAAGAGCGAAGGAGGGTAGTCAAGTGGGTATTTGTAGGTGTGTTAGAAACGCAGGTCATGGAAGCGTTGGACGCTTCCTAAGGTGATGCCATGTCCTGTTGCGGCTGTGTAACCCTTCGCATTTTTGTACCTTTCTTATTTAAGCAAGTCTTGTTGTACTTTCTATTTTGGACACTTGTACTCTTGTTGTACTTTATTTTGTTTCAGTTGTAATCTGAGACTACTGATCATAATGGAAACAAAGTTATTTTAATCATATTCATTTTATTCATGTTAGACTTGTGTGCGAAATTGTACTCACGATCTACATTTTGAACGATATAATACTCTTGATTCTTAATTATCCATTGTATATTGATGCTTGATACTCGTTAAACTAGTTAAAACACATAAAATAATCAAATTGGAAATTAAAATATTCAAAACCAGGCCCTTCGTACGAAGGGAGTAGCTTCGTACGAAGGGGTGGCTTCGTATGAAGGGGGAACGAGCTAAAATCTTGGAAACCCTAGTGTACCCCCTAATCTATAAATAGAGGCCTTAGATCTTCATTCCCATTCGCCATTTCACTTGCAAACTCCCCAGCATTGCTGTTGCGATCAGAGCATTGTAAGATTTTCCCTTTCTTATTTCAATTACATTCTTCATTCCATTTCTTGATTCCTAATCAAAACTCTTAAACTTTATCTCAAAAAAAACTTTGATCCTAACCATCTTGAGGATGGTTTCCACTCATTTTTCCTAGGAAAACTGTTGTGGAGCATCACTTATACAAGATTGAATCAAAACTCATAAAATTTTACAACTAAATCATGGTTTTCTTTCGATTATTACACGATCTTGGTGGAATCAGGAATCCATCGGACTCTTAACTCATATTATAGTTAAAGGCCCGCATTAGGGTTAATTTCCATCAAGAAACGGTCTGTTTCAATAGATCGAACATGATTTTCCCATCAAGAACATTGGGTTTGTACGAAGCCACTATGCCCGTTTGTTCGAACCGACTCGGTTCACACCATTCTGTTTTGATTTCAGTCCTATTTCCACGTATGTTTGTCACGATTAAACACCCTATTTACTGATTAAATGAAAACTTTAGCATTTTCAACAAAATAAGATAAAAATTATAACGTTTTGAAACAAACACGAGTGCGTTCGTACGAACCCACACGTACGTTTGTACTAACCTACACTGTTAACCAAACTGAACTGTTATATCTTTCGATTTAACCCTGTTGATGCACTCGATCCTTTTATTTACTGTTTATGTAGTTTATCTCACTCTTTTCCACAATCAAAACTGTTCATATCACATTTAAACAGTTGGTTCACAATAACAAGAGACTCCCTTCGTACGAAGGCAGCCCCTTCGTACGAAGGCACATATGTCGTATTAGATGTTTTAATCCGCATATTTCAACAATCTGATCCAACACTCTTTCACATCAGTAATTTTACATCCTCGTAAAATCATTTCAGCCTAATCTCGAGATTTCATCAACATCGGTTTTCGTGGAACTCTACGCAAAACTGTGAGTATATTTGATCCCATTTTTGTTTTAAACACATTGGGTGCAACATGTACAATATACAAAACACACGACACTTGAAACTTATTTAATCACACTCTATCCACGTTTAAACATAAAAAAATGTGATACTTGTTACTCTTATATGCTATGTGTACACTTGTATCTATATGCTCATTAACTTTATAAGCCTACCTTGACAATTATAGCGCTACAGGATTAACGCACCACCCTTGAGTCTTGGGGTATTGTTAAGTAAAACATGTTAACCCCCTCTTCATTGCGACGATGTAGGGAAGGCACGATTGCGTTGGAAACTTGGGTTTGACATATAGTTTACTTAGTCCATCATATTTGTAACTTGTACGCGTTATTCATGTTGGATATGAGCATAATAAACATTTTATTCCTATTATGCTATGTATCAAAACTTGTATACTTGCCAACATTTTGTTGATGTTTTTTAATAAATGTTGCAGGTTGATAGGCAAGATGACGAAGAATCAAGCTAGGGTGGACTTAGAAACACACCTTAGAATAAACAATGCTATGAATTATGTTTGATACATTTTGTTATGTTTGAATCTTGTATGACATTTTAACATTTATGAAATTTGATTAAATTATATTGCCACAATTAGTGTTATCATGCTTTAAGCGATTTGTTCGTCTCATTCCTATGATTCCGCCATCGATTGGGCTGTGACAGGCTGTCAGTCCGTCTGCCAGCTTTTCATGCATGTAGGTTGGGCAGCTGACCGCTGTTAGTGCCCGGACAGGCCACTTGTTGGTTTGGACACTTAAGTCAAAGTGTCAGTTCCACTTATATTGACAATAGGATGCGGGTCTGGACCGCATCGCTATGTGCGGTAACCGTAGTGGCTACCGCATCCCTTGTTGTGACGAAAACACCCGTTTTCATACACAAGGTAAGTCTTCTCATCTTTTCTCGAGTGGGAAAGCAAACTGGGTTCGCGTGTGCCCGTACGAATGCAGATGAATCCTTATAGATAGGGGTATTGAAATGGGTGATGGTCATTCGCGACCAAGCCTGGTGTGAGATTTGGGACCATACCCCTTCATATAAATTAAAAAATAACAACTTAAAAAAGTCAAAATAAAAAAAACATATATAAATGTAAGAAAACCCTATCTATTGTTCTTCACTTTCACCAGCCACCACCATTAACTAATCACCACCACCCACCACCCACCACCACCATTACTGTCACCCCTCGGTCTCTCACCTACGACCTTCTACACCCATCCAATTCTCTGGTATACTAAATGAGCCAAACAAGTGAGCAGATTTGAACATATTTAAAATCTTAACAAAAATATCACAAAATCAAAATATGTGCTACCATGATTAGAACCAAACTCGATGAGTAAGAACAAGAAGTCAACAAAATAAGATGAAGAAGACGAACATCAATGGTTGTAGGGATGAAGGTGGAAGCTTGGTGTAACACCCAAAAAACTTGAAATATTAAATTGCTAGTATGTTACCATGTTTAATAGAATGAAAGATAATAACTAGGTTATTATACCTAGTTACATGCTTAGCAAAACAATTAAAGGAATGAATTGGGTAACAAACTAGAAGGGCCAAGGTTGCCAAAAAGGGGAAACTTGTATTTAAATAAAATTAAAAACCCAACACACACAGTGTGTGTCGATATTACGACCAGGAGAAGAAGGAGAAGGGGCCAAACCGTAGTTCAAGAAAAACTTCAAATTGAGAGGGGAATTTGGCTCAAAAACTAATGCATGAACTAAGATTATGATCAATCAAGTATTCTTCACACAAAGTAAGTTGAATTTTTATATTTTGATGATGTTTGATGACATAGGTTATGATAAATCCGTAAATTGGGTTGAAATTTCAATGAGTAATTGTTAATGTTATCATGTTGAAGCTGAATCATTGTTTATTTAGTCATTTGAATGATTTAGAGTGAAACCCATGTGTATGAGTATGAGAGTGATGGTGATGAATAAGTAAAGGTTGATATCATGATTATTGATGCACTATATGTTAAGAATTAGGTTTTGATAGTAAATATGAGATAGAATTTTTAACAATGTGATCTTGTTTGATTAAGATGGTTTATGAGATGAATTTGGGAAGAAACATGCTTGAAACATTTGTACAATATACTCTATTAATGCGAAACACGCCAAGTGTTCGATGAAATGCTTAAGAGAACAAGTATGTGGAATTGTATGCAAGTTGTGGGTAAACATGTATAGAAAGTGATTATGAAGTAATTGTTAACAAACTAATATGTGAATTATGTTTTAGATGGAGTTCATGTGGAAATTTAATTTTTTGTATAATGTGGTAGAAACGTGCACTAGGAGCTTGTAATCAATGCTTGAAGATATGGCACACCTTATGCGCTTGGGTTGATTTTGTGGTAAGGATCAAAGGGTGAAAGTTGTGTTGTTGTATGGTATGTGGATATCTAGTAAGAATAATGTCGGGTTTAAGGATAGTGTTAAACTAGTTAATCTTGAATGATGATGGTGTTAATTGAAGAATTATGAGGAATGAAAAGATGCTATTACTAGCTTGTACATTGTGTTGTTGGAATTTGACGAGTAAAGTTCAATGTAGGATATGAATGTGAAATTAATGCAATACTAGGATGTGTGTTATACTAATAATGTAGTAATCATGATGACATGAAAGTGTAGGATCATGTCAATGTGGGGGGAAGCACGGAAGGCTAACGGAAGGGATATGAGGAAGCATGTATGAAACGGGCACTCGAGGTAAGTAAATTCCCGGACTCCCTCTTTAGTAGTATTAAGTAAGTGATTTTCCGGAATCACTTCGTAGTTTATTTAAGCAAGTTTAAGTTGAATTTTGTTGTTGATGATAATATAAAGTAAGTAGTATTAAGTAAGTGATTTTCCGGAATCACTTCTTAGTTTATTTAAGCAAGTTTATGCGCTAGTTATTTATGTATGATAATTGGAGTCTAATAAGGTTTGGTTATATAGAAGTGAAGGTTTCCGTTAAATAGACCAAACAGGTCAAAATAAAGTAAAACGTAACCCGGGTAACGGGAGCGTAAACTATATGAATTGTGGATCCGGGTAATGGATTACAGCTTAGATATGTTAAGAAATGAACCCCGAGCGATTAAAATGAGTTTGGATAGGTTTGGATGTATAATGGGTGAAAAATAAACGTGCAGAGCTGACACGGCCGGGTGGACATTTGACACGACAGGGTGAAAGTTCCGTGAAAAATATATGTTTACTTGACACGGCCGGGTGAGCATCTGACACGGCTGGGTGACGGGGCTGAAAAAGAAAAAGAAAAAAAATATAATTCTTGTGTTTAATTATTTTGTTCAAATGCTTTGATTTCTAATCGTTTGAATGAAATTGTATGATAAGTAATGATGCACATTAGACCTCGGAGGTGTAAGGAAATTTTACTAATAAAGTTCAACTACGAATAGTTGATTTAAATGAACGAGTTTAAAGTATACCGGGAATCGGGTTCATAAACCCCATGTACGGAACTCCGGATAATGTAAAACTTCTATAGTTATAATGTTCGTATGAGTATTGAGTATAAACAAATGATTTGTTTGGTAAAAACATGAACGGGTCAAATAACTAGTAAATGAATATTAAGTCGAAAACATGTAAGTCGTAAACATGCGAATGGATGGGACTTGTTTATAAGTAGGTCTATTATCGGAGGATGCGATAGTATAAGTACATGAGCATAAAGTGGTAAGTAAGAGCTTGTAGGTGCGTGTGTATGTAGGAATGTATGCGTGTATAAATGTAATTTGCTATGAATGTACGTGGTTATGGTTTTCAATGTGTATGAGTATCGATGAATACTAATAATGTGCCTTGAGATTGGAAGGTAATGCAGGAATGAGAACGTCATGTTCATGAGGAATTGAAGCCGAACTTGGAACAAGAGACTTTAAGAGGATGATTGAGTGAATCCAAGCTTATATTGTGAAATGTTAAATGATTTTCGTCTATATAGAATTATGTTGTATGGTGTTGCCAGTGACTAACGGTTAAGTTTTTTATGATGTTCACAGGAATTACACGGATATCCTCTATTGCTAACAAAGACAAGCGGGCGTAGATCGAGTCAAAGAGCAAGGATTGTACGGAAAGAACGGTCACATAACTTTAATTATGTAACGCCTTAAAGTGATAAATGGAAGTGAATGTTGTAAATTCATTTAAGTAAATGTTTAACATTTTTGTATCTGGGCCTTCATTAAGTATTGTGTGACAACCCTCACAATTGCAGGTATCCGTACAATTAATAAATATTTAATTTGTGCTTAATGACTGTGCTTGATTACAACTGTGATTAAACTGCTTTCTGATTTCTGTTACATACATACATATGCATCACATTTTATGTTGTCACTCCATTTATTACACACAAACTTTAGTGACAAACTTGATGCACAAAAGCACAGTTAGCACAGTGAGCGGATAACCCAGAAAACATGCTGACAATACCAGCACATAGGCAGACAATGTTATTATGGCCAGTATGAGCCAGGGACAAGGTACTACACTAGTACGGAGTGTAGGGAGGTGAGGACCATAAAACTGCGTCACTAGGTGATAGTTATAGTGCCGGGAAGGCCTAAAACACACTATAAATGCAGAATTCTGCATTTATTATTAAAATTCAGCATTGTATTATGCTAGTAAAGTGCAAAAGTATGGCAGAATGGTCCGATATGTTTTCCTAAGTGCCGGGAATAAATTGTGTTACAAATATATATATAAAAGACATTTTTTGGACTAGTTAAACACTTTAACGGAACGGTGTCTAACCGGACAACCGGGCATTACCCGGGACACCAAATTTTTGCCAAGTACATTGTTTTATTATTTTTGACTAGTCGTGGTCCCCGTTTACCATAACACCCACCACAAATCAACTAACTAACAAGTATAAGTTTATTACTTGCAATCTAACTAACACTTACAATTTAGTTGAAAATTTTTCATTCAAGCCCCCCTCCCCCAACTGATTTTCGGTCCCCTTGTGGACCCACATATTTTCACACCATACTTCACATCTCCTCACTTGATTTAATCCCATTTGTTTATTAGATTTTGCTTGAAAATATGACCAAAATACGTGAAGGGATCTATTTAAGCATGGTGCAAGATCACAACCATCACCCTTCATCATTCCATAGATTTTACCCTCTCTCCTCACTCTCTTCTCCCTCTTTCGGCTTACCCCCAAACCGCCACCATCACCACCATAAATCCACCACCATCTTCCATTTTACAAGTCTCATTCAAGTATAGAAGAAGGTTTGAAGGAGTTGCATCTTGTGGAGTTTCAAAAGGACCCTTGTTCTTGCTTTTTCATCATATTTTCTCAACATTTTCTCACTAGATTCTACCCTAGTCTTGTGCTAGTAGTAAGTTACTTGTACACCCTTGTTCATCTTGTTGTTGTGATCACAAGTTGTAGTATATTATTATGTTTAAATCACAAGAACTAGAACACTAAAAAGATGAACATGAGACCTTACATAAAAAGTTTACTTGAAGATGAAAAATGCTAATAGTTTGATGTAGTCATGAGTATGTTGTTAGTTTTATGATGATTTTTTTGGTTTTGTGATGTTAATCACCATATGATATTGTTAAATAATGTTAGGAAACATGATTTAACAAGAAAAAGAAAATGGTTATATGTTACGAAAAATAACCACTTTCTAACTAGCCATGAACTCGATAAGGATGGTTTTTCACAAAATATAAACTAACTAGTAGGTTGATGAGTATGTTAATCCAAGTTTTACAACAGGTTTTTGTAAACAAACCAAGTTCAAGAAACAATCTCTAAAAGTTTATGACTTTTACATACCCCTACATAATTTTTGTAAGTAAAATAAGTGTAAAAAGCTTTTAATTACAAGAAGAGTTCAAGAGTTAAATTTTTTTTTTTTTGTAAAAATTAATTATAAGTTGTAAACACTAAATCATTTTGTGAGAATGATTTTAAAAGAAATAAATACGTTTCGAAAGGTAACTAAGTCCACTAAAAGTCTTACCAAGTTACTACACGCTTTCGAAATATATCAAGTTCATGACTAGAGTATAACGCATATATTTTTGCTCTTGGTAAAGTAAGAATTGATTATTGGTGATTGTTGATTGATTTCGAAAAGAAAACGATATGCTTATTAGCATGGACACTCCCATTTTTAGGGGAAACTCTGGCGAAATTTTCTAAAAATCCCAAGACTTAGAAAATTATTTTCTAACAAGTATTTACAAACTATGTTAACTTTGTTTTTCGGAAGTAAACTTCGCCATAAGTTTTATTACAAAACTCCAAAATATCGGAGGTGGGTTTTCGAAAATAAAAGCGAATAAATATATATTTAAAATATATATTTCATGTTAACACGCTTGTGTGATTATTTGTATTTTTGGAAAAATATATGTTTTGGGACATATTATTTTTGATAGATAAAATATTATATATTTTCTAAAGTGGGACTTAAAAATATATAATGTCAATACTCTAAATCACAAAATACATGTATAAATACCTCCATCCTTGGGAAGGAAATACACATATAAATACTTGAGAAGTGTAGATACGAAATAGTTGCCTAACTATTTTTCCTAAAGACAAAAGTTAAGTTAAAATTATTATTATTATTTTGACAAGTATAATATCAAAGTAACGCAACTCAAAACACTAAACCCTAAGCCAAGGCACGGCCCGTTCGTCTAATAGACGTTAGTACGTGTAGGTCGTCTCGCAACAGATCGAGTTTGAGGTTGACGTTACAGGATACGCACTTCAGTGAGTTCATGTCCCCCTTTTCTCTTTACTGTTTTCAGTTTTATACTTCGGGGGTGAAATACATGCGACAATTATTACAGACATTTATTTACATGGTATGGTTAGCGTAGGGAGGGTTTATACTACTAGATCATGTGAGGGGTGGGTACAACACTTAAGGCCATTAATCCTCGTTGTTAGGACCGAGGGACACAAGAGTGATAGATCTATTTGGGTGTAGCGAGCCCACACCCGTGTGGCCGGGGCGGCCCATAGAGGTGACTGTGTCTTACCGCCGAAGCCCGGTAACAAATTTGCTAGGTTTGAGTTTTCCTGCACCTTCTCACACATACCAGTGGCTTTGCAACCCATTGGTGATCTCTTTTTCCTTATTGCTACATACCAGGGACTTTTATACATACTTTAAAGGTTTATACATACTCACTTTTACATGAACTCGCTCAACTTTTGTTGATTTTTTTTAAACCACATGTATTTCAGGAAATTAATGGATCTGGCGAAGTGTGCAAACGTGTCCAGCTGCGTAGTGAATAATGATGTCATCCCGGTTTAGGAAGTGTGACCCTTACCTGGACGGGTTACACGGCTTTAAACCATGTTTTTATTCAAGCCTTTTGTGGTGTCGTGTGAACACGTTTTAATTATGTCATGGTTGTAACTTGTTTTACGTGTCGATATTTTAAACAATGATATTGTGGTAACTTTAAACTTAATGAATGGATGATCATCATGCATTTTATTTTCATATAGCATTGTTATGATTGTTGCTATGGTATTAAGAAGTCACACCAATTAAACCCACGCTTCCGCAAAAGCCAGGGTGTGACATATTGTGTCTAACAAAGAAAGAAATTTTAAGGTTCTTTTTCTGTTGCGTCGTTTTTAAGGTTAAACATGTTTGGGCGTAACAAGTTGGTATCAGAGCCCTGGTTTGAGGGAAATCAAGGAGGTGGAGGTAAATACTTGAACTCAAACATGTGTGCTCTTGTGACAAGGAACCCGTACAATCCAAGACTCGATCAAGACCTAAAGGTAGAAGCGAATGTAAGTATGTATTAAAGTATGTATATGAAGAAAACTAACCATATGTTATGTGTAAGGAAAACATAATTGTTGGAGAGGATGATCCGCGAATGCAGTCTAGGATCGACACCAAGGCATGTAATAAGGGAATTTGGCCTTAGGTGCGTAAATTTAATATGTGGGTACATGAAATGGTAAAACCTATCTAGGGAAGGAAAATTTTAAACGAAAGATAATAATGGTATAGTAATGAAGTTTTGAAAATGTTACACGAACCGAAACCTAATTCTTCGGACATAAGGTGATGATTACATGAAGACACGAAACTAGTATGTGGATTGTGTACCTGGCCAGTACACAAGAAACATATGACGTTCGTAAGACCGTGATAATTGTTACAGGTATGTCTGGTAGAATTAGGTAGTAGGTGGACGTGAGGGTGAAGGGAATAGTAAGACTCTCAAGAAAATTTAAAGTACCAAATACAAATGGAAAGTATGAATGATATGTTTGAACCCGCGAGACGGATTCAAACATAGAAGTAATGGAAAGTATGAATGATATGTTTGAACCCGCGAGACGGATTCAAACAAAGAAGTAATGGAAAGTATGAGTGATGTGTATGAATCCGCGAGACGGATTCAAAACATAAAAGAGATGAAAGGTATGAGTGATATGTATGAATCTGCGAGACGGATTTAAAAACAAAAGAATGACCATAAATGGCACACGAACCTAAATTTGAGTTAAGGAAAGAAGTTTTGATTAAGTTACATGTTAGAATGTGTTAGTAAATGACTCTTGGGAGTCGGAATGAATGACGGGCTACGACCCGAACAATAACTTAAGTATGGACGGGAAGGGTAAGTTTTTGTAAGAAGTATTGAAAAGATGTATTAAAGTCTTTGTATGTAAGCATGAATGGAAAGAAGTACGAGCGTGTACTTAAATACATCCATGATAATTAAGAAACGATGTTTGACCTTGAAAAGTCAAGTTGCAAAAAGGTTGACGAAAGAATTAAAAAAAATAAAGAATTGTGGGTGTTTAAAACACCGAATAGAATAAATTTGGAGAGAAAGTAACAATGACAAGTACCGATGGAAAATGCTAACTTTGATGCTAGGCTTGTTGGCCATGTTCATCTAAACAAGATATTGTTGGAAGGATGCTCATCAGCGGAAGCCCATCTCATGAAAGGAAGGGATCGAAACGGCTTTGACACGGACCACTGATCTATGCAATGAAGGCGAGGTTAGTAAAATGTTTAATTCTTGATTGATAAGTAAGAATCTGTAAATTTATTTATAAGTGTGAACGAAATGAACGGTAGGATAATTATGGTATGGTATGAAATAATCGACTTGTAATGGTCAGCCTAAGAAAGTATTTATGTCATTAAAAGGAAGAGCTAAGGGCCTTGAATGAAAATTTGGAAATAATTGGTTAATGCTCGTATGGTGCTCATGCACAACATACTGGGTTAGTATAATGAAGTGATGCGAAAGATTAAATATAAGGTTAGACATAAAGTTGTAAGTAGCTCAAGTGGCGGTAGAAATGTAGATTAATGTTTAATCCTCGTGACAAGTATGGATAAGGGAGTATGAACATGATAGTTATGTGAGTGTATTAATATCCGAATGTCTATGGTAATGAGTATTAGTATATGCTCACCTCCCATGGGGGTATGAAAGAAATTAGGAGCAACGTTAGTAATGGAATGTAGTGGTTGCCCTAGATAAGTGGGAATGGAATAATAATAAGTATCCAGTGATAATGTTTAATTCAAATGAATGTTAGTAAAAATTGAGTAAGTAAATGGTCCAAAGTATTATGTGTTAGCGAAAGTGCCTAGAAAGGTTGCTAAAATAGAACACCGAGTTAAAACCACAACAAGTATTCATAGGGCTAATGCCAGAATGTAATATTTTCTTCATTATGTGAGTGAGGTAGAGATAGTATGACCCACTACGAATGGTAAATGCATGAAAGTTCAACGCCTGATTTATAGGGTAAGAACAAGATATATACTTATGGTTGTAAGCGAATCCTGCCTCTTATATAAGTCGCAAGTGTTTTTGAAATTTAATGAGCATTATGAATGAAAAGATGAATGGATTAGGAGTAGAATTGGCCAAGTAGGGATGAGAAAGGTTTCGGGGACGAAACCTCATTTATGGAGGGTAGACTTGTAACGCCCCAAAAACTTGAATTATTAAATTGCCAGTATGTTACCTTGTTTAATAGAATGAAATATAATAACTAGGTTATTATACCTAGTTACATGCTTAGCAAAACAATTAAAGGAATGAATTGGGTAACAAACTAGAAGGGCTAAGGTTGCCAAAAAGGAGAAACTTGTATTTAAATAAAATTAAAAACCCAACACACACCAAGTAAGTTGAATATTACGACCAGGAGAAGAAGGAGAAGGGTGTGTGTGTGTCGATATTACGACCAGGAGAAGAAGGAGAAGGGGCCAAACCCTAGTTCAAGAAAATCTTCAAATTGAGAGGGGAATTTGGCTCAAAAACTAATGCATGAACTAAGATTATGATCAATCAAGTATTCTTCACACCAAGTAAGTTGAATTTTTATATTTTGATGATGTTTGATGACATGGGTTTTGATAGATCCGTAAATTGGGTTGAAATTTCAATGAGTAATTGTTAATGCTATCATGTTGAAGCTGAATCATTGTTTAATTTTAGTCATTTGAATGATTTAGAGTAAAATCCATGTGTATGAGTATGAGAGTGATGGTGATGAATAAGTAAAGGTTGATATCATGATTATTGATGCACTATATGTTAAGAATTATGTTTTGATAGTAAATATGAGATACAATTGTTAACAATGTGATCTTGTTTGAATAAGATGAATTTGGGAAGAAACATGCTTGAACATTTGTACAATATGCTCTATTAATGCGAAACCCGCCAAGTGTTCGATGAAATGCTTAAGAGAACAAATATGTGGAAGATATGGCACACCTTATGCGCTTGGGTTGATTTTG
Organism: Helianthus tuberosus; assembly: GCA_030545235.1. Taxonomy (NCBI): domain Eukaryota; kingdom Viridiplantae; phylum Streptophyta; class Magnoliopsida; order Asterales; family Asteraceae; genus Helianthus; species Helianthus tuberosus. The sequence goes on from CM060441.1 coordinate 206,528,489, forward strand.
TGGTAAGGATCAAAGGGTGAAAGTGGTGTTGTTGTATGGTATGTGGATTTCTAGTAAGAATAATGTCGGGTTCAAGGATAGTGTTAAACTAGTTAATCTTGAATGATGATGTTGTTAATTGTAGAATTATGAGGAATGAAAAGATGCTATTACTAGCTTATACATTGTGTTGTTGGAATTTGACGAGTAAAGTTCAATGTAGGATATGAATGTGAAATGAATGCAATACTAGGATGTGCGTTATACTAAAAATGTAGTAATCATGATGACATGAAAATATAGGATCATGTCAATGTGGGGGGAAGCACGGAAGGCTAACGGAAGGGATATGAGGAAGCATTTATGAAACGGGCACTCGAGGTAAGTTAATTCCCGGACTCCTTCTTTGGTAGTATTAAGTAAGTGATTTTCCGGAATCACTTCTTAGTTTATTTAAGCAAGTTTAAGTTGAATTTTGTTGTTGATGATAATATCAAGTAAGTAGTATTAAGTAAGTGATTTTCCGGAATCACTTCTTAGTTTATTTAAGCAAGTTTATGTGCTTGTTATTTAAGTATGATAATCGGAGTCTAATAAGGTTTGGTTATATAGAAGTGAAGGTTTCCGTTAAGTAGACCAAACGGGTCAAAATAAAGTAAAACGCAACCCGGGTAACGGGAGCGTAAACTATATGAATTATGGATCCGGGAGCGTAAACTATATGAGTGGTGACGTCCGGCGATAATGAGTGGTGGCACTGCGGGAGTGGTGGTGGTAGAGGTTGGGTGGAGAGAGATGAAGAGGAGAGATTCTAGGGTTAGGGTTGGGGAATTGGGGAAGATGTTTATTTATTAATGAACATTTTAAATAAAAACATGAAATGACCAGAATACCCTTAAATTGATAGACATAACTGAAAATTTTAACTTGGTTAGTGCTAAAGGACGAAAGATGTAATGCGTTTTCCAAATAAAGGATTGTGCATGTAATTATTGAAGCTAGAGGCTATCCATTGCAACCCACTACGAACATAAAGGACGAAAAATGTAATTTACCCCTCTTTTGTTAATGAGTATACCTATCGGCTATCGGTAACCTTAGCACCACCTATCCCCTTATTTCGTTTTAACTTTTCACCATTCCGTAAAATTAAGGGTGTGAACAACCTCAGAGACTCGAGAGCTACTCGTTATCGGCTCGGTTAAAAGCTCAAAAAAACCGAGCTTTAACGAGCCCGAGCCCCAACTCGAAATAGAGCTCGTTTTGTTATCGAGCCCAAGCTCAAGCCTGGAATACAAAGCTCGTTTAGGCTCTACAAAATTTTATTTTTTTATATATAATATAGCAATAATGATGATAACATTGGCGAGCCGAACTCGAGCCGAGCTTTGGCTCATTTAAGCGATATTGAAACGAGCTCAAGCCATGCTTTTAGCTCGTTTGAGGATGTTCTCAAGATAGCTTGAGCGGAGTCGAGCCGAGCTCGAGCTTTGGGTCTTACTCGCAAGCCGAGCTCGAGCTCAAATAAGTAACCTCGAACCGAGCTCGAGCTTCAGAAAAACATAACGAGCCGAGCTCGACTTGAGCTCAGGCTCGGCCCGACTCGTTTACACCCCTACGTAAAATTATTAAGTTTTCCTTATCTTTATTTGTTGACATAGTTATGTACAGTATTTGAAGTGGGACGATTGAACCAATATCAAATCACTAATGCGTCTCTGGATTTATGTTTTTTAGTGTTTTTCATACCATTAGTTGGGATGGAAAATATCAACATATTTTAATTGTTGATGCGGTTGTGTGAAATCTTTGAAGCAGAACAAATATGAAAGCACTAATACATCTATGTTTATAATTTTAATTATTATTATACCATTCGTTGGAATTGAAACGAATAGTTACGGGAAAACTATAAAAAATAGACGTTTGATCAGTCAAAATTATCAAAATATAGAAACCCGACAAATTTGGAGGCTAAGTAGGCATTTTTGCCAACAAGATTGTTGTTTTAGCCTCAAAATTTGTCAGCTTAACCGACTGTCATCTGTTTGGTAAATGGTAATAAACATTGATTAAACGTCTATTTTGTAATTTTCCTTTTGAACTATTCAATTAGCTCACACCACCCAAATCTGTGTTTTTTTACCATCCTTTGCATTTGGAACAAGTACAAGCACATTTTATTTGGTTATTGTAATTTGAATTAATCCACTAGCTCATCCCACCCAAATCCTCGGTTTAGTGTTTTTTAACATTGGTTGGAAGTGGAAAAAATTCAATCAGGTAGTGAAACAAATACAAACATATATAATTATGTGAATTTGAATTATTCCACTAGCTCACCCCATCAAGATCCTCAATTGAGTGTTTCTTTACCATTGGTTGGATGTGGAATACCAGTATACAAAACAAACATATTTTAATTATTTGCACATAATGTTATGTGAAATATTCTTCTTTTTTGATTTTTTACCATTCATCGGAACAAATACCAACATTTTTATTTGCATGTGTAGTTAGTGTTAATTTACCATTCGTCCGGAAATGGAACATATAAAATTTTATTTATATAAATAGTTATGTGAACTCTTTGGATTTGGAGTAATCTATTACTTCACACATCAAAATCCTGCATACTACTTAGAGTGGAAGGCATGAAGAGAGGATATGGAGTGACACGTGGTCAAGGGCGAACTCAACCTTTGACTTGGGTGTGCGGACGTCCTTTTTGAAAGAAAAAAAATTAGTGTATTTCAAGGTAAAAATCCCGACTGTACCCCTTGAAAATATGGTTGAACCTTTCGTTTGCACCCCTAGAAAATAATTAATGGGTCTGCCACTACACGTGGCTGTCACGTGAGCAGAGGTGGCTTTCCCCTCCAAGCCTCAAAAAGCACAGGACAGGATAGGGTGTGGAGCGACACATGACTGCCAATAAAGAAATAACATTACATAAACTTAAAAAAATACTGAAAATAATAAAAACGTAACTAATAAACATAATTAAAAAAACAAACTAACTACGAAACTTTTTCATGATATATTTCTTCATTTCCTCGTAAATTTCTCTTTCGAGACCGTCATGGTGACAAATCTTCATAGCGAGTAATTTCATATCCTCTCGTTTTTCTTTTGGCAAATCCTTCTCCTTTTTCAAACTCAATTTTTTTTTCAAAAATCGAGATAACCTTTTTTTTGTTGAGCTTTTCTTGTTGGATGTTATTGTATGTACCAATACGTTCATTTAGGTCGGAAAAATGTTCGGTGTAGTCCACACTCGAAGTATATGATTTTTGCGACCTCTTTTTTTATTTATCTCTATCGGGTGGGCGTTGTGCTTCACTCTCGACTTCATCGTCACTTAAGTTTAGATCGTACTTGGTACGAGCATCCAAACAGTTAGTATAGGAGCTTGTTTCGCCATTTTAGACGATTCCCCCGCAAGAGGTACTTTTGCCAATTCCCGCCACTTCCCAACAATATATAAATTTGAACGGGCCATTCTTTTTATCTTGATAAGTACTAAACACCCCCGTCACGTAATCGGCTTTGGTTTCACCGCTTTTTAGGTCATTCTTGATGTTATGGTAGTAACCATTAAAAACGTTCTTGGCGGTATTTATTTCATACCAGTTTGACAAGAGGCGTTCATTCTTCTGATAGGGCTCTCGTTTCGTCGTTTCGTGATAAAGATTATTTATTTGATCCCAAAATAAATTTTTATGTTGATTAGTACCTATTAAAAAAGACGTATAAGTAATATATATATATATATATGTGTGTGTGTGTGTGTGTGTGTGTGTGTATGTGTATGTATGTGTGTGTTTAGGTTCCTGTAAAAAAGGTTATGTGTGTGAGAAGTGTAAGAAGGATTATTGTGATGAGAAGTGGCATGGATTAAATTAAGAGATTGAAGGTAATAGATTAATTTCAATTAATATTCAATTTATATAATAATATATTCTTAACCGTTTTTTGAGTATTTTTTAGGAAACCTGTTGGGATTGAACTCTATCAGAGGAACAGATAATTAAAGCCAAAACTGGATCAGAGCAGTGGATCCAGAATAAGCAGATGTTTACATACAAATCTCTCCCCTTGAAAGTGGTTTCATATCTGCTGACCTCCTATCTGCTGATCTTACTAAGTGCTGACCTACAACTGCTGACTTGCATCTACTGCCCAATGTCAAAGACTGATGGAAGACCAAAGCTCTGCTGATTCAATCTACTGCCTTGAGTCTAGTACTGCTGATCCGGACAAGCACTGCTGGGTTCACAGCAGTGGAAGGATGCAGCAGCTGTTTAAGTGTCTTTTATGTAATGAATTGTAATAGCAGTAGTTAGTACATCAGTGTTTGTATAGATCAGAGGTTAGAGTTTGTTAGGAGGTTAGATGTCACTTTCATGGTGACGTCAATTAAGATGCTCAGTGGTTTGCTAGTGCCTATAAATAGTTCAGTACTTTGTACTGTTCTATTAGCTCTTGCAATACCGTCTTCTTTGCACGAACAAACGCTGAGCTCTGGCTGAGGGGGAGTTTGTATTCAAGCATTACTTGTAATCGTTGTTGAAAGTTAATTCAATCATTCGGTTCCTTGTTGAAAATGTCTTGATCAAAACAATACTCTCGTTTGATTGTATGCAAAGTTTGTTTTCATATTAATTCCGCTGCACAACTCTTTCATTTCCATCTTAATCTCAAACGTAAAATACAATCAGAAACAAACTCAGATCCAACAATTGGTATCAGAGCTTGGACAGACAAATCTAATTTAACAATCATTTTGACATAAATAGTTCGGCTCATATTAGTTGATACTGATCGTTTGTTCGTTCGTTGAAAAACAGAGCAAGGATTAATCACCATTAAAGTTGATTTATCAGTGTCTGTAAAACAACAAGAATGACGTCACAATCTCAGGATGATAAAAACAACATTGGCTCGCTTTTTAAACCACCTATGCTAAAAAGAAATGAGTACAACATCTGGCAGAGGAGGATGGGTCACATCCTCGCTCAACAAAGCACAGCATGTTGGAGGTCTGTCATCTATGGTCCCCATGTTCCCACAGTGCCAAGCGCTGAAGATGCTAAAAAGTTCGTTCCAAAACCAGTTGAAAATTATACCGAAACTGATTATCAAAAGTTCGAACTAGATGCTAAAGCTTTTAGCATCATAGCATCAACGCTGCCCAATGAGATATATGCTGGACTGTTACACTGTAACAGTGCCAAACAAACAGCTGTTACAAAACAGCTGAACCAAACATCTGTCAAAAGAGATGTTCAGGTTACTGATGCACCTCCTGCCAATCAGTTCAGAAAAGGCAAGGAAAAACAGTCCTACCAAAGGATTCCACATGTTTATGAGGTCTACAAAAGGCCCTCTAAACCCAGAGTGAACAGGCATCCTTTTGGTTACCAGCAGATGATTGGTCAGGACCCACAACAGTGGTTAGAGAAACACTGTCCTAAAACAGTCCAAACCCCTGACCTAACCACTGTTCATCATTCTGCATCCATCCCAGACACTGTTGAGACCCCATCCAAAGCCTTGTTGGCTTTGGAGACCTTAATGAACTAATCCTCTTACTTCATGTGCAGGGAGCTTCTGCATGCTTTGATAGTCTTTGGTATGTAGATAGTGGAGGCTCCAGGCACATGACAGGATGTAAAGCCCTCCTTAAAGACTTTAAAATCCATGGAGGGGGTGATATATCCTTTGGGAATAATAGTAAAGGGAAAGTTCTGGGGTCTGGTACAGTGCAATCTGGAAAAGTAAAATTTGAAAATGTCAATCTGATAGACAATCTAAAATTCAACCTTCTGAGTGTGTCCCAAATGAGTGACAAGGGATTTGGGTCATTCTTCACAAAAGACTGTTGTAGGATTGTTGGACCAGAAATGGTCAAAAAGATTGAAGCAATAATCAAAACTGGTCAAACAAAACTTGTTGCTCAAAGAAGTGGCAATGTTTATGTTGTTGATATGTCAAAAGAGTGTCCCAGAGCTGATGCCTGTCTGTTCTCAGCTGCCTCTAACAAAGAGACAGAACTTTGGCACAGAAGGCTGGGGCACACAAATCTTAAGACAATCACTGAAATTTCAAAAAATGGTTTGGTGAGAGGCCTACCACAAAAATTGTTTTCATGTCCTGAACATTGCATTTCCTGTTTAAAAGGAAAACAGCATAAAAGTTCTTACAAGTCCATTGAAGAGTCCAAAACAACCCAGTGTTTGCAAATGCTACACATGGATTTGTTTGGCCCAGTTCAAGTCATGAGCCTCAAAAAGAAAAAATATTGTTTGGTTATTGTTGATGACTTTTCTAGGTTTACATGGACTTTCTTTTTACACTCAAAAGATGAGACTGCAGGCATTTTGCAAGACTTTGTAACACAGGTTGAAAAGCAATTTGACCTTCCAGTGACAAGCTTCAGGAGTGACAATGGCACAGAATTCAAATATAGGGAGTTGGATGCCTTCTGTGTGAAGAAAGGGATTGTAAGGCAGTACAGCATCCCTAGAACACCAGAGCAAAATGGGGTAGTAGAAAGGAAGAACAGAACTTTGATTGAGGCTGCCAGAACCATGCTTGCAGATTCAGGTTTGCCATTAACTTTCTGGGCAGAGGCAGTAAACACTGCTTGCTATGTTCAGAACAGAGTTTTTATAAACCCCAGGCACAAAAAGACTGCCTATGAAATTCTGTATAAAATTAAACCACTGATCTCATACTTCAAGGTGTTTGGCTGCCCATGCTTTATTTTGAACTTAAAAGATTCCATTTCAAAATTTGTAGCCAAAATTGATTGTGGTTATCATTTGGGATACTCAACCACTGCCAAGGCCGACAAAGTGTTCAATACACAGACCAAGGCAGTGGAGGAGACTTTGAATGTAAAGTTCAATGAACTTTCATCAATGAAAATCCCAGCAAATCCTGCAGATCTATTTGATCTTGAAAAATTTACTTTTGAAAATACTGCTGTCAAGACTAACAGTGCAGGTCCATCAGAGGTTACAACACCAGACTATGGGTATGAAATCATCATCCCTCAAAGGTCTGCCACAAAGGGAAAAGCACCAGCTGTTCAAAACAGTTGTCAAAGCTCAACCACTGCTACCTCAACAGTTGTTGACCAAAGTAGCCCATCAACCACTGCTTCCACATCCTCAAACACTGCTGACAAAAGTCCTCAAACAGTGGATAAAAGTCAGCAGTTGTCTACTTCATTACCTCCTATTCCACCACCTTTTGAAGCCACTGCTGGATCATCAAAGTCCCCAGCAGTGGTTAGCTCAAATGACACACATTTGCAGCCTTCACCAACCAATGCCATCATACCATACCAAGGAGATTTAATCTTCTTGAGATCTCATCCACCTGATCAAATCATTGGCAACATAAATGAAGGGGTGCTCACAAGAAGCCAAACCCAAAACATTTGTCTTTTTGCTGGTTTTCTATCACTCCATCAGCCAGTCAAGTACCAAGAGGCACTGAAAGACAACAGCTGGGTAGAAGCCATGCAAGAGGAGCTCCAACAGTTTAAAAGACAACAAGTATGGGAGCTTGTACCACTGCCAGAAGAGGTTAGTCCCATTGGCACAAAGTGGGTCTTCAAGAACAAAACTGATGAAAGGGGTATTGTTGTCAAGAATAAAGCCAGGCTTGTGGTTCAAGGTTACAGACAGGAAGAGGGGATTGATTATGATGAAACATTTGCCCCTGTTGCAAGATTGGAAGCCATTAGACTGTTCCTGGCCTTTGCTGTCAACCACAATATGAAGGTGTTTCAAATGGATATCAAAAGTGCTTTCCTCTATGGTACAATTCAAGAAGAGGTGTATGTTTGTCAACCTCCAGGTTTTGAGGATCCATTTTATCCAGATCATGTCTACAGGCTAAACAAAGCCTTGTATGGCCTGAAACAAGCACCAAGGGCCTGGTATGAAACTCTTTCCAATTTCCTACTCTCAAATGGTTTCAAAAGAGGTACCATTGATAAAACACTGTTTTTAAAATGGAGAGGGAAGGATTTAATGATTGTCCAGATTTATGTGGATGACATTATTTTTGGAAGCACATGTAACTCAATGTGTGAAGAGTTTAGAGAACTCATGACAGCTGAGTTTGAAATGAGTGCAATGGGTGAGCTGCAATGCTTTCTTGGTCTCCAAGTTCAACAAATGCAAAATGGAACTTTCATTCATCAAAGCAAATATGCTAAAGAACTTTTAACCAAATTTGATATGAATGATTGTAAACCATGCAGCACACCCATGGCAACAAATAAGCTGGTCATGTCTGATGAAAAAGATGAGCTGATTGACCAAACACTTTATAGAAGCATGATTGGGTCTTTATTGTACCTAACTGCATCTAGACCAGACATCATGTTTGCAACATGTGTCTGTGCAAGAAGTCAATCAGCTCCCAGAAAATCAAATCTCATTGCTGTAAAAAGGATCTTCAGATACATAAAAGGTGCTCCCACACTTGGTATCTGGTATCCAGCTAATGGGAACATCAAGCTTTCAGGTTTCTCAGACAGTGACTTTGCTGGATGCCACACCACAAGGAAGTCCACATCAGGAGGGTGTCAGTTTCTAGGTGATTGCTTAGTTTCATGGCAAAGCAAAAAGCAAGCAGCTGTTTCAACATCCACTGCTGAAGCTGAATACATTGTTGCTGCAAGCTGTACAGCCCAACTCCTGTGGCTTCAAAATCAGTTGCTGGATTTTGGTATCACTGCCTTAAAGACACCACTCATGTTGGACAGCCAGGCAGCAGAAAATATCATCAAAAATCCAGTTTCCCATTCAACCACCAAACACATCGACATCAGACATCACTTTGTGAGGGATTGCTATGAAAAAGGTTTGATTTCTCTGCATCATGTCCCAACTAAAGACCAGTTGGCAGATGTGCTCACAAAAGCACTTGATACAGCCACTTTTGAAAGCTTGGTCTCTAGGATTGGGATGCTGAACATGGAATAACAAGCAACATCTTGTTTTTCTATGAATAAAAGCAACAAAATGTTTTCAGAAAATCAAAACTCCATCCTTAAAAATAGCTAAAAATGAATTTTTTCATTAAAATCCTTAAAAGTCTGCCATTAACCACTGATTGTTCAAAAGTCTGCTATACTTCAAAAGTCTGTCCACTGCTGAAAGTCAACCCCTGTTCTCTCATTCCTTTGATAAACTCTGTTGTTCAAAAGCAGTGTCTTATCCACTGATATACTATCCACTGATAGTAAAAATCATCCACTGCTCTACTACCACTGCCTTCATCGGTCACTTTCATAAAAGTACTGTCCTTCACTTTCACCAGAGGTTGTCACGTGGGCAGTACATATTGGTCAGACTTTTTGTAACGGCTGCCACGTCATCATTCACTTCCTTCCCTATAAAATCCCCCACTCACCACCAAAACAGGGTTTTACTGTCGAATTGAATTCTTAAAAATTCTCTTCTCAAAGCAGTTTTTCATCTCATTTTTCCATAAATTTCTTCGATCATCATCTTCAAAATGACAAAATCGAAGTCATCTTCAAAACCCTCATCCAAATCATCATCGAAAACAGCCTCTAAAAAGGCAATCTCCACTGAAATCCCACATAAACCATCTCACAATCTCCTCGGTCTTCTCACTAAACCAGGAACCACCAATGTTTTCGATTCCATCATTGACACCATGGCAAAATCAAAGTACAAAACTTTGTTCACCGTCGATGCACCAATCTATTTGGCGACCCAAAGAGAGTTTTGGGAGAATGCAACCCTTGAAAAACAAGGAGACATTGCAACCACCATACACTCTTCTATAAAGGGTAAAGCTGTCCAAATCACGCCACAATCCATTTCAGAGGTCTTTCAACTCGGTGATCAGGAAGGTAAAATTTCTTTCACTAAAAACGAGTTACAAACTGACTTCATTGAGAGAGGGTATGAAGCCACAATGATGAAGAAACTTACCTTACAAAAAGGTTATTTTCCTTCTGCAACCAGATTTTTATTTCATACCCTCCTACTATGTGTTTCAAACAAAACCACTTCTTTTAATGAAATCCCTTTAAAGATTCAAAATCTGGGATATGCAATTCTTCAAGGAGAAAATTTTAACTATTCTCGGGAAATTTTTAAAGATTTGGTTAATAATGTTGAAACAAAATCATTCTTACTGTTTCCAAGGTTTTTAAGTTACTATTTTGCAAAGAAATTCAGTAAGGATGATTTAGCTGTAATAAACCAAGGTGATTCTACTCAAATAAACAGTTTAACAACTAAAACTTTTTCAAGAATGCTAACACCTTGCAAAACACAAGCAGAGGTGCCTGAGCAGATTTTAGTAGTTACAACTGCTCCTCAGGTATCTGCTGCTGAGCCCACTGCTCAAGGTGATCAAAGCAGCAGCACAACTGCTTTGAAACCCACACCTAAAATCTACAAAAAGCCAAAAAGAAAAACTCAAAAACCCCCAAAACCCATCAAAAAGGCAACTCTGGAGGATGAGATACCAGAGCCCCTGCCTGTGACAACACAAATGTCACAAGAAACCACTGCTGCTACTTCCTCACAGCAGTTGGTACAAATATCTCAACCCATAACCGAAACTCCTCCTGCTTCTTCACAAAAAGAACAGGTTGTACAAATAGGGTCTCCACATCATGATGCTCTGGAAACACTCGTTTCTATCATCCATAGCTCAATACCCGGGGCAAATCCACTTTCTACACCACCCTTCACATCCACAATTCCCCCACCAACTAAACTGCTGTTGGATGCAATAGATTTGAACCAGGCATTAACCAGTCCTTCTCAATCACCTATCAATGAGAATATACCTCAACAACTGACTGGGTCTGATGTATCAATCTTTGCTAACCCACCAACACAACCTGAGGAGGTTAGACCCCTTGAGTTACAAGTAACTCTTGGTGGTAGTCCAAGTGAAGCAGCCACTACAACTGTTGAACCCATTGGTTTACAGTTGGACAATGGTTACATCAATAAGACTTCCTTGGAGGAAATTCCTTTTATAGCACCTCTGCCAACCACCAGTGGATTTATTTATCCTACTGGCAACATCAAAAGGTTGTCAAGTGTTGAAGGAAGAAGACCCCAGTACCAAGAAAAAGGGGCATCAGTGGTTAATGTTTGGAGTATACTCCCTACATCTACCACTGATAAAACCACTGCTAGTGGGAAATCAGATGATCCCATTAACTTGGGTGATGGTTTAAAGTACCAGAAATTGACGGATCGTATTGAAAAGCTTGATAACTCTGTTGCAAAACTCAAAGATATGCTACAACAGGTGTTACAAGTACAAAAGGTACAATCAACTGCTGTTCCATCTCAAGCACCTGCTCCACAAAGGGCACCTGCTACAAATGAGCTCTGGAATTTGTTTCAACCTTTTCTCCATCAACAAGCACAATTAGCAGATCAGCAACATGAAAAACATGTCCAACAGCTGAGAAATGCAATGGAGTCAAGGTTCAAGAACACTCAGGCTGATCTAAAGGTTCTCAAAACTCAGATCCTGCACACCACTGGCACTGCTCCTCCAACAGTACTTTTCATTGATCAACTCCCAGAAGATAATGCCAAAAAGGGGGAGAAAATCCAGGAGTGGAAGAAGAAAGGAATAGATGATGGTCTCTACATTGAACCTGAAAAGGATGCTATGACCAGAAAAATTCCTGTGCCAGATGGTAGTAAAAAGGTTGATGCTACTCAAGAAGCACTTGATGAAGGAGTAGCAAGTGTAAAAAGAGATAGAATGGCAAAGGATATTTCAAGGTGGAATGAGGAGAAAAGAGCTTTTATGGAGCTGTATGAGCAGGGTTGTTCTGGTTCAAAGGATACTAAAAATCCTAAGACAAAAAGGAAGCCTAAGTCCACCTCATCCAGAATTCCAAAGCATATTCCAAAACCACCATCCAAAAGTCATCAGCATCAAACCTCCATCCAAACAGCTGTTGTAACTCCTGCTGTATCAATTACTGCTGGTACCTCAGTGGTTTCAACATCTGTTCTCTCTTCAACACACACCACTTCCAAATACACCAAATCCACTGCTTTACCACCATTACCACCAAAAACAAAATCACCTCCTGCCAAAAAGCAGAAGACAGTAGTTGTTACAACATCTGCTGTAATGACAACAGTGGTTGAAACACCAGTTGTTTCAACAACTGTTAGTCGATCACAAACCACTGCCAGTAAATCCACCACCACTGTTCCATCCAAAACATCATCAGCCCCTCCTCAAACAAAGAGGAGAAGGCTAATTCTCAAAGATGATGACACTTCACCACCACAAACATCTTCAAAATCTTCAGCTCTTGTCACAATACCAAAACCTGTTCCTCTCTCTTCAGTTCCAATGTACAAGCCCTTACTTCCTGCAGGTGTTCAATTTCCTCTTGAACTAGCAGCTGTTAGAGAGGAAATAAAATCCTTTTACTATGAGGATGACCCTGCCAAAAGGAGTTTGCCATCAATAAAAGGATATCCCTGGCCTAAAAATGTGGATGAATATTTGAAAATCAAGGCCAAGCAAGCAGAGGATATCTCAAAAAGAAACACACAAGGGAAATCTGACAAAGAAATTTCAAGGAACTATCAATATCTGCTCACACAGGTCAGATCCCTAGAACAATTTGCAAAAAATGTCAGTCAACAAATTTCAGAAAGAGCAGCTGAAACTTTGAAGAAAGACTACATTGAAAGCATCATGGCTCACAAGAAATACAAAGGAGAGAGATACATGTACAAAGAGTGGACTGTTCCTGAGCTTGAAGATGAAGCTGCAAGAATTCAAGACATGATCAAAAGGAAGGTCACTCACACTCCTCCTGACTGGGCAATGTTTAGAAAGAATATACCTGACAAACAGGTAGAACTGAAAAGAATGAAAGAGGAACCGGTTGCTGCTGAATATGGAAACAAAAGACAAGTTGCTAGATGGAAAGAAGATGTGGTCAGGGCCACCTACAAAAGGTTGGAGGAACTTAGAAAGAAAGATCCAAGAGTTCCACAAAAGCCTGACTACTCCAAAGCAGAGGTTTCAAACAGACCACCAAAGCTGCAAGCTAAAAGAACCACTGCTCCAGCTGGTGCTGCCATCTACAAAAGAAGGAGCAAAAACCAGTTGAGTACTGAAACAATTCAAGATCTATTAGCTGGAGATGCTGTTGTAAAAGCAGGCATGAAAGTAATGATAAAAGAAGATCTTGAATTGGAACAATCTGCAAGTGCTGCTCAGCCAGTCATGAATAGGCCAGCCTCACCAAATACCTCTGCAAATAAACATCTCCCAAGAAACCCACCAGGCTCAAAAATACAAAAGTGGGAAACTGACAAACAGACCTGCGTATTGACTTTGCTCAAGTCTGGTGGAGAAGTGGAGAAAATATCAAGGGAACAAGCTCTTGGCCTGAGTCTTGAAGATTTGCAGGATCTCCTTGATCTTCCACTTAGCAGGGATGATGAAGATACAGATGCCCTAGACTTTGAATTACAATTTAAAGGTCAGATAAGGGAACTGTTGATGAGGCAATAAAGAATTCCACAATAATGAAGAGTTTTGGCATTATCTGTTCCAGGGGGAGATTGTTGGGATTGAACTCTATCAGAGGAACAGATAATTAAAGCCAAAACTGGATCAGAGCAGTGGATCCAGAATAAGCAGATGTTTACATACAAATCTCTCCCCTTGAAAGTGGTTTCATATCTGCTGACCTCCTATCTGCTGATCTTACTAAGTGCTGACCTACAACTGCTGACTTGCATCTACTGCCCAATGTCAAAGACTGATGGAAGACCAAAGCTCTGCTGATTCAATCTACTGCCTTGAGTCTAGTACTGCTGATCCGGATAAGCACTGCTGGGTTCACAGCACTGGAAGGATGCAGCAGCTGTTTAAGTGTCTTTTATGTAGTGAATTGTAATAGCAGTAGTTAGTACAAAAGTGTTTGTATAGATCAGAGGTTAGAGTTTGTTAGGAGGTTAGATGTCACTTTCATGGTGACGTCAGTTAAGATGCTCAGTGGTTTGCTAGTGCCTATAAATAGTTCAGTACTTTGTACTGTTCTATTAGCTCTTGCAATACCGTCTTCTTTGCACGAACAAACCCTGAGCTCTAGCTGAGGGGGAGTTTGTATTCAAGCATTATTTGTAATCGTTGTTGAAAGTTAATTCAATCATTCGGTTCCTTGTTGAAAATGTCTTGATCAAAACAATACTCTCGTTTGATTGTATGCAAAGTTTGTTTTCATATTAATTCCGCTGCACAACTCTTTCATTTCCATCTTAATCTCAAACGTAAAATACAATCAGAAACAAACTCAGATCCAACAAAACCAAATATCCTAATTTATGTTTCATATATCTCAGATCTTTTACCAAGGTTACAACTATAACCAGTCCATCATAAATTAAGTTTGCATAACATGATGTTTTAATAATTCATAGTTCAATTCATGGTGTTTTACACTTGCACTCAACTATATATATATAGGTAGAGGTTCTTGTAAAAAAGGAGTGTTTTGTAAGAAAGGTAAGAAAGAATCTACACCATTAGATCTTTGATCTAATGGTTGAGATCATAATGGCAAAATTGTAAATAATGTTTACAATTAAACATATTTATTTTCTAGATTAAAGATATACAGGTAAATTTAACATTTTTAAATTAAGAAACTAACATTAATGCACATGCAACTTCCCCCGTCTTTTTTAAACGGTAATAACTTTTTATACGTAACTTTTTTTTAAAAAAATTACACCATAATAACAACGAGCGTTTTTTCATCTTTAATATGAGTACCATATTGTTATACTTATATAGAGAAAAAATATGTTTCGATCAGATGTTTAGTCCATGATGTTTTGTCTATGTTCATACAGTGGTGTTTTAATTGTATTGTGATTCAAAGCGTGGTGTTTTAAACACATACTGGAATGCAGGTGTAAAACACTATACGATGAACATGCGAAGAACATCTACTGGAATGTAGGTTTTAAAACACAATGGTGTTTTAACATATGGAATCTGGAACATCTACTAGCATGCAGATGTAAAACACCATGCATGCAGGTTTAAAACACCATGTACAATAACCATACTATGAACATTATACTAAGAACACATTCTAAAAATGGAGGTAGTGTCTTTAATAGTGTTATATACTTATTGAATGGTGTTATATAATTATTAAATGGTGTTATATACTTATTGAATGGTGTTATATATATGCTGAATGGTGATTTTGCAGTGTTATTCGTAATGTTTTTTATAGAAATCTTTAAAATGGTGTTATATACTTATTGAATGATGTTATATAATTATTGAATGGTGTTATATACGTGCTAAATGGTGGTTGCAGTGTTATTCGTAGTGTTTTTATAGAGATCTTTTAAAAAAATCATGTTCCTATAAATAAGGTGGCAATTATGAAAGGTTTTAAATTAATTGAATCAATGATAAAATTACTTGTTTACCCTTTTAAATTAATTTAGATTGAGGACACTTGTCATCTCCACAATATTTTTCACACTTCTCACACTTTTAACTTTTTTTACAATAACCTTACCCTATATATATATATATATATATATATATATATATATATTAACAATAGGGTGAGGTTATTGTAAAAAGACCAAAAGTGTGAGAAAGGTAAGAAAGAATCTCAGCCATTAGATCTAAATTAATTGAAAAGGATAAACAAGTAATTTTATCATTAATTCAATTAATTAAAAACTTCCCATAACCGTCACCTTAATTATAGGAAGTATATAACACCATTCAGGAAGTATATAACACCATTCAGCAAGTATATAACACCATTCAGCAAGTATATAACACCATTCAGCATTCAGCAAGTATATAACACCATTCAGTTAACACCATTCAGCAATTATATAACACCATTCAGTAAGTATATAACACCATTCAGCAAGTATATAACATCATTCAGCAAGTATATAACACCATTCATTGACTAAACATCTGATCGAAACATATTTTTTTCTCTATATATGTATAGCAATATGGTACTCATATTAAAGGAAAAAAAACGCTCGTTATTATGGTGTGATTTTTTTTAAAGTTACGTATAAAAAGTTATTGACGTTTAAAAAAGACGGGGGGAAGTTACATGTGCATTACCTAATTTCTAGTGAGTTTAAAAGACTATATTGCCCCTAGATATTTCAAATCAGTCCAAATTAATGAAAATATTTTACAATTTGGTCCCTATTGATCTCAACCATTAGATCAAAAGATCTAATGGCTGAGATTCTTTCTTACCCTTCTCACACTTTAGGCTTTTTTTACAGGATCCTCTACCATTAACAATATATACTTTATGTAACACCTCGAAAATTCACGTCCTATAATGTGTTGACACGTGTCATATGTTTGAACGTGTGAAAGAATGTTATGAAAGGATTAAAGTTGACAATCATGGAAAGTATGTGAATATACGAGTTCTTAATGTCAACAGTGAATAAATATATTGTACATTAACCCTACATGATGCTCAAACCTTCAAACGAATAAATCATGGATCATACGAAGCTAAATATGAAAGAAAGTGTGAGATTACAAACTACAGGGGTTAAATGTGTCAACATGTTTAAGTTATACCTCTGAGTGACCTTTTGACAAACCCGAAGCTTTGTAACCGTTAATTATGCTCACTAGAATGCACGATATAAATTTCATAAAGTTTCGTTATCATATGAGCAAGTTGTGATCAAATTCGTGTGCGAGGGGTTAAAAGCGTCAACGTTGAAAATTAGGCCTTTTCGGGTAACAATAAAGTTAACCGAGGACTAAACAAAGTGGGTAAATGTCTTAAAGCCCTTATAAGTCAATTTAGAGGGTTCATTGTGCAAAACAAGACACGAAAGCGACCTTTAGAAGGACCAGGGACCAAAACTGCAATTAATGGAAAATTGGTTTGGCTGAAGCACACATGCTCGCGTAGCGCGAGCACTAACCCCATATGCAGTCGCGCTACACGACTGCCTTATCTGGACAGAATGCCTATCTTTTTGGATTCTTTGTCTGCCATAGCCCTTGCAACTGCCTTTAAATCGATTTTCCTCATCTTGCTTGGCCCCTAAACAACCCCTAGACACTTAGGGACACTTGTGGATGAGTTGTGGTCAGTTGTAGACTTGTGTGTCAACAATCCATGGTGATTAAGGCACTATAAAAGGCCATGAGTTGCAACCAAGTTCTTCACACCTTCCATCTGCACTTTGGAGCATTTCTGGAGCTAAAGACTTCTCTCTAAGCTTCACAAATCGTTCATAGGACTCTTGTAAGTTTGCTTATTCTTCCTTAGTTAAGTTTTTGCTTAGTTTAGCTTAAAAGTCAAACTGTCGTAATTAACGGTTGACTTTAAGATTAATCACTAATGGTCCAGTGATTAGTCGAATCAAAAGTAGTTATAATTTGGTAATTATGTGGGTAATAAACCCTTAAAAGGGTTCCCCCTGATTCCCACTCTAACTAGGTCAAATGTCGGGTCAAACTTGCTAATAAAAAGTCAACAGGATACTTAATTTCTAATTTATGCATGATTAACAATGTAGAACACATACAACCTATTTGATCATTAATATAACTTGGTAATTAGTGTAAGAACATGTCTAGACATGTTCAACCCGACAATTTTCTGTTTAGACCCGGTTCGGAACCGAAAGTCGCAAAGCTTTGACTTTTGCTTTGACTTCAGTTCTGACCCGTTTTGGTATGATTTAGAAATACCTAAGAGCTTCATTTGGACCAGGTTACATGCTAGTATAACCCTCTGTGATTATACACCATGGTTCATTAGTTAACCGATTGATACGCAT
This sequence comes from Helianthus tuberosus, assembly GCA_030545235.1. Classification (NCBI taxonomy): domain Eukaryota; kingdom Viridiplantae; phylum Streptophyta; class Magnoliopsida; order Asterales; family Asteraceae; genus Helianthus; species Helianthus tuberosus. The sequence continues at coordinate 206,546,362 of CM060441.1, forward strand.
GATTCCGTTAATTGCTCATATGTTGACCATTATGCCCTTTTCACCTTAAAAAGTGATTTGTGAAAATGTAAAAGTGTAGATACCTTAGTTACTGATATATAAACTTGTATGCAAAGTTTGACATCAGTTTGAGGTGTAGATTGAGAGTTATGCTCATTAGCGTAATTAAGAAGCTTTATGTTAATTAAACGGCGTAATTAGCGTATAGCCTAGTTAAGCCTACTTTTTGATATCAAACTTATTACCCACTGATGTAATATGTTATTTTGGGATTTTTGAAGATTTTTAATTAATTTTAGGCTGAGCATAACTTATAGTCGTAGGCTTAATCCGGTAATTGTCGGTTTTGCCCTTACGGGCCATAAAATGAGTTCTACATATCTAATCGACTCCAAACCTTTTGCTACTGATCTTAAATGATAAATAAATTATTTTAAGCCTTCTGGAATAATAAAAATATCAGCTTTATGTATCGAACCCGGAAATGGCTTCTAATCGCCTTATTAAGCGTTTTTAACGCATAGTATGTACTAAAACTATTTTAAACATACAAGGGTTGATACCTACTGATATTTTAGTCAAATTATAATATTTTAACAGTAAGCAAAAGTTGTTTAACTCAGACTTCAGTTTTGAGCTTTACGGCTTATGTGAAATTACCAAAATGCCCCTACGGTGCATAGTTTGGTTAAAATTGATAAATTTCACATATATACTTTACCCTACTATTAAAACTTAGTAAACTAAGTATTTTGGCTGATTATATCAGACCTGTAACTCAGGTTAATACTTAGACTCTTTTACAACATTGTAAATGACCAAACTACCCTTACGAGGCATAGTTGTGTTTAAATACGTTTCGGGCATAATAAAAGACATCTTACTGATGTCACAACATATTTGAAGCATATTAACTTAGGAAACCTGTATATGACTCTTATGGTTACCCGTTACGCCTCTTGCGCGTTCGGTTCGGTTTATGTAACTAGTTTGCATAAGTTAGCCGAAACGGGTCAAACCTTATCTTTTTTATCTCAAAATCTAGAAGGTGTTTAGATTACCCATAGTATACAAGTCTTCAAACTTGTCGGGTCTAAAACACATTCTATTCCGGTCTTCGCTTAATCATGCGTTTGAACCGTATATTTCCTTAAGACTAACCGGTCTAAGCTTAGGCTTAAATTAAAGACCCGTTAGCATTCTAATTGGTTATTTATACCATCATTCCAGACTAGAGCCTTCCGGTAAATTGTACCTACGCTTACTTAAGTGAATACGGCTGGGTTATTAAAATTCTTGCTATTTAAGACAGGAGCTAGCTCAGGTAAATACTCTTAACTTATTTTCTCTATACGGGCTTGGGATACGGTACTATAAAAGTACCGCTTGGTCGGGTGTGTGTACTCATTTAAATCGGATTGTGATTAATGTATTTGCATGACCCGTTTAATATGTATTATTTGGTGTATGGCTTTTGGGGGTTAAATGACCATGTCCCGGATATCCTTGGCATCATTTTACGAAATGGCCACGACCTAAGCACGGGGTGTAGGCATACACCTGACAGATGCATTATGTAAAAAATGGTAATCCACTCAGAGGTATCATCCTTGTGGGCATTATACCGGAACTGGTAATCCACTTAGAGGATGATAGCCTGTGGGCATTATACCTGTGGCGTGTCAGTTAATCTGTCCGGCTCTTCTACCCGGCCCTAATGGACGACAAATAAGTAAAACTGTATAGAAGATTATATACAAATAATTGTCCCAAGTTATAAAAGATTAATTTTGCCTCTGTGCATTTTAATCAAGTATAAAAGATTAATTTTGCCTCTGTGCATTTTAATCAAGTATAAAAGATTAATTTTGCCTTATGCATTTTAATCCAAGTGTCGAAATGTTTTGTGCCTGGTGCATCTAAACCAATTTTCTTAAACTCTTTTCAAATGAGTCGGTTGAGTGTATTTACCAGTGAAAACTGTTGTATTTTCAAAAGTCTAAGTGCTGGAAGCGGGTCAGGACCAGGTACAAGTACGTAATAGGCTGGAAGCGGCTCAGGACGTTAATAAGGAATCTTGCAAGTTCTAGACGTCTAAAGTCTGTTGAGCAATGTTTATGTTTTATGATCCGCCTGTGGATCCTTTACATTCTGTTTGTAATTATTGATAATACTTTATATCGGTTTGTAATATATTTTTCTTTTGCTTCCGCTGTGCATCTATATATTGTGTTTTGACTATGATGTTGCCAACCACGTCACGATACTCCCCACCGGGCCCACCGGTGACACGTGGAAAGTCGGGGTGTGACACTTTATTCCGTGAAAAATAAAATAAAAAGTACCTAAAACTAGGTTCTCCGAAACAAAGTATCCAATATTTTTTTAAAAGTATTTCTTCATCGTTTGTCCATGGATAAACAACTCGGTCAACGGCTTAGGCCTTCTCCACCTCAATTTTGTTTCTATGGCTTCTCTTTTTAACCTTTCGAGAGGACGGTTCAACAATATCTTGTGGTTGGGTTTCCGACACGGAGTCGGGTGTAGGGGCATTTGGGATACAAGAACGAGTTGTTGGTGAGGGAAGTTTGGTAGTTGAAATTGAGGCGAATAAAACATGCCCATTAAGATAATCGTATACGCCGTTATGTCGGATAAGTTACCCGGAACTTGTATAGGACGATTTTGAGACGAACTAGTATTCGGTGTTTCACCTCAACCACACGGGTTCTTAGGGTCAAAGGAACGGTTAAGGGGATGCATTATTTTTCATAAAAGTAGAAGAAAAATGGTAAAACAATAGTTGAATGAGGTAAGATTTATATAGATATAGATAGTGATTATATTTATTTTTAATAAAAAAAATCTCTTTTTTCTTAAATTATAGCGTTCAAGGGCTATAATCCCACATCCAACCATCACTCGCCATGTCACCACCAACCCAAGCCTCACGTCGTGTGAGATTCTCGACGCCATAGTCCCATGCCACCACCACGCCATCCCCCAGGGCAGTGTGGCTGTCATTATTGAAGCTTCACGCCACCCACCACGCCATCACTCCGCACAGTCTATGTGTTTTTTTTTTACAATTTATTGGAAATTGGACAAATACAAATACATTTTATTTACGGGTATGGTTACATGATTTTTTATCCTCATCCATATAATTTAACTAATAAGGTGGGGGTAGGAGGGAATATTCGTTTTTGGTTGGATGCTTGGTTGGTGGAATCACAATTGAGTCAGGTTTACCCAAATATTTTTCAACTAGAAAAAGAAACGAATTGTTTAGTTAAAGACCAGTATGAAGTCATCGACGAAAACGCTGTGGAATGAAGATGGAAGAGAAGCACTTTTAATTATGAAGAAACAAACGAACTCGAAGATTTAATAAACCGGCTGGAAGTTAAGAAGGCGTTATGTAAACGAGATAAAATAATCAGTCGTATGTGATGGAATAGAACTCGTGGGTTCCAAAAAAAGTGAATGTGTTTGTGTGGAAAGCGGAAATGGACAAGATACTTTAAAGGTGCTTATGGCTAGGCGTGTTGATGTGAGATCGGAACTTTGTAGGTTGTGCAACGAGGAGGAGGAGACGGCTACTCATATGTTAACTTCATGTTGGTTCTCAGCAGGGATATGGAGTTGGTTAAGTAAGTGGTGTGAGTCTCATTTATGCTTTTACTGTACGTGACCTTTTGGAGCTTCATAAACATGTCAACTTGGATCAGAAAAAAGAGAAAGGGGTTCAAAAGTATTGCCCTAATTGCTTGTAGGTGCATATGGAAGACGAGAAATGTAACAAACCCAAAAACACCCTATATCGCTCCGTATACGAGAAACCCAACCCGTATAACTTTAATTTTTATTAAAAAAAACAAAATCCTATTTTCATTCACTCGCGGGCCGCGACAGGATCAAGAGGGCCGGTCGAGGGGCGCGACGAACCCTTGACTCGCCGGACACCCAAGGTGCCAGGTGGCACACACGCGGCGAGGCTAGTGTGGTGATCAGGCAACCCTAGCCGAAGCTAGGGTGCCCTCGTGGGGCGCAACAGAGAAGGGTGGGGGTGGTCGCGGGGCGCGACAGGGTTCCGGAAAAGCTATAAATTGAACGTTCAGTCTGCATTTTCAAGCCGCTCACAATTCTTTCTTTCTCTCTATGCTATAGCCCGAAAATTTTAGCAGTAATACCCCCTAAAACACTAAGCTTTGCCCCGTTGTAAGTATTTTAACCCCCGATCACTAATTCGTTACTCTACCTGATTGATCTAGGACCCAGCAACGTATGTCAAGGCTCTGCCTGACTAAGTCTGTTTGGGTTCTGTCTCGTGTTGTATGGCTAATGTGATTTGGGTTACTTTACTAACACGGGTGCATTTTATATTTTTAATAGAAACTTAGGAAAATAATCAGGAAATATCGCCAGGAAGCCCGTAGAGAAACATAAGTTTACAATGTGAATCATTCTCTTTTTCAAAGCTTAAATGTTTATCAGTTATAGTTACAATGATTAAGGTGCAGTTTGTTTTTTCTGCAAGAAAAGGTCTGCAGTCTGCGGACCGCATCTGCAGGAGAAAAGGTGGAACAAATGCCTGCAGTCTGCAAGGAGAAGAGGGTTTGTTTTTTTATATCTATAAAAACCTCTTCTCACACATAACACACACAAACACACACAGACACCTCTGACTCTCTCTCTCTCTCTCTGCCTTCCTCTACCACCACAACCAACAACCACCGTCCACCTGCCACCACCACAACCAACCACCACCACTTCAGCCACCACCCTCCCCGTCGCAACCACCACCACCCTGTCGCAACCACCACCTAACACTCACCAACACCATCTTCTCTCTGCCTCCCCCACCCACCCCGTCGCAACCACCAAGCACCACCGCCACCACGAAGCCAAGCACCACCACTTCAGCCAAAAAACAACCACCTCCACCGAAACCCTAATTTCACCATCTTCGATTTGGGGGTTTCTGAAGAGAGAGAGAGATCGAGGGAGTTTTTAAAGAGAGAGAGAGATCGATTTGGTTGTTTCTCTGGCCGGTTCTTGTTTCTCAACCACCACCGCACATCTCTTGTTTCGATTTGATGCTTTGTGAAGATGGAGGTGGTAATTGTTGAAGGTGGAGGTGATGGGTGTCGGAGGTGGAGGTGATGGGTGTCGGAGGTGTGGTGGTGGAGGTGGAGGTGGTGGCAGAGATGTGGGGGTAGAGGTGGTGGCGGAGATGTGGTGGAGGTGATGCAGAGATGTGGGGGTAGAGAGAAGAGTCTGAGAAGAGGTTTGCAGACATAAGAACATGTTTGTGTGGGGAAGAGGTGGGGAAGACCTTTTTGGTGAGAAGTGCTTCCGGAAAACAAACAAGCTGCAGACTTGTAACGTCTGCGCGCGTCTGCGCGACGCAGACATAAGTGGCCAGAAGTGCTTCTGGCCTAAAAACAAACACCACCTACGTTTTTGTGTTCTATAATTGCTGCCAGTATTATGGGGTTTGTATACAGTACTTGATAACCTTCACAATTGGGCACGGGTATCCAATATGTGATATGACCATAGTCACAGATCCGTCGAGTGACAAGTACTGAACGAGTAATTGGGTAGATATAAACATTGTAATCACTCTTAATACAGTAACATTATAAAAGCTTATATTTTATTAAACCGAGATGTACTCGCCAGTATTTCTTGCTGATAAAATATTTTTTAAAACGCGTTTCAGGTAACTTAATGTGAAGCTATAAGAAGCCAGCTATGGAGCACTGAAGGCTTAAAGAATGTGGCTATAAAAGTTACCTAAATAAACTGTTTATGTTTTCAGCAACTAGGGTTTATCCCTATAAAAATATTATGAATAAATTGTGGGTTTTATTTCATTTATTTGATATAAAAGTTTGGTGTTTTAAAACTCTGAAATTTATTTCCTAACTACGATTCTAATATCTCATTCGCTGTCAAATTAATAAACACCGATACCACCGGCTGTTGCTCGCGACTCCTGCTCCGGGTGGGGTCGGGGGTTGCGACAGAAGATGGTATCAGAGCCATTGGTTTAAGTTGTTCTTTTAAATACCTAAATTTTAACCAATTGTGTTAGGAAATTATATCTATAAACTTCTGTGATTCTATGTGTAAATATGTATATTATTATTATTTGCTCTTTTGACAATTTTCTTAGTTTACAGTATGAGTGATCAGGGTACCTCTGGCGCTTATCGTCACCTATCTCATTCTCCCATGGATGAAGGAACATCCCAGCCAACCTCAGGATATGCAGCCGATTCCGAGGGAATCTTTGTTTTTAAAGCCAATTCTGAAGAACTATTTCCCCCTAAGAAATGAGGGTGGTTTAGTAGAGCCAAAATAGAAAGGAGAAAAAGACTGAGACAAGCCCAACAGCGAGCAATACAGAATAGAGCCGAGAGAAATACCCAAGACCCAGAAGCTAAGCTATTATGAGAAGAAGAATTAGAAAGACAACTAGCCGATTTTCATATGTTTAGAAATGCAGGAGTAGAAATTAATCTCAATCAAGTAGCAGAACCAGATCTACAACTTCTACCTTTATTCCCTAAACAACCCAGGAATCTAGAACAAAACCAGGAAAACCCACTTTCAATCCCAGCCTTTGATCCAAACGAGCTACCTAGGATTCCAGCACCAAATTCTTTAGAGCAGTTGTGGGGCAACGACTGGGCAATTCAGGAAATGTTGAATAACCCATATCCTTACGGAGAACCAGTACCAGCTTACCCTAAACCTTTACCAGCCCCATTGCCACCAATGAGTCAAGAGAATGTGGAAGAACTTCACCAGTATGGTGAAGAGTTAGTTGAGGAAGGAAACCGGATTCGCCAAATCGGAGAGAAACTCGTCTGTAAATATGACGAGAGGGAAATGCAGTACAAGAAAAGCCAATGCCATATATATATATATATGTGTGTGTGTGTGTGTGTGTGTAATTTTGTTAATTAGAAAAAAATCAAAATCAATTAAAATAGATATAAACTAATATATATATATATATCGATGCATAGTTACTAATGTTTAAATTTCAGTTACAGTTTGTAAGAGATGCATATATATATATATATATATATATAGTGGAAGGTTCAAATGAGAAGAATTTTTTGGTAAGAATAAAAAAGAAGAAGTTTCAACCAATAAGAATGCTTCATTTTACTTCATTTAATAATTGCATTTAATTTTAATATAAGGGTCTATTGGTAAACTTACATAAATCATTAATTTGTATTCTTCCCTTTTAATAACTAACTAAATTAAATTTGTAACTCCTTTTCAAAATATATACTTTTCCAAATAAAAAAAAAACAACTTAACTTAAAATGTAGAATAAATTACTAGTTGTGTAGGTAAATTACGAGTTGTGTAGGATATATTTCGAGATGTGTAGGATAAATTTTGACTGTGTAGGATAAAATTCTATAATGTGTAGGGTATATGTAGGAAAATTTTGATATGTGTAGGTTTTGTAGATTATATGTAGGATAATTAATGATTAGTTGACTAATTAATTAAAGAGAGAAAAATTAATGATATGAGTTATAAATGAAATAGTATTTTACTAATATGCCATTTCTTCTTTTTCTTCTCACATTAAATTTCTTCTCAAATGAACCTTCCCATATATATATATATATATATAGGGTAGGGTTCCAGCGTGAACAACCTCCCAAGAGTGAACTGCGTGAACAGATCTGGACCCTTGATTTCCTTTTTAGTTGTTAAGGGTAGGATTGTAATTAGATAAAAAATTAGATTTAAATCATTATTTTAATAAATGAATTAAGTTACATCTTTCCTATTTTAAATTCATTATCCACATAATAAGATAATTATCAAAAACAAACAACAAATCACCATATTTCAATTTTAATTTTAATTTCAGATTTCATCACCAGAATTCAAATTTTGATTTTTAAGATCCACGTAACCTTCATATTTCAACGGTATACACATGTGTACTTGGATATAAATAGAACAGTACACATGTGTACTCAGCATCGTACATATGTGTAATTAGCTACATAATACATACATATAAACAATACCTGTAAAACTATTTTATATTTAACAAATTACAAGTTCCATAATGTTTTCCAAACCAAACAAAAAAACATATAATTACAAGTTTCAGTTTCGTAAAAACAATAAACCAAACATAATCGAAAAAACAAAAATCATAATCTTTTACAACTATTCACCACGTTGTATGCTGAATCATCCTTATAGACCTTCCATCTCCACTTTTCTCGTTAACGACATCTCCTATAATAGCACAAAAAAACTCAGCAACTAATACTTTGCATAATTCACAAGTGTACATCAACAACTTTACACATATAATACACAAAAATTATGAGATATCACAAAAGCAGACGCTATACACATGTGTTATTAAAATTCTTGCTATTTAAGACAGGAGCTAGCTCAGGTAAATACTCTTAACTTATTTTCCCTATACGGGCTTGGGATACGGTACTATAAAAGTACCGCTTGGTCTGGTGTGTGTAGTCATTTAAATCGGATTGTGATTAATGTATTTGCATGACCCGTTTAATATGTATTATTTGGTGTATGGCTTTTGGGGGTTAAATGACCATGTCCCGGATATCCTTGGCATCATTTTACGAAATGGCCACGACCTAAGCACAGGGTGTAGGCATACACCTGACAGATGCATTATGTAAAAACTGGTAATCCACTCAGAGGTATCATCCTTGTGGGCATTATACCAGAACTGGTAATCCACTTAGAGGATGATAGCCTGTGGGCATTATACCTGTGGCGTGTCAGTTAATCTGTCCGGCTCTTCTAACCTGCCCTAATGGACGACAAATAAGTAAAACTGTATACAAGATTATATACAAATAATTGTCCCAAGTTATAAAATATTAATTTTTCCTCTGTGCATTTTAATCAAGTATAAAAGATTAATTTTGCCTCTGTGCATTTTAATCAAGTATAAAAGATTAATTTTGCCTTGTGCATTTTAATCCAAGTGTCGAAATGTTTTGTGCCTGGTGCATCTAAACCAATTTTCTTAAACTCTTTTCAAATGAGTCGATTGAGTGTATTTACCAGTGAAAACTGACGTATTTTCAAAAGTCTAAGTGACAGGTACAAGTACGTAATAGGCTGGAAGCAGCTCAGGACGTTAATAAGGAATCTTGCAAGTTCTAGACGTCTAAAGTCTGTTGAGCAATGTTTATGTTTTATGATCCGCCTGTGGATCCTTTACATTCCGTTTGTAACAATTGATATTACTTTATATCGGTTTGTAATATATTTATCTGTTGCTTCCGCTGTGCATCTATATATTGTTTTGACTATGATGTTGCCAACCACGTCACGATACTCCCCACCGGGCCCACCGGTGACACGTGGAAAGTCGGGGTGTGACAGGTTGGTATCAAAGACAACATTGAGTGAATTAAACACTAGTTTTTTGTGTTTAATCTCAATGACACATTAGCACATTTCTTGACCTTCTGAGTCTAGACTTTTATAGGAATATTCTCAATCCTAATCTGTAAATTTTTGCTTCCAAATTTTTGAATACGTCGCCAAGCGAAGAAGCTGTAATAGAAATTCTCCACATCTGGAGCCCTGAAATGCTGAGCTTCGTAGCGCGGCTAGAATGAAACGAGCATCCAATGAGAGAGCATTCAGAAATAACTTGAGGAAGAAACTCCTTTTGCTGAAGATCGTTTCCTTAATAGTCCTCATAAGGACATATTTATCTTTCAGTCCCTTCGAGGACAACATTATTCCTTTCAAGTCCCGTTTAGGGCAACCTTGAACTTATTAATTTTATAATGGAATGACTAAATATTCATCCTAATCAGGAAATATTAAATAAATGGAAAATAACATTCCTTTTATAAGATCTACCATCATAATAAAATGGCAAAATCTAAAAAGGACAAGACCTAGCCTCGTGTCATATTAAGACCCGGCCAAGATGGCAGTTCCTCAATTTAGATTCAGATCCTTATTAACATTCCTTTTTCAAGATCTACCATTATAATAAAATGGCAAAATCTAAAAGGACAAGACCTAGCCTCGTGTCATATTAAGACCCGGCCAAGATGGCAGTTCCTCAATTTAGATTCAGATCCTTATTAACATTTCAATTTAGAAATTGTTCTGCGTTAATTATTAAAAAGAATCTTAAAGGTAAAACCTAGCCTAAATGTCAATGCTGACATGGCCAAGATGGTAAAACCTAGCCTAAATGTCAATGTAGACATGGCCAAGATGGTAAAACCTAGCCTAAATATCATTGCAGACATGGCCAAGACGGTAAAACCTATCCAAAAGATTTCTAAGCCAACTAAATGATCTCTGAATCATGGGTTAAATCATTAATTAAGATGATCATATTTTGACCATACGTGGTAATATAACGCCTACGGGCCTTGCTCATTTCTACATGAGCCAAAAGACGGTGGTAGCGATGACTCCATGTCTGAAAAAGGTAATGAACCTTGATTCAAACCTTAATGCCTCGATTCTCTGAAATCATGGCTTATAAATTAAACTTGTCTACGCGACTAGGCCATTTGTGCTATTATTAAAACCTTAATGCCTCGATTCTCCGAAATCATGGCTTGTAAATTAAACTTGTCTACGCGACTAGGCCATTTGTGCTATTATTAACTTATAAATTAGGATTTATGATAAAAATCCTGAATAAAATAAATATCCTTCCTTCCCTACCAGTATGCATTTTAAAAAGAATCTTAAAGGTGAAACCTAGCCTACGCGGCCAAGATGGTGAAACCTACTCAAGGGATTCAGATCCTTGTTAACACCTAAGAACGTGTTAGCACTCCTGACAAATGTGATTCGATAAAATCACAACAGTCATCCCTATATTGGAAATTTTTAAATTCCTAATTTGCCTTATGATCTAGAAATCATGGCTTATATCATCTTATAAGATGATCATATTATAAACATCCGTGAGTGATGAAGTGCCTACGGGCTAAATTTGTTGTCCGATAAGACAACGACAGTGGTGGTCTTTGACCCTGTCTAAAGATGTTGAAATACGTCCAAGCATAATAGTCGGTAGGGTCCGTACGATCTCGACTAATATCATCTGAAAAGATGATCATACCATAAATATCCCTTAGGAGGGAAATGCCTACGGGCTATAATTAACGCCCTCCGAGGCTAAAGACAGTGGTAGCCTACAACTCCCTGTCAAGAAAAGATGTTTTGCCTACGGGCTATAATAAATTATCCATCTGAGACATTGACATTATGATCTTTATGATTCCTTGTCTAAGGTGGTGAGCTATGCTCAAGCCAAATAGTCAATATGATTAATGCAATCCTGACTTATATCATCTAAAATGATGAATCCATTATAAACATCCATTAGTGATGTTTCGCCTACGGGCCATATTATATTGTCCATTTGTGACACAAACATTATGATCTCTATGATCCCCTGTTTAAGGTAGTGAGCTGCGCTCAAGCCTAACAGTCTATATGATCATTGCGATCCTGACTAGTATCATCGGTATGATGATCATAAATTCATAATATTGACATCCCTAGTGATGAATTTCCTACAGGCTATACTTTACTCTATTGTCGATAAGACAAAATAGTGGTGATCTTTATGATCCCCTATTCAAAATGGTGGGATTATACCCAAACCTAATAGTCAATATGATCGATGTGATCATGACTAATATCATTAGATACGATAATTATATATAGACATCCATTAGTGATGTTAATTGGTTTACCTTTCTGTCAAGTGAATCGCCTTTCAAGACGATGACAGTTGTAGTCTATGACTCCCTGTCCAAAGGTGAAGAACTATGTTCAAGCCTTAACACTCTTGATCTAATAAGAATGCAGTCTATCACGGCTGTGGTGAGTAAGGCCGCATCAGAACTAGATTCCATAAAGCTGCCAAGGAAGGTGCAGCTAAGCCTGGAAAGGCTAAAGGAAGAAATGCCTGAACTCACCTAATGAATGCCAAGAGGCAGTTCACGAAGTCATCAAGTACAATCCTTATCATTTACCAATGATAATTTCTGCTAAGTGTCCTGATTTAGTACAGGCAATAATAAATCTTCATAAACCATAAGCTTAGCAAACTTTTATATTATCCACAAGGTATAACTTACCAAGGAAACCATAGTAACCAATTCTTCTAGTATCGGCAAGGAATCCTTCCGAAAAATCTAAAAGTACTCTTTCTTCGCATAGAGTACGACAACATATGTTATTTTAATTATTTTTCTCATTGTTTTTCTATCGCCTGCGAATGCCAAACTATGTTTGATAAAAGTGCCATATGAGGATTGGCGTATCCTAGTGTGTCCCATAGATTACTTCCATGCCTGATCAGTAAGGAGGTTTAATACATGGAACCCCTAAGATATCCCAATGGTCATATTGTACTAAAGTCGACTAGTAGTATTCAAAGAAGATATCCAGAATGGAATTGTCCAAGTAAATGTTCCCGATTAAGGAATTCATGGACTTATAACATAAATGTGTCACTTATTTGACACAAGCAATGATGGATGAACTGGAGCCTGAGATATGGAAAATCTCTGTAGCCTCCTTGTATCTTGATTATCTTCTCATAAGTTTTCCCTGCTTACCTCCTGAAAGGCAGGTAGAATTAAGATTAACATCCCGCTGTGGGCTGGAGTATTGTGAAAACTCCATATTGATTATGGAATAATCGAAACCTTGATTAAGTAGGTTTTAAGACATAGGCTCATATAGCCTGACTCAATATTCTGAGGGTTTTATGTTATTGAATAAGAAAGACGGTTCATATTGCTTATGTATTAATTGCCGCAACCCTAATTAGGCAACGATTAAGAAATTGCCATCAGCTACCCAGGATCGTCGAATTGTTCGACTAACGACAAGGATTAGCTATTCCTTAAAATTAGTTAAGTAGTGGTTGGAATGACCATCTCACCTTAAGATAAGCTTTTATATAATAGTTGATATGTAAGCATCAAGGCTGCTCCCTTGGAGACCTTGTAAAGATGGAATGTTAAACATCTATTGTTAGGACAATAGATTGGTAAGCCCACTTATCAGGATCTGAAAGTTGCATTTGAAACAACGAATAAGATCATACAAACCCCTAATTATCTATAAGTTGCCATTATTCGGCAGAAAATCAAGGATTAATGGAAAGTAGTAACCTTCCTAAATTCTTGTTAAGAAATAAGGCTCAACAAAAGATATCACCCAGGAAGGGTGTGCCAAATTTGTTAAATTATCAGGCTAGTCAGGCTCTGAGTATATAGAACCATTCGAAGGATTAGAATGTATCAAGATTAAATAGCTTACGAGCTAAGACCTAATTAAGGAGCTCGGTGGAACGCGCAATGCACCCCACTCTAATGAATTAAGGACGTGTTTCGCCAATAAGTCAAGAAACACTATCACATAATGACATACATATTTATGATATGATGAGCAACCTGTGTCGATTAAGGATCGACAGGATTAGAAGCTCCAAAGGATACATGTACCTATCATAAAGGTCAATTGGAATGCCAAAGAGGCTCAAAGGTACTGGGGAAGATTAAGCCCAATGTAAGGCAGAAATTACTTCCTTTACTTTAACAAATCTCGAGGTCGAGATTTATTTTAAGGGGGTGAGGATGTAACACCTCGAAAATTCACGTCATATAATGTGTTGACACGTGTCATATGTTTGAACGTGTGAAAGAATGTTATGAAAGGATTAAAGTTAACAATCATGGAAAGTATGTGAATATACGAGTTCTTAATGTCAACAGTGAATAAATATATTGTACATTAACCCTACATGATGCTCAAACCTTCAAACGAATAAATCATGGATCATACGAAGCTAAATATGAAAGAAAGTGTGAGATTACAAACTACAGGGGTTAAATGTGTCAACATGTTTAAGTTATACCTCTGAGTGACCTTTTGACAAACCCGAAGCTTTGTAACGGATAATTATGCTCACTAGAATGCACGATATAAATTTCATAAAGTTTCGTTATCATATGAGCAAGTTGTGATCAAATTCGTGTGCGAGGGGTTAAAAGCGTCAACGTTGAAAATTAGGCCTTTTCGGGTAACAATAAAGTTAACCGAGGACTAAACAAAGTGGGTAAATGTCTTAAAGCCCTTATAAGTCAATTTAGAGGGTTCATTGTGCAAAACCAGACACGAAAGCGACCTTTAGAAGGACCAGGGACCAAAACTGCAATTAATGGAAAATTGGTTTGGCTGAAGCACACATGCTCGCGTAGCGCGAGCACTAACCCCATATGCAGTCGCGCTACGCGACTGCCTTATCTGGACAGAATGCCTGTCTTCTTGGATTTTCTTGGATTCTTTGTCTGCCATAGCCCTTGCAACTGCCTTTAAATCGATTTTCCTCATCTTGCTTGGCCCCTAAACAACCCCTAGACACTTAGGGACACTTGTGGATGAGTTGTGGTCAGTTGTAGACTTGTGTGTCAACAATCCATGGTGATTAAGGCACTATAAAAGGCCATGAGTTGCAACCAAGTTCTTCACACCTTCCATCTGCACTTTGGAGCATTTCTGGAGCTAAAGACTTCTCTCTAAGCTTCACAAATCGTTCATAGGACTCTTGTAAGTTTGCTTATTCTTCCTTAGTTAAGTTTTTGCTTAGTTTAGCTTAAAAGTCAAACCGTCGTAATTAACGGTTGACTTTAAGATTAATCACTAATGGTCCAGTGATTAGTCGAATCAAAAGTAGTTATAAGTTGGTAATTATGTGGGTAATAAACCCTTAAAAGGGTTCCCCCTGATTCCCACTCTAACTAAGTCAAATGTCGGGTCAAACTTGCTAATAAAAAGTCAACAGGATACTTAATTTCTAATTTATGCATGATTAGCAATGTAGAACACATACAACCTGTTTGATCATTAATATAACTTGGTAATTAGTGTGAGAACATGTCTAGACATGTTCAACCCGACAATTTACTGTTTAGACCCGGTTCGGAACCGAAAGTCGCTAAGCTTTGACTTTTGCTTTGACTTCAGTTCTGACCCGTTTTGGTATGATTTAGAAATACCTAAGAGCTTCATTTGGACCAGGTTACATGCTAGTATAACCCTCTGTGATTATACACCATGGTTCATTAGTTAACCGATTGATACGCATGATTCCGTTAATTGCTCATATGTTGACCATTATGCCCTTTTCACCTTAAAAAGTGATTTGTGAAAATGTAAAAGTGTAGATACCTTAGTTACTGATATATAAACTTGTATGCAAAGTTTGACATCAGTTTGAGGTGTAGATTGAGAGTTATGCTCATTAGCGTAATTAAGAAGCTTTATGTTAATTAAACGGCGTAATTAGCGTATAGCCTAGTTAAGCCTACTTTTTGATATCAAACTTATTACCCACTGATGTAATATGTTATTTTGGGATTTTTGAATATTTTTAATTAATTTTAGGCTGAGCATAACTTATAGTCGTAGGCTTAATCCGGTAATTGTCGGTTTTGCCCTTACGGGCCATAAAATGAGGTCTACATATCTAATCGACTCCAAACCTTTTGCTACTGATCTTAAATGATAAATAAATTATTTTAAGCCTTCTGGAATAATAAAAATATCAGCTTTATGTATCGAACCCGGAAATGGCTTCTAATCGCCTTATTAAGCGTTTTTAACGCATAGTATGTACTAAAACTATTTTAAACATACAAGGGTTGATACCTACTGATATTTTAGGCAAATTATAATATTTTAACAGTAAGCAAAAGTTGTTTAACTCAGACTTCAGTTTTGAGCTTTACGGCTTATGTGAAATTACCAAAATGCCCCTACGGTGCATAGTTTGGTTAAAATTGATAAATTTCACATATATACTTTACCCTACTGTTACAACTTAGTAAACTAAGTATTTTGGCTGATTATATCAGACCTGTAACTCAGGTTAATACTTAGACTCTTTTATAACATTGTAAATGACCAAACTACCCTTACGAGGCATAGTTGTGTTTAAATACGTTTCGGGCATAATAAAAGACATCTTACTGATGTCACAACATATTTGAAGCATATTAACTTAGGAAACCTGTATATGACTCTTATGGTTACCCGTTACGCCTCTTGCGCGTTCGGTTCGGTTTATGTAACTAGTTTGCATAAGTTAGCCGAAACGGGTCAAACCTTATCTTTTTTATCTCAAAATCTAGAAGGTGTTTAGATTACCCATAGTATACAAGTCTTCAAACTTGTCGGGTCTAAAACACATTCTATTCCGGTCTTCGCTTAATCATGCGTTTGAACCGTATATTTCCTTAAGACTAACCGGTCTAAGCTTAGGCTTAAATTAAAGACCCGTTAGCATTCTAATTGGTTATTTATACCATCATTCCAGACTAGAGCCTTCCGGTAAATTGTACCTACGCTTACTTAAGTGAATACGGCTGGGTTATTAAAATTCTTGCTATTTAAGACAGGAGCTAGCTCAGGTAAATACTCTTAACTTATTTTCTCTATACGGGCTTGGGATACGGTACTATAAAAGTACCGCTTGGTCGGGTGTGTGTACTCATTTAAATCGGATTGTGATTAATGTATTTGCATGACCCGTTTAATATGTATTATTTGGTGTATGGCTTTTGGGGGTTAAATGACCATGTCCCGGATATCCTTGGCATCATTTTACGAAATGGCCACGACCTAAGCACGGGGTGTAGGCATACACCTGACAGATGCATTATGTAAAAAATGGTAATCCACTCAGAGGTATCATCCTTGTGGGCATTATACCGGAACTGGTAATCCACTTAGAGGATGATAGCCTGTGGGCATTATACCTGTGGCGTGTCAGTTAATCTGTCCGGCTCTTCTACCCGGCCCTAATGGACGACAAATAAGTAAAACTGTATAGAAGATTATATACAAATAATTGTCCCAAGTTATAAAAGATTAATTTTGCCTCTGTGCATTTTAATCAAGTATAAAAGATTAATTTTGCCTTATGCATTTTAATCCAAGTGTCGAAATGTTTTGTGCCTGGTGCATCTAAACCAATTTTCTTAAACTCTTTTCAAATGAGTCGGTTGAGTGTATTTACCAGTGAAAACTGTTGTATTTTCAAAAGTCTAAGTGCTGGAAGCGGGTCAGGACCAGGTACAAGTACGTAATAGGCTGGAAGCGGCTCAGGACGTTAATAAGGAATCTTGCAAGTTCTAGACGTCTAAAGTCTGTTGAGCAATGTTTATGTTTTATGATCCGCCTGTGGATCCTTTACATTCCGTTTGTAATTATTGATAATACTTTATATCGGTTTGTAATATATTTTTCTTTTGCTTCCGCTGTGCATCTATATATTGTGTTTTGACTATGATGTTGCCAACCACGTCACGATACTCCCCACCGGGCCCACCGGTGACACGTGGAAAGTCGGGGTGTGACACTTTATTCCGTGAAAAATAAAATAAAAAGTACCTAAAACTAGGTTCTCCGAAACAAAGTATCCAAGATTTTTTTAAAAGTATTTCTTCATCGTTTGTCCATGGATAAACAACTCGGTCAACGGCTTAGGCCTTCTCCACCTCAATTTTGTTTCTATGGCTTCTCTTTTTAACCTTTCGAGAGGACGGTTCAACAATATCTTGTGGTTGGGTTTCCGACACGGAGTCGGGTGTAGGGGCATTTGGGATACAAGAACGAGTTGTTGGTGAGGGAAGTTTGGTAGTTGAAATTGAGGCGAATAAAACATGCCCATTAAGATAATCGTATACGCCGTTATGTCGGATAAGTTACCCGGAACTTGTATAGGACGATTTTGAGACGAACTAGTATTCGGTGTTTCACCTCAACCACACGGGTTCTTAGGGTCAAAGGAACGGTTAAGGGGATGCATTATTTTTCATAAAAGTAGAAGAAAAATGGTAAAACAATAGTTGAATGAGGTAAGATTTATATAGATATAGATAGTGATTATATTTATTTTTAATAAAAAAAATCTCTTTTTTCTTAAATTATAGCGTTCAAGGGCTATAATCCCACATCCAACCATCACTCGCCATGTCACCACCAACCCAAGCCTCACGTCGTGTGAGATTCTCGACGCCATAGTCCCATGCCACCACCACGCCATCCCCCAGGGCAGTGTGGCTGTCATTATTGAAGCTTCACGCCACCCACCACGCCATCACTCCGCACAGTCTATGTGTTTTTTTTTACAATTTATTGGAAATTGGACAAATACAAATACATTTTATTTACGGGTATGGTTACATGATTTTTTATCCTCATCCATATAATTTAACTAATAAGGTGGGGGTAGGAGGGAATATTCGTTTTTGGTTGGATGCTTGGTTGGTGGAATCACAATTGAGTCAGGTTTACCCAAATATTTTTCAACTAGAAAAAGAAACGAATTGTTTAGTTAAAGACCAGTATGAAGTCATCGACGAAAACGCTGTGGAATGAAGATGGAAGAGAAGCACTTTTAATTATGAAGAAACAAACGAACTCGAAGATTTAATAAACCGGCTGGAAGTTAAGAAGGCGTTATGTAAACGAGATAAAATAATCAGTCGTATGTGATGGAATAGAACTCGTGGGTTCCAAAAAAAGTGAATGTGTTTGTGTGGAAAGCGGAAATGGACAAGATACTTTAAAGGTGCTTATGGCTAGGCGTGTTGATGTGAGATCGGAACTTTGTAGGTTGTGCAACGAGGAGGAGGAGACGGCTACTCATATGTTAACTTCATGTTGGTTCTCAGCAGGGATATGGAGTTGGTTAAGTAAGTGGTGTGAGTCTCATTTATGCTTTTACTGTACGTGACCTTTTGGAGCTTCATAAACATGTCAACTTGGATCAGAAAAAAGAGAAAGGGGTTCAAAAGTATTGCCCTAATTGCTTGTAGGTGCATATGGAAGACGAGAAATGTAACAAACCCAAAAACACCCTATATCGCTCCGTATACGAGAAACCCAACCCGTATAACTTTAATTTTTATTAAAAAAAACAAAATCCTATTTTCATTCACTCGCGGGCCGCGACAGGATCAAGAGGGCCGGTCGAGGGGCGCGACGAACCCTTGACTCGCCGGACACCCAAGGTGCCAGGTGGCACACACGCGGCGAGGCTAGTGTGGTGATCAGGCAACCCTAGCCGAAGCTAGGGTGCCCTCGTGGGGCGCAACAGAGAAGGGTGGGGGTGGTCGCGGGGCGCGACAGGGTTCCGGAAAAGCTATAAATTGAACGTTCAGTCTGCATTTTCAAGCCGCTCACAATTCTTTCTTTCTCTCTATGCTATAGCCCGAAAATTTTAGCAGTAATACCCCCTAAAACACTAAGCTTTGCCCCGTTGTAAGTATTTTAACCCCCGATCACTAATTCGTTACTCTACCTGATTGATCTAGGACCCAGCAACGTATGTCAAGGCTCTGCCTGACTAAGTCTGTTTGGGTTCTGTCTCGTGTTGTATGGCTAATGTGATTTGGGTTACTTTACTAACACGGGTGCATTTTATATTTTTAATAGAAACTTAGGAAAATAATCAGGAAATATCGCCAGGAAGCCCGTAGAGAAACATAAGTTTACAATGTGAATCATTCTCTTTTTCAAAGCTTAAATGTTTATCAGTTATAGTTACAATGATTAAGGTGCAATTTGTTTTTTCTGCAAGAAAAGGTCTGCAGTCTGCGGACCGCATCTGCAGGAGAAAAGGTGGAACAAATGCCTGCAGTCTGCAAGGAGAAGAGGGTTTGTTTTTTTATATCTATAAAAACCTCTTCTCACACATAACACACACAAACACACACAGACACCTCTGACTCTCTCTCTCTCTCTCTGCCTTCCTCTACCACCACAACCAACAACCACCGTCCACCTGCCACCACCACAACCAACCACCACCACTTCAGCCACCACCCTCCCCGTCGCAACCACCACCACCCTGTCGCAACCACCACCTAACACTCACCAACACCATCTTCTCTCTGCCTCCCCCACCCACCCCGTCGCAACCACCAAGCACCACCGCCACCACGAAGCCAAGCACCACCACTTCAGCCAAAAAAC
This sequence comes from Helianthus tuberosus, assembly GCA_030545235.1. Lineage (NCBI taxonomy): Eukaryota > Viridiplantae > Streptophyta > Magnoliopsida > Asterales > Asteraceae > Helianthus > Helianthus tuberosus. Next base: position 206,566,456 of record CM060441.1, read on the forward strand.
AACCACCTCCACCGAAACCCTAATTTCACCATCTTCGATTTGGGGGTTTCTGAAGAGAGAGAGAGATCGAGGGAGTTTTTAAAGAGAGAGAGAGATCGATTTGGTTGTTTCTCTGGCCGGTTCTTGTTTCTCAACCACCACCGCACATCTCTTGTTTCGATTTGATGCTTTGTGAAGATGGAGGTGGTAATTGTTGAAGGTGGAGGTGATGGGTGTCGGAGGTGGAGGTGATGGGTGTCGGAGGTGTGGTGGTGGAGGTGGAGGTGGTGGCAGAGATGTGGGGGTAGAGGTGGTGGCGGAGATGTGGTGGAGGTGATGCAGAGATGTGGGGGTAGAGAGAAGAGTCTGAGAAGAGGTTTGCAGACATAAGAACATGTTTGTGTGGGGAAGAGGTGGGGAAGACCTTTTTGGTGAGAAGTGCTTCCGGAAAACAAACAAGCTGCAGACTTGTAACGTCTGCGCGCGTCTGCGCGACGCAGACATAAGTGGCCAGAAGTGCTTCTGGCCTAAAAACAAACACCACCTACGTTTTTGTGTTCTATAATTGCTGCCAGTATTATGGGGTTTGTATACAGTACTTGATAACCTTCACAATTGGGCACGGGTATCCAATATGTGATATGACCATAGTCACAGATCCGTCGAGTGACAAGTACTGAACGAGTAATTGGGTAGATATAAACATTGTAATCACTCTTAATACAGTAACATTATAAAAGCTTATATTTTATTAAACCGAGATGTACTCGCCAGTATTTCTTGCTGATAAAATATTTTTTAAAACGCGTTTCAGGTAACTTAATGTGAAGCTATAAGAAGCCAGCTATGGAGCACTGAAGGCTTAAAGAATGTGGCTATAAAAGTTACCTAAATAAACTGTTTATGTTTTCAGCAACTAGGGTTTATCCCTATAAAAATATTATGAATAAATTGTGGGTTTTATTTCATTTATTTGATATAAAAGTTTGGTGTTTTAAAACTCTGAAATTTATTTCCTAACTACGATTCTAATATCTCATTCGCTGTCAAATTAGTAAACACCGATACCACCGGCTGTTGCTCGCGACTCCTGCTCCGGGTGGGGTCGGGGGTTGCGACAGAAGATGGTATCAGAGCCATTGGTTTAAGTTGTTCTTTTAAATACCTAAATTTTAACCAATTGTGTTAGGAAATTATATCTATAAACTTCTGTGATTCTATGTGTAAATATGTATATTATTATTATTTGCTCTTTTGACAATTTTCTTAGTTTACAGTATGAGTGATCAGGGTACCTCTGGCGCTTATCGTCACCTATCTCATTCTCCCATGGATGAAGGAACATCCCAGCCAACCTCAGGATATGCAGCCGATTCCGAGGGAATCTTTGTTTTTAAAGCCAATTCTGAAGAACTATTTCCCCCTAAGAAATGAGGGTGGTTTAGTAGAGCCAAAATAGAAAGGAGAAAAAGACTGAGACAAGCCCAACAGCGAGCAATACAGAATAGAGCCGAGAGAAATACCCAAGACCCAGAAGCTAAGCTATTATGAGAAGAAGAATTAGAAAGACAACTAGCCGATTTTCATATGTTTAGAAATGCAGGAGTAGAAATTAATCTCAATCAAGTAGCAGAACCAGATCTACAACTTCTACCTTTATTCCCTAAACAACCCAGGAATCTAGAACAAAACCAGGAAAACCCACTTTCAATCCCAGCCTTTGATCCAAACGAGCTACCTAGGATTCCAGCACCAAATTCTTTAGAGCAGTTGTGGGGCAACGACTGGGCAATTCAGGAAATGTTGAATAACCCATATCCTTACGGAGAACCAGTACCAGCTTACCCTAAACCTTTACCAGCCCCATTGCCACCAATGAGTCAAGAGAATGTGGAAGAACTTCACCAGTATGGTGAAGAGTTAGTTGAGGAAGGAAACCGGATTCGCCAAATCGGAGAGAAACTCGTCTATAAATATGACGAGAGGGAAATGCAGTACAAGAAAAGCCAATGCCATATATATATATATATATATGTGTGTGTGTGTGTGTGTGTAATTTTGTTAATTAGAAAAAAATCAAAATCAATTAAAATAGATATAAACTAATATATATATATATATATCGATGCATAGTTACTAATGTTTAAATTTCAGTTACAGTTTGTAAGAGATGCATATATATATATATATATATATATAGTGGAAGGTTCAAATGAGAAGAATTTTTTGGTAAGAATAAAAAAAGAAGAAGTTTCAACCAATAAGAATGCTTCATTTTACTTCATTTAATAATTGCATTTAATTTTAATATAAGGGTCTATTGGTAAACTTACATAAATCATTAATTTGTATTCTTCCCTTTTAATAACTAACTAAATTAAATTTGTAACTCCTTTTCAAAATATATATTTTTCCAAATAAAAAAAAAACAACTTAACTTAAAATGTAGAATAAATTACTAGTTGTGTAGGTAAATTACGAGTTGTGTAGGATATATTTCGAGATGTGTAGGATAAATTTTGACTGTGTAGGATAAAATTCTATAATGTGTAGGGTATATGTAGGAAAATTTTGATATGTGTAGGTTTTGTAGATTATATGTAGGATAATTAATGATTAGTTGACTAATTAATTAAAGAGAGAAAAATTAATGATATGAGTTATAAATGAAATAGTATTTTACTAGTATGCCCTTTCTTCTTTTTCTTCTCACATTAAATTTCTTCTCAAATGAACCTTCCCATATATATATATATATATAGGGTAGGGTTCCAGCGTGAACAACCTCCCAAGAGTGAACTGCGTGAACAGATCTGGACCCTTGATTTCCTTTTTAGTTGTTAAGGGTAGGATTGTAATTAGATAAAAAAATTAGATTTAAATCATTATTTTAATAAATGAATTAAGTTACATCTTTCCTATTTTAAATTCATTATCCACATAATAAGATAATTATCAAAAACAAACAACAAATCACCATATTTCAATTTTAATTTTAATTTCAGATTTCATCACCAGAATTCAAATTTTGATTTTTAAGATCCACGTAACCTTCATATTTCAACGGTATACACATGTGTACTTGGATATAAATAGAACAGTACACATGTGTACTCAGCATCGTACATATGTGTAATTAGCTACATAATACATACATATAAACAATACCTGTAAAACTATTTTATATTTAACAAATTACAAGTTCCATAATGTTTTCCAAACCAAACAAAAAAACATATAATTACAAGTTTCAGTTTCGTAAAAACAATAAACCAAACATAATCGAAAAAACAAAAATCATAATCTTTTACAACTATTCGCCACGTTGTATGCTGAATCATCCTTATCGACCTCATACGTGAATCATCCTTATAGACCTTCCATCTCCACTTTTCTCGTTAACGACATCTCCTATAATAGCACAAAAAAACTCAGCAACTAATACTTTGCATAATTCACAAGTGTACATCAACAACTTTACACATATAATACACAAAAATTATGAGATATCACAAAAGCAGACGCTATACACATGTGTACATTGGGTTATAATTAGAGCAAAATCAGAATACACATGTGTACATCGCATTAAAAACAGAGCAAAATTAGAATACACATGTGTACATCGCGTTAAAAAATAGCAAAATCAAATAATAGAACAAAAAAACTCAGAAACTAATATTTTGCATAATTCACAAGTGTACATCAACAACTTTACACATTCAATAGACAAAAAAAACTGAGATATCACAAAAAACAGACGCTATACACATGTGTACATCGCATTAAAAACAGAGCAAAATCAGAATACACATGTGTACATCGCATTAAAAACAGAGCAAAATCAGAATACAGGATCCAAAAAACTTAAATCAGAACCCTAATAGTACCCCCCCCCCCCCTTTTAGAATTACACTTAATAGTTTATATTATCATCATTAGACCATATAACAGTTATCATCTTAACTCATCGAACACACAAGACGCATTTTCATTTCGTAATTCAAAATCACCGAGAATAACAATTAGCAACAATCGGGCAATAATCATCCTAACGCTCCTTCTTGAAATCATCCGATCAAAATTATCAACAAATCAACAAATATATGAGCAAACCTAAGACTAACAGTTTGTTACAAAATGGATATATACTTTAATTAGCAAACATACTCTAACAATTTTACATTTAGGCTCATGACTACAAAAAAAGCAAGACCACTCATACATTAACCAAGAATTGCAAACAGTTAATCAACCCTATATTTTTTATTACCACAGACATATGTGTATATTAGACATGAAGCAAAAGAGAACACATTCCAAGACATCAAAAGAGTGAACACTGTATACATCAAAAGAACCTATAAAAGGGAAAATCACGATCGAATACACACCTGCTGCTTGCACCCCTGCCACTGTTGTTCTTGTCACCGGCCCCGCCATCTCGGGCCGGTGCTATGTGTCGTCGGTAGCCGCCGGGCACTACTATTGTTCCGATGTGAGCCCACCGCCGTCATCTCTTTCTCCTCCACTTTCTTTCTCTGGCCGATCTCTCCCTATCTATCTGCTTCAAGATCTAAAATATGTTGAATGAAATTGATAATAATAAGAGGAGATTAGAACCTAAAAAAAAAGGGAAAATCACGATCAAAAAGGGAAAATCACGATCAAAAGAACCTAAAAAAAAGGGAAAATCACGATCAAAAGAACCTAAAAAAAAGGAAAATCACGATCAAAAGAACCTAAAAAAAGGGAAAATCACGATATGGATCTGGGCGATGAAGGTGAGAGAAAGTTGGATGATGAAGAAAGATTGAATATGATGATTTGTGAGAGAGAACGAAATTTATGGAATCAGTTTAAAATAGAAATTACACATATACCCTTATTCATTTAATTAATTAGTAACAATTAATCAAATAATTACCATCATGCCATTGACTTAAAATCTCAAGATGATAAAAATCAAGGGCCCAGATCAGTTCACTCAGTTCACGCTTGGGATTTTGTTCACGTTTGAACCTAATCCTATATATATATATATATATGAAAAGAGTAAAAGTCGCAATGATCGACGATTTTGGTTCAATATGCTTGAGTGTTTGCTTGTTTAATTTTATTCTGTGATATTAATACCTGATAAATATTTACAATTCAGATGTCAAACGAAGTAAATCAGGAAATCCAGAATAATAATAATAACGGGAATCAAGTGGATAAAAGTGCTATCGAACACATAGTAGATCAAGGAATCATAGATGTCATGCCCTATATTATCGACACTATTAATAAAAAGGTAGAAAATAATTCTGTAATAGGCAGTAAACGTGCACCTACCGAACCAAATCACAGCGTGAATGGAAATCACGAACTACTTATCCAAGCTCTGATTCCAAAAAGAAAAAGGACCATCTCATATGGTTGTTCTTATATGGAATTCTTATCCTGTAAACCGATAGAATTCTCAGGCAATAAAGGAGCCATTTCAGCCTTGTGCTGGATAGAAAAGACAGAAGCAGTTTTAAAGATAAGTAAGTGTGCAGATGAGGATAAAATCATGTATGCTTCTGATCTCTTTAAGAATGCAGCCTTAGAGTGGTGGAATACCATTCTTCAGTCAAGAGGAAGTGACAGGGCTTACAGTATGGAATGGAACAACTTTAAGGAAATAGTTAAAAGGAAATTTTGTCCTCCTCATGAAAAGGAACAGATTGCTAATAAGTTTCTAAATCATAGAATGTTTGGGGTAGATTGCAGAGAATATACTACCATATTCTTTGAATATGCAAGGATAGTACCAACCCTAGCCTCACCAGGACCAATATTAATCTCCCGTTACATCTAGGGATTAATCAGTGAGATCAGCCATGTAGTTAAGGCAGCTAGACCCAAACCATAGAAGAAGCAGTAGAACTTGCTAATACTCTAACAGATGAATTGATACGCACGCAAGAGGAAAATCAGAAAAAGAACCTAGCTCAAAAGATTACTCAGGAATTTCGTTATGGTAATTCCTATCGCGGGAAAGGAACAGGTTCTTCCTCTACACCCTATTGCAAGTTCTGTAAAAAGAAGCCCTCAGGAAAGTGTGTTGTGTCCTGCAACTTTTGCAAATTCCCAGGACATAAAGAAGAAGATTGTAGGAAGAAAGCTAATGCCAAAATATGCTACAATTATGGAGAAGTTGGTCATATTAAGCTGAACTGTTCGAAACTAGCTCTAGTGGCAAACAACAAAGCAAAGGCAACAGAAGGACCCAAGAAAAATGCCATAGCATTCGTTCTAACAGCCGAAGAAGCCAAGATGATTCTAGATGTGATCGCCGGTACGTTTTTAGTTAATGATGTTTATGCTAAAGTATTATTTGGCTCTGGTGCAAACCAAAGTTTCATAAATACTTCTTTCTGCAAACTTCTTAATCAACCATTAACTAAACTTCGCCAAGACTGTCTGGTAGAGACAGCAAATGGAGATTCTATTAAGATAAGCGAAATCCTGCAGGGAGCATGGATATAAATTTTAAACCATAACTTTACTGTAATCTCTTACCAATGAATCTAGCCGGATTCGACGTCGTATTAGGAATGGATTGGTTGGCAGCCAATCAGGCGCGTATTTTATGTGATCAAAAGTCTATACAAGTAAGTACGCCAACTGGTGAAAAGATCACAATTAAAGGAGATAAGCCGACGAGAACAACAAAAATCATCTCTGTGATGAAAGCTGCAAGTTATGCACGGAAAGGAGGAATCATGTATATGATTTTAGTAATCATTACTACTAAAGGAAAAGAATTAAAAGATATTCCCGTAGTATCTAAATTCTCATATGTTTTTCTAGAAGAGTTACCTAGATTACCGCCAGATCGTGAGGTTGGAATTAGAATTCACCTAATACCAGGAACGGCACCGATTGCCAAAGCGCCTTATCGCTTAGCACCGACAGAGATGCATGAACTGAAGAAATAGCAGGACGAACTACTTGAAAAAGATTTCATACAACCTAGTTCGTCGTCGTGGGGAGCACCGGTGTTATTTATTAAAAAGAAGGATGGATCGATACGTATGTGCATTGATTATCGGGAATTGAATAAGGTTACAATTAAAAATCGGTACCCACTACCGAGAATCGATGATCTATTCGATCAACTTCAAGGAGCTCGATTCTTTTCCAAGATCGACTTACACTCAGGATATCATCAATTGAAAGTACAGGAAGAGGACATTCCTAAAACTACTTTCAGAACAAGGTACGGTCATTATGAATTTACAGTCATGCCATTTGGTTTAACCAATGCCTCAGCTACATTTATGGACATGATGAGCAGGATATGTAAACCATACCTGGACAAATTTATAATTGTCTTTATAGATGATATTCTAATTTACTCTAAGAGTAAGGAGGAACATGTGGAGTTATTAGGATCTGAGTTTCTTAGATTGTGTTTTGTTTAATTGAAATGAAAGTGAAACAGAGATTAATTGCAGCGGAATAATGAAATAAACTTTGAGAACACAATCAATGGAAGAAAAGTTTAAGCACACATGTTTAACAAAGAATCGAATGATTGTATTTGATTACAATAATCAACACTAATGCATGCATGCACAAATCTCCCCCTCAGCCTGAGCTCACTGATTGTTCGTACTAAATGACTTAGAAGGAAAGAGCTACTAGAACAGTACAGAGTAGTGTTCTATTTATAGTACAACTCAACCACTGAGCATATTCGGCTGACGTCACCATGAAAGTGACATCTAACTGCTTGACAAACTACAACCACTAACCTATACAACCACTTACTACAAACTACTGATTACATAAACAAAGCATAAACAAAACACTGATTCTTCATTCCACTGTTGTAGCTTGAGCAGTGCTTTGATCTTCAACAGTACTTGAGACACATCAGTAGATTGAGCTTCAGTACTTTAACTTCATCAGTCTTTAGATCAGCAGCAGTTGTAATGGGTGATCGGTGTATTTTTTGTACACTCTAGTTTATTTTAATTATAAAAAAAGCATCGATATTGTTATAAAAGATACCACTTTGATCGGTTTTGTTGTTTTGTAGGTTGTGAAGAGAACTAGTTTAAAATGATGAATTATAATTAATATAACATAAATAATAAACTTTGAAAAATCAAATAAGAAATACTAATTGCAATTGATATTCAAATTGCTTTCTTTGTTTTTGGAGTCAACAAGAAAACAAAACAGAATACTAAACAATTAACTTAATTAAAATTGCAATTAATTTATTTGTAATTAATGTTTTTGTTCTTTTGGAATTGTGTAGAGAATGAAATATAAATGGAGTTCAAAAAGTGTGTTGAAGAATGGTTATACAGAAGTCAAATGGAGCATGTGCAATTATTTGGGTTTTCTGTAACTCTTGTCATAAACAATCATCCATAACCCACCATAGAGTTTATCTTATTGAAATTAATTGATACATGTTGACTAAAAGAAAAAGGAACAAAATCTAACAACAACACTTCTTTGGGAGTTTAAAAAAAGTGATCTGGGAACCATTCTTGATCATCTTTTTCATCCCTAACCCATCTCTAACACCACCACTACTCTCCTTCACCTCTAACCCTAACAGAATCACCTTCACCATCATCATCAAACCCTCTACCATCATCCCCAATCGATTCTCCACCAAACCCAAACACCTACCCTCCATCATTCCTCCAAGACTCAAGGTCATGGCGCCATGTTCGTGCTCGTCATCCGGTGATCGCGTCCATTCAACCATGAGCGGCTTGTCTCATCGGTTTCACCCAGGTGTAGATTGTTGTAAGAATTCTAGGGTTTATGCATTTGTATTTTGATTTGATTTTGTGACATGTTGTTTAGTATTTGAACCCTTTGATAATTGTCGTGCATTTGAATTGAATTTGTGAATTGTCGAATTATTATAAAATTTGACTTTGCAAAATGAATTTGTGCACTTATGCCTTATCTTAGGTTAGGATTACATGCCCGAGGTAACAAAGTGCATTACGGTCCGTTGTCTATGACGTTGATAGCAATTGGCACCTAAGCTTCGTGATAGAAATTCGTTAATCACTATATGCAATTGAATCAAGCTAAAACATGTAGGAACCCTAGGTCTTACAATTATCGAACCGGGTGTGATCCGTGCCCCCAATTCTTGTTTTCAGTTAAATAATATAGTTTGCAATCTTAGTTAGTAAGCAGTTGTTTTAAATAATATCATTTGTCGGTTCACTCCGAGTTTTTTTCAAAAATCAAACAAACTTATAAAAATTAGCAAACTTCATAATCACATTGTACATTTTTGTAAATAGTCTAACTAATCGAACAGGTCGTGCGATACTGACCACATGCTCTTCGTGGATACGATACCCGACTTACCCTAGCTACCTAGGTTTAATTGGGTTTTTGACTGATCCGGACGACACGGTCACGTCAATGGGCAGTACTTTGGAGTCTATCAGTTGTTAGAGCCACTGTCAAGGGGAAAGATATGTACAAACACTGCTTATGAAGGATCCACTGTTCTGAACCAGTTTTGGCTTTATCATCTGTTCCTTTGTAGGGTTCAATCCCAACAGGAGTATTTGCATATACTCCTAGCATTGTTAAGAAAAGAAAAGCTTTATGCTAAATTTCAAAATGTGAATTCTGGTTACAAGAAGTGCAATTCCTTGGATATCTGGTTAATCATGAAGGAATTCATGTGGATCCCACAAAGATTGAGGCGATTACCAAATGGAAAGTTCCTGAATCACCAATAGAAGTGAGAAGATTTCTTGGACTGGTAGGATATTATAGACGTTTTATTCAAGATTTTTCTAGAATAGTCGTTCCATTAACCAAACTAACTTGCAAATCAGTTAAGTTTGAATGGGGACCAAAACAAAAGGAAGCATTCAAGACTTTAAAGCAAAAGTTAACCAATGCACCAATACTAGCCTTGCCAAAAGGAACTAAAGACTTTGTAGTCAATTATGACGCCTCCAAATTAGGATTTGGATGTGTGTTAATGCAACGTCAAAAAGTAATTGCTTATGCCTCTAGACAACTTAAGAAGCATGAAGAGAATTATACAACCCATGATCTAGAGTTGGGAGCAATAAATTTTGCCCTTAAGATTTGGAGACACAATCTTTATGGTAGTAAGTTCATTATATTTACAGATCATAAGAGCTTAAGATATGTTTTTGGGCAAAAGGAATTAAACATGAGGTAAAGACGTTGGATGGAAATTCTTAGTGATTATGATTGTGATATCCAGTATCACGCAGGAAAAGCTAACGTAATAGCTGATGCTTTAAGTAGAAAGTATCATGAAAAGCCAAAACGAGTACGCTCTCTTAGACTAAACCTGCATATAGATTTAAATGAGCAAATTAGGGAGATACAGGAAACAACAATCAAGGACGATGCTGAAGGTTTAAAAGGAATGATTAAGAAATTAGAAAAAGGAGGAGATGAAATTTGGAGATTCCATAAGAAAAGAATCTGGATACCGATTCAAGGAAACCAAAAGAGCCGAATTTTTTGAAGAAGCTCATAAGTCTAAGTATACGATACATCCCGGAAGTGACAAGATGTATCAAGACTTAAGAAAGAACTTTTAGTGGATAGGAATGAAAAGGGATATAGCAAATTATGTTGCTAAATGTTTAACTTGCTCTAAGTAAAAGCTGAACATTAGAAACCTTCAGAGTTACTACAACAATTGGAAATGCCAATTTGGAAATGGGAATTGATAACAATGGATTTTGTTACCAAGTTACCCAAGACACGAAAAGGTAATGATACAATCTGGGTGATTGTAGACCGATTAACCAAATCTGCTCATTTCTTACCAATGAAAGAAACTTTCAGTATGGAACAGCTAGCTAAGCTGTATGTAAATGAAATAGTTTCATTGCATGGAATTCCATTATCTATTGTGTCTGACAAAGACAGTCGTTTTACTTCTCATTTTTGGACAAGTTTCCAAAAAGCAATGGGAACCAGATTAAACCTAAGCACAGCTTATCATCCTCAAACAGACGGACAAAGTGAAAGGACAATTCAGACAATGGAAAATATGCTTAGAGCTTGTGTAATTGATTTTGGAGGAAATTGGGATGATCACTTACCTTTAATAGAATTTTCCTACTACAACAGCTATCATACCAGTATCAATGCTGCACCATTTGAAGCATTCTATGGACGAAAATGCTGAACACCGGTTTGTTGGGCAGAGATCGGAGAAAAACAATTGTCAGGACCTGAGATTGTGCAAGAAACAACTGACAAAATTATTCAAGTCAAGGAAAGACTGAAAGCAGTACGAGATCGTCAAAAGAGTTGTGCAGATAACAGACGAAAACCGTTAGAATTTCAAGTTGGAGACAAGGTATTGTTAAAAGTCTCACCATGGAAAAGAGTTGTCAGATTCGGTAAAAGAGGAAAGCTATGCCCAAGGTATGTTGGACCATTTGAAATTATCAAAAGAGTAGGACCAGTAGCTTATCAGCTAAAGTTACCAGAAAAGATGGCAGGAGTACATGATATATTTCATGTATGTAACCTCAAAAAGTGCTTAGCAGACGAATCACTAGTAATACCTCTTCAAGACATAGAGATAAACGAAAAGCTTAAGTTTGTAGAGAAACCAATTTAGATTGAAGATAGAAAGATCAAGAATCTTAAACACAAGATATTAGTTCTGGTCAAAGTGAAATGGGATTCAAAGAGAGGACCAGAGTACACATGGGAGTTGGAATCTGAAATGCAACGGAAGTATCCACACCTATTCCGATGAATCTCGAGGACGAGATTTAAAACAAGGTGGGGAGGATGTAACAAACCCGAAAACACCCTATAACGCTCCGTATACGAGAAACCCGGCCAGTATAACTTTAATATTTATTAAAAACAAACAAATCTTATTTTCACTCGCTCGCGGGCCGCGACAGGATTAAAGGGGCCGGTCGCGGGGCGCGGCGGACCCTTGACTTGCCGGACACCCAAGGTGCCATGTGGCACACACGTGACGAGGCTAGTTTGGTGATCAGTCAACCCTAGGCGTAGCTAGGGTGCCCTCGCGGGGCACGACAGAGAAGGGTGGGGGTTGTCGCGTGGCGCGACAGGGTTCCGGAAAAGCTATAAATTGAACGTTCAGTCTGCATTTCCAAGCCGCTCACAATTCTTTCTTTCTCTCTATGCTATAGCCCGAAAATTTTAGCAGTAATACCCCCTAAAACACGAAGATCTGCCCCGTTATAAGTATTTTAACCCCTGATCACTAATCCGTTACCCTACCCGATTGATCTAGTACCCAGCAACGCATGTCAAGGCTCTGCCTGACTAAGTCCATTTGGGTTCTGTCTCGTGTTGTATGGCTAATGTAATTTGGGTTACTTTACTAACACACATGCAGTGTATATTTTTAATAGAAACTCAGGAAAATAATAAGGAAATATCGCCAGGAAGCCCGTAGAGAAACATAAGTTTACAATGTGAGTCATTCTCTTTTTCTCACAGTTTTTGAGCCATTATTTCTAATGTTTTACAAAGCTTAAATGTTTATCAGTTATAATTACAGTGATTAAATCTTTGTATTCTACAACTGCTGCCAGTATTATTGGGTTTGTATACAGCACCTGATAACCTTCACAATTGGGCGCGGGTATCCAATGTGTGATATGACCATAGTCACAGACCCGTCGAGTGATAAGTACTGAACGAGTAATTGGATAGATATAAACATTGTAATCGCTCTTAATACTGTAACATTATAAAAGCTTATATTTTATTAAACTGGGATATACTCGCCAGTATTTCTTGCTAATAAAATATTTTTAAAACGTGTTTCAGCTAACTTAATGTGAAGCTATAAGAAGCCCGCTATGGAGCACTGAAGGCTTAAAGAAAGTGGCTATAAAAGTTATCTAAATAAAATGTTTATGTTTTCAGCAACTAGGATTTATCCCTATAAAGATATTATGAATAAATTGTGGGTTTTATCCCATTTATTTGATATAAAAGTTTGGTGTTTTGAAAATCTGAAATTTATTTTCTAACTACGATCCTGGTGTCTCATTTCCGCTGCCAAATTAATAAACACCGATACCACCGGCTGTTGCTCGCGGCTCCTACTCCCAGGGTGGAGGCGGGGGGTTGCGACAAGAAACAATAGAGTCTTCAACAATAACGCATAATCCATTTCTAAAACTATGGAGGACATCAAGTCGCTAGGGTACTTATGGTTGAAAAATAGATCCCTTCTCAAGGAGATTTCTTGGAGGAATTGGTGTAACTTTAATATATATGTAGTCTTTCTTGTATGTTTTGTTTCTAGCGTCTCACAGAGTTATTAATGAAGTTTGCCGTTAAAAGAACTAATAATATAATAGCCATTTCTTAAAAATCTCTCTCATTTCATTTTTTTAAAAGCCCCTCCGGTTTTACATTTTATTTATATACTGATTTATGCCCAGTTTGTAGTTCATGTTTGACGCTGCCAATCAACCTAGTAGAGCAAAACGTAATTAAAGTTTCTTTGGGTGAAATCGACGCGTGTGTTTGTCAGAAATCGAACAATGAAACGGCAGAAGCAAAAGAAAATTTTCACATAAAGATTTGACATTCACGATGTTATTTCATTCCGAAATCTTCAAGTTTGAATTCCTCTTATGATCATTCCAAAATTCTTAGCTCGAATGTTGAGTTCATTTTGGATTTTTGTCTACGATAATGCTATTATGTTTTTGTCTTAAGGAGCTTTTTCATTGGTTTAATAAGTAATTGTGATTGGTTTTGTTTCCAGGAGGTTTATTCTGTTGTCCATGATTTTGTGGTTTGTTCCAGTGAAATGTAACCAGAATCAAATAGGGACAGTGAAGAGAAAAAGAAAGATTATAAGGTTTTAAAAATGCTGAACCTATGATGGAAAGGAAAAGGGTAAATGTGATGTTAATAAGTTTGTTGCATGTGAATGAGCTTGTGGTGGAGTGGTAAGGGAGAGACTTGGATTTTCAAGAGATCCGGGTTAAATTCTTGCTTCCCCTCATTAGTTTTTGACGGCACCTGGTGATGATGGGAGACTAGGCGAGTAGGCGCCGATCGCTAGTTCGATCCTTGAACTGAACGGGTTTTCCCCCGTTTGGAGGCGAGTGTATCTCGATGTGGTGAATTTCGCAAGTAGCCCATTTGAATGATTTGTTGGCCGTTAAAAAAAAATTAAGTTTGTTGGATGCTAATAAGAATAGGGGTTGGCTAAATGCAACCCCCCCCCCCCCCCCCCCTAGCTTTTATTTTTTTTGCTTATGCTTATATTTTAAAGTAGCTTATGCTTATTTTCTTTCATTTGATAAGCTATTTTTAAGTGTTTGGATTAGCTTATATTCTATAAGTGGATAATTAATAATTAATCTTTAGTTGTTTGTTAAGTTATTTTGTATTATGGGAAGGGGTATAATATCATTGTGTGTAATGAGTAAAAAACTATCTTTTTCAAATAAGCTTATTCAAATAAGCTAAAAAACCATGTTCCCATAAGCTTCTTAAAATTAGCTTATATAAGCTAATAAGCATAAGCTTAAAAAGCTAAACCAAACACCCATTAGTGCTTATTTTATAAAAATAAGCTAAAAAAGCTATAAGCTTTGATAAAAAAAAAAAGCTAGGCCAAACACCCCCTAAATATACCCCCATTTCCATAAAAAAAACATTTTAAAACTTTTCAAATTTCACCCTTTAAAAATTTATTACTCACATTTTTTATACTAAATATTCACCACCAATATTCAATTTTTTATTCACCCAAAATTCGCAAATAGATGATGTACAGCAGAAGGAATTTAGGAATCTCTTATAGGTTGAATTTTATTTTAAAAGTGTGAATTGAATAGCAAGAATTAACGTTTGATTTAAATGTTCAAGAACAATTGAAAAGTTAATACTTTTTTCATAGAATCCATAAGCCGCAAAACAACGACAAATATTATAAAATAATTGTTTCTTTGTAAATCCATTACAAACATCTGGTAATCGATTTGTGGTAAATATATTTGATATCATTGTGTGTAATGAGTAAAAAACTATCTTTTTCAAATAAGCTTATTCAAATAAGCTAAAAAACCATGTTCCCATAAGCTTCTTAAAATTAGCTTATATAAGCTAATAAGCATAAGCTTAAAAAGCTAAACCAAACACCCATTAGTGCTTATTTTATAAAAATAAGCTAAAAAAGCTATAAGCTTTGATAAAAAAAAAAGCTAGGCCAAACACCCCCTAAATATACCCCCATTTCCATAAAAAAAACATTTTAAAACTTTTCAAATTTCACCCTTTAAAAATTTATTACTCACATTTTTTATACTAAATATTCACCACCAATATTCAATTTTTTATTCACCCAAAATTCGCAAATAGATGATGTACAGCAGAAGGAATTTAGGAATCTCTTATAGGTTGAATTTTATTTTAAAAGTGTGAATTGAATAGCAAGAATTAACGTTTGATTTAAATGTTCAAGAACAATTGAAAAGTTAATACTTTTTTCATAGAATCCATAAGCCGCAAAACAACGACAAATATTATAAAATAATTGTTTCTTTGTAAATCCATTACAAACATCTGGTAATCGATTTGTGGTAAATATATTTGATCCACAAATTCTATTATTCTTATAACTACTCAATCAAAAAAAAACGAATTATATTAATGAGAAAGATGAATACATACGGTATGTAACATACCAAGAACGCTCAATCAATTAGATTTTTGATGAAAATCAAAGTTGAACTAAATCGTTAGGTCTCTCCTAATCTCCTTTTAGGAATTTTTTATGGAGTCGTTCTAATGTAAAAGCAAAGCAAGTACATGTGAGTATTCAAATTATGGGAAGTAGATAAACCCCTATAAAAATAGGGATATTTCCTTATGCAATTTAAAAAAAAATAGAAAACAAAAGGGTTCACTATTTTTATTTACAAATTTTAGGGGGAGGTGTAGCCGGTAAAAATTTGAAAAAGAGGGTACATTTAGCAACACCCATAAGAATAATGGAGTATATTGTTTTACATGAGTTGACATGACTGAATAGATTTGTAAACTCGTTTAATATTTTGGTTCATGATTTTATTTTTGATTCATTTAGTAACAACTTGAGCTTTGCAGATCTATGCTAGGATGTTTATGATAAATTAACAGGACATTTACAAGCTCATAGAGATGTCCGAATTGACGAATCAATATGTTAGTGATAAAGCTTGAAGATATTAATTGCCGGTAATTTCTCTTCTAACTTATTTCTATAAAATTTTACTAAATGTTTTTTTTTTTTTTTTTTTTTGGAATTGGGCCTCATATTTGTATTTCTCTGTGGGCCTCCGAAATAGTTGAGCGGCCCTGATGAACAACCATATGATACTACAATCGAATACAAGGATTTGATTAACGGTAGTTGCCATCCGGTGCACCATATAATATTGTGATCTAATACACCTTGTTCCCTAACCGAATTAACTATTCTCAAAAATGATACAAAAATGTGATTAAAAATCGTTTCTCTCAACACATGAACACATTCAAACAATTCACTAGTAAAAATATCATCAACACTTTTATGTCTAGCGAAAGTTCACAAGTTGTAATTGTAATATAGAATATAAGTATAGAGATCTAACACTATGCCCGATTATGATCACATGTGATTTAGACTATGTGTAATGAGCGCCAAGCCACCAGCCAAATCAGCATTTAGGGAGTTAATCACCACACCATGGGCGCCAAGGGATCGCATGTGGGTAACAGGCGCGAGGGTTGAGAGCGAAAATCTACGTGTGGACCCCATTGATCATCCATTGAGAAGCCTCCAAATGAAGAGGGAGTGGGTCACAACCAATACACTCGATCTTAGCGCGATTATTAAGGCTTCCGGAATGACAACTCCTTTATCCTGGGTCATGGGCTTGTTCTAACTAGTGGGCTAAAATTAAATAGATTATTGGATTAAAACAACGAATTGGGCCATGTGTTCAATTAGCGTTTACCAAATTAATTATAATCCCTTTTTATTATAATTATACTGTATTTCTGACTATCATATTGTTTATTTAGTTATACTGTATTTATAATATTTCTTATGACTAGCTCATATTGTTTCCCCAAGCATTGTGGCGGTACGTTATTGCGGGTATTCGATCGGTATTGGTAAAGAAATCAAGACATGTTTTACATCAATTGAAAACGAAAAAAACGAACACTGGTACCAACAACGTTATTGTCCAAATGGTATCGATCAGTTCAGATCGTCACGGGACTAGTAATGATATTCGTTTATCATCATTTTTAACTCTAAAGAAAACAAATGTACTTTTTATAATAGCTAATTTGCACACTCATTAAACTCGGTTATTGTTAACTAAAATTTTCATAATATTAAATAATTATGAAAAATAAACAAACAAAGATGGACCCCACATATAAACCCTGGGTATCGCACGCCTGCTCAGTAGGTTGGGACCCACCGACCCATGAAACTGAGCCTGGGCATGGAATTTCATGGCCCTTGTTTTTTCGGTTTCCTACACCTAACACCCCCTTAATTTGTTTATCTTCTCATGTTTCTGATTTGGGCTTCATATTTGTCTTCGCCCATAAAATTATGTTAGTAAACTTACAATTTAGGGATTCAAACCAACTTTTTTTATTGAGTTAACAGTCATTTTCGTCCCTTTCCTTTTAGTTTGGCGGAAGATGTCACGTCAGTCTAAAAAAAATTGCGTCAGTTACGTTCTCAACATTTTTGAAATGTACCACTTCAGTCCAAAAAGATAACGTCCGTTAAAAACGTTGAAGACGGAACTGGCGCAGGACGTTATCTTTTTAGACTGAAATGACACGTTTCAAAAATGTTGAGGACGGAACTGGCGCAAATTATTTTTTTTTTTTTAGAATAAAATGGCATTTTACACCAAACCAAAGGGACTAAAATGACAGTTAACTCTTTTTTATTATATATTAATACAAAACAGCTATGATATTAGCAAAATTAGATTATTCTTGTGACATTGTAGTTAGTTAATTAAGTTTTAATTTTAGTCTGTTTTAATTTAGAGTTAATTACATAGTTAGTCTTTGTGGTTTGCACAAGGTAACATACTTAGGTAATTATAGTTTAAAATCACATTCTAGGGTATTAACTTTTCATTTTGTAACGTTTGGAGGTATTAACGTTATTTGTAGGTTTAAAATCACATTCTATTAGTACCTAAGTATGTTATTTTGTGCAAACCACTGGGACTAACTATGTTAAACACAATGACCTGAACTAATAACATATTAAACACAATGACATGAACTAACAACACAATTTATAGAAAACCCAGATATAACACCATCTTCATTGTGTCATATATTGTGTTATAGGTTCTTATAAAAACGCAATGAATAGAACCCAAATTAACATTGTGTTGTAGGTTTTGATAATAACACAAAGTATAGAAACTCTACTGACCAAAACCCAGTTAAAAGACACAATGACCCGAAAACTTTAACACAATGCAAAAAAAAACCCAGTAAAAATGAATTTTTTTATTTTATCTTTATATGATAATATGGTACTCATATTAAAGATTAAAAAACGCTCGTTATTATGGTGAATTTTTTTTTTAAATATCGTATGAAAAAGTTATAGACGTTTTAAATCGATGAGGGAATTGGAATGTGTCTTGCATGTGGAGTGAGAGAAAATCCATAAATATAGGATTCCTTTTATGCCCTTCTATTATCTTCTTTTCCCTACAACTAATCTCAACCCTCCAAATCTAAGATCAATGGACTAGAATCCTTCCTACACTTCTTATTTATTTCATCCTTTGTATTTGATTCTAACCCATTGATAAAAATGTATTTTATCGATAATCGGGATTATTCCGTTCTAACATTTTTAATTAAGTGATGTTAGAATAGCCCTTATTATATTAATAATATGATCACGAATTACAATTGGCATAAGAACGTGCATAGCATATTAGTATTTTTTTTACCATTCAAAAAAAAAATAGCATATTAGTATTTGATAATTGATATATTAGAATAACAACAAGAAGCCGGAAAGTTGCAACCCTTTTTATTATGGTAAAAAACATATATTGTTTTCATATGATTTAGGCCTTTTAATCAAACAATTTGCATTGCACATGGTTTCATTATATTTTCTTATTCAACATCTTTTCATCGTAATTTGCTCAGATTTACAATAAAACAATCTTAATATAATGTACATGCACCATAATCAAGGGCACAATCAAGTTTAATTTAAGGGCAGCTTTTGAGTACGGTAGAGCTAAAGGATGTAAATGAGAGGAGTAAGGTTCAAGCTTGATTGGTTCAAGTTAGACTCATTTTAGAATAGAGAACTCGAGCATGAATTTGTTTTATGTTTCGTAATATATAACTGTGAAAATTGAGATAACATAGTGTGAAGAATCAAAAACTAATAAAACACACCGTTAACAAATAATGGAATGTGAATATGAATTAGCGATCATCGTGATATAAAAGATAACTGCCGATTTTGTGATTAAAGAAGATATACAGTTTCCTTAAAAGAACTCGTTAATTTGTTTAGTATATTAAATCTTCCATAATTAAAATAATTATCTAATTACTATTATACCCTTTTGTATAAAATAGTTAAATGTCACAAGGAGATTGCTTCCTACACTTTGTAGGAAAATAAGCTTTGTAGCCAACTCTTATCCTATATATATCACACACACATATACAGGGGATGGTTCAATAGGGAACACTAAAAAAGTGGGAAACCATGTTTTTCACAAGTTAAACTCAAAATTAAATTTTCAAAATTTTTTCGGAGTTTTTCATATAAATACATGTAGAAGCCTTTTTAATAAAGAATGTAAACTAACAAAATTAAAAAAAATGTTTAAAAAATAGTTAAAGGTGAAAAAAAATTACAAATATGATATTTTTATTGGAATAGCTTCTAAACATCTTTATATGTGCAAAAACTCCAAATTTTTTTTTTTTTTGAAAAGTATAATTTTTACCATTTTAAATTGATTTTTTATGATATATTTAACATGTTAAATGAATGGTCCGTCAGTTCAACACTTTTTTAGCATTCCCATTGAACTTCACACTTTATATTCATTATATTAAGAAAATTATTAAAATTTATGTAAATAAAAAGTGAGTTTAAGTTTGCAAGTTTTTTGAAGCATATATGAAGTTTGGACTCGAGTTCACTAATTAGATTTTTTAGTTATAAACAGAGGGGAAGTATTATGCGATGGTGAAAAACTTATTTTAACCCTCTATGTTATAAGTTTAGGAACTTTATTAGTAGATTTAAGAAAAGAATTCTATTGTTTAAAATAGAGGTGTTCATGAGTCGATTCGATCCGAGCGAAGGTCTGCTCGTGCTCAAATTGAATTACAACCGATCCAATCCGATCGGATCGAATTTGCAAAACCAAACACAAAAGTGATGCTCGTGCTCAGATTAAATTTGAATCGAGTGGATTGTTTTCGCTCAGTTTCGCTCGGTTTTATAAGAAGACATTCTACAAAAAAAACAACATTCTTAAATTTTTATCACCAATTCAGTGTACACTGTACAAAAATTGTAAAAAAAAACCACATTTTAACTAGAGTCGTAAAAATAACAGCCTTCATTAAAACATGTATAACCTGTGTATACTGTACACAGATGATTTCGGGTTCTTTTTAACGATGTAGCTGTACACACTGTATAACCTGTACACATGTTATCAAAACACAAAATCAACCCATATAATGTTAATTTCCTTCAAGATTATTCATAATCATATACTAGATTGGAAAGTATGTGAAGCAAAACTCTTTATTTCAAAACATAAATTCGATCCATATAAGAAAACTGACATTTGCTTGAAGATTCAAATTGGGGATGAAGATGAAGGGGAGTCGGAGGTAGGACAGTCGCCGGAGCTAGGTCAGTCGCTGGAGATAGGGCAGTGTGTGCAATTGAGCGTGACTACGTGAGTGTGTGCAACTGAGCGTCTAAGGGTGAGTGTGTGGCTGCGTTGTGTGCGGCTTAGAACAATGGGGAAGGGGAATTAGGAATTAGATTTAGGGTAAGGAATGAGCTAAGTATGAATGGGCTAAGTATTTTTTGGGTTAAGTATGATTGGGCATTGTATTTTTATGGGCTACTTATGCTTATATTAATTATTTAAAAAAATAATTCGAGAGAAACCAAGCGATCGACGAGCGAGCAGACCTTTGCTCATGCTTGGCTCGTTTTCAAATCGAACCGAGCCGAGCGGCTCATTTACAAACTGAGCGTGAATCTGATGAAACAATGGTTAACCAAGAGAGGTTAATTCACTAGTCTCGTCAAGTAGGGTTAATCCCTTCTTTCCGAGGATCGGTGGCTGGATCGTCCGCTGATCTGTCTCCTGCACAAGGGAAACACACCATGACTCGTAACAAGGAGGAAGGGGTGGGGGGGCTCCTTGTTACCACTCTCCGGCGTGAGAATCAGTAATTTGCTTGAGTAGCAAAGTGTGTGATCGTAGTAGTAGTGAGAGAGTTGATAAGCGATACCTCAAACCTGGTCCGGGATGGGTATTTATAGCCGATGAGTGAAGGAGGGTGATGCGTGTGAAGTGTCGTTAGTTTTTAATGTATATGTTAAGCCCTTTTTAACATTTTTTAGCCAAGTTTTAAATTTATAAAACACGATATTTACTAACACTAAACACACGTATGGGCAAGTGCACCCATCGTGAGTGTAGTATAGTGTTGGCAAGATACCGAGGTCGTCCAAGGACACAAGAGCTTTTAGTACCGGTTTATCCTCAACGTCTAATCAAATCAAAAGTTTAGAAAAATGTTTTAAACTAAGAAAATAAAAACTAACTAAAATGCTAAAAAATAAAAATAAAAGAAAAACAGATAGACAAGATGAATCACTTGGCTCCGACTCGTGTTTAGTGTAACCTTTGATTATTTCCGCACTTTTGCACTTTATTAAGAGATTATCTTAGTTATTGTAGTAGGCCCCTCTTTTGGAGGTGACATTACCCTCAACCCAGTAGTTTGAGTCAGCAGGGATACAATCCTAAAGAGTTGGATTTTTGAAAGATAATTAATTAAGTTATTAATGCATATTGTGGTAGGCCCCTCTTTTGAAGGCGACGTTACCCTCGGCTAAGTAGTCTGAGTCAGCAGGGATACAGTCCTAAGTAGTCGGGTTAAAGTTTTAATAGTAGTTTAACTTATGAGGGGATCAAAGAGTTTGGACCCCCGCCATCCAATACCGTTAAGTATTGAAGGAGGTCCTACTAAATTTGACCCAGGTCGTTTGCAGGATCTATACACTGAACAATGGCAAGACTCTTACCAAACCGTTCCCTTAACCCCCGACCAGGTAGCCAACATACCTCCATATAAACCGTGGAGATATGAATGGTGAAAATCTTTTATTTTATATAGACAGTAAAATAATGCCAAGACACCACGGACAAACGATAAGGAAGAATCACCTTCAACATAAGAAACTAGTTATTAAAGTCATTAATACATAACCAATTAAAAAGTGCGAAAAGATTAAAAATAAAGAGTATTACACTAGACACTTTGTCTTCACCAAGTGATGTAAGAGACTTAGGCAAACATGGCCTTGATTGTCAAGAACTCTTACGATCAATCTTGGATCCCGAGACGACTCACACACTCTATGATGGACAATGGATGATGGTGGTGGATGATGGTGTTATGGTGGTGGTGGGTGGTGGGTGAAGTGTGAGAGAGGTAGTGTGCCAAGGGATGGTTTGAGCTTGAGCCAAGCACTCCTATTTATAGGCTGAACAGAAGCTCGGGCACGGCCCCGTGTCCATCCTCTTTTCTGTATTCATTAATTGCTTTTGTCTGCATTAGTTGACCACGGCCCCATGTCCGCTGGGCATGACCCCGTGTGCAGAAGCATATCTGTACTATCAAGATTTGCCTGGATTCTGCGAATCTTATAGTTGACCACGGCCCCGTGTCCGCTGAGCACGGCCCCGTGGTGGGCGATGGAAGCTTCTACAACTGTCTTTTATGCTGCCACTTGGGCACGCCCCCGTGTTCACTGAGTTCAGCCTTCTGTTCTCTTGTTTTGCTTGGGAAGATGCTTTCGGGGAGGTCGGGCATGCCACGTTTGTTCCTTTTCTTGTATTTATGTTAAATTTAGCTGCCTTTTTGCTTCTTTTGTTAATTTGAGCTCATTTAATCCTGAAAATACAAAAGGAAGACAAAAACACACTTTTTCCAACATTAGTACTAAAAAAGGGTTAGTTTTATGCCATAATTGATGTAATTTATATGTTGCATTTTGCACACATCAAATACCCCCACACTTGAATCTTTGCTTGTCCTCAAGCAAAACTCTTTATAATGTGGCTTTACACTCCCAAATGGAATGGGTAGAAGAGAAGGTTTTTGGGCTTGTCATAGAGTGTCGGGATTTCCAAGATTCTTTATTACGTTTTATTTTTATTTATTTACAATCCTATTCGTCATGATTTATTTAAAACTTTTCATAAGATAAATTACTTATTAGGGCATAACATGCCTCTTTAAAATTCCATTTATATACAAGTTCACATACCTCACGGGGGATCACTCAACACTCGGCCGAAGATGTATTTTAGTGAATCACTCGAGAGCGGCATGGAACTTACTCCTACCATAGGCTTGCCAAGCAATCAATCATTCTCATTTTTAACTATATATATTTGTAAATATCAAGAGGACTTTTTGGGTGAAGGGTTAGGCTTGGGTTAAAGGTAGGTGGTTGGGTTAGTGGTTAGTGAAAGGGCGAAAAGCGCAACAAGCGTCGGTTTTCGTAAGACTTTCCCTATTTTTTCACCTTTTTTATTTTGATGAAGCCATAATTCAAACAAAGTTATTTTTGATGAACTTGCTTGTTTATTTCTTTTGCTTCATCATCAACATTTTTTTTTGAAAGTCATACGAAAAACCGAGCTTGTTACTAAAACAAAGGGTTAAAAATAAAAAGGTTTTGGTGGGTGAAAGGGTGTTTGGTTTGGGTTAAGAAATGAAAAATTTAGGCTCAAAGGGTTAACCAGGGGGATTTTGGGTAGGTGATAAAAAAAATAATGGTTTTGCAAACACTCCATTTTTTTTTTTTTGAAAAGTATAATTTTTACCATTTTAAATTGATTTTTTATGATATATTTAACATGTTAAATGAATGGTCCGTCAGTTCAACACTTTATTAGCATTCCCATTGAACTTCACACTTTATATTCATTATATTAAGAAAATTATTAAAATTTATGTAAATAAAAAGTGAGTTTAAGTTTGCAAGTTTTTTGAAGCATATATAAAGTTTGGACTCGGGTTCACTAATTAGATTTTTTAGTTATAAACAGAGGGGAAGTATTATGCGATGGTGAAAAACTTATTTTAACCCTCTATGTTATAAGTTTAGGAACTTTATTAGTAGATTTAAGAAAAGAATTCTATTGTTTAAAATAGAGGTGTTCATGAGCCGATTCGATCCGAGCGAAGGTCTGCTCGTGCTCGGATTGAATTACAACCGATCCAATCCGATCGGATCGAATTTGCAAAACCAAACACAAAAGTGATGCTCGTGCTGAGATTGAATTTGAATCGAGTTGATTGTTTTCGCTCAGTTTCCCTCGGTTTTATAAGAAGACATTCTACAAAAAAAAACAACATTCTTAAATTTTTATCACCAATTCAGTGTACCCTGTACAAAAATTGTAAAAAAAAAACCACATTTTAACTAGAGTCATAAAAATAACAGCCTTCATTAAAACATGTATAACCTGTGTATACTGTACACAGATGATTTCGGGTTCTTTTTAACGATGTAGCTGTACACACTGTATAACCTGTACACATGTTATCAAAACACAAAATCAACCCATATAATGTTAATTTCCTTCAAGATTATTCATAATCATATACTAGATTGGAAAGTATGTGAAGCAAAACTCTTTATTTCAAAACATAAATTCGATCCATATAAGAAAACTGACATTTGCTTGAAGATTCAAATTGGGGATGAAGATGAAGGGGAGTCGGAGGTAGGACAGTCGCCGGAGCTAGGTCAGTCGCTGGAGATAGGGCAGTGTGTGCAATTGAGAGTGACTACGTGAGTGTGTGCAACTGAGCGTCTGAGGGTGAGTGTGTGGCTGCGTTGTGTGCGGCTTAGAACAATGGGGAAGGGGAATTAGGAATTAGATTTAGGTTAAGGAATGAGCTAAGTATGAATGGGCTAAATATTTTTTGGGTTAAGTATGATTGGGCATTGTATTTTTATGGGCTACTTATGCTTATATTAATTATTTAAAAAAATTAATTCGAGCGAAACCAAGCGATCGACGAGCGAGCAGACCTTTGCTCATGCTTGGCTCGTTTTCAAATCGAATCGAACCGAGCCGAACGGCTCATTTACAAACTGAGCGTGAATCTGATGAAACAATGGTTAACCAAGAGAGGTTAATTCACTAGTCTCGTCAAGTAGGGTTAATCCCTTCTTTCCGAGGATCGGTGGCTGGATCGTCCGCTGATCTGTCTCCTGCACAAGGGAAACACACCATGACTCGTAACAAGGAGGAAGGGGTGGGGGTGCTCCTTGTTACCACTCTCCGGCGTGAGAATCAGTAATTTGCTTGAGTAGCAAAGTGTGTGATCGTAGTAGTAGTAGTGAGAGAGTTGATAAGCGATACCTCAAACCTGGTCCGGGATGGGTATTTATAGCGGATAAGTGAAGGAGGGTGATGCGTGTGAAGTGTCGTTAGTTTTTAATGTATATGTTAAGCCCTTTTTAACACTTTTTAGCCAAGTTTTAAATTTATAAAACACCATATTTACTAACAGTAAACACACATATGGGCAAGTGCACCCATCGTGAGCGTAGTATAGTGTTGGCAATATACCGAGGTCGTCCAAGAACACAAGAGCTTTTAGTACCGGTTTATCCTCAACGTCTAATCAAATCAAAAGTTTAGAAAAATGTTTTAAACTAAGAAAATAAAAACTAACTAAAATGCTGAAAAATAAAAATAAAAGAAAAACAGATAGACAAGATGAATCACTTGGCTCCGACTCGTGTTTAGTGTAACCTTTGATTATTTCCGCACTTTTGCACTTTATTAAGAGATTATCTTAGTTATTGTAGTAGGCCCCTCTTTTGGAGGTGACGTTACCCTCAGCCCAGTAGTATGAGTCAACAGGGATACAATCCTGAAGGGTTGGATTATTGAAAGATAATTAATTAAGTTATTAATGCATATTGTGGTAGGCCCCTCTTTTGAAGGCGACGTTACCCTCAGCTAAGTAGTCTGAGTCAGCAGGGATACAGTCCTAAGTAGCCGGCTTAAAGTTTTAATAGTAGTTTAACTTATGAGGGGATCAAAGAGTTTGGACCCCCGCCATCCAATACCGTTAAGTATTGAAGGAGGTCCTACTAAATTTGACCCAGGTCCTTTGCAGGATCTATACACTGAACAATGGCAAGACTCTTACCAAACCGTTCCCTTAACCCCCGACCAGGTAGCCAACATACCTCCATATAGACCGTGGAGATATGAATGGTGAAAATCTTTTATTTTATATAGACAGTAAAATAATGCCAAACACCACGGACAAACGATAAGGAAGAATCACCTTCAACATAAGAAACTAGTTATTAAAGTCATTAATACATAACCTATTAAAAAGTGCGAAAAGATTAAAAATAAAGAGTATTACACTAGACACTTTGTCTTAACCAAGTGATGTAAGAGACTTAGGCAAACATGGCCTTGATTGTCAAGAACTCTTACGATCAATCTTGGATCCCGAGACGACTCACACACTCTTTGATAGACAATGGATGATGGTGGAGGATGATGGTGTTATGGTGGTGGTGGGTGAAGTGTGAGAGAGGTGGTGTGCCAAGGGATGGTTTGAGCTTGAGCCAAGCACTCCTATTTATAGGCTGAACAGAAGCTCGGGCACGGCCCCGTGTCCGTTGGGCACGGCCCCATGTCCATCCTCTTCTTTGTCTTCATCAATTGCTTTTCTCTGCATTAGTTGACCACGACCCCATTTGCAGAAGCATATCTGTACTATCAAGATTTGCTTGGATTCTGCGAATCTTATAGTTGACCACGGCCCCGTGTCCACTGAGCACGGCCCCGTGGTGGGCGATGGAAGCTTCTACAAGTTTGTCTTTTATGCTGACACTTGGGCACGCCCCCGTGTTCACTGAGCACGGGGCGTGTTCAGGCTTCTGTTCTCTTGTTTTGCTTGGGAAGATGCTTTCGGGGAGGTCGGGCATGCCATGTTTCTTCCTTTTCTTGTATTTATGTTAGATTTAGCTGCCTTTTTTCTTCTTTTGTTAATTTGAGTTCATTTAATCCTGAAAATACAAAAGGAAGACAAAAACACATTTTTTCCAACATTAGTACTAAAAAAGGGTTAGTTTTATGCCATAATTGATGTAATTTATATGTTGCATTTTGCACACATCAGAGGGTAATTGAGTGGCTAGACTGACAACGCGCAGCCCCTATGCAGGTGTGTCAAGCTTGTCGGTTGTGGAGGTGAAGCCACGTCCTACTGCGATGTCTGTATGTTGCTTACGTGTTGGCTGACAGGCGACTGTCATTGGTGCCACTTGCTCTGTGGTGTCAGTTACACTTGCCTTGTGGGCTGGATGCGGTGCCGTGCCGCATCGCTGCTCGCGGTAACTGCTATTGTTTCCGCGTTCTTGCTCTTGCCAAAACATGTGCGGGATGCGGCGCTAGGCCGCATCGCCACTTATGGTGACTGTTGCTATTATCTAGATCCCTTGTCGTGACGAAAATGTTCACAGGATGCGGTGCTAAGCCACATCGCTATGTGTAACACCCATTTTCATACACAAGGTAAGTCTTCTCATCACTTGACCGATTGGATTCGACCGCTGTGTTCGCGCGTGCCCGCACGGACACAGATAAGTTCTTGCCGGTGGGGGTTTTCGATAAGGGTAATGGTCACTCGCGGCCATGTTGATGCGAGATCTGGGACCATACCCTTTCAAGTCCCCCAAGTCTAGTGTTGTTTCCTCATGCAAGTTGCATGTGGGAGGAATACTGGACTATGAGGTCGTATGGGTACTTTGGAAGTTGGAGAAGATTCTAGGCCAGACCGATGGCTCCTGCTTCAAGTAAATCAAGCTGGGGATCTGATAGAGTCGTGTGACGTCTCTTCCGTACCGGTGTGTATGTTTCGTCTGATGCGGAATTCTCAGCCGAGAATTTTGATCTGGTGGTATGGTCTACCTTCTTCTGATGTCATCAGGGTTGGTAGCCACCTGTTGGTGTGTCGAACAAATCTTTGAGATGGTGACTGAAGATGTCAGTGTCCGCAACTCTAGTTGTAACCTCTGCGGTTGCGGATGCAATGCTTCAGTGCCTTGCTGTCGCTTTATTGTTCATCAACTGGACATGGAACGATGATCCCTATTTTGTGGGGTATTCGTTTTCTTCCATTTTAGCTCTCAAGTAACCGCACGTTCTTTGCGGTTACCTCGTTCGCCTGTATCGTTGGCCATGTTTGGTCGAACAATGTGAGGGAGTTTGCGTCATTGTTGGTCGTGTTTAGTCGAACAATGTGAATCGTTCACATGAACTATGGGCAAATAAACATAGTCATAGGCATGTTAGCGCCCACCATTGTTTATTCTATACGGCCCATAGGTGGGCAAACAAAGTCATAAGCAGACTTGTTACAACTGTTGCTTGGCTTGTTGCTCAATGAGATCACCTTGGATGGTTAGGAATCTGGGTGAAACTCGTCCGCATCCGTTCTGTAGCCACTTTCCTTTACGCTTAGTTGGAAAGCAGTTTTTCTGGAAGTAGCCTCGCTCATCCGTGTGATGACTTAGTCGTGGCTCTTCCGTAGCTACCGATCGCGGAGTTATGTGTAAACGCAGCGACTCTTGAGTGTCTGCGGTTTGCAACAAAAGGCTCGCTTTAAAAGAGTGTTATTCTTGGATGTAGCTCTTGAAGGATCCGGAGTCAGGGTTGCTGATGTGCGATCGCTCAGCATACTGATCCTTTTCCCTATGTAGAAGCTGTTTGCGTCTCCTCTGTGGTTGTGAACCGGACAGGAGGGATTTGAAGCTTGAATAAGCTCTAAGGTGATGCAGTTTTCCTGTTCCTGAGAAGCGGTTTTCGCAGTCCAAAGAACTATGCTGGTTCTGAGTATTTGACACACCTGTGCGGGCTCGTGTGTGTCATCTCCGCATATTCCACGTGTGGGTGTGGATATATGAAGGTATTGTTTATACCCCTTTACATAGTGTATATATATATATATATTCCTTTTTTGAGGGGTATGTAAAAAAACGACATGCGGTATGGGTTATGGTGCAGAATGCCAGAGAAACCGCATGCCGCTTATTTGAATGTTGTCGTCGCTTTTTTGTTTGTTGTACACGTGGTAGACCGCACGTGTGAGTTGGTAGAAGTTGGTGGGATTTACCTGGCATGTGCTGAAACGAAAGGACGTTTGCACTACCCAAGGTAATTAATGCACTGTAGCAGGAGTGTAAAAGTCTCTTTTGTCAGGTGCGTGGGAGGCCACGCGCGCGTGGTAACCGTTAGAGGAACCGTTGCTATACACGTGGCGATGCATAACTCGTTCTTTTCTTGCATGACATTTCGGTTTCTGTAATGCATTTATTGCGATGAGTATAAAAGGGGAAACAATTCGGGGTTTCCCCTCACTTGTTCGAAATTTCAAAAAAAATTCCGGTGAGAGAAAGTTTGATTCTTTCGTCTTCTCCAATAAAACCCTTTGATTTTCCGGTGAGATTTCTGAGTTTCTGAACTCAACTGACATTTCCTTTCCTCTTCTTCTCAATGGCTGAACCAACGAGCCCGCATTCTACTTCGGGTGAAAACCCTGAACCATCGTCGCCGGTGGCGGCGGAGGAGGAGGCTGAAGGTAATGATCCTGTGGAGAATTTTCCAGTTCTGAGATGGTCGAAATTGTCGTTCGAGATTCTGATGAGGGATATCCAGATGCCGCCAGAGTATGGGGCTATCTATCCACAAGAAGGTGACACCGCCGGTGATGCTTCGGCGGGGTATGTCACTATGTTTGCTGATTTTTTCGGAGTCTGTAATCTCTGGTTGTCGTTGATTGTGTTTGTGGTTGAAGTCTTGGAGTGGTATAAACTCCTGATGTGTTCAAAATGTAACACATAAATTTCATCAAATGAGGCATAAAACTAACCCTTTTTAGTACTAATGTTGGAAAAAGTGTGCTTTTGTCTTCCTTTTGTATTTTCAGGATTAAATGAGCTCAAATTAACAAAAGAAGCAAAAAGACATCAAAATCTAACATAAATACAAGAAAAGGAACAAGACGTGACATGCCCGAGCCCACGACAGCATCTTCCCAAGCAATACAAGAAATCAGAAGCCTGAACACGCCCCGTGCTCAGCCAGCACGGGGGCGTGCCCAGGTGTCAGCAGAAAAGACAAAGTGGTAGAAGCTTCTATTGCCCACCACGGGGCCGTGCTCAGCGAACACGGGGCCGTGGTCAACTATAAGATTCGCACAATCTAGGCAAATCTTCATAGTACAAAGATTCTTCTGCACACGGGGTCGTGCTCAGCGGACACGGGGGCGTGGTCAACTAATAAGACAAAGCTGCATTAAATGAAGAAAGAGAAGGATGTGGACACGGGGCCGTGCCCACTGGACACGGGGCCGTGCCCGAGCTTCTGTTCAGCCTATAAATAGAAGTGCTTGGCTCAAGCTCAAACCATCCCTTGGCACACCACCTCTCTCACACTTCACCCACCAACCACCACCACCATAACACCATCATCCACCACCATCATCCATTGTCCATCGTAGAGTGTGTGAGTCGTCTCGGGATCCAAGATTGATCGTAAGAGTTCTTGACAATCAAGGCCATGTTTGCCTAAGTCTCTTACATCACTTGGTGAAGACAAAGTGTCTCGTGTAATACTTTTTATTTCTAATCTTTTCGCACTTTTTATTTGGTTTCGTATTAATGACTTTAATAACTAGTTGCTTATGTTGAAGGTGATCTTTCTTTATCGTTTGTCCGTGGTGTCTTGAAATTATTTTACTGTCTATATAAAATAAAAGATTTTCACCATTCATATCTCCACGGTCTATATGGAGGTATGTTGGATACCTGGTCGGGGGTTAAGGGAACGGTTTGGTAAAGGTCTTGCCATTGTTCAACGTTTAGAGGTCCTGCAATGGACCTGGGTCAAATTTAGTAGGACCTCCTTCAATACTTAGCGGTATTGGATGGCGGGGGTCCAAACTCTTTGATCCCCTCATAAGTTAACTACTATTAATACTATAACCCGGCTATTTAGGACTGTATCCCTGCTGACTCAGACTACTTAGTCGAGGGTAACGTCACCTCCAAAAGAGGGGCCTACCATAATTTGCATTAATAACTTAATTAATTATCTTCCAATAATCCACCCTTTTAGGATTGTATCATTGCTGACTAAAACTACTGGGGTGAGGGTAACGTCACCTTCAAAAGAGGGGCCTACTACAATAACTAAGATAATCTCTTAAAATAGTGCAAAAGTGTGGAAATAATCAAAGGTTACACTAGATACGAGTCGGAACCAAGTGATTCATCTTGTCTATCTGTTTTTTCTTTTTATTTTATTTTCAGCATTTTAGTTAGTTTTTATTTTTCTTAGTTTAAAACATTTTTCTAAACTTTTATTTTTGATTAGACGTTGAGGATAAACCGGTACTAAAAGCTCTTGTGTCCTTGGACGACCTCGGTATCTTACCAACACTATACTACGCTCACGATGGGTGCACTTGCCCATATGTGTGTCTAGTGTTAGTAAATATCGTGTTTTATAAATTTAAAACTTGACTAAAAAGTGTTAAAGGGGCTTAAAATATACACCTAATAAATATAACACTCGACAACGCATCAAGTTTTTGGCGCAGTTGTCGGGGACACAAGGATTTTAAGAAAGTTAGGAATCAACGGCCTAATCGTTTTTCTTATTTTTCATTTTTTTCTAGGATTTTTCTTAATTTTTCAGCTTCTGTAGAGCTCAGCACGGGCCGTGCCTGGTCGGACACAGGCCGTGCCCAGCATCCTTACTGGCAGTTTTTATTTTCCGAGTTACAGAGAGCTGAGCACGGGGCCGTGTCGGTGCAACACGGGGCCGTGTCCAACTCCCAGTAACAGGGATCCGGGAAACAATCACTGTATCTCTGACCACGGGCCGTGTTCACCAAGCACGGGGCCGTGGCGAACATTCTGACCAACGTTCTTTTCTGTTTTTATTGCAGGACTTGGAACCCAGGCGCCACATTTGAACCTCCTACGGAGTGCATGAGCTCCAGTTCGAGTAGAGACATAAAAGAACCTCTAGAAGAACCCGAACGCTTTCTCAGAAAAAGACTTAAAGCTAAAAATCAAGAGAAAGTTTCGGGGGACCCACTTCCAATGGCGGACCAACGTACCCTCATGGATTACCTACGGCCCACCGTAGGCAATCTCGGCGCCGCTATCAATGCACCGAATGTCGAAGCCAACAACTTCGAACTTCGGCCGCATTTGATACAAATGCTCCAAAACTCCGCAACCTTCCATGGGCTTGCGGACGAGGATCCCCGTCTACATATTACTAATTTCTTGGAAATATGTGATACTTTTCGGATCAATGGAGCATCAAACGACCCCATTCGCCTTAGGATGTTTCCATTTTCACTTAAAGACCGAGTTAAGGCTTGGCTTAACAACCTCCCAGTTGGCTCGGTAAACACCTGGGATGAACTAGCCCAAAAGTTTCTATATAAGTATTTCCCTCCTGCTAAAACGGCTAAACTAATGACGGAGATTAATACATACTCACAAGAGGATGGGGAATCCTTATATGAAACTTGGGAAAGGTTCAAGGAGCTTCTAAGAAAGTGTCCTCATCATGGTCTAGCGGTGTGGCAACAAGTATCCACTTTCTACAATGGGTTGTTGCCACACACAAGACAAACACTTGATTCAAGCTCCGGGGGACTTCTAGGTAATCGTCGCCCAAATGAAATATATAATCAAATTGAGGAAATTACTCAGACCAATTTTCAGTGGCACACTCCCCGAGGTAATAAATCTATTGCCCCGGGCGCCCATAAGGTCGATGAAAGCACCTCTTTACAAGCCCAAATCGAGGCCCTCTCTTCAAAAATCAAAAGGCTAGAAATGACAAAAACGGCCTCGGTAATGGCTTGTGAAGGGTGTGGTGGGTCACATGAAAATTGGAGTTGTATGAAAGAATTAGATGAACAGGCAGAAACGGTAAACTACATTGATAATAGACCTAGGCCGTCGGGTCCTCCAACGGGTACTTACAACCAAGGATGGCGTAACCACCCAAATCTTGGTTGGAGAGATCCCAGCAATAGTAGTAACCAACAAAACCAACGAACTAATTTTCAACAACCACAAAATTTCTCTCAACAACAAGGTGGAAGAGAAAGGCTTGAAGATATCGTATCTCGCCTCATCTCCGACACCGAAAAGAAAAACTCGGATCGATTTCAACAATTGGAATCGAATTTTAGAAATCAACAAGCTAGCATTCAAAACGTTGAAAAACAATTCAATCAACTAGCTCAAAATTTCTCCGAGAGACAACAAGGCACGTTACCAAGTAATACCGAAACCAACCCAAAGGCGCAAGTACACCTCATCACATTGAGAAACCGAACCGTGGGTCCCGAGGATGCCACATTGCCGCCGGTTGAAGGAAGTCAACTCAGCCAAAGCACGACTTCACCTATAACTCAACCGGAAAAGGCTCCTTCACCAAGTCAAGAGCCCATCAAGACTCCTTCAATTCCGTACCCCGGTAGGTTAAATCGTCAAAAGACCGATGAGCAATTCGCAAAGTTCGAAAGTTTACTAAAACAATTGCATGTTAATATTCCTTTTATTGAGGTCCTAACCCAAATGCCTAAATATGCAAAATTCATGAGGGATTTCCTCACTCACAAAAGGAAAATTGAATCATTGCAATTAGTTAACTTAGGCGAAGAATGCTCCGCTTTAGTACTCAACAAACTTCCACAAAAGAAAATCGATCCCAGGAGCTTCACATTTCCTTGCTCGATTGGGAAGTCCCCCGTTCGTAATGCATTAGCCGATCTTGGGGCTAGCATTAACCTCATGCCCACGTCAATGTTCAAACGACTCGGCCTAGGAACAACAAGCCGGCAAGCCCTACAAAGATGAGCATACAACTCGCCGACAGGTCCGTCAAATTTGCACAAGGTGTCGCTGAAAATCTGCTGGTCAAGGTTGACAACTTCGTTTTTCCAACCGACTTTGTCATCCTAGACATGGAAGAAGACACCGATGTCCCTCTCATCCTCGGGAGACCATTTCTAGCCACCGCCCAAACAGTGGTGGATATGAATGACGGAACGTTAACATTAAAGTTTGGGGATGAGGAAGTGAAGTTTGAATGTGGAAAGAAAGTAGAGGAAGAAGACTCGGTCAAATACATGAAGGTCATAGACTCGAGCTTGGATGACGCTCTCCGACGGTGTAACATGGGATGCAATACATCCCACTTGGGTAACATGTGACCAGGCTTTGGGTCTAGCCAAGGACCCTTATAAACGTGGCGCACCACGGAGGCATTCCGCGGAACTATCCTTAGTTTAGATTAATTTTCTTGTTTTCTAGTTAGTTTTAATTTCCAGGAATAAAACACACTTGAGATGGCAAAGGATGCAAGGGAAACTTGAACCAGCACTCCATACAGGAAAACAGAACCGTCCGACAAATTTATTCGTTTACAGAAAGTTCGGCACGGGCCGTGTCCACCCAACACGGCCCCGTGCTGCACAGTCTGCAGAAAAAGACCCAGCTCAGGTAACTGGACACGGGCCGTGTTCACCCAACACGCCCCCGTGTCCAGACTTCTGTTTCTCTTGTTTTAATTTTGTTACTGGCACTTGAACACGGGGCCGTGCCCAGATAACACGGGGCCGTGTTCAGCGCCCAGTAACACAAAATTTTTGCTTTTTACACCTTTTTACACATTCAATCAACCTAAAAACTTATTTTTGGGACACATTGAGGACAATGTGTAAATTAAGTGTGGGGGGGGGGGGATGCTAAAACCTTGAATCTTACAAGTCCTAAATACAAGCCTTATACAAAACTCTATTGGAATCGCTAATCACCCCAAATTTTTTCAAAAAAAAATTCATTTTTTTTTACTTGTCTAGGTTTAACTCGGGAAATTCAAGTTCTCAAAAAGGTTATATTTTTACGAATTTACAACCGATAGCGTCGTGATAAAAAGAACCAACATAAGAAAATTATGAAAAGGCATGACAAGCTTAGTTAAAATTTGATTATATATACTTGATCACATAAAAACCCATTCCCACAAAAGTGAGTTTTGAGCCTTTATTGAGCATACAATTACATATCATTAGACTAAATGCTCATTTTTCGTTTCTTGTGTGAATAGCCGCTTGGTTCTTACGACTCTAGAACTTGCCATGACGATACATTCCCGGTCCTTACCAACTTAAACCCGAGTAAGTAAATGATGGAGGCATTAGGACTAACCCTTTTTATTTCTACACCATTATTTTTCTTTTTTTTACCACCTACCCAAAATCCCCCTAGTTAGCCCCTTTGAGCCTAAACCTTTTCATTTCATAACCCAAACTAAACACCCTTTTACCCACCAAAACCTTTTTATTTTTAACCCTTTGTTTTAGTAACAAGTTCGATTTTTCGTATGACTTTTCAAAAAAAAAAAAAAAAATTTGTGTTGAGGATGAAGCAAAAGAAAATAAACAAACAAGTTCATCAAAAATAACTTGGTTTGAATAATAGCTTCATCAAAATAAAAGTTACAAAAATAGAAAGTCTTACGAAAACCGACACTTGTTACGCTTTTCGCCCTTTTTCTACTAACCACTAACCACCAACCCAACCACCTACCTTTAACCCAAGCCTAACCCTTCACCCACAAAGTCCTCTTGATATTTACAAAGGTATATAAGTTAAAAAGGAGGAGGATTGATTGCTTGGCAAGCCTATGGTAGGAGTAAGTTCCATGCCGCTCTCGAGTGATCCACAAAAATACATTTTCGGCCGAGTGTTGAGTGATCCCCGTGAGGTATGTGAACTTGTATATAAATAGAATTTTACAAAGGCATGTTATGCCCTAATAAGTAATTTATCTTATGAAAAGTTTTAAATAAATCATGACGAATAGGATTGTAAATAAATAAAAATAAAATTAAATAAAGAATCTTGGAAATCTCGACACTCTACGACAAGCCCAAAAACCTTCTTCTCTACCCATTCCATTTGGGAGTGTAATAGCCACATATTAAAGAGTTTTGCTTGAGGACAAGCAAAGATTCAAGTGTGGGGGTATTTGATGTGTTCAAAATATAACATATAAATTTCATCAAACGAGGCATAAAGCTAACCCTTTTTAGTACTAATGTTGGAAAAAGTGTGCTTTTGTCTTCCTTTTGTATTTTGAGGATTAAATGAGCTCAAATTAACAAAAGAAGCAAAAAGACATCAAAATCTAATATAAATACAAGAAAAGGAACAAGACGTGGCATGCCCGACCCCACGACAGCATCTTCCCAACCAAAACAAGAGAACAGAAGGCTGAACTCAGTGAACACGGGGGCGTGCCCAAGTGTCAGCAGAAAAGACAAAGTGGTAGAAGCTTCTATTGCCCACCACGGGGCCGTGCTCAGCGAACACGGGGCCGTGGTCAACTATAAGATTCGCACAATCTAGGCAAATCTTCATAGTACAAAGATTCTTCTGCACACGGGGTCGTGCTCAGCGGACACGGGGGCGTGGTCAACTAATAAGACAAAGCTGCATTAAATGAAGAAAGAGAAGGATGTGGACACGGGGCCGTGCCCACTGGACACGGGGCCGTGCCCGAGCTTCTGTTCTGCCTATAAATAGAAGTGCTTGGCTCAAGCTCAAACCATCCCTTGGCACACCACCTCTCTCACACTTCACCCACCACCCACCACCACCATAACACCATCATCCACCACCATCATCCATTGTCCATCGTAGAGTGTGTGAGTCGTCTCGGGATCCAAGATTGATCGTAAGAGTTCTTGACAATCAAGGCCATGTTTGCCTAAGTCTCTTACATCACTTGGTGAAGACAAAGTGTCTCGTGTAATACTTTTTATTTCTAATCTTTTCGCACTTTTTATTTGGTTTCGTATTAATGACTTTAATAACTAGTTGCTTATGTTGAAGGTGATCTTTCTTTATCGTTTGTCTGTGGTGTCTTGAAATTATTTTACTGTCTATATAAAATAAAAGATTTTCACCATTCATATCTCCACGGTCTATATGGAGGTATGTTGGCTACCTGGTCGGGGGTTAAGGGAACGGTTTGGTAAAGGTCTTGCCATTGTTCAGCGTTTAGAGGTCCTGCAATGGACCTGGGTCAAATTTAGTAGGACCTCCTTCAATACTTAGCGGTATTGGATGGCGGGGGTCCAAACTCTTTGATCCCCTCATAAGTTAACTACTATTAATACTATAACCCGGCTATTTAGGACTGTATCCCTGCTGACTCAGACTACTTAGTCGAGGGTAACGTCACCTCCAAAAGAGGGGCCTACCATAATTTGCATTAATAACTTAATTAATTATCTTCCAATAATCCACCCTTTTAGGATTGTATCATTGCTGACTAAAACTACTGGGGTGAGGGTAACGTCACCTTCAAAAGAGGGGCCTACTACAATAACTAAGATAATCTCTTAAAATAGTGCAAAAGTGCGGAAATAATCAAAGGTTACACTAGATACGAGTCGGAACCAAGTGATTCATTGTCACACCCCGATTTCCACGTGTCACCGGTGGGCCCGGTGGGGGAGTATCGTGACGTGGTTGGCAACGTAATAGTCAAACAACACAATATTTAATATGCACAGCGGAAGCAATTTAAAAGTTATAATACAACCGAATTTAATATTGTAATATCAAATGTCACAATATTCGGATGTTTATCCACAGATGGATCGGAAACAAAATATAATCAATAGTTCAACAGACTTCAGGCATCTTAAGCTTGCGAGACTTCTAATGATGCTAAGGAGAAATCCCAGCCAATTTCGCTTAGTACCTGCATTTAATCTTTTTGGGAAAATACGTCAGTTTACACTGGTAAATACATTCAACTGACTCATTTTGGAAAATGATTGAAAATTGGTTTGGATGCACGTGGCATAAACATTTTTGTTTAACTTGGGAGAATTATTTAATATTATAATCTTGTGAACGAATTACATGTTCCTTGTGCGTTCAGTAGCCCGGATCTTGTCCGGGTTAAAGATCAATAGACACACCACAATATTCTTTTGTGCACTGACGGGTGTACGCCTACACCCCGCACTTAAGTCGTGGCCATTTCGTAAAATGATGCCAAGGATATCCGGGACATGGTCATTAACCCCCCAAAGGCTTTAAGTAACAAGACTGTTTAAACGAGCCGATCAAATTATTCAATTACCCTCTCAACGGTGGAGGATTTGATGCCCGATCAAGCGGTATGCTATATACCGTAACCCAAGCCCGTATAGGGAAAATAAGTTAAAAGTATTTACCTGAGCAAAGTATAATTCACAATAAGCAAATTGCAAGTAGCTTTTACTGGTCCTCCTAATCTGGAACGAAGGTTTATCATAACCTATTAGAATCCTAACGGGTCTTTAATTAAGCTTAAGCTTAGACCGGCTAGTTTCAAAGATACGGTTCGTACGCACGATTAAGCGAAGACCGGATAGAATGTGATTTAGACCCGACAAGTTCAGAGACTTGTTTAATATGGGAATTTCATACACATTCTGGATTTTGAGATAAAACCGTTAAGGTTTGACCCGTTTAGGCTAGTTTATGTAAACTAGTTACATAAACCGAACCGAACGCGTAATAATCGTAACGAGTATTCATGAGAGCTATTTACAGGTTTCCTAAGTTAATATGCTTCATATATGTTGTGACATCATTAAGATATCATTCATTATGTCCGTAATGAGTTTAAACACAAACTATGCCCCGTAGGGGTAGTTTGGTCATTTTAAAGGTTATAAAAGAGTTTAAGTGTTTAACTGAGTTACAGGTCTGATGTAATCAGCAAACATACTCAAATTAATGAGTTATAACAGTAGGATAAAGTATTTATGTGAAATTTAGTAATTATAACCAAACTATGCCCCGTAGGGGTATTTTGGTAATTTCACATAAGCCGAAAAGCTCAGAACTGAAGTCTGAGTTTAACAATCTTTGCTTACTGTTAAAATATTATAATTTGCCTCAAATATCAGTAGGTATCAACCCTTGTATGTTTAAAATACTTCTAGTACATACTATGCGTTAAAAACGCTTAAAAAGGCGATTAAAGGCCATTTCCGGGTTTGATACTTAAATCTGATATTTTTATATTTCCAGAAGGCTTAAAATAATTTATTTATCATATGTGATCAGTAGCAAAAGGTTTGGAGTCGTTTAGATATGTAAAACTCATTTTATGGCCCGTAAGGGCAAAACCGACAATTACCGGATTAAGCCTACGACTATGAGTTATGCTCAGCCTAAAATTAATTAAAAATCTTTAAAAATCCCAAAATAATATATTACATCAGTGGGTAAAATATTTGATATCAAAAAGTATGTTTAAGTAGGCTATACGCTAAATATGCCGTTTAATTAACATAAAGCTTTAATTTTACGCTAACGAGCATAACTCTTAATCTACACTTCAAACTGATGTCAAATTTTGCATACAAGTTTATATATTAGTAATTAAAGTTTCTACTCTTTTACATTTCCAAAAATCACGTTTTAAGGTGAAAAGGGCATAATGGTCAACATATGAGCAATTAACGGAATCATGCGTATTAATTGAATAACTAATGATCCGAGGTGTATAATCACAGAGGGTTATACTAGCATGTAACCTGGTCCAAATAAAGTTCTTAGGTATTTCTAAAACATACCATAACGGGTCAGAACTGAAAGTCAAAGTATAAGTCAAACTATGCGACTTTCGGTTCCGAACCGGGTCTAAACAGGAAATTGTCGGGTTGAACATGTTTAGACATGTCCTTACACTAATTACCAAGTTATATTAATGATCAAACAGGTTATAAGTGTTCTACATTGCTAATCATGCATAAATCGCATTTTAAACTTTTTGTTGACTTTTTAATTACACGTTTGACCCGACATTTGACCTAGTTAGAGTGGGAATCAGGGGAAACCCTTTTAAGGTTTTATTACCCACATAATTACCTACTTAAAGGTACTTTTGATTCGACTAATCACTGGACCATTAGTGATTAATCTTAAAGTCAACCGTTAATTACGACGGTTTGACTTTTAAGCTAAAACTAAGCTAAAGCTTAATTAAGAAAGGTTAAGACAACTTACAAAGGTCCTATGCACGAAATGTGAACACTTGAGAGCAGACTTGAGCTCCAGAAATGATCAGATTGCTTGAATGAAGGTGTGAAGACTTGTTGCAAGTTCATGGGCATTATATAGCATTTTAATCACCATAAAACCTTGACACATGAGTCTACAACCCACCACAACTGATCAACACTTGTTCCTAGTGTTTAG
Organism: Helianthus tuberosus; assembly: GCA_030545235.1. NCBI lineage: Eukaryota > Viridiplantae > Streptophyta > Magnoliopsida > Asterales > Asteraceae > Helianthus > Helianthus tuberosus. Next base: position 206,607,164 of record CM060441.1, read on the forward strand.
GAGGTGCTTTAGGGGTCAAGAGATGTGGAAAATCGGTTAAAGGTCGCGCACAAAGGCAATGGCAGGCAACAGCCATGTTTTCCGGAACTGGGAGTCCCTCGCGTAGCGCGAGGGCCCCTCGCGTGGCGCGAAGACCTGCAGAAATCAGCATTTTGATTTCTTTGCTAAAAGATCCTTGGCTCTTCAAAATCCGATTCGGCACTTGTTTTTTGCATTGTAAACCCTCATAATTGATCTATAAAGGCTTTAAAACATATACCCACTTCGTTAAGTCCCCGGTTAACTTTATTGTTACCCGAAAAGTCCTAACTTTCGACGTTTACGCTTTAACTCTTCGCACACGAATTTGATCATAATTTTCTCATACGATAACGAAACTTTATGAAATTTATATCGTACATTCTAGTGATCATAATTTACAGTTACAAAGCTTCGGGTTTGTCAAAAGGTCACTCAGAGGTATAATTTAAACATGTTGACACATTTAGTCCCTGTAGTTTGAAATCTCTCACTTTTAGCTTCGTATGATCCATGATTTATTCGTTTGAAGGTATGAGCATCATGTTGGGTTAATGTACATTATATTTATTCACAGTTGACACTTAGAATACGTATATTCACATACTTTCCATGTTTGTCAACTTTAGTCCTTCTATAATATTCTTTCACACGTTTTAAACATATGACACGTGTCAACACATTATAGGACGTGAATTTTCGAGGTGTTACATCCTCACCCCTTAAAATAAATCTCGACCAGAGATTTACTGAAATAAATAAGGGTACTTTTCTTTCATCGTGGATTCAACCTCCCACGTGTATTCGGGACCTCTACAGGCATCCCATTTGACCTTCTCAATAGGTACATGCTTCCTTCGAAGCTTCTTTACCTGTCGATCTTCAATCGACAAAGGTTTTTCCACAAATTTTAAGCTCTCGTCTATATGCACATCTGTGTGTGGTATAACCAGTGATTCGTCAGCGAAACACTTCTTCAGATTGCAGATGTGGAACACATTGTGAATTCCACTGAGCTCTTCCGGTAAGTTTAACTTATAGGCAACTGACCCGACACGTTCGATAACCTCGAAAGCTCCTATGTATCTCGGGCTTAGCTTGCCTTTCTTACCAAATCGCATCACTCCTTTCCAGGGTGATACTTTGAGCAACACTTTATCACCTACTTCGAAGTGAAAAGCTTTACGCTTCAGATCAGCGTAGCTCTTCTGCCTATCTCGGGCAGCTTTGAGATGGTCACGAATCTGGACAATCTTGTCCGTCGTCTCGAACACTATCTCCGGTCCTGATAATTAGACATCTCCAACTTCCGCCCAACACACGGGCGATCTACACTTTCTATCATATAATGCCTCGAAAGGCGCAGCCTTTATGCTGGTGTGGTAGCTATTGTTGTAGGCGAATTCGATTAATGGTAATTTCTTATCCCAACTACCACCCAAATCGATCGCACATGCACGTAGCATGTCTTCCAACGTTTGAATAGTACGCTCACTCTGGCCGTCAGTCTGAGGATGATAAGCCGTACTAAAATTCAAACGTGTGCCCAAAGATTGTTGGAAACTCTTCCAAAAATGTGACGTGTATCTAGTATCTCTGTCAGAGATAATAGACACAGGTATGCCATGTAAAGCTACAATCTTATCAACGTATAACTGAGCTAACATATCGGAGCTATAAGTCTCCTTGATGGGTAGGAAATGTGCTGACTTAGTCAGTCTATCAACTATAACCCATATTGTATCATTGCCTTTCCTTGTCTTGGGTAACTTGGTAATAAAATCCATAGTTACAATTTCCCACTTCCACGTAGGAAGTTCAGGCTGTTGTAGCAAACCTGACGGTTTTTTATGCTCGGCTTTGACTTGCGCACATGTCAAGCATTTAGCTACATGAGTGGCTACAGACTTCTTCAAGCCTATCCACCAATAATTTGCCTTCAGATCCTGGTACATCTTATCAGCTCCAGGATGAACAGAGTATTTGGAACTATGGGCTTCCTGGAGGATGACATCTCGAAGTCCTCCATAAATTGGAACCCATATTCGTCCATTTAATCATAAAATTCCATCCTTGCTAAGAGTTAACTGTTCTTCAGTTACTCCTAACTTTTCATTAGGATAGTTAGCTTCCAACACAGCTTCCTTCTGTGCAGCTAACAACCTTTCAATCAAATTATTCTTTATTTCCATCTGCTTGGCATTGATTCGAATGGGTTTCATCCTTTCCTTTCGACTCAAGGCATCAGCGACTACATTCGCCTTGCCGGGATGGTACTTGATTTCACAATCATAATCATTCGAAGTCTCCATCCAACGGCGTTGCCTCATATTCAACTCTTTCTGATTAAACAGGTGCTGGAGGCTCTTGTGATCAGAATAGATCACATACTTGATTCCATATAGGTAATGCCTCCACAGTTTTAGTGCGAATACAACAGCACCCAACTCCAAGTCGTGGGTGGTGTAATTCTTTTCGTGCACCTTTAACTGTCGTGATGCATAGGCAATAACCTTGCCTTTTTGCATAAGCACACACCCCATGCCAGTGTGTGAAGCATCACAGTAAACCACAAAATCTTCTATTCCATCTGGCAATGTCAGTACTGGGGTGTTGCTCAACTTTTGCTTTAAGATATCAAAGGACTCTTGCTGCTTAGGGCCCCAAACGAACTTTACTTTCTTCTTAGTCAAGGAAGTTAGGGGCGAAGCAATCCTTAAAAAAATTTCGATGAAACGCCTGTAATATCCTGCCAATCCCAGGAAGCTACGAATTTCTGTAGGCATCTTTGGTTCTTGCCAGTTCATAACTGCTTCAACCTTAGCGGGATCCACCTGGATACCATGCTCACCGACCACATGTCCAAGAAATTGGACTTCTCGTAGCCAAAATTCACACTTAGAGAATTTGGCATAGAGTTTCTCTTGATGTAAAAGTTTGAGAATACATCGAAGATGTTTCTCATGATCAGCTTGGCTCTTAGAGTAAATGAGAATGTCGTCAATGAAGACGATGACGAATTTATCTAAGTACGGCTTGCAAATGCGATTCATGAGATCCATGAACGCGGCCGGTGCATTAGTGAGCCCAAAAGGCATCACTAGGAACTCGTAATGACCATAACGAGTCCTAAATGCAGTTTTATGAACGTCTTCATCTCTAACCTTCAGTTGATGGTAGCCTGACCTCAAATCGATCTTCGAAAAATAACTTGCCCCCTGTAACTGATCGAACAAATCGTCGATCCTGGGCAAAGGATATCTATTCTTGATCGTGACCTTATTAAGCTCACGATAATCGATCGACAGATGCATCGATCCATCCTTCTTTTTGACAAACAGGACTGGCGCTCCCCAAGGAGACGAACTAGGTTTAATGAAACCCTTGGTTAGCAATTCGTCTAGCTGTGTCCTCAATTCTTTCATCTCCGTGGGCGCCAACCTATAAGGTGCTCTAGTAACTGGTGCTGCTTCGGGGATGATATCAATCCTGAATTCAACTTGCCTATCTGGTGGCAAACCAGGTAGTTCTTCTGGAAAAACTTCTGGAAATTCAGAGATAACAGGGATGTCTTCTATCTTCGGTTTGGGCTCATCAATAATTACTTGTGCCATGTAGATGACACAACCCCTCTTTAAACATTTTGAAGCCTTGAGCATAGTCACTTGCTCAGGTAGTCCATACTGGGTGTATCCCTGAATGGTAAGTGACTCACCAGACGGAGTCTTTATCATCACCTGTTTCTTGTTACAGACAATTTGGGCCTGGTTACGAGATAACCAGTCCATACCCAGAACTATGTCAAAATCGGCCAACTTAAAGGGAAGTAGAGACAGAGGAAAAGAATGGTTCTTAATGGATATAACACATCCATCTAACACCGTTGAGACGGTTTCCATGGTACCATCTGCTAACTCTACCTCATAGTTTACGCTTAAGGTTTTGACAGGTAAATTCAATAATTTACCAAACTTGTTATCTACGAAAGACTTATCTGCGCCTGAATCAAAAAGTACTCTTGCAAAGACATCATTTACAAGGAAAGTACCTGTTATGACATTATCGTCTTGCACAGCCTCTTTCGCGTCCATTCTGAAGACTCTAGCATTAGTCTTCTTAGCCTCTTCAGGCTTCTTGTTGTACTTAGGGCAGTTGGTTTTAATGTGGCCCTTTTCATTGCAACGGTAGCACGTTGCGTCTTTCATCTTCTTGCAATCCAAGGTTTTGTGATCCGTGGACTTGCAAATACCACAAGCATAAGTTTTTGACTGAGTCTGTGAGTTCGACTCAAGTCTGCACTTTCCAAAGTGTTGCTTCTTGCATATCTTGCACTTGGGCTTCTCACCAGAATTATGCCCCTCTTTCCTTGAGTCAGATCCTTTCTTGTTATCACCGTTCCCACGGTGCTTCTTGTTCGATCTGCGTGAACCATCATCTTCACGTTTTCTCTTCTCAGCCTCCTTATTCCTCAGCGATCTCTGCCGGACCGCATCCAAAGTAAGGGATAAGGATATGTCAGCTACTGATCTAAAAGTAGATGGCCGAGAAGCTTTCACGCTTGCCAGATAAAAATAAGAAAGAAGCCATTGTAATCGCTCTTATGCTGTAATTTATAACTCTGTGTCGTTTTATCAAATTTGAATGACTCGCCAGTATTTCCCCGTTGATAAAATATTTTCAAAACATGTTTCAGGTGACTACTGTGAACCAAGGAAAAGTGCTGCGGAGCACTAACAAAGCTTGAAGTAGTGGCTCAGTTAAATAAATAAACATGTTTTGTAAATCAGGGAATTTCCTTGTAAAATTCCTCTAATATAAACTACGGGGTTTATCCCGACTTAAGAAATAAAATAATCGGGCATTTCAAGTTTAAAAAGATCCTGTTAAATCTTCCACTGTCAACTCAAATATTAAATACCACGGGTTTCTGTCCCGCGGCTCCTGGACCGGGTAAAACCGGGACGGGGGCCGTGACAGAAAAAGGTGGTATCAGAGCCACTGATTTAAGCCAATTAAGTATTTAGAGATACTTAATTTTTCTAATTTCCATCCTGTGATTATGTGTTTTGTTAATTGACGACTTGTTAGTTACAGTATGGGTAAGCAAAGACTTTCAGACATCTATCGTCAATTAGATAGTTCACCAAAAGATAAGGGAACCTCGTTCCAATCAAATTCCTCAAGATACTCAGCAGAAACTGAGGAAGGAACATTTGTTCGTAAGGCACAGTTTGAGAAACCACTTACCCCTAATAAAAGAAGTTGGATTATTAGAAAAAGTCAAGAGAAAATAAAGAAGTCATAACCAAAAGGAGTGATGAGTAATATGGAAACTCAGGAAATAGGCAATAACCCACCAAGGGAAGATGAATTAGACGACCAATTGGCAAATCTCTATATGTTAGCCACTACAGCAGTAAATGCTAACCTATAGTTGGATCGCCAAACTAGTACCAGCACTTATATCATCTATAAGCCAGAAACTTTTTCCATTAAATAAACAACTTAGTAAGAAAAGATAGACTAAAATAAATTATTCCCTAGTATATTTTAAATTTCAGTTGTAATTTGTAATTTGTAATTCGCAATATTTAATTTTAATCAATATATTTGTATAAATACTTAATTGTTCTGATTACCATTTTGTGATTCTGTGAAAATTTAATTTACAAAATTTTAACCTAGAACTTTGTGTGTTTCTTCATATCTGCTAAACAGCATGAATGAGTTGTCCGAAGCCCTTCAGAATCTCAATCTCTATTCTGTTAATGTGGAAGTTTCTAGAGACTTTACCGGTTATTGTGCCGACAAGGATGACCCTATGGAATTTCAAGCCCAACCTCCGGAGAAACCTAAGCCAAAGAAAAGAAGAAGAATCGTGGGTTGGAGGCGTGCGCATAGAAGGAAACCAGTAACCCGGAAAGTTGCCAAGACGGAGGACCCAATGGATAAAGGGAAAGGAAAAGAGATTGGAGAAAGCCCCAAGCAAGCCGAGGAAATGCCATTGTGGGAAGAATTGGACCGCAAACTGGCAGACTGTGATATCCTTAAGCCTGTCAATAAAAACCTTTTTACTTATCCTGCTGAAACCCAACTCCCAGTAAATTTGGAACCGGCCATCCCAGATCCCCTTGTCAATACCCGACCTTTAGGAGAAATGGAAGAATGGTGGACCAATGATTGGCAATTCCAGAATCTTTTAAACAACCCTTATACCTTTCTTCCTCAGTTTGACCCCGAGCCTGCACCCAATCCACCGATGAGCAACAAGAACCTGGCTGAACTCCGCCATTTTGGTGAGGAGCTGGTGGATGCAGGGAATCGAATCCGGGAGGTGGGAGAACAGATCTCCTGGAAGTACAACGAGAGGGAACGTCGTTTCTGAAAATGCCAGCTGATGGGATAGTATGGGATGGTGGAAGCATGTGTTTAATAATAATATAATAATTAAAATATAATTATGTAAAATAACCCAAAAAAATAAAACTTTTGTAAGATAACAGGTGTGTACGGAAGCATATTATAATATATAAAAATGGAAGTCGAGAAATCGACAATTTTGGCTATACGTGTTGGTGTGATTATGTGCAATTGTTTTGTTATGTTTGATTATTAATTATTATCTGCTAATCACTTATATATATTAATTACCAGATGGAACACGCTGGCAATGAACCCATTAACAAAGTTAATCAATCTGAACAAAATCATGAAGATTAATTTCTGAATACGCAAGATATCGAGAATATCGTTGCTCAGGGAATAGCCAATGCTATTCCAGCAATCCTTGCTGCTGCCCGAAATCCAGTTGAACCTCAACAAATTATTCCTAGCAAATGTACACACGGCGACAATTTCAGTAATAGTGTAAACGGAGGCGGCAACTGATAACGATGGGATGCAAGCCCCACTCCTTAAGAAATTGAAAGCTGCAACGCCTGGTTGCACTTACAAGGAGTTTCTTGCCTGTAAACCGGTTGAATTTGCAGGCAACAAAGGGGCGACTGCTGCACTGCGTTGGTTAGAGAAAACCGAGGCGGTGATTAAAATAAGTAAATGTGCTGAAGAAGACAAGGTCATGTACGCGTCTCATCTTTTCAAAGAAGGGGCGCTAGAATGGTGGAATACGGTACTTCAAGCCAAGGGAAGCGATGCGGCCTATGCCATGAGTTGGGAAGAATTTAAACGACTGGTGGAAGAAAATTATGTCCCAAGTATGAAAAGGAACAAATGGCGAATAAATTCTTGAACCACCGAATGGTGGATGTAGACTGTCGAGGGTATACTTCGACATTCTTCGAGTACGCTAGAGTTGTACCAACCCTGGCTTCGCCAGAGCCGGTGCTTATTTCCCGCTATATTTGGGGTTTAATTGGAGAAATCCGTGATATCGTTAAAGCTGCGAGACCTCGCACTATTGACGATACAGTGGAATTAGCCAACACTTTGACGGACGGACTGGTACGTACGCGAGAAGAAAATAGAAAGAGGGAAGTGGCCCAAAAGATTACCCAGGGATTCCGTCTGGGTAACTGTAGCAATTTTAAGAAAAAGGGAACTGGGCAATCTTCCAGTGTTCCATTTTGCAATACCTGGAAAAGAAAGCATTTTGGAAGATGCAAAGGGTATTGCAATTTCTGCAAAATTCCGGGGCATCAAGAGGAAGATTGCAGAAAGAAAAAAGCAACAATCTGCTATAATTGCGGAGAAGCTGGACATTTTAGGCCAGACTTTCCGAAATTGGTCAAACCAACTGATAATAAAGCCAAACCTGCAGAAGGAACTACCAAGAGAAACGCAAGAGCCTTCCAGTTAACTACTCAGGAAGCAGAGCTAATCCATGACGTGATAGCTAGTACGTTCCTAGTTCACAATGTTTATGCAAAAGTATTATTTGACTCCGGTGCAAACCAAAGTTTTATAAATACTTCATTCTATCAAGCTTTTAACCTACCCTTAACCAATCTTAGGCAGATTTTTACAGTCGAAACGATAGATGGGAATTCTGTCAACATAGATAAGGTTTTGCGAGAAGGAAAGATAGAACTCTTAGGCCATAAATTTTCTGCAAACCTATTACCTATGGATTTAGCAGGATTCGACATTGTATTAGGAATGGATTGGTTAGTAGCCAACCATGCTCGAATTCTCTGTGATAAAAACTCCATAGAAATTCATACACCCACAGGAGAATTAGTGGTAATTACAGGAGATAAGCCACGAAAGCCACTGAAATTCATTTCAGTAATGAAGTTGTCCAGTTATTCAAGAAAACAAGAAGTGGTGTATATGATTTCAGTAATCATTAACACGAAAGGTAAGGAACTTAAAGAAATTCTTGTAGAAGTAGAATACCCAGATGTATTCCCAGAAGAACTACCAGGATTACCACCAAATAGGGAAGTAGAATTTAGGATTCATCTAATTCCTGGAACTACACCGATAGCCAAGGCACCTTATCGGTTAGCACCCACCGAAATGCTAGAACTGAAAAAGCAATTAGATGAATTACTAAGTAAAGGATTTATACAACCTAGTTCATCCCCGTGGGGAGCTCCAGTGTTGTTTGTAAAGAAGAAACGTGGGTCAATGAGAATGTGTATCGATTATAGGGAATTGATTAAGGATACAATTAAGAACCGATACCCATTACCTAGGATTGATGATCTTTTCGATCAACTTCAGGGAGCTAGATACTTTTCTAAGATCGACTTGCGCTCCGGATACCATCAATTGAAGGTACAAGAAGAAGACATACCTAAAACCGATTTCCGAACTAGGTATGGTCATTACGAGTTTACAGTCATGCCCTTTGGGTTAACAAATGCTCCTGCAGCATTTATGGACATGATGAATAGAATCTGTAAACCGTATTTTGATAAATTTGTAATTGTCTTCATCGACGATATACTTATTTATTCCAAAAGCCAGGATGAGCACTATCAGCACCTGCGGGCACTCTTAACTTTGTTAAGAAAAGAGAAGCTTTACGCCAAATTCCCGAAGTGTGAATTTTGGCTACAGGAGGTACAATTTTTAGGACACATGGTGAATCACGAAGGCATTCACGTAGATCCCTCCAAAATAGAAGCGATCACCAAATGGAAGGTCCCGCAATCAGCTATGGAAATTAGAAGCTTTCTAGGGTTAGCTGGTTACTATAGACGATTCATTAAGGATTTTTCCAAAATAGCTGTGCCATTAACTAAGCTAACCTGTAAAGCAGTTAAGTTTGAATGGGGACCTAGGCAAGAAGAAGCCTTTATTATTTTGAAGCAAAAGTTAACAAACGCCCCAATTCTAGCCTTGCCAAAAGGAACAGAAGATTTTGAAGTTTACTGCGATGCTTCTAAACTAGGATTAGGATGTGTGCTAATGCAACGCAAGAAAGTAATTGCATATGCCTCAAGACAATTGAAAAAGCACGAGGAAAACTATACGACTCATGACTTAGAATTAGGATCCATAATTTTTGCCCTTAAAATTTGGAGACATTATTTGTATGGAAGTAAGTTTACTGTCTATACAGATCATAAGAGTTTAGGATACATATTTGGGCAAAAAGAATTAAACATGAGGCAAAGAAGATGGATGGAAATTCTAAGTGACTACGACTGTGATATTCAATATCACGAAGGAAAGGAAAACGTAGTTGCAGATGCCCTAAGTCGTAAGTATCATGAAAAGCAAAAGCGAGTTTGTGCTCTTAGATTAAATCTACAGTTAGATTTAATGGAACAACTGAAAAATATTCAAGAAACAACAATCAAGGATGATGCTGAAGGAATGAAGGGACGAGTAAAAGAATTAGAGCAAGGAAGTGATGGAATTTGGAGATTCCATAAGAAAAGAATTTGGGTACCTAAGCAAGGAGAATTAAGAAATAAGATTTTAGAAGAAGCCCATAAATCTAGATATACCATGCATCCTGGTAATAATAAGATGTATCAAGATTTAAAGAATAACTTCTGGTGGATAGGAATGAAAAAGGACATAGCTAAATATGTTTCTAAGTGTCTTACTTGTTCACAAGTTAAGGCAGAACACCAGAAACCCTCAGGTCTACTAAAACAATTAGAAATGCCAATATGGAAATGGGAACTCATAACAATGGACTTTGTTACTAAGTTACCCAAAACCAGAAAAGGTAATGATGCGATTTGGGTAATTGTGGATCGATTAACCAAATCAGCTCATTTTCTACCCATGAAAGAAAACTTTAGCATGGAAAGGTTAGCCAAGTTGTACGTAGACGAGGTCGTATCCTTACATGGAGTTCCACTCTCCATTGTATCGGATAGGGATAGTCGTTTCACTTCCCATTTCTGGACTAGTTTCCAGGAAGCAATGGGAACCCGACTAAATTTAAGCACTGCATACCATCCTCAAACAGACGGACAAAGTGAAAGGACGATCCAAACCCTGGAAGACATGCTTAGGGCATGTGTAATAGATTTTGGTGGAAATTGGGATGACCACCTACCCTTAATTGAATTCTCCTATAATAGTAGTTATCATGCTAGCATCGAAGCTGCCCCATTTGAAGCACTGTATGGGCGAAAATGCAGAACTCCAGTCTGTTGGGCAGAAATAGGAGAAAGTCAACTATCAGGTCCAGAAATTATGCAAGAAACCACCGATAAGATCACTCAAATTAAGGAAAGACTGAAAACGGCTAGAGATTGCTAGAAGAGTTATGCCGATAATCGACGCAAGCCACTAGAGTTTCAAATTGGAGACAAAGTACTCTTGAAAGTTTCTCCTTGGAAATGAGTAGTTCGATTCGGAAAGAAAGGAAAGCTAAGTCCAAGGTACGTAGGACCATTCCCAGTAATTCAGCGAATAGGGCCAGTCGCCTATCACTTACAACTACCAGAAGAGTTAGCCGGGGTACATGATGTATTTCATGTATCCAACCTTAAGAAGTGTTTATCTGACGAATCCTTGGTAGTACCTCTTCAAGATATAGAGGTAAATGAGAACTTGAAGTTCGTAGAGAAACCACTTCAAATAGAAGACCGAAAGATCAAGTTTCTCAAGCACAAGCGACTAGTACTGGTCAAAGTCAACTGGGAGTCAAAAAGAGGATCCGAATACACCTGGGAGCTGGAATCGGAAATGAAGCGAAAGTATCATCACTTATTCCAATAAATCTCGAGGACGAGATTTTAAATAAGGTGGGGAGGATGTAAGGACCTTCAAAAATGTCCCAAACCGACCCGTCAGTGAAAACCCGGACCCCTGAAACCCAGATCCATAACAAAAACCAAGAAAACAAGAAATCTGGTATTCAGGCGGGCCGCGTAAGGGTTAAGCATAACCTCTAGCGGGCCGCTTCAACATGTGTTTGACCGGATAAGCGTTCCCAGGCCACATGGCATCCACCTGGCAACCCTACGCGTGACCCAGCAAACCTACACGTAGACTAGGTGGCCACGCGGGCCGCGTAAGGATCAAGCATGGGTTCACGCGGGCCGAGTGAGACCCATTTTCACCTATAAATTGCCTGGACATTGAGCTTTCATTCTGTGTAGAAAATTTTAAACAAAAACGAAGATACACTGCTCAAAAAACATAATTTTCATTAGGCGCTGCTACGATACAAGGTATTAACTCGATCGCTGCTACGGTTCAATGTCCGATCGATTGAAATTATCCGATGGATGTTTAAGTGCTGCCCAAATTGGGGCTATACTTTGTCATTCGTCGTAAATTCGATGGATCTTTAATTGTTGCACTTTGTCATTCGTTGTGAGGGTTTTAATCTCGTGAGTTATCGTAAATGTTGTATTAGTTACTGACCTAGTTCGTGTGCATTGTTATTTAAATTAGGGTACAAGGCTAATTAGTAGGCTAAACTCTACCCGTTTAAATCTGCAATGTGAGTCATTCTCTTTTTATCAATAATATTTTACAATAATCCAAGTTATTTTCAAAAGTTATAATTACAGGGATTAAGTCATGGTTATCTTAATCACTGGCTAGTGGGGTATTGTGCACATTACTAATTTTTCACGGTTAGGCTAATAAATCCTAACAGTAATAATCATCACTACTTGGGTGAAAGGACCCAATAGTGGTATGACCATCGTCACCAGGAGGTGACACGGCGCCAGATAAAAATAAGAAAGAAGCCATTGTAATCGCTCTTATGTTGTAATTTATAACTATGTGTAACATGTTTCAGGTGACTACTGTGAACCAAGGAAAAGTGCTGCAGAGCACTAACAAAGCTTGAAGTAGTGGCTCAGTTAAATAAATAAACATGTTTTGTAAATCAGGGAATTTCCTTGTAAAATTCCTCTAATATAAACTACGGGGTTTATCCCGACTTAAGAAATCAAACAATCGGGCATTTAAAGTTTAAAAAGATCCTGTTAAATCTTCCGCTGTCAACTCAAATATTAAATACCACGGGTTTCTGTCCCGCGGCTCCTGGACCGGGTAAAACCGGGACGGGGCCGTGACACCGGACCTGCGGATCATTGGTTGGGCGAAGTTGGATAATACGCAGTTGTGGATGTTGCGGATCATTGGTTGGGTGAAGTTGGATAATACGCAGTTGGGTAAAACCAGGACGGGGGCCGTGGCACGGCCTGTGGTGCGGGAAAAAAGTGGTGGTAAGTGTCTTTTTTCTTGTGCGGTTTTTTGCTTACTTGTTTTTTGTTAACTGAACTCGTATACATGTGTTGTCAGAGGATGCTCCACTTTGGAGAATGTTTTGTCCGGACTTCAAGGGCAAAGTTGTGGTATTTGCTTGGGAGAATGGTAAGGAAGGGTTCAACGGCACCATTCGTGATAATTTACGGGTGCCTAATCAGGCCGCACTGAAGGTGGAGTTGCCGTAAGGAAAAGGTAAACTGTTTATTTTTCCTTTATTGTTTTTTAAACAACTTATCCCTGATGATCGCTTGTTGATGAACAAAACGCAGGGGATCTTAGTGCCTTGGGGGACCCTGCTGCAGCGGGTGTTCCCAAACAGCACGTGGAGAAACATGGTGATAAGCGGTTCCGCAAACCGAAGAAACCACACGAGCCGGTTGTTGTTCCTCCTTTGGTGCCGGAGGTGGCAGGTATCTCTCGTAATCGTTTATGCAAATACGACGATTACGTGGTAGTGTCTGACACCCTAGAGGGTTTAGGTGTTCCAGGTTGTGCTGCGGCTGCGGGTGGATCATCAGTGGGTGTCAAGCCTGTTGATGATAAGAAGAGGAAGGGAGATGCCCCTGTTGCTGGTGGGCAGAAAGGTTCGAAGTTGAGGAGAACTCGGACAGCTGCTATCCCGCAGCCAAAACCTGCGGTTACAACTGGTAAGTTCATAATATGTTACACAAGTGTTGCTATCCCAGATGTAACTAATAGATGTTCTTTGTTTTGTGTAGAAACCTGAGAAGAACAGGTTTCCGTGTTTCCCAGCCCTCCTTCTTTTCCGAAAGTGGCGGGTGTGGAAACCCAGAAGGAGGATAGAATAAGTCCTTCGATTGAATTGGTTACTCCACCATCTTGTCATGCGGAGGACACCGCGAAGAAACCCGCGGCTCAAACTATTGATGATACGTTGGATTCGTCCAACAATTTAATTGATCCGTGATGTGCGTGAGTGTTATTAGTTTCTAATGTATATATTAAGCCATTTTTAACACTTTTTAGCCAAGTTTTAAATTTATAAAACACGATATTTACTAACACTAAACACACATATGGGCAAGTGCACTCATCGTGAGCGTAGTATAGTGTTGGTAAGATACCGAGGTCGTCCAAGGACACAAGAGCTTTTAATACCGGTTTATCCTCAACGTCTAATCAAATCAAAAGTTTAAAAAAAAAGTTTTAAACTAGAAAAATAAAAAGTAACTAAAATGCTGAAAAATAAAAATAAAAGTAAAAACAGATAGACAAGATGAATCACTTGGCTCCGACTCGTGTTTAGTGTAACCTTTGATTATTTCCGCACTTTTGCACTATTTAAGAGATTATCTTAGTTATTGTAGTAGGCCCCTCTTTTGAAGGTGACGTTACCCTCAACCCAGTAGTTTGAGTCAGCAAGGATACAATCCTAAAGGGTCGGATTATTGAAAGATAATTAATTAAGTTATTAATGCAAATTATGGTAGGCCCCTCTTTTGAAGGTGACGTTACCCTCGGCTAAGTAGTCTGAGTCAGCAGGGATACAGTCCTAAGTAGCCGGGTTAAAGTATTAATAGTAGCTTACATATGAGAGGATCAAAGAGTTTGGACCCCCGCCAAACAATACAGAGGTCCTACTAAATTTGACTCAGGTCCTTGCAGGATCTATACACTGAACAAGGCAAGACTCTTACCAAACCGTTCCCTTAACCCCCGACCAGGTAGCCAACATACCTCCATATAGACCGTGGAGATATGAATGGTGAAAATCTTTTATTTTATATAGACAGTAAAATAATGCCAAGACACCATGGACAAACGATAAGGAAGAATCAGCTTCAACATAAGAAACTAGTTATTAAAGTCATTAATACATAACCAAGTAAAAACTACGAAAAGATTAAAAATAAAAAGTATTACACTAGACACTTGTCTTCACCAAGTGATGTAAGAGACTTAGGCAAACATGGCCTTTGATTGTCAAGAACTCTTACGATCAATCTTGGATCCCGAGACGACTCACACACTCTATGATGGACAATGGATGATGGTGGTGGATGATGGTGTTATGGTGGTGGTGGGTGGTGGGTGAAGTGTGAGAGAGGTGGTGTGCCAAGGGATGGTTTGAGCTTGAGCCAAGCACCCCTATTTATAGCGTGAATAGCAGCTCGGGCACGGCCCCGTGTCCAGTGGGCACGACCCCGTGTCCATCCTCTTCTCTGTCTTCATTAATTGCAGTTTGTCTGTATTAGTTGACCACGCCCCCGTGTCCGCTGGGCACGACCCCGTGTGCAGATGCATATCTGTACTATCAAGATTTGCCTCGATTCTGTGAATCTTATAGTTGACCACGTCCCCGTGTCCACTGAGCACGGCCCCGTGGTGGGCGATGGAAGCTTCTACAACTTTGTCTTTTATGCTGACACTTGGGCATGCCCCCGTGTTCACTGAGCACGGGGCGTGTTCAGCCTTCTGTTCTCTTGTTTTGCTTGGGAAGATGCTTTCGGGGAGGTCGGGCATGCCACGTTTGTTCCTTTTCTTGTATTTATGTTAGATTTAGCTGCCTTTTTGCTTCTTTTGTTAATTTGAGCTCATTTAATCCTGAAAATGCAAAAGGAAGACAAAAGCACACTTTTTCCAACATTAGTACAAAAAAAGGGTTAGTTTTTGCCACAATTGATGTAATTTATATGTTGCATTTTGCACACATCAAATACCCCCACACTTGAATCTTTGCTTGTCCTCAAACAAAACTCTTTATAATGTGGCTTTACACTCCCAAATGGAATGGGTAGAAGAGAAGGTTTTTGGGCTTGTCATAGAGTGTCGGGATTTCCAAGATTCTTTATTAAATTTTATTTTTATTTATTTGCAATCCTATTCGTCATGATTTATTTAAAACTTTTCATAAGATAAATTACTTATTAGGGCATAACATGCCTCTTTAAAATTCTATTTATATACAAGTTCACATACCTCACGCGGGATCACTCAACACTCGGCCGAAGATGTATTTTAGTGAATCACTCGAGAGCGGCATGAAACTTACTCCTACCATAGGTTTGCCAAGCAATCAATCCTCCTCCTTTTTAACTATATACCTTTGTAAATATTAAGAGGACTTTTGGGTGAAGGGTTAGGCTTGGGTTAAAGGTAGGTGGTTGGGTTAGTGGTTAGTAGAAAAAGGGCAAAAAGCGTAAAAAGCATCGGTTTTCGTAAGACTTTTTATTTTTGCAATTTTTATTTTGATGAAGCCATAATTCAAACAAAGTTATTTTTAATGAACTTGCTTGTTTATTTCTTTAGCTTCATCATCAACAAAATTTATTTATTTATTTATTTTTATTTTTTTATTTTGAAAGTCATACGAAAAACCGAGCTTGTCACTGAATCAAAGGGTTAAAAATAAAAAGGTTTTGGTGGGTGAAAGGGTGTTTGGTTTGGGTTAAGAAATGAAAAGGTTTAGGCTCAAAGGGGTTAACTAGGAGGATTTTGGGTAGGTCGTAAAAAAAATAATAATGGTGTAGAAATAAAAAGGGTTAGTCCTAATGCCTCCATCATTTACTTACTCGGGTTTAAGTTGGTAAGGACCGGGAATGTATCGTCGTGGCAAGTTCTAGTGTTCTAAGAACCAAGCGGCTATTCACACAAGAAACAAAAAATGAGCATTTAGTTTAAATATATGTATTTGTATGCTCAATAAAGGCTCAAAACTCACTTTTGTGGGAATGCGTTTTTTATGCGATCAAGTATATATAATTAAATTTTAACTACGCTTGTCATGCCTTTTCATAATTTTCTTATGTTGGTTCTTTTTATCATGACGCTATCGGTAGTAAATTTGTAAAAATATAAGCTTTTTAGAATTTGAAATTCCCAAGTTAAACCTAGACAAGTAAAAAAAATTGAAAATTTTTGAAAAAAATTTGGGGTGATTAGCGGTTCCAATAGAGTTTTGTGTAAGGCTTGTAATTAGGACTTGCAAGATTCAAAGTTTTAGCATCCACCCCACACTTAAATTACACATTGTCCTCAATGTGTCCCAAAAATAAGTTTTTAGGTTGATTGAATGTGTAAAAGGTGTGAAAAAGCAAAATTTTATGTTACTGGGCGTCTGGACACTACCCCGTGGTGTCCGAGCACTGCCCCGTGTTCAGGTGCCAGTAACAAAAAGTTGAACCAAAGAAACGGAAGCCTGGACACGGGGGCGTATTGGGTGAACACGACCCGTGTCCAGTTTACCTGAACTGGGTATTTTCTGCAGACTGTGTAGCACGGGGCCGTGTTGGGCGGGCACGGCCCGTGCTGAACTTGCTGTAATAAAGAAAGTTCGTCGGATGGCCCTGTTTTCGTGCATGGGGTGCTGGTCCAAGTTTCCCTTATTATCCTTCACCATCCCGAGTGTGTTTTACTCATTACAACATCATCCAAACACCAAATTAACTAAAACCATCATTCATTAAGTCATAGAGAGAATTACAAAATAATCCTAAAAGTTAAAATACTAGATAGTTAGGTCAAAGAAACACAAGAAATCTAAACCAAGAAGTTCTAGCCTACTACTTATTCTATTAGCAAAATTTCCGAAAAGATAAATCTCTCGGTTAGATGTGGCTTGAAAAACTTCTATTTCCAGGCATGGGTTCCTCACACGTCGGCGAGACATTCTTCTAGGGAGAAGAAAGGCGGGCTCATTGGCATTGGTTTGAGGAGGTGCAACCTCCACCGGGACTTCTTGTAGATCTTCAAGAGGAGGTTCTGCTGGAATGTCGTCCCAACCGGTAGGATTATTGATTCCAAGTGCTAGGTTCCAATCCTCTTGAGGGAGGATTGGTTCCATGGGAGGTGTTACAAGAATGTTTAACCTCTGGTGCAAGAGGTTTATTTCTTGAAAACTATTTTCCAACCCCACCGTAAGATAATTTACACGGTCTATTAGGACCTCCTCTACCGAAGTCATCTCGTCAAGAGCTTCACGTAACGTACGAGGGTCGCTTCGATTGATGACCTTCTCTCCCTTCGACTGTTTCTGGAGTGCGCAGAAGAAGTTCCACTGTTTTGACTAGACATTCTACGAAAATAAACCAGAAATAGTTCATCTTAAATGAAATAGTACATCGGACACGGCCCCGTGCTCAATGAGCACGGCCCCGTGTTCAACTTTCTGCAAATTTTCAGAACAAGGAATCTGGGAGTTTTAAATTATTTTTCCAACTTATGAAGCATTTTTGTACAGAAATAACTTAAAACAATGTTGCATAACTTATTTTTAGCAAGATTCCTTGGACAAAAATCTAATAATCAACACAATAAAGCTTGAGAGCAAGCTTCAATGGAGGTGTTGAGACAAGAAAGATAAAGAAGAAGGCAATGGATAAAAGAGGAAAGGACAAGATGTTTGTTAGAACCTTCTTTTAGAAATTACCTAGGATGGTAGGTGAGAAGATCCTTTCAAATCCCTGTCTCTGGATGGTCCAAATGTGCAGGATTCTTGGCTGCATTTATAGAAAACGACAGCATGCTGGACACGGCCCTGTGTCGGCTGGACACGGCCCCGTGTGCAGGCAAGGTCCTGACACATTTTGTCCGTATTCTGACTAAAATTCAGAAAGGAATCTTTTAGTGGACACGGGGGCGTGTTGACCTGGGTACGGCCCCGTGTCGAAAGGCGGTTTATGAAGTTTGTCTATTTTTAAGGAACTTTTCCGGATCAGGCGGCTCCTTACTGGATGGAACAACCCCAAAGTGCCTAAGATACCTTAATTGCTCTAGATTAAGACGAGAACGCAAGAGGTTGTCGGTGAGGGTGATTCCTAAGCTATATGTAGGTGGACAAGTCCAACCCTTTCCCGGGCTCTCGTTAAAGAAGGTGTATGCCGAATCGCTCAGGTCTATGTATGCATCGAACGAAGTCGATGGGGAGTCCTTCACGGCACAATCAACACAGGGACGACTATCGCTCAAGTCCTCACTAGAGTTAGAGGTAACGTTGGTAACAACGAAGTTGTTTTTATGCGATCCCAACAATTCTTCTTGGTTATCGTCTTGAGATAAATTATTGAAATCTATTCTAAGTTCTTCTAACCAATTAAGAATTAGATCTTCCATTTGAAATAGTTCATCAAGAAGCATTTCTCCTAGAAGATCCGATTGAGAGCATTCGAGGGAGAGATAAGGATTATTTTTACTTTCACCCCTCTTAAGGCTACATGAATAGGGCTGTTCACGAGCCGAGCCGAACCGAGCGGACCTTTGCTCGTGCTTGGCTCGTTTACAAACCGAACCGAGCGGAGCGGCTCATTTAAAACCGAGCCACAAATCAAGCGAGCGTTTTCCGAGCAATAAATATTTCGAGCGAGCGGCGAGCGAAGTTCGAGCGATTTGGACAACCGTGTCGCCCGATTTAAATTTGCTGAGAGAGATAGTGACAATGTAGGGTCTCAAGTTTTTATGTCTTAATAAACAAGCACATTTCATGGCATAATATTTTTCTTATGAATAACGATGTTGTCGCTGATGAGGCGATGATTATATTGCACGAACAATGACGTTGAGAGCAAGAGACGATTGACTTGGGGTAACGACATGAAAAATTGAGGGATGGGCAGACTGTCGTTTATTTGTTTAGGGTTTATCTTTTAGATTTGATATTAATTTTTTTTATTGGCGTGATCGAGTTAGTACATATAGATATATTTCTAAATTTGTATATAGTTGACCAAATTCTAACAGAGTAGTATATATAAAACTATAAATTTAATTTATATTTAAGTATATATGTATGTGTGTATAAATATAGGTGTGTGTGTGTGTATATGTATAATTTATATTTGTGTATATACATGTTTATATATGTATGTGTATATGTATATATATATACTAACTAAAAATAATAATTCGAGCCGAACCGAGCCGAACGGACCTTTGCTCATGCTTGGCTCGTTTACAAACCGAACCGAGCAGAGCGGCTCGTTTACAACCGAGCGTCAAATCGAACGAGCATTTTTCGAGCAATTTCCGAACGAGCGTCGAGCGAGCGACGAGCGCCGAGCGGTTTGAACGGCCCTATACATGAAAACAATGGGTCTATATAGTGGGGTTTATAATTTAGAAAATAACATTCTAATTCTTTATGAGAGCCACCACATATTTGACACCACGTACCATGAGAGTGCCGAAAGTAAAAAATATCATTATCACTCATGTTTGTATCAGAAATTACCAACCGTCGGGATCTTACGGTTCTGTTTTCAGTAACTAAATCTTGGGCACGGGGCGTGTTGGGTGGGCACGACCCCGTGTTCAGCTTACTGTCTGACTTAAAACAGGATTGCCAGTTCCAATGATTGGACAAGGGGCATGTTCAGCGGGCACAGCCCGTGCTGAGTTCTGCAAAAGCTGAAAAAAACTATGAAAAATCCTAAAAAAAAATAGAAAATAAGAAAAACGATTAGGCCGTTGATTCCTAACTTTCTTAAAATCCTTGTGTCCCCGGCAACGGCGCCAAAAACTTGATGTGCGTGAGTGTTATTAGTTTTTAATGTATATATTAAGCCATTTTTAACACTTTTTAGCCAAGTTTTAAATTTATAAAACACGATATTTACTAACAGTAAACACACATATGGGCAAGTGCACCCATCGTGAGCGTAGTATAGTGTTGGTAAGATACCGAGGTCGTCCAAGGACACAAGAGCTTTTAGTACCGGTTTATCCTCAACGTCTAATTAAATCAAAAGTTTAAAAAAAAGTTTTAAACTAGAAAAATAAAAACTAACTAAAATGCTGAAAAATAAAAATAAAAGTAAAAACAGATAGACAAGATGAATCACTTGGCTCCGACTCGTGTTTAGTGTAACCTTTGATTATTTCCGCACTTTTGCACTATTTAAGAGATTATCTTAGTTATTGTAGTAGGCCCCTCTTTTGAAGGTGACGTTACCCTCAACCCAGTAGTTTGAGTCAGCAAGGATACAATCCTAAAGGGTCGGATTAGTGAAAGATAATTAATTAAGTTATTAATGTATATTATGGTAGGCCCCTCTTTTGAAGGTGATGTTACCTTCGGCTAAGTAGTCTGAGTCAGCAGGGATACAGTCCTAAGGAGCCGGGTTAAAGTATTAATAGTAGCTTACATATGAGGGGATCAAAGAGTTTGGACCCCCGCCATCCAATACCGGTGGGTATTGAAGGAGGTCCTACTAAATTTGACCCAGGTCCTTGCAGGATCTATACACTGAATAAGGCAAGACTCTTACCAAACCGTTCCCTTAACCCTCGACCAGGTAGCCAACATACCTCCATATAGACCGTGGAGATATGAATGGTGAAAATCTTTTATTTTATATAGACAGTAAAATAATGCCAAGACAGCACGGACAAACGATAAGGAAGAATCACCTTCAACATAAGAAACTAGTTATTAAAGTCATTAATACATAACCAAGTAAAAAGTGCGAAAAGATTAAAAATAAAAAGTATTACACTAGACACTTGTCTTCACCAAGTGATGTAAGAGACTTAGGCAAACATGGCCTTTGATTGTCAAGAACTCTAACGATCAATCTTGGATCCCGAGACGACTCACACACTCTATGATGGACAATGGATGATGGTGGTGGATGATGGTGTTATGGTGGTGGTGGGTGGTGGGTGAAGTGTGAGAGAGGTGGTGTGCCAAGGGATGGTTTGCAAATGAGCCAAGCACCCCTATTTATAGCCTGAACAGCAGCTCGGGCACGGCCCTGTGTCCATCCTCTTCTCTGTCTTCATTAATTGCAGTTTGTCTGTATTAGTTGACCATGCCCCCGTGTCTGCTGGGCACGACCCCGTGTGCTGAAGCATATCTGTACTATCAAGATTTGCCTGGATTCTGCGAATCTTATAGTTGACCACGGCCCCGTGTCCGCTGAGCACGGCCCCGTGGTGGGCGATGGAAGCTTCTACAACTTTGTCTTTTATGCTGACACTTGGGCACGCCCCCGTGTTCACTGAGCACGGGGCGTGTTCAGCCATCTGTTCTCTTGTTTTGCTTGGGAAGATGCTTTCGGGGAGGTCGGGCATGCCACGTTTGTTCCTTTTCTTGTATTTATGTTAGATTTAGCTGCCTTTTTGCTTCTTTTGTTAATTTGAGCTCATTTAATCCTGAAAATGCAAAAGGAAGACAAAAGCACACTTTTTCCAACATTAGTACTAAAAAGGGGTTAGTTTTATGCCACAGTTGATGTAATTTATATATTGCATTTGGCACACATCAATCCGCATGATGTTGAAAACCGGGGGGGTGAAAAGCCGAAGTCCCCCGTTGTTGAGAAACCGAAGTCCCCCGCTGCTGAGAAGCCATCTGGTTCGGCTGCCGTGAGGACAGGGGTTGAAGATCAACCTTCCATTCAACCTGGTGAGACTGAATTGGAGTTTTATTACCGCTCCTATGCGGTAGACCGGGGTTTGGATTATCATCGCCCTCCTTGGACTGTTATACAAGGGGATGATGTTTTCAATGATCCCTCAGCTTGCAGGGACATCTTGAGGGGTTTGGCCACCCCTTTTGAGGTTTTTCGTGCTCGTGTTTTGCCTCGTGAGAACCAGATTAATCAGCTGTCTTCCATGTTTATTGGAAGTTCCATAATGGCGAATGCAATTATGGAAGACTACAAAGTATTAGCTTGCGGGGAGGAGAAAACCACTTGGCTGTGCGCTGAAGCTGAGGCGATGATGAAGACTGCTCGGGAGGGTGTAGAGCGGTTGAAAAAAGATAGAGTTGTTTTTGAGAAGTTGAAGCAGACTGAGACTTGGGCTGCAACCGCCGGCCTTAAACAGGTTCGTTCTCTTACAAAACTGCTTTCTGATGAGTGCAAGGGTTGGAGGGAAGCTTGTGCTAGAGAAAATGAAAAATGGTTCCGTGTTCGTCAGGAGTTGACCAATCTCAAAGCGGCGAACGCTGCTTTGATGAAGGAGAAGGTCGCGGCTGAGGCGGCGACCAAAGAAGCGGAGGCGCATGCTTCTAAGGGGCTTGAAAAGGCGGATGCTGACCGCACCAAGCTAAATAAGGCTGTTGAGGAACTCCAGGTATGAACTCTGAATATACATGAGTTATTTCTTTGTTTCTTGTGTGTAAGATATTGTTTATTTATACTTCTTTTTGCCGATTTCCAACAGGCGGATGTGCAAAGCCGGGTGGCCATCCTTGAGGAGGTGACTGCCTGCGTGAGTTAAGCTGAAGCGCGGGCAAGGGAAGCTACGGAGGCTAGAGATGGTTTGACTGCCTCTCTAAATCAGCTTAAGGCAGATCGTGATTGGATGCGTGACCACGGTATTAGGCATGTAAGTACTTGTTGTCTTTCTTATCCTTAGGTTTGCCTTTGCTAACCTTGTCATTTGCATTTTGCAGATTGTAGGGACCATTCTTGACGCGCCTGAGAACGCGACTGCCGTTAATGAGATTAAGGAGCATGCACGGCAGGCTGGGTTCAAGGCTGGGTACAACGAATGCATCAATCATGTGAACCCGTTTTATAAGAGCAGATTTACCGATGAATGATCTGGGTTCCATGGCGTTGATACTGAAGCTTTGTATGACGCAACTGTTGATGCATACAACAACTTGTCCATTTCCGCCATTGAAGATATTGAGAAATGTTTGGAGGCGGATGATTACGTGGACCGTTTGCAGTTGTTGTATGAATGACCTGAGGAGGAGGAAGCCGCTGGTGGCGCGCAGGATAATGCGGGCACCAGTGGTACAAAAGCAGATTAGGTTGGGCATGCATGCCTTATTTTGACTTCCTTTTTTATGTAAATGATTGTAAAAACTCATGTATTAATCCTTTGCACCGCGTAGGTGTAGAAGTCTGTTGGAGATATAATCTATTCTTTTGCTCAATGTGTACAAGTGTTTTTACTTCTTGCTTTTGAACGTATGTGAGTTAATATAAGGCCAATGTTTAAGGCCTTTTGTAAATAACATTAAGTCCAGATTTTCCATTTGCGTGTCTAGGTGATATGCAAGTACGCGTGGCTCAAAATGTATAAGTAAAGAATATTTACTTTGTCGTTGTGAGAGCGCGGGTGAAATAGTGTTTATTTAAGGCCAATATTTCAGGCGCATGTAAATAACACTAAGTCATTATTTGCCATTTGCATGTCTAGGTAATATGCAAGTATATGAATGACTCTGTTGGCTATAGAGCGTAGTTGAGTATACTGTACACCTTTGTCGTGTAAGTAGTAGTCAATTCCCGTTTTTATCCCGTTAGGACCTAGGAATTGTTTTCAGGTTTTGGGAAAACCGCGTGTACGTATCCGGCCGGATAGACATCGATGTTTTGCCTTTGATGGCCTATTACAATATTTATGTGTGGTTGCCACTTTGTATGGGTATCACGAATGAATATTTTGCCAATCTGTTTTTGTAGATACCGCAAAGTGGAACACACATTTGTAATAGAAAAGATAAACAATATTGCATTGAATTGTTCATTTATTTATTGACAAATGGCCCGCGGGCCAGTAGGTTACATAGAAAATGTAAACGTAGCTTACATGTAACAGTGTCGAAATTGTTGTGCGTTCCATGTTCTCGCGATAGGGTCTCCTTCAAATGTTTGTAGCTTGTATGCGCCTTTGCCCAAAACTTCGGCGACGAAGTCAGCTAAAAATTGGCCTTTGATTGTTGGTCGCAGTTTGTAAATCAACGTGTGCGCGCCCAGTTCAATGGCCCATTTTGCTAGTCTCCCAGAGATTTCGGGCTTGAAGAGGATTTTCCCGATCCTGTAGTTGGTGAACACGTTGATGACGTGATCTGCAAAGTAACGGCGTAACCGTCTGGATGCATGTAACAGTGCGTGTACCAACTTCTCCATGATGGAGTATCTTGTCTCTAGATCATTGAGCATTTTGCTGACATAATAGATTGGTGTTTGAACTCTCTCCCGCTCCACTATAAGTACCGCGCCCACCGCGTTGTCTGCGGCGGACAAGTATAGGATGAATGGTTCTTTTTTGCGTGGTGCGGTGAGAGTTGGGAGTTGGATCAAACACTCTTTCATCCCCCGAAAAGCGTTTTCTGCCTCTGCGGTCTATTGGAACTGTTCCTTTTTTAAGCAGTTCTGCAGAGTACTGATAAAGGGGTAAGATTTAGCCGCGTGGTTAGCTAAGAATCTCTTTAACGCGGCTAGCCGGCCAGCTAGTCGTTGCATTTCCTTCATCGTGGAAGGCGATGGCATGCGCTCGATAGCCTGAACTTTTTCTGGGTTAACCTTGAATCTATCTTTTGTGACGATGAATCCAAGGAACTTGCCTTCTTCCATTCCAAACGAGCATTTCCTTGGATTGAGCTTCATGTTGACGCTTCGCAGAGTTTGGAATGTTCTTTCGATATCTGTGAGCATGGTATCCTCCTCCATGCTCATGACGACTAAGTTGTCCATTTAGATTTCGACACTCTTGCTGATTTAATTGCCAAAAGTTTCGTTCATCAGTTTTTGATAAGTTGCGCCCGCGTTGCGTAACTCAAACGGCATTTTTGTGTAACAGTAATTCCCCGTAGGGGTGCGGAATGCCGTTTTGTCTTAATCCCCAATTGACATCTGTACTTGGTGATAACCTTTATAACAATCGAGTAAACACTTCCATCTGAATCGGGCGAGGTTATCAACTTTCTCGTCGATCTCCGGAAGTGCGTAACAATCTTTGGGGCAGGCTTTGTTGAAATTTTTGTAGTCGACGCACATGTTCCAGCCCCCGGTCGCTTTTTCTACCATGACTGGGTTAGATAACCAAGTCTGGTATTTGACTTCTCGCAGGATGCCTGTGGAGAGCAGTTCTTTGACCTGCTCATTCATCACCTCATTCTTTGCGGATCCAAGGTGGCGTTGGCCCTGGATCACCGGCTTCATACCTGTTAGGGTATTCAGGAAATGTTGCGCGACTTCGTGTGGCACACCTGTCATGTCGGCGGGTGTCCATGCGAAGATGTCTTGGTTCCTGAAAAGGAGTTGCTTCAGGCGCGCTCTTGTGCTGTTAGACAAGGCATGACCCAATGCCACCGTCTGTTCGAGGTACCTCGCGTTAAGTACCCATTTTTTGGTTCGGTGTTGGGGGTAAGCCTTGCCGTCTTGGTCGGACGTAGTTCGTCCGTATACATAACCTCTCTGCAGGCATAAATTATCGCAACCCCCGTCTCGGTTGGAAAACCGATAGCAGAGTGGGGGACGGATGTAATCATGTTAAAATCGCCATGAGATTCCCGCTCAAGAAGTACATCGTATGGGGAGGTGTGGGGTAAAACCATAAAGTTTACCTTCTCGGTTCGCGTGTGCTTACCGTTGGCAAGGCGCACGGGAAATGTGATTTGGCTCAGGGGAAAACCTGTTTCCCCCGCAAATCCGTCCAACGGTTAGTCTACCGGCTGCAACAGATCTTTATCTTCTTGATCGAATTGGTTGAAGCACTGCTCATAGATAACGTCAGAGGTGCTGCCCGGGTCGATAAAGAGACGCTCCGTGCAGTAATAAGTTAGGCAGCCGGCGATGACAACGGCGCGCCTGTCGCGCGGTCCGTCTCCAACTTTGGGGAAAACGACCTCTTTATCTTTCCATTCGTTATCCCCCCCTTCTTGCCGCCTTGCGCGGCCTTCCAGGGCGTCCATGGATCATGTGGGTTGAGGCCACATACATGGTTTTTTTGCATGTTGAGGTGCCTTCGTCGTGGGGGGTGATTCACTTGGTTTGCTTCTGCGCGGCTGTCAACAGATGTTGCAGCTTCCTCTCTTTTAGGGCTCGTTCAATCTCCAACCGGAGACTGATGCAGTTGTTGGTTGAGTGACCCGAGTCCTTATGATACTCACAGTAGAGAGTGAGATCTTGGTTTTTCTTGGAATTCATCGGTTAGGCCGGTCGCAAGAATTGTGCGTCCGTAAGGAGGACATCTCTTGGCTTCTTTTTTATCTCGGTCCAATTGCGGTCCCGAGATTCCTTCTTGGATGCCCGCTGTTCGCGTTGGAAATTGATAGTTGCCCTTACGTCGGGCTGGTATCATCGCGTGACGTATGGTTTGGAATCGTTGCCACGATTACATGTGTCCCGGTTACACTTGTTGTTGCGCTTGGTGTCTTGGTGGGAGGATTGACCCTCCGTCTTGGGCTGCGTTTTGACAGTGTGCGGTTTAAGAGACCGCTGAGTCTGAGCATACGTCTTGACCGCAGCCATGACGTCGTCCAAATTTTATGGCAAGCCCTCCTTGCCTAAGATGGTCATGACCATTTCATCGTTTTTGACGGCCCGGATGAAATGGTTGCGAGCCATCTGATCTGCTATCCCGCCGATATCGAGACACTCTTTATTGTAGCGGATAACGAAAGATTCTAGGATTTCGTTTTCTCTGCGTCAGATGTTCATGATGTCCATTGAATCGCGTTTGTGACGTCGTTGTTGGCTGAAATGTGCAAGAAATTTTGCTTGCAGTTGTTCAAATGAAGCCAGCGATCCAACTGGCAAAGAATCAAACTAGGCCCTCGCTAATCAAGTGAGGGTCTGGGGGGAAAAATGGCACCATGTGCCCTCGTCTCAATTGCCCATGCACCCGGCGCCGGTAAAAACATTCATGTGGTCGTCCGGATTGGACGAACCACTCTATTTCCCAATCGTGGGTGGGAGTTTGTTTGTAATGAGTTTAGCGTGGGCGATCTCCGGTATGAATTTGGTGTTTTCGGCTTCGGACCTTGGCCTGTAGGGTTGTGCTTGGTTGCGCTTTGCTGCGCGGACGTATGTGGTGCGGGGTTGAGTGGGAGGGATGTAATTGTACCCTCCTGGTCGGCTATTAGCCGAGTGGGAGTCCCCGCAGTATGTACGGTCGTTTAAGTCGGTGCGATCACGCCCCTCATTGTGGGGTTGTGGTCCCAGACGGCTATAGATGTCGGAGCCGCGATTTTCCCCGGTAGCATTGTTTTGACGATCAGACATGATCTTCAAGAAAGGAAGAGATGTGAAAAAAAGTGCTAAGAGTAGTGGTGGGCGCCAATGATGAAACTGTGGTTAACCAAGAGAGGTTAATTCACTAGTCTCGTCAAGTAGGGTTAATCCATTCTTTCCGAGGATCGGTGGCTGGATCGTCCGCTGATCTGTCTCCTGCACAAGGGAAACACACCGTGACTCGTAACAAGGAGGAAGGGGTGGGGGTGCTCCTTGTTACCACTCTCCGGCGTGAGAATCAGTAATTTGCTTGAGAAGCAAAGTTGATAAGCGATACCTCAAACCTGGTCCGGGATGGTTATTTATAGCCGAGGAGTGAAGGAGGGTAATTGAGTGGCTAGACTGACAACGCGCAGCCCCTATGCAGGTGTGTTAGGCTTGTCGGTTATGGAGGTGAAGCCACGTCCTACTGCAGTGTTAGTCTGTTGCTTACGCGTGGGCTGACAGGCGACTGTCATTGGTGCCACTTGCTCTGTGGTGCCACTTGCCTTGTGGGCAGGATGCGGTGCAGTGCCGCATCGCTGCTCGCGGTAACTGCTGTTGTTTCCGCGTTCTTGCTCTGGCCAAAACATGTGCGGGATGCGGTGCTAGGCCGCATAGCCACTTGTGGTGACTGTTGCTGTTGTCCAGATCCCTTGTCGTGACGAAAATGTTCATAGGATGCGGTGCTAAGCCACATCGCTATGTGTAACACCCATTTTCATACACAAGGTAAGTCTTCTCATCACTTGACCGATTGAATTCGACCGATGTGTTCGCGCGTGACCGCACGTACACAGATAAGTTCTTGCCGGTGGGGGTTTTCGATAAGGGTAATGGTCACTCGCGGCCATGTTGGTGCGAGATCTGGGACCATACCCCTTCAGAATCGAACGAACATTTTTCTTGCATTTTTCGAGCGATCGTCGAGTAGTTTGGAAAGAACTTTAAAATAGTTGTTATACTCATTAGTCAACATGTTTGATTTGATCTATTATCGCTCTCCCAAAATTCCTAGATCTTTACAACGCTTAAACTAACATTAATATTCATTTTACTTCAAGAACTAAAACCCTACCTTCCTCACAAAAGAATATGACAACCGTACATAAGGGAAGGAGGGGTTGTCACTAGTGATAGATTTCTATCACTCCTATTATCCAATCAAATCATATCATGTCATCACCCAATATTCTATCACTAGTGATAGAAATGTAGTGGGGTGGTATCACTAGTGATGGAATTTTATCACTCCCAAATTTTTTTAATTTTCATTTTAAAATTAGAAATTAAACACTAAATTATAAATTTCACTATTTTTTTAATTTTTTATTTTAAATTAGAAATTAACAATAAAACACTAAAATTAAAAATTTCATTAAATTAAAAAAAAAAACCTACTCATTCCTACACTAGTTTCGTGTGAATATATACATGTATTTCGTGTCCTAGTAATTCATACAAAGTATTTCGTGTCCAAGCATCAATATTTTCTGAAAATGACAGACACAAATACAAGTGAATTCAACGTTCAAATTCGTTCCAAAGTTCAACGCGTTATACACTCAACGCGTTAAAAAAATAACGAGTTATAAAGGTGGCGGCGGCGGTGTTACGTGGGAGTTTCACGCGTGATGGGGTGGTATCACGGACCACCCCGCCTGCTCTAAAGAAAGATACGGTGTTTATTAAGAATATTATATATAAAAAAAAACCCGACAATTAATAATGTTTGGTATTCCCTTATGGTCGTATGAGAAAAAAGATTATTTGTCTTTAGCCTTTAGTCAAGATGGTTATGCAAGTAGGGTCAATCCTTCATGATGTGACGAAATAAACAAGATTTATGAGAACAATTATTTATGTGTGGACTATCCAAACAGATCACCATTTACCATTTCTCTTTAGGTTTTCCTAACAATATAGTCTCATAAATTAGTTGCTAGAGCTATATTCATATGTTATTATAATAATAATTTTTTTTAACGGCCAACAAACTCAATCCCGAGCACTTCTCGGGGCACCCACTGGACAAACAGAGTACTCCGAGAGTAACTCGAGTCCACCATCAATTCCAGGGAAAACCCGGTAACCCACGCGCCTGTAGGCACGACGGTGAAATTACCGGTAAAACCTGTTTGCTCAAGGATCCAACCCAGGTTTCTCTGGGTCTCCTATCATTGCCCACCAGTGCCTTACTCTGCACCAAGTGGGAGTCGAACCTGCATCTTTCAAGAGAAATTAAAGCGCTCCACCACTTGATTTAGAGATCATTGGCTTTATAATATAATAAATTAATACAAAAAAAAAAGGCCAAAGCCCTAATTGGTTAATGGGCGACGGATATGAACCTATCCAAGGACTCGGAATTTTTATCCTTGACAGTAATCTTTTTTTTTTCTTTTGCATGATAGTATTCTTTGAGAAAGTAAAATAAAAGTAACTAGTGTTAAGATCCGCCCGCGTTGCGGTGCGGGTACATCGTAAATATTGAATGAATTAGTCCAAACGTTATATGATGCATTAATCATATGAAAACACACATTTCGACGTATCTAGTTGAACTCAGTGTAACATGTATAAACATTGTGATTGGATCAAACGTAAAGTAAATGGAATTCATATCGAACAATCATAACGTATTATATGTGACCCAACTCATACATAGAAAACATAACAGGTATGAAGGAAAATATGCACATGTAATCGAAAGGGATTAATTAGAGCTTTCGGAAAAAGGGAGAAAAAGAAACCATAATTTGACTCCACTCGGTTCGAAACAAACTTTACGAAACATACATAAAATAAACACGAAAACATATTATATTTGACCTAAATCATTTCCCAAAAAAGTTTACATCAAAACGTAGAACAACTTGAATTTATACCAAAACGTACGTAAAAATATGCACGTAAAAATGGTTTCTTTAAACGAAAACGTAATATATTTGACCTGACTCGTCTATAAAAAAAGTTTACGTCGGAACATAGAACAGAGCATATTTATACACACCCGTACATAAAATATGCACATAAAAATAGTTTTTAAGTAAAGGAAGAATAGGGGTAAACCGAAAGAAAATATTAGTAAAAAATTTAATAGGTTAAAAACGTTCGTAAAACCGTGCCAAGTTGCACCAATGCCACAACGACATCGACTCTCAAAATCGTAAAAATAAAATAGATAAAATGGTAAAAATTACACAGAACGAAAAGTAGACTAAAATCGTTGAACCACGCACACCCGTTACAGTGTCTTAATGCGAAGAAATTAAACAGAAACGTAAAACGTAGAAAATAATAACTTAGTTGATCTACGACCCGCCCGTTGCGGCGAACTTTTCAAAAGAAGAAAAATGGATGCGTTACGATGGGTCTGTCAAATAAGAAAAAATAGAGCAAAAACGTTGAACCTCACATGCACGCTACGACATGTTAACTCGCAAAATTTAGAACGAAACGAAAAACTTGCGAAAGATAAAATGTATAGGGGGACCAAAGTTGTAAATAACAAAGTGTTGTGTTAAATTATAAAAGATGGAAAACTTTGAGTTAAATGTAAAAAAAAATTAAAAGGGTTAAAACGTAAAAGATAAAACTTTTGGGTTGAAAGTGGAAAAGTAAGTTTTTTTTTTTTTTTGGAAAACTCTCTAAGCACAAGTTACAAGTGCTAATGCACAAAAACCTTACTAACTTATATATATGGAATAATGAGATATTAAAAAAAAAACTACTAACGATTAAAGTTGGTTTATGGGTTGATAATCATTAACTGTTAAAGATTTGATTATGATTGGATCATTAATCATTTCTTAGCTATTTTAAATATAAAATTATTTGGTTATTAACTAAAGGTTTTGATCAAAAGCTTTGTGTGTATTGGACAATAATTGATGCAGGATTACGAGAAGTTACAAGCCTAATAAAATAGACAATAGAAGAATCTCAAGATGGATACTAATAAAATGGAAATGATGTGCACGGCTGTCAATATGCTGGAGATAAGGATGGATCCCTGATGGAGAGTAAAACACGGAGAGGGAAATATGCATAAAATAATGCAATCTCAATACTCCCCCTCAAGGTGGAGCGTGCAGATTTCGCATGCCCATCTTGACCAGCAGAAACTCGAGTTGTTTGGTCCCCAAAGCTATTGTGAGAAGGTCGGCTATTTGTGCCTTCGTGTCAACATAGAGGGGTTTGATTTCATGCGATTCAACTCGTTCCTTGACAAAATAGTAGTTCATTTCCACGTGCTTTGTTCGTTCTTGGAAGACTGGGTTATTTGCGATGTGTGGAGCTGCATTGTTGTCACAGTAGAGTTGCGTAGTTTCATGTTATTTTGTTTCTAGAGCCTCAAGTAACCAACGCATCCATAGAATTTCACTAGTAGCGTTGGCCATTGCTACCCACCCGTATCATAACTCACCATACTACCTCCACCCATCCGATTATCTGAGGTAAATGCACGTCAACGATGCGTTAACCGACAACAATTACCTTGAATGGGTCCAAGAGATGGAAAAATTTTTGTTTGCCGAAAACAAGATAGGTTTCATCGATGGTGCTCTCAAAAGGCCAGAAGCGGCTAATGCAGATTATATGGCATGGATGCGATGCGACGCGATGATCAAGGGATGACTCACTACAACCATAGAGAAAGAGATCCGAAGTGGCGTACTTCATATTTCCTCGGATCTCTTTCTCCATGGCTGTAGTGAGTCATCCCTTAATCATCGCGACGCATCGCATCCATGCCATATAATCTGCATTAGCTGTTTCTGGCCTCTTGAGAGTACCATCGATGAAACCTATCTTGTTTTTGGCAAACAAGAAATTTTCCATCTCTTGGACCCAGTCAAGGTAATTGTTGTCGGTTAACGCATCATTGACGTGCATTTGCCTTAGATAATATAATGGGTGGAGGTAGTATGGTGAGTTGTGATCCGAGTGGGTAGCATCGGTTTTGACGAGTTCTTTGTTCACACTATCTGTCATATCAGCAAGATGGTGAAAAGAGTGTTAAGGTTTTGGGTTTGAATCGAGCGTGATGATCGCCGCTCTGATACCATAAAGGTTTTGATCAAAAGCTTTGTGTGTATTGGAAAACAATTGATGCAGGATTACAAGAAGTTACAAGCCTAATAAGCAATACAAGAATCTCAAGATGGAAACTAATAAAATGGAAATGATATGCACGGCTGTCAACATGCGGGAGATAAGGATGGATCTTTGATGGAGAGTAAAACACTAAGAGGGAAATATGCATAAAATAATGCAATCTCAATATTAACAATAGACTTTATAGTCTTTTAAGCATTTCATTAATATTTTTATAAAGATATTTATTGATTATATATCATAAATATAAACATGATTTTTATAAATTTATTTAAACCAAATTATAACAATGCGTGGCTAACGACATCATGTCACACCCCTTGGCCCTTTCTAAGGCGGAAGCACGAGTTGTGATCCTGAAAGGTTCTCATTGCATACGAATGGTAAACATACTACATGCTCGTAAAATAACTCCAAATGCCATTAACATAACATAAGTTAAATGTTTACATCATAAGACAGCATGTTGTTTGAAATGCTTGCAACTTTATTTAAAGGATAGAAATCAAGGTATTGGTTCTTATATCACCACACGAAATGGGGTATAGTAACCAATTCCCACAAAATAGGCAAAGGAGTCTTGACACGACATGACTAAACATAAGCGACATCCAGGAGCAGGAGTGAGACCACGCGTTCATCCGCTTTAGTTACCTGAAATACATGTGAGTTTTGGAAAATCGTAAACATAATGTTGGTGTGAATTCATGCAGTTTCTGTATTGAATGTTTATATACTTGAATGAAAACATGGTATGTAATTTGTACTGAAATATGTACTTCTGTAAATGTAAGGAAATCAAGATCGCTAATGGTTTGCAAGGCCATTAACATGTGATACGACATAGGAAGCCACCAAACCTAGGCATTTTTGTCGAGATCGACTGAGACACAAAAGCACTCATTGGTAGAAGTAGGCCAAGAGTGGGGTTGCCTGAAACCCATTAGATCTAACCCTTCTGTTCCGCGGTCTAAATGTATACGTTGACTAATGGTGCTTATAGTACCCTATTCGTGACTTGATCTAAAGTATCATTCCTTAGTTTTTGTATTCCACATACCATAACACATGTATTTTCCCCAAGTTTAGAAAACAAGTAAAAGTTTAAAAGTGGGGACATGAACTCACAACTTTGCGTATCCTGAGCCGTAAACTTCACCGGTTGGTTTTATAGCGTCGTGACCTATACGTGTTCTATTAACGTTAGTCACTAGACTTGTATCGCACAAGTACAAGTCACCATCTTTTATGTATGTGTTCTTTGTTTTTAAAAATAATTTACATTTTTAACTATGTATCTTACTTATATTATTTTCCCAAAAATAAATATAAGTATTTTGTATTTTTCACCAAAAATCAAGACTTTGATTTTTATTGCTTTCCGGATTATATTTCTTAAAAATAATATATTTTTAAGACTTGTACGAAATATATATATTTTGTCATGGTATGAAATATATATGTGTTTGTTCTTGTTATCCACCCAAGTTATATATTTTCGTCCAAAAATATATTTTAAGTTCATAACTCGTCCAAGGTAAATAATATATTAAGAAATATATTTTCATAAATATAATTTCTTGTATTTGTCCATGCATGTTGTATGTGTATTTTGTATTTTTACTTCTTAGGAATATTTAGTGTATTTTCAAGTCCTAATACACTACTACATATAATACACATAATGTATACTTAGCACAAAGTTTGGTGATTAATAAATATATATATTTTCCTCAAAAATATACATACTTAATATCAATTTTTATCTTGAAGAAATCATCATTTCTTAACTTGAAATTTACACAAAAATTAGGGAAACCTTGGTAAATATTTTTAAGTGAATTTTTAGGGCATAAGTTTCACCAAAACTTATATTTTTCTAAGTGTCAAAATTTTATAAAAAATTTGACATGGTTTCCCCTAAAAATGGAGGTTTCCCATGTTTTCAAAACATGTGTTTATTTTCTTTTTAATCATCAAAACATATTTGCAACAACAATCAACAATGAAATCAACACTTACCAAGTGCCAAAATTATGTAATTTACCTAACAACATGAACTTGAACTTTCATAAAAACTTGTAGTAACTTGGTAGTGTGTTTAGTAGGTTTAGTTACCCTTTAAAGTGTGTTTACTTCTTTAAAAGTTTCATTCTTGAAAGATTTAGGTTTTTACAACTTGTAAACATGCTTTACAAAAATATTTCTTTATGAAATCTTCTTGCTTTACAAGTGTTTCTACACTTGTTTTATCACCAAAAATAGTGTATGTTTAAGTAAGAACCAAGATCTACTAAAAATCATATTTTGAACTTGGTTCTTTTAGGAAAACCATTCATAAATCTTAGATCTATATGATTATTAACTCGCTTTGATTATTATTTTTCAAGAAATCAAGTATTCTTTTCAAGTTCATGATTTAGGGGTGGATGATCTTTCATCCTACAACTTCTTACATTTCTCATCTTGCTAAACTATGTTTCTAATCATGATTTAGCAAGATGCTATGATGATCAACATCATCTTTACAAACAAACCAATGATCAACAAGCATTCATAACATAAACAACTTAGTTTCATCAAGATTACTTCATGTATCAAGCTTATGTTCATGTTTCTTGATTATGTTCTTTTGTGTTCTTCATGATTATCATCACATATCATCTTTTAACCAACTAAATGAGAAGTAAATTCAAGTGACAAGAAGCTTACTACTAGCACAAGGGCTAGGGAAGAACACAAGAAGATGAAGGTGACAAATGTGATGGATAAAAGCAAATGGAGGAGGTCCTTCAAGATCCACAAGCTCCAAACTTTATATCTTGGCTTCTAACACCTTGTGATCACTTGAGATTGGATGAGATTGAAGTGAAGATGGTGGTGGTGTGGGGACTTGATCTCGGCCGTGAGGGAGCAAGGAAGGAGGAGAAGAGTGGTGTGTGTAAGTGTGTGAAAGATAATGAGATCATGTTCTAATGGTTTGAACTTATAACCATCTTTAGGGATTAACCATTGGGTATTATGTTCACTAAGTACATAGCAAGATCTTCCAATAAATCAAAGTGAATCAAGTAAGATTATGGTGGTGGGGCCACCTTGTGACCATCCTAACAAGGGGGGGGGGGGTATTTGGTTGGGATTTAATGGATTGTTAGGTTAATTAGTTAGATTCTAAGTGTATTTGTTAGATGTTATGCATATTATGTGGTATATAGTGTGTTAGGGTGTTCGGGGATCATAACTAGCTTAGAATTGTTAAAACAATGCTTCTAGTATAGTTTTGATGTTTCGGGTAGTGTCCGGTTGTTCGGCTGTATACTGGTTCGTTAAAGTGCTAAATTGCGCCGTTTAGTGTCCTTTATGTACCCTTTTTGTGACACTTTCAATTCCCGACACTTTGTAAGTTAATTTGGACAATAAAACATAAATTATGCATGATATTTCAGTGTTAAAATGCTGATTAGAGCTGAATTATATTGCTGAAATATGTAAAATTCAGCATTTAAAGTGTGTTTCGGTGCTTTTTAATGCATAGTTTAGCTTCCAGAAAGTTTATATATTAACCCTTGTATCCATACTTGGGTTTTAATGTATTTTAGACGTTGGACCTACTCCTAGGCCCTAATTCCATTATCTGACTGCTTTCTGCAGAGTTGCTGACACAGTGTGTCTTACCGGTGAGTTTACTAGTCTTTCTGACGCAACGCTATCAGTAATGCATAAAGCAATATTTGAAGTATAACACATGCATGAATTCACATGTATAGCATGTAATCAGACAATGTTGACATTCAAGCACATAATTGCAGATATTAAATAATAATAAAACTGTACGGAAATTACCGGTTTTGTGCCAGTTGTCACACATCATGCATTAACTTACAATAAAAAATGAAATGAAATAAATCTAAGAAAATAGAAAAAAAACTTTAAAGTTAAAATCGAGGTTCCATGTATTACGAGTCGTACAACTTTAAATGAAACAAGAGTGTAACAACCCGACTTCTTGAAGTCAAAGTACAAGTCAAAGTCAAAGGAAGAAAAGATTGCTAATTCGATCTGTCATTCCTTTCTTAATTATCACTTGTACTCCTTAACTCGATTATCGATACTTTAGTTGTATTATGTGGAGTAGATGCAATAAATCGCAGTTAAACGCTAATTTACTTAACACTAATCTCATCGCTATCGCATCGCAACTTGAATCGCAGTCTGGATATTGTTTTACGTGTGTGTGCTATTATGTGTTACTTATGCATGTTTATTATATGTTTGAGGTGATTAATCGCAAACGCAATCGCAACACTATCGCAACGCAATCTCATCGCGAACTGGAAACGCAAGGTTATTTATGTTATAGTGTGTTAGTTTGTTATTTGTGTAACTATTATTTAAAACTATCGTATCGCTTAATTGACACTAGCTTAAACGCATCGCAATGCTCAACGCACGGAACAAAAAGTCAGAAATTAACTCACTCAAGCCATCCGATCGAAGGACCATCCGATCGAACCACTCACACCGCCTCCCTCTCATCTTCACCTATAAATACCCACCTATCATATCACTGTTCATGATGTGACACCTCCCCCTCCGACCAGCACGCTCTTGGCCTATTTTATCTCGATTTCTCGCGATTCTTGTAAGTTTTCTCCTCAAATCTTGTACTTCCTTGATCTACACAGACTTTCTCATCGATTTCACCCACAAATCTCAACTTTTAACCATAAAATCACTTGATTTCGGGCTGTTCAAGGGTGATGTCATCACAGGTTAGCATGAATTCCGGAGAATGACTTCATTCCATAAAAAACAACTCGAATCTAACATATTTCTACAATGTTTAAACACTGATTTCACCTAAATCAAAACATACTTCTAGTGTTTCAAACTTTTCTTCAACATTCTCAACTTTTCAAATAAAACCGATAGAATCTAAGCTCGTTCAGGCCTTCTACTCATTCTCTAGTGAAGTGTCGGTCTGAGAACGGATTACTATCTAAGAGATGACCGACTTAACGGGTTGAATATGAAGTACCATCAAAGAAAAGTTACTGATCGGACGGGGTGATCCCCATCCGATCGGATGACTTGGAATTGATGGGGTTTCCGTTGTTTGACACGTTGTCATACCGTCTCGGTTCAACCGCAACATTTTCCAAACTTAACAAAGTTAACAAGTTTTCAAACGACCAGATCGCTGAACGGATTATCGTCCGATCGGATTGCCTTCCGATCGTACGACAATCCGAACGGATGACATATGATCTTCAACACTTAACCAAATTTTGCAAACTTTCAATAATAATCAGTTTCTAACGAATAGTCATCTGATCGGATGACCATCCGATCGAATGACTATTCTATCAGGAAACTTAGACTTTGAACTATCTCACTCAGACGGATCGCCATCCGAGCGAACGACCATCCATCCGGATGACTCTTCGACCGGACGACCTGAAAGGTAGAGATACTTCTCCCTTTTTAAAATGCTACAACGAAAACTTCTAAGTCACATCATACACAAACACATCCATCTCAAACGGACAACCATCCGACCGAATGGTCATCCGTCTGGTTGACCATCCGTCCGGAAGGTCATCCAATCGGATCACCATTTGTCACTTGTCCCACTCACACAGTTTCACGCGTTGTTCATCGCTTATGCTATCGCTCTGTAATCAGGAAAATTTCTCCAGCGCTCCCTTCAATCCAAGACGGTGTTTACTTATTAAACACTATCAGTGAGTATACTCGATCCCTTTTTGCTTAACGCACTTTTGGGTGTTACATACGTTACCTATATTAAATCACATCGATCATACAACGCAAACACTTTTTTACGCTAATTGTCTCTACATGTTATACGTATTATTCGATGAACGCTTGTATGTTATGTTTACATAGTGATTGTTGCCTGACACCTTAGCAACGATAGTACTATAGTTTGGACTCAGCACCTGTCGTGGACAGGGGTTGTTATGGGTTTTACTTCACGTATCACAGTGGTGATGTGTGTTGCGCATTCTTCAACTCGCAGTCATGTCTTTGCATATTTCATTGTCGATAGCTTACTTGCTTCACCTTTCAACATGTTACATGCTGGTTATGCGTAAACCGCTTTCGCTACTATTACTACTAAACTTGTATGCTCACCTTCACACTATGTGTATTGACTCATATTTTAACGTATGTGACAGGTGTTTAGGATGCTGTGTTATGCTAACTTTTTGTGGAATCAAGCTAGGGGAGTCTAGAAACAAATAAACAATTTATGAGTTGTCGAAACTATGATTTGTCTTTGAGAACAACTAGTCTGTAATAACTGCTTTATTTTGGTATGTTATGGTATGGGACGTAACATTAAATATCTGGTAATTTAGTTGTTATGGATTCTCTTGGACAATCTGTTTCGCTCAGTGCCTCACCCCGATGTTTCCGCCATCGGTTGGGGTGTGACAGATTGGTATTAGAGCCATAACTATAGGGAATTAGGCAAGACTCGACCTAGTCTGGGTCGATGTCTTAGAAACGACCTAGTCTATAGTCTAAGTATCAACAGACCGCCTTGTGCAAACCCGGTAGGGGTTCTGCACGAGCTTATTTCTTTTACTGCTCTCGACTCGTGAATACACGACACGCTATCATCCTTTCCTAAGGACGAATCCCATCACTTAGCCTTTCCTAAGGCTAGCACGACACGCACAATTTTCGAAAACAAACAAGTGATTAGATTGAGACTAGGTGTGAAAACCGCAAACTCTCGATTAGGTCGCTTGTTCGATGCGCATTTTTACTATAAACATGAGAAATTGTGTTGAATCAGGAGTGAAATCCGTACTTCGACGCAAATCTCCCTCTCTATCTCGTGATTCTATCACACAAACAGGAAAGCAGTTGTTAAGTTAGGGATGAAACCCGAACCTTGATGACTTATTCCACTCTCTATTCTGGTTTTACAAAACTCTCACCAAAGTCTCGATGGATTCCAATGACTCGAGTTGCGTGAATAACCGAAAGGATGCGTGCCATTCACCGCATGTCGGTAAGGGAGCACACGGTCTATTAGGCCAAGGCGTGCACTCGAATTCCTTGAGAATAGTCGAATCACTTTGAATAGTCGATGTCAAGCACCCAAAAGCTCCAATCGCTGATTTTATGTGTTTCGATTCTGAGCTCGCGACCGCTGGTTCTTCGATTTTATGTGAAATTTTATGTGGTTTTATATGTTTATGTGTTTCGATTTTTGGAGATTAATCGCTTTTCTCTTTTCACCTTGATCAACACGCACAACTCTCACTACACATTTATCTCAATACGCTAACAAATCGCATGCTATGTTACTCGCTTACGCTATACTACTCGCTGTGTACTCACTATTCCTCGCACCTAAGGTTCGCGAAGCGCCGGAACTTGAAGGGTAGGTGAATACATGCAATATATGTAGGTGAATACGTGCAAAATATAGTGTAAAGCGTGGTTTCTGTGATCTATGTGCTTATGTGCTTCTGTGGATTATGTGCCTACGTGATTATGTGACTATGTGTTATATGCCGATGTGTTCCTGAGCTTTATTTAGTGGTAGTGTGAGGTGAGATTCGATTATAAAGTGTTTGAGTCCTATGGCGATGTCTGTTGCAGACAATGCTGTCATTTGGATCGCATACCTCCCGCGCTACACGACGAAATCACGCTGACAAGCGTATTGCTTCTCTAGTCGCAAAGCAGATGGCTAAGGTCATTCCGCAAATTGTCAGTGAGCTTAATGAAAACGCTAGCAAGTCCTCTGAGGAATCAAGGACTACCTCTCCAAATGGTACTTTAAGCTTCAAGCAGTTCAAGGCATGTGGCCCAAAAGACTTCACAGGCGAAGACGGACTAAGCGTTATGTTTCAATGGTTCGACTCAATTAAAGTCATGCTATGCCAAAGCGGATGTCCCGATCACCTACGCACCGTCAATGCAACCGGTGTTTTCCAGTCCAGGGCTCTGGATTGGTGGACAGCCGAAAGAAACAGGCGTGGGAACGACGCA
Organism: Helianthus tuberosus; assembly: GCA_030545235.1. Lineage (NCBI taxonomy): Eukaryota > Viridiplantae > Streptophyta > Magnoliopsida > Asterales > Asteraceae > Helianthus > Helianthus tuberosus. The sequence continues at coordinate 206,647,912 of CM060441.1, forward strand.
GCCTATGGGCTTACTTGGGATGAGTTGAAGGAACTCATGATGAAGGAATTATGCCCGCCCCATGAGCTCCAAAAGCTGGAGAACGAATTTTGGAACATCATGCAAGAGGGTGGTGATAACGCCAGTCTAACCGCCCGCTTCAAGCAGCTGAGTATCATTTGTCCCAGCCAGGTGGCAACATCTGAGATGACGATCAAGAAATACATCCATGCCTTACCGGATTATGTAGCTGATTTCGTTCAAGCTGCGAAGACGACAACCATCAAACAGACTTATCTGCTCGCTGCCGAGATTAATGATAAGCGAGTATTGGCTGGTTATATCAAGAATACCACCAAAAGTCTTCATCAAGTTACCGTTTCTCCCCACCGCTGAAACCGCCGCACCACAAGCTTCCAAGTCTTCTCGCCGCAAACGCAAGAACAACAACAACAACAAGAACAGTGCAGTAACCGCCGCTCCACTCCAATGCACCGCCGGCCAAGCATGCATATACTGGTCCACACCCGCTGTGCCCTACTTGTGCTTATCATCATCCTGTTGGGATTGCATGCCGATTTTATGTTCACTGCAACCTGTATGACCACTTTACTGCCAACTGCCGTACTGGTCCCCGCCAAGCTAAAGTTCAAGTCCAAGCTCCTACACTGCCAACTCCTATTCCTGCTCCCCAAGGCCAACAAGAAGCTCCTGCTCCCGCCGCTCACATAAGAGCCTGCTTTGCATGTGGTGATCCTAACCACTTTGCAAATGTCTTCCCAAACAGAGTGGTGAAGCAAGAGCCACAACAGCAGCCACCAGCACAACAACATCAACAGCAGCAGCAGCAAATAGCAGGCCGCGGACGTGCATTCAACATCAACGCCCACCAGGCTTAAGCAGATAACAACGTGGTTAATGGTACATTCCTTGTCATTGGTATATATGCTTCATGTTTATTTGATACTGGAGCCAATAACTGTTTTGTATCATTAAAATTAGAAAAGCTCCTAAACCGAAAACGCGCTAACCTCCCTTCGACGTTCGACATAGAAGTTGCCACTGGAAGAACCGTCACTGTTCGTTCTGTTCTCCGTGATTGTACGCTTGAACTCAACAATCACGTCCTCCCTATCGACCTTATCCCGATGCAGCTTGGTAGTTTTGATATCATAGTAGGCATGAATTTTCTTCGTGAAAATCATGCTGAAGTCGTTTGCTTTGATAAAATGATTCACTTCTCGCTCGCTAACGGTGATCAACTCTGTGTTTATAGCGAAGTCTCATCGAAGGATCTCAAACTTATGTCGTGTATCCAAGCGAGAAAGTATCTCCGAAAGGAATACAAAGCTTTCTTGGCACATATCGTAGTAGCGGAGGAAAAGGAAAAGAAGGCAATGGATAAGGTGCCTGTGGTTCGTGATTATCCTCGTATCTTTCCTGACGATCTACCTGGTTTACCCCTGAGTCGTGATATTGATTTCCATGTTGACCTCATTCCTGGAGCAAATCCTGTTGCTAAAGCCCCTTATCGCCTCGCTCCGTCTGAAATGCGCGAACTCTCAAGTCAACTCCAAGAATTTCTTGACAAAGGCTTCATTCGCCCTAGCACCTCTCCTTGGGGCGCACCTGTCCTTTTTGTCAAAAAGATGGATGGATCATTCCGGTTGTGCATCAATTATAGGGAATTGAATAAGCTAACTATCAAGAATCGCTATCCCCTGCCCCGAATCGATGATCTGTTCGACCAATTACAAGGTGCTACGTGTTTCTCGAAGATCGATTTACGCTCAGGCTATCACTAGTTGCGAATCCAGTAGGAAGATATACCTAAAACCACTTTCCGAACCCAATACGGCTACTATGAATTAGTCGTAATGCCATTTGGTTTAACCAATGCACCCGTGGTTTTCATGGATTTGATAAATCGCCTATGCAAATCATTTCTCGACCGCTAAGTCATCGTGTTTATCGATTATATCCTTATCTATTCGAGGTCGAAGGCCGAACACGCGCAACATATACATTTGGTTCTCGAATTACTCCAAGGGAATCGACTCTATGACAAGTTCTCCAAGTGTGAAGTTTAGTTAGAGGAGGTTCAATTCCTCGGTCACATCGTTAATATTCAAGGTATACACGTCGACCCTGCGAAGATCGAAGCTGTTAAGAGTTGGGTTACACCAAAATCACCATCCGAAGTTCGTTCATTCCTTAGATTGGCGGGTTATTATCGCCGATTCATCGCTGATTTCTCGAAAATTGCTGTGCCGCTTACTTCTCTGACGCATAAAGACAAGCCTTTTGTTTGGGGAACTGAACAAGAGATTGCCTTTCTGACTCTAAAGCATATGCTCTGCAATGCTCCCATCCTCGCGTTACCCGACAGAAACGATGACTTCATGGTCTATTGTGATGCCTCTAACCTTGGTCTCGGTTGTGTTCTCATGCAACGGGACAAGTTTATCGCGTACGCCTCTCGTTAGCTCAAGATCCACGAGAAGAACTATACAACCCACAATCTCGAGCTTGGTGCAGTTGTTTTTTGCGTTAAAGATTTGGCGACACTACCTTTATGGTACCAAGTGTACGGTCTTCACCGACCATAAGAGCCTGCAACATATCTTAAATCAAAAGGAATTGAACATGCGCCAACGCCGATGGGTTGAACTTCTTAACGCTTATGACTGTGAGATTTGTTACCACCCTGGTAAAGTAAATGTCATTGCCGATGCTCTAAGTCGACGAAGCTATTTGCATAGCGTTCATAATACTCACGCCCAGCACGACCTCGAAGCCTTAATTCGTGACGCTCAGCACGCCTGCTTCATTGAGAATACCTTGCGAGAGGAAATGAAGAAGTGTGGTGCTGAAACTCAATTTGTCACCAAATCGAACGGTATCTACTACTTTCTCGATCGCATCTGGATTCCAAGTTGCAATAACCTTCGGGAGATATTGTTGACCGAAGCTCACAAGTCTCGATATTCCATTCATCCCGGTGCCAACAAGATGTACCATGACCTTCGTCTACGGTAGTGGTGGCCTGGAATGAAGAAGGATATCGCTATCTATGTTTCGAAGTGCCTGACTTGTTTGAAAGTCAAGGCCGAGCAACAAATACCCTCTAGCTTACTCATTCAACCCGAAATCCCTATGTGGAAGTGGGAGAGTATAGCCATGGACTTCATAACGAAACTTCCGGGCACGTCATCAGGTCACGATAGCATCTAGGTTATCGTTGATCATCTGACAAAATCTGCTCATTTCTTTCCGATACGAGAAGACTTCAAGGTAGAACGATTAGCACGGATCTACACCGATGAAATCATCTGTCGACACAGGACGCCTCGTGATATCATCTCTGACCGCGATGGGCGGTTTACCTGGCGCCTTTAGGAAACGTTTCAATCTGCTCTTGGTACTACTCTCAATCTAGGTACCGCTTTCCATCCCCAAACCGACGGTCAGACTGAAAGAACGATTTGTACCCTTGAAGACATGCTTCGCTCGTGTGTCATAAATTTCGGTGGTAATTGGGACGCGCACTTACCTTTGGTCGAATTCTCGTACAATAACAGTTATCATTCTAGCATTCAAATGGCACCATTTGAGGCACTATACGGGAGAAAATGTCGATCGCCTATTGTATGGCACGAGATCGGAGATGCGCAAATTACCGGTCCTGAGCTGCTGCAAGAAACGACTGAGAAGGTCCTCCAAATTCGAGATAATCTGCTTAAAGCTCGGAGTTGTCAGAAAAGTTAGGCCGATAGACGCCGCAAGCCCCTTGAATTTGCCGTTGGCGATTACGTACTCATAAAGGTTTCACCTTGGAAGGGGGTGATCAGATTCGGCTAGAAAGGAAAGCTCGCGCCTTGATATGTTGGACCCTTTAAAATTCTAGAAAGAATTGGCAAGGTGTCCTACAAACTCGAACTACCAGAGGAACTTAGCAACGTCCACACGACTTTCCACGTTTCGAACCTCAAAAAGTGTCTGGTCGAGCAGAATTTACATGTACCACTTAAGGATCTACAAGTGGACGAAACATTACACTTCGTGGAAAAGCCTATCGAGATCATGGATCGAGAAACCAAGAAGCTCCGACGCTCACGCATTCCCATAGTGAAGGTTCGCTGGGAAGGCAAACGCGGCGCCGAGTTCACCTGGGAACTTGAAAGTGACATGAAGGCTAAGTATCCACAACTATTCGTTACGCCTGCGCCTTAATTTCGGGACGAAATTCCCTAAAGAAGGGGAGGCTGTAACAACCCGACTTCCTGAAGTCAAAGTACAAGTCAAAGGAAGAAAAAATTGCTAATTCGATCTGCCATTCCTTGCTCAATTATCACTTGTACTCCTTAACTCGATTATCAATACTTTAGTTGTATTATGTGGAGTAGATGCAATAAATCACAGTTAAACACTAATCTCGTCGCTATCGCATCGCAACTTGAATCGCAGTCTGGATATTGTTTTACGTGTGTGTGCTATTATGTGTTACTTGTGCATGTTTATTATATGTTTGAGGTGATTAATCGCAAACGCAATCGCAACACTATCGCAACACAATCTCATCGCGAACTGGAAACGCAAGGTTATTTATGTTATTGTGTGTTAGTTATGTTATTTGTGTAACTATTATTTAAAACTATCGCATCGCTTAATCGACACTCGCTTAAACGCATCGCAACGCTCAACGCACGGAACGAAAAGTTGGAAACTAACTCACTCGAGCCATCCGATCGGAAGGCCCACCGATCGAACCACTCACACCGCCTTACTCTCCTCTTCACCTATAAATACCCACCTGTCACATCACTGTTCATGATGTGACAGCTCCCCCTCTGACCAGCACACCCTTGGCCTATTTTCTCTCGATTTCTTGCGATTCTTGTAAGTTTTCTCCTTAAATCTTGTACTCCTTTGATCTATACACACTTTCTCATCGATTTTACCCACAAATCTCAACTTTTAACCATGAAATCACTTGATTTCAGGCTGTTTAAGGGTGACGTCATCACAGGTTAGCATGAACTCCGAAGAATGACTTCATTCTATCAAAAACAACTCGAATCTAACAGATTTCTACAATGTTTAAACACTGATTTCACCTAAATCAAAACATACTTCTTGTGTTTCAAACTTTTCTTCAACATTCTCAACTTTTCACATAAAACCGATAGAATCTGAGCTCGTTCAGGCCTTCTACTCATTCTCTAGTGAAGCGTCGGTCTGAGAACGGATTACTATCTAAGAGATGACTGACTTAACGGGTTGAATATGAAGTACCGTCAAAGAACAATTACTGATCGGACGGGGTGATTCCCATCCGATCGGATGACTTGGACTTGATGGGGTTTCCGTTGTTTGACACGTTGTCATACCGTCTCGGTTCAACCGCAACATTTTCCAAACTTAACAAATTTCACAAGTTTTCAAACGAGCAGATTGCTGAACGGATTGCTGTCGGATCTGATTGCCATCCGATCGAACGACAATCCGAACGGATGACATATGATCTTCAACACTTAACCAAATTTTGCAAACTTTCAATAATAATCAGTTTCCAACGAATAGTCATCCGATCGAATGACTATTCTATCAGGAAACTTAGACTTTGAACTATCTCACTTAGACGGATCGCCATCCGAGCGAATGACCATCCGTCCGGATGACCGTTCGACCGGACGACCTGAAAGGTAGAGATACTTCTCTCCTTTTAAAATGCTACAACGAAAACTTCAACGTCACATCATGCACAAACACATCCATCCCAAATGGACAACCATCTGACCGAATGGTCATCCGTCCAGAAGGTCATCTGATCGGATCACCATCCATCACTTGTCCCACTCACACCGTTTATCGCGTTGTTCATCGCTTATTCTATCATTCTGTAATCAGGAAAATTTCTCCAGCGCTCCCTTCAATCCAAGACGGTGTTTACTTATTAAACACTATCTGTGAGTATACTCGATCCCTTTTGCTTAACGCACTTTTGGGTGTTACATACGTTACCTATATTAAATCACATCGATCACAGAACGCAAACACTTTTTTACGCTAACCGTCTCTGCATGTTATACGTGTTATTCGATGAACGCTTGTATGTTATGTTTACACAGTGATTGTTGCCTGACACCTTAGCAACGATAGTACTATAGTTTGGACTCATCACCTGTCGTGGACAGGGGTTGTTAAGGGTTTTACTTCACGTATCATAGTGGTGATGTGTGTTGCACATTCTACAACTTGTAGTCATGTCTGTGCATATTTCATTGTCGATAGCTTACTTGCTTCACTTTTCAACATGTTACATGCTAGTTATACGTAAACCGCTTTCGCTACTATTACTACTAAACTTGTATACTCACCTTTACACTATGTGTATTGACTCATATTTTAACGTATGTGATAGGTGTTTAGGATGTTGTGCTATGCTAGCTTTTGTGGAATCAAGCTAGGGGAGTCTAGAAACAAATAAACAATTTATGAGTTGTTGAAACTACGATTTGTCTTTGAGAACAACTAGTTTGTAATAACTGCTTTATTTTGGTATGTTATGGTATGGAAAGTAACATTAAATATCTGGTAATTTAGTTGTTATAGATTCTCTTGGACAATCTGTTTCGCTCAGTACCTCACCCCAATGTTTCCGCCATCGGTTAGGGTGTGACAAAAAGTTATAACTCTTTTATCTTGGGTTCTTAAATTCCATGTATGTTTATTCAAACATTTTCCTTTAATACTGTGTTAGCTTTTAAATCTACATATAAGATCATGATTTTTTTTTGGAATAGGGTGGAGTTGACAGGTTTAAATTTTTCATAGGTTGCATATGTCTAATACTATTTTTTTTCAAAACAAAAGTTCTTTTTATATTTAAAAAATGTTCGATTTACATCCAATAAATGTTTAAAAAAATAAAAAAGATTGGTGTGTTTTTTTGTTTTGAGTTTTTTCACTAAAAGAAGTTTTCTCTTGAACCCACCACACACACACACACACATATATATATATATATGACAAAGATCCGTTAGGAACCACCTCTTATTGCGAGAACCGCGAAAAACCAATGTGAACACAACCAAAAATACCTAAAAATAGCTAAAAATAAAAAATAAAAAATAAAATTAATATTTTTTATAAAAAAAATCGCTACTTTTCGAAGCAAAAAAATTTTTTTTTGTCTATTAAAAGTAGCGATTTTAACATAAAAAATATTAAATTTTTTTTTTTGATTTTTTTAGGTTTTTTGGGGGTTTAGTTTTTAGCATTTTAGCTTGGGGTGGGGGGGGGGGTTAGGTTTTTTGGGGGTTTTAGTTTTTAGCATTTAGCTTGGGGGGGCGGGGGGGTGGGGGTTAGGTTTTTTTAGCTATTTTAAGTTGTGTTCACATTGGTTCTCGCGGTTCTCGCAATAAGGATGGTTCTCGTATGAACCTTACCCTATATATATATATATATATAGGGTAGGGTTCTAGAGTGAACAAGAGTTAAGTTGTGAACAAAGTGAACAAATCCTAGCCATTGGTTTTGTTAGATCTTGAGATTAGATTTTTAGTTAATTTATTAATTAGTTATTAAAGTATAATAGGTATAAATTAATGGTAGGGATATTTTGGTAAAATTACAACTACTTTAACTATGGCAACAAGAAACGTTAGTTGGGATTTGATTATGATGTATTTTTTATTCCCGTATTCTTAGCTAAGTATCATAATCCTAACTAAATATCCTTGAAGCTTGGCGATCAGAAGAATAGAGATGGAGAAGAAATCCGGCGACGGTAGAGAACATAATCTTGACGACGGTAAGATTAAACTTCAGTACACTGATTATTGATGTACAGTAGTGTTAATTTTGTTTTTTAAGATAATCGAAAAGTTAGGGTTTTGTTGAATCTGATAGTTTGTAATAGGGCGATTGTCTTATAAGAATGTATTTGTGGTTGAGTTTTCAGTTGAATAGATGTGAAGTATACACTATGCCGTCGGAATGTGTGTTCGGAATGGTATTTTAGACGGTGAACTCTGTCGCCGGAAATCAAGGAGGAGACGGTAGAGAACCTAAGGTTGAAGACGGTAAGTTTATACTTCAGTACACTGATTATTGATGTATATTACTGTTACTTTCTTTTTTTTAGAGAATCGAAAATTTAGGGTTTGTGCAATCGGATCTTTTGGAATGAATATGGTGTACAGCAGATTGATGTGTGTGTAAAAAATGTGATTTTTTCATAGAAATAATAGATAAAAAAGGTTATACTTGGTGTACACAAGTGTATCTTTGGTTGTAGCTTGGTTTTTATCTTCGTATGATGATGTAAGGTTGTTACTGTATACCTATGTACTGAATTTAAAGAGGGTATAGTCTGGAAGTTGTAAACTGAATTAGGTTTTTACTGACTCTGTTTTTGTAATAGTTTGTAGAATATGGTGAATCTGCAGTATGCACACTGGTGTATCTTCAGGAAGAAGTGCACAAGTGTAAGTATCTTCAGGAAGAAGTGCACAAGTGTACATATGTAGAATATGGTGAATCTGCAGTATGCACACTGGTGTATCTTCAGGAAGACGTGCACAAGTTGTTACTGACTATGTACTGAATTGTAAGTATCTTCAGGAAGAAGTGCACAATTGTACATATGTAGTGTACATTTATGTATCTGCAGTATGCACACTGGTGTATATGATGTTGTTAATCAGTGTGGCTGCTGCAATACACAACAGTGATATATAGACTGTTCGATCATTTAATTTTACGGATAATTTGCAGGCAAATGGTGTTCCTAAATAGAGTATGGAATAGGTCTGATGTGCATTCAGATGAAAGATTTTCCACCTAGTGTGTGGCTGGGAGCTGCGATTGTCAACTGCTTTGCTTCAGTTCTTAATTATGAAGAGGTTAATAGATCTAAGGAAACAAATCCGTGCCTTTTCTGCCACACATATTGTTTTGTAAGTTCTTTGTTTAGTTTATTTTAAAAATTTAGCAATATGTGTGTACAAAGACGCATTAAAATAATGTTGGTTTCTTGTACACTTAATGTAGACTGAGGATGTGTTATATAACACTGAGTATGACGTTGCGGAACAGCTGGATTAGTTTGAAAGTGCTCTGTTCTTGGTGGTCGAAAGGAATAGGTGACCACTAACAATGAGGTTGATTAAGGAGTGTTTGCCATGCGGCACATGGAAAGATGGATGATTAACAAAGGAAATTTGGTATAGTGGTGTGACTTGTGACTCAAAGGCAAACAAAGAACCATGAAAGAATATTGGCAAAAGCGAATGAATATGAAAAGGCGAAGAACGCTTTCAAATGTTAATTTTATTACTCCAATTCAGTGTATGACACTAGTTATGAAGTTGTAGGTCTTTAGATTAAGAAGTTTTAGACTTTTGATTATGTACAACACAGTCTTTTGGTTAGAAAACATATTATATTTATGGGTATGTATTTAACTTACAATTTGTTTTAAGTAAGCATCGTTTCGTTTGTGTGTATTATGTTGTTTTTATTTTTTATCGTCTGTATTTTACATAAGATATTCATGGTTTAATTTGAGTATAGATAGGCGTTTGCTGGAACATTACACAGGTAAAATATATATACACAGATGTATTGTAGTCATCTGTACACTGGTGTAATGCGAAATACATAAGTGTATCCAATAAAAAAACATGCTTGCAATACATAAAAAAATAGTAATCTATAGAAACTATCCAGCATCAGTTATTACTTCACGTATAATTGAGATCATCGTAATACAACAAAATTAATTAATAAAAAGACAAGCAACTTTACAATGCAAATAAAAAAAAAGCAGAAATTCAGCCATTACGCGATCGCGTAGCGTGTTAGCATAGGAGCACACTAACTTCACATCATACTTTTTTCCTTAGACGTGTCAAACACACCTTTTCGCCAAAGCTTTCATATAGAAGTACATCAGACCTATGCCAGGCTCTGTTTTGAATACCATTTTCCTGCACAATATCCATAAAATTAAATGACTGTAGAATCTAAGTACATTTACACCGTTTAACAACATAATGTACACCAGTGTATAGACTACAAATACACAAATGTATACCATATGTGTAAACTTTTGCACTGCTTATTAAACTGACCTCAAGCCTGTCTTTATACGGGATTGCGGAGTTGCAGGCTCTGTGTCACGAGATCTAAAATCCTCGTTTCTATACTGCATTTAGTGAAGTAAAAATAAAAGTATCAATAGCTATAAGCTATAAAAAAACTACCAATAAGTATGGTTTGTGCAGTCCAATCACTCAAAGATACAACAAAGTCTCTTAATATGCATTACCTTTTGTGGCCCCAAGCTGCAATAATAGGTTGAAGTACTTTAATCAGATGAAGCCAACCATATACTAACACAAGCACCAACAAGCGCATTAAAAGACTTAACATGTTGGTCACATTTTCTCTCAGGCATTTCGTCGAACACCTCGGATGCATGATCAAACATGGCAGCTTTCACATACAAAAAAGCTCAAAGACGGTAAGACCTGCCAGCAAAAATATAACTATGTTTCAATGTTTTTGTCGGGATAATCAATGGAAAACAGACACAACCGGGTTTAAAGTGGACTGCCGGAAAAAAGTTTTCAGAATCAAACCTGGGTTGCGATGATACAACAGCTGCCGGAAATCAAAGTTTTCAACTTAATGTTTCCAGATTATTGTTCGTCGGAAACCAATGTACACCGATTAACGTTCGCCGAAATCTTATGCCGTCTCCGAATAATGTTCGTCGGAAATCAATGTACACCGATTAATGTTCGCCGGAATCTTATGCTGTCTCTGATTAATGTTCGCCGGAAATCATGTACACCGATTAATCGATCTTCATACGAAATACGACGTGATGTTGATGATGATCGAATACTGATTGATGTTGATGATGATGATCTGATGATTTTCTAAAACCAAATCGAACAACGAAAGAAAAGAAACTTGCAATTTTGATTTTTTGCTTAATTTCTTGCATTCGAATCTTGATTCATTTGAGGGAAATATTGAAATCACAAGATTATAGGAATCAGTTATCATGTTTGGTAACTGATTGTGATAAATGTCTTTAAAAGTTGAGATATAATTTAAAAAATAAAATTAACTTTATATGGTTAATGACAATCCTACCCCTTATCATCTTAAACAAAATCAAGGGCCAATATTAGTTCACACGGTTCGCAAACATGGATGTTGTTCACTCATGATCCCTATCCTATATATATATATATAGGGAGGAGCTCATGCGAGAACCACCTTTATTGTGAGAACCGCGAGAACCAATTTGAACACAACCTAAAATAGCTAAAAAAACCTAACCCCCACCCCTTCCCCCAAAAAAAAACCTAAACCCCCCCAACCCCCCCCCCCCCCCCCCTAAGTTAAATGCTAAAAAAAATCTAACCCCCCCCCCCCCAAAAAAACCTAAACCCCCCTCCCCCACCCCCCAAAAACCTAAACCCCCCCCCCCCCCCAAGCTAAAATGCAAAAAACTAAACCCCCAAAAAACCTAAAAAATTCTAAAAAAATATAAAAATTTTTTTTGAATTTTTTAATATTTTTTATGTTAAAATCGCTACTTTTCGAAGATAAAAAGAAAATTTTAAAATTTTTTTATTTTTTTGGCTTCGAAAAGTAGCGATTTTTTTATAAAAAATTCAAAAAAACAATTTTTGTGTGATTTTTTAGCTATTTTTAAGCGTTTTTTGTTGTGTTCACATTGGTTCTCGCGGTTCTCGCAATAAGATGTGGTTCTCATATGATCTTCTCCCTATATATATATATATATATATATTTAGGGTAAAATCAAAACGTATATTGGTTGTGAGAATTTAGATAACTCAGTCTTACGAAAGGTCTTTTCAATTTTTTTTTACCAAAAATCATAAAAGAATAAACTTTTCCAATAAAAAAAAACCCATTCTTTTTTCATCTACGACAACTGTAAAGGGTCAAAAAAGTCACTTCGAACTTTTTTACGGTCGTCTTTATAACAATTTAATTTAGGGGTGTGAAAAAATAGGAGCAAAACTCGCACGAAAAAGCCAAGTTCTCTAAGTTCTCACAGAGTTTTCCCTTAATATGTATGTATGCATGAATGTTTGTATGTATGTATGGGGAAGGATCATAAGAAACGCCTTTTTATGAGAAAATTCGAGAAAACTCTATCTAGCAATTCGAGAAAACTGTATGGGGAAGGATCATAAGAAACGCCTATACTCTAATCTGTAAATCCTAAAAAATAAACCTTAAATATTTAAATAAAAAAACATTTTTTTACCTTTTTATTGTTTTTAAAATATTTTTTTAGTTTTTAGATTCTTTATTACTAAAAACGCTTTTACATGTATTTATATACAAAAGCTTCGAATTTAAAAAAAAATTAACATGTTAAATAAATGGATCGTCAGTTTCCCAGTTTTTTGTGTTCGATCCCCATTAAACCATCCCATGCATGCATGTATGTGTGGGAATGTTTTATGCAGAATACTAAATATTACGAGAACACGTAGAACAAAATGAATCACATATTTTTTAATCCTACAAAAACATAGAAAGTAAATGAAAATGTTATAAATGTAAGATTTATTGTTTCTCACACTAGAATTCAAAACAAAAAAATACAAAATTTTTAGTTTTTATATAACCTACACTTAGGTAGAGGTTCCTGTAAAAAAATGGTTTTTTTTGTGAGAAATGTTAGAAAGAATCTACACCATTAGATCTTTGATCTAATGGTTGAGATCATAATGACAAAATTATAAATAATGTTTACTATTAAACATATTAATTTTCTAGATTAAGGGTATATAGGTAAATTTCACATTTTCAAATTAAGAAACTAACATTAATGCACATGTAACTTCCTCCGTCTTTTTTAAAAGCCAATAATTTTTTATACGTAACTTTTAAAAAAAATTACACCATAATAGCGAGCGCTTTTTTATCTTTAATATGAGTACCATATTGCTATACTTATATAGAGAAAAAAAATATGTTTCGATCAGATGTTTAGTCTATGAATGGTGTTATATACTTACTGAATGGTGTTATATACTTGTTGAATGGTGTTATATACTTGCTGAATGGTGTTATATATATATACTTGCTGAATGATGTTATATACTTGCTGAATGGTGTTATATACTTGTTGAATGGTGTTTATAGAGATCTTTTAAAAAAAATACAGATCCTATAATTAAGGTGGCGGTTATGGGAAGTTTTTAATTAATTGAATTAATGATAAAATTACTTGTTTACCCTTTTGAATTAATTTAGATTTAGGACACATGTCATCTCCACAATATTTCTCACATTTCTCACACTTTTAACTTTTTTTACAATAACCTTACCCCTACACATATGTAGATTATCTGTATGTTAAATTACCTATATGTATATAGACTATGTGTAGGTAAACATATATGTTTTTTACGCATATATAATAAACAGATAGACGTAAGAAACGTAAAATTTAAAAAAATTGAACCTAAAATCCTAAAATTTAGTGATTTAGAATTATTATTTTTTTCTCATAATAATTAGTGTTTTATAATAATTTTCATCCTAAATATATATATATATAACTTGAAAAGTGTGAAGATGATTAGTTATGCATGGTTACATTTTTGTAACTAGAGATTGAAAGTGTGTTCTGATTTTGTTCATATCTATACTCCTCCATGTATTAATTTGAAGATCACCATGATTGCATTTTATTTTGTTTTTATTTGCTGTCCCTACCTACGTCTCTATACATAGCGACATGATACGTTCATCATTGCTTTCAACATAAAATTTTAAGTCTGTTGAGTGTTTTAAGAGGGTTTAACTAGTTTAATTATACCAACAGGGATATATATATATATATATATAGGATAATGCTAAGGAGAAAACTCTCCATTTTGAGAAAACCCTAGAAAACCCAATCTCCCGACTTTAAAAAAAAAAAAAAAAAAACACATGTAATATACATGTTTTTAAGAGTTTTGAGTCAAAAAAATCAAAAAAGCGCCGAGTGGTTTTAAAAAATAAATAAATAAACAAGTTTCGGCAACTTTTTCATTAACATGTGTTAGACAAAAAGTTGCTAAAACTTGTTTATTTAAAAAAAAAAAAAACCACTCATCGCTTTTTTGATTTTTTTGGCTCAAAACTCTTAAAAACATGTATATTACATGTGTTATTTTTTTCAAAAAAAAAAAAGACGGAAGGTTGGGTTTTCTCAAATTTTTAGGGTTTTTTATCTAACCCTACCCTAGGATAATGCTATGGAGAAAACCCTCCATTTTAAGAAAACCCAACCTCCCGACTTTTTTTATTTAAAAAAAAAAACACATGTAATATACAAGTTTTTAAGAGTTTTGAGCCAAAAAAATAAAAAAAACGCCGAGTGGTTTTTAAAAAAAAAAATAAACAAGTTTCAGCAACTTTTTGTCTAACACATGTTAGTGAAAAAGTTGCTGAAACTTGTTTATTTAAAAAAAAAAAACCACTCGGCGCTTTTTTGATTTTTTTGGCTCAAAACTCTTAAAAACATGTATATTACATGTGTTATTTAAAAAAAAATTGGGAGGTTGGGTTTTCTATGGTTTTCTCAAATTTTTAGGGTTTTCTATCTAACCCTAATTATTTGAGAAAACCCTAATTATTTGAGAAAACCCAATCTCTCAACTTTTTTTTTTTTTAAATAACACATGTAATATACACCTTTTTAAGAGTTTTGAGCCAAAAAATAAAAAAGCGTCGAATGTTTTTTTTTTTAAAATAAACAAGTTTCAGCAACTTTTTCACTAACATGTGTTAGACAAAAAGTTGCTGAAACTTGTTTATTTAAAAAAAAAAAAAAAACAATTGGCGCTTTTTTGATTTTTTTGGCTCAAAACTCTTAAAAACATGTATATTACATGTGTTATTTTTAAATAAAAAAATAAAAAAAGTCGGGAGGTTGGGTTTTCTAGGGTTTTCTCAAAATGGAGGGTTTTCTCCCTAGCATTATCCTACCTATATATATATATATATATATATATACCGCTAAAATGATAACCACCTCCAGTTGTAAGAACTGTGAGAACTACACCGTACGGGGCGAGTTGGACCAATTTTTTTTTATAAACGTAGATGCATGTATTATAAACACATTTGTAAAAAAAAAAATTCAAAAAAAAAAGTCGGGTGTGTAGTTTTGAGCACCCAAAGTTTGCGTTTACGGGACCCGTAAACCCGTAAATTTTATTTAAAATTTATGGTACCCGTAAACACAAACTTGTAGTGTTCAAAACTACACACACGACATTTTTTTTTTTGAATTTTTTTTTACAAATGTGTTTATAATACAAGGATCTACGTTTATGAAAAACAAAATTTTGGTCCAACTCGCCCCGGATCAAAAAGTTATCACGGTTCTTACAACTGGAGGTCGTTCTCATTTTAGCGGTCCCCTATATATATATAGGGAGGAGCTCATGCGAGAACCACCTTTATTGTGAGAACCGCGAGAACCAATGTGAATACAACCTAAAATAGCTAAAAAAACCTAACCCCCACCCCCCCCCCCCCCAAAAAAAAAAAAACCTAAACCCCCCCCCCCCCCCCCCCCCCCAAGCTAAAATGCTAAAAACTAAACCCCCCAAAAAACCTAAAAAAACCTAAAAAAAATCTAAAAAAATCAAAAAAAAATCTAAATTTTTTTTTAATATTTTTTATGTTAAAATCGCTACTTTTAATGGCCACAAAAAAAAATTTAAAATTTTTTTTTTTTTTTTGCTTCGAAAAGTAGCGATTTTTTTTATAAAAAATATTTAAAAAAAAAATTTTGTGTGATTTTTAGCTATTTTTAGGCATTTTTGGTTGTGTTCACATTGGTTCTCGCGGTTCTCGCAATAAGAGGTGGTTCTCGCATGATCTTCTCCCTATATATATATATATATAGGGGACCGCTAAAATGAAAACCACCTCGAGTTGTAAGAACCATGAGAACTACACCGTACGGAGCGAGTTGGACCAAAAATTTTTTTATAAACGTAGATGCGTATATTATAAATACATTTGTAAAAAAAATTCAAAAAAAAATGTCGTGTGTGTAGTTTTGAGCACCACAAGTTTGTGTTTACGGGTACCGTAAATTTTATGATTTTTTACGGTACCCGTAAACACAAACTTGTGGTGCTCAAAACTACACACACGACATTTTTTTTTTTTGAATTTTTTTTTTACAAATGTGTTTATAATACACGCATCTACGTTTATGAAAAAAAAATTTTGGTCCAACTCGCCCCGGATCAAAAAGTTCTCATGGTTCTAACAACTCGAGGTGGTTTTTATTTTAGTGGTCCTCTATATCTATATATATATATATATAGAAACGGAATCAGGAGAAAACGACCTAAAATATGAGAAAGGTAAGAACGCATTCTGGCCCAACACGTGGCGCGGGATATGATCATGTGTGTGAGGGGCTTTTTTGTCTTTTCAATCTTCTTTATTTCCCAATTTCGTGTAATATGCTGCTTCAGTTTTGGTGTCTAATATTATTTTGGCGTTAATTGTATTCATTAACTACTTGGCGTTTTATTGTTTCTTAGATCTGTCACGTTGAATTAATTGTTTTGTGTCACATAGATAATTTTTTTGACGTTATAGCATTTCCCTTGTCAATTTATTGGCATTCGTGACATTGTTAATAATTCATTACGTTTCATTAATATTTACATAAGATTACAATAAGACCAAATGAAAACAAACTAATAGTAACAAATTTTAGATTCATCATCATCAAATTTTAGATTGGCTTATAATGCCATCACCTCATCTGTTAAGGTTGTAACACTTCTCATCTTTTCAGTGTTTTGGTGTTCTGTTTTTAATGGCGTTTAGTCAATCATTGGTGTTTTTAATAATACATTGTTTTGGCGTTTTATATAGTAACAAGCTGCTGATGTATTATATCCTAACCTAAACTTTATTGCTAGTCATTTAATGTGCTTGATTATTCTAATTATCTAGTATTCGATACTCGCAATTTATATTTAATATTTAAAGAGTATCCCAACTCACCACATATAGACCTTGATAAATGAAATTTCTTGGCTTTGTCATTTATTCAAAATAGTTAATTTCCTTATTGGACAATGAACACTACAAGCTTCTCAGCATAACATAAAATTTAGTTATAAAGAGCAGTTTATATAAAACAAAACAATGAGTAAACGATAGAATAAAGATAAAGAAAAGAGAAGTACCTTTCTCGCCAATATAACCACGCTTACGAAGACCTCTCTTCGTAGACCATCCCGCACTACAAATAGATTCAACATTTTTTCGTGAAGATCATTTCTTGTTGTTGAAGACTAACAGAGTCGCTGGAGCTCGACAAACTTTGAGTTCTGCCTCAGGACCCGCCAACCCGAACCTTTAACACTCATATGGTCTTTCCTACATATCAAAGTCTTTTACCCATGTTGACCACACATGACAAATCTCTTAACCACCAAATCTAGTAGTGCCGGTGTCCTATAAAGAAGTGGTTGACTTCCCGATTTTTGACCCATCGACTTTGGCAAGTACTCTTACTCGGTACAGACTTGACCACATGAGGATCCTAGCACAATAACGACAAAATAGCTTTTTGTAAAGTAAATACAAGTCAAATATGATTTCACAAATTCAAGTTAATATCAAGTCAATCTGTGCATTCTATAACCAAAATAGCAATAACCTCACGCATCACACTATTTATGATAAGATTTAGACCATTACTATATTTAATCATGCCACAAATTATAGAACTTCAATGACTTAAAAGAAAGACAGGGCCGACTTTGTGCCTGTGCGAGAGATGTGTTGGTGCATGCGTCTGTCGACTTCGTCTTGTATCGAGTCTTGTATTGTATTAGATAGATCAGGGAACGCAAAACGAGAAAAATAGGTCTTAAGGTAATTTCGCACGAAATTACAAAGTGTAATTTCGCTTGGTAATTTCGCACGGAATTGTAATTCCGTGTGAAATGTGATTTCGTTTGAGATGGTTCGTGCGAAATTAGATAGCCTATATATAGAGGTTGTGTCTGTGTCATTTGGTACGAAATTACTTTCCGGTTTGAGAGCCGAAGTGTCTACTTGCTGTAAATCTGTGTCAAATCAATCTAAAGACAGTTTAAAGTGATTTCTAGTGCATTACAGCTGAAATAACACTGATACATCTGTTTCTGGCCTCTTGTATTGGTGAAGACCTCTTCTGATCGACTCGTTTGGGTCTGAAAACGATCCTACAAGTGGTATCAGAGCTCAGGAGGAAGAGTTCATACCAAATCAGCTGCAAAATCTGATTTCTACACCTTCTTTTTCAAAATTAACAAGTTTTCACGGTCAAAATGCTTTGATTTTCTCACATTATGTGCGCATTAGTGTTTTAACAAATCCTTGAAATTTTCTGATCTTAAAACGGCTTAAAACTTGTTCAATTTTATCAAAAACAGCTCGAGATGTTGACATCAGCATAATTTCGCACGAAATTAGGGTCTAATTTCGCACCAGTTGGTAATTTCGTTTGAGAGTTTCGCACCGGATTGTAATTTCGTTTGAAAGGTTCACACGAAATTAGCTATTTTGCTTCAAGTTGTAATTTCGTTTGAGTATTTCACACGAAATTAGCTATTTCGTTTGAAAGGGTGTTATTTCGCACGAAATTAGTAATTTCGCTTGAAGTTGGTTTTTTGTTTGAAAGGATATTTCGTTCCAAAGGTTATTTCGCTTGAAAGGGTATTTCGTTTGAAGGAGTAATTTCGTTTGAAAAGACTGTTTTGTGAAAATTGTTACCGAAACATGGAAGAGGAATTTTATAACGCATTTACTACTACCCTGACTACTCCAGCATCTGTTACTCAGAACTTGAACAAGGAAAATGAAACGGGCACTATGCAAAAACCGCCGAAGCTCATGAATATCGAGGAGTATAAAGGATGGGAGGAACGATTTGAGAATTGGGTTCAAGCAAATTATTTGGATGCTTGGGAATGTGTTGAGACGAAATATGTTAGACCAACGAATGATGACGAAGAGGAGATTGCTATTAAGGACTTAAGTGTTGATGATAGAAAGAAATACAAAAATGAAAAGATGATGATTAGTCTATTGCATCAAGCTGTTAAGGAAGATATCTTGGTCTTACTGCAACACAATGGAAGTGATTATTCAATCTGGAAAGCTTTAAAATCAAAGTTTGTTGGAAGCAAAGAAATGATCAAGAACAAGAAATCGCTTTTGAAGAAAGAATTTGATCTATTTCGAGGTTTGAGAACTGAGAGCACCAAGCAGATTATTGAAAGATACTGCAATCTGTTAATCCAAATGAAGAGAGTGAGCATCAATAAAGATAATGAAGAGTTGATAGAAAAGTTGGTTGATGCTTTGCCACATGAAACTTGGGGCACATATCTTATGATGTTGAGAAATAAGAAAGATTTTGGGAATCTGACACTGAACAAGTTCATTGAAAAGCTTGAAGCTCAAGAGATGAAACAGAGGAAGATCTCAAGAATGAAAGATTTTGATGGTGAACAAGATATCGATCTTTATTACAAAGGAGGTATCAGTGACAAGACCAACATGTCTTCAAAGGTTGAAACTGCTTTCAATGCTAAAAGTTCATCAGGAGGGTCATCTAAAGGATCAAACAGCAAAACTGAATTTTCTTCATATCCATCATATGATCCAAACTTTTCAACAATAAAGAATGGAAAGAAGTTACAATGCAACATGGTATTAGATCTTGAAAATGGTCAAAATTACACAGAGGATGTTGCAAAAAGTCACATGTCTTTGTTGGTGACTGTGTTAGAGTCATATGAGAGTTTAGTGGCAGGTCGGATCGGGAATCCAATGTTGACAAAAGAGCATTACGATCAAATTGATGCTGAAGAGATGGAATTAATGGACATAAAGTGGTGTTTGGCGAGTGTTTTGAGAAGAGCAGAAAAGTTTAAACAAATTACGGGAAGAGATGATTTCCGTGATGCAAATGTTTCTACTCTAGGTTTGGATAAATCTAAAGTTACTTGTTTTCGTTGCAGGGAAAAAGGACATTTCAAGAGAGAGTGCACAAATCGCGAAGCAAGTGGAGCTCAAAATCCGTTCAACAACAACGACTATTATCGGAAAGCAATTTATCATCAAGTTGCTCAACAACAACAAGAACCACAAACTGCACATGCCAGAAAGGCAATCGAAGAATCATCAAAAAGAGCTTGTATGGTGAATAAAGATGATAAAGAGTCAACAAAAGATTTCAATTGGGATAAATATGTTTCAGCTGATAGTAAAGCATGTCTGATAAACCAAAATGATGAAAAATTACCAGAAGGGTTTAGCTGGGCAAATTTCAGTTGGGATGATTATGATCCTAACAAAAATCAAATCACAAAGCTTTTGTTGCTCGAGTTGCTGAAGATAGTGATAATGATGATGATTATTATGCAAGAAGAATGGAAAAACATTTAAAAATGATGGAAGAGAGTGACAGTGATGATGGAAAGACTCAAAAGAAAAAGAAAGAGAAAAATAAAAAGATTAAGAAACCTGTCAGCAGTGATGATGAAGAAGTTCCTATGATAAGGAAGAAAATAAAAGACATTCCAGCTTTCAAAGTTGATGAAAAAGTTAATGCACAAAAAGTTCCTGTGAAATGTGAAAATTGTGAAGCAGTGAAAAAGCAGAACAGTACATTGATTCATAACATGAACAGATTGAAGGAATCTTATGATGTTCTGAACAAAGCAATGAATCAATACAATCAATCTAGCAGTGAAAAAGAAACGGCTATGAAGACACTTCAAGGAGCTTTCATGACAAAGCAGAAAGTTGTTAACAATTACATTGAGAAGTGTGCCATTCTGGAACAAAAACTGGAAACTCAGCGAATTGAAATAGAAAGAGTAAATCGTTTGTTAAAAAGTTACTCATGTACTTCTTATGTTATTGACAGGATTTATCCAACCGTTAAAGGCATGAAGACATTTTATAAAGATGAAGTATCAGAAGAAAAGAGTTCTGAAAAGAAGGACACTGAAATGAAGACATCTGGTAAGAAACAAAGTGCAAATTACAACAAGTGTCCACCCCCGCTTGAAAATGGATATTCTCCTAGAAATCCAAATTCAGAAAGAGTAAAAAAGGCAACCAATTTACAGTGGGAGTCAGAGTCTACAGAAAACTTGCCAGACAACATTGATGTTACTTTCACATCGTCTGACACTGATCATGAGTCCGAATTAATAAAGAAAGTGGTTGATCAGGTGTTGGGTAACGATGAAACCGAGGAGTCAAAGTCGGAGTTAAACTCAGAGTCAAAGTCTGACCAGTCAAAGTCAACAGTCAAAAAGGACAAAAGGGTTTACAATAAAGAATTTATGTTATCAAAGTCTAATTTGAATGACGAAACGTTCAAAGTAACTTATACTTTGAATGATTCTGACAAATTATATTCTGATGAAGAATTTCCAATAAGAGGTGTTAAAACTGAAATGATCAAAAAGGTTTTCAAACTAATAGAAATTAATATTTCTGAAATAAAAGATGTAAATCTTTCTGAAAAACCTAAAAAGTACACCTCAAGAGTTCAACAAAGAGAAAACAAGAAAAAGGGTTACAATTCTGGTTCTGGTTTTCAAAAGAAACCAAACCATAATGGTAATTTCAAAAGAAAAGGTCTTGGATTTATTCCATCAAAAAACCATAAAAATGAGAAAACTTATAAACCAAAAACTGTGTTTGTTTCAGGAATGTCAACTGAAGAAGAAAAGGAGAAGTTGTTCAGGAATCAATCAAATAAAGAATTCCTTGCTAAGAAGCAAGAAGAGATGAAGAAGGAAGTTGCTCAACAAAAGAAGGAGACAAGAACCTGTTTTCAATGCAAAACAGTTGGTCATATTGCTAGGAATTGTCTAAAGGCAATCCAAACAAAACAGGGAGTCTCTGAAAAACTGAAAGGAAAGATTGTTGAGAATGAACCACCAACCAAACAATTTAAAGTTTTCAAAAATTCGAAGTTTGAGGTTGGTGAATGTTCAAAGAGGTTTTATAAGAGAAAAGCAAATCTTGACAACCAAAAGTGGGTTGTTAAGAAATCTGATGATAGTTCTAGCAATGATTCTGATTCATCAAAATCAGAGGAGCTATCTTCTGGCGATGAATCTGATTCCACAAAGTCAGAAGAGCCACAAGTTGAGTTAAAAGATGAAAAGTCAATTCCGCTAATGGATGATGTTAATTTTCCACCATTGCGAGCTGAAAATTTTAAACAAAAAGTTGGTAAAATTGAGATTTAAAATCATTTTTTCTCTGAAAAGAAAGAATTTGATGTTGAAAAAGCTTTTAACCCCAAAAGTAAAACATATTTTTTGGTAAAATGGTTGATGGTAAAGTCAAAGGGGTGAAGGAGTTTTATGAGAAGAAAATGAAGAAACCAGGTAAAGTTGGGTCATCCCAGGTTTGTGACTGGGATGGAACCTATTATGATGATTAAAATCCGGACTTACCGGAGCTCCCAAGTTGGTAATCGTGGAGCAGGAATTGGCATCTTTCTTGAGAAATTCACTCTGGTGATATTTCGACTTACAAGTGGTAAATCAGGGACATTAAGTTGTACTTGATTTTCTAGAAGTGATATTTGGTGTTTGAACTTAAAATTGTTAATTTTTTTTTTAAAGAACAAGATGATGAATTGATCCCCTAACCTACAAGTGGTTTGTGAAAATCAACGAAACTAATTTTCCGGAAAAACCATTTTTGATTAAAACAAACTTAAGTGTTTTGAAATCATAATAGGAAAATAGTTTGTTGTTAGGGGGAGTTCTGTCACACCCCAACTGATGGCGGAATCATCGGGGCATGGCACTGAGCGAAACAGATTGTCCAGAAGTTTCCATAACAACTATCATTACCATTTAATTTAAGTTAACATGTCCCATACCATGTCTCAAATAGTAAACAAATTGTTACAGATAAACATCAAGACAAATATCCTGTTCCGACAACTCAGATTCAAACAAAATAGTTTATTTATTGGTTTCTAGGACTCCATTTCCTAGCTTCGATTTCATCACAGCGCAGAGAGCATCCTAGACCTTTCCTAGCCTCAAGTTCACAGCATGCTAAGCATGTAAACTTCCTAAGCACCTCTCACATACGTTAAAATAAAGTCAATACATAAAATGTAAAGGTGAGCATACAAGTTTGATAATAGCATATAGAGTTCGAATTCGTTTACGCATAACCAGCACGTACACATAGTGAAATGAAGCACGTTAGTTATCGACATAGATCCATCGATACCAATGACTGCGGGTTGACTGCCTGAGGCAGTTCGCAATACATGATTACCACCGTAATCCATGCAAGTAAACATAACAAACAAGCATTCATAAGCCACATATAACATGCATTAACGGTTAGCGTTCAAATAGTTTGAGTAGTGTGATAGTTGTAGTTTGAATATTCGTAACGTATGTAACACCCAAAAGTGCTTAAAGCAAAAAGGGATCGAGTATACTCACAGTGATTTATGGATTGAAGGGAGCGCTTAGCGAATACGGTTAGCTTGAACAGATTCGATAGTATAACGATAAGTGAAACATAAAACAGGAAACAAGTGTGGGGGAGTCGGACAGCTGGTCGATCGGACGACAGTTCGATCGGACGGCTGACCGTTCGGCTGACAGTCCGTACGGTTTGCTGTTCGGTCGGTCGGTAGGCCGATCGGATGGCTGTACGAGTGGATTGTTCCTTCCTTTGAGAAGGGTGTGTTTGTGTATGATGGCTTGACCTTTGAAGTTTTCGTTGTAGCATTTTGAAATCATTGAATTACCTTTACCTTTCAGGTCGGTCGATCGGATGGCTGTTCGATCGGCCGGCAGCCCGATCAGTTAGGCATTCAACAGAATTTCAAGGTTTAGCCTTTGGATCGGACAGGTGTTCGATCGGTTGGCAAGTCAACAAGTCAAAGACTTTAATGAATGTAAAGTGTGATACAACGGATCGGATGGTTGATCGATCGAATAGCACAACTGCTGTTCGATCGAACAACAGGGTATCACCTGATCGGACGGCTGTTCGATCGGGTGGCACTTCTAGTGCGTTGAACATGTGGAAAATTGATTAAGTATTGAAGCATAGTATCTCATAATCCGAAGAGTAATCCGATCGAACAATAGCTCGTTCAATACCATTCTTCAAAACAAGTTGTTTGTGTGGGACCATGTGCTAGCCAATCGGCTGGCTGGTCGATCGGCTGACTATCTGATCGGCTGGCTGTCCGTTCGGACAGCAGTCCGATCGGTCAGCATCCTGACCTGATCAGTCCCTTTCGTCTAACAGTTGGTCGCTCTGTTCGTGTGTCGTTTTATCGAGGTATTTTGACAGCGAGTAAAACCATGGGTGCCTCGTCCTTACTTGGTTTCCCGGGTCGGACAGGAATCACCCAAATTCGGTCGGTGGTCTGTTCGGAACGGAGTTTAACATTTGACCCAAAGTCGGTTAACCTCGTAGATATAATCCAGATCTTGAGCCGTATGACCACCGAAGTGATTTGTAAACCGGCTCAGGTTCCATTTCTACTGGTTTGGAGTTACTGAGTGACAAAGAGTTGAAGGAAGGTTGGTAAATCCGTCTTTCCGCCCTTGTCACTGTGTATATGTTTAGATCTAGGAAAGATCCTTGTATGTTTATGTGGAAATCGGCTAGATCCAAGTCATTCTTGGTGGATTGAGGCCAAAACATGAAGTTCTTCAAGAACTCATGATGACATCATCCTAGAACACTTGATTCTTGATGATTTAACGGTTAAAAGTTTAGATTTGAAAGATAGAAAGGTGTAGGAGTGTGTATAGATCAAGAAAGTACAAGATTTAGGACGAAAACTTACCGAAATCGTGAGAAATCTGAGAAAAGGTGAGTTGAGCGTGCTGGTCGAACAGAGGTTTCCAAAAGTGGCAAGGGATGACAATGACAGGGGTATTTATAGGATGACAAAAGAGGAAAGGGCTGGCCGATCGGCTGGGAAGCCTGATCGATTGGTTGCACCTTTCGAGTGTTTCGCGCGACGATTTCAGATATTTCGATTTCGATTACGAGCGGTTCAATACGATAGGGTTTCCTAGTCAATTACTTTCAGTCCCAACTACTTCGTGTCTCGCGTAATCTATTTTCCACCATCTATCATAGCTTAATTGTGATTCGAGTTCGATAGCGTTCGAGTTTCGATTGAGTTCGCTTGATTACACAACACAACATAAATAAACATGCACAGGTAACACGTAAGGCACACACACACGTATGAACAATAAGTAAAAATAGGTAGCTCGAGTTGTGATTTGATGTCGATTCGGTTAGCATAGCTCGACTATTAGTTGATTAACTTTATCGCATTGTTACTTCTTATAGTTCACGGTCATAGATCGATTGAAATACGATTGATACTCATCGATGATTGCAATTAACAACACTTACTCCACATAATATAAATAAGATAAAGACATTTCTACAAGTCAAGTTGCGCGAAATCGGTCGTTGACTTTGGCCTTGACTTTGACTTTCACTTACGAAAACACGGGGTGTTACAGCCTCCCCTTGTTTAGGGAATTTCGTCCCGAAATTAAGCTAGAAGCTGCTACATCCGCCATGAATCACGTGAGGACTTTCTCTATCTAGACTTTCTCCTGGAACAACTGCGGGTACTTTGCCTTCATGTCGCTTTCGAGTTCCCAAGTGAACTCTGCGCCTCGTTTGCCTTCCCATCGGACCTTCACAATAGGAATGCGTGAGCGCCTGAGCTGCTTGGTTTGGCGATCCATGATTTCGACAGGCTTTTCCACGAAGTGTAATGTTTCGTTCACTTGTAGATCGTCTAGAGAGACATGTAAGTCATGGTCGGCGATGCACTTTCGGAGGTTTGACACGTGGAAAGTCGGGTGGACGTTGCTAAGTTCCTCCGGTAGTTCGAGTCTGTAGGCGACTTTTCCGATCCTTTCCAGAATCTTAAAAGGTCCAACATATCGAGGCGCGAGTTTCCCTTTCTTGCCGAATCGGACTACACCCTTCCAAGGTGATACCTTTAGGAGTACGTAGTCACCAACGCCAAATTCACGGGGCTTGCGCTTTTTATCGGCGTAAACTTTCTGTCGATCCCGAGCTTTCACCAGGTTGTCTCTGATTTGGAAAATTTTGTCTGTCGTTTCTTGTAATAGCTCAGGACCGGTTAGTTGCGAATGACCGATCTCGTGCCACACAATAGGCGACCGACATCTTCTTCCGTATAATGCCTCGAAAGGTGCCATCTCGATGCTAGAATGATAACTATTGTTATACGAGAATTTGACTAACGGCAGGTGTTTATCCCAATTACCACCGAAGTCTAGAACATACGAACGGAGCATGTCTTCAAGGGTACGGATCGTTCTCTCAGTCTGACCGTCGGTTTGTGGGTGGAAAGCAGTACTTAGATTAAGCGTTGTACCGAGTGTCGTTTGAAACGTTTCCCACAATCGCGAAGTAAACCGAGCATCACGATCAGAGATGATGTCCCGAGGCGTCCCATGATTACAAATGATCTCGTCGGTGTAGATTCGGGCTAATCGTTCTACCTTATAGTCTTCCCGTATGGGCAGAAAGTGAGCTGATTTAGTCAAACGGTCGACTATTACCCAAATGCCATCGTGGCCTGATGACGTGGGTGGAAGCTTGGTTACGAAATCCATAGCTATGCTCTCCCACTTCCACATGGGAATTGGTGGTTGTTCGAGTAAGCCAGAGGGTCTTTGATGTTCAGCCTTGATCCTAGCACAAGTTAGGCATTTTCCGACGTAGAGAGCGATATCCCTTTTCATGCCCGACCACCAGTACTTGTAACGAAGATCCTGGTACATTTTCTTAGCACCGGGATGAACAGAGTAGCGGGATTTATGGGCTTCGTCCATGATAATCTGTCGCAAATTGGTTCGCTTGGGAATCCAAATTCGGTCTAAAAAGTGAAATATCCCATTCGATTTGCTCACAAGTTGGGCTCCATCGTGGTAGATTCTTTATTTCTTCAAGGTGCGTTCGTTGAAACATGCATGTTGAGCGTCGCGGATGAGAGTTTCGAGATCATGTTGGGCTTGAACATTACGAGTGCTAAGCAGATAGCTCCGTCTGCTAAGTGCGCCGGCAACAACATTTGCTTTGCCTGGGTGGTAACGAATCTCACAGTCGTAATCGTTGAGAAGTTCTACCTATCGGCGTTGACGCATATTAAGTTCCTTCTGATTAAATATATGCTGTAGGTTCCTATGATCGGTGAAGATCGTACACTTGGTACCATACAGGTAGTGTCGCCAAATCTTTAATGCAAAAACAACCGCGCCTAGCTCGAGATCATGGGTTGTATAGTTCTTCTCGTGGATTTTGAGCTGACGAGATGCGTAAGCTATGACCTTGTCCCGTTGCATGAGAACACAACCGAGACCAACGTTGGAAGCATCACAGTAGACAATGAAATCATTGTTTCCGTCGGGCAATGTGAGAACAGGAGCATTGCAAAGCATGTGTTTGAGGGTTCGAAAGGCAGTCTCTTGTTTAGTTCCCCAAACAAAAGGCTTGTCTTTATGTGTAAGAGAGGTAAGTGGTACAGCAATCTTCGAGAATCCTTCGATGAATCGTCGATAATAGCCCGCTAGTCCGAGAAAAAAGCGGACTTCGGACGGGTTCCTAGGCGTAACCCAACTCTTGACTGCTTCAATCTTCGCAAGATCGACGTGAATACCCTGACTATTAACAATGTGCCCCAGAAATTGAACTTCCCCTAACCAGAATTCGCACTTGGAAAACTTGGCATAGAGTTGGTTCCCCAGGAGTAACTCGAGAACCAAACGTAGATGTTGCGCGTGTTCGGCTTTCGATTTGGAATAGATTAAGACATCATCGATGAATACGATGACGAAACGGTCGAGATATGGTTTACACACGCGATTCATCAGATCCATGAAAACCGCTGGTGCTTTGGTTAGACCAAAAGGCATGACAACGAATTCGTAATGGCCGTATCAAGTACGAAACGCGGTTTTGGGTATATCCTCCTCTTGTATACGCAGCTGGTGGTGTCCTGAACGTAGATCGATCTTCGAAAAACACATAGCGCCTTGTAGCTGATCAAACAAATCGTCGATACGAGGCAGAGGATAGCGGTTCTTGATAGTTAACTTATTCAATTCCCGATAGTCGATGCACATCCTGAACGACCCGTCCTTCTTTTTGACGAAAACGACTGGCGCGCCCCAAGGAGAGGTGCTCGGGCGAATGAAGCCTTTTTCAAGTAATTCCTGGAGTTGGGTTGAGAGTTCGCGCATTTCGGACGGCGCGAGTCGATAAGGTGCTTTGGCAATAGGACTGGCTCCAGGAATGAGGTCAATACGAAAGTCGATATCACGACTTGGCGGTAGTCCGGGAAGATCCTCTGGAAAAACATTAGGAAATTCTCGAACCACGGGAACGTCTCTCACTTCCTTCTTCTCTTTCTTTTCCTTCTCCGCTACTACGATGTTTGCCAAGAAAGCCCTGTATTCCTTGCGGAGATACTTGCTGGCTTGGATACATGACATAAGTTTGAGCCCCTTTGAAGTAGTATCGCCATAAACACACAATAAGTCACCATTTGCGAGCGAAAAACGAATCATCTTGTCGAAGCATACAACTTCAGCATGGTTTTCTCGAAGGAAGTCCATGCCTATTATGACGTCAAAGCTTCCGAGTTGCATCGGAATAAGGTCGATCGAAAAGATGTGATTGTTGAGCTCAAGAGTACAATCACGGAGAACATAATTGACAGTGACGGTTCTTCCGGTAGCGACTTCCACATCGAATATCGAGGAGAGTTGGGAACGTTTACGACTAAGGAGTTTCTCAAATTCGAGTGACACAAAGCAATTATCGGCTCTGGTATCAAACAAACATGAAGCATAAATACCATTCATAAGGAACGTACCATTGACCACGTTGTTGTCGGCCTGGGCTTGACGCACGTTGAGGTTGAAAGTTCTGGCGCGTGCGGCCTGTTGTTGTTGTTGCTGCTGCTATGGCTGCTGTTGCTGAGGCTCTTGTTTCACAGCCCTGTTCGGGCACATGTTGGCGAAATGGTTTGGGTCGCCACATGCGAAGCAGGCTCTGGCTTTGACTGCGGGTGCCAGAGGAGCTTGTTGACCCTGTGGGGTAGTGAGTAGAGCTTGGTTGGCAGGAGCTTGACGAATACGGCAGTTGGCAGTAAAGTGGTCGTATACATTGCAGTGAGCACAAAAGCGGCATTGAATAGCAGTCGGGTGGTGGTAGGTGCAAGTAGGGCAGAGCGGGTGTGGTCCAGTGTATGCACACTTTGCAGGCAGTGCATTGGCCACAGGCGCCGCTACTTGACGCTGTTGGGCAGGCACAGCTTGAACTGGTGCAGCAGTGATCGCACAATTCTTGTTGCTGGAGCTGTTCTTTCTCTTGTTCTTCCTCTTGTTGCTTGATGAGGTGGGTTCAGCAGTGGGTGCGGGAGCGGTAGCTTGATGCAGATGCTTCGAAGTCTTATCCCAGACACCAGCCTTAACCCGCTTGTCGTTGATTTCAGCGGCCAGTAGATAAGTTTCCTCGATCGTCGTAGTCTTAGCCGCTTGCACGAAATCAACAACGCAGTCGGGCAGGGCCCGGATGTACTTCTTGATCGTCATGTCGGGAGTCTTGACTTGATCGGGACAGATAATGCTGAGCTGTTTGAAACGAGCAGTGAGACCAGCATTGTCACCATCCTTCTGCTGTATGTGCCAAAATTCATCTTCCAGCTTTTGACGTTCGTGAGGAGGGCAGAATTCCTCTAGCATAACTTCCTTGAGCTCGTCCCACGACAATCTGTAGGCTGCATCGTTCCCTCGCTTGTTCCTCTCGGCCGTCCACCAGTCTAGAGCACGGGACTGGAAAACGCCGGTAGCATTCAGAGTTCGAAGGTCATCAGGGCAACCACTTTGTCGCAGAGTAACCTCAATGGAATCAAACCAGTGAAATAGTGCAGTAGGACCTCCTTCGCCAGTGAATTCTTTTGGCCCCCACGACTTGAATTGCTTGAAACTGAAAGGTCTTGCTGCAATCTTAGGAGCTTCGGTTCTCGATTCCTCGGATGATTTGCTGGCATTCTCATAAGCATCACTCACGGCCTTTGCTACACTTTTCGCAATGATGGAAGCAAGGCGTTTGTCCCTCTTTTCTTGGCGAGAGAGTGCATGACGGGATCCAGACGACATGGTCTGCAACAGACATCGTCACAGGACTCATCACATTGTATTCGAATCTCACCTCACACGTCTATTACTTACTAAAGCTTAGGAGCACGTATACTTACGTAAATACCTTTCACGAAATCACATAATCACATAGCACATAGAACATATAATCATTTTGCACCTAAGCACGTAAGCACAGAAGCAAAGAAACACATACGCGTTCAACCAATAGAGGCAATCAGAAAACAGAACCCTATCATTCCAAGTATGCGATCGTTCGAAAAGAGCGTAATGTAAGCTAGGGAGAGAAACTAGAGAGAACGGCAAAAGGTGATTCACGTTTCTTGTACGTTTTCAGATCTATTAAAGAATCACAGTTATAATTACGTCTCGTGTGTTCGTTCTCGTTCGTGTACGGATTCCGTACGTCACACGTTCGGTTTGCAATCGTTTCGGAGTCAAAACCGGGACCTAACAAAAATCATGGTAAATTGTACATCTAGTGTGTTTGATCACGCACGTTCACGGATTTCGCACGTTGAACGTGTCGTTACGCAATCGTTTGGGAGTCAAAATAAGCACATAAATGGGAAATGACACATAAAACACATATAAAATCAGCAAACTATCTTTGAAATGCTTAAAAATCGAGAGGTAGATCACCCGCGGCTAGTGGACTTCGACTACCCAAGGTGGTTCAACTATTCACAAGGACTTGTTGTTCACGTTTGACCCTCGGAATTATGCCCTTGCCTCGATTCTTGGGCGTTTGGCGCACGCTCCGTTAGTCATGTCGTGACCTCAGGTCGTTGGAGTCCGTCGATACCTTGGTGGGAGTTTTGTAAAAGATGCGGAACAAGTCGTCAAGGTTAGGGTTTCACCCCTGGCTTAACAACTTCGTCCCTGCTTTGATAAAATAGAGGAAATTATTCATCAAAATATGGATTTCACTCCTGATTTGGTATAATTTCCCCTTGCTTGTAATTAAAATGCGGGCTGAGTAAGAAACTTTAGTCGAGAGTTTGCGGTTTTCACACCTATTCCCGACTTTATTGCCCACTCATAGTTGGAAATTTCGAGTGTGGTGATGGTGTGAAATAAGCGAGAATTAGCGAGAAGTAAGCTCGTACATAGTCCCTACTGGTTATGCACAAGTCAGTCTTGCTGGTTCTTAACTATAGTCTAGGTATCTAAGACTTCGACCCG
Source organism: Helianthus tuberosus (assembly GCA_030545235.1). Classification (NCBI taxonomy): domain Eukaryota; kingdom Viridiplantae; phylum Streptophyta; class Magnoliopsida; order Asterales; family Asteraceae; genus Helianthus; species Helianthus tuberosus. Next base: position 206,679,414 of record CM060441.1, read on the forward strand.
GACTAGGTCGAGTCTTGCCTAATTCCCTATAGTTATGGCTCTGATACCAATCTGTCACACCCCAACTGATGGCGGAATCATCGGGGCATGGCACTGAGCGAAACAGATTGTCCAGAAGTTTCCATAACAACTATCATTACCATTTAATTTAAGTTAACATGTCCCATACCATGTCTCAAATAGTAAACAAATTATTACAGATAAACATCAAGACAAATATCCTGTTCCGACAACTCAGATTCAAACAAAATAGTTTATTTATTGGTTTCTAGGACTCCATTTCCTAGCTTTGATTTCATCACAGCGCAGAGAGCATCCTAAACCTTTCCTAGCCTCAAGTTCACAGCATGCTAAGCATGTAAACTTCCTAAGCACCGTCACATACGTTAAAATAAAGTTAATACATAAAATGTAAAGGTGAGCATACAAGTTTGATAATAGCATATAGAGTTCGAATTCGTTTACGCATAACCAGCACGTACACATAGTGAAATGAAGCACGTTAGTTATCGACATAGATCCATCGATACCAATGACTGGGGGTTGACTGCCTGAGGCAGTTCGCAATACATGATTACCACCGTAATCCATGCAAGTAAAAGATCCTTAACAACCCCCGTGTGAACGGGTGCTGAGTCCAAACTATAGTACTATCGTTGCTAAGGCAGGTAGACAACATTCCATGTGTAAACATAACAAACAAGCATTCATAAGCCACGTATAACATGCATTAACGGTTAGCGTTCAAATAGTTCGAGTAGTGTGATAGTTGTAGTTTGAATATTCGTAACGTATGTAACACCCAAAAGTGCTTAAAGCAAAAAGGGATCGAGTATACTCACAGTGATTTATGGATTGAAGGGAGCGCTTAGCGAATACGGTTAGCCTGAACAGATTCGATAGTATAACGATAAGTGAAACGTAAAACAGGAAACAAGTGTGGGGGAGTCGGACAGCTGGTCGATCGGACGGCAGTTCGATCAGACGGTTGACCGTTCGGCTGACAGTCCGTACGGTTTACTGTTCGGTCGGTCGGTAGGCCGATCGGATGGCTGTACGAGTGGATTGTTCCTTCCTTTGAGAAGGGTGTGTTTGTGTATGATGGCTTGACCTTTGAAGTTTTCGTTGTAGCATTTTGAAATCATTGAAGTACCTTTACCTTTCAGGTCGGTCGATCGGATGGCTGTTCGATCGCCCAGCAGCCCGATCGGTTAGGCATTCAACAGAATTTCAAGGTTTTGCCTTTTGATCTGACAGGTGTTCGATCGGACAGGTGTTCGATCGGTTGGCAAGTCAACAAGTCAAAGACTTTAATGAATGTAAAGTGTGATACAACTGATCGGATGGTTGATCGATCGAATAGCACAACTGCTGTTCGATCGGACAACAGGGTGTCACCTGATCGGACAGCTGTTCGATCGGGTGGCACTTCTAGTGCGTTGAACATGTGGAAAATTGATTAAGTATTGAAGCATAGTATCTCATGATCCGAAGAGTAATCCGATCGAACAGTAGTTCGATCGAACAACAGCTCGTTCAATACCATTCTTCAAAACAAGTTGTTTGTGTGGGACCATGTGCTAGCCGATCGGCTGGCTAGTCGATCGGCTGACTATCCGATCGGTTGGCTGTCCGTTCGGACAGCAGTCCGATCGGTCAGCATCCTGACCTGATCAGTCCCTTTCGTCTAACACTTGGACGCTCTGTTCGTGTGTCGTTTTATCGAGGTATTTTGACAGCGAGTAAAACCATAGGTGCCTCGTCCTTACTTGGTTTCCCGGGTCGGACAGGAATCACCAAATTCGGTCGGTGGTCTGTTCGGAACGGAGTTTAACATTTGACCCAAAGTCGGTTAACCTCGTAGATAGAATCCAGATCTTGAGCCGTATGACCACCGAAGTGATTTGTAAACCGGCTCAGGTTCCATTTCTACTGGTTTGGAGTTACTGAGTGACAAAGAGTTGAAGGAAGGTTGGTAAATCCGTCTTTCCGCCCTTGTCACTGTGTATATGTTTAGATCTAGGAAAGATCCTTGTTTGTTTATGTGGAAATCGGCTAGATCCAAGTCATTCTTGGTGGATTGAGGCCAAAACATGAAGTTCTTCAAGAACTCATGATGACATCATCCTAGAACACTTGATTCTTGATGATTTCACGGTTAAAAGTTTAGATTTGAAAGATAGAAAGGTGTAGGAGTGTGTATAGATCAAGAAAGTACAAGATTTAGGACGAAAACTTACCGGAATCGTGAGAAATCTGAGAAAAGGTGAGTTGAGCGTGCTGGTCGAACAGAGGTTTCCAAAAGTAGTAAGGGATGACAATGACAGGGGTATTTATAGGATGACAAAAGAGGAAAGGGCTGGCCGATCGGCTGGCAGCTCGATCGGACAGCCTGTCCGATCGGACAGCAGTCCGTTCGGCTGGCTGTTCGATCGGCTGGGAAGCCTGATCGATTGGTTGCACCTTTCGAGTGTTTCGCGCGACGATTTTAGATATTTAGATTTCGATTGCGAGCGGTTCGATACGATAGGGTTTCCTAGTCAATTACTTTCAGTCCCAACTACTTCGTGTCTCGCGTAATCTATTTTCCACCATCTATCATAGCTTAATTGTGATTCGAGTTCGAGTTCGATAGCGTTCGAGTTTCGATTGAGTTCGCTTGATTACACAACACAACATAAATAAACATGCACAGGTAACACGTAAGGCACACACACAAGTATGAACAACAAGTAAAAATAGGTAGCTCGAGTTGCGATTTGATGTCGAGTCGGTTAGCATAGCTCGACTATTAGTTGATTAACTTTATCGCATTGTTACTTCCTATAGTTCACAGTCATAGATCGATTGAAATACGATTGATACTCATCGATGATTGCAATTAACAACACTTACTCCACATAATATAAATAAGATAAAGACATTTCTACAAGTCAAGTAGCGCGAAATCGGTCGTTGACTTTGGCCTTGACTTTGACTTTCACTTACGAAAACACGGGGTGTTACAGCCTCCCCTTGTTTAGGGAATTTCGTCCCGAAATTAAGCTAGAAGCTGCTACATCCGCCATGAATCACGTGAGGACTTTCTCTATCTAGACTTTCTCCTGGAACAACTGCGGGTACTTTGCCTTCATGTCGCTTTCGAGTTCCCAAGTGAACTCTGCGCCTCGTTTGCCTTCCCATCGGACCTTCACAATAGGAATGCGTGAGCGCCTGAGCTGCTTGGTTTGGCGATCCATGATTTTGACAGGCTTTTCCACGAAGTGTAATGTTTCGTTCACTTGTAGATCGTCTAGAGAGACATGTAAGTCATGGTCGGCGATGCACTTTCGGAGGTTTGACACGTGGAAAGTCGGGTGGACGTTGCTAAGTTCCTCCGGTAGTTCGAGTCTGTAGGCGACTTTTCCGATCCTTTCCAGAATCTTAAAAGGTCCAACATATCGAGGCGCGAGTTTCCCTTTCTTGCCGAATCGGACTACACCCTTCCAAGGGGATACCTTTAGGAGTACGTAGTCACCAACGCCAAATTCACGGGGCTTGCGCTTTTTATAGGTGTAAACTTTTTGTCGATCCCGAGCTTTCACCAGGTTGTCTCTGATTTGGAAAATTTTGTCTGTCGTTTTTTGTAATAGCTCAGGACCGGTTAGTTGCGAATGACCGATCTCGTGCCACACAATAGGCGACCGACATCTTCTTCCGTATAATGCCTCGAAAGGTGCCATCTCGATGCTAGAATGATAGCTATTGTTATACGAGAATTCGACTAACGGCAGGTGTTTATCCCAATTACCACCGAAGTCTAGAACACACGAACGGAGCATGTCTTCAAGGGTACAGATCGTTCTCTCAGTCTGACCGTCGGTTTGTGGGTGGAAAGCAGTACTTAGATTAAGCGTTGTATCGAGTGCCGTTTGAAACGTTTCCCACAATAGCCTGAGTCGAAGCCGTCATCTCTCTGATTTTGCGGAAGCAATAGCCTGAGCTCTCACGGCCCTCGCATTTAACCCTTTACAGATATCATCTAGGTATACTCACCTGTAAGACTGAATATTGGGGTCTGGATACGGGAGTATATTCTGAGGTGGGACACGCGAATAAGTTTAAGTGCTTAAAACATTAATCTCGTATCTCGAAACAGTTGAACTTTGTGTGAAAATTTAAGTGGATCAGTATACTGACAATCTAAGTGAATCGTTTAGAACTTAAAATGTTTAAAGCTTAACAGTGTTGGTGATTTGTCTCAAAAACTGATATGATCCTCTTACGCAAACTCACAAAAATATTGTCTGTAAATATTTCTTTTCTGCATTTTCATTAGTTCAAAAATTCAAAAAGATTCTAACTGTGTTTTAGCATAAAATTTTGAAAAATTCAAAAATATTTTCGACAACTGATGTTGGAGAGCTGATTTTTAAAATTCCGAGTGCTAAACATGATGAACAGGTTTGGGAGAGTGTGTATGAAGAAATTTTTACAAGTGGTTCATCAGAGATTAACATTGTAAAATCATTTACTTTTGAATGATTACCTACAAATGGTCAGCAAAAACTTTTAAATGTTAAATCATTATATTCTTGTAAATGATGTTGTGTTTGTGTATACAAGTGGTAAGCAGAGAATAATTTGTCAAAATTTTAAATTTGAGAAATTTATTTCTGGGTTAAGAATGTGCAGGTTAGCCAGGTTTCGATACTTGAGCAGGATGTGAACCAGATCACGATCTTGAATCTGTGGAAGCCAGACTGCGATCCCAGCTTATCGAAAGGGGGAGTCTGAAGATGCTATTGCCGATGAACTTAAGGAATCAAGAGACCTGATCAAGAAGAGTATAGAGCCAGGTTGCGATTCTGGAAGAGAAAGAGAAGAGAAGATTGAGGATATTTTACATTCTTCGATACTTCAGAAGAGTTCGAGAAGACTGATAAAGACAGAAGATTGAAGACTCGACACTGAAGACTCGTCAACATTCGAGGGGGAGTCTGTTGGTGCATGCGTCTGTCGACTTCGTCTTGTATCGAGTCTTGTATTGTATTAGATAGATCAGGGCACGCAAAACGAGAAAAATGGGTCTTAAGGTAATTTCGCACGAAATTACAAAGTGTAATTTCGCTTGGTAATTTCGCACGGAATTGTAATTCCGTGTGAAATGTGATTTCGTTTGAGATGGTTCGTGCGAAATTAGACAGCCTATATATAGAGGTTGTGTCTGTGTCATTTGGTACGAAATTACTTTCTGGTTTGAGAGCCGAAGTGCTGCCGAAGTGTCTACTCGCTGTAAATCTGTGTCAAATCAATCTAAAGACAGTTTAAAGTGATTTCTAGTGCATTACAGCTGAAATAACACCGATACATCTGTTTCCGCGTCTTGTATTGGTGAAGACCTCTTCTGATCGACTCGTTTGGGTCTGAAAACGATCCTACAAGATGCCACCACACAGGGCCAAAGCATCTAAGGGCCCAAAGTTGTTTAAAAAAATATAGATGTTTTAAATATATAAAGTTGATGTAGAAAAAGGAAACACAAATTCTCCCTTTGGCTTAATGGAAGCGGCAATTATGTGATTAGCTGGCCGTTCCAGGTTCGAATCCCAGCATGTTGTTTGTTTTCTAGTTTCTCCAAATTTTCTTTTGTTTTCTAAGCTTGTTTTATTAAGTGGGGAAACTCATATCAATTGCAACTTTGCAATCATTTTTTAGTTTTAGTTTCAATTTTTACATTTAAATTTAAATTTTGGCCTTCATAAATTTGCAAGCTCTTTATTTTTTTTCTTATATTTAATCATTTACATAACAAATTTGACATGTTTACTTGTTTAAATTTGTAGGTATTGTATTTCTTGTTTCTGATTTAACCATTCACAATATAAACTTGGAACAACTCAATATCTAGTTCTATTTATTTTATTTGTATGATAAGGTTCGTGTTGCGAAACTAATTTGGATATGTTTACACATACATTACAGTTCTTTTTGCTAAAAAAGATTCAAGTGTTAGTTATTTTTGTTTATCAAGATGGGGTTGAAACTAATGTTAGATGTATCAATTTATTTGTAAGATAAAACTAGGATTTATTGTTTTTAATCAATGCTAATTTGAGTTCTGCATTCACTTTCTGAACATGGATAATTGTGGTGCATTGAAATATAGAGAAGAATCGGTATGGATTATAAATACTTGATCGAGAGCTTAACTTTCAAAATCGCTAGGAGAGCCCCACGATTCGCTTAAGTAAGTAAGTTTGATCATTTTGCTACACTGTTTTTGTTTTGTTTATTTTATCATAATTAGCGTCTTTATCACAATTAGCGTTGTATTGTTGTTTTTCGATATATGATTGATGAGTTTATATTATAGAGAGGGGCCCCAATTTTTTTGTCTCGCACGAGGCCCAAAAGTTTTATATCATTTTAAAGGACGGCCCTGAAGAAAGATGCTTTTAGGGTCTTACCGTTTACCTGCAATATTGTATTTTCTAGAATAAGATCCTAGTTCTTTGAGCAAATCACTCATATCAGCTACTCCTGTTACGTTCAATGAAGCTTCCATCTATGCTACTCGTGATCTTCTAGAACCATTGCCATTGCTTTAGACGATTTCCCTGATTTCCTCTGAGATTGCTTAGCCTCTTGCATAGAGACCATATCATGGTCAACAAACGCTACAACGTACAGGTCATCATCTGACATCTTGTTCCAGAAAGTCGGGTTTGAGCCATTAACATTACAGTTAACACCTGAAAAAAATATATTATTTCAATAATAATCTAATGTTTCAGAAATTGTTTTAGGCTATTTTATGCATTAAAAATACACTATGCGTGAAATCTTCAACTCATTTGACCCTACTTTGTTTTAGTAGTTCTTTTTCTACATGAATATTGAAAAGAAAAATTAGTTCCATTCCATGGATAGAAAAGACTTCTTGAATAATGTCTTTCTGTTCCAAATAATTAGCTCCATTCCATGTATAGAAAAGATTTCTTTAATAATGTCTTCCTTTTCCAACTAATGCAGTTAGTGAAAACAATCAAATAGATCAGTATATATCTACCATACCTTAGCATTACCATGTTTGCAAAAAGTCAATGACTGACTTTATGAATACACTTACATACAGCCTACAGGTACAATTGAAAAGAAGACAAATTAAGTGTTGCACACATTAATCTCATAAAAGAAATAATAAGTAAAAATAAAAAAATCATGTCAGGCATTTGACAAATGGTCAAACAGTCCAGTGAGCTAAAGAATAAATCAACTATTAAGGAATGTTAGAACCTCACTTTCTTAAGCATTCATTGTTAAATCCATAAACTTGAGTGATCTACTGTGGTTATTTAAATAATTGTTCGCTAGATAAATTGAATTGGGTCTACTTAAATTACATAATGGGGCACTCGAAAGTTACCAATGTTTTTTTCTATACTTGTTTGGCAAAATTAGTGTCGGGTGGGTCAAACATCTATCTTCGGTATGGATCTATTGGTTTGGTCAGATTGGGTTGACCCAAAACTTTGTGTTAAAAAAGATTAATGTTTTATTAATATTTAGTGTTCCAAATATGAGTGCCGATTACACATGGAGATATACAACATAATGTGAGAGAACAGTTACTTATCTCAAGGATATACAACATAATTTCAGGATCATATGAAAGTAGCATGGTAAAATATTTTCCATTGTATGTATCTAAAGTATTCTCTTTGGAATATAAAAATCCCTTTAAGTGTTTACTAGTTGTGTATCCTTGCTCAACACCCAAAGAAATTATAAAATACTCACATGCATGTTCATATGCATGCCAAGTAGCAAGCATGCTTAGAAATATATCCCCTAGCCCAACATGGAGAATGTCCAACAAATTATGAACCTACAGATGTATGAAAGCAGAATGATCATTTGAAGGATATTAACAATATACAAATAATTCAATCATATAAGTAGGAACATCTTTGGGACAGCCCAATATGGATCTGATACTTGACCCAAGCAATCTGCACTTCTTTTTACGGCTCCTAGAATTAGTGACCCGTCTGACTCTGCTACCTTCACTATCTCAGCCTACGAATCATTCAATCATACCGTCAGCCTACAAATCATAATACTTGAAGATATTGCATTATATACCAAGATACCTGAAATAACATGATCCCAATTTAAAAGAACCAAACAATTTTATATGTTCAATTCTGCATATTTCCATCTTTACAACTTACTGAATACTGATACTCCAAGTTACGACCATGAATGTTCCAGCCTCATATAAATAAATAAGTAAAGCGTAACATGAGAGAATTGCGAAACTCAATCGCTATGTATGAATGTCCAACCGATTCGTGTTTTGTATGATTTTAATTATGTATTAATCAAAAATAAAGAGCACGAACCATTTATATTACCAATTTGGTGAAGTTAAAATGCAAACATTGAAATTTCATACAAATCGACATTGACACAAACAGTTGGTATGCACCTATATATTCCACCTTAAGCCACCAATTAACAAACTTATAAAACCCAACTCCACACACAAAATTATCATCTCATGTGAGACTTTCCGATTTCACATTGATAATATATTGAGATATCATCAATTAACAAACTTACAAAAAACATAGAGGTTAAACAAAAAAAATCATACTTTCGTAACAAAGGAGTGCATTATTATTCGGTCCCCTTGAAGCTTACGCAACAGTCCAATATCCTTAAAAACACAATGGCCAATGCCTACTATAAGTTTAAATGAATATACATATTTCATAAATTTAGGAGTTAAATAACAAAACGACCCATTCGAATTGCATATATTTGGTTACGGATCTAATGGAAGATAAAAGTAAGGTCTTCTGGTATAAACATATATTCCTCAAGAATCAAGGAAATATTTAAAAAAAAATTATCGTCAAAATCAGTCAAATCAGTGAAACATGGATGAACACACCAAAACCTAGAATGAATCGAAGCTAGAAGCTAACCTGAAACAATTCGTTGAATCCGAAACACATCTTTGTAAAACCTGATTGAAAAGAATGGATGATTTTGGGATCCGAGATCTAAATCGTTTGCAGGTTCTTAGGGTTTTTCGCAGAGAGAACGTGAGAGCGTGAGGACCGAAGGCGCTTGAATGATTAGGGTTTCTCAAAACATATGAGCGGTTTTTTAGAACGGGTATGGATATCCATTAACAAAAAGCGGACCCATACAATTTCTCGCCGAAACCACATCTAAGAGGCCCTAATATTGAGACATGTGTCCCAAATTATTTTCGTTTATTATATATAATAGAAATAAATGTTTAAAGTCTTTTCTAAGTTTGATGTTTGGGTAAATTCCATATATATGATGCAATGGGTTGTTTCATAGTGATAAAACAATCCCAAGTTCTTGTATAATATTGATAGATTAGCATACAATGATTGAGACTATATTAATTAATGTTAACAATTGCATGAACTTGGTTGAGGAATGTAGTTAAAATGGTAGCCTAAAAATAACGCCTACCGGGTATCTAATGAAATGCCTAAATGAGTTTGTTGAACTTAATTGTGCATTTGCATATGTTAATAGGCATTTGACCTTTAAAAGTCAAACTGACCTATAATAAGATCGAATGATAATTTTGATTTAAAATACGTAAGGTGGGATAGTCGTGATAAATGATGACTAATCTAACCATCTTGTGAATGATAAATGATAGTTTGATGTTTGACAAGCTACGTGGAAGCTTGGGAAGAAGCGGGTCAAACGAATCAAATACGGAGGAAAATCATAATCGGATGCAAAGTAAGTAAAGCTTACACCCTTTAAGTAGAACATCTACTTATGTACTGATCTAGAACAATGTGATATAGTATTTGAAATGAGTCTTTGAAATACGACGTTCTAACGCGAATCGATACGGGTCGGAACAAGTGAAGATGGTAAGAAACCATATTTGATGGTGAAAAGGGTAATTTGGTTATGTGTTGACGAATAAACAAGGAGTTTTGAAAAGTTACCCTATGGTGCAAATCGTAATGGGTAAAAAGGGTAAAATGGTAATTTGGTCATGTGTTAACGAATAAACAAGGAGTTTTGAAAAGTTACCCTACGGTGTAAACCATAATGGGTAAAAAGGGTAAAATGGTAATATGGCCACGAGTTGACGGATACATAATGAGTTTTGAAAAGACACCCTATTGCGTAAGTCATAACGTGTCAAACAAATAAAGAAACGACTATTAAGTAATATGATCATATGGTGCAAACCGAAACGGGCTAAATGAGTGAGATGGTAAATAAATACCATCTCACAATACATATTGTTTGGTCGTCCCAATGCAATAAGGATAAGTCAAGAGGCAGGTAAAATGGTCATTTAGGCCAAACGAGTCTAACGGTGATGTTATCACCATTTGACAATAATGACTAATGGTTGCTTGTCCATTTTTGTGCTCATAAGAAGATTAGCGTATGACTTACATTTCTTTTAATTAGAAACTAATAATGCAATGTATTAAAACGGGTCAACGCTATGACCCGAGCAAGGTATGTGTAATTGGTCAAACTCTCAATGAGGACTTAAGGTCCAATGAGAGTTAAGCGACTCATGGGTGGACATTGGATTACCTAAAGTCAGGTATATCTAATAATTTAAATTGGAAATATTATGTTCTTAGGAACACAATGATTTTAAATAGAACATGAGTTAAAAGTGTCCACTTGGTCAAAACAAGCTTTTAAAATGTCCGTCGTAGTTAAAAGGACTAAAACTTGACTAAAACGCCCCTGAAGAGCAACGCAAATGACCTTTGAGGGTTGTTTTAAAATGGATTTTTATGTTTGGGTGGACTCATTCGGTGGTATAAAAGTGAAAGGCGTAAGCCTTTTTAGTTAAATGCCGCATAAGGGGTCATTTTCGTAAATTGCCAATCCGGATGGTAGAATCGGCATATAACGCTTTCACTAAAATAATTCATCACAAATATAGTTGTGGTGGAAAATACATGGAAGTCTTAGTGCGGAAATATGACGTATGAAAAGAATAAGCAAGATTTTGATATTTGGTACACAAATCTTGAAACGGGTCAAATAATTTATATGCGCGAATTGGGTACCAAATGCGTAATTCATAAAAGCAAAGAATCCGGGTTAAGGATTTTGGGCTAAATATGTAGGAAAATGTTTTACGATCATTTAGAAACAAGTTTCAAGCGAAACGGATAAATAATGGAGAGTTACGCCACTTTTGCAGAAAAAAAGCATTGTTTGAGATTTGCAGTCAGCCTGCCGTAAGCTAGGCAGGCAGCTGCTGTTGCAAACAGATATCGTTTGCCGTAAGTTACGGCAGAGAGCCAGCCGTAGCTTATGGCGGGTTAGTTTGGAAAATTTGTTGTTTTGTTATTTTTGGCATTTGGGCTTAATTAGTTACGTTATAAACTCATTGAAAACTAACGTATTTCATGATTTATGAAATATAGGTAATGGTTTGAAGCGTCGGATGAAGATCAAGCTTAATGAAGAACTGAACACGATCAAAAGTTCAAGCTTCCGCATTTTTGGTTTAGTTCTTTATCAAACCGAACATCGTTAACATGTAGTGATCCTTGCATTATGAATATATAATTGCAAATCTTCTATAAAATTTTAGTTAATTAAGCATTACAATCTCGTACGCTTCGTACATTAAGCTATATTGTACAATAACCGGCCTATATACATATATATTATTTGGTTTTTCTTAGACCGAACCGAACAGTTTGGTTTTAAAATCGTTAATTTGGTTCACTTTTATAATTGTACAGTATCAAACTGGACCAAACTTTTAAGATGGACATCTTAATAAGGTGTGATAACTTCAAACCATAAAACAAAACCTTTATTTGTACTGTTTAGTTTGGTTTATTTCAATCTTTTAAGACTCAACCTTTTTTTATATATATATATCTAATTTACATTAGAATGAAAAAGATTATAACAAGTGTTAAAGATATATCTTTTTATTTTATCTTATAAAGTAGAACACTGAATAAATAAGTAAAACATTTTATAATACTCAATACATTGCTTTAAAGTTTAAAAGTTTTAGATATTTGAAGGAATAGAATAGAACATCCCCTGACCTACTTTCATGTCTGACAAAAGTCCATTTACATGTACACGCCATGCATCAACAACATCAGATTGATAGTAGTTTTTTTATTTTTTGTGACCTACATGCCAAGGAAAATCATTACATCCCCCACCCTCACATGCCATCATTTTTATTTATTTATTTATAAATTATTTATTTATTAAACCACAACCAGATATATTCATAAATATTCCTGAAGCTACACTTTACAGAATTTAAACTCCTCATCTTTATAAACAGAGGAAACATCTTATTATCACACTATATTTTTTGGGTACACAACTTTTTATTTAGATATTATTTTTTAGGTTAATTTTGGTCACAATATATTTAACCAAAAAACTTGCCAAGTTACATCAAAATAGAAGGTTGACGGGCAACAATCTGCGTCGCCACCCCTTTTTGAATTGCAAAATCCTAACCTTACAAAGACAAACCCTGCCCCCGGGGGTTGAACAATTGATGTTGATGACCTATTGGACCCTGATCAAGAAGTGGATAGCTTCTGGCGCTAGGGAACTAAATGTACCAAAGACAAAAGGGACACAGACACGCTGGTTCTCTATGCAAGCTTTAGCGTGCTTATTCTCCACTTTCTTTGATTCTGTCTTTCTTGCTGCTTGTCCAAATATTATTACAATATATATATATATATAGGGTAGGGATCCTAAGAGAAGTCCACCCTATTTGAGAAACTTGAGAAGCAATCTGGATCACACATTTTCCCTAAGCAAAAAATGCAAAAAAAAGGTGAAAAAATGCAAAATTTTTTTTTTTTTTGAAAAATCGCTGCTTTTTCTTTAAGAATTAAAAAAAAAAAAAAAAAAATTTTGATTTATACACATGTGTATATTGTTATTCTTTTAACTATACATATATGTGTATTGTCAATTATACATATATGTATATACATGTTTAAAATTGAAAAAATGTGTATATTGTTAATCTTAAACCATAAACCCTAAAGCTAAACCCTAAAGCTAAACCCTAATTCTAAACCCTAAAGCTAAACCTTAATGCTAAACCCAAAAGCTAAAACTAAACACTAAAGCTAAACCCTTAATGCTAAACCCTAATACAAACCCTAAAGATATAGCTAAACCCAAAAGTTAACGCTAAACCCAAAAGCTAAACCCTAATGCTAAACCCAAAAGCTAAACCCTAATGCTAAACCCTAAATACTATTGCTAAACCCTAATACTAAACCCTAATATTAAACCCTAAAACTAAACCCTAAACCATAAAGCTAAACCCTAAACCCTATTGCTAAACCCTAAATACTAATACTAAACCTTAAATAACACTTATTTTTCAATTTTAAACATGTATATACATATATGTATAGTTAAAAGATTAACAATATACACATGTGTATAAATAAAAAAAAATAAAAAAAAAAATTTAATTCTTAAAGAAAAAGCTGCGATTTTTCCAAAAAAAAAAAAAAAAAAAAAAATTTTTTTGCATTTTTTCACCTTTTTTTGCATTTTTTTGCTTAGGGAAAATGTGTGGTCCAGAATGCTTCTCAAGTTTCTCATTTAGCCTACTACTTCTCACATGATCCTTATCCTATATATATATATATATATATATATATATATATATATATAGGGGATGGTTAGATAGAAAACCCTATCTATATGAAAAACCTTAGAAAACCCAACCTCCCGACATTTTTTTTTTTTGAAAAAAATAACACATGTAATATACATGTTTTTAAGAGTTTTGGGCCAAAAAAATCAAAAAAGCGCCGAAGGGATCTTTTTAAAAAAAAAAAAAAAATTTCAGCAAATTCTGGCATTTTTGACTAACACATGTTAGGCGACCGGACATTGCTGAAATTTGTTTATTTTTTTTAAAAATATCCCTTCGGCGCTTTTTTGATTTTTTTGGCCCAAAACACTCTAAAACATGTATATAACATGTGTAATTTTTTTCAAAAAAAAAAATGTCGGGAGGTTGGGTAAAAATGGGTTCCCTTTTGGGTTTCCAGAGTTTTCTAAGAATTTGAGGGTTTTTTATCTAGCATTATCCTATATATATATATATAACTTACGGCTCTTTTTTTCAACAGAAAATTTCAATATTTCCAATAAACTACCCAAATTATTATGTGTAAAATCACAATCTAACCCATAAGAAGGAAAAGAAAAAAAAAACAAAAACCCTCTTTATGCCTCACAATTCCGGCATCCTTCGGATTTTTGAACTTTTTGTATGCGATGGTAGTAAAAGATTCACATCTACGACGTGTAACTTGTGAATACAAGATTTTTGAAGCTAAAGCAAAGAAAACAATATCACATGTTCCATTTACACTCGAGTTAAATTTTAGGAGATCTAAATGTGCATTTTTTGTGTTACTTTGATTTGTTGAATTGTGTGATATAAGCAAAATCCTGATGAAAACTTTTAAAAGTTAACACCGGCAAATGATTTGCCAATGACCCACAAACCAATTGGTTTGTGGAGAGGTGGGAAGGTTTTCCCTTCGGGGTTCCTGCCTGGGTGACGCTGGTTCGTAACACGGGGCATGCAAATTTATGCAATGCCTCCGGGTGAAGGGTCAAAACAGCCCGCATACGTGTGGATTCGAACTCGGGGGGCTAGGTCGCTGGCCACGATCCTAGCCAGGTGAGCTGTTTGCCGTCCAAAAAAAAACACCGGCAAATGATTTAGCGAACAAAAGTAAGTAATTATGATTACTAGCTTAAAAGTTGACACCGGCCGGTAAATGGTTTAGTGAACAAGAGTAATAAAATCAAATGAATAGCCTCTATCCGACTTACCCTTGTGAGATCTTTGATATTTTATGAGTGGGTAAGATTTTATGTATTTTGTTACAAAGGGGTTTACTACCTTTTTATCCATCATTAATTTTTTGATGAAAACTTTTATAAAAACAAAGGCCCATCATTAATTATTTAACTTCTAATAACTTAAAGTTAGTTATAATTATACATCTATTAATTATTCGTGTGAAAGGTATTTTTGGATTGATTGAATAAGTTGTGTTTTGCACTCATCATCATGCCGTCATGCTATCGTGACCTTCAAACCTATACAAATTGCATTTTATGGTTATATTCTATTTAATTGCAAGTTTTACACCAATTAAAGACTCTCTCTAAATATATACAAGTTAAACGATAGTTGAAATCATAATAATCTAAAGTATAGTTAAAATATCATATTTTCATTTCTCTTTAATATCATGATCAAATAATAGAATATGTGTTTTAAGTTCTATCTATTATTGGATTG
This sequence comes from Helianthus tuberosus, assembly GCA_030545235.1. Lineage (NCBI taxonomy): Eukaryota > Viridiplantae > Streptophyta > Magnoliopsida > Asterales > Asteraceae > Helianthus > Helianthus tuberosus. The sequence continues at coordinate 206,694,790 of CM060441.1, forward strand.
TATTTTACTTTAATTAGAAAATCATAAATTTGTTGATAACCATGCCTTTGTATTTCTCTTGTGCCTATTTTAACAGGAAACTAACCCATTTTTAATCGTTTATATATCCTCTACCTTATAAGATTTGAACTCTTTTATCCTCTACCTTACAGGATTTATAGTATTTGAACTCTTTCTTGCTTAATCAATAAAATAAAAATATCTTATCACTACACCATTTTCTATTAAGAACTACATTATACTTACCTAATTAGCTATATTTTAAAATACCAATGATCTCGTGGCGTAGTGGTCAAGGGAAAGGTGAGAAGCTTTGCTTCTCTTGAAGGTTTGTGAGACATAAATTTGTTGATAACCATGCATTTGTGTTTCTTTTGTACCTATTTTTTTTTAACAGGAAACCAACCCGTTTTTAATTGTTTATATATCCTCTACCTTATAGGATTTGAACTCATTCTCGCTTAATTAATAAAATAAAAATATCTTACCACTACACCATTTTATATATCCTCTACCTTATAGGATTTGAACTCTTTCTCGCTTAATAAATAAAATTAAAATAAAAAAATCTTACCACTACACAATTTTCTTTTAAGAACTACATTATACTTAACTTACCTAATTAACTATATCTTAAAATACCAATAATCTCTTGGCGTAGTGATCAAGGGGGAGGTGCGAAGCTTTGTTTCTCTTGAAGGTCTTGGGTTCAAATCCAGGCAAAAGAGGATTTTAATACTAACTTGGGGATACTAACTACTAACTCGGTTAGCGACATCTTAACCGTGCGCCGTTAAAAAAAAGTTATATCTTAAAATTATGTTTTACCTACACAAACAAATTACAAAAAAAATCAAATATATGTGTATTAATGCATGGAACGAGAGAGTAGGGACAAGAAAATCATATTTTCACTACACTTTTGTAAAAACTCAATATTATACATATATAATATATAGAGAGATATATAGGGGATAGTGGTGGCGACCATTGGAGGAATGTAGAACTTTTCTTAATGGGAAGACATGCACCATTCTTAACGCTATTATTAACATCATTAGGTGGGCCCCATGTACGCTTTTCTCATGTAGTGATTTCTTTTTTTTGGAAGGTGACTTTCTATGTACTGGACCAGTGGTCACCGGGTTTATGTCAAAGACATTCCCCCGTCAGCCCCGCATCTGCGGACGCGATGTTCGATTGGGCCCCGGCCAGCCGCGCGAGCTGACTTCCGCCCGGAAACCATACTGCCCCCACACGAGAGACTCGCTGGGGTAACAGCTGGGTAAAGCCGGGTTGCCCTCAAGACCGTTCCATGCCTCGGTAGGAGACGATCTATCATTGGGACAATCCGCCCCACTAACCGTAACTGCCGGGAGTCGAACCGGGGTGGCCTAAGCAAACCCCCCGGCCGACCCACCAACTGAGCTAGGAGGCGGATTATTTCTCATGTAGTGATTACCCCCAAAGAAATATAAATTAGAACCCATTTGTTTTACCACAAAAAACTTCATTTAAAGATTATAATAAACTTTTAATCCTAAACAATGGGTCCACCTAACACGTGAGGATGTTAATGGGTCAAGCATAGACAAACTCAGTATTGTATCTGATTATAAAATTATAATTGTATCTCATAGTTAGTTACATATCATTCAAACTAGTTTTTTACTATCGTCGCGTTGCGGCAAACGTCTTTTGTTGTTTAGTCTGTGTTTACATGTGTTTTGAAATCACTACGAGCGCGTTGCGCACGTAACCGCTGAAAAGAATAAAAGAAAATATAGAAAAAAACACTAAAAGATAACCAAAAGAAAATCAATCAAAAAAGTTGTATGGTAATGATGTTGTTCGTATGAAATCAGTGGTCAGAGATGAGCAAATGATATTGGTACCGGTACCGAATTTACCAAACCGGAAGATCTTAAGTACCAATTCGGTACGACTTTTGGCGTTCATGGTACCGGTTCACTACCGGTTTTTACCTTCATATACCGGTACCATAACTGTTATTTTTGGTACCAGTACCGATTCGGTATTGGTTGGCACCGAGCTCATCCCTACCCCTGAAACTAAAAAAAGAAATCATTAAAAGTTGAAGAAAATCAACAAAAAAAGTTGCACGATACCGTTGTTGTTCGTACGGTACCCGTGATCAGGGATGAATAATGGTACCGGGTAGGAGTACCTAATTTCCCGAACTAAAAAATTTTCAAAATCAATTCGATACCGACTTTTGGCATTTTCTGTACCAGACTCGTACCGGTTTTTAACTTCATGTACCGATAACCGTATCGGTATTTTCGATACCAGTACAAGTTGACATAAGCTTATCCAACTTAAAAAGTAAAGAAGATAATAAAAGTATTAAAAAATATTATTATAATATTTAAAACACTATTCATTAGCTTTTATTTTTAATATATATTTATTTTTAATATATATATATATATATATATATATATATATATATATATATATATATATATATATATATATATATATAGGGTAGGGTAGGGATCCTAAGAGAAGTCCACCCTATTTGAGAAACTTGAGAAGCAATCTGGACCACACATTTTCCCTAAGCAAAAAATGCAAAAAAAAAGGTGAAAAAAAAGCAAATTTTTTTTTTTCTTGAAAAATCGCAGCTTTTTCTTTAATGATTAAAATTTTTTATTTTATTTTTTAAATTTTTTTTTGGATTTATACACATGTGTATATTGTTAATCTTTTAACTATACATATATGTACATTGTCAATTATACATATATGTATATACATGTTTAAAATTGAAAAAATGTGTATATTGTTAATCTTAAACCATAAACACTAAAGCTAAACCCTAAAGCTAAACCCTAATTCTAAACCCTAATTCTAAACCCTAAAGCTAAACCCTAATGCTAAACCCAAAAGCTAAAACTAAACACTAAAGCTAAACCGTTAATGCTAAACCCTAATACAAACCCTAAAGATAAAGCTAAACCCAAAAGTTAAAGCTAAATCCAAAAGCTAAACCCTAATGCTAAACCCAAAAGCTAAACCCTAATACTAAACCCTAATGTTAAACCCTAAAGCTAAACCCTAAACCAGAAAGCTAAACCCTAAACCGTAAATACTAATGCTAAACCCTAAATAACACTTATTTTTCAATTTTAAACATGTATATACATATATGTATAATTGACAATATACACATGTGTATAAATCAAAAAAAAATTAATTCTTAAAGAAAAAGCTGCGATTTTTCCAAAAAAAAAAAAAATTTGCATTTTTTCACCTTTTTTTTGCATTTTTTTGCTTAGGGAAAATGTGTGGTCCAGAATGCTTCTCAAGTTTCTCATTTAGCCTACTACTTCTTACATGATCCTTATCCTATATATATATATATATATATGGGACCGCTAAAATGAAAACACCTCCAGTTGTAAGAACTATGAGAACTTTTTGATCCGGGGCGAGTTGGACCAAAAAATTCAAAAAAAAAAAAATGTCGTGTGTGTGGTTTTGAGCACCACAAGTTTGTGTTTACGGGTACCGTAAATTTTAAACAAAATTTACGGTACCCGTAAACACAAACTTGTGGTGCTCAAAACTACACACATAACATTTTTTTTGAATTTTTTTTTTACAAATGTGTTTATAATACACGCATCTACGTTTATGAAATTTTTTTTGGTCCAACTCGCCCCGTACAGTGTAGTTCTCATGGTTCTTACAACTTGAGGTGGTTTTCATTTTAGCGGACCTCTATATATATATATATATATAGGGGGCCGCTAGAATGAGAACCACCTCGAGTTATGAGAACCGCGAGAACCACACCGTACGGGGCGAGGTGGACCAAATTTTTTTTTTGAAAAACGTAGATGCATGTATTATAAACACATTCGTAAAAAAAATTAAAAAAAAATGTCGTGTGTGTAGTTTTTTACACCACAAGTTTGTGGTTTACGAGTCCCGTAAATTTACGGAACTCGTAAACCACAAACTTGTGGTGTAAAAAACTACACACACATCATTTTTTTTTTAAAAAATTTTACGAATGTGTTTAATACATGCATCTACGTTTTTGAAAAAAAAATTTGGTCCACCTCGCCCCGGATCAAGTAGTTCTCGCGGTTCTTATAACTCGAGGTGGTTCTCATTCTAGCGGTCCCCTATATATATATATACTAGATTGTTTTCCCGTGCGTTGCAGCGGTACGATATTGCGAGCATTCGATCGGTATCAGATAGGTTTGTTATATCACTGGTATGATACATGCACTCAATATAGAAATCAACACATGTTTTACATGGATCGAAACAAAAAAAATGAACACCATTACCAACAACCGTGTAGTCTGAATGGTGTTGATCAGTTCAGATCGTCACGGTACTAGTAATGATATTCGTTTATCATCGCAGACAGAGCTGTATAAATGAAAACTATCGAAACCAGAAACCATAAAAATGAATGCAGGTACATGTACCAATGTTGTTCGGTAGGATACATCAGTTTATCAACAGCAAAAACAATAAAAATAAGTAGTGGTACTGAGATCGATGTTGTTCGGTCCGTTTCGGTATGGTTAACTACGCTAGCAACACAAAATTCATAACCAAACATATACCATTCAAATGAGTACATGTACAGGTACCGATGTTGTCCGGCACAGTATAATAGTGATACGATGTCAGTTTATTGAAAACAAAAATAATGTAGATAAGTACCGGTTTATCGAAAACAAAAACAACATAAGTAAATATTGGTACCGATATATATATATTATTCGGTCGGTTTCGATTCTTTTTGGTACGATGGTGGGACAATATTCGTTTTGATTAAAATTTATACTGCAATGTTGAAAAAGAAAAACGATTGGTTTCAGTTTCGTTTAGTACGATAGTAACACATTATCCGTTTTCAATAAATTTATATCACAATCTTGAAAAAAATGAAAGCTATTAGGAAAATAATCAAAAGATAAATAAAATATTATTAAAAAATTGAAACAATTATTTAAAAAATTACTATCTATGAAGACTTTGTTTTAGTTATATATATATATTGTAAATTAAATATTATTAAAAAAACTTAAACAATTATTTTTAAATTCAAAAACACTATTCATGTATAATTTGTTTTAATATGTATAATAATACTCATTACTTAATAGACATTTGGTATCTCATCTGAAGTCTTATAGTTAGTTAATAAAATGTTAAATACTCGTCTATAGTCTTCTTTGTTAAAAATTACATGTCGGGATGTTCTTACCCGGAATCAAATCTTAAACTATCCTTGAAAGCGATTTAAATACAATCTGTTCAACAACGCTTCCAAAAATTTTGGAATTTTATAAACTATAAATCAAATTACTTTCATTGACTGACAGATGCATTGGAAATCCATCGGGTGAAGGTGAAAACTGGCGATAATTCATCTGTAATATTTCATTAGAAAGCAGGGCTTGGGTAATCAGATTTTTGACGATTACCGATGGATATTACTGAGGATCATTGATGATTGATGGGATATTCAACGACAAATTCTCGACATATAACAGCTACTATTGCCATGAAAATTTCATTGACGGATGGAATTCTCACCGACAGCTTAGAGACGGATGGTACTTCCAAATTACCAACGTAATATCCCATTGGTATTAAATTTAGTTTAATCATATGGAAAATTATTATTCTCATTTACATTAAATGTAAATAAAACATACAAATAATAAAAATGTAGTACCATAAATAAAAAAACATCGTAAGGGAATTTCAAACAATCTACGTGCCAAGGGTCCTTACGGATCGTAAGGCTATATGCTTACGATCTGCAAGGACATCGCTTACAGCAGAATGCTTGCTGTCAGTTGTTCCTTGCTCCTTCTGCCACTTAGCTCCAATTTGTACCACCTTTATTCTCCTTTGGACACCTACAGGACACTTGTCACACTCCTAGAACTCCTGGTTACACATGACAAGCTCGCATTTCCTTTGATCAAGTATAAATAGAGGTCCCTTTGATCCTTCATCCGTGCACCATTGATTCTTTCTTTCTCTTTATCATTTGGAGTTGCTTCTCTTCATAGAGGTCTCCTCCTTGAAGTTATAAACTTCCCTAGAACACTTGTATGTGTTCTCTCTTAGTCTTTTTCCATTATTAGGCAAGTTATTAGCCGAAAGTCAAGCAATTTGACTTTTATTTAGACTTTCAGTTCTGACCATTTTAGTCAAGTCAAAGTTCAAATTGAACTTTGCAACGTGATCGTAATAATGAAGGTGTTAATCCATTGTGATTACACCCTTTGATAATCATGTTAAGTAGCGACATGGTGAGTTAAAAATGCATAAAATAAAAGTAAAAAAACGTAATTTTTTGCAAATTACGATAAATGAACTTCTAAGTATCAAAGCCTAAAAATTGAACATCATAACAGTTTATATAACATACTAGGAGATGTTTTATCATGTCTAACTCGTCATTTCCGGTTTGAAGCTCATTTCCTAGTCGAAAGTCAAACAGTTTGACTTCTGCTTTAACTTTTGATTCTGACCCGTTTGGTAAAACTTAGGACCCGATTAAGGCTTGTTATATGACCATGATATTATAGGGAATAAACCTTTGAGGTTATACCATCTGGTCATGTCGTTTGATGGGTTATTTGATGTCGCAACCCCCGTCCCCTATCTGACCTGGGAACGGGCGGCCGCGAGACCAGTTTTGGTGGTATCGGTGTTTATCATTTTGGCAGCGGAAATTACATCAGGACCGTAGTTAGGAAATATTTTATCAGAGTAAATACCACGCTTTTATAATATTAAACATATTGGGATAAAACCCAAGTTTCATTACAAACTGTTTTTAGAGTAAATTACAAGTTTAGTCCTTTATGTTTGTCCAAAAGTTCAAGCGCTGTCCTTTACCTTTAAAATTGATGAGTTTTGTCCTTAATGTTTCCGAATTGTGCACGTTATGTCCTTTACGCCAAACCCAGTTAATTTTTTTTTGTTAAAACTGGTCATGTGCAAGGCATGTGAGGGTACATTTGTCTTTTCACCATTATAGGGACTATTGTGTAAAAGAACTTATCTTTAGGGACTATTGGGTAAGTATAAAAAGATATTTAAAATAAAAATTATATATAAAAACAAAATAAAACTCTGCCTTCTCTCTCTCTCTCACTCTCTCTAACCCTTGTCTCTCTCTCTAACCTACTACCCTTGTCTCTCTCTACCCTACTGAACATCGCCGACCACCTGCATCAATGGCCCGTTCCAAGATAGGTTTATGGTTTGGTGATGGGGGTGGAACGGGTAGGTGATGGTCTTCATCAAGTCGGATCTCAAGATAGGTTTATGGTTTGGTGATGGGGGGTGGAAACACTTCTCCGGAGATGCAGCTGACGGAGATGCTGGCCGCTGGAGATGCAGGTCACGGAGATGCAGGTCACGGGGAAAACACTTCTCCGTTCCAAATCGAGAAGGTGAGTTTGTGGACCGGTGGTGGAGGTGGTTTTAGGGGCGGTTGCAGGTGGTGGTGGCCGGAGTGGTGGGTTGTGGTCCGTGGACCGGTGGTGGAGGTGGTTTTAGGGGCGGTTGCAGGTGGTGGTGGCCGGAGTGGTGGTGGCCGGAGTGGTGGTGGCTTGTGGATGGTGACCGATGATACTATGATTGAAGGTAAAAAATCTTTTGTGAATTTGGGCTTGAATAATTTGGTGATTCAACGGAAGAAAGGGATCAAAGAACTTGGGGTTAGTGGGTTGGATGATTGGTTGCTGAGTGTAAGGGAGTCTGCAAACAATTTGGGCAGATCGTTTTGTCAGATGAATTTTGGGTGGGGAAATCCAATATGGGGAACCATTGCAGATGTGTTGGTGAAGAACACTTTCATTTTGTATGATACACCAGATGGATATGGAGTTGAAGCTGTGGTGAGTCTTGAAGAAAATCTGCATCAATGGCCCGTTCTGGAATTTGATTTATAAATCAATTTTGGAGATGGTGGTTGTAGATGATGAAGGGTGGTAGAGGTAGTGGTGGCGGTGAAGGGGGTGGTGGTGGGGGTGCAGGATGGTGGTGATAGGTGGTTGCTAATTTCAGAAATATATATATATATATATATATGGTTATAAAAATAATATTTTAAATTATTTTGTTTTATTTTTACATATTAGCCCCTTGATATAATTTATCTTACACAATAGTCCTTGGACAATGAAATTACAATAGTACCTCATATGCCTTGCACATGACCAGTTTTAACAAAAAAAAATTAACTGGGTTTGGCCTAAAGGACATAACGTGCACGATTTGGAAACACTAAGAACAAAACTCATCAATTTTAAAGGTAAAGGACAGCGCCTGAAATTTTGGACAAACATAAAGGACAAAACTTGTAATTTACTCCTGTTTTTGTAGGGATAAACCCCATTTTTATTGAAATAAAACATCCTCTTTTATTTAGGTAACTTTTGTAGCCACTTTTTCCAAGTCTTCAGTGCTGTCCAGCTGGCTTCTAGTTGGCTTTCACATTTTGTTACCTGAAACGCGTTTAAAAACATTTTGTCAGTGGGAAATACTGGTGAGTGAATCCCAGTTTAATCAAGAAGGGTTTTATCTTTTAACAGTATTGAGAGCTATTACAATGTTTATTTCTACACAATTACTCATTCAGTACTGTCAATCCATGACTGGTGGGTCATATTACTCATTGGCTAACTCATTGTCCAATGGTAACGTGTTCCACATTTTGTATACAAAACCCCAACATACGGGCAGTAATTGAAGAACTACAAAGACTCAATCACTGCTTAATCACATTGTAAAATATTTAAGGTTTTGTAAAAACAATTTACAAAAAGGAGATTATTCACATTGCTGTCTTATGGTTTCCTTTAAGAGTTTCCTGGTGATTATCTATTAATTACACAAATATACACATGTTAGTATAATAACCCAATATTTACATTAGCAATACCCTCCCCGAGACGACATTCCAATGACTACGTCGGGCAGAACCACGACAGCCATTACGGAACCCTGGATCAATCGGGCAGTGTATCTAATATGTAACCAGGGTTATAATACTTACAACGGGGCAGAACTTCGTTAATTAGGGGGTATAATACTCGGAGATTATGCCTACTATGCAAAAATTTTGAGAGAGAAAGAGATTTTGAACGATCGGAACTGAAGGCCGAAGGTCTCTATTTATAGGTGACCTTTCGACTTCCCTCGCGGCCGCGTAAGACGTAGCCGAGGGCTACGCGGCCCGCGTAGTAGGGTCCGTAGGCCCTAGCCTTGAGTTGTCACCGGTCTAGCTTCGCCACGTGTCGACACGTGGCAGCTTCCGGGTGTCGCCTCGTAGCCGGTCTGTCACGCCCCGCGTAAAAGGTAGCCAAGGGCTACGCGCCCCGTGACAGCCCCTTGAAATTTTATTTTTAATTAAATTTAATAAAAATAAAGGTATCCGGCGCCCGTTTTCGCATACGGGGTGTATTTTAGGACATATAGGGGTGATTTAAAATATAATAGGGGTGTCGGAAATATTTAGGAGGGTTGTTATATCCTCCCCACCTTGTTTTAGAGCTCGTCCTTGAGATCTACTGAAACAAGTGCGGATATTTCCTTTGCATTTCTGATTCAAGCTCCCATGTGTACTCTGGTCCTCTTTTGGAGTCACATTTCACTTTGACCAGGACTAATCTCTTATGCTTGAGGTTCTTGACTTGAATGATCTTGTCTGTTGTTTCTTGTACTATCTCAGGTCTAGATAGTTGCTTTTATCCAATTTCTGCCCAACAGACTGGAGTTCGGCACTTTCGTCCATAAAGTGCTTTGAATGGTGCAACATTGATACTTGTGTGATAACTGTTATTATAAGAAAATTCTATCAATGGTAAGTGATCGTCCCAATTACCTCCGAAATCAATTACACAAGCACTAAGCATGTCTTCCATTTTCTGAATTGTCCTTTCGCTTTGTCCGTCTGTTTGAGGATGATAAGCGGTGCTTAGATTCAACTTGGTTCCCATTGTTTTTGGAAACTTGTCCAAAAATGAGAGGTAAAACGACTATCTCTGTCAGAAACAATTGATAGAGGAATTCCATGTAATGAAACTATTTCATTTACATCTAATTTAGCTAATTGTTCCATACTGAAAGTTTCATTCATTGGTAGGAAATGAGTTGACTTAGTTAATCTATCAACAATCAGCCAGATTGTATCATTGCCTTTTCTTGTTTTGGGTAATTTAGTAACAAAATCCATTGTTATCAATTCCCATTTCCATATAGGCATTTCTAACTGCTGCAATAAACCTGAGTGTTTTTGATATTCAGCTTTGACTTGTGAACAGGTTAAACTTTTTGCAACATATGCTGCTATATCCATTTTCATTCCTATCCACCAAAAATTCTTTCTTAAGTCCTGATACATCTTATCACTTCCAGGATGCATCGTATACTTAGACTTATGGGCTTCTTCTAGTATACGGTGGCGTAGGTTTCCTAATTTAGGTATCCACATTCTTTTCTTATGGAATCTTCAAATTCCATCTGTTTCTTGTTCTAATTCCTTAATCATTCCTTTCAATTTTTCATTATCATCCTTGATTATTGATTCTTGTGCTTTTCTAACTTGTTCATTTAAATCTACTTGCAGATTTAGGTTGAGTGAACGTACTCTTTTTGGCTTTTCATGATACATTCGACTTAAAGCATCAGCTACTACATTTTCCTTTCCTGCATGGTACTGGATATTACAATCATAATCACTAAGTATCTCCATCCAGCGTCTTTGTCTCATATTCAATTCCTTTTGTCCGAAAACATACCTTAAACTCTTATGGTCGGTGAAAATGGTAAACTTACTACCGTAAAGGTAATGTCTCCAAATTTTAAGGGCAAACATTATAGCTCCAAATTCTAAATCATGGGTTGAATAATTCTCTTCATGATTCTTAAGTTGTCTAGAGGCATGAGCTATAACGTTTTGACGTTGCATTAACACACATCCATAACCTAACTTAGAAGCGTCACAATAGACCACAAAGTCTTTAGTTCCTTCTGGTAACACTAGTATGGGTGCATGGGTTAGTCTTTGCTTAAGAATTCTAAACGCTTCTTCTTGTTTTGGTCCCCATTCAAATTTAACAGATTTACAGGTTAGCTTAGTTAAGGGAATGGCTATTCTAGAAAAATCTCGAATAAACCTTCTATAATAACCAGCCAATCATAAGAAACTTCTAACCTCGGTTGGTGACTCAGGGGTTTTCCATTTGATAATCGCCTCGATCTTGGTGGGATCCACATTAATTCCTTCATGATTGACTAAATGTCCAAGAAACTGTACCTGTTCTAACCAAAACTCACATTTCGAAAACTTAGCATAAAGCCTTTCCTTTCTCAATAAACTTAGAAGTGCATGCGGATGCGCTGCATGTTCCTCTTTGCTCTTAGAATAAATAAGAATATCATCTATAAAGACAATTATGAATTTATCCAAATATGGCTTACATATTCGGTTCATCATGTCCATAAATGCAGCTGGGCACTAGTTAAACCAAATGGCATGACAGTAAATTCATAATGGCCATACCTTGTTCTGAAAGCGGTCTTAGGAATGTCCTCTTCTTGTACCTTTAATTGATGATATCCTGATCGTAAATCAATTTTAGAGAAAAATCGTGCTCCTTGCAACTGGTCGAACAGATCATCGATTCTTGGTAATGGATACCGATTCTTAATCGTGAGTTTGTTCATTCACGGTAGTCAATGCACATACGCATTGATCCGTCCTTCTTTTTAACGAATAAAATCGGTGCTCCCCATGGCGATGATCTTGGCTGTATGAATCCTTTCTCCAACAATTCGTCTAACTGTTTCTTCAGTTCCTGCATTTCTGCGGGTGTCAACCGGTAAGGTGTGTTAGTGCATTTATGTCTATCGCCTCCGTCAATCTAATTCGTAGCTGAAACAGTTCAAATCTAGGCTTCATAGTGTTATATTTAGAGAAATGGCAAGGTGGCATTTCTGTAATAATGGGAAATCTCATTAAAGCTCCTTGACCTATAAATAGGAGGTTTATGTGTTAAATTTAAGACTTTTGGCATTTGGAGCTTTGGAGAGCTAGAGCTAGAGAGAGAAAGTCTAGAGAGAGAAAGTGTCACGGCCCCCGACCCGGTTTGACCTGTTTCAGGAGCCGTGGGACAGAAAATCCCGTGGTATTTATTTAATTGAGTTTAACAGCGGAAGTTTATTATCAGGATCTTTTTAAAGCTAAAATTTTCCTGATTATTTTATTTCACAACTCGGGATAAAACCCCGGTAATTTACAATACTATGATTTCACAGAGAAATCTTTATTTTACAAAAACATATTTCTTTATTTTATAATGAGCCACTTTCTTAAGCTTGCAGTGCTCCACAGCACCTTTCCTGAATCACAACAGATCACCTGAAACATGTTTGAAAATGGTTTTGTCAGCGGGAAATACTGAGTGAATCATTCTATTTATTAAAACAACCTGTTTGTTATAATTTACAGTATTAAGGAAGATTACAATGTTTCTGATATCAAACCAAATACCCACAGTATTTTGTCACTCGACCCATTGGCCCATTCGTCCAATGGTGTCTGTGACTATGGTCATATCACCCCTTGGCTGCCCCAATGGTGAAGATTATCAAGTAATGTATACAAAACCCCACATACCGACTGTAACTTGGTGATTACATAAACTTAATCACTGTAATTATAACCTTTGAAAATAAACATGATTTTGAAAGTAATTTGATAAAAAGAGAATGACTCACATTGCAGATTTAACACGGATAGAGTCTAGTCTATAGCTTAGTCTTGTTAACCTAATTTAAATAACATTGCACACAAAACTGGGTTAGTAATCAATACAACATTTACGATAATTCACGAGATCAAACTCTCACAACGAATGACAAAGTGCGATACTTAAACATCCATCAAATTAACGACGAATGACAAAGCATAACCCTAATGTGGGCAACACTTAAACATCCATTGGATATATTGATCGATCGGACAATGAATCGTAATAGCGATCGAATTATTACCCTGTTTTGCGGTAGCACCTCGTGAATTGTGTGTGCTGTGAGACTGTTTCTACTATAACTCGGAGTATAATTGGATTTTGAATGTCGCATTAACGCAGAATTACATTAAACAGACTATTCTATTTATACTTGAAAAATGCCCCCCTCGCGCCACGCGAAAGGTCTTTTTGTGCTGTCGCGTGGCGCGAGAGACCCTAGTCTACCATAGGTTTGCTTCGTGTCTGCATAGCTCAGCTGAGTTGGTTTCGCGTTATTTCGAATTTTTGACAACTAAATGGAGTTATTGCGGGCTTCTTGGCTGAAAAAGAAAAAGATAAGGTGGACAAAGATGTCATGCTCTATAGGATGTCACAAATTGAAGCTATGTTAACCGCTATGGTTCGAAGATAGGCTATAAACATTTGGTTTTGAACGTTTTGATGTTTATCATATTAGGATAATTTTAGTAATTTGATGTTTTAGTTGGCATTTATATTAGAATGTTTTATAATTTTATATATTTTTGGGATTTTGTAATTTTATTCCATTATTTTATATAAATTTGTAATATTATAGAAATGCATTATGATGTAAAAAGCATGGAAAATGGAAAATCTGGAAATAGAGAAACCGCTATGGTAGCAAATTTTTAATGAAATGGTAGCAAATATGTCATTAAATGGTAGCAAATTTTCAATGAAAACGGTGACTAATTGATGACAACATTGGTGGCTAAATGGTACCAAAACGGTGGCAAAAAAACCGTCACAACTTGGTAGCAAACAAGGCCATCGAGTAGCAAACATGGAGTGGTCACAAATAGTTTTGACCGTTTTTGTGGTGACAAAAATCTGGTAGCAAAGTATAAAAGTGGTGGCTATTTGATGACAATAGGGCAATTGACACCGGTGTTTTTGCCACCGCATTTTCGGTTACAAAATGGTGGCAATATGGCAATTGCTACCGTTTTGCTACCAAATATGTGGTGTCAAAAGCCATATTTTCTAGTAGTGTTAAGGGCCCTGATCCTGATTCAGAAAATTCTGAAAATTTTAGGGTTTGTGCATAATCACTTGAGTGTCTCAATTAGGGTTTCCTATTGGATAAAATAATAAAATAAATAGGACTTTTTATGAGAGTTGTTACATTCTTCCCACCTTAATAAAAATCTCGTCCTCGAGATTTATTAGAATAAGTGAGGATACTTTCGCTTCATTTCTGATTCCAGCTCCCAAGTGTATTCAGCTCCTCTCTTTGAATCCCACTTTACTTTCACTAGCACTAGTCGTTTATGCTTGAGAAACTTCACTTTTCTGTCTTCTATCTGAAGAGGTTTTTATACAAATTTTAATTTTTCGTTTACCTCTATATCTTGGAGAGGTACTACCAAAGATTCGTCTGATAGACATTTCTTGAGATTGGATACATGAAATACATCATGTACTCCAGCTAACTCTCCTGGTAGTTGTAAACGATAAGCAACTGGTCCTATACGTTGGATCACTGGAAATGGTCCTATGTATCTGGGACTTAGCTTTCCTTTCTTACCGAATCTAACAACTCATTTCCAAGGAGAAACTTTCAACAATACTCTGTCTCCAACTTGGAATTCTAACGGCTTGCATCTATTGTCTGCATAACTCTTCTGGCGATCTCGAGCCGTCTTCAGCCTTTCCTTGATTTGAGTAATCTTTTCGGTCGTCTCTTGCACTATTTCAGGACCTGACAATTGACTTTCTCCTATTTCTGCCCAACAAACTGGAGTTCTGCACTTTCTTCCATACAGTGCTTCAAATGGGGCAGTTTCAATACTTGAATGATAACTATTGTTATAGGAGAATTCAATTAATGGTAAGTGATCATCCCAGTTTCCACCAAAATCTATTACACATGCTCTAAGCATATCTTCTAGAGTTTGGATCGTTCTTTCACTTTGCCCGTCCGTTTGAGGATGATATGCAGTACTTAGGTTTAGTCGAGTTCCCATTGCTTCTTGGAAACTTTTCCAGAAATGAGAAGTGAAACGACTATCCCTTTCTGATACAATGGAGAGTGGAACTCCATGTAGAGATATGACTTCATCTACATACAACTTTGCCAGTCTTTCCATGCTAAAGGTTTCTTTCATAGGCAGAAAGTGAGCAGATTTGGTTAATCGATCCACAATTACCCAAATCGTATCATTACCTTTTCTGGTTTTGGGTAACTTAGTAACAAAATCCATTGTTATGAGTTCCCATTTCCATACAGGCATTTCTAGTTGTTGTAGTAGACCTGAAGGTTTCTGGTGTTCTGCCTTAACTTGTGAACAAGTAAGACATTTAGAAACATATCTAGCTATATCTTTCTTCATGCCTATCCACCAGAAATTCTTTCTTAAATCTTGGTACATTTTATTGTTTCCAGGGTGTATGGTATACCTAGATTTATGAGCTTCCTCTAGGATCTTATTTCTTAATTCTCCCTGCTTTGGTACCCAAATCCTTTTCTTATGGAATCTCCAAATTCCATCAGTTCCTTGTTCTAATTCTTTTATTCTTCCTTTCATTCCTTCAGCATTTTCCTTGATTGCTGTTTCCTGAACATTCTTTATTTGTTCCATTAAATCTAATTGTAGATTTAATCTAAGAGCACGAACTCGTCGTTGTCTCTCATGGTACTTACGACTTAAGGCATCTGCAACTACATTTGCCTTTCCTTCGTGATATTGAATATCACAGTCGTAATCACTTAGGATTTCCATCCATCTCCTTTGCCTCATGTTTAACTCTTTTTGCCCAAAAATATATCTTAAACTTTTGTGGTCTGTATAGACAGTAAATTTACTTCCGTACAGATAATGTCTCTAAATCTTAAGGGCAAAAATTATAGCGCCTAACTCTAAGTCATGAGTTGTATAGTTTTCCTCGTGCTTTTTCAATTGCCTTGAAGCATACGCAATTACCTTCTTGCGTTGCACTAGCACACATCCTAATCCTAATTTTGAAGCATCACAATATACTTCAAAATCTTCAGTTCCTTCTGGTAAGGCTAAGATTGGAGCATTTGTTAATTTCTGCTTCAATATTCTAAAGGCTTCTTCTTGCTTAGGTCCCCATTCAAACTTAATGGCTTTACAGGTTAGCTTAGTTAATGGTACAGCTATTTTGGAAAAATCTTTAATAAACCGTCTATAATACCCAGCCAAACCTATAAAACTTCTAATTTCCATTGCGGTTTGCGGAACCTTCCAATTAGTAATTGCCTCTATCTTAGCAGGATCTACATGAATACCTGCATGATTCACCATGTGTCCTAAAAATTGCACTTCTTGTAGCCAAAATTCACACTTTGAGAATTTGGCGTACAGCTTTTCTTTTCTTAACAAAGTTAATAGTATATGCAAGTGCTGACAATGTTCGTCCTGACTTTTGGAATAAATAAGTATATCGTCTATAAAAACAATAACAAATTTATCCAAATATGGTTTACAGATTCTATTCATCATGTACATGAATGCTGCAGGTGCATTCGTTAACCCGAAGGGCATGACTGTAAACTCGTAATGACCATACCTAGTCCTGAAAGCAGTTTTAGGTATGTCTTCCTCTTGTACTTTCAATTGATGATATCCGGAGCGTAAATCGATCTTAGATAAATATCTAGCTCCCTGGAGTTGATCAAACAAATCATCAATCCTAGGTAATGGGTATCGATTCTTAATTGTAACTTTATTCAATTCTCTATAATCAATACACATTCTCATTGAACCATCCTTTTTCTTTACAAACAACACTGGCGCTCCCCAAGTGGATGAGCTAGGTTGTATGAATCCTTTACTTAGTAATTCATCTAATTGTGTTTTCAGTTCTAACATTTCGGTAGGTGCTAACCGATAAGGTGCCTTAGCTATCGGTGCAGTTCCAGGAATTAAATGAATCCTAAATTCTACCTCCCTATCTGGTGGTAACCCTGGTAACTCTTCTGGGAATATATCTGGGTATTCTTAGACTACAGGAATTTCCTTAAGTTCTTTATTCTTAGTATTAATGATTACTGAAATCATATATACTATTCCTTGCTTTCGTTCATAACTAGCAACTTTCATTACTGATATGAACTTCATGGGTTTACTCGGTTTATTTCCTGTAATCATGATTACTTCTCCAGTAGGTGCCTGTATTTCTATAGAGTTCTGGTCACAAAGGATTCGAGCATGGTTGGCTACTAACCAATCCATTCCTAACACAACATCGAATTCAGCTAATTTCATAGGTAACAAATTTGCAGAAAATTTATGACCTGAAAGTTCTATTTCTACTTTTTGCAAAACCTGATCTATTTTAACTGAATTCCCATCTGCGGTTTCGACTGTAAAAATCTGCCTAATGTTGGTTAAAGGTAACTTAAGAGCATGACAGAATAAAGTATTTATAAAACTTTGGTTTGCACCAGAGTCAAATAATACTTTTGCGTATACGTTGTGAACTAGGAACGTACCAGCTATCACATCTGGAATGAGTTCTGCTTCTTGAGTGGTTAGCTGGAATGCTCTGACATTCTTCTTAGTAGCTCCGTCGGTCGCCTTGGTTTTGTTGTCTGCTGGTTTGACCAATTTAGGACATTCTGTTTTATAATGCCCTGCTTCTCCACAATTAAAGCAGATTATGGTTTTCCTCCTGCAGCTTTCTTCACGATGTCCTATTGCTTTGCAAAGGTTGCAGGTTACATTACATCTTTCATAATGTTTCCTTTTGCAATTCCTGCAGAAAGGTGGATTCGAGGATTGTCCTGTTCCTCTTTTCTTGAAGTTGTTATTATTACCCACCCGAAATCCTTGGGTAATTTTCTGAGCCAGTTCCTTTTTCCTGTTTTCATCTCTTGTGAGTACCAGTTCATCAGTTAGGGTGTTGGCTAGTTCTACCGCATCGTCAATATTGCGAGGTCTCGCAGCTTTAACAATATTACGGATTTCACTAATTAATCCCCAAACATAGCGAGAAATGAGTACCGGTTCTGGCGAAGCCAGTGTTGGTACCACTCTAGCATATTCGAAGAATGTCGAAGTATAACCACGACAATCTACACCCGTCATACGATGGTTTAGGAATTTATTTGCCATTTGATCTTTTTCATACTCGGGACAGAATTTTCTTTCTACAAGATTCTTAAATTCTTCCCATTTCATGGCATATGCCTCAATCCTTCTTTTAGCTTGTATCACAGTGTTCCACCATTCTAGCGCCCCTTCTTTAAAAAGATTCGACACATACATAACTTGATCTTCCTCAGCACATTTACTTATGGTAATCACTGCCTCAGTTTTCTCTAACCAACGCAGTGCTGCAATAGCCCCTTCATTACCTGCAAACTCAACTGGTTTACAGGCAAGGAATTCTTTGTAAGTGCAACCAAGTGTTGCAGCTTTCATTTTCTTGAAAATTGGGGCTTGCAGATCATTATTGTTATTAACATGATTCCCGCCTCCGTTTATGCTATTACTAAAGTTGTCGCCTTGGGTACGTTTACTAGGAATGATTGATTGAGGTTTAACGGGTTTTTAAACAGCAGCAACGATTGCTGGAATAGCATTGGCTATTCCTTGTGCAACGATATCCTCTATATCTTGTCTATTTAACAATTGTTCTTCCTGAATTTGCTCAGATTGATTTACTTCATTTACTGGTTCATTACCAAGGTTTGCCATCTGATAATTAATTTATAGATAAATAATTAGTATAAAAGAAATAATCCAATGTCACAATTAATTGCACATAATCACGAAAACGTATATACAAACAAAATTGTAAATTTTCCAAAATTTCATTTGTTTTATAGATTATATCATGCTTTTATATACAATCGTTTTATTATTTATTTTACACATACTGATTTTCATTAATATTACTATTATACAAACACAAACTCACTACCCACTTCTTTCTCGTCACTTGTTTTCCTAAAAACGAAGCTCCCTTTCATCATATTTCCAGGCAATTTGTCCTCCTATCTCTCGGATCCTATTCCCAGCATCCATCAGCTCTTCACCAAAATGGCGAAGTTCAGCCATATTCTCGTTACTCATCGGTGGATTTGGTAGGGGTTCTGGATCGAATTGCGGAAGAAAGGAATAAGGACTGTTGATAATGTTTTGGAATTGCCAATCATTTGTCCACCATTCATCCATTCCTAAAGGTTGGGTATGGATTATTGGTTCTGGGATTGCTGGTTCAAGATTTATAGGGATTTGGGTTTCAATAGGATGAGTAAAAATATTTGTATTGACAGGCTGAATAGTATCACAGCTTGCCAATATAAAATCTATTTCCTCCTGAAATGTCATTTCCTGGTTTCGTTTAGAACTTTCTCCAATTTCCATCTGAGTTTGTCTAGTACCTTTTTCAACCTCCGTTTCTATTTCCTTAGAATATTCCTCAAATTGTATTCCCATTTGCCTAGATTCTTCCCTGACTTCAGTCTCCAATTCCTTCTGTTTAGAACTTTCCCTGGTTTCAATTTCTTTTCCTTTTTCTAAGGGATTATTTATTTTAGGAAGTCTCTTAGTTGGCTTTTTCCTACGTATACGACTCCCCCACACATATCTCCTTCTTTTCTTTGGTTTTGGCTTTTCCAGAGGTGGAGCGTTGAATTCTATAGGTTGTTCCACATCAGGAAAGTACCCAGTAAATTCTTTAGAAACTTCTATGTTTACGGGGTAAAGGTTGAGATTCTCTAGGGCTCCAGATAACTCATTCATGTTGTTTAACATATATGTAAAAATAATAAATTAAAATTTTATAACAAATTTTACAAATAAACCTCAATATTATTGCATATTCTGTGACTACTTTAATACAAAGAAAAATTTGACAATTTTACACATAATTAGTTTTATTGTAATTTTTATTTATTTACTAGATGATATTTCTAGCTTGTAAATTGCTAATATGGAGTCATGGTAATCTAAAGATTAGCATTTACAGCTACGGTGGCTAGCATATAAAGATCCGCCCATTTTTCATCTAAATTGTCTTCCCAAGGTGATTTATTAGTTAATTCTTGGGTTTCCTTTTTAACTTTCTTTTCTCGGGATTTCCTTAATTTCTCCTTACTTTTTTCTAATAATTAAACTTCTTTTATCAGGAGAAAGTGGTTCCTCGTATTGGGCTTTTCGAACGAATATTCCTTCTTCAGGAGTTTGGGATGAACTTCCCTTCTCATTTGATGACCTATCTAATTTAAGATAGATGCTTGAAAGCTTTTGTTTACCCATACTGTAACTAACAAATAGTCAGTTAATAAAACACATATAATAATAATTTGGAAAAATTAAGTATTTCTTAAATACTTAATTAGCTTAAGTCAGTGGCTCTGATACCACCTTTTTCTGTCACGGCCCCCGACCCGGTTTGACCTGTTTCAGGAGCCGTGGGACAGAAAATCCCGTGGTATTTATTTAATTGAGTTTAACAGCGGAAGTTTATTATCAGGATCTTTTTAAAGCTAAAATTTTCCCGATTATTTTAATTCATAACTCGGGATAAAACCCCGGTAATTTACAATACTACGATTTCACAGAGAAATCTTTATTTTACAAAACATATTTCTTTATTTTATAATGAGCCACTTTCTTAAGCTTGCAGTGCTCCACAGCACCTTTCCTGAATCACAACAGATCACCTGAAACATTTTTGAAAAAGGTTTTGTCAGCGGGAAATACTGAGTGAATCATTCTATTTATTAAAACAACCTGTTTGTTATAATTTACAGTATTAAGGAAGATTACAATGTTTCTGATATCAAACCAAATACCCACAGTATTTTGTCACTCGACCCATGGGCCATTCGTCCAATGGTGTCTGTGACTATGGTCATATCACCCCTTGGCTGCCCCAATGGTGAAGATTATCAAGTAATGTATACAAAACCCCACATACCGGCTGTAACTTGGTGATTACATAAACTTAATCACTGTAATTATAACCTTTGAAAATAAACATGATTTTGAAAGTAATTTGATAAAAAGAGAATGACTCACATTGAAGATTTAACACGGATAGAGTCTAGTCTATAGCTTAGTCTTGTTAACCTAATTTAAATAACATTGCACACAAAACTGGGTTAGTAATCAATACAGCATTTACGATAATTCACGAGATCAAACTCTCACAACGAATGACAAAGTGCGATACTTAAACATCCATCGAATTAACGACGAATGACAAAGCATAACCCTAATGTGGGCAGCACTTAAACATCCATTGGATATATTGATCGATCGGACAATGAATCGTAATAGCGATCGAATTATTACCCTGTTTTGCGGCAGCACCTCGTGAATTGTGTGTGTTGTGAGACTGTTTCTACTATAACTCGGAGTATAATTGGATTTTGAACGTCGCATTAACGCAGAATTACATCAAACAGACTATTCTATTTATACTTGAAAAATGCCCCCCTCGCGCCACGCGAAAGGTCTCCTTGTGTGCGTCGCGTGGCGCGAGAGACCCTTGTCTACCATAGGTTTGCTTCGTGTCTGCATAGCTCAGCTGAGTTGGTTTCGCGTTATTTTGAATTTTTGACAACTAACTGTGTGGATATTACCGATTAGGGTTTACCCCCCCCCCCCCTAAGTTTTAGGGGCCCTGATCCTGATTCTGAAAATTCTGAAAATTTTAGGGTTTGTGCATAATCACTTGAGTGTCTCAATTAGGGTTTCCTATTGGATAAAATAATAAAATAAATAGGACTTTTAATGAGAGTTGTTACAGAAAGTGACATCGTGATTCAGGTGCTTTGTACGATTTCATACGTGTCAATAGAATCACCGATTATATTACGTCCCGTGTGTTCGGTCACGTTCGTGTACGGATTCCGCACGTCACACGTTCGGTTCTCAATTGTTACGGAGTCAAAACCGGTCCTAACAAGTGGTATCAGAGCACGAGCTCGATTGCACGGATCAATCACACGATTTTGCACAGGATTTCATCGACTTCAGATCTAAAATTGCATCAGAATTGATCTATTTCTTCATCTTTTTCATATTCTTCACGTTTTCATCAGAAAATTGCCAAATTAAACTACTTTTTACGGTTAAAATTGGCTAATTTTTGGATATGATGTGAGAAAATACCTGATCCATAACCCTACAAAGTTTCAAATCTTAATTCAAAGCCGTTTGGGAGAAATCTAAGATTTTTTATTCGAAAAGTCATCAGTTCGGTTGAGATATTCATCCAATTCGCACGAATTGAACATAGTTGACTCAATTCACACGTATTGGACCCCCATTTCACGCGAATTGCACCCAGGTCGCATCAAACTTGCATCACTTCATACGAAATGGACTTCACTTCGCATGAAATGGTCCCAGTTCGCTTGTAAAGTTCATCAGTTCGTTTAAAAGTGACGCCAGTTCGTTTAAAAGGTTCAATTCGCTTGAAAATTATAATCCAGATCGTACAGATTGGTTAATGTGTCACCAAGTCGTCTGAAATTTATCTCCAGTTCGCATAAGGTGTCCAATTTGTGTGGAAATTTGAACCAGTCCACACGTAGTGAATACAGTTTACCTGAAGTGAACCAGGTCGTACCATTTTGACCCAGTTCGCACCAGTTTAAACTTCAGTTCGTTTGAAATAGTTCATTCAGCTAACACAAAGTGAGCCAGTTCGTTTGAACCTTGTCAGATCGTTTGGAGTGGGTTTCAGGTCGTTTGAAAAGTTAGTCAAAGTTCCAGTTTGCACGAAATAGGGTCAGGTCATTTGAATTTGATCCGGGTCATAGCAGTTCGCACGGTTTGACAACTTGAACCTCATTTCGCACAGAATATTCACCAGTTCGAGTACCAGTCCTATTCAGTTAATTGATAAGTGTTTGAACTGATCTTGTGTATTTGTGATTCAGGTGATTAAAAGGTGCTGAGATTCGAAGAGTTAACATCATGGCTGAAGAGTTCTACAACACGTTCTACAACGCGTTTACATCCGAGTCGTCTGAGACATCAACCGTCACACCGAAATCAATAACAAAAACAATCAATGATGACATAAAACATGATAGCTTCTATGGAACCTATTCGAAACCACCTAAGCTTGAGAATATAGAGGATTACACTTGGTGGAAAGAAAGATTCCTGAACTGGACCAAGGCATACGCTCACGAGAGCTGGTTCTGCTTAGAGTTTGGATACAGTCGACCGATCAATGACAAGATAGAAGAGATCCATCTCAATGATCTTTCCGATGAAGACAAACGGAAATTATCATATGAGCAGAAGATGATCGCTTTGATTCAACAATCTATCCGAGATGATATATTTTCTTTGTTAAATCATGATGGGTCATTAAAATCGGTTTGGGACGCATTAAGGGTTAAAGCCGAAGGAGGCAAACAAATTAAAAAGAACAAAATTGCTTTACTAAAAAAGGAATTTGATTTGTTTGATAGCTTAAAGGGAGATTCAGTGAGGCAAATGATTGAACGTTTTTGCCATTTAAAAATTGAACTCGAAAGGTTTGAGATTGTGAAAACGAGAGAGGAAATAATTGATAAAATCATAGAAGCGTTACCACGAGTCGATCAGTGGCAAACGTTTGTTTTTATCCTGAAAAATGATGTTTTATATGATTCAATTACCCTTGATGTGTTGATAGAAAAGATAGAAAGTCATGAGCTTGAGCTACAAAAGCAAAGCAAGATGAGCGGTTCTTCGCATCATCAGAATGTCGGTCTTTATTACAAAGGTAGCACACCTTCGGTGAAAGTTGGTGAATCACCAAAGACCGGATTCAGCGTTGAAAAGACAAAAGAACCACAAACAAGCTCATCAAGCTACAATCCAGGATACCATTCATCTTCTTCAAAAGCAAGCCCTGAAGAATCAGAAGAAGTTCTCTGCAACATCGCGCTTAAACTGAAGAATTCTCCGGCTATGAGCATCAATGCAGCAAAACAACAAATGAGTTTTCTGGCATCTGTGTTAGAGTCCTACAAAGGTCTAGTATCTAGAAAAATTGGAAAATCAGAGCTGACAAAGGAAGACTACGACCAGATCGATCCAGCAGAAATGAAACTCATTGACATACGCTGGTGTCTAGCAAGTTGCATTCGAAGAGCTCAGAGGTATATGGAGATTACTGGGAAGCAATCAATAGTTGGTCCGTCAACAAAGCTGGGATTCGACAAATCCAAAGTGACCTGCTTCAGATGTAAGCAAAAAGGTCATTTCAAAAGAAAATGCAAAAACTTTGAAGTTGACAAAACTGAGAAACCTTTCAATGATGATTATTACCGAAAGGCGATTTACCACCGTAGCAAAGAAGAGCCGAAAATGATCGAAAATAATCCCAAAGAGAACTCAAGAGCATGTGCTGTAATCCATGATGATGAAGGGTATGATTGGAGTGAGATTCTTCCAGAAGAAGATCGTGTTGATAAGCGTTTCACAGCTCATGGTAGAACTATATCAAAGAGCCAACATCGTCCCTTTGTTGCTGAAATAAAGGAGAAAACTCGAGAAGAGAAAGATTCTTTGCAGGATGCAGGATTGAGAAAATGCAAGAAGAATACGAAGATGCAAAGTTGTAACACCCCGAAAACGGGTTTGGTA
The DNA here is from genome assembly GCA_030545235.1 of Helianthus tuberosus. Lineage (NCBI taxonomy): Eukaryota > Viridiplantae > Streptophyta > Magnoliopsida > Asterales > Asteraceae > Helianthus > Helianthus tuberosus. Next base: position 206,719,442 of record CM060441.1, read on the forward strand.
ATCAAACCCCGTTAATACTAAAAGAAGGGTAAAATACCGTTAGTGGTAAAAAGAAAAATTAGTTAACCCGGTGAACATTACGATTTGAATAAATAATCTTGTATTAATCAAAAAGAGGAATAAATGCTTTGAGAAAACACGGTTTATTAGGAGCCCGAGTTAACGGGACATAAAAAATAAATAAAACGGGTTATGATTCCCCACACCCACGAAGTTAACTAGGAATAGTTAACCTAGTTAGTAATGGGTAATTAAATGAAAAGCTATGAGATATAACTTCTTTTGTAATAAATGAAACAAGAGGGACTAAAAGACGCAAAACGGGAAAATGTTTTAATTAAATAAAATACTAACACCAAAACACACACTCTAAGTGTGTGTTCTGGTCGAGATTTCCAGAAGAGCCAGGGAGCTCTCATCTTCAAACCCTAACATGCTCAAATCCATCAATTGAAAGGCCAAATCTACTCCAAATCGAAATCTAAGATCAGATTAGTGATCACCTCAGCGAAGGGATCACAAGGTATGTCAAATTTCATCTTCTAGTTACATCTTGAGATTTTGATAAACATGTGAGATTCGAAATTTGTGTTGCATGGATGTTGTATTGATGGAATAGGAACAATATTATGTCTAGGAGTAAACCCTAGACAAGTATATATTGAAATCATGCTAAGTTCAAGTAAACTCAGATGTTGTTGATGCTAAATTCATGTATGAGATGTTTTTAGGGTTTTGATTGCAAAGAAAATAGTGTTATGATGTCAAGAACATGCTTTAATTGAAAGCTGAATTCAAATAGCTCCTGATCAGAATTTACAGCCAACTTGTATTGGCTGTAACATAGACAAAACATGACAAAAACATGTGTATCTTGAGTCTAAAATGTAATTCCAGGAAATATCTTTAAAACCCCACTGGAATCGCATTTTTCGACGAAAATTGAACGTTTTATGAATTTTTCCATATCAAAGGTTCAAGCTGCATTTTCTGACAGAATTTGCAGCCCATTACGAATGTCATAACTCAATTTAGGAATTGATTTATGATCTCAAATTCTTACTGTAGAAACTTTTAAGTGATTAAAAGAATCGGCAATTGGAATTTCGACGAGGAATTTTTAATGATTTTTTCCGTAAGCTGCAGTCAGAAGTGACGAATCTGATTGCAGCTTAGTAAATGAATTTTTACGAATTTTTGGTAAAGAATTAGATCTTGAAATTTTAACACAAGGCCTAACCCTCCGAGTGGTATGCCACATAAAAAAATCATAATTTTTGAAGACTTGTAAACAGGTTAAACAGGTCACCAAAAACAGCCTATTTTCAGTGATACGAAACTTGATTGTTGATGTTATAAATTATGCCCACAATGTTCATATGTTGAAATTATAAATCAAATGCGTAATTTCCTAGTTCGACCAATTACGTGTGATGTGGAGTAATACAAATTTTAATTATGAAGTCGATTTAGCTTATATGCACATATCATATAATTAAGGGTAGTTGACTTTTGAAAAGTTCAACTAACCATGGACGGAATCGAATAGTAGTTTTGACATAGAAAATACGTAAGGTGGAATAGTCGTGCTTATAATGACTAATCTAACCACCTTGTGAATTATGATGATAGTTTGACTCTTGACAAGCTAGATGGAGGCTTGGGAATGAAGCGGGTCAAGCGGAGAAAGTACGAAAAGGAAAGCGTAATTTGGATGCGAGGTAAGTAAAAACTTACACCCTTTTTAGTATACATCAGTTGTGTGTATTGAAAATGAATAACGAAAAGTTAGTAATAGAGTTATAATTTTCCGACGCAAATAATATGAGTCGGAACTAGTGCAATGGTGAGAAATCACAAACAATGGCAAAAAGGGTAAATTGGTAAATTAGTCATGTGACGATGAACTAATAAGAAATTTTGAAACATTACATTATGGTGTAAACCGGAATGGGTAAAAGGGCGAGATGGTAACTAAATATCATCTCATAATGGAAAATGGTCGTTCGGACTAAACGGGTCAAATGATATTGGCAAGATCATTTGACAATATTAATTGATGACCGCTTGTTGAGTTTTGTGATTACACGAAATATCATACGGTTCGCGTTGGTATTAATTTGAAATTAATAGTGAAAGATATTTAAACGGGTCAATCCTATGACTCGAGCCAGGTACGCATATTTAGAATTATTGTTAAAAGCGATATTTTTGGTCAAATATTAGCGAAAGTCCTTCGTCGTAAAATGAATGACTAAAATTAACCAAAAAGCCCTTAATGGATGAATTGGGAAAACGAACCATATGGGTTGTTTAGGAATTCACATTAAGATTACGAAGAATAGGTAGATACCGTAATGTAGTAAAATGATGAGTGAAATTTAAAGTTAATGGTAAATCCCTCCAACGGGTCAAAATGAAGTTTTGCGCTTAACTCAACCTTTAGTTGCATAATGTATGAAAGTCTTGAACTCACGAGTTGATGGTTTTGAGATAATGAATACCTCAAAAATTTGTAATGATTTAAACAAAAGTGGTTTAATGAATCATGAAACGGGTCAAAAGTGTTAAAGAGGAATTTCAAGCCGAGAGCTTGAAATCTGAATTTTTGAAGTAGTTGAATATCAGGTTTTAATTCCATAAGATGGAGAATTAAATTTCGAACGCGTAGGAAAAAGAATCACGTAAAACGGACTTCTAGATCAAAAGTTATGGCATTTGAAAGTTTGATTTTTGATAAATAAACATAGCTGGAAGAAATGCAGGTCCTAGATGCGGACCTGCTGGAAAACGATCTCCCCCGTGACACGCGAAGGAGAACCGAGCACCGGGCGCGACACGAGGGTGCTGTCGCGGCACGCGAAGGAAAAGAAGGAGCCTCTCGCGTGGCACGAGAGGCAAAATTCCGAAATTTTTTATTTTTATTTTATTTGCATGTTTATGAAACTTGTTTATACATGTTTATAAGCTATGAAAACTAACTTTTAAGTTGGTTTTGATCATAGGTGATATCAAGTGTACCCGGATGGAGATCAAGCGATGGTAAAGGACCGAACACACGAAAAATGAAGCTTCCGCAAGTTGTTTCGTCGTTATTCTAAAACGATGAATTAAATCACATTATGTTGTATTACTTTAAATTGTAAAAGTTTTAATAAACCCGTATTTCCGATATATATGTAATCTTAGTTACATGATTGTGTTCGTAAAATATACGTTAAACCTTGATTTATAAGAACGGGCGTTACAAGTTGGTATCAGAGCTCATGGTTAAAGAATAAAGTGTGTTCGGTTCGAGGCTTGATCGCAAATCCGGTAAGTACAACTATGTTAATGGTCTAGTATGATTAAAGTGTTGTGAACAACACATAGGGTATCGTGTAATACACGTTACACCAACGAAAATGATTAGTATAGTTAACGAAATCACGTGCAGTAAAAAGCCTTGTATTACAATACGTGCATTTATTAATGTTGAAATTACTAACTTTTGTAAATGCTTAGTTGAAGGATACTCACATCTGAAGATAGCAGGAGTCTAACAAATTGCGGACTTGACAGAGGAACAGTCCAAAGTACGACAAGTAGAACATGCTCACCAAGGACCTAAATCGCGTAGCGATCGCGAACAAGGCTAATGGCAAGAGAAGCCTGTCAGGGCAAGCATTACCAAGTGCACAGTTTAAATTTAATTACACGTATAGTAATATGCAACAAATACGTACAGATAGAAAGTTGCATATGTAGATTGAAAACTTGGAAAAACCCGAATAGAAAACCTATCCGGGATATTGTTTCCAAGAGAAACAAATAGAGGCATTACTTACATGGGGTGTAATGTGAAAATTATAAAAGGTCATGTATACCAGGTGTTGATCGCTTACTCTGGCCAAGTAAGTGGTGAGCACGTGGTACCATGAACTTTTTATGATGGACATACTTATATCCGATGTAGTAAGGACGAGGTAAATGGGACAAATTAAAAAAAAGTACCCAAATGAATCAAACGAGCAAAATATTTGATAATAATGTAAACGCACAGCCGAGTGACGGAAGCGTATTACATTAGGATAATGAGCCCGAGTGAAGGGATAAATATTAATATAAAATGATTAAGATATGCAATGGGAGGGAGTGTACTTGCACTCGAACCCGGAAGATGCAAACATGCCTCTTAACGGGCCGTTTTTGTAAAACGTCAAACTTGAGGACAAAGTCGGAATATAAAAAAAAATCAAAAGACTTGGATTACGAGTTATGACTATAAAATCACGTAAATAGAAATTTTGAATAAATTATGTTCAACTATTTTAAAGTTGAACGGGTCGAATATAATATCATGCCGGATGGCATGAGTAAACGCAAGCCGGATAATGGTAGCGTTAAAAGCAAAAAAATAATGAGCCCGGTAATGGGACATAATCAAATACGAATGTATGTAAACTGGATAATGGTGAGCATAAGATAAACCGACGCATAAATGACGTGAGAAGTTATAAAGTCGGAAAATTTGTCCGAAAGGAAACGAATGTAGCCTTAGACTACGGTCAAGGTCAAAGAAAATACCAAGGTGAAAAATAAATGATTCTTCAAACAAAAACAGGGTGCATTGACACCAAACATGTATTTTAAGAACGACATGAGTAAAGAATGAACTACGGGGTCAACCTAACCTTTAGGGTTATAAACAATGGAAAGGTCTACGAGACTAAAACGACCCACGAGTCATGACTAGAAAGAAATAGATTATAAGGACCTCGCCGTAAAGAGGTGAAGGTCTAATAAAATAGCCCATAGGCTAAGTGATAAAACCTACGGGTTAACTAAGCAAGGCGAGGAAATAAATTGAGGATCCCCGCATAAAACTAAAACTGTAAAAGTATAAATTATGGACTGTCAATATCCTGGTATGGATAATTGACAAAAGTTAAAGAGAAGATCCTAAAACTAAAACTTCGGTTTTAGTAAGAAATAACGTTTTTACAAATATAAATTCTGATAGAAATTTAAATAGTAAGCATGAAAGATGCAAGTCTTGACACTGATAGGCGCAAGACGATATATTCGAAAAGTGATATTTTGGAAAATGAAAGGTTGATATAAATTAAACATGATGTGACACGATCACGGCCAAGAAATGCAATGTGAAGTAGAATCACATTATAACCAAGAGAGCGGTAAAAAGTAACTGGACTAATAAGTCTAGTTAATGAGACCGGTTAGGGTCAGCAATTCGAATCAAGAAATTTGGTTTGCTTGTAAGCGGTGGATTCAGTATAACTGAACCGAATAAATAAATTTGAAAACAAAAGAATTTGTTGCTAAAAGTGAAAGATTTCACTAAAGACCTTTAAACGGGTCAAGGTAATGGATTCATAAAATATTCGATAGTATATGAAAGCGATGAATATCGCTAAGTTAACTAAACTAGTGGAAATAACGAGATTACGTTATTTCAAGTTGCACTATGTCGTAGGAGATACGTAGACAATTAGTAACCAAAAGATGTTACCATATTTTTCTGGTAATACTAACAATTGGTTAAAAGTATAAGTAATGTTTGAAAGATTTCTCGGATCAAATACATTGAGTTTAAACTCAAAGAATTATGTAAGAAAAGGTTTCGATGACGAAACCTCTTTAAGGGGGGTAGACTTGTAACACCCCGAAAACGGGTTTGGTAATCAAACCCCGTTAATACTAAAAGAAGGGTAAAATACCGTTAGTGGTAAAAAGAAAAATTAGTTAACCCGGTGAATATTAGGATTTGAATAAATAATCTTGTATTAATAAAAAAGAGGAATAAATGCTTTGAGAAAACACGGTTTATTAGGAGCCCGAGTTAACGGGACTTAAAAAAAAACGGGTTATGATTCCCCACACCCACCAAGTTAACTAGGAATAGTTAACCTAGTTAGTAATGGGTAATTAAATGAAAAGCTATGAGATATAGCTTCTTTTGTAATAAATGAAACAAGAGGGACTAAAAGAGGCAAAAGGGAAAATGTTTTAATTAAATAAAATACTAACACCAAAACACACATTCTAAGTGTGTGTTCTGGTCGAGATTTCCAGAAGAACCGGGGAGCTCTCATCTTCAAACCCTAACATGCTCAAATCCATCAATTGACAGGCCAAATCTACTCCAAATCGAAATCTAAGATCAGATTAGTGATCACCTCAGTGAAGGGATCACAAGGTATGTCAAATTTCATCTTCTAGTTACATCTTGAGATTTTGATAAACATGTGAGATTCGAAATTTGTGTTGCATGGATGTTGTATTGATGGAATAGGAACAATATTATGTCTAGGAGTAAACCCTAGACAAGTATATATTGAAATCATGATTAGTTCAAGTAAATTCAGATGTTGTTGATGCTAAATTCATGTATGAGATGCTTTTAGGGTTTTGATTGCAAAGAAAATAGTGTTATGATGTCAAAAACATGCTTTAATTGAAAGCTGAATTCAAATAGCTCCTGATCAGAATTTACAGCCAACTTGTATTGGCTGTAACATAGACAAAACCTGACAAAAACATGTGTATCTTGAGTCTAAAATGTAATTCCAGGAAATATCTTTAAAACCCCACTGGAATCGCATTTTTTCGACGAAAATTGAGCGTTTTAAGAATTTTTCCGTATCAAAGGTTCAAGCTGCGTTTTCTGGCAGAATTTGCAGCCCATTACGAATGTCATAACTCAATTTAGGAATTGAGTTATGATCTCAAATTCTTTCTGTAGAAAGTTTTAAGTGATTAAAAGAATCGGCAATTGGAATTTCGTCAATCGGATAAACGAGGAATTTTTAATGAATTTGTCCGTAAGCTGCAGTCAGAAGTGACAAATCTGATTGCAGCTTAGTAAATGAATTTTTAGGAATTTTTGGTAAAGAGTTAGATCTTTAAATTTTAACACAAGGCCTAACCATCCGAGAGGTACGCCACATAAAAAAATGATAATTTTTGAAGACTTGTAAACAGGTTAAACAAGTCACCAAAAACAGCCTATTTTCAGTGATACGAAACTTGATTGTTGATGTTATAAATTATGCCCACAATATTCATATGTTGAAATTATGAATCAAATGCGTAATTTCCTAGTTCGACCAATTACGTATGATGTGGAGTAATACAAATTTTAATTATGAAGTCGATTTAGCTTATATGCACATATCATATAATTAAGGGTAGTTAACTTTTGAAAAGTTAAACTAACCATGGACGGAGTCGAATAGTAGTTTTGACATAGAAAATACGTAAGGTCGAATAGTCGTGGTTATAATAACTAATCTAACCACCTTGTGAATTATGATGATAGTTTGACTCTTGACAAGCTAGATGGAGGCTTGGGAATGAAGCGGGTCAAACGGAGCAAGTACGAAAAGGAACTAGTGCAATGGTGAGAAATCATAAACAATGGCAAAAAAGGTAAATTGGTAAATTAGTCATGTGACGATGAACTAATAAGATATTTTGAAACATTAGGTTATGGTGTAAACCGGAATGGGTAAAAGGGCGAGATGGTAACTAGATATCATCTCATAATGGAAAATGGTCGTTCGGACTAAACGGGTCAAATGACATTGGCAAGATCATTTGACAATATTAATTGATGACCGCTTGTTGAGTTTTGTGATTACAGGAAATATCATACGGTTCGCGTTGGTATTAATTAGAAATTAATAGTGAAAGATATTTAAACGGGTCAATCCTATGACTCGAGCCAGATACGCATATTTAGAATTATTGTTAAAAACGATATTTTTGGTCAAATATTAGCGAAAGTCCTTCGTCGTAAAATGAAGGACTAAAATTAACCAAAAATCCCTTAATGGGTGAATTGGGCAAACGACCCATATGGGTTGTTTAGGAATTCGCATTAAGATTACGAAAAATAGGTAGATACCTTAATGTAGTAAAATGATGAGTGAAATTTAAAGTTAATGGTAAATCCCTCCAACGGGTCAAAATGAAGTTTTGCGCTTAACTCAACCTTTAGTTGCATAATGTATGAAAGTCTTGAACTCATGAGTTGATGGTTTTGAGATAATGAATACCTCAAAAATTTGTAATGATTTAAACAAAAGTGGTTTAATGAATCATGAAACGGGTCAAAAATGTTAAAGAGGAATTTCAAGCCGAGAGCTTGAAATCTGAATTTTTTAAGTAGTTGAATATCAAGTTTTAACTCCATAAGATGGAGAATTAAATTTCGAACGCGTAGGAAAAAGAATCACGTAAAACGGACTTCTAGATCAAAAGTTATGGCCTTTGAAAGTTTGATTTTTGATAAATAAACATAGCTGGAAGAAATGCAGGTTTTAGATGCGGACCTGCTGGAAAACGAGCTCCCCCGTGACACGCGAAGGAGAACCGGGCACCGGGCGCGACACTCGGGTGCTGTCGCGGCACGCGAAGGAAAAGAAGGAGCCTATCGCGTGGCGCGAGAGGCAAAATTCCGAAATTTTTTATTTTTATTTTATTTGCATGTTTATGAAACTTGTTTATACATGTTTATAAGCTATCAAAACTAACTTTTTAGTTGGTTTTGATCATAGGTGATATCAAGTGTACCCGGATGGAGATCAAGTGATGGCAAAGGACCAAACACACGAAAAATGATGCTTTCGCAAGTTGTTTCGTCGTTATTCTAAAACGATGAATTAGATCACATTATGTTGTATTACTTTAAATTGTAAAAGTTTTAATAAACCCGTATTTCCGATGTATTTGTAATCTTAATTACATGATTGTTTTCGTAAAATATATGTTAAACCTTGATTTATAAGAACGGGTGTTACAAAAGTATTGTGGAAGATACAACAAGAAGAGAGATTGCTATGTCAACAGAAATGGTGATCCTGTCGTTCACAGACAAGAAGTGGTTTTCAATGATGTTCTTGCAGCAATTCCTCTGTCCGACGAATACTATTCGAATGTTGCAAAAGATAAAATCTATTTGAAAAGGCTGGACAAGATAATTCGTGATGTGATGACCGCGAGTTTGAAAAAGAGGGATGAAGAAAGGTTGAAAAAGAATGTTGAAAATTTGGTTGATGATTTGAAGAAGGTTGCTGAGGAAGTCAAAGTTGAAGTTGTTAAAGAAGAAGATGTGAAGATTGCTGTGGAAGAGAAGGTGATAAAAGAAGTTGTTGAAGAAAAAGTTGTTATTGAAGAACAGCAAGACAAGAAGAAAGAAGAAGAAGAAGAAGAAGTGAAGATGGAAAGTTCGGTTGAAGTGAATAGTGATGCTGGTGCTGGTGATGAGAAAAGGAAAGATGCTGATCAAACTCAGACAGATGCAGAAGAGAACACCGAAGTGCCAATCACTGAGGTAAATTCTGATTCTAAGATCATAAACAAAAATGTTGAACAGTGCAAGAAATGCATGGAAACGTGCAGTGCTTGTGCTGAAAAAGACGAAAAGTTCAGAACAAGAGATCTTGAATTTAATAAAATTGAAAATGTTTTCAAAGAAAAATGCAAAGAAATGCTAGAAAATGAAAAGGTTTTAAAAGATAATGATGAAAAGCTTACACAAAAATGCAAGATTTTAGAAAATGAAATTTTAAAAGAAACGGTTTCAAAAATGACAGTTGAATGTTTACAAAAATAAAATGCTTTTCAAGAAATGAAAAAGGAGTACGATTCAATAAAATTGGCTTATCACATTACAAAAGAGTCATATGAAAATGTGAAGAGTCAAATGAAACTTGTTCAATCCACATTGAAATACTGTTCTGAAACAACTGATACGCTTAAGCGACAATATTCAATAAAGCAACAAGTTATCAATTCTTACATTGAGGATGTTGCTAAGCTAAAGCGTCAAATAGCTGATTTAGAACAGGATAACAACAGGTTACATAGTTATCATGCATCATCACATGTGCTTGAAAGAATTTTCAATCTTAAACCGGGTGATGATGATTCTGAGAAAAACAAGAAAGGTATTGGCTTAGAGTTTCATCAAGTTCCTCCACCGGAAAAGTTTGCATTTTATGATGATGAAAAGGTCGAAAAAGCTTTCAACATGGTAGATCAATTGCCAGATAACATTGACATAACCTATTCAAAATCTGATGATTCTAGTGATTCAGAGGTGGTAGGTAAGGTCGTTGAAAGTGTGTTGAAAGAAGAGTCGGTTGATACAGGTAAAGCTGAATCACATGATGAAAATGAAGGTAATTTTCATGATGAATATCTGAAAAACTCAAAATCCGAGAAAAATTTGAATGATGATTCAAAAGGATTGGTTTATACCATGATTGGATCGGACAAATTATTCTTAGATATTGTATTCCCGATTCAGAATGTGATTTCAGAAAAGATTGATAAAGTGTTCAAAATGGTTGAAATTGAAAAGTCTGAGATTCCAAAGTTTGCTTGAAAAAGTCACAAAATTTTTATAACAAACCTGGTTTCAAAAAGAAAAACATGAAGGCTGGGTTGGGTTATACAAAGAAACAGAATTGGAAGAAAAATGAAACGCCAAATTATCAGGCGAAGATGAATTTTGTTCATGGGACAAGTTCAGAAGAAGAGAAAGAATTCAAATTTAGACGACAGTCTAATGAAGAGTTCTATGCTCAACAGAAAAAAAAACAACAGGTCAAAGACGTGTCCAAGAGAACATGTTTCAAATGTGATCAAACTGGACATCTTGCTCGAAAGTGTCCAAATCTGAAACCTGTTGATGTTAAGACGAAAAAGAAATTTGATGATGTTGAAAGACAGAAATCTAAGAATGTGAAACAAAGGTCAACCAGATTTGATTCAAAACAAACTTGGAGGTACAACACAAACAAGTTTGTTTCAAATCAAACTTGGAAATCAAACCTGAATAGGTTCGATTCTAGATAGACCTGGAATTCTCACACACCCAGATTAAGAAGAAAACAAAGTTGGAAAACAACTGTCGATGCAACAAAACCAAACGAGTTTTGGAAACCAACTGTTGTTCAGAATCAAAATGTTCAAAAAGGTTCACATTTTTACAAAAGAGGTACTCCAAAAGGTCAAACATGGTCTGTTAAGAAACAAATCACTTCGGTAAATGATGAAAAAGTTAAAGTTAAAATTGACAAAGTCTTTGTGCAAAATGACAAAGATTTTCCGAAGTTGAATGAAGCATATTGTGTTGAAATGCCTAAGGTCAAACAGACCTGGGCTAAATTGCTCAAGTGATTGAATAGTTGAATGTGCAGGTGCTCAAGAAAATTGAAGACTGTGAGAATGGAAATCGGAACAGCCTGGCACAAGGAGAAGAGGAGGCTGCTAAACCCTGTGTTGGTTGAAACAAGGAGTTTGTTTGATTTCTGTATATAAATAAACAATATTTCAAAAACCCTAAAAATTGAAAAATTTAAAAACCAAAAATTTGTTTTTATTTTGTCAAAATTTTGAAAAACCAAAAATATGTTTGTTTTTAAATTTGCAAAAATTCGAAAAAAAATTCAAAAATTTGTTAACTGAATATGCTGAAACCCTCAGGGCGGAACAAACATGATTAATTTCACAAGATTGAAAAACGGTTTTCAAACTGTAAAAATCAATGTGTTGTAAATCATGGGGGTAATTACTTCTTTACATGTTATATATTCTGCATCTCATGCACGAAAAGCAGAAAATGGATGGCGAGACAAAGCTATCAGTGTCGGTTTGTCAAATTTTCTTTAAATGGTTTTGCATTTTAGGGGGAGTAAGAATATTCCAGAAAATCCAAAAACATTAGAAAATTAGAAAAAAAAAAAACCAAAAACATGATAAAATTAAAAAATGAGTTTTTGTGTAAAAAGAGGAAATGATAGTACATCAGTAGACAATCACAGTACGCTAAAGAAATGGAAAGTTAAAAAGCGATAAACATTCTCACTAAAGATGTGACGATAGGCTCAGCTAGACTAGTAGATTTGCGATAATGATACAAACTTAAATGAAAAAGCCTAGTTCTAGTAGGAAACGCGGTCGAAAGCATAGTACTTAGTTTTATCCTTCTTGACTGTGTGCCTACTCAGTAATCGCTGAATGCTAAAAAGCATAATAAACAGGTTAGTCTGTGAAATTTCACAACTTACTGAAAAGTCACTATGATTGTGTTTTAATTTTGCAAAGATTTAAACTTGTCTTATTTCTTTATTTTGTTTAAGCAATGGACATCCTCTGCGTATACGTGAGTATCGACCTGGATGTTAGTGCCTAAACATTCTGCTTTATTTTCTTGGTGTTTCATTTAAATCTTGGATCAACTCTGCGTATATGTGAATATCGAACTGGTGGTTAAGATCTAAATAAATTCAACGTGTTTTTATTTCTTATTTTGTTTAAACATTGGACTTTCTCTGCGTATCGAAAGATCGACCTGATTGTTAATGTTTAAACATTTTGCGTTGTTTTTACTCATATCACAGTTGATGAAAGTTTAAAAACATTACTTGAGTTAGTGTATTGCATGATGAGGGGATATGCTAAGATCGTGGGGTCCATAAGAATTTAGTGCAAATTAATATACCTTAACGTATCGGTAAGCATTTCGAAAGTTTTTAGATTGAGTTTAAGTGGACAACAATATTGTCAATCAATGTGAATTGTTTAGAACTTAAAGTGTTTAAAGCTCAACGGTGCTAGTGATTTGTCATAAACTGATATGATCCTCTAACGCGAACTCAAACAAAAATATTGTCTGTAAATATGTTTGTAAATATTTCTTTACTGCTTTATATTTCAGAAAAATACAAAAAGATTTTGATTTCTGCTTTATTTTTGACAACCGATGTCTGGGATGCTGAGTTTCAAAATCTAGTATGCTGATCGTGTTTCTAAAAATAAATCAAGTTCATTAATTTGAAACTTGTAGTTTTAAAATCAAAAATCAAAAACAGTTTGTGATATCTCCAAGGTCATTAATTTGGACTTGGATGATTAACTATGAGGGTTTTGGATGTTCATATTGTTAAAATCTGTAAAAGAGCCAGTTTCCGATTTTTGTTCGCTAAAACTGCCAAATATTTGAAGATTGTTGATAGGGGAGAGAATCAAGTATTTCTGGATATATTCATATTATTATATTTTAAAGCCAAGATCTTGATTTAGAAAGTTTAATAGAGCCAGGTTACGATTCCTGGAAAACCGAAATTGCTTTCATTGTCAATATATTTTAGATTATGCTGAGAGAGCCAGGGTTTTCAATCCTGGATGATCAAAATGTTTTACTTATAAATGTTTGAGAAATTACAGATGTTGTAGCAGACTACGATCCCGATAGCCGAGTCTAAGGGGGAGTCTGAAGACGAGCTCAACGCAAGAGGAAGCGTGCATTCGAGGTGTCAGGAAACTATCCTGAAGGAGCTTGTATTTGGAAAGCCAGGTGTCGATCCCAAAAGCACGGAAGCTTGACGAAAGGGGGAGCCTGATGAAGAAAAGAGTCTAAAGAAAGGGGGAGATGAAGCTGAAGACAGATCCACGGGGATTCTGTTCAAGCAAGAGGGAGTCTACGTTGATGAAAACGTGTTAAAGTTTCAAGAAGACTCAAGAGAGAGAGTAAGACAAGATGCTACGAGTTGACTGCGGCAATATCCAAGGGGGAGTCTGTTAGTGCATTTATGTCTATCGCCTCCGTCAATCTAGTTCGTAGCTGAAACAGTTCAAATCTAGGCTTTATAGTGTTATATTTAGAGAAATGTCAAGGTGGCATTTCTGTAATAATGAGAAATCTCATTAAAGCTCCTTGACCTATAAATAGGAGGTTTATGTGTTAGATTTAAGACTTTTAGCATTTGGAGCTTTGGATAGCTAGAGCTAGAGAGAGAAAGTCTAGAGAGAGAAAGTGACATTGTGATTCAGGTGCTTTGTACGATTTCATACGTGTCAATAGAATCACCGATTATATTACATCTCGTGTGTTCGGTCACGTTCGTGTACGGATTTCGCACGTCACACGTTCGGTTCGCAATCATTACGGAGTCAAAACCGGTCCTAACAAGGTGCTCTGGCAATCGGTGCAGTTCCTGGTATCAAATGGATTCTGAATTCAACTTCTCTGTCTGGAGGTTGCCCTGGTAACTCTTCTGGAAATACATCTGAAAACTTGGATACTACTGGAATATCCTTTAATTCTTTTCCTTTAGTGTTAATGATTATAGAAATCAAATACACTAATGGCCCTTTTCTTATATAACTTGTTGTTTTCATTACAGAGATGAATTTTGTGGATCTAGAGAGCTTATCTCCTTTAATTGTGATATTTTCACCCCTTGGTGAATTTACTTGAGTTGACTTTTGATCACATAAAATACTGGCTTTATTGGCTATTAACCAATCCATTCCTAACACAACATCAAATCCTGCCAGATTCATTGGGTAAAAGTTTGCAATAAATTTCTAATTTAGAATTTCTATTCTTGTTCCCTGCAAGATATCAGAAATCTTAATGGTTTCCCCATTTTTTTTGTCTCTACTAGACATTCTTGTGGGAGTTTAGTTAATGGTTGATTGAGAAGTTTGCAAAATGAAGTATTAATAAAACTTTGGTTCGCACCAGAGTCAAATAATACTTTAGCAAAAACATCATTAACTAAAAACGTACCGGTGATCACATCCGGGATCATCTTTGCTTCTTCCGCAGTCAGAACAAATGCTCTAGCATTTTTAGTATTCTTGGTATTCATGGCTGGAGCTAGTTTTGGACAGTTTGGCTTGATATGACATTGTTCTCCACAGTTGTAACATATCCTGTTGTTAGGCTTCTTCATGCAGTCTTCCTCCTTGTGTCCAGATATTTTGCAAAAGTTACAGTATATGGAGCATCTTCCAGAATGCTTCCTTTTGCAATACTTGCAGTAGGGTGCAGAAGTAAAACCTACATTTTTCCCACGGTTAGAATTTCCAGAACGGAATTCTTGGGTAAGCTTCTGGGCTAAGTTCCTCCTCTGATCCTCTTCTCGTGTACGGACTAACTCATCTGTCAAGGTGTTTGCTAGTTCTACAGCTTCTTCTATGGTTTGGGTTCTAGCTGCCTTGACTACATGCCTAATTTCTCCAACTAATCCCCAGATGTAACGGGAGATTAATACTGGTTCAGGTAATGCAAGGGTTGGTACTATTCAAGCATATTCAAAGAATAATGTAGTATAACCCTTACTATCTACCCCAGTCATCCTAAGGTTTAGGAACTTATTTTCTATCTGTTCCTTTTCATTGGGAGGGCAAAATTTCCTTTCCACCATGTTTTTAAATTCCTCCCGTTCCATATTGTAAACCCTATCACTTCCCCTAGACTGGAGGATAGTATTCCACCATTTTAAGGCTAAGTTCTTAAACAGATTGAAAGCAAACATTATCTTATCCTCTTCCACGCACTTGCTTATTCTTAAGACTGCCTCAGTCTTTTCTATCCAGCGTAAAGATGCAACGGCCCCTTCATTGCCCGAGAATTCCATTGGTTTACAAGACCAGAATTCTTTATAAGAACAACCATAAGACATGGTTCTTCTTCTTTTGGGAATGAGCACTTGAAGTATGGGTCCATTGTTTACGTTGTGTTCAGGTTCAGTGGGTCGTTTACTATCACGTTTACTTTTATTTTCTGCTTCCTTAACCGTTTTGATAATATATGGCATCGCATCTATTATCCCTTGTGCCACTATGTGTTGCATGGCACTGTTATCCACTTGGTTTCCATTATTGTTGTTGTTCGGATTATCGTTATCCGGGTTATTGTTACTCTGGTTATTGTTATTCTGGTTTTCCTAGTTCACTTCGTTGTCCATCTGAATTTTAAACATTTGCCAATTATTAATATCACAAAATAATATTTAATGCAAACATTCACATAACACGCATATTGCTCAAAAACGTCGAACATTGCGACTTACTCTTTCTTATATTATGCATCTAATACAAACTGATACTGAAATTTAAAATTACAATACTATTATTCATCACTAACCACGAAGTGGTCTATACTACGATAGATATATTATTATTTTTATTATTATATATATATTATTATTATTACTATTATCACCATCACTGATATGGGTTCATCCAGAACTCCATATTACGCTCGTTGTACTTCCAGATGAGTCGTTCTCCGATCTGCCTCATCCTGTCACTATTTTCTAAAATCTCTTCTCCGAAAGTTCGGAGCTCTTGCACATTTTCCGCACTCATTGGGGGTGCAGGTGCTGGTACTGGATCTGGGTACTGTGGCATGGGTTCTTCCTAAGGATACGGATTCTCTAGGATTTCCCTAATGTATTAATCATTATCATAGTAGGGATCTAGAGGGTCCATACCTGGGTAAGCTGCTAGGTTCGGCATGGGTTCGTCCGTCAGGTGGTAGCGTTGCACATAATCCCTATGATCATCAAACCACGGGTCGTAGTCTGGGTCTAAGGGATTGGGTGCTGGTACCCTAGGTATCTCCTCTGGGTTGAAATCATGCATTTGGATTTGGTTTTCTGGGTTGTTTTCAAACTCCATTGGTTGGGTGGGAAACAAAGGTAATGGTTGAGGGGCTACTAGTTGTTCCAGGTTTGGGTCGGCAGCTGTGGATGCTAAAATATGGAAGTTTGCTAAACTCCTATTAAGCATGTCTTGGGTGTGGGCATCGGTTTCTCTTTTAGCAGCTGCTAGAACGCGCTGCTGTTGTAACTTTCTCATTCTTTTCCTACGCTCATGTGCTCCCTTACTGAACCATCCTCTCTTTTACTGAGGGAATGGCTCTTCAGACTGAGTCTTAAACACGAATATCCCATCTTCATTGTCAGCTGAATACCCAGAGAGGGCAGGCTGTGAAGAGGTGCCTTCGCTTCTAGGTGATCCGGACAACTGACGATAAGCGTCGGAGGGTCCTTGATCGCTCATACTGTAAACTAACAAATAGTCAAATAACACACAACAATAAAATACAGATATGCATGTATTTCCGTAATTAATTTCCTAACAATTTGAATAATATCTTGATGTCAGCAGAACACTTCTGTGGCTGAAATAATGGCTTAGCTCTGATACCACCTTCTGTCGCAACCTCCGTCCCCTATCTGACCCGGAAACGGGCGGCCGCGAGACCAGTTTTGGTGGTATCGGTGTTTATCATTTTGGCAGCGGAAATTACATCAGGACCGTAGTTAGGATAAATATTTTATCAGAGTAAATACCATGCTTTTATAATATTAAACATATTGGGATAAAACCCAAGTTTCATTACAAATTGTTTTTATAGGGATAAACCCCATTTTTATTGAAATAAAACATCTTCTTTTATTTAGGTAACTTTTATAGCCACTTTTTCCAAGCCTTCAGTGCAGTCCAGCTGGCTTCTAGTTGGCTTTCACATTTTGTTACCTGAAACGCGTTTAAAAACATTTTGTTAGTGGGAAATACTGGTGAGTGAATCCAAGTTTAATCAAGAAGAGTTTTATCTTTTAACAGTATTGAGAGCTATTACAATGTTTATTTCTACACAATTACTCATTCAGTACTGTCAATCTATGACTGGTGGGTCATATTACTCATTGGCTATCTCATTGTCCAATGGTAACGTGTTCCACATTTTGTATACAAAACCACAACATAGCGGCAGTAATTGAAGAACTACAAAGACTCAATCACTGCTTAATCACATTGTAAAATATTTAAGGTTTTGTAAAAACAGTTTACAAAAAGGAGATTACTCAAATTGCTGTCTTAGGGTTTCCTTTAAGAGTTTCATGGTGATTATCTATTAATTACACAAATGTACACGTGTTAGTATAATAACCCAATATTTACATTAGCAATACCCTCCCCGAGACGGCATTCCAATGACTACGTCGGGTAGAACCACGGCAGCCATTACAGAACCCTGGATTAATCGGGCAGCGTATCTAATACGTAACCTTGGTTATAATACTTACAACGGGGCATAACTTCGTTAATTAGGGGGTATAATACTCGGAGATTATGCCTACTATGCAGAAATTTTGAGAGAGAAAGAGATTTTGAACGATCGGAACTGAAGGCTGAAGGTCTCTATTTATAGGTGACCTTTCGACTTCCTTCGCAGCCCGCGTAAGACGTAGCCGAGGGCTACGTGGCCCGCGTAGTAGGGTCCGTAGGCCCTAGCCTTGAGTTGTCACCGGTCTAGCTTCGCCACGTGTCGACACGTGGCAGCTTCCAAGTGTCGCCTCGTAGCCGGTCTGTCGCACCCCGCTTAGAAGGTAGCCAAGGGCTACGCGCCCCGCGACAGACCCTTAATTTTTTTAATTAAATTTAATAAAAATAAAGGTATTCGGGGCCGGTTTTCGCATACGGGATGTATTTTAGGACATATAGGGGTAATTTAAAATATAATAGGGGTGTCGGAAATATTTAGGAGGGTTGTTATATTTGATGAGTCAACATTATATACTTTAAAAATGCCCTTATGGCATAAAAATGATTTTTAAACCTCTGAAACTTATAATTTGACTTTGAAACTGATCTTATAACATTATGAAATAAGTTTTGGCACGATGGACTCGTCATAGACCTATTCGACTACCCGATATCGTGTATGCGAGTACGACTAGTTAAAATAATATAAAATATATAAACTAGTCGAATTGGGTTAAAACTTTTCAAAAATCATTTCAAATCAGAATGTTTGGTTAATAGATACATATTACGTGAAGCCTAGCACTCGGACGGGTATAAACCACATTCTATCCGGCCAACAGTTAATCTAGCTAACCGAGCGTATCCTTAAGTTAACCGGTCAAAGTCAAAGAATTATAAATGACCCGTTACATTTTAGCGGATAATATTTTTGTTCATTCCAGACTAGAAGCCTCCAGTAAATTGCGCCTAAGCTGAGTTGTTTTGAATTACGGTTGTGCTAAAATATTGATATTATAAAAGACTAGCATATGTAAATACTTAGGTAGTGTTTGGTATGCAGGAATGAGAGGCAAAATGGAATGGATCATTATGAGGAAATGGAGAAAAGGGTGTTTGGTTGATCAATGGAATGGAATCACCCACTTCATAAGTCATTCCATTCCCTCAAAATCATTCCATCCACCCACATGTTTTTTTTTCATTCCATCCCCTCTTGAACCATTCATCAACAACACCACAATCAACCACCTTCACCACCACCGACGCCATCACCGCCTCCACCCGCAACCAGTCACCGCCTCCGCCGCCACCCCGACAACCACCGCTGCCGCCGCCACCATCCGTCACTGTTGCCACCCACCGCTGCCACCAACCACCGCCGCCGCCAGCGCCACTCGCCGCCACCATCGTCGTCTCCACCCACCGCGACCTTTACCGCCACCAACAACCACTAACGGCCGTCGTTGTCACCACCCCCATCACCGTCGTGACTGCCATCGCCGCCTCCACTGCCTCCCCGACAACCACCACCGCCGCCACCCCGACAACCACCATTGCTGCTGCCACCACTCGCCACCGTTGCCACCTACCGCTGCCACCAACCACCGTCGTCGCCAACGCCACTCGCCGCCACCAAGCACCACTGCAGCCAACGCCACCGCCTACAACCGTTGGCGCCACAACCACTGCCACCACCAACCACCACCGTCGGCGCCACCCACCGCCACCTCCGCCGCCAGCAACTACCACCGATGGTTGCCGTAACCACCACCCGTAGACGCCTCCGCCTCTGCCACCGCTCACCATCGCCATATATAACCACCCACAATCACGACCACTAACCACCACCACTCTCCGCTGATTTTATTCCATCGTTTTTCTTGCCTACCAAACAATTCAGAATAATAATTCATTTAATTCCCACATGTTAACCAAACAAAACATGGAATGGTAATGATCAATTGCATTCCCTCGTCCATTCCATTAACTCGTCCATTCAATTCCTTCGTCCATTCCATTACCCTATAGCAAACAGACCCTTAGCCTATTTTATTTTATAAAGGCTTGGGATGGCCACGACTTAAAGTGCGGGGTGTGGGCATACACCTGATAGACGCTGGTGCTATATATATATATGAAAATGTGGTGTGTCTATTAATCATGTATCCGCATTTGATTTCCGGTCCTCGATTGTATTGGCATGCATGTAAAACTGATAACAAGTGATATAGTTTGTCCCAAGTTATTTAAAAGTAAAATACCAAATGGTATCAAATATATATTGAAAAGATTTTCAAAAGAGTCGGTTAATTGTATTTAACAGTGAAAACTTACGTATTTTCAAAAGACTAAACGCATATTAAAAGCAAATATCGAATAACCTGGAGCAGGCTTGGTCTTAGATGTTGGAATTTGCAACTTCATGATAAAAGGCCCATATTACTTTATTTGCATCTCCCGCTTCCATTTGTGATATTGTTATCAATCGTCATGAAAAAAACCCCAAGTCCAGGCCCTCCGGGAAATGAAGGTGTAACATATCCGGTAAACGTTTTTATGTCGAAATTGTTCCAATATACCTGAAACATTAAATCGATGGCATTATTATATGTTTGTTGTGAAAATAGATAAAAACACACTACGAATATTAAGTATCGTAATTTACCGTTTTATTGTGTATATATTAATTCTAACGAATTTTAACATATATACGACTCAGTTTTAACCAAACTATGTGTTATTAAGTGATTAATTGTTGTATAACCCTTAATTGCGAGTATTAGGGGTAATTAGTCATAGAAGTATTTAAGATATACTTAATCTAATTTAGAGACCAAGTGGGACCCATGTTGACTTTGACCAACCTACACCCCCCATGCCTAGGGCCGTAACCCCTCTCCCTTGCGCCCAATAATCTTTCATTGCTTTCTTTTGCTTGTTGTTTTGGTAATACAAGGGCATGATTCAAATATTTGTTAATTGGGTATAATGATTTATGTGGAGACATTCTGAAAGGTAACACCTACAAATTCTACCTTATTCCATACTTAGAAAAGAAAACACAAGAAACTCTCTATCTCTCCCCTCTAACTCACGGCCCAACCCCATCCCAAAACCCTTATAATTTCTCACCACAAACACTTAAACTACTTTATGATCAAGTCTTGTAATGAGATATTAGAAGGATTTGAACAAAAAAGAAGCTATATCTCATTACCTAGGCTTCAGTCTCTCCATTTCAAGTTGTTTTTACTTGTGGTATGATCCTTATACTTGGTTGACCTTCACATATTGTTTTGTATTCTCTTGCACAAGAAGGTTCACCAAGACGAGATTTTAACAAGTGTAAGATCTAACAAGTAAACCTTGATTGATTTGTAAAGTTATATAAGTGTATATAGGTAGCCCTGAGTTTATATAAGGATATATATATATATATATATATATATATATGCTTATTATTGATTTATGAAGCTATTGATACTTGAATGTTTATGTGAAATATGATGATTCTTGTAAAAGACGAAAATGTTCATATGGGAAGTTTGTACTAAAAATATAGTTTAAGTAAGTTCATGTGTTCATGAGGCTTGATGGTGATACCCTTAGTCCATGCCAACCAACCCAAAAAAGAACTAGATTGGATCTCAATAGTGAACCGGCGCCACCATCTCCCCCCCCCCCATTCGTGTTTCAACTACTGGCATACCCAGATTACCTTCGACCCATCCCACCTCATCCCATTAGCGATGTTGCGCCTCTTAATCTAACAACAAATTTGGGTGTACAGTCTAGTTTTGTAACTCCTACTGTTAAATCGGTGGATAGGGTTGTTCCCATCGAGCCTGGGCAGGAGGATGTTCTATCTGCTACTGTGGATCAGGACCCAGTGATAATACTCTTGGACTCGGAAATTAACAAAAACAATTCGGGTTGGGAATATCGCAGGCATGGATGTAAGCAACTACTCTGACCAGATTGGTTACATGGTTAAAGTAGAAGGAAACCTAAATCATGACCAATGAATTTATGACCATTAATATTAGGGGTGTGGGCAATGCTCACAAAGCCGGTTGGATCAAGCAGATCAAGAGGGCTATGGAATTAGCTTCATTGCTATGCAAGAAACAACGTTTGCGTATGGTGCCAATATTAAATTCTCCAGATTTTGGGGGAACTCACATCTAGAAGTGGAATGGGTCGATTCGGATGGGAGATCAGGAGGTATTGCAAGTCTGTGGGTCCCTAGCATCTTCACCAGAACATGTAATGTAAAACGAAGGTATTTCCTTCTATTAAGTGGTACAATCAGGGGTGTCTCTGAAACTCTACACATTCTAAATATGTACGCCCCACAACTTGCTACGTCAAAACGAACCCTATGGGAGGAGATTAAACAATTTAAATTAACCTTGAGAGGTATGTGGGTAATACCCGGGGACTTTAATCAAGTACGGTGTGTAGAAGAAAAAAGGAATTGTATCTTTTATCCTTCACAAGTGACTGACTTTAATAACTTTATTTATGAATCTAACCTTTCTGAATATGTTATGAACGGGTTCAAATTTACTAGGTGGTTAGATGAGGGTAAAAAGCTAAGTAAACTGGACTGGGTTCTGGTTTGTGACAGATTTTGGGGTTTATGGCCAACAACTTCACTTAGGGCCCTACCAAGAAACCTTTCGGATCGCTGCCCACTTATCCTTAGTACTTCACCAACCGAATTTAGGCATACCCCTTTTAAATTCTTCAACGCCTAGTTTTCTAAACCTTGCCGTGAAGAGGTGGTGCGGTCCACCGTTGCATCATTTTTCTATGCAGGTCCTCCAGATATCTTTCTTGCAGAAAAATTCAAGCATGTCAAATTGACAATTAAACAGTGGAATAAAGTATCAAAAGCAATTGAGGAGGCACTCTTAAACAAGGCATAAAGCAGTCATAGAAGAAATGGATAAAATTAATGAATAAAGGGACCCGGCGAATTTGGAAGTACGGTCTTATTTAGAACACAAGAGTAAAGTTTTGGAAATAAAAGACAACAAATTGCAGGAATTAAGCAAAAATACCGAGTCAAATGGGCAATTGAAGGCGATGAAAATTCTGCATTCTTTCATGGTTTTATCAATAGTAGAATATCGAGAAGTCGCTTAAACAGGCTAACAATAAATGCAGAATGGGTGAATGACCCCGTGATGGTAAAAACAAAGGTGTGTAGTTTTTTTGAAGAAAAATTAATGTCATGACTTAAAAAAGCTCTCGGATGTGCAAGGTATGTCTCTGATCCCGTTCTTTTTCAATGAGGTTAGGGACTGTGGTAAGGATAAGGCACCAGGACCTGAAGGTTTCAATTTCACTTTTATAAAGTATTTTCTAGGACATCTTGGGTGAAGACTTTTTTAATATCATGGCTCATTTTCATGAGTCTGTATATATCCAATGGGTGTAGTTCTTTATTTATTACTCTCATCCAAAAAATTAACGATCCCTCGGTCTTAATGATTTTCCGTTTATTAATCTCATTGGGTGTATTATCAAGGTTATTTATAAAGTCCTTGCCAATAGGCTCAAGGGTTTATTGTCCGGGTGATCTCAGAAGAGCAATCCACCTATCTATCCAATAGAAATATTCTTGACGGACCCCTCATTACCAACGAGGTAATTTCTTGGGTTAAAAAATCAAAAGCTGTGTTATTTAAAGTTGATTTTGACAAGGCTTTTGATACGATTAATTGGGGGGTTTGTGGATCAAGTCTTTAGTCATATGAACTTTCCAGACAATTGGAGGCTATGGATTAAAGGTATGTTCTCTTCGGCCCATTCTTCCATTTTGGTAAACGGGTCACCCACAGGCAAATTTCAGTGCCTTAGAGGAGTTAGACAAGGTGATCCCTTATCTCTCTTTATCTTTATCTTGGCAATGGAATCACTGTCTAGCTTTATGATTAGTGCCTCCAATGCAGGGATAATAAAAGGCATTAAACTTCCAAATTGGGGGCCTAATTTAACACATCTCGTCTTTGCAGATGATTTTATGTATTTAGGGGAAAGTTCAAGGAGAAATATCTCTAACATCAGACGATTAATGAGATGTTTCTACCTCGTTTCGGGGTTGAAAATTAATTTACAAAAATCCACACTTTTTGGGGTTGGGATCTCTCAGGAGGAAAATTCTCAATTGGCTAACCTCCTAAACTGTAATCTTAGGTCACTTCCTTTTATCTTTCTTGATCTTAAAGTGGGTGCAAACATAAACTTGGTAAATAATTGGACCCAGGTAATTGATACTTTTCATCAAGATTATCACTTTGGAAAGCTTCAACATTATCTATTAGGGGAAGGACAACTCTCATTAAATCGGTTTTTGATTCACTCCCTTTATACTATTTCTCTTTGTTTCAAGCTCTAAATATGGTTTTAAATAAACTTGAGAAACTTAGAAGAGATTTTTTATGGGTGTATCAGAGGTAGTAAACAAAATGCATTGGGTTCGATGGATAAAAGTTATTGAACCAATTGCAAATTGGGGTTTGGGTTTCGGCTCTATAAAAGATATGAACAGCGGCCTATTGGCAAAATGGGCGTGGAGATACAAGACAGAAGCGAGAAGATTGTGAAGAAAGGTTATCTCAAGTATACACTTCGATCCAAAAGATGGTAATTTCTTACCCTAAAAAAAGGGATTATCGTGTGTTTGGAACAATGTCATAAGGAAGGAGGCGGCTCTCAAGAAAGACAACATTCATCTTAATCGGCTGATGAAAGGCTCGGTTGGCAATGGGAAAGAGGTACAATTTTAGACGGATACTTGGGCATCAAACATATCGTTTTAGTACCTTTTTCCAGCTTTATTCTCCTTAGAAAAATACAAGGGGTGCATGGTAAGCGATAGAATCAGAGTACCGGGTCCAATTAATAGAATTGAGTGGCAATGACATCGAGCACCTTCAACAAACAGAGAAATAACGGAGCTGAATGGGATTTTTGATATCTTGACATAAATTTCTATCACAAACCAAGATGACAAATAGATTTGGCAAGCCGAAGACTTGGGGACTTTCACGGTTAAATCTGCACGTTAGATTATATGTAATATTATTGCAGTTCCTTGTGATATAATTTTTAATGGAATAGATGGATACCGCGTAAAGTGAACACCTTTGGTTGGAGAATGAACTTGGATCGCCTACCTACGAGAAGCGCTTTGGAAAGAAGACACATACCTATACCTTCTTCCCTATGCCCTCTTTGCGGCTAAGTATATGAAAATGCGGAACATTTGTTCACATCATTTTGTTTGCTAATTGGTTTGGCAGATGCTAGCATCTTTGTTGTCAATTCCACCTATTTGTGCGTACACAATCAGCGACTTACTTGGTTTGCATAAAAGAATTTACAGATCAGATGCGAGGAAAAGGATCATGCATGGTATTATGGTAATAGCATGTTGGAGCATTTGGAAACTTTGAAATGAGGTTGTCTTTTCAAGCAAGAGAATTGATATAGCAAGGCTTATAGCGGATATTAAAGCATCTAGTTACCTTTGGATAAAAGATAGAGCAAAATTGTTTTCAGTAGAATGGGTTAATTGGTTAGTTTTTCATTTCGTTTAAGCTTGTATATATTTGTTGTATTGTCTTCTTTTGTTTTAATAATATCAGCCGTTCAAAAAAAATAAAAGTAAAACTAATAATAGATTATAATAGACAGGGGAAGGATCCACTAAAAATGGATTTTGCCTAAGTAGCCTAAGAAGGATTTTGATGATGACATGTGGCACTCCTAATAAGTAGGGATGAAGGGCATTTTGGTCCTTATAAATAAAAGTGAAAATGACATGTGGCACCCCTTTTGTTTTTAAAAAATATAAACAAAAAAAATCTAGTACAAAAAAATCTAGCACAAAAAATCTAGTACAAAAAATGTAGTACAAAAAAATATAGCACAAAAAAACTAGTACAAAGAAATATAGCACGAAAAAATTTAGCAAAAAATGTAGTACAAAAAAATCTAGCACAAAAAAAATGAGGAAAAAAAATTTAAGACAAAAAAATTCAGCACAAAAAATTTAGCACAAAAATATAGTACAAAAATTCAGCACAAAAAATGTTATATAACATAGAAATACAACACATTTAAGTGGGTTTTTTTAGTCTTCATATTTTATATAGCAATATGGTACTCAAATTAAAGATAAAAAGACGCTCGATTTTACGGTGAAATTTTTATGAAAAAATAATGTCGTATAAAAAAGTTATGAACGTTTAAAAAATGATGGTGGAATATGCATGTGACTTGCATGTGGAGAGCGAAAGTCCATAAATAGGATTTTCCCAAGATACCCTTGCACTCCCCCTTTCTCCTACCCTTTCATCTTAACCATTGATTTGAAAAATGAATGATTAAGATTCCTTCTTAGCCTACTTAGACAAAATCCACTTTTTAGTGGATCCTTTCCCATAATAGACATAATATTATAATTATTGAAAATATTAACTAAAAAAGCCAATGACAACTTAGAGTCATGCATGCATGTTGAAGAAGAAAGGTTTAAAAGATGCTTTTGGAACATAAGACTAGAAGGAGTGGGGGCCGGCTGAGGCCCGGCTAGGACCGGCGCCGGTCCCCCACACCGCCCCCCTCCATCCCACCCGTCCTCACCAGCGGCCCCAAGCCGGTCTCGCCGTGCCACCTTTGAACCATATAGCCGTTACTAACGGCTAGATTAATAAAAAAAATAAAAAAAAAACCTTTTTCAATTTAAATATATACCCATTCTTTATACCATTTCTTCAATATTTCACCAATTCTTCTCCCATTCTCATCCATTTTTATAAAAAAACACTCTCATTTTTATACCAATCTTTTATAAAAAAATATCTCTTCATCCACAATGGCATCTAATCCTTGGTGGTCCGGCTCTTCTTCGGATGAAGAGGAGATGTTTTTCGCAAACGCTGTGGTAAAGGCGGCGCAGATTCTTTTGGAAGAGGAAGAGGACTCGTCTGAAAACGTTATTACCAGACGAATACAGGTTAACAGAGACCGCGAAGGAGCGCACGAGAAATTGGTTAACGATTATTTTTCGGATGAACCCCTTTACAACGGCGACACTTTCAAACGTAGGTTCCGAATGAGTCGCCGTTTATTCACACGGATTGCTGATGATTTGGCGGAGCTAGACCCGTTTTTCACTCAACGACCCGATGCTCGGAATTATGAAGGGTTCACCACGTTACAAAAGTTTACTGCGGCCATTCGCCAACTGGCGTACGGGATAGTGGCCGACGCGTTGGACGAGTACTTACAGATGTCGGCAAGAACCGCGCGAGAATGTTTGTATCGGTTTTGCCATAATGTGGTGAAACTGTATAGCAAAAAATATTTGCGGAAACCAAACGCGTATGATGTTCAACAGTTGTACCAAGCTCATGAAGCAAGGCACGGGTTTCCGGGAATGCTTGGTAACATTGATTGTATGCATTGGGCGTGGCATAACTGCCCGACTGGGTGGCGAGGCCAATACACGCGAGGTGATCACGGCTATCCAACCTTAATACTTGAGGCCGTGGCGTCACAAGATTTGTGGATCTGGCATTCTTTCTTTGGGCTCCCTGGTTCACTCAACGACCTCAACGTGCTGTACCAATCGACGATCTTTAGTGATGTCGTTAATGGAATCGGTCCGGACACCCGTTTTACAGTTTCAGGGGTTGAGTATAGACGCGGGTATTATCTTGCTGACGGAATATATCCGTCTTGGTCTACAATTGTCAAGACTATTTCATATCCTGAGGACGAAAAAAGGAAAAAATTCGCCAAGCGTCAAGAAGGTGCAAGAAAAGACATCGAACGTTGTTTTGGTGTTTTAAAAAAAAAATGGGCCGTCCTTGAACAACCGGCACGTGCGTTCACACCGAAGCGGTTGCGCCTGATTATGTACGCTTGCATTTTGCTCCATAACATGATTATTGAAGACGAAGGTCGGGCGATTTGTGAGTATGATGAGAATGCATCTTACGGGAATACTGTCCCGGTAGATCCGACGCAACAGGATTTAAACTCGTTCGCGCTAACCAACGACTTCACGCATATAAACCTTCAACCGGATTTGGTAGAACATATTTGGAACAACGTTAACGTAGCGGACGGTGACGAAGACGAAGACGAGTAGTTTAGTTTTTTTTTTAGGAAATGTAATATTTTTTTTATTTTTCGGAAATGTATTTTTTTTAGGAAATGTAATTTTTTTTTATGTTATGAAATGAATTTATTTATGTTGTTTTATGTTGTATTTGTTAATTTTTATAAAGTTTTTATTAAGTTAATAAAGTAAAACTTAGAAAATTATAAAATAATGAGGTGGGGTAGCCCCATCCTCCATCCCCCTCAATTATGAAGGAGGCCCATCCCCCACGAGCCGGTGATGTAGCGCCTATGTGGCGGCCCATCCTCCTCACCATACCCCTTAGTCTAAGTCAATTCCAACTCATGCCTATGCCCATGCAGTTGCACTTTCACCGATGCCCACGCCTACAATCCCTTCGTACTTTTGCTTCTTCGACTCTCATCATTATACTATTCATTTCTTAGTTTATCGTACATATATATTCTTATTACTTGATACTTATGTCTCACACTAATTCCTAAAAGATAAATTATAATAAAAATGAAGAGTTTGAAGAGTGAGTCAGTCAGTCAAGCAGGCAAGGCATGGTCTGACGACCGGTCTCCCCACCCCTCCACTGTAGAGTTACATACAATATGGTTAGGGTTTAACCACTAGGCAGGTACCCAGGCCACTAACATGCATCTGCTCAAATCAATCCTTGCCTAGTAATTTTGTGCTTAAATGCCCTGCCTGATCAGAAGCTGTATGTATTCGGTTTGAAGGGTTTTTTTTTTTTTTTACATTAATCTAATCTACTCCTAATTACTTATCAGTTTATACCGTGGGACTTGAACCTTGACCTCTTCAGAAAGTACACGATTTAACAACGATAAATAATCAATGTCCTAACCCAGCCATATAAATAGCGGTTGAAGGGCCGTAACCCTCCAGATAATTTTAATTTTTAGATGTTCCAACCTTTGTCATTGTAGTATAGACGTATAGTTGTAGATTGTTTACTACTACTGTGATTCATGGATCACCTAGTTAGTTCTAAAAAAACTTCAATCTATGTGTAACTCAGAATCATCACAAAAAGAAACTTATCACCCCCTTAAAAGCTCTTGTCAAACACACCGAGATTCCTTTTTTAATAATAATAATAATAATAATAATCTATACCACTATGTAATACATTTTAGAAAGATATCATTGTAATTTATCTCAGAGTTTAAGATGCCTAAAACAAATTTTATTACGTATGATACAAGTATTCTATACATTAGTTCCAAATTTGCCTTCAGTTAAAATATTTGATGCAAATGAGAGTATTTAATTCACTTTATTTATCTTATTTATAACATTTTAAATAAAGATTTAATTTACATTTACTATTTATATTTTTATTAACTAAATATTATTCAAATTAAGATATATCTTATTTAAGTTTCTTTAAGTATATAATTACTACATATTATAATAAATTAATCATAATGTCTAAATATAATCAGTGTTTAATGTAGGTCGGGTTAGATTGCGCTCTCTAAAAATGCCTCGATGACACTCGTCATATCACACGGGCCAACCCACTAGTAATAATAAAAAAAACATATTTCTTATTTAATTAATTTACAAATACAATTAAGGTATACTTTGCTATAGATGGGATATACCGGATATTTTTATTGTACAAATACAATTAAGGCCACATATAGAGGGGGTATATGTGTGTATTGGGGCAATGATTAAAGTGAGCCATAAAAAAGAAGTTGAAATGACAAAACATATACGAAAAATACTAGAGTACATGCATGGACATATCAACACCATGGCAACGGGGCCCCCGGAACCTCATGTTGGATTAAACCCAAGACTTAATATTATATGATCCCATTTTCTGCATTTGCATATCTCATCTATCACTTTGCATAAGAGGACCACCATGATAGTCCTATGCTAACCGGAAGTTCAAACAGATTATACTCAAGATAAAAAATAACAGCTAAGAAAACATGCAATGGGGCCGCTCGACCACAAAGGATGATTACACCCACTCAAACTCCTAAGGTACGACCTAGTACACGAAGGGCAAAATGACGAATAATACGACCAAGATACAATATTCCAACCATTTGACATAACCCTGATAAAATAAATAAATAAAAACCATTTGACATAACCTATAACATTTTATAATTCTCAATTGCATCTTGTCTCCTTATAAGCACTATCCTCTTACGTTAGAGTCATGTCATGATGACAATAACCTCTTGGCAAGACTCACTACTAGAACTACAACTTTTTGGTCAGTGTAATCATATATTCTCTTCTTTACCGACTACAACCAACATATCAAACTCATCTTTTTCTTATGAACATTAGAATTATAACAAAAATCCAACGAATTCCAGTGACTGGGTGTCGGCATTCAACAGAGCCCCATGGCCCTCCATTGTTCCGCCCATGGCATGACTAATGGGATTCCTCTATCTCCATGGTGTCCATATTACGTCTACATTCCATTTGTCAAGCATTGTAGAGAATTATTGATGTAACAACTATGTTCATCGTTTACTTATATTCTTCAATCTCAAAATTTTAATGTCACGAAGAAGGTGAAGGGATACATCCAAAGAAGTTTAATCATGGATTTGGATTTCAAGGCCATACATTGTCTGGGCTACAAGAATTGGTGTCGTACCATGGACCAACAATTCTAATTTTTGATCTTTAAGAAGGTTGGGGATCCTTGGCGCACACCAAGCCTACACATTGTTAGACCATGGTGAACTAATGTAATCTAGTGCGTTGGGGTGCACTAAATTGTGATACTTCGGGTTTTCTAGCATGTTTTATGTTATGATTATGTGAATCTAATGAACGAGACTTATTTGTTAACTGTCGAGTTGATTATATTAATTATGTGTGATTTTGAATATTAAGTTACATATAAAATAATTCATACAAACACGGTCGCACACTCCTCATGTCGCACACACCATAAGCCCCGTACACTCCCTATTTCTACTCACTTTGGCCGCACAGTTGCGGACCTGGCCCAATAGAATGTGCGGTGGTATTGTTAAACCCTAGAGAGCCGTACACTTAGAGAAAGCGGACATGTCCACGTGTGCGACATGATTGGGTGCTTATAAATGCTCTTTTGGCAACTGACATCAGGGAATGTTTGCCAAAATCATTTTAGCTGCAATCCCTAAAAACATTCCCTCTATCTCTCTCTGACTTTCTCTTTCTAAAAACCCTAAAAACACATCAAAACCTCACCTTCATCTCCGGGTTTGACGACATTATTATTACCCCTCAACGACAGCTAGTGTTCGTCGCTTAGAAGCTTCATTTCCTCTGTTCTACACATTCTTCACTCTCGTTTAACCGGTTAGTATATCTCAATTATTAGATGAATTGTTTGAACAACATGATTGGATAATGTACAAGATTGGGTTGATGATTGCTTGATGATAAGTGGCAACAACTATTGAAATGATAATCACGAAACCTAGTCTTGTGTCCATAATTATTTGTTTTGATGCTTGATGTTAAAATGGAACCATAGATCTATTTGGGTATTGATGATGATTCTTGTTTAGATTTGTTCATGAAATTGGTTAGACGATAAGGTGTGTGTTATATGATGTTTATGATCATAGACTGGTTAGATGATAAAATGATTCCAACAAGTTTCCTTGTGATTCTAAATTCGATTAATGATTAATTACGTAGTAAGGTGTATTGTGATATATGTTATAGATCTGTTATGTGGATAAGGAAAATGATTGTTTTAATGATCATGCAATTGATCCAAGAAGATGATACTAAAATGATTAGATATAATTATTGTTGTCAAAAATGCTTAGTCCATACACTGATGAATGCTTGTCAAAAACAAGATTTGAATCCTAGGAAAGCGAATGTTGATTGATGTGAAAAATTCCTATTTTTATCCTATCTGATATGATCAAAAAATCCGTGACATAATGTGTTTGGAATGAAAGATACCGTACACCCTCACCTCGTAGTACACTGGATACCCCCACACACTCCAATGGGTACAACTCAGCTTGCGTATGGTACAACTTCATACCCCAGACCACACACTGGTGTTCCCACGTGTGCTCGCACACTTATGAACGTGCAGCCTGAGGTGCACATTGTATAACCAGATTGTGCGGACCGCACACTCCCTTTTTGGTACAAGTGCTTGAAGCATATTGTAGAAACGACGTTTGCATGACCACACACTTTGGGGAGGTCGCACACTCTATGTGGGCCGCCCAATGGTGGGCTGCACACTCTGTTAATGGACTGACTTTGTTTAAAATGGGTCGCACATACACTTGTACATTGGTTAAATAAATTATCTAGACCACACGCATGTTATTGGGCTGAATATTACTGGACCGCACACCTATTACTGGACAACACATTAGATGTATCGTATTGTTGAACTGCCTGTATTATTATCTGTTGGGCTTGTTTTATATGTGGTCGTATGTGATACTTAATACGTGTACAAATACATGAAATATTTGCATACAAAAACCTGATCAATATTGGTAACCATAATAGGACGTGGTTGACAAATTGTTAAAACAAGTAAATTACCTGTTGAGCAAAACCAAGGTGAGTTCACACACTTTACTAAAAGCATGCGTTCCCGGTGGTTGGGAAACGGAACAAACGACACTTTCCCAGGTTTGGGATTGCTTACTATTCCTGGTTTGGAATACAATAATTACTATTTATATTAAATACAACAAGTGTACTAAACGAAACTCTATCACGAAGTCCCTACTTTTTATACCGATTAGTCGTCCGTGCCTAGCGAACGGGTTATTAGTTGAAAGCGTTATTTAGGTTTCACCAACCTCACACCGTGCCTGGATAGGATCGGTCGTGAACTAACAGACCTTGGCAACCCGTCAATGATGATAGGCGTTGACAAACGGGGCAACAACAATGTAACAGGTCGCAAAGTATTAGGTATTACGCAGTTTAGTAGCTTGCATATGAGATAGCTCCTCATGGCATGATATAAATGAGTAACTTAACCAACACAAGTTTTATGGAATTAAAATTGGACAACTCGTGAACTCGCCAACTTTATGTTGATACCCTACTGCATGCTTTGCAGGTACTCAGTGATAGCAGGAGCTTGCAGCGGGTAGTGTAGTGGTCGCGTTAACCCGTGTTGGGTTTTCCTTAATAATAATTATGAACTTTGAAACTTTGTTTGAACTGTTTAAATTATGCTTCCGCTGTTATCTTTAAACGTTGTTTTAAACTTAAATCTTGGACTTAGACATTATTAGTCACTAATCGCATTGGTTGTGATGAAAACTATTTTGTTATTATGTTGTTCAATATGATTGGTGGCTTAATCATGGTCAGTCACACATCTCGCGGTAGTACTCCGCATGTGGTAATTGAGGGTATTACAAAATGACACCCAAGTTAAAGCATGGGGAGGAACCAAAAAGTCTGCCATAGGTTGAAATATAAAAGCTTTAACCATCAGATATCTTGCGTAATCCTGAATTTTATTTAATAAACACAATTTGGGACAAATCTATTAAAGATTTAATCATTATCCACGTTTAATGGCTCAATGTGAGGTAAAGGTAAAGATAATACACATACTCTTATAATTCGATGAATGTGCATTACACCATTCTTTCACAACAACTTCACATTAATCGAACACATTCTCACGGATCATATATTGTCAAAAGAATAGAATCTTACTATCACGATTAGGGTGGTCACACAGGGGCCTCCCCTCTATGGCGAGGCTAACAGATGTTTTTTTTGTTTTTTGTTTTTTGTTTTTTTTTTTTTTTTTTTGTAGAAGGTGTTTCGTGAAGAGTCATCTCCGAGTATATTCCAAATTATATTAAGTTGCACGATGAAATATAAATTTGGGTAGTTTATTGAAAATATTATCATTGCTAAATTACATCACTTCCGTTCGTTTAAAACTATAGTATTCTCTGGACATAGAAAACACCTACATATGAGACGTTTTATAGTGGAACAAGTATCAAATCTCTTTCTATTATGATAGTTATTCTAACTTTGACCTTAATTACTTGTGGACCCTCCTGAGTACATATTGCTTGAAGAAAATGATAGTGCTTGGTTCGTCGCACACGAGTGATAAGATCTTCTATCGCTTGTCTTGTTTGCATCTATTGTTTTGCCTTACATTTTCTCATTCGTGGTTTTGTTTACTTCCCTCATTTTCTCATGTTTGTAACAATGTCTAGATGATTAAGTTGTATATCGACTCTAGCTAGTTGTGTTGCATGCCCTTGCCCTTCCCCCTCCATGGTAAAATGCCTAGGAGGAGGTAAATGTGCTTTGATTTTAAGGTTTAAATTTGTCGAAGCCTATAAGCCTTTTTCCCCTAGAAAAATAAGCATTCATAAGTTCATTTGTAGCTCTCAATTAGTTCTTCTTTCCGTGAAAGCACATCTTCTTACTCTTACTCAGGAACCAAGTCACAACAAAAAAGATCATCATTAGGGGTGGGGGTGCTCCATTTTCCATCACTCATCACACCCAATCATGTTCCGCCACGTCATCGAACTTGGTTCCATCACAAGTGATGGATTTTAGTGTGAGTGTTTATCACTCACCACACCCAATCATGTGAAGGAGAAGGAAGCAGGGAGTGTTTGAGAAGAAATCTTCAACCCGTTGTCACCACCACGCGTTATCACCACCACGTGTGGTCATCATAAGTGGCGGCGGTGTTCCACGCGTGATCACCCAATCACCACGTTCCATCACGTAGCGCCCTCACCCCTTTATGGCGCTATCCACTTTCCACTTCTTAGGCATTGTAAAAAAATAGATGCAACAATTATTGTGACTTGTGAGATAGACGCCGAATAATCACTCTATATTGTCACATCTGACATGCAATGTGAGGGAGTGATAAGCAAACGGGTCACCTAACTCCAAGAGAGGTACGTGAGTGGTGGAAAGAGTCGATTGAACCTATGTAAAGGCATAAAGCAATTTATAAAATTTTAACCTATTTAAGAAAAATTGTTATATTAGTTACCCAATGGGCAATGAGTGATACAAGGTTTACCTTTACTAAAACTAATGAAGACTTAGGTTATACAAAGTTCACACGAGACCCATGTTTAACCCACCACCAACCGTATAAAAAAACCTTTATTTGAGATCATGTCCTATAAATGAATCAAACTTGATGTGAAGGGACGACCGATATAATGTGAAGTCGATACTCTGGGCCAGAAATATATAACCCACGATCTCTTTTAATATTATTCATAATGCGTATGTGTGAAAGGAATTTAGAAAAAGGGTCAAAAATTACAAAACTTTCTCTTTTGTTTTAAAAGAAAGTTATGTTTCATTATGTTGATTTGACATATCATTGATGGTTTTTATATCTTTAAACCATGTAACCTTTTGGAGTTTAGTACATTAATCGCTAGTTACGTGCCTAAAACATGGTCATAATTCCATCCTGCACTGAATAAATTCTAGTTACGTGTCTTAAACGATAAATATTTGAAAAAGGGAAATAGAGACGTACGGATGTTTGTGTGAATATTAAGTTGATACAAAATTATGATTATTTACCAAAATAATGTTAATAGTGTTGTCGAATATGCGGCTAAAGGATCTAAGCAACTATCTATATATAATCAAAAATTTAGTTGCATGTTAGTGTTTTAAAGTCAAAATTTATGATGTTATAAATTGACCACTTAAAACAATATTGATTAAAAAATATATTCCAAATTATAAATTCAACACTTAAAACAATATTCATATTTAGTTGCATGTTAGTGTTTTAAAGTCAAAATTTATGATGTTATAAATTGACCACTTAAAACAATATTGATTAAAAAATATATTCCAAATTATAAATTCAACACTTAAAACAATATTCATTAAAAAACAAACTCCAAAATCATAATCCGCCTCCATCGATGATGAACCCACCGTGTTCGCGATCCATCTTCCTCTCTACCTCTCCTTCTTCTTCGTTCCCCAATAGCAAAAAGCTCGCCACTCACCGTCGCCCGTCCGTCCGTCGCCCGTCCGTCCGCCGCCCGCCCGTTCGCCGCCCGCCGCCCGCCGCCCAACCCAACCATCTCGCCTGAAAGAGGTAAACTACTAATTTGAAATACTTTGAACTTTGAAATTGTTTGAATTTGGAAACTCCATTCCTGCTCCCGGTATTCACCAGATTCCTCCATTAATCTTCTCAAGTTCATTCTCCAATTAATATTATGTTTCTCCCCGATTTTGCAGACGCGAACCAGGTTTTGGTCTCCTCTTTCGCCGATGAATCCCCCATGGTTAAGCAAGCGTCCATGGCGTCTCTCAAATCTCTCGCTCCACTGTAAGTATTTGTGTTGTTTATACGCATATGCAAGACTTGATTGATTTGGTAAATTGGTGAATTGAGATTGAGATTGAGACTGTGATGGAATTGCAGGAACAAAATCATAAGTCCTACTCCATCCACCTTATTCCTTTTAATTAGGGTTTTGAACATGGAAAAGGTTTT
Organism: Helianthus tuberosus; assembly: GCA_030545235.1. Lineage (NCBI taxonomy): Eukaryota > Viridiplantae > Streptophyta > Magnoliopsida > Asterales > Asteraceae > Helianthus > Helianthus tuberosus. Next base: position 206,755,987 of record CM060441.1, read on the forward strand.
TTTTGTAATTTCACATTGAAGTCTAACTTTCTGTTTTATAAATAGATGCCTTTACATTCCATTTTTGGTTATTCTAATTTGCTGTTTTACGATTCTGCTTTATGGTTTTTTTGTATTTGTTGTTCATGACGAAGGTTTTTTTTGTATATCAGTATTCGATTTAATCCCTATCAATGTTCCTAATCCAATCCTGGTTTGAATATTGATAACTATTTAGTGTTTTGTTTTGTGAGAATTTAGAAGTATAGGTTTTCTACTGAAATTGGTTTAATTATACAACCATACAACCATGGCTGAGGTTCTAGCGTATTTCACGCAACCATCGATACCGGTTTCGAAATCGACATGGACATCCAATATTAGCTCCGAAGATATGCTGTCCGAAGTTCTGTTGTATTTCACGCAACCATCAATACCGGAGAGGACGGAGCGTATCTGGTATCAATACCGGAGAAGACGGAGCGTATCTGGTGCTTATTCAGCCTTCATAGTTTACATTATCATACATTTTAAAAAAAAAATATGAAATGGTTTTTGTTTATTTACGTAATTTTTTTCCCATTTTTTCAGGAATTTTAGCTCCCATCCCTAAAAAGACCCCCAAATTGGGCCTCCCTTTTCCTGTATTCTGCTTTTATATAACTTCATATACAACTACCTGCTTATAAACCCACCCCAAAAGACTTTCTTTACATTAACATGCTAAAGGAGAAAGATGGCGAATATCAATAGTAATCACAATAATAATGGTGAAGCTCAGAAGCAGCAGCAGCAGCAGCAGAAAGAGAGGCATATACTTTCTTGGTCTGAAGAGGTTTGTTTTTGTTTTTTTTTCATCATTGAATATTAAACTGCTTTTTTTTATTGCTTTAGGAATTCTTTTTTAAAAAACCTTTCAGGCAGATGATATATTGAGGCAAAACCGGGCTGTTGCCCCAAGTGGCGCGAACGTTTACATAAAACGCGTTGACCGTAGCACAGGCCGAGATATCTACAACAATTGGTATGGGTGTAAACATTTTCTATTTAACGGACGCGCTTGGAAACCCGGTATTGCTTGGACATTATTAGTTCATAATGGAGCTAATGTTAATTCTATGCATTATTCTGGTGAGGTAAAAAACAATCAATCAGAGATGATCCCGCAATCCAGTTTAAAATATTCGATAGGTGCTTTTAGAACCCAATTTCTTGCCTTTAATTTTTGCTTCTTGGCAGACAGCTCAGCCTGAGAAAGAAGGTGGGCATCAGGAATCCTATCAGCACCGAACCCGGTCTGAAGTCTGGCAAGACCAGCTTCTAAAAGGGTGATCCCAACATTAGTTTTTGATTCCCACAAAGATCCCAAAAAGGTTCCGGTTCTATCAACCATTTCGACCTCAATCTGAAGACAAAAAAAACATAAATATGTTTAATAGTTAATAGAGAAGTGAAGAGGTGTGCAAATGGCAGTTCGGTTAAGTTTTTAGCTGTAACCATATCCGTAACCGCTAGCTTCGGTTATGGAATTTTCTTAACCATAACCGAACCTCGGTTCGGTTAATGGCGATTATGAGACTTGGTTATGGTTCGGTTTAGGTTAATTTCAGTTCATTAACCGATCTAAGTTTGAACTCAATTTAAACTAAATAAACATATTAGGCAATTATTGTCTCAGTTACAATCGTTTTTATAAATAAAAAAAGACAAAAAATATGCAAGCATAAGTTTTATACAATACATATTTATATATAGATTTTGTGGTTTTAGTGATGGATATTGATTAATGAGGGTATTTACATATGACAAATGCATGATTATTTAATGAGGCTGTTTACATACCTCCATAATTTACGGTCGGATTTAATTCCATTGATTAGTCACTAGCTTCTTTCTAGGAAGGTGAATGGGCTGAAATTCTATTAAATGAGCTCCCCCTTCCCTATTGTTGTAGTTCCATATTCAGACTTGCTGCTCTACTATCATGGCTAGCTCTCTTAGTGTCAATACAGCGGGAATTGGTGTTGGCAACCAGATGGTACTTACTGACCTCCGTGAAGGGAGTACCGGGCCCATCACTGTTATGGTCTGCAGAAAGTGGGACGTCACAAATGTCAACGGACGCTACATGAGCACCGACTATGTCGTCAGTGATGTAAAGGTAACTCTCACCCTTTTAACCCCCATAACGACATCGTGGATCCTCAAGAGCTGGTTACACACTTACACATCAACGGTTTATGAAACTTATACTGTTTTGTTTACTATTACATCCAATTCACTCCAACATGTTCATGGTTATATAGAAATGTGAGCCGATTATGAGAGGGACTCAAGGAACTCTTATTGTTGCTTCAACTCTTCAAATTGTGGCTGGTTTTAGAGGACTTTGGCGTAATATCAGACGGTCAGTTTTGAATCATGTTCAGGCCGGGTAATTCATTATTATTAAGCATTATTTTAAAGTAGCGTCTTTCTTTGGGTGCTTTGTGGTTTTAGATTGTTTACATTGCTGCTTGATAATGGAACTGATATTAATACTGCGAATTATTCTGGTCAGGTAATCATTCTTTGGTTTCGAAATTGACATGGGCATCCAATATTAGCTCTGGAGATATACTGACCGAAGTTCTGCCGTATTTCACGCAAACATCAGTAACGGAGAAATCGGAATATACCTGCTACTTATTCAGCCTTCATAGTTCATATTACCATATATTTAAAAAAAAAAAAGATGTATGAAATGTTTTTTGTTTGTTTTCTTAAAATTGGTTTCTTTCCTCATTTTCCAGGAATTTTATATCAGACATACAGACGAAAGCTCGATTAGTTCAGAAGCCGAGAAGCTGTTTAAAAGCCGCGGTTGAAAGAAGGGGACACGGGGGTGTGCATCTCGAGCTATTCAACCCAGACAAACCCGGACTGTTGGGCCAAGTGACACGAGCGTTAGAGCAAACGCGATGAAAGTAACACAGGCCGCGATGTCTACAACAATGGGTGTGTGTCTAACCATTTTCTATGTAACGGCCGCTGCTGGAAACCCGGTATTGCTTGGACATTATTGCTTGATAATGGAACTGGTTTTAATTATACAACTTAATGTGGTTATGGTGTTTTTTTATTTGGGCGTTTTGTGGTTTTAGATTGCTGTTAACTCCGAAGATATGCTGACCAAAGTTCTGTCGTATTTCACGCAACCATGAATACCGGAGAAGACGGAGCATAAATGGTGCTTATCCAGCCTTCATAGTTCATATTATTGTACATTTTTTTAGAAAAATTATGAAACAGTTTTTCTTATTCTGCTCAAATTGGTTTTCTTCCCAGTTCGTCGGCGATCAGCGCTGCTGCTTGCTCTGCTGCTCGGTCTCACAAGGTATGCACAAATTAGGGCAAAATTGTTTCAGTTCTTGATTTTTAGCTTTTGGTCATATCAGTTTCTGGTCCCCTTTCAGATTAATCCATGCACCAGGACTAATATGGATTGGCTTTGGTTTAAAAAATCTTGAACATGTAGGTCAATGACGGTCACGGTTTAGGGTTTCATGAAATATATAATACACTATGTGTTGCCAATGACGGTCATGGTTTAGGGCGAATGCTGTTAAACGGTTGAATAAAAGCGGTGAGTTTTTGAGGACTTTGGCGAATTCGGCTATTGATTTATTTGTTGTTGGAGTTGTTGTTTGAAGCTGCTCAAGCTGATTACTTTCAGGTATGTTAAAATGATGTTTAAGTTTATTTTTCGTATAATACAGAAGAGAACCAAGGCTAATCGTGTTAATGAGATATCTTGCTAACTCATCCATTTTATTTAATAATATAGATTTATGCATATCTAGACTTCTCATATTCAGTTTCCATAACATCAAAATAACCTTTGACAATTCAATTATTAACCCTTTTTACTACTCAAATGATGGCCATTTAAGACAGAACGGTTATCACTTGAGAGGTCACATAATAATTACTAACAAATCAAGGATCTAGAGAAATAAAAGATATTAATTTTCATGTTATCGTTAACTATTCTATAATGTTTTTTCATTTAAACTTTCATTAAAATAAAAACTGCCACAGGTCATCCCAAGAGCCTACGTATCATGTGACTATAAATACACAGCTACATTCAACCATGATCCCTTTCATGATGCAACCTGGGACTACATATCGTAAAACACCTGCCAAAATGAAGAAAAACACTGCTGTTGCTAACTGTTCAGAAAGTTTGTCGAGGCTTGAAGACATATTACGCCATGGCCGAGAAAATAAACACCACACGGTATCACCACTTTCTATAATTTCGATTGTTTCCCCCGAAGTCATTATTGTCCATACATAAAAGATGTTTCTTCTAATCCATGCAGAGTGCTGAGTTCAATTGTCGTGTGGTGATTAAAGGCGTACGTAATAGCGAGGAGTGGTTCAGACTTATGTGTGGAGGAGGAAAATGCATGAAAGGTGTATCTGTTGATCAAGGGGAGCTCTGGTGTACTGGCTGTGAAAACCCAATTATGTTTCCTCGAGCAAGGTTTGATTTTGGTATTCTATTGTTATCTGCGTTGGCAAACGCCTTTATACACTTTGGCATCTGAAAAAAAAAACTTTCAACAGGTTCCATCTTGAACTTGATGTCCTAGATTCCACGGCAAGTGTAGTCATCGTGTGTTTCGATGACACTGCACAGATACTAACAAACACCACTGCTCAGTCTATACTCAATGTGGAATCGGGTCTCTCGCATATCTACACCGTTTATTCCGAAAGCATCCAGGATAGCTTCACTCCAGTCATAATACAGAACTCTAAAAGTGGCATCTTAGCGCTCCCAAACTGCTTGCACTCACTGGTGGGCACCACCCGAACCATCCAAGTTGACACATCCACATACTACAATCATGGAACCTTTGAGAGCTTCAACTGCAAGCGTGTACTCCCAGACGAAACCAGTTGGCAACCTGTTAGATCTACCAGTACTACTCCCATGGCTAGGATGGGTAAAGGGGTGATGACAATACCAACACCAGTTAAGCTCAAAGAAACAAATAGAAAGTACATGTAAGTTTCTATATATCCTTTTTACTTGACAAATTCAATGAACCACATAACTACATCTCCAATTGTGTCGTGTTTAAGAAAATGTCCAACATTGAATATTATATGCTACAAACATCATATTTATTTCTTTATGCCTCGCTATACAACTGTTACTTATTAAATGGAAAAAATATGAAAACAATAAAATAATATTTTTATAGTAACATTGGAAAAAAAAGAACAAACCTTGGCTCTCACAAAACCACAGAATGCAAGGGTGGAAAATTGACCAGTATGTAGACCATTTCCGTCCGAATGACCAACGTTAATTTGGCCAGAAGCATGATCCTTTGAAGTGATCAGCCTATTGGAGGCCCAACTGCGAAAACAGTAACGAACGACACCATTGGTTTTGATATGGGTTTCTTCGATTTAAGAATACATGCGAGCCCACCAATAGATTCCCACATTCCGTAAGGTTGCCTTTATTTATATCCATTACGATGAAATTTGTAGTGAATTTATTTACGCTTCTTTGTTCGTTTGGATATTTAGGTTTAATCATTGGTTCATGCTTTTTCTCCTATTTATACATGCCAAGTAGCTGCCTAACATTTCCTTTCCTTCTTTCACAGCCCTACTTGTGCGGGTTCTGATTCAGATGGTTCTATGGATAGCGCTCCATGTGAAAGGTATGTTTCTAACCTATAAGCATATACGTTTTACACATCATATCCATTTGTGTTGTGCCACTACTTGAACACAATTACATTCTATCAATTTTTTTGTACAAAATAATGGCGTGCGAGCTACTAATATATACGTCATCCAAGTTAAACTTCTTCCTAACATTTCCTTTCTTTATTTCACAGCCCTACTTATGAAGCTTCGTATTCTTATGGTTCTGTGGGTAGCGCACCAGGTGAAAGTGGCCCGTCGACTACATAGCCATGCATTAGCGGCAGAAGATTTCGTGAATTATTGAATAAAACCGGGAGCTTGATGAACTCCTTTTAAGTTTTTTTCACTGTAATGTATGTTTTTAGACTTGGCATACATGTTTGCTCTTAAATGGATTACGCAACAAATTTTCCTATTCTATGCACGCCTTAATTTTTTTGTGACAACTCATGGTACATGGTATTATCACGTTTTGTATGTCTTCTCTTGCATTGTCTTTCTGCTAATTATCTTTAATCCGTACATAAACATTTTCCCCAAACGCACAGCAAAAAATACGCTAACTATTGGTCATGCCGTGCATTGCACGGGCCTACCCCCTAGTAATTACAATATGTGAGTTCAAACAAATAATTTTGAGTAAACTGTCAAAATGGTCCCTGAGGTTTGTTGACTTTTGCCACTTTATTCCAAAACTCAAACATTTTGAATTTGTGTCCCTGTGCTTTCAATTTTGTTGTCATTTTCATCCAAAATCAAAATTTGGTAAGATTTTTCAGTTAATATCAAGTTTTTTTTTTTTTTTTGTCTTTTTTCTTGCTTTTAATGCAGGACAAAATAGTTTTTTAACGTTTTATTATAACAAATTATAAAAATCTTACAATTTTGCTCTTCATTAAAAAGGAGGAAAAATACAAAAAAAATGAATGTTAACTAAAAAAATCTGAATAGATTTTGATTTTGTATGAAAATGGTAACAAAATTAAAACCAAGGGGCCCATATTCAAAACGTTTGAGTTTTGTACTAAAGTGGCAAAAGTAACTGAACCTCAGAGAACATTTTGTCGGTTTACTCAATAATTTTAATGACGAATCCGGTTGATCTTTTTTATATCTTACAACTTTTCTTAACCTTTTAGATAATAAATATCTTAAATAAAATTAAAGAGTATATAAGTAAACAGTTAGTAATTATTTTAATTAAAATTAATCTGTTTAAGAAGGGGTGCCATATAAACATATATACGCATACACTTTATATAGTTTCTATGTTATGTACATATACCTACCCCCTCGGTTTAAATATAACCATAACCAAATTAATCTGTTTCTATATGAGTAGTGGAGGATCTAAAAGTAAAATTCAGAGACGTCCAAAAATAAAAGTACCATACATTAATTCATAAACTGGAGATTTTTTTTAACGTATATTAAAGGGTATTTTGCACTTCGTCAAGAAAGTTGAGATGTAGATGTATCACTGGAATACCCATAGATCCGCCCTTGTATATGAGGATCACCATTCTCGAAATTGGATTGGAGTCGCCATTTGGACCAAGAACTGGTTACACGCCCAATCTAATTGAGTTATTGTAGAACCATCAGACGAACGGTTGTGAATTATGAATTGGATTGCATTTTAAAAAAATCTTTTAGTTTTCTTTTCATTTAAATTCAGATTTAGTGATGGATCATAGTATTTCAAACTACGTGTATTCTATTTATTTCAGGCGTAATACTTGTTACTCAAATTTATCACAAAACATAAGTATAATTTGCTTGAACTATATATGCCATAATCGTTTTTTTTAAACTGATCTGACCAGTAAGGTGGTAAAACGACTAGTATGATCACGTGCGGTTAAAATGCTAAGATTAACTTACTAAAGTGACCGATCTGAATTATACATTTTCAATATCTACATTCTCAAGTTGACAGTAATAGTGCTGGCCAATTATTGGCTGAAATGGGCGGCTAAGGTAACAGTGTCAGACAGCTATCTGACACTCCCTTATTGGCCCAACAAATTTACGCTTTTATCTTTTTTTAAAATTACGATTTTGGCATCAGTTTAGAATTATGTTTTTACCCCCACATAAAAATAAATTTACGTTTTTGCTCCAAGTTAAAAAATTTAAATTTTCCCTCGGTTCAAAATTACGATTTTGTCCCGTTTAAATTTACACTTTTGCAATTAGTTTTTTCCTTAAAATTACAATTTTGCAGTCAGTTCAAAATTATGTTTTTACCCCTTCTAAAAAATAAATTTACCCTTTTGCTCCCAGCTAAAAATTTCAATTTTTCCCTCTGATCAAAATTACGATTTTGCCCCGTTTAAATTTAAAGATTTGTCATTAGGTTTTTTTCTCACAGCTACGTTACGATTTTGCTCTCAACTTAAATTTACATTTTCTCCATCGTTTTTGTTTGTTTTCCTGGTTAAATTACAAGTTTGCCCCAGTGTAAAATTACAGTCATGCCGGCAGCTGCCTGACACTCCCCCATTGGTCCATTTAATTTACGATTTTATCCTTGAATTAAAATTATGATTTCACACTCAGTTAAAAATTACGTTTTCCCATCGTTTTAGTTTTTTTTAGCAAAATTATAAAAGTTTTTTTTGTTTTAATTGGTTAACTCCATTTAATTTTTTTCCGTGTCAAGGAGTTGCCTAACACTCGCTCATTAGTCCTGAAAAATAAAAGTTTTGCCCTGAGTCGAAAATTACAGTCTTATTATCGTTTTAGTTTTTTTTCCTAACAAAATTATAGTAATGTTTTTTTAATTGATTGCAATTATTCGGCCGTCGCCCGACAACGCGGCGGGGCAACTACTAGTCATACACAAATTATTGAATTAATGAAAAATGATAACAATTATTAAATAAATAAACAATAATACAGGTCACCCATCCATTTTATCATTTCCAAGAATATAATAAGGTACTTTTTCTCATGGTCCATCTTTTCATCTCGTAGTAGAAGAAAAAAAAAAACCACAAACCTCCAAACCAAGAGAACAACCGAAGCAAAGTACAGAGATCTTGCTCCAGTTCTTGTTCTCTAAGTCTCCCCATCTTCATCATCATTAATGCAGTTTTTTTTTCTATATTCATTCTTTCTTGATTTTCAAACCCTAAAAGATTAATCTCCAAGACTTCTCTATTTATATGTATGGATTTCTTTCATATTCTGACTGTTCATAGATCTATCTATTGTGGTCAGTTTCAAAGATTTGCAATATGACCATGTTTCCTGCTCATCTGTCGTCGTCAAAGTATGTTAATGGCGGTTTTTCGGACAGCGGGTATGACTGTTTTATTAGTTTAGGAAGAGGGTTTGTTTCAGATCTAATGGCAGAGAATGAATCAAGAACCGAAACTAGTATCGATAACGAAGAAGCTGGATCGAGCATGAAAGATGTTAATATTCATGATGAGAAGAATACAGAGGAAGATCATGGCCGGTGGCTTCAGTTAAGTTTAGGTGGTGGACTGGATAATAGTGTATCCACCAGCCCTGGCCACCGGCGACTGACGGCTAAGATATCATTAGCTCAGCCGTCAGTTGATCTTGATCTGGGTAGCGGTGGCGGTGGGAGCTCGTCACGTCAGATGGGACAGCTACAGCTACAACCACTGCCGCCATCCCAGCTCGTTTTTCAAGTTCCCGAATTTCGGGGTCATCCCCCGACATCGAGTGCTTTCTTTTTGCAACCGCACCAAATGGCTGCAGCCATGAATTCCGTGCCGTTTCTGACTTTACAACACCAACAACAACAGCAGCAACAACACCAACACGAGACTAATTATAATTATTTGCAATTAATTAGGCCTTTTCCGGCAAACATGATGACAACACCTCTTAACCCTCCGGTTTCTTCATCTTCTTCGTTTTCGGGTTCTTCGGAGCAACACGGACGTCCACTTCACGTCCACCGTAGACTAAACGTAGCACGAGTGGTCAACCCGCCACGAAGACCTCATTCGGGCGTCTGGTTTATGCTTCAGGCGGCTCAAAACCAGTAACTCTCAAAACCCTAATTATTTATTTTAGTTTTCTTTGAAAAATATGTCTTATATATCATTGCATGGCACTTATGGATTCAATATTTCTTGTTTTGCTTTTTGATCTAATGCAGATTAAAGGAACCATTTTTGCCTCAAATTCCAAAGAGCTACCTGAGAATCAAGTAATTATTATTATTACTATGAATTATTAATTAGTTTATATATTTATTGTCCTTAGTTAATTAATATGTTTACAATAATTTTTAGGGATGGAAGAATGACTGTTGGATTGTTAATCAAGTATCTGGTTAATAAGCTTGAACTTGGAAGCGAATCCGAGGTTTGTTTGTTAAACTTAAACTATATAAACTACCATTAGCACCTTAATTTTTAAATAATTCTTATATTTTCAAGAAACATAATTACAATGCTATAGAAAAACTACGTGTCGTGGTAAACATAAAATGTAGATTTAGGAGTAGGATTAGTATGTATACATGAGTTAGTTGTTCTAAAATTAGCTAATGATATTAATTACATATGTTGATGGTTTTGTTTTTTTTCTCCTTTATTCGTCATGTAATCGATACGACATCAAGAGAATACCATACCGTAGGAATATACGAATGTATATTGTATACATTCGTATGTATCTATGTATGTATGTGTGTTTTAGGAGTAATCTAAAAGAGGGAAGACTCAAAAAACAAATGTAAGAATATGGTTGGTGAGAGTAACATGAAAGAAACGTTGGAGCAAACTAGAATGGATTGAGTTCTTAGTTTAGTAATACTGAATTTGGTGGGGAGTACATTTGCAGGTAATTATGGCATTATGGTAGTAGTTTAGCACTTTAGCTAGTGTTAGTCATGTCAATTAGGGTAGGGATATGACACCCACGTTAAACATGGAAACATGAAGCTTGAAGAAGAAAATCATCATGTAGGTCCCAAGTGAAGGAAGGACAAATGTTGAATATAGACATAGAAAACTACCTGCCACCATCAAAAATATCCTCTCAAAGTAAACACAAAAAGAACACTTAGCATTAGCTTGCTTCATGTGTTGGCTACCAGATACATCAATGTAGGTATATGATACATACATATATACACACATATGTGTGTGTCATGATATCGGCTTTCTTTGCTCATCATTGATCAATTTTCTAGCCAATCTATGAAAGCGAACGAAGCATATTAAACTAATTAAACTTGCCAATTAAGTTTGATCCTAATAAATGTGTTGCACTATGCTGGTTTACAAAACTATCAATGCGTTTTACAGCCAATGAGGCGGTGCTGGAGTGGTAAGGGAGACACTTGGTGTTCTAAGGGACCCAAGTTCGATTCTTGCCCTCCCCCATTATTTTCTGCTGCACCTGGTGATGATGGGAGACTAGGCGAATAGGTAGAGATCGCTAGTTCGATCCTTGAACTGAGCGGGTTTTACCTCACTGCACTGTCGTGCCTTCGGGCGAGTGTTCACAGGCTTCGGCCCTAGGTGAGGGTTTTCCCCAGTTTGGAGGCGAGTGTATCCCGATGTGGTGAATTTCGCCAGTAGCCCATTTGGAGGATTCGTTGGCCATTCAAAAAAAAAAATCAATGCGTTTTACATGTGGATGTGTATAACTTTACATAATGGATTAAATAAAAGGTTCAGGAAAACTTAAATGGACCATATATATCAACATATATGTCCATGATAAATTTTTAGATAACGATTTATGTTTGCTTGTTAATTATGTGACCACTTGCATTAGGCTACACGGTATGCAACCGTCCCCCACCCCGTCTTGGTTCAGCGCCGGCGTCGCCCCATCCCCCCCCCCCCCCCCCCCCCCCACCGTCGAGCTCCGTCCCCGTCTTCAACGTCCATTCTTCGACGTTCAGGACGATCCTCCAGGTGGGCCCCCCTTTCTTCGACGTTCCGTCACCCCATCCCGCCCCCCCGTCTTCATCCCCCCTTTATTCGACGTTCCGTCACCATACCCAGCAGCCTTAGGTAGCAGGTGAAACGTAATATACATTCCTAATTTATCAGAAAGACCCTAAAATACGTGTCTATATCATGTTTATTTTTGCACTGGGTCATGACTTTGAGTTAAGCTAGTGATACATTCATTTTAGACTTATGATTAAGTAGTTGAACCCCTCCGCGGAGTTGTGACGACAACAACGATAACAATAACTATGTTAACATAAAAAAATAAGTAGAAATTGGGGGCCTATTACCATGAACTCTTATTCTACCACGTTTATACTAAGTTATATGTGTGTGACAGTGTGAGAGAGATCAATAAACAAGGGGTCAAGAGGGTGTGCTTACCCTGAACTTGTTAGATCTTATAAATGTAAAATTCGATTTTTTTGTGTAAAAACATAAGTTAGGCCCTTTAGTTCTAACGAGTATACAAGAGATACTATGATGACTTTTCAACTCTTCCCGACGATAAAAGCCAACAGCCCACCTACCATTTAAACACCAAGAGAGATAATACTAATTAAGAATAATGTTAAGAAATAATTAAAAAAATAGAAGAATTAATTCAGGTTAGTTAATTGTTTTGAATATGCTATTATATATATAACAATTGTTTTAAGTACGTTGAATATGCTATTATATATATAATATAATTGTTTTAAGTACCAGGAGATCAGGTATGTAATTATATTATATTATATATATTATATAATTGTTTTGAGTCTTTCATGGTAGGTTACATCTCTATTTCCTCATACGACATTAGACAGATATTTGTAGTGAATGTAGCTGCATGCAAGCTTGCACCGTGTTTTAAAACTGTTATATTTCCTACATGCCAAGAACTAACATTGGAGGTCAACGTAAATTAATGTTATCCTCAAATTAGCTTCGATATCTTTTGGAATAAAATCAAATAGGATCTCTACATGCAACCACCAAGAACATTTCTCTCTGGTATATATTATTATAAAAATTAATGATGGAGTTTCTGTTGATTCTCTAGCCGGCTCGGGGGCGAAACCAAGATGGTCAAGAGGGTCCGTTGACCATATGGTCATCAAAATTCTTTGGACTTTCTTTTTTATAAAATATGAGTGTTTTCCAAAACAATATACGTTTTACCTTATAATTGTAGTGGCGTAGAGAAGATAACTGTATTATGATCCCCGACCAACGAGTTCTAGTTTCGCCACTGAGCCGTCTATAGTTTCTATTAATTGGGTATCACAAGTTGTATCTTTATAGTTTAACCCCAAATTATTGTTTTGACTCTAATGTGATCATTTTCTTATTCTGAACCTTCAATTAAGAATATGCTTTCATCACTATAAATACCTAACACTTGTATTTAAATGAAAGAATGCTATACGTGGTTAGTAGGTTGTATAAACATTCTGTTATTTAGAGATCATGAAATAATTAATAGTATTATTGGATACAATAACATACAAGTCAACCTCATGTGAATATTTGTAAGGATTTGATCGAGCGAATCATTGATGATGCTAGCTACTTTAGCTTTTTAGTTTGCTTTTACGTGAAGGAATCAAATATCCCATGTCATTCTAACCCATGCTACAAAACCAAAAACTGTCTATCCAATCATTTGCTTCCTAAATAACTAGCTACCTTACAATATATATTCCACGACATATAATATATCAACATACATATGCATGCATGCATGCTTCATGTTGTCTTTTCCTTTTGAAAAATGCAATGTTACATGTAAGCAAATGCATTTTTTGAAACCAGTATTACCATGCATGTATGGAGTGTTATCATGCATGATGGTTTTGTCATGCTTTCGCATGCTTCAACTCAATTCACAAAAAAGAATTTAAAATTAAAAAAAAATAGATTTTGTACATATTATAGGTATGGAGGTGGCATCATGGCTCTCTCTTATCAGGGTCCACTACTCTTATTGCTTAAAAAGGGTTCGGTTCTATCATAATACCTTGTATTAAGTGCTCCACTTACATGAAGAAAAGAAACATATGGAGTAGTTCATTTCAAATCACATTTTCAATCAAGAAAAAAGAAAGTAAAAAGATCATGTGTATTTTTACTTTGATCGAAAGCAATGCATGGATATGATTAAATCTAGAGAAAATCAATCATGTCAAGTGAAAAGAAATCAAATTCTCTCGTTTACATATGATGATACTTGAAACTAATTAATAAAATGTCATCTCCTGTGTGTATATGTGTGCGTAATAATTAATCATGTCAATCAATGAAAGTAATCAAATTCTCTCGTTTACAATATATGATGATGATACTTGAAACTAATTAGTAAAATGTTATCTCTTGTGTATATATGCGTGCATTAATCAATCATGTCACTCAAGGAAAAGAAATGAAAATCTCTCGTTTACAATATATGATGGTACTCAAAACTAATTAGTAACATGTTTTCTCTTGCGTGTGTATGTTCACATTAATCAATCATGTTAGTCAATGAAAAGAAATGAAATTATCTCGCGACGATACTGGAAACTAATTAGTAAAATGTTATCTCTTGCGTGTACATGTGCATTAATCAATCATGTCACTCAATGGATAGAAATCAAATTAATTATCTCTTTTACACTATATGATGATACGTGTTATCTCTTGTGTGTATATGTGTGCATTAATTAATCATGTCACTCGAGGAAAAGAAATCAAATTTTCTCGTTTACATATAATGATACTTGAAACTAATTAGTAAAATATTATCTCTTGTGTGTATATATTTAATTTATAGGTTTATGCATGTGCATGTAAAAAGAGAGGAGATGGTTATATCATGTGTATATGTGTGTGTATTTATAGGTGTATGCATGTGCGCATACAGAAAGAAAGGAGTGGTTAAGTTCGTTTATAAATTAACATACTCTCAAAATGATAATGACAATCCCTCATCTTAATACGAAGGCTACGTGTTCTTCACATTACATTAAGTTAATGTTATATTTATGATAAGGAGGGACATGAATGTGGCTAGAAGTTTATATTATTTACTACGTCACCGTTCATTTGCTATTGTAGATCATCCCATCCATTAGCTTATATTATTAACTTTACGAAAGTCTAAACATTCTCATGTGATCTAAATAGTGGCAGACCGAGTAATTATTTTCTAAGGGTGCGAACGGGGGTTTAATTAAAATTTCAAGGGGTGCGATCAGGATTTTTGCCTATAAAATACACTAAAAAGATTTTTTCAATGTGTGCATCCGCCCACTCAACACATTACCTAGGTCCACCTCTGGATCTAAATCTATATGTTGATATTAAAATATAAATACCGACACAAATCTAGATGATCATGGGTTTGGCTTGGTAGCAAAGGTTTTGGTGGGGTCAAATAATTGTCATGATTAAAGGAGAATTGTGTTTCTTGAAGTCGTGCATTCTCTTTAATCTCATGCTTGCATGCATATAGAAATTTATCATTCATGAGTTAAAACATTTATAGACTGTTACTAATGATTACATTTTGCTCTAATGGTACTTTGTTTTCCTAACATGTGCGACCTTATACATTTTAGTAGATAGTTATATATACATGTATCTATCACTTTAAATGTGATGCATAAATGTAAATAACCAATTTTTCCTTACCACTCACTATATATTTAACCTGTGTTACACATGCATACTATCCATCTTTATGTTACGAACATGATCTTTTTTCATTTGTTAACGGATTAAAATGAAAAACAGATAGAGATAACATGTAAAGGACGCCAGCTATTATCGTTATTGACGCTACAACATGTAAGGGATACTATATGGAATAGTCCAAGAAGTGATGTCGGGTTTACCGTGACTCCCCAATCTTCAGCAACGGTCAATCATTTGATGGTACTAAACTATGGTAGAATCGCTTAAAGATCGACTTATTTGTTGAAATTGTTTCTACACCCGCATGTCCACGATCATGTTTTAATTTATGGGAAGTTTTATCCCCTTTTGTTTTGTTTCCCTTTAATCATGTGGGTTTGGATCGGATTAATTCTTTTGGTTCTTTAATTGTGACCGTGATATCAAAATCGGAACTAATTACTTTGTTTATGTGTAAAATCAATGTAATTTAATTAACTTGAGAGTAAAAATACGACAATCGTCATTGTCAACTTGTATGGTTTTTTTTTTTTTTTTTGGAACTACTAATGCACTCTTTGTTCATTTTAATGCAAGTTGATGTGTAAAGCTAGTAGTTTCGTAGTGCGAATCATGAAGTCGATCTGGATTTCAAGCAATCTATATTTCCAAACAAAATTTTAAATTCATCAGTCTAAATCAGTAGGCATTTCAAAATACATTGGTAACTTGTGCATTCATGGGTATTGTTGCTTAGACAGAGTTTATATACTAGGCTCTCCAAGTTCTCGATGTATTATTGGTTTCGGAAGAAAGATCAATTAAGAGAACAAAATTATAATGAACCAATTATTTTCCAATTTAAAGATGTATAAATAAAAGAAAATTGAAATGTAATGGTAATTGTTTCTTAATCAGCTCTCCTCGTATATATAGGGTTAGGATCGTGTGAGAAGCACTAAACTAATTAAGAAAACTTGTGAAAGATTCTGGATCACACACGTTTTTAAGATTTTTTATTATTTTATTTTTTTTATTTTTAATGATTATGGTTTTGAATTGTACAACTTGCGTAATTTCACAGTGTACGCTTGTACGTTAAGTAATATTGTATTTTACACTTTCACTATATGTATATACGTGTTTAAAATTGAAAAAATAATTATTATACATTTATGGGAAAGGATTTAGTTTTAGCTTTAAGGTTTAGGGTCTACCATTAATATTTAGGGTTTAGCATTAGTATATAGGGTTTAGTTTTAGTGTTTAGCATTAGTATTTAGGGTTTAGCTTTTGGTTTAAGGTTTAGGGTTTAGCTTTAGGGTACAATTTATTTATGGTTCATGTAAGGTGTTACATTAATCCCTTTGAGAGCTCAATCTTTTTTTAGGTTCACAAACACCATCTCAATAAGTACGCTTTTGGCTTTCCAAAATGGGTCACTACTTTAGAAGGGTTATCGTTAAATTCTCAATATCTCTCATGTCCATATTTGATGTCCAAGTAACAAAAGTTGCTACAGTTTCTTTACTTTTGTTTAAAAAAGGTACCTTTTGATGCAGTGATTCCTCAAATATAGCTAAGGTGTAGTCTGGCCTAAGTTTCATACTACTCGATCTCGACTGGTTTAAATGCATGAAGCACGTGTTAATCCAAGCCTATTATTTCAAAATCAAGTTCGGGTCGTAATACAACCTTAAGGATGGATTCGAATTGATAAATTTGTCTAAAGAGCTTAAACAAACTAAAACTCGGCTAAAGCTAGTTTGTGTGAAGCGAATCCTATTTTTAGCATCATGAATATGCTATGATTTTCCAACTCATTTTTACATGAATAAGATTATAAGTGTGGCATTGTATTTTACCACCATAGGTTGAATTTGTTACGCAGGAGTTGTGTTTGATACACGAACAATGGGAGGGGGTGATGAAAGGCCCCAACCAACTACCATTGTATTATCAAAGGGTTTTGAGCCACTAAAGGACTTTTAGCCTAGTTGTATTAAGGTGTCTAAAGTGGTGTCTCTTCCCATGAGGTTAAGGGTTCAAATCCTATAGTTGACGTTGGTAGATCATTAGAGGGTGTGTGTGTTAGCCATTTTAAATAAAATAGGATGTGAGCCGCGAACAAGTATGCGAGGACAGATGAAAGATGTATAGACTAGTAGTATAGGGTATGCGAGGACAGATGAAATATGTATAGACTAGTAAGTAGTTTTAAAAAGTCAGTATGAGGGAGATAAAGGGTTTTTTTCTCGACTTAAGGGGCATGTGAGGACCATGGGTATTGATTTGAATTACCACTAAGCGTTGATATATACACCTAGGCCATGGGTGCTTATATTTTGTAAAAGGAGTGCTTGGTTCTTAATCCTAAATATCTAGTTATACAAAGCCATTACTCGGCGCACACTGTTAAGTAGAAGAGCTTCATGTGAGGCTCCAATTCGTTTGACTCGCTTGTAACTTTTATTGTTCCGAATTGGAGTAGCTCACCAATTACGACTCGTGTCATTTATTTAATGGCAACACTTACATACTCATAAATTACACCAAATAAATTCTAATCTACTCGTTGCCTCAGATTGAACTGAAGACCTCCAACTAAAAGACAAGATCCTCTATCAAGCGAGCTAGCCCCACATTGGCACTCGAGTCATTTAAAATCCTAATCATAGTTCATTGTTAAATAGCACGTGACAATAACCATTTGTTCATAACTAAATGCCATTAATTTCTGCATCAACCGAAGTCCTTAAAAAGCATAATTGCAAAAGTCTACATGAAGATTTAAAGTCAATGCAACCAATCCAGTGTGGATCTGACAAAATCCAACAATGACTCTCAAAGGAAGAACCTGTGTCGATACCAAGCTCGAACCAAGTATTGAGTGTTTGTGATGCATAGTCAAACAGATGATTCATTAAGAAACAAAGAACACAATTTGAATGTGTATTGTCCAACCAATAGACAAAATTTCAAAAAATTGAAACAAGACGAAAATTTCATGTTAATATCAATCTTATACCATATAAAATTAAGTTAAACACAAAATTCTTTGTGAAGAACCTTTTAAAAATAATTTAAAACTTAGTTAAAATGTGATTTTATCATACAGATTATAGAGACGTGGTCTACTTCTTTGGAAAGAAATTAACAAACGTTTCGTCATTCTTCAAAAGAAAGACGTGTTGCAAATTCTTTAACAAAAGTGACAATTCTTTTGTAGTTCTGTTGGCAAATAACACACTTTATAACTTATTTTAATCACCGTCTCAAATGTAGGATAAGTTTTAAGTTAAACTAGTACTAATACCCTCGTGTTGTAGCAGGAGTGTAAAATCGTGCCAAGTAGAATTAACGTCACACCGTCATCAGCGACTACTAACACAGGAAAAGTTCGCAAAACAAAAGAAATAAAAACCGGAAAAAATAAAACCGAACAAAAAGTAGACATAAAAGCATTGAACCATGCACCCCCGTTATGGTGTCTTAATGTGTAGAAACTAGAGCGAAACGTGAAACATAACGCGACCATTAAATGGGAAAAAACAGAGGTAAAAACGTTGAACCACATATGCACATTGCGGCATGTTAACTCGAAAAAAATAGACTAGAACGTAAAATGAAAAGTTTATAAAAGATGAAAAGTATATAGACCAAAATTTAAAGTGAAAAAAAATTGTTGGGGTTAAATGTAAAAGATGAAAGTTATTAAGGTCAAAAGTAACAAAAAATAAAGCAAAAAAGAAAAAAATCAAACAAAATAAGGTACAACCTACAAAGCATGAGATATAAACCATAATGCATAATCAAGTGCAAATTAATAACATACTAGTAGAATTTCCCCGTGCGTTGCGACGGGAATCCGGTACAATTTATTACGGTATCGCTACGGTATCGATACTCGATATAGCAACCCAAAGACAAAACTCAAAAATAAAGTCATGATATGCAAAAAACGACAACGATACATATTTTATATTGACGAAAACCATAAAAACAAATATTAGTAATGATTTTAAACGAATACCAATAATGATTATGTTGGTACCGTTACCAATGTTGTTCACCTAAAATTGACGCAACACCAATATTGTTGGGACGATATACGTTTGGTTCGTCACGGTATTAGTATGATACCAATACCAAGTTTACGATGTAAAATAGATACTATATATTGCTACCGAGGTTGTACGCACAATATTGATTCAGTTCATTCTAAGGAAAAAAAGGTATAAGTTTTCGTCAGTGTACCAGTTCGGTTGATCACACTAAAGAACAAAAAAAATATCAATTATATTTTATTAGTTTGATTTTGAACAAAACGTTTAGTGAAGCGAAGATAAAATAAGCACGTCCCACTAATTCTTAATTCGACTACACTATATTATTGGAATGACGAAAAGGGTAACAACATTAATATATAAAAAATTAATATGTACGACTGTGCTAACGATTACTTGTACATTAGCACTCACAAAAAAACTCGGTTTTAGAAAGAAAAAAAACTTTATATCAAAATGTAAATAAAATCAGGAACGTCGAAACAACATACTAAAAATTATATAAATTATAATATAATTAAGTAATAAAATAATTAAAACTGAAAAATAATATTAAAAAATCTATTAGGTAATAAAATAATTGAAAAAAAACAATATTATAAAAATATTTAAACACAATCCATGGACACTTTCTTTTAATATGTATAACTAGTGTATTTGACCACGCCTTGCGGCGGTATGATACCGCGAGCATTGTATTTGTATTGCTTTGGTTTGTTATAGTGCCAGTACGATACATGCACTAAGTATAGAAATCAACATTTATTATACATCGATCCAAAACGATAGAAGCGAACACTGGTACTGGCACCGATGATGTTCAAATGGTATCGACCGGTTCAGATCGTCACGGTACCGATATTTATATCCCATCGCGGTTAGAGTTGTATAAATGAAAAATTATCGAAACAAAAAACAATAAAAGTGAGTATGGTCCTGGTACTAATGTTGTTCATGTAAGACCATTAGTCCATTTTATAAGATTATCATATAAATTCCGACTATATTTGTGTATTAACGATTACAAAAACACTTGAAATTATGAGTTTGGTAAAAACATTTTAATATATAAAACATTCTAACGTCTTGTATGTAAATTCGTAGTTTAATACATGACGACGAATCATTTCGCGGAAGCTTGAATCTTGATCGTGTTCGGTTCTTTATCGAGCTTGATCGTCCTCCGGTACATTAAGTTATACCTGTCACACCCCAACCGATGGCGGAAACATCGGGGCGCGAGCACTAAGCGTTCAGATTGCTCATGAGAATTCCACAACACTATTGTTTCAATAAAGATTAATTGATTTCATGCAATTGTCTAATAAACGTCATCACAAGTATCACATTACAAACCAAGTCATAAATTGTTCAAATTGTTCAAAAGACTAATATTATCTAGGCGACGTTTCTAAGCATCTCCTAACTGAATTCCATGCATTCCAAGCATCCTATCAGCCTGCAACATGTATTAAAATATCAATACAAAAGTATTGATGAGTATACAAGCTTGATAATAGAATAATAGATTAAAACAACTCATATCCACAGTGTAAACAATAAAATAGTTTC
This sequence comes from Helianthus tuberosus, assembly GCA_030545235.1. Taxonomy (NCBI): domain Eukaryota; kingdom Viridiplantae; phylum Streptophyta; class Magnoliopsida; order Asterales; family Asteraceae; genus Helianthus; species Helianthus tuberosus. The sequence goes on from CM060441.1 coordinate 206,776,913, forward strand.
AGCCGTGCTAGTGTCGCAGTCCACGCAGTGACAGCCCAAGTATCCCGATGCTTTAGTGTTTACCCAAGACTCAAGTTAAACTAGAATCCTCCTAACAATACCCCCCCAGAATAATGGAAGAGGTGCATCTCCTATAGCGCTACTATTGTTAAGGCGGAACTACACACTCTGGATTAAACGTCACATAGCACAAAGAGTCAAGAATCACAAGTTTCATGTTCACATAGGATAGAGTATAAGTTTCAAAGATTCAAGTTTAAGTTTCATAGAATACATGTTACACCCCAAAAGTTTAAAGTACAAAGGGGATCGAGTATACTCACAGTGATTGCTTAACAGTCGTAACTGTTATTGGATCGAAGGGAGCTCTTTCTAGGATTAGCCTTATTAGATTACAATAGGGTAAGAGTCGGGCGAGATAACGAGGTTGTTCAAGGTATCAAGTTGGTCACTGGATCGGATGGCTGTCCGATCGAATGGCTTATCCGATCGGATTACCAGTCGATCGAGTGGCCTTGAAGTGTTGTGAAGACAGACGGCTGCCCGATCGGATGGTCATCCGATCGGGTTGTTACTTGAGTGGAAAGCATAAGAGGATAGGGCGGCTGTCCGATCGGATTGCCATTCGATCCGAATGGTTAGCACCCTAGATCACCTCAATCAGATGGTTGCCCGATCGGACGACTGTCCAATCGGTTTGTCGTTCGATTGAGGCTTCCAAATTCTGAAAAGTTACCAAGTGTCTAGAGGATTTCAAAAAAAGTGTCACCTGATAGGGTGGTTGTCTGATCGGATGACTGTCCGATCGGGTTGCCGCTCGATCGGGCGACCCTTGTTCTTGGTTACCAATTTTGTGAAAATTCTAAGTTTCTAGTTGGTGACGGCACGACACGTATTGAGACAACGGTAAACCTATCAGCTCACAACTATTCTGGTCGGTGGGAACCACCCCTGTCCGGTCAGTCGTATGTCTCTGACGGGTTTATTGTCAAAATCCGTGCTTTGCCCGTCTTCTCCGGTAGGGGTTTAGGTCAGTACAAACTCTAGACTATTCATCAGATCTACAGTTAGTTTAGACCCGATTTCCACCGAATAATGTAAAAGTTTTGAGAAAAGATGAAGATCCTCAAGTTTTATAAGAAAAGTTTAGATTTAGCTTAGATTTAGGTTAGATTTAGTGTAAAAAAGCATGAATCATCTTAGATCTGGGCTAGATCTTGCCTAGAATGACATCACATGTTAGTTTGGACAAACCTCCATGATGACATCACCCTCAAGAACTCAGACCCGAGAGATTTCACGGTGAAAAGTGTGATTTCAAGTGAGAATCACGTAGAGAATGATGTGTAGATCGATAAAGTACAAGAATCTAGTGCAAAACGTACCGAAAACAACCAGATAATGAAGAAAGAAGGAGAATAGCGTGTCTGGTCGAGCAGAGCTGTCACATCACTGAAAAGGGTGATGTGACAGTTCTATTTATAGGGTGAGGGTAAGTGAAGGAGGTATGTGCGCATGGGTCGGATGGCAGTCCGTTCGGCTTGTCGTTCGATCGAACAGTCATCCGATAAGAAGACAGTCCGATCGGATGACAGTCCGATCGGATGACAATCCGATCGGATTTGCCATTCTGGCCAATGAAATCCTTTTGCGTTTCCGCTTTTGATTCGTTTAGCGAGTTAGGTTAGGCGTTGCGTTACGTATAGTTTAGGTAAAGTATCTAGATTACATTATAAGCCAAAAGTTTCCAAGTTTCATTGATTCCGCCAGTGACCAGGCTCCAATCTCTCGTTCAACCAAGAATCAAGTTTCACGAGTCTAAGGGGTCAAGCACCGATTTAAGTCTCAAGAGTCAAGAATCATAGTTCTCAAGCATCAACAATCAAGTGTCCAAGTATCAAGTATCTAGATTAAGTATCAAGTCTCATAGTTTAGGTGTCAAGAATCAAACATCTAGAATAAAGAATTAAGCATCTGCATCAATAAGATTCACGTCAAAGTATCAAAGTATCAACATCTCATAATTACAGGGACTAAACTGACAACTAATAGAAGTTAAGGGTCTGGTTTTGCCATGAGTCTAAAGTTCAGGGACGCTGGGCGTTACAGTCTCCCCCCCCCTTTAGGAGATTTCGTCCCCGAAATCTTAGAAGAAGACTGCTCGAAGATATGCGGGTACTTGGCCTTCATATCACCTTTCAACTTCCAAGTGAATTCGGCACCACGCTTTCCTTCCCATCGAACCTTAACAATGGGAATTTTGTTGCGTCTCAGACGCTTGACAGTTTGATCCATGATTTTGACCGGTTTCTCCACAAACTGCACAACTTTGTTTATTTGCAAGTCTTCAAGAGGAACCTGCAGTCCCTCGTCGGCTAGACATTTACGTAGGTTGGATACGTGGAACACTGGATGCACGTTGTTTAGTTCTTGTGGCAAGTCGAGTTTGTATGCTACCTTGCCAATCCTTTCAAGTATCACGAAAGGACCCACATAGCGAGGAGCAAGCTTTCCCTTCTTTCCAAAATGAACTACCCCCTTCCAGGGAGATACCTTGAGAAGAACCCGGTCACCAACAGCGAATTCCAAAGGCTTACGCCTATTATCAACATAGCTCTTTTGTCTGCTCCTAGCCTTGATCAAGTTATCATGGATTTAAAGAATCTTATCCGTTGTCTCTTGAACAATCTCAGGGCCAGTGAACTGCTTTTCCCCAACCTCATGCCAGCTGAGAGGAGATCGGCATTTTCGCCCATATAAAGCTTCGAAAGGAGCCATCTGAATACTGGAATGGTAGCTATTGTTGTACGAGAATTCTATCAATGGTAAATGTACATCCCAGTTACCACCAAAGTCGACGACACAAGAACGGAGCATGTCCTCTAGGGTTTGAATAGTACACTCAGTCTGCCCATCCGTCTGAGGATGAAAGGCCGTGCTAAGATTCAAGTGTGAACCCATAGCGGACTGAAATGTTTGCCAAAGACGCTAAGTAAAACGACCATCACGGTCTGAGATTATGTCAATAGGTATGCCATGACGGCATATAATCTCATTAGTATAGACTCGAGTAAGTTTCTCCACTCTGTAATCTTCACGAATAGGGAGAAAGTGAGCGGATTTGGTCAACCAATCAATAATCACCCAGATACTATCGTGGCCTTTAGAGGTACGAGGTAGTTTGGTAATAAAGTCCATAGCAATGCTATCCCATTTCCAAACTGGGATCTTGGGTTGTTCTAAGAGTCCAGAAGGACGTTGGTGTTCAGCCTTTACCTTCGAGCAAGTAAGGCACTTAGACACATATACAGCAATGTCCCTCTTCATGCCAGGCCACCAATAAGTCGCACGCAGATCCTGGTACATCTTATCGGCACCTAGATGGATAGAGTAACGGGATTTGTGAGCCTCGGTCATAATGAGCTCACGGAGATTATCGCGGTCTGGTACCAATATACGATTCAGATAATGCTTCAATCCATTAGGTTTGGTTTCAAGTTGGTCAATCCTAGCGCCGTGGATTTCTTATTCTAAAGTTCCTTCATTTGCTGATGAATACTGAGCTTCACGAATACAAGCATGCAGATCACTAGAGATGCGAATAGCCTTGAAATGGGTTTTACGACTAAGGGCGGCTACCACATTCGCCTTGCCTGGATGATAGCGAATTTCGTAATCGTAGTCGTTAAGAAATTTCACCCAACGTCTCTGTCGCATGTTCAACTCTTTTTGGTCAAAGTTATGCTGAAGGATCCTATGGTCGGTGAAGACCACACACTTAGTACCATAAAGGTAGTGTCGCCAGATCTTCAACGCAAAAATAACCGCACCAAGCTCCAGATCGTGAGTAGTGTAGTTCTTCTCATGTACCTTGAGCTGACGAGAGGCATAAGCTATAACCTTGTCTCGCTGCATGAGTACACAGCCCAATCCATGATTCGAGGCATCACAATATACCACAAAATCATCATTGCCATCAGGTAGAGTTAACACATGAGCATTACACAAAAGGTTCTTAAGAGTTTGAAAGGATTCCTCTTGTTCGGGACCCCAAACAAAAGGTTTCTCCATTTGGGTTAGCGTAGTAGAGGAACAACGATTTTAGAAAAATCCGCGATGAATCGACGGTAATAACCCGCCAGTCCTAGAAAAGAACGAATCTCAGACACGGATTTAGGCGTACACCAATTCTTCACTGCCTCAATCTTAGAAGGGTCAACATGAATACCCTGACTACTAACAATATGACCAAGGAATTGTACTTCATTAATCCAAAACTCACACTTAGAAAACTTAGCATACAGACGTTCACCACGTAGAAGTTCAAGCATAAGACGTAGATGGCGAGCATGATCAGCTTTAGACTTAGAATAAATAAGAATATCATCAATAAAGACTATCACAAAACGATCCAAATAGGGTTTACAAACATGATTCATAAGGTCGATGAACACTGCAGGTGCGTTGGTCAAGCCAAAAGGCATGACTACGAACTCGTAGTGCCCATATCGAGTACGAAACGCAGTCTTAGGAATATCATCTTCGAGGACACGTAGTTGATGATATCCTGAACGTAAGTCAATCTTCGAGAAACACGACGCGCCTTGTAGTTGATCAAATAGGTCATCAATACGAGGAAGCGGATAACGATTCCTCACGTTAAGCTTATTCAGTTCACGATAGTTGATACACATACAGAATGAACCATCCTTATTCTTGATGAATAAAACGGGAGCACCCCATGGGGAGGTACTTGGACGAATAAAACCCTTATCGAGTAACTCCTGGAGTTGACTAGATAACTCTTGCATCTCAGAAGGTGCAAGACGGTAAGGAGCCCTGGCGACGGGAGTCGCACCAGGTACGAGATCGATACGAAAGTCAACGGATCTAGGAGGAGGAAGACCAGGAAGATCTTCAGGAAAGACATCAGTGAAGTCACACACCACTAGAACGTCGCTTATGTTCTTCCCCTTGCCTTTTTGTTCCACCACGTGAGCTAAGAAGGCAGGGTTCCGTTTACGTAAGCTTCGGCTCGCTTGTGTGCACGACATCAACCTCAGCCCTTTTGAAGGTCGGTCTCCATAGACGATCAAAGTATCACCAGAGGGAAGAGGAAGACGAACAAGTTTCTCATGACAAACAATCTCGACATGGTTCTTACGCAACCAGTCCTTGCCAATGATGACATCAAAACTGCCCAATCACATGGGTATAAGATCAATAGAGTAGACGTGATCATTAAGAATCAAAGAACAATCACGCATGATAGAATTTATAAGAATCGACTTACCATTGGCGACCTCAACAGAGAATGACTCAGGTAACTTGGAGCGTGTACAGTTTATCAAAGACTCAAATTCCATGGACACAAAGCTTTTATCGGCACCAGTATCAAATAGAATCGAAGCATAAAGGTTATTAACAAGGAACATACCATTGACAACGTCATTGTCATTACGAGCCTGATTAGCATTAAGGTTGAACGCTCGTCCACGAGCGGCTGGCTGCTGGTCTTGGTTCAGCTAAGGACACTGGTTACGGAGGTGGGTAGTATCTCCACACTTGTAGTATGCATGGATAGCGTTGACTGGTGTAGGTCCCGAAATCTGAGGATCGATTACGAACCGAATCTCTTGTTTATAGTAAACACGGTTACGTGTGCGGAATCCACGTAACTATGCCAAATCAAACATATATAGCAATAATAACAACGCGGATTAATCAATGATACACACTCGATTGATTAACGGGATAAGAACCTTTACAACTGATACAAACACAGTTCAGACTAAATTTTGGCAGAGTTTTGTTACTATGGTCTGTTTTCTTATCTCTGAGTTCAAATGAACACAAAGTGTTGCTTATATAGTCCCTGGGCCACAGATATCGACGAAACACAGAAGTGTTTGACGAATCTGAACATGGGCCAGACATTGGGCCTGGAACAGCCCAAAACATGACGAATTAAGGTCTGATTCGTCAGGATATGACGAATCAAGGTCTGATTCGTCATGACCTTCAAACGAAACAGAAACTTGAACACAGGTCTGATTCGCCATGAAGTGTTCCGACGAATCAGGTCTGATTCGTCGAGGACTGCAACTGTTGTGTTTGTTCTTGTTATCAGACAGTAACAATCAGCAACATATAAACATAGTAATGACAAAACTACCCTTAAATGCAACATGCATTGTTCATAATACATTACATACCAAAAGAGACAAATAAGTTGTACACAAGTAGATAGGAGGATATCTGACTTGGTCAACATAACATACAGACTCGATAATTAATAAAAGACCATTCAAAATACATCGTTAAACAAGACTAGTTACAGACACTAAAAAATGCATCAACAAACTCCCCCTTGTCTGTTACTCGTCTTTGGTCTTCTAATCTTCCTTCAGTGTTGTTCGGACCACGTACTGCCCGAATGAATACCCCTGTAGTAGCAAAAACATGCTACTCTCTGAAACTTTAACGCTTGGCGTGCATCTTGGTCTTCATAGAAAATATCATGACGATATAATCTTCCAATATCAGTTTCAGACATGTTGACGATCCACATCGGATCCAACATTCTGTAGTTAGCACGACCATCTCTAAACACGATAACAGCTTCATGAGTATCCGAGTCGTAGCACCACAATGCCATGTCTTCCAGAAAATCCTGCTTCATAGGCATCAATGGGATTTTATCTACAACCCTCGGTGGCTGATAAACAAGTTTATATCTGCAAGTGTTGGTGTCCGGATCAAGAGTAAACTTGATCGGTTTATAAACAGGAAACTGTGGCTTATAGGATTCATCCTTCCACCCTGATTTCTTGTTTACTTTCACCAGACGCTCAAATAAAGTAGCGCCATCGTATTTTTCACGATTTAGAAGCTGAAGCCTTGTCAACGCAGAGACATCATAAAATGGTAAGGAAAGAATGCTCAGTAATGAATTGAAATACAGAATTCCATATTCACGTTTAATAGCAACGCAGTGAATATCTTGAACATACATCCAGCAAAGAATCCTTCCACTTGGCTTCTTTTCAAATTGCAGATAGTCTACTTGAGCTTTTTCAGGTAACGGCTTGGACACTTTAGATAAAAACTGTTGTCTCCATTCAGCAAAAGCATTTGTGTCTTTTTCAGATGAATTTCGATTCTTCAAGTGCTCGTCTATGTCATCAATGTTTTCTTTCATCCAATTTTCATCAAATGATGCAAATTCAGTACCATCTTCTCTGACATAGGTTGACTTTGGTGCGTCACCTTCAATCACAATTTCATCAATCTCTTCAACATTCGTTGTATCAGTCTCAGTAGACATTTTGTCTATTTCAGCATCATCTACTTCTCTCATAGACTGTAAAATACTTAATTGCTCCGGAGAAAGATCTTCTATCAACTCCCCTTCTTCAAGTAATTCTCCTGTAAATGGATGAACAGCTTGTAGAGCAATATCAGCACTGCTAAATATAGAAGAAGTACCTTCTATCTGTTGTACTTTTCCAGTAGATATTCCTTGAGATGATTCGACAACGGTAGGTTGAACTGTAACAACTTCAGAAGAAAGTGTGGTTGGCTGTTTCTGTGATGTTCCGGAGGTATCAGGATTTCCTTGATCTTCCGTATCATCATCCTTTTTCTTTAGAACCTCTTGTTGTTTACAGTGATAGTCCCACAGAATAGCAAGCCTTCTCTCTTTCTCTTCATCAAGAGCCTTCAAGCGAGCATTTTCAGCTTTAAGCGCATCAATTTCACCTTGTTGTCGCTCTATAACTGTTTGCTGTTTATCAACCATTGACTTTAATTTGTTAAGTTCCACAGATTGTTTAAGTTGGTCATGCTTCGTGAGATTTCCAAAATGAGATTGCCTTTGAAGACGATCAGCAGCCGCTTCAAGTGTAGAAAACAGATAGTTGATCTTTTCATTTTGAGAAAATCCAGCAAATGTCCTGTGACGTTCAGCACTGATTTCAGAAGTAGTTGCCCTGATTGCTGAAGCCATGGATCTTACAGGAACTTCCTGAGGACCAACAGATGGAGTAGCAGTAGCTGGTGTAACAACTGGAGCAACTGGAGGTTCTGTAGCTGAAGTAACTACAGTAGGAATTTCTTGCACAGGCTCCTGTGGAATAGATTGAACAGGCTCCTGAGCAATAGATGAAGACTCCTGAGGCACAGATTTCCGAGGATTCGACGAAACAGAAATGGGCCTGGCGAAACAGAACTTGGGCTTGAACTTGGGCCTAAACTTTTAGCCCATGACGAATCAGAATTGGGCTCCTGTGATTCGTCGTCTGTTATGACGAATCAGATTTGATTCGCCGACTGGTCTGATTCGTCGACTATGTTGATTCGTCAACACTTGTGATTCGTTGACAGGTCTGTTTCACCAACAGATTTTTCAAAACAGCAACACCCAGGCTGGAAATATTTTGCAGTCAAAACAGATTATGAACACAATTCCATTCAGTTTGAATTTTCAAATGCAAGAACGTTTTTATGAAGAAGGTTTCCGGCTTCCGGTAGAAAACACCAAGCAACAACTTCGGCTTAATCAAAAACGAACTTTACACAAATATACTAAAAACAAATTTAAAGTACGGTAAACTAAATGAAAATGCGGAAAACTGTTAAAAAACACTAAACAACTGTACAAGTGCAATCTTTTTGCAAATCTCAAGGACAAGGAATCATACCAGCTTACGGTCTTAGTCAACATGATTTTGATTCTGTTTAAAGCTCTGGATAAGTATACTACCTCGATTATCGGTATTGTGGTCCACATAAGCTCAAACTGATCAGACATAATCATAATTTAAGAGATACGATTAACGGTAAGGATTATACTTACAAGTCGATGTAAATCCACTCACGACACATTCCCGTATCAAGGCATGCACGAGAATTCATCTTACCGGTGAGTATACCGTTTATCATCTGTTTGACCGTATAAAAATGTGAGAGACTCACTTATTTTGATTGAAAACAAGCCCTATGTGATAGAATCACTTATTGATGAGGAACTTGATTTTCAAATGCATGAGGGCACAGGAGCAAGTCCGTGAACAGGTCAGTACTTCCGTACAGCAGAGAGACGAACTTGACTCCCGCAAAGAATCTGTGATAATTTATCACTTATTTTGTTTGGACATGTGATTGTTGATCACTTATTGAGGTCGAATGAAGTATGTACACGTATGTATAGTATCATGGAAGATCTAGACTTCGTCTCCGTTATTTTTACGGTTTGGGATACAACCATGATACCCAGATGATAAGCAGCATAAAGACCGAATATTTCAGATCTCGGCAATCTCTCAAACGAGATTTCGGTACTAAGACCATATGCCAATGAGCAGTTCCCACCTGACTTGAAGTCTGTTAGGTTTGTATCATCCTGCACATTTTAGTCTGATTGTGAGCCTACCGATACATCGTTAGTAGAGATACTTATCATTTTTCTTTTTATTTTGCATTTTGAGCACATTGACCGACCACACCAGTTTGTAATTTCATCATTTTCCTTTATCCAAGAAACTCATTTTTGGTTTTTCTATTGTTTTTGAATTTTTAATTTTTCAAACGAAACGACAGAAAGTAAAGACATCTTTTTGGATTTTGAACTTTTTCAATGTTTTTGTATTTTCTTGAAATATCTCCCCCTAAAATTCGCAAAGTTTACGAAAACTAAAATCTTTTTGAATTTTCAAAGTTTATAAAGAAAATATTTACCAAAACGATCAGCCAAAGAAGTTTACTCGGGTATCACCTTAATGCCATTGACCAAAAGAAGATAATCAAAACGTGATTTATCAAAAGCTTTTGTAAACAGGTCGGCACGTTGGTGATCAGTGGGGACATGAACGACATCGATTAACCTCTTATCAAAACAGTCACGGATAAAGTGATATTTAATGTCGATGTGTTTAGTCTTAGAATGTTGCACCGGATTTCTAGTGATTTGCAAGGCAGCATTATTATCAACAAAAATACGAGTAGATAGGAATTCTAAACCGTAGTCGCGCATTTGTTGTTGTATCCAAAGAACTTGGGAGCAACAACTCGAGGCAGCAATATATTCTGCTTCACATGTTGATGTAGCAACACACGTTTGCTTCTTGCACTGCCACGTAACGAGTCGATTTCCTAGGAACTGACATCCTGCTGTTGTTGATTTGCCATCGATTTTGCAACCACCGAAATCAGAATCACTGTATGCAATTAATTCAAAACTATCATCCCTAGGGTACCAAAGACCTAAGTCTGGGCATCCCTTCAAATAGCGTAGAATCCTTTTGACAGCTGACAGATGAGAGGCCTTCGGGTTTGCTTGATATCTTGCTAGCAAGCATGTTGGGTACATGATGTCAGGCCTCGAAGCGGTAAGATACATGAGAGATCCGATTATGGCACGATAGTACGAAGAGTTGATGCTTTCTCCCTTCAAATCCGGAGTAATCCCGTGATTCTGCGGAAGTGGGGTACCAATGGGCGTTGCATCTGACATTTGGAATCGGCTCAAAATGTCACCAACATATTTAGTCTGATGGATGAATATCCCAGACTCTGTTTGTTGAACTTGAAGGCCCAAAAAGAAATTCATCTCTCCCATAGCACTCATTTCGAATTTTTCTTGCATAACACGTTCGAATTGCCTGCACAAAGAGTCATTAGTAGACCCAAATATTATATCATCAACATATACCTGCACCAGCAGAAGATCTTCATCTTGTTTTTTGATAAAGAGTGTGCAATCAATAAGACCTCGTCTAAATCCATTCTCCAGAAGATAGTTTGATAAGGTTGCGTACCAAGCCCTAGGTGCTTGATGTAGACCATAAAGAGCTTTGTTGAGCAACCAAACCCGATCGGGGTGAATAGGATCTTCAAAACCTGGAGGTTGTTCGACATGCACCTCTTCTTGAACAATACCATGAAGAAAAGCACTTTTAACGTCCATCTGGTAAACTTTGAATCCTTTGAAAGAAGCATAAGCTAAGAAGATTCGAATAGCTTCCAGACGTGCAACAGGTGCATAAACTTCATTGTAGTCAATGCCTTCAATCTGACGAAATCCCTGAACAACCAGTCTCGCTTTGTTGCGAATAACAACTCCACGATCATCTTTCTTGCATTTATAAACCCATCGTGTTCCAATTTTCTTGTAATTCTCCGGTTTTTCAACAAGCTTCCAAACACCAAGCTTTTGAAATTGCTGCAGTTCGTCCTGCATGGCTTCAACCCATGAATTATCTTTTAAAGCTTCCCTCCAAGATTTTGGTTCTTCTTGTGAAACGTAACACGCGAAAGACCAATCATTTTGAAGACCAGTTTCTCTAATAGCTGAATACAAACCAGCACTCTGGTTGTTTCTCAGCTGATTACGTGTCTGCACACCTTGTTGGACATCTCCTATGATATTCTGCTGTGGATGGGTATCGTGTATCCTCATTTCAGGATTTTCAGGAACACGAGCATTAACACCCAAATTGTTAATATTAAGATCAACAACCAAGTCTACACCTGGAATATGCGTAGAAGTGGATGCATTTCCTTCAGCAGTATCATCGACTTGCACATGAGGAGTATCAACAGAAATACCCTGAACTGGAACAACTGGAGATTTAGTGCCTTCAGTCGCATCCAGATTTTCTTCATCTTCTTCTGATGACTCATCGTATACAACAGCATTTTCAACTTCCTCATTTTGAACCGTGTTGTTAGACGAAATAGAACTTTGTGAGTTAACAACAACAGGTCTAACTAATGACGACTCAGCAGCATTGTCACTATCAAATATCATTCTAGCAGCTGCGGAATCTTCATCAAAAATTGGCAGGTCAAAGGAGTCGAATAGCCCATCATAATCGAACATCCAAGGATCACCTGGAGCTTTAACAGGATCTGTATATCTCTGAACCCGTACTTCACTCCATAGTTCAATCTTTTTGGTAGTCAGATTCCAAACACGAAAATTTGGAGTAGCATATCCAAGGAAGAAACCCTCAATAGCTTTCGCGCCAAACTTTCCATCCGGATCAATCATAGTGCATGGACCACCAAAAGGTTCTAGAATTGAAAGATCTGGTTTCCTTTTCTGTAGAAGTTCGAAACAAGTCTTGCCATGTCTCTTAACCGTAAGAACTCGGTTTAATGTGTAGCAAGCAGTCGACACAGCCTCTGCCCAGAACTGAACAGGAAACGCCGACTCTACCAGCATTGTTCTTGAAGTTTCAATTATCGTCCGATTCTTCCTCTCCGCGACACCATTTTGTTGTGGAGTGTAAGGAGAACTGTATTCATGAAGAATGCCTTTAGAAGTACAGAACTCGTCCATAATCCGGTTTTTGAATTCAGTTCCATTGTCGCTTCTGATCCTCTTAACTTTCAACGAGTAGAGATTTTCCAACATTGTAAGAAGATCCTTGAGGATTTGAGGAGTATCACTCTTGTGTGCCATAAAAGCTACCCAAGAAAATCTAGAGTAGTCATCAGTAACTACTAAACAATACACATCTCCGAACGTTGATTTGTGTCTCATAGGTCCAAAGAGGTCCATATGAAGACGTTCGAGAGGCATGCCAACAGTGTTGATTTTCTTCAAAGGGTGAGACTTCTTTGTTTGTTTCCCTTTCTGGCACGAAACACAGATATCTTGTAGATGAAAACTTCTCACGGGTACGCCATTCACAAGATTGTTTTTCACCAAATGGTTCATTTTTCTCAAGTGAATGTGTCCCATTCTTCTGTGCCAAGATATAGACTCCTTCTCCGTGGCTTTTGAGACAAAACATGTGACTTGAGCAGAAGTCGTAATCGCTTGACTCATATCAAGAACATAAAGATCATTGATTCTTGGAGCCGATAAGAGAATCCATTCATCAGGAATTTTGAAACCAGGTTTAAGCACATAACAACCGGCATCATCAAAATGCACGGTGAACTTTTTATCGCAGATTTGCGACACACTGAGAAGATTATGATCAATTTGACGAACATAATTGATCTTATCGAAACATACCACACCATTGGAAATCATTCCCTCTCCAGTGATGTAACCGCCTTTGTCTCCAGCGAAAGCGACATAGCCTCCTTTAATGTTTCTCACATCATATAGAAGCCGTAAATCGCCCGTCATGTGCCTAGATGCCCCACTATCAACAATCCAATGACTATTGATAATTCCTCCTGGAACATCCTGCACATATCATCCAATGATTAGTTAAGGATGGGGACCCAAGCCAAAGTGGTCTTGGGTCGTCCCTGAGCATCACGAATAGTGATCTCGATTTGTTGATGGTTTTCCAAACAAACAGCTCCCCCTGAACCTCCACTCTTCCTAGGTTTCCAAGTTTGTTTTTGTTTACCAGATTGAGTTTTGTAAACAAATTTTGAAATTTCTGATTTTACAGGTGAACTTGGTTCCCTTGGAACAGAATTGACCTTAGGTTTTAAAGCCTTTTCTATTTTCTTCACATTTTGATGTCGTTGTTTCGATTCCTGTTCTTTAATAGTTCTTTTATCATGTTTAGGTGAAACAGGACGACATTTAGGGTGAATCGATTCAGGTGATGCTCTTTCAACAAATTTCGCTTTCGGAGTGTTAGCACAATCTTTGATGATGTGCCCAAACTCTCCACATTTAAAACACGTTCTCCTTTCAACAAACTTAGGAGAACTGGATCGACGATCAGATGTCGAATTTGTATAACCTGAGGTACTAGCTTTTTCATCACACCCGTTTGAATGTTGAGTGTAATTGTTTTGACTATCACGTTTTAAAATTTTGACTTGTACAAAATCAGTGTTTGACTTGTTAGCAAAAGTCTCAATTTTATCTGTACCCCTCGATTCCACAAATTTGACATTGCTGTTTTTCTTCTGATAACGAGCTCCTTTTGTTTCAAATTTTGATTTAGAAACATTTGACAATTTAGCTCGTTGATCTGATTGTTTACCCTTAGAAGCAATAGGTTGTTGCTTTGAAGGTGATTTCTGATTTCCAAATTTCTTTTTAATTTCAGTCTTAGGAATTGGATTACATTGAGTCACATTAACTCCCTGAATCGACTTTCCCACAAACTTACTTGTGTTATTTTCAAAAACATTATCAATCAATGAAGGATTGACATTTTTAATTGGAAAATCATTATCTGAATAGATTTTAGTGTCACCAACCAAAGTGTACAACACAGTATTACTTTTAACAGTAGACACAGGATTTATCACTTGTTGAACAACAGATTTAACAGCAGGAGTAGGAGGATCACACAGTATATGATTCTCAATTGGAACTTCTACTCCTTTAAGTTTGTCAAGTGATTTATCCTGTTTACTCACTTCTGATTCAGATTCATCATCCGACGACTCATAGTCCTCAATGGTTGGAGGACCTTGTTTCGTAGATGTTGACTCTTTTTGCTCAGAATTTGTACTTGGAGAATTGTCCGATTTGAACCCTAGGCCAGTAGTTACTTCCTCATAATTAAGAGGCCCACTGGATTCAAACCGTGGCATTTCTTCTTCATCAGGCATATAAGTATAATCATGTCTCAAAGGGGGCGGACACTTCTTATACCCAACACCTTTCTTGTTTCCCTTTAGTTGTTGAACATCAATAATGTGATCGAGCACAAATCGGGAGTTAGAGTAACTCTCCAATTTTTGCTTGATTGCATCATGCTCACATCTGGCAATGGCTAGTTCCTTTTTAGTTTCCTCAACAATGTTAATGTATTCATTTATACTGACTTGTTTATGATAAACAGTTTTTGTCACTTCGGAAACATTTTTCTTTTGAATTTCAATCATAGATTTAAATTCTTTTTCGTTTCGAATCAAAGCCATATTCGATTCTTTGCATTTAGCCATTTCAACAACTAAATTCTGATTGTGAATATGAATCGAATCACAGTGAAGCTTTATTCTATCAAATTCACTTTTCATATACTCACAATCTCTACAGTTGATAAGAATTTCAGATTTTACCTGACTTGTAGAATCTGAGACATTTGCCATAAAGGCAGTCTGATAAGAGAAAGATCCGTCTTCAGAAAAGAATTTCTCCATTTCTTTAGATACTACCTCAGCCTTCTTGATCAGAACTGATTTCTGACATTTCAACTCTTCTGCTTCATTCAATAAGTCATCAAGATTAGAACTTGCTTCTTTGCTCACATCAGATTCAGAACTCGAAGTAGAACTTTCTTCATCAGAACTCCCAGTATGACCAGAACTGTCGTCACTATCAGAAAATTCTTCCTTATGAACGTGCTTGATGTGATTGATAATTTTAGCATAACACGCCGTTCCTCCTTTACCTTGATCATTTTCCCCAAGTTGTAAAGACCAATTAAACCCTTCATCAGCTTGTACTGTTAATGCACGACTTTCATTTGATGGTCCAGACTGATTCTGGTTAGTGGTGTTGGTTACAGCCACTATCCCTTTTCCACGATTGTCTTGATTAGCATTTGAAGTACTCGTCTGATTACGGAATGGGTTCTGATTGCCTTGTCTGCTTGGTCGAGTGCACTCACGTTTGAAGTGACCCTTTTCCCCACAATTGAAGCATGTAACTGCTTCTTTATCAAAACCGTACTTTGTATCTTGTTTGCTTTCCAAAGAACTTCTTCCTGTTCGAACCATAAAGTCCTTCGCCCTTCTAACAGCACTTGCGAATGCCCATTTTATATCCATCAACTCCATTTCATCACGGTTGATTTGTAGATAGTCTTCGTTGGTTAAATTGATGTTTCCAATTTGACCTGCGACCAAACCGCAGTAAGCACTGACCATGGTATTAATAAGTTCCATATGTTCCTTTGCTACTTCAATGCTAACATTTGAGAGGTTTGATGTATCAACTTTGACTGTGTTAGGATTGTTGGTATAATGAGCTTGCTGTTGTTGTTGTGGTTGAACTTTTGGTTCTGGAGTAAAACCTCCTCCTGAATATGCCTGAGGTTGAGTAGTAGAAACTGGAGGTATAAAAGGAATAAAACCTCCTCCTGAATATGACTGAGGTTGTTGTGGTACGGATGGACTAAAACCTCCTCCAGAGTATGCCTGATTTTGAGCACTCAAATGCGCTGGAAATTGATAGGCACTCGGATCGAAGACCGGGGTTGGAGCTGATTGCGGGATAAAACCTCCTCCAGAATAAGTCTGAGTTTGTTGAGGAAACGGAGAAGAGTTTGTATCAGATACAAACGCCGTTTGTAACTTTGGTTGCCTCAGACTAGCTGACGGGTCAAAACCTCCACCATTATACATTTCAACATTCTGAGGAGCAGCAATGCGTTTTGCTTTTCGGATTTCTTCATCATTTTTATGTTCCAGCTTCTGTACAAATTCATAGATAGTTATAGTTTCAGCATCTAGAATACCTGTATGCTTTAGAAGCTCAATGTATGGACTCCACTTTGGTGGTAGAGAATCAGCAAATCGTGCACAAACTTCCTTTTGAGTTGCAGCAACAGAATAGGCAAACATCTCACTAATCAAATGATAAAACCGTGTGGTCATATCATTTAGAGTTTCGTTTTCCAAGAACTGGAACGATTCGAACTCTTTCTTTAATAAATCATGCCGTGTCTTTCTGGAAGCTGCGTTTCCTTCTCCTCTTGTCACCAAACAATCCCATAAGGATTTAGTGTCCTTACTCTAAGAAAACTGATGATAGATATCTTTATGAAGTGCTTGAGTAAGAACAGCAAATGACTTTTTCTCAAATTCATATGCTTTCTTGTCATTTTCCTGCATGTTAGTAAAACCTTCGGCCGTTGACGCTGCTACTTCAAGAGCATCATTGCGTGGAGTAATGAAACACCTCCACATATCAGTGCTTTGACCTTGAACATATGTAATGAAACGACCTTTCCATGATGGAAACTCGTTCATATGATTCAACTTTGGCGGGCGATTGTTGCTACCCGTTTCGCTCTCGCTAATCAGAAGATTTTGAATATTTTGGTTCTGATTGGATGCCAAAGCCCATTGTCCGGCACTTATAGTTGGTTGACCATAAACACTCTTCACCCACGCTGCTGCGGACGTCGGATCTTCACGTGGTCTAGAATCCATACTCCAATCCCATGGACTAGTACAACTCATATTTGATGTATATATGATAGTACCTGCACAAATTTCTTGAAAACAAACAGTAAGCAAACTGATATAAGTCTTCTGTTTAAAACAGATCTGTTTTCGACGAAACAGAGTTCACGAAACAGGTTTGTTTCGTCTGAATGAATGACGACGAAACAGACTTGTGATAATTGTGATTCGTGGCGAAACAGAATTTGTTTCGTCAAAGATGTTGTGGCGAAACAGACGTTTGATTCGTCAAAGGTGTTGCGACGAAACAGATGTGATTCGTCGGCTGTGTGTTTCGTCAAAACTGGATAAAAGTCAGTGGATTTAGATATTTAAAATATCTCCTGATCAGTCAAGGATAAGAAGAGACACAAAGATATTTAACCCTGACACAAGTATGTATGTTACTTCTTATTTTCAACGAAACAGACTGTGACAATTATCAACTTTTACACACAAAAGTCAAGTAATATTATTTTAAGTTCAACACTTGTTTTAAATAACTTATCAGATCTAATGCTCAGTTTATAACAAGAACACCTATGAATATTTCAAGAACACATCCAAGAACATGAAGTTTCCGATGAGTTTTCCGATCACCGATAAATTTCCGAAACACGAAAATACACTAGATTTTCACTAAAAACCCGGTTTAAAGCATAAACAAACAATCTAACTTAGGTTTTTGATAAAAATCTGTAGCAAACAACACTAAAACAGCAGATTTATGAATATTTTTCCAGAAAATATAATTTTTCAATAACAAGTTTTCAGAAAAACACACACAAAATACTTGATAAAAATCGAACAAGTTTGATTTTAAACAAGGATAAGAGCCAAGGCTCTGATACCACTTGTAGGTCCCGAAATCTGAGGATCGATTACGAACCGAATCTCTTGTTTATAGTAAACACGGTTACGTGTGCGGAATCCACGTAACTATGCCAAATCAAACATATATAGCAATAATAACAACGCGGATTAATCAATGATACACACTCGATTGATTAACGGGATAAGAACCTTTACAACTGATACAAACACAGTTCAGACTAAATTTTGGCAGAGTTTTGTTACTATGGTCTGTTTTCTTATCTCTGAGTTCAAATGAACACAAAGTGTTGCTTATATAGTCCCTGGGCCACAGATATCGACGAAACACAGAAGTGTTTGACGAATCTGAACATGGGCCAGACATTGGGCCTGGAACAGCCCAAAACATGACGAATTAAGGTCTGATTCGTCAGGATATGACGAATCAAGGTCTGATTCGTCATGACCTTCAAACGAAACAGAAACTTGAACACAGGTCTGATTCGCCATGAAGTGTTCCGACGAATCAGGTCTGATTCGTCGAGGACTGCAACTGTTGTGTTTGTTCCTGTTATCAGACAGTAACAATCAGCAACATATAAACATAGTAATGACAAAACTACCCTTAAATGCAACATGCATTGTTCATAATACATTACATACCAAAAGAGACAAATAAGTTGTACACAAGTAGATAGGAGGATATCTGACTTGGTCAACATAACATACAGACTCGATAATTAATAAAAGACCATTCAAAATACATCGTTAAACAAGACTAGTTACAGACACTAAAAAATGCATCAACAACTGGCCTTGGGTTCTGCAGAGGTGCTGGGAGTGCAGGTAGAGCTGCCTGAGTTGTGGCTTGCTAAGCTTGCGGGGCCGGGTTTAGTTTGACGACAATAAGGAGTCGTGTGACCATAACGATTACAGTTGGTGCACAGACGACATGCAGAAGCAGCAGGATGATGGTAGTTGCAAGTTGCACACTTGGGATGAGGCCCAGTGTATTGCTTCTTAGCTTCGAGAGCAGCAGGGTTAGCAGCAGCAGTAGCAGGAGCAGGTTTAGCAGCAGGGTTTGTAGCAGGTGTAATAGCACTGCATCCAGAACCCTGGGATTTCCTTTTCTTGTTCTTGTTGCCGCCTGGCTGCTGAGTAACTTGATTCGCAGACTTGGAGGGAGCAGGAGTAGCAAACTGCTTATCACGCACACAGTTGTTGTTCAAACTTGCTGACCAAACGATAGACTTCTTCAATAGTTTCCAGTTGAGCTACTTCAATAGAATCATGCATAGCAGGAGGTAGACCATTGATGTACTTGGTTATCATTCGCTTAGGAGTCGAAACCAAGTGAGGCACGATAAGACTTAACTGCTTAAAACAGGTAGTATAAGCCAGGTTATCATCACCAACCTGCTTCAGATGCCAAAACTCTTCTTCAAGCTTCAGTTGTTCATGAGGAGGGTAGAACTCAAGCATCATTAGTTCTCGCACCTCAGCCCATGGAAGAGCATATGCTTCTTCATTTGAACGGATGTTTCTCTCATTCGACCACCACTCCAACGCTCTGCCTTGAAACATCCCAGTTGCACTCCTAGTCTTTAAATGATCAGGGCACTCGCTGTTAATGAAAGTAACCTCGATGTTGTCGAACCACTCGAGCATAGCAGTCACCCCATCACTGCCCGTGAAAGACTTAGGGTTGAAAGAGATGAAATGCTTATAGTTGAACTTCGTAGGCTTTTTCTCCTCATCCTTGGAGTCCGCAGAGGATGGAGGCGTGTTTGATCCTTGGAGCTCAAAGACGATCTTTGGCATGACTCGAGCAATCTGGTCGGCCATGAATGACATCATCTTTTTCTGATACTTCTCTCTGGATTTCCTGAGAGTGTCGGATAGCTTTCGAGAAGACATCCTAAAGATCCAGTAAGAGGATCGTATAAGTCTAAATTAACACATGTCAACATAGATTCATGCACGGTAGACTAAGACTCAAGATTCACAAGATTCTCATAGATCCCGCAAACCCACGACCTTCGCATGGCGCGTTGTATGGAGTTTGGCAACAGGTCAGAAGCGCTTATATATAGGAAGTACCAGCGGCGTATCCACCACGCTTCGGGCACATTGCTTCCACCCTGCACTCGGCATCATGTTACGTGTCGCAATTGACAAACAATACACTCCTCATTATCACAATACACAAATAGACTACACCAATAGATTCCAATAGATTACACACTGCAATCCACTACCCTCACATGGCACGTTGTACGAAACTTGGCAGTATGTCGGAAGCTCTTATATATAGGAAGTACTAGCGGCGTATCCACCACGCTTCAGACACAATACTTCCACCTCGTACTCGATGTCATGTTCGCATGTCGATATCCACGCTCATCATCGATTAGTCCAAATAGATTCAAATAGTCTCAAGTAGATTCCAATAGATTCAATAGACTCCAAACAGATTCAATAGACTCAATAGTCTCCAATAGATTCACATAGACTTGTGCTAACAATCGACAACCAACGAGATCCCGCATGGCACGTGTTACGAAAGTTCGGCAGCATGACGGAAGCACTTATATATAGGAAGTACCAGCGGCGTATCCACCATGCTTCAATCATGCCAAGTCCGTCTCGTCGTCGGTGTCATGCCTCGTTAACCACCGCCTTCGATTTCACCACTTCTCAACATAGATTAACCAGATAGATTCAACCACATAAGTTAATAAGGTAGATTCAATTACTCAACCCGAGCCTACAAAACTACGGATTTCACTTAGCGCGTGGTACGAAGGTTTGGTAGCGTGCCAGAAACGCTTATATATAGGAAGTACCAGCGGCGTATCCACCACGCTTCGGACATGCCACTTTCCCCCTCGTCTTTGGCGCTAGGCTACATTTTGTATTTTTGTTTCTCCTTCAAACATACATAGTTTACACATAGATTCCACTGGAGTACACGATAGATTTCACATAAGTTTCTCATACAATACACAAATAGTTCTTCCATAGCTTTATAATCCTTCACCAGACACTAAATTTCGCATGGCACTTGGTGCGAAAGTTGGTAACATGCTAGAAACACTTATATATAGGAAGTACCAGCGGCGTATCCACCATGTTTCAGACACGTCACTTTCCCCTCGTATTCCATGCCATGTTACATCTAGTGTCTTACAATCACATCATCAATTAGATTACACATAGAATAAAGCCTCATAAATTTAGTTCGATCTGAGATTAGAATTTATATTTTAGATTGCGGATAACGTGTGATTCGTGCAAAAGCATACCAAATGATCGAAGAATTAAGTTTAAAACCATATGCATAAAATCGAGATAACATAAAAGAAAGATAGGCTCATAAAACATAGAGTGTTCCGGGTAGAGGAACGGTGACTAACCAAAGTGATTCGAATCCCTTTCCGATTGAGGTGGCGTGTCTTGACTTACTTAGACAAATACATCATCGATGTTAGGCCTACGATATTCGTCCTTTTGGTCATTTCACGTACTCAATTGATCGGAAGTTACGAGGCTTTGGCGAGACATGAAATCAAGGAGTGGGACGAGTTATCAAGATCAGAGTTTCACCTCTAACTTGACAACATCGTACCCTAATAGCGTTGGTGCTCATCCGCAGATAAGACCTACTAGAATAACATGGAGATTTTCCATCAAGGTTTCGATGTCACTCCTGTCTTGAAGGCAAATCTCGTGCAAAATACAAACACCGGTGGACAACGTTTTCAAAGCATCAAGTGTATATTATGCTAGCCTTAGGAAAGGCATGTAAGTTTAACTGAACAAGTGCTGCTAGGAAGCAGATACGATAGAATACATAAGTCTTAAACAACAAATAAGAGTCAAGATTCCTAAAACTATAGACTAGGGCAAGTATTCCTACTTATCCTAATTCCCTATAGTTATGGCTCTGATACCAATCTGTCACACCCCAACCGATGGCGGAAACATCAGGGCGTGAGCACTAAGCGTTCAAATTGCTCATGGGAATTCCATAACACTATTGTTTCAATAAAGATTAATTGATTTCATGCAATTGTCTAGCAAACGTCATCACAAGTATCACATTACAAACCAAGTCATAAATTGTTCAAATTGTTCAAAAGACTAATATTATCTAGGCGACGTTTCTAAGCATCTCCTAGCTGAATTCCATGCATTCCAAGCATCCTATCAGCCTGCAACATGTATTAAAATATCAATACAAAAGTATTGGCGAGTATACAAGCTTGATAATAGAATAATATATTAAAACAACTCATATCCACAGTGTAAACAATAAAATAGTTTCAGCCGTGCTAGTGTCGCAGTCCACGCAGTGATAGCCCAAGTATCCTGATGCTTTAGTGTTTACCTAAGACTAAAGGTAAACTAGAATCCTCCTAACAATACCCCCCGAGAATAATGGGAGAGGTGCATCTCCTATAGCGCTACTATTGTTAAGGCGGAACTACACACTCTGGATTAAACGTCACATAGCATAAAGAGTCAAGAATCAAGAATCACAAATTTCATGTTCACATAGGATAGAGTATAAGTTTCAAAGATTCAAGTTTAAGTTTCATAGAATACATGTTACACCCCAAAAGTTTAAAGTACAAAGGGGATCGAGTATACTCACAGTGATTGCTTAACAGTCGTAACTGTTATTGGATCAAAGGGAGCTCTTTCTAGGATTAGCCTGATTAGATTACAATAGGGTAAGAGTCGGGCGAGATAATGCGGTTGTTCAAGGTATCAAGTTGGTCACTGGATCGGATGGTTGTCCGATCAGATGGCTTATCCGATCGGATTACCAGTCGGTCGAGTGGCCTTGAAGTGTTGTGAAGACAGACGGCTGCCCGATCGGATGGTCATCCGATCGGGTTGCCACTTGAGTGGAAAGCATAAGAGGATAGGGCGGCTGTCTGATCGGATGGTAATCCGATCGGATTGCCATTCGATCCGAATGGTTAGCACCCTAGATCACCTCAATCGGATGGTTGCCTGATCGGACGGCTGTCCGATCGGTTTGTCGTTCAATCGAGGCTTCCAAATTCTGAAAAGTTACCAAGTGTCTATAGGATTTCAAAACAAGTGTCACCTGATAGGGTGATTGTCCGATCGGATGACTGTCTGATCGGGTTGCCGCTCGATCGGGCGACCTTTGTTCTTGGTTACCAATTTGGTGAAAATTCTAAGTTTCTAGTTGGTGACGGCACGACACGTATTGAGACAACGGTAAACCTATCAGCTCACAACTGTTCTGGTTGGTGGGAACCACCCCTGTCCGGTCAATCGTATGTCTCTGACGGGTTTATTGTCAAAATCCGTGCTTTGCTCGTAAACTCCGGTAGGGGTTTAGGTCAGTACAAACTCTAGACTATTCATCAGATCTACAGTTAGTTTAGACCCGATTTCCACCGAATAATGTAAAAGTTTTGAGAAAAGATGAAGATCCTCAAGTTTTATAAGAAAAGTTTTGATTTATCTTAGATTTAGGTTAGATTTAGTGTAAAAATGCATGAATCATCTTAGATCTGGGCTAGATCTTGCCTAGAATGACATCACATGTTAGTTTGCACAAACCACCATGATGACATCACCCTCAAGAACTCAGATCCGAGAGATTTCACGGTGAAAAGTGTGATTTCAAGTGAGAATCACGTAGAGAATGTTGTGTAGATCGATAAAGTACAAGAATCTAGTGCAAAACGTACCGAAAACAGCAAGATAAGGAAGAAAGAAGGAGAATAGCGTGTCTGGTCGAGCAGAGCTGTCACATCACTGAAAAGGGTGATGTGACAGGTCTATTTATAGGGTGAGGGTGAGTGAAGGAGGTATGTGCACGTGGGTCGGATGCCAGTCCGTTCGGCTTGCTGTTCGATCGAATAGTCTTCCGATAAGGTGACGATCCGGTCGGATGACAGTCCGATCGGATGACAGTCCGATCGGATTTGCCATTCTGGCCAATGAAATCCTTTTACGTTTCCTCTTTTGATTCGTTTAGCGAGTTAGGTTAGGCGTTGCGTTACGTATAGTTTAGGTAAAGTATCTAGATTACATTATAAGCCAAAATTTTCCAAGTTTCATTGATTCCGCCAGTGACCAGGCTCCAATCTATCGTTCAACCAAGAATCAAGTTTCACGAGTCTAAGGAGTCAAGCACCAATTTAAGTCTCAAGAGTCAAGAGTCATAGTTCACAAGCATCAAGAATCAAGTGTCCAAGTATCAAGTATCTAGATTAAGTATCAAGTCTCATAGTTTAGGTGTCAAGAATTAAGCATCTGCATCAATAAGATTCACGTCAAAGTATCAAACTATCAACATCTCATAATTACAGGGACTAAACTGACAATTAATGGAAGTTCAGGGTCTGGTTTTGCCATGAGTCTAAAGTTCAGGGACGCTGGGCGTTACAATACCTACATTTCATAAAATATGAAACGAGTTAGTTATAGGGAGTTTATAACGTGTAAAATGTAACACCCCGAAAGCGAGTTTGGTAATCAAACCCCGTTAATACAAAAAGACGGGTAAAAGTAACCCGGTAAATATTATGATTTAAATAAATAATCCTAATATTAAATATAAGCGAATCAAAGTTTTAAGGAATTAAGTCTGTAAGAGCCCCGAGTTAACGGGACTTAAAATAAACCTAGTCATAAATTCCCCAAACCCACTATATTAACTAGGAATATTTAACATAGTTAATTAGTGGGGATAATGTCAAAAGCAATTAGGTTGTGATCTAGCTAAAAATGAACCAAATAAGAGATGGGGGACCAAAGTTGTTAAGTTTGAAATTAAATATAATTAAAACAATAAAATTAAAACCAAACACACACTAGTGTGTGTGTCTGGTTTGATTAAACATAGGGGGCGACACCAGGGTTTCTCCTCAAACCCTAAATTCAAGAAAATGATCAAATTGAATGTCCAAATTAAGTCTAAATCGAAATCCAAGTACGAATTAGTGATCTCCACTGAGAAATGAGTCACGAGGTAAGTAAATTTTATGAGAAATCTCTAGTTAAATTTCTGAGCAAACCTAGAGAATTCAAAAATTGTTGATGCATGCTTGTTATATGGATGAAATAGGAACATTGTGGTGTTTAGGAGTAAACCGTAGACAAGTATATACTGAAATCAAGCTTAGCTCAAGTAAATTCCGATTTTTGTTGATGCTAAATTCATGTATGAGATGTTTTTAGGGTTTTGATTGCTAAAAATGGTGTTATGATGTCAAGAACATGCTTAAATTGAAAGCTAAATTCAAACAACTCCTGATCAGAATTTACAGCCAACTTGTATTGGCTGTAACCTGAAAAAATCATGACAAAAACATGTGTTTCTTGAGTCTAAAATGTAATTCCAGGAAATATCTTTAAAACCCCACTGGAATCGCATTTTTTCGACGAAAATTGAGCGTTTTATGAATTTTTCCGTATCAAAGGTTCAAGCTGCGTTTTCTGGCAGAATTTGCAGCCCATTACGAATGTCATAACTCAAATTAGGGATTTAGTTATGATCTCAAATTGTTACTGTAGATAGCTTTAAGTGATTAAAAGAATCCCCAATTGGAATTTCGTCAATCGGATAAACGAGGAATTTTAAATGAATTTTTCCGTAAGCTGCAGTCAGAAGAATTTTTGGTAAAGAGTTAGATCTTGAAATTTTAACACAAGGCCTAACCCTCTGAGAGGTACGCCACATAAAAAAATCATAATTTTGAAGACTTGTAAAGAGGTTAAACAAGTCACCAAAAACAGCTCATTTTCAGTGATATGAAATGCCTAAATGAAATCGCGGTCTACTTGGTTGTGTGTAAAACGTGATTATATTAAGTGTTCGGATGAATGCATAGAAATGTGTAAGGTGGAAGATCATATTAAATTATGGTTAATCTAACCACCTTTTGAACATTGAATAATAGTTTGGCGCTTAACAAGCTAGGTGGAAGTTTGTGGATGAAGCGGGTCAAACGGAGCGAGTATGGAAAGAAAAGCGTGACTTGGATGCAAGGTAACTGAAGCTTACACCCCCTTTGTAATTACATTACATTTATTTGTATGTATTAGTCATGAAACATGTTAGGTATTAGAATTATGACGTTCCGGCATGATGGAACGCAAGTTGGAATAAATGAAAATGGTAAGAAACCATTAATTAGGTTTAAGGGGCGAGATGGTATTAAAATATCATCACATGTAGATAAAAGGTTATTTCGACTAAACGGGTCAAATGGTGTGTTAATACCATTTGACAACAATAACTGATGACCGTTTGTTGAGTTTTGCGATCACAGGTATTAATTTATGGCTTGCGTTGCTTTAAACTAGCAAGTTAAAGAGCAAAAGGTATTTAAATGGGTTAATTTTATAACCCGAGCCAGGTACGCGTAAATTGGTGAAGTATAAGTAGACATTTTAATGTAGAAATGTGATGTTTGGAAAGAGAAGAGCGAGATTTAAACTTAAATGTTTAAATCTCCTAAACGGGTCGAAATGAATTATGCTCATAGCTTGGGTATTGGTCACATAATTCATAAAAAGTTATGTTCATGAGTTAAAGATTTTTGAGTTAAGTAGTAGTCCAAGATTTTAGAATGATTTAGAAACAAGCCGTTTAATAGATTATGAAACGGGTCAAATAATTGTATAAGAGATTTATAAGCCGTTAGCTTATAAATCAGCATCGTTACTAACCTTAGTGTTGTTTACATAGGAGACTGCATTACGGTCAATATGAACAAGAATCGTGTAAAACGGATGTGTAGATTTAAAGTTATGTAAGTGTAAGTGTTAAACATAAGAAAATGCATAGCTGGGTAAAATAGCAAACAAGCAGAACTGGGCGCCACCGTAGCTTACGGTGGTACCGTAAGTTACGGTAGGCACTAAAAGAAAAGAATTGTCCACCGTAGGGCAGGCTCTTATCACCGTAGCAACTTTTTCGTCACCGTAAGCTACGGTGGCACCGTAGCTTACGGTAGAAACCTTTGTTGTTTTGTTTATGGAACTCGTTTAAAAGTGTTCAAAACCCTCATAACTAACGTTTATGCTGGTTTTGATTTTAGGTAAACATATCTGTCTCCGGATGAAGTTCAAGCGAAGAACAAGAACCGAACACACACATCTAAATGAAGCTTCCGCATTGATCTTGTTTTATTTTATATAAAGTGAAATATGTAATCACTAATAACATAGTTTTTGAATGTTTTAAACATGTATGAATACTTTGATGAAAAAGTTTTTGTTAAGTCGCATTTTGATATAAAATGCGTACTTTAATGATATATATTAATGTTAAAATTTCGATGGGTCTTACAAGTTGGTAATCAGAGCTTAAGGTTAAAAGAATAAAGTGTTCGGTTCGAGGCTTGATCGCAAATCCGGTAAGTACATGTATGTTAATAGTTTAGCATGCTAAAGTGTTGAAAACAACACATAGGGCTATCGTGTGATACACGTTACACCAATGAAAATGATTAGTATAGTTAACGAATCACGTGCAGTAAAAAGCCTAGTATTACAATACGTGCATTTAGTAAAGTTGACATTACTAACTTTTGTGAATGTCTTAATTGAAGGACACTTGCATTTAAAGATGACAAGGGTTGAACAAATTACGGATATGATAGAGGAACGGTCCGAAGTATGACAAGAGGAGCATGCTCACCAAGGACTAAATCGCGTAACGACCGCGAACAAGGTTAATGGCAAGGAACGCCCGTCGGGGCAAGCATTACCAGGTGAACGCTTTTAAATATAATCGCACAAATAGCAATATGCAATAAACATGTAGAGAATGATTGTTGCATATGTAAATTAGAAACTTGGAAAACCTGAATAGAATACCTATCCAGGATATTATTTCCAAGAAAACTAAATAGAGGCGTTACTTACATAGGGCGTGATGTGAAAACTATAAAAAGGTCATGTGTGTCATGTGTTAATCGCTTACTCTGGCCAAGTAAGTAGTGGCATATGATACCATGAACTTCTTATAGCGGACACATTTACGTCCGATGTAGTAAGGGCAGGGTGAATGGGACTAACTAAAATGGTACCCAAAGGAATCAAATAAATAAAATGTTTGATAGTAAACGTAAACGCACAGCCGGGTGACGGAAGCGTATTACATTAGGATAATGAGCCCGAGTGAAGGGACAAATATTAATGTAAAATGATTAAGATATGCATTGGGATGGGGTGTACTTACACTCGAACCCGGAGAATGCAAATGTGTGTCTTAACGGGCCGTTTTTGTAAAACGTCAAACTTGAGGACAAAGTCGGAATATAAAAGTGAAGCGAAGTCTTAATGCATACCGGGAGGGTTGCAATAATAACGACTTTGGTAAAATACCCGGTTGATGGGTAAGGATTTAAACACATGCGTAGACTAAGAACTGGGAACGCAGATGGAAACTCAAAAGACTCGAGTTTCGGGTCATGACAAAAAGACGATAAGATGCTGTAAATTGAAATTTTGATAAATTACGTTCAACTATTTTAAAGTTGAACGGGTTGAATAAAGAATGAAAATTGACATTCATAAGCAATGAAATTTCATACGAACAAGTCAAAAGAATTAAATAAATGATGACGCTTGCTAATGTAAGTAAGCGTGAATCGAATAAATAAAAGCGTGAAATATTAATGAACCTATGTAATGGGTTTAAAAGAAATATAATTATAAATCGGGGAAACGGTGGGCATAGAACAAACTGACGCGTAAGCAACGTCAGAAGTCATAAGTCGGAAGGTTAGTCTGAAAGTAAACGAATGAAGCCTTAGACTACGGTCAAGACCAACTAAAGTTTAAAAAGCGAAAACAAATGATTCCAAACATAACAAGGGATGCCTTGAAGCTATATAGGTATATATACATTTGAATATGAATACGAATAAAAGATGGTCTACGGGATCATCATAACCTACGGGATTAAACGTAGTGTTAAGGTCTACGGGACCAAGAAGACCCTTGGGTCATAAGTAGAAAGAAACGAACTGCTAACATCTCACCTTAAAAAGGTGAAAAATCTAAAGAAATAGCCTACGAGGCTAAGTAAAAAGAACCTACGGGTCAGTTGAGTTAAGTGTGGGAACTAATTTTAATTCGACGAATTAAATAATATCGGAAAGGAATAAATCCTCGGACTTAAAATTCCTAGAAGTAATAAAAGGATATAAGACAAGGTGAAGAGAAAACGTTAAACTAAAATTTAGTTTTAGTAAGAAATGACGTTTTAACAAATATATAAGTATTATGAGAGAAATTAGGAAAAGGTTAATAATAAAGGATTTAGGTCTAGACACCGATAGGTGTAAAAACAATACATTCAAAAAGAGGATTCTCGATGATGAAAGGTTAATATAAACCTAAACATGACGTGACGTGATCACGGCCAAGAAAGGTAATGTGAAGTATAATCACATTGTAGCCCGAGCAATGGGTATAAGGTAACTGGACTAATAAGTCCAGTTAGTGAGACTGATTAAGGTCAAAGTTCTAATGTAAGAATTGGAGTAATACGCTATTCATGGCGAGGTTAGCGTGGAGTAAGCATACCTAATAAATTCATATGACCAAACGGCCAAAGAGCGGCACGGTCAAGTATATAAAACAAAGGTAAACATGTACAAACGGAAATGATGGCCCATGAGGCTTTGTTAACGAAGAGTATTGATCGCCTATACTAAACGATCATAAGACAACACAAACGAAGTGTCGGAAGGTCGAATCGAGCAAAAGCACGATTAAAGGAGAAAGCTATAAGGTATGTGATTATATGCTTACGAGGGTTATGTTAATAACATTTATTGAATTATCTTAAATATTTAAGATGAAATTCCAGAAATTCGGTTTGCTCGTACGCGATGAATTCAGTATGACCAAACCGAAGGAATAAGTTCGAAAACGAAAGAATGGTTGTTAGAAGTGAAAGATTTCGCTAAAATATCCAAACGGATTAAATTAACGGATTCAGGAAGAATTTAATAGTCTAACAGCGATGGATTTCGCCAAGATGACCAAACTGGTTGAAAATAAAAAATTTCGTTATTTTGAGTTTCATTATTTCGCGTGAAATACGCAGATGTTATTAATCAACAAGATATTACCATACATTTCTGGTAATACCAACAAGGGGCTAAAGTATGAATAATGCTTAAAAGGGGTTACTCAGTTTGAGTGTATTGGGTATAGAAACTCAATAACTATGTAAGAAAGGTTTCGGGGACGAAACCTCTTTAAGGGGGGTAGACTTGTAACACCCCGAAAGCGGGTTTGGTAATCAAACCCCGTTAATACAAAAAGACGGGTAAAAGTAACCCGGTAAATATTAGGATTTAAATAAATAATCCTAATATTAAATATAAGCAAATCAAAGTTTTAAGGAATTAAGTTTGTAAGAGCCCCGAGTTAACGGGACTTAAAATAAACCTAGTCATAAATTCCCCGAACCCACTAAATTAACTAGGAATATTTAACCTAGTTAATTAGTGGGGATAATGTCAAGAGCAATTAGGTTGTGATCTAGTTAAAAATGAACCAAATAAGAGATGGGGGACCAAAGTTGTTAAGTTTGAAATTATTCCATATATAAATAAGTAACTTTTTCATGCATAAACACTTGTAACTTGTGCTTTGGGGATTTTTCAAAAAAAAAACTTGATTTTTTTGTTTTAATCCAAAGGTTTTTATTTTTTGCAATTTTAACCTTACAAAATTTGTTTTTTTTAACTTTAACTCAAAACTTTTCATTATTTGCAATTTAACTTCACAACTTTTGTCAATTATACTTTTCGTCTTTCGTTTAACGTTTTTACGTTTCGATACGTACAGTTCTAAATTTTTCGAGTTAATACGACACAACGTACGAGTGTGGTTCAACTTTTTTATGTTTTGTTTCAAATTTTGCAAGTTAACACGACGCAACGTGCATGTGTGGTTCAACGTTTTTACCTCTATTTTTCATGTTTGACGGATTCGTCGCAACACGCAGATCCTAGGTCGAGTCAGTGTTGGTGGTCGATCACGGTTGTGTAACATTAGTACTATTTGACACCGTTTTACGTCCTGCCGCAACGCGGGGTGTGCTTTGGGGGTTTTCCAAAGAAAAAATGGTTATGCATATGGTTGTCGTAACCTTGGCTTTAGGGGTTTTCCAAAAAAAATTGATTTTTTTACTTTTCACACAAAAGTATTTCATAAATTACTTTTAACCCAAAACTATTTGTTTTTTTTTTTACTTTTAACCCAAAACTTTTTTTCTTTTGCAATCTATTCTCACAACTTTTTTTAATTTTAACTTTGATCCTTTATAGTTTTCATTTTCCGCTTTATGCTTGGTTCTAAATTTTGTGACTTAACACATCGCAACGTGCGTCTTTGGTTTAACGTTTTTACGTGTCGTTCTAAATTTTGTGAGTTAACACGACGCAACATGCGTGTATGGGTGAACGTTTTTACATCGTCTATTTTTTCCCGTTTGACAGGTTTAACATAACGTGCGAGTCCTAGATCGACTTAGTTATAACTAAAGAATTCCCGCCGCATTGCGACGGGTCTCAATTCTAGTTAAATATAATTAAAACAATAAAATTAAAACCAAACACGTCTGGTTCGATTAAACACAGGGGGCGACACCAGGGTTTTCCTCAAACCCTAAATTCAAGAAAATGATCAAATTGAAGGTCCAAATCGAGTCTAAATCGAAATCCAAGTACGAATTAGTGATCTCCACTAAGAAAGGAGTCACGAGGTATGCAAATTTCATGAGAAATCTCTAGTTAAATTTCTGAGCAAACCTAGAGAATTCAAAAATTGTTGATGCATGCTTGTTATATGGACGAAATAGGAACATTGTGGTGTTTAGGAGTAAACCCTAGACAAGTATATATTGAAATCATGCTTAGCTCAAGTAAATTCAGATTTTTGTTGATGCTAAATTCATGTATGAGATATTTTTAGGGTTTTGATTGCTAAAAATGGTGTTATAATGTCAAGAACATGCTTAAATTGAAAGCTGAATTCAAACAGCTCCTGTTCAGAATTTACAGCCGACTTGTATTGGCTGTAACCTGAACAAAGCTTGACAAAAACATGTGTTTCTTGAGTCTAAAATGTAATTCCAGGAAATATCTTTAAAACCCCGCTGGAATCGCATTTTTTCGAAGAAAATTGAGCGTTTTATGAATTTTTCCGTATCGAAGGTTCAAGCTGCGTTTTGTGGTAGAATTTGCAGCCCATTACGAATGTCATAACCCAATTTAGGAATTTAGTTATGATCTCATTTTTTACTGTAGATAGTTTTAAGTGATTAAAAGAATCACCAATTGGAATTTCGTCAATCGGATAAACGAGGAATTTTAAATGAATTTTTCCGTAAGCTGCAGTCAGAAGTGACGAATCTGATAGCAACTTAGTAAATGAATTTTTTAGAATTTTTGGTAAACAGTTAGATCTTGAAATTTTAACACAAGGCCTAACCCTCCGAGAGGTACGCCACATAAAAAAATCATAATTTTTGAAGACATGTAAACATGTTAAACAAGTCACCAAAACAGCCCATTTTCAGTGATATGAAATGCCTAAATGAAATCGCGGTCTACTTGGTTGTGTGTAAAACGTGATTATATTAAGTGTTCGGATGAATGCATAGAAATGTGTAAGGTGGAAGATCATTATAAATTATGGTTAATCTAACCACCTTGTGAACATTGAATAAAAGTTTGGCGCTTAACAAGCTAGGTGGAAGCTTGTGGATGAAGCGGGTCAAACGAAGCGAGTATGGAAAGAAAAGCGTGACTTGGATGCAAGGTAAGTGAAGCTTACACCCCCTTTGTAATTACATTACATTTATTTGTATGTATTAGTCATGAAACATGTTAGATATTAGAATTATGACGTTCCGGCATGATGGAACGCAAGTTGGAATAAATGAAAATGGTAAGAAACCATTAATTAGGTTTAAGGGGCGAGATGGTATTAAAATACCATCACACGTAGAAAAAAGGTTATTTCGACTAAACGGGTCAAATGGTGTGTTAATACCATTTGACAACAATAACTGATGACCGTTTGTTGAGTTTTGCGATCACAGGAATTAATTTATGGCTTGCGTTGCTTTAAACTAGCAAGTTAAAGAGCAAAAGGTATTTAAATGGGTTAATTTTATAACCCGAGCCAGGTACGCATAAATTGGTGAAGTATAAGTAGACATTTTAATGTAGAAATGTGATGTTTGGAAAGAGAAGAGCGAGATTTAAACTTAAATGTTTAAATCTCCTAAACGGGTCAAAATGAATTATGCTCATAGCTTGGGTATTGGTCACATAATTCATAAAAAGTTATGTTCATGAGTTAAAGATTTTTGAGTTAAGTAGTAGTCCAAGATTTTAGAATGATTTAGAAACAAGCCGTTTAATAGATTATGAAACGGGTCAAATAATTGTATAAGAGATTTATAAGCCGTTAGCTTATAAATCAGCATCGTTACTAACCTTAGTGTTGTTTACATAGGAGACTGCATTACGGTCAATATGAACAAGAATCGTGTAAAACGGATGTGTAGATTTAAAGTTATGTAAGTTTAAGTGTTAAACATAAGAAAATGCATAGCTGGGTAAAATAGCAAACAAGCAGAACTGGGCGCCACCGTAGCTTACGGTGGTACCGTAAGTTACGGTAGGCACTAAAAGAAAAGAATTGTCCACCGTAGGGCAGGCTCTTATCACCGTAGCAACTTTTTCGTCACCGTAAGCTACGGTGGCACCGTAGCTTACGGTAGAAACCTTTGTTGTTTTGTTTATGGAACTCGTTTAAAAGTGTTCAAAACCCTCATAACTAACGTTTATGCTGGTTTTGATTTTAGGTAAACATATCTGTCTCCGGATGAAGTTCAAGCGAAGAACAAGAACCGAACACACACAACTAAATGAAGCTTCCGCATTGATCTTGTTTTATTTTATATAAAGTGAAATATGTAATCACTAATAACATAGTTTTTGAATGTTTTAAACATGTATGAATACTTTGATGAAAAAGTTTTTGTTAAGTCGCATTTTGATATAAAATGCGTACTTTAATGATATATATTAATGTTAAAATTTCGATGGGTCTTACATATAAACAAGTCCTAAACACAAAAAATTGACTAAACAAATTTTTCGCCAGACCAGGACACCGTTGCGTCGCGCGACGGCTCCTGGCCCTTGTCGTCGCGTGGCGCGACACCCCTTTTGTTACAGAATGTTGTTGTTCAAAGCTGCATATTTCCAGCCAATTTAATTTTCACGAAAACGAGCATAACTTGCTTGTTTTTTATCCGATTTAAGTCACGTTTCTTCCTATGTGATCGTAAAATTATTCTCCATCACATGGAGTTAATATCCGACATTCGGATTAACAAAAATTTAAACTTTTAAGCCTTCGGCTTATTACCTTTTTATAAGGTTTTGACCCATTCATGTATTTATCAAAACAAACAGGTTTGTTTGATCTCAATTACTCCTGAACCTTATATTTTCGATATTTCATATCATATTAGGTTCAAATCACGGGTTTATATACCTTCTGAAATCTTAAACCCATTTTGACTTAAAAGATTAATTTGACCCGTTAAGGGTATTTAAGAACTTTTCCGGATAATTCATACCCATTCGCTTCTAGCATTGTATTTCCACGTTATTTATCAATTTATCTTCCACCACAACTATATGTGTGGTGAATTTAATGTGGAGATCTATATATTCCGAGTTTTACCCCTCGGATTATCTTTTTACGGCAAAGACTCATATAGGGTCATTTGACCATAAATTTACATTTTTCGCTTTTAGATACTTATTCGAAGTATCTATTTACTTATAAAACTCGTTTCTAAACAACCTTTAAGGGTCGTTTGCTCAATTTAGCTTACAAGGGCGTTTTAGTCAATTTTAGTCCTTCTTTTACGATGATGGACTTTTAACTACTTGTTTGACCCAAAATCCGACCTTTTAACTATAATCTTGTTTAGAAACCATTATGTTTCTAAAACACCATGATTATAACTTAAATTATTCGGTTTACCTATAAGATAACCGAATATCCAATTTTTACCTTGTTTAACTCTTATAGAACCTCAAGTTCTAAATGATGAGTTGAACCATTATACATACCTGACTCGGATCAATGTATTGACCCGTTTTAATACCTTGCCTTAATAGCCGCTAAGTAATAGCGATGTAAATATCCATTCGATATTTATTCCTATCATCATACAACTCGACAAACCATTAGTCGTTATTGTCAAAGGGTGATATTTTCACCTTTTGACCCATTTGTGTATAAATGACCGTATATCTTTGCAAGATGGGTTTATTATCATCTCGTCTACATAATTCGCTCCGGTTCACACTGTGCGGTCATTTTATTTATAATTCATTTCTTTATTCTTTTGACCTCTTTAGGTCGTACACCATAAAGTGTCTTTCAAAACTAACGGTTATCGTCAACGATTGACCGAATTACCGTTTTACTCTTATTATTTG
This sequence comes from Helianthus tuberosus, assembly GCA_030545235.1. Taxonomy (NCBI): domain Eukaryota; kingdom Viridiplantae; phylum Streptophyta; class Magnoliopsida; order Asterales; family Asteraceae; genus Helianthus; species Helianthus tuberosus. The sequence goes on from CM060441.1 coordinate 206,812,384, forward strand.
TATTGATTTACCTTATAAGGTAATCATTCAAAACTCGCTATTTATTAGTCACTTCCTGACTAAATAATCCTATTAGCTCTTTTTAACCATTAAACATGGTTTAATATCATTGTCTTTTGTTCCGAACCGCACATGTCGTGTCGGAACATTATAAATCAAATAAGACTTTATATTATTCATAACCTATAAAACCAATAGGTATTTAATACAAAGAGTGTAAGCTATACTTACCTTGCATCCAAATTATGATTTTCCTTAATTCTTAACTCGTTTGACCCGCTTCCTTCCCAAGCCTTCACCTAGCTCGACAAGCGTCAAACTATCATTGTAATTTGTAAGATTGTTAGACTAGTCATAATCATTCACGACTATTCCATCCTATAATCTTTATGTCGAAATTATCATTCGATCATATAATTGGTCATTTTGACTTTTAAAAAGTCAAACTACCTATTGACGAAAGAAATTACACGATGTAGATCAACTACTCGTTTTATTACTTTGTCAATATCCGGTAAGCATCATTCTTATGCTACCAGTTTAATTACTTATTCAATCAAGTTCATGTAATCGAAATTCACCGAATTAACACAACTTTAATCATTTTTAACACATGATGATATCAAACATCATTCTAACATTAATCTATCATCATTTTCGTTTTATCATACAAAACCTATTTCATAGTAAGTATGATCATAAACTCAAACACACAATTTGTTCAAGTATTTCCTTACTTCTATCATATATGATGATTATAAACACAATTATATCATCAATTTCATCATATGATTAATACCCACTTATCCTAGTGTGGTAATTCATCAAATCATTCAATTTATAGCATCTTATGTATAATTTTTCACTTAGGGTTTTGTTTCTAAGCAACTATACATCATAATTCAGCCATATCTTCAAGAATTTATCCATAATTCATAGATTATGAGATTTATCAAATTTCACAACTTCAAGAATCATCAAAATTTTACATACCTTATGATCCCCTAGCTTGGGTGATCATTAATTCACGTTCAATTGTGAATTTAGACTTCGTTTGAGCCTTCAATTGGACGATTTTGCTGGAAGTTAGGGTTTGGCTCCTGGGAGCTCTCCTGAGGTCGATGAACAGAACACACAATTGTGTGTGTTTTGTTTTAAAACCCCTTTTAGTAAATAACTTTCAAGTTTATCCACTTTGGCCCCTCTTGTTTGGTTAGTTATTAATTAGGCTTCAACCCATTTAGTTCTAACAATATTTCCACTTATTAACTAGGTTAAACATTCCTAGTTAAATTAGTAGGTTCGGGGAATTCATGACTAGGTTTATTTTAAGTCCCGTTAACTCGGGCTTCTATAAACTTTTATTTTCTCAAAAGCATTATTTTCCCATTTTTTATTAAATATTAGGTTTAGTTATATAAATCCTAATATTTTCCAGGTTAATTTACCACTAACGGTACTTTACCCGTCTTTTAATATTAACGTGGTTTGATTACCAAACCCGTTTTCGGGGTGTTACAGTTCGGTACGATACGATGTAAGTTTATTGAAACCAAAAACAATAAAATACATAATGTTGTTCGGTACGATACGATGTAAGTTTATTGAAAGCAAAAACAATAAAATACATAATGGTACTGGTACTGAAACTGATATTGTTCCTTCGGTTTTGGCACGGTTAACTACAGGATCGGCACATTATCCATTATTATACATGAAACCATAAAAATAGATACAAGTACCGTCATTGATCTTGTTCGGTTTGGTACGGTACGGTACGGTACGGTATGATAGCGATACGGTGTCATTTTATCGAAAGCAAAAAACAATAAAACTAAATACCTGCATCGATGCAGGTGTTGTTTGGTCGTTTTAGCTCAGTCTGGTACGTTAGCGGCACAATATCCGTTTTTAATAAAAGTTATATCACAATGTTGAAAAAGTTAAACATAGAACAAATAATAAATTATCATTCATCGTCCATTTTGGTTCGGTTTAATACGACAACGACACGGTATCCATTTTCAATAAAACTTATATAGCAATGTTGAAAAAATATATAAACAAAGTTACGAAGTAAGATTTTTTTAAAAAGTTAAAGAATAAAACTTATTAGAAAAAAATAAACTAAATAATGAATAAAGTTCATAAAAAATAAATACTAAAAACATGACACAGTATCCATTTTCAATAAAACTTATATAGCAATATTGAAAAAAATATATAAACAAAGTTATGAAGTAAGATTTTATTTTTAAAAAGTTAAAGAATAAAACTTGATAGAAAAAATTAAACTAAATAATGAATAAAGTTCATAAAAAATAAATACTAAAAACATAGAAGAAATAAATAAATGTTAAAAATAGAAAAGTAATCAAATACTTTAAAAATATAGATTACTGTTCATGAAGAGTTTATACAAAATGACCAAATTGGCCTTCTCGTTAACATAAAAAAATGGATGAAGTTAACCTAGTGGACTAAAATGGCAACTGTGAAACCTTTTTGGATCCACAGGTTAAAAATGAAACATTTGGACTAAACTGGCAAAATGGCCCAAACCACAGGGACTAAAATGACATTTAACTCTATAAATGTTTCATACCCCCATTATTAGAGTAGTGGAGAGATCGAATGAGAAGAAATTTTTTGTAAGAAAAATGAAGAAATTTTTTGTAAGAAAAATGAAGAAATTTCAACCAATAAAAATGTTTTATTTTACTTCATTTAATATAAGTATTTAATAATACTATAAAGGTACATTGGTAAGTCTACATAAATCATTAATTTGTAGTCTTGCTCTTTAATAGCTACTTACATTAAATTTTTTGTAACTTATCTTCAGTATATATTTTTTCAAAAAAATAAAACAAAATAATTTAAAGTGTAGGATAAATTACGAGTTGTATAAGATAAATAATGAGTTGTGTAGGATAAATTTCAACGTGTAGTATGAATTTGGAAATATGTAACATAACTTTTGATGTGTGTAGAAAAAAGAAATTAGTGTGGAAGATGATAGTCTTTATGACTAATTAATTAGTTAAAGATGATAATAAATGAGATAAATGAAAAAATATTTAATGTTTTAAAAAATTACCTTTCTTCTTTTTCTTCTCAATTAAATTATCTTCTAAAATGAACCTTCCCTTATATAGTAAGCAAATAAACCCGACAAACTGAAACACAACTGAAAAACAAAATCTACTTGGCCTAAAAAATGGATTAACCGAGTGTATCGGACGGTACAACCGGATGTACTGGACGGTTTAACCGGTACAATCGGCCTTTTTAAACCAGTTTTTACAACATTGATAAAACATATGATTGAATGTGGCATTTTCGTTTTAAATTTCTGTTACCGAAAACAAAATAAATAAATAAAAACAGTCCATAATCCTAAAGTTATAACCAAAACTGGCTATACTAAATAATTTAAAGGATATATAACATTTTTCGTTATTTATGTTTGTACGAATTACAATGGATACACTTTAATTTCAATAGTTACAGTCACCATCTTTTTTTAGAAAAGGAAAATTGGTTTTTAATAAACGAATCTTTGCCCCATTGGTAAATAATAATCCCACCTACGTAATTGGTATATAATAATCCTACCTATCAACATGTTGGTACTCAATGAACTTTCGTTAATTTTTTTAACTGAAGTTAGTTTTTAAGTTTTATTTATTACACAAACAGTCCCTGTAGTTGTAATTTACTAGTTTTAACTATTTTATAAAATTTAATACATGGCCCTTGACGTTTTTTTTTGTTTTACAAAATAGTTAAAACTAGTAAATTATAACTACATGGACTGTTTGTGTAATAAATAAAACTTAAAAACTAACTTTAGTTAAAAAAAAATTAACGAAAGTTCATTGAGTACCAACATGTTGATAGGTAGGATTATTGTATACCAATTACGTAGGTAGGATTATTATTTACCAATGGGGCAAAGATTGGTTTATTAAAAACCAATTTTCCTTTAGAAAACATTACACCTTTGATTCTTGAACACTTACATAGTTACAATTTTTAGTTAAATATTTCATGTGTCTTTCCATATCAGGGTATTATTGTCTTTTCCCCATTCTAATACAATAAAAACAAAAAGATATTACAAAGTTAACTGACATATTTAACTGAAAATTTTAGCTTGGTTAGTGTTAAAGTACCTATAGTGTAATGTTTTTAATAAAAAAGAACTACGATCGCAACTATTCCATATATATAAATAAGTAACTTTCTCATGCATAAACACTTGTAACTTATGCTTTGGAGATTTTTCAAAAAAAAAAAAAAAACTTGATATTTTAGTTTTAACCCAAAGGTTTTTACCTTTTGCAATTTTAACCCTACAAAATTTGTTTTTTTAACTTTAACTCAAAACTTTTCCTTATTTTCAATTTAACTTCACAATTTTTGTCAATTATACTTTTCGTCTTTGGTTTAACGTTTTTACGTTTCGTTACGTATAGTTCTAAAATTTTCAAGTTAATACGACGAAACGTACGAGTGTGGTTCAACTTTTTTATGTTTTGTTTCAAATTTTGCAAGTTAACACGGCGCAACGTGCATGTGTGGTTCAACGTTTATACCTCTATTTTTTCATGTGTGACATGTTCGTCGCAACACGTAGATCCTAGGTCGAGTCAGTGTTGGTGGTCTATCACGGTTGTGTGACATTAGTACTATTTGACACCGTTTTACGTCCCGCCGCAACGCGGGGTGTGCTTTGGGGGTTTTCCAAAGAAAAAATGGTTATGCATATGGTTGTCGTAACCTTGGCTTTAAGGGTTTTTCAAAAAAATTGATTATTTTTACTTTTCACTCAAAAGTATTTCATAAATTACTTTTAACCCAAAACTATTTGCTTTTTTTACTTTTAACCCAAAACTTTTTATTTTTTGCAACAACTTTTTTAACTTTCAACTTTGATCCTTTATAGTTTTCATTTCCGCAAATTTTCCTATTTATGCTTGATTCTAAATTTTGTGACTTAACACATCGCAACGTGCGTCTTTGGTTTAATGTTTTTACGTTTCGTTCTAAATTTTGCGAGTTAACACGACGCAACGTGCGTGTATGGGTGAACGTTTTTACATCGTCTATAGGTTTAACATAACGTACGGGTCCTAGGTCGACTTAGTTATAACTAAAGAATCCCCGCCGCATTGCGGCGGGTCTCAATTCTAGTTTAATTTAAAAAAAAACGACAATAATTTGTACGAAAACCACGTCTCATGGCTCCACTACATGAGAAGATTACAAGTATTCAGCCCACTTAAGAAGACATTGCACATGTTCAGTTCCACTTTAGCCAGAAATTGTACCATTTCTCCCTCTTTGGCAAAGTTCTTATTTTGGTATTACATGTCACTGTTTTATTAAAATAATAATAATAATAATAATAATAATAATAATAATAATAATAATAATAATAATGTGAAGGTTTAGGGCATGTTTGGCTAAGCCTTTTGAAACAACTTATTGATTTTTTGAAAATTCATAAGCTCTAAAATGATGTTTGGCAATGAGGGTGTATGTAAGGGGAAAAAGCCAATAAGTCACTCCATACTGACTTTTCCAAAAAAACCAATAAGTCAATAAATTGGTTTAAAAAGCTTAGCCAAACATGCCCCTAGTAGATAAAAAAATAGTTTAATGATCATTTTGTCATTTACATAGTATAAATTAGCAACAAGTTGATGCATTGAGGTGTTGTGCCCCATGCTTTGGGGTTTTAAAAAAAATAATATTACAATTTTAACCCAAAACTACTTGATTTGGTAGTTTTAACCCAAAAGTTAGTTTTTCCAATTTAACCTCACAACTTTTTACTTTCAACTTTGATACCCTATGTTTTTTATATTTTGCAAAATTTTCGTTTTACGTTTCGTTCTAAATTTTGCGAGTTAATACGGCACAATATGTGTGTGTGGTTCAACGTTTTTACGTTTTGTTATACGCTTCGTTCTAAATTTTGCGAGTTAACATGGCGCAACGTACATGTGTGGTTTAGTGTGTTTACGTCGTTTGTTTTTTTTCCCGTTTAACAAGTTCATCGCAACGTGTGAGTCCTAAATCGAGTTAGTTTTTATTTTCTATGTTTTATATGTCGGTCTAATTTCTCCGCATTAAGACGCCGCAACTTCAATGTTGGTGGTTGTTGGCTGTAGTGTGGCATTGGTGCTATTTGTCACGGTTTTACGCCCCCACCACAACGCGGGGGGGGGGGCTTAATACTAGTTGTTTTATAAAAAAAAACCGTGTGAAGGTTTAGTAGACATAAAAATTAGTTTAATGATCATTTTGATAAAGAGATGATTTCCTGTAAAGAAACCGTCTGACGCTAATTTTTCACTTATAAATAACTTGCTTTGTTTCCTCTTTCTCTTTTTATGTTTGTGTACTTCATAGCTTTTTGTTGTGTCTTGGTTTGATAATATAGCGTTTCCGTTGCCATTCAAAAAAATAATAATAACTTGCACTGTTTAATACAAGAAATGAAAGATTCCTGATTTTTACTATAAATAACTTGACTGTTTAATATACAAAAGAGTAAACTGCAATTTTACCCCCTGGGGTTATATGTGATTGGCACCCTTACCCCCTCCCAGGAAAATTTTGTTGTCTTACCCTTCAATTATTGAAAAACGCTGCAATATTACCCCCCCCCCCCCGGTGTTAAAATCCGTTTAAAGTCAACTTTACTTATTAACGGTCAAAGGGTATTATAGTCTTTTCCACTTGTTTTTGATAGCTTCCTCAACACAACACCTTATATAATAACTTTCATTTCCACTTTACCCCCCAAGTATTCCCCAGGCCCATATCTTCTCTCCGGCGACATCTCAGGCGATCACACCACCGGCGACAGGTCATAGTAATGCCGATTGGGACGACGATCAGAGAAATATTGAGCCACATGAAAGGTATAATCGAACAAGGGTTTACTGTTCATTTTGATTTTGATATGAATGATTGAAACAGGGGAATCATAGTGTTTGATATGAAACAGGGGTTTGATATGAATGATTGAAACACGAGTTTGACAAGTATAATCGAACAAGGGTTTAATGTTCATTTTGATTTTGATATGAATGATTGAAACATGGGAATCACAGTGTTTGATATGAAACATGGGTTTGATAAGAATGATTGAAATAGGGGTTTGACAGGTATAATCGAACAAGGGTTTAATGTATCACAGTGGATTAAGGGGTTTAATGTATCACAGAGGTTTAATGTATCACAGGGGTTTAATGTATCACAAGGGTTTTATTACAGTTGTATTTTTGTAATATGTGTTTGCAGTTGACATGAGGATGCAGGTCACAGTAAGAACGATTGTGTTCCACATGGTGGTCGAAATGCATGGCCTCCCTTTCCTGCACTTCCAGTTTCCCCCTCAGCATGAAATGGTTGCCTAGTTAAAGTTAAAAAGTATTTTTTGCAATTCGGTAACAAGTCCATATAAAGATCCAAAAATGTAATTATAGGCCCACACAAAATGCAGTTTCAGTTACACAACAATTAATGTATGGGCTCCTAGCATCTGAATCTGTCATATTCCAAAAATGAATTTGGGCCTACACCGAATTCAAACTGATGTAGGGTTTTATGAGATGGTCTATAAAAGCTAATGATGTATGTATCCGGTATATGTGCATCTTCCAGGTTAGAATTGTTATCGATTTAAAATTTTTCTTTTCTCTTTTTCTTTATAATTGGTGGAGTTATTGTAGATGATGAAAAAACTTGATTATTTTTAGGCTGATTTCAATAGGGCTGTGTAACACGTTCAGAACCGAATCAAACCGAAACCGTTTAATGTTAAAAATAAGAACCGGAACCGAACCGTATTTTAAATGTTCCGGTTCGGTTTAGAGCCGGATTAAACGGTTCTTGTGGAAACCGTTCTCGTTGGAACCGGTTGTTAATTAAATCCTAAAATTTACAATTCAATAAAAATCAATCCAACCATTCAAAACATATAAGTAAGAGTTGCAATATTCAAGTTCAAACCATCCAAAATAATCATTTTAACTAATAACTTTCTAACCTTAATCGGGTCAAACTTCCATGTTCTCGGCGTACCTTGGCCATCATCAGTTTTGTTAAAAACCAAGCTAGGTTGATCTCTTCCTTGGTTAGCTGGATTATTTTCGCTGCTTTTATAATGCTTATTCATTGATGACTAGGTTTTTACCCGGGATTGCTTCCCGGGCTCGGGAAAGTTATTTAGATTAATTACTATTTGTTATTAATACGACCACATTACATCAACCATCTCATTCGATTCAACAACAATGTCTTCAAATCACCGAATTAGATCATGAACCCATATTAGAGGTTGTTAGGATCTGAATTTCTTTTTGATTGTGTTTTTGTTTAAGAATTAAGAAGAGGAACAAGTAATGCAGCAGAATTAAAATGGAAATAAACTTTGCACACAATCAAACAGGAGAAATGCTTCCAACACACATTTTAACATCTAGGAAAACATTGGAATAGATACAAGTGGCAGTGATTGTGTGGTTATTTGGGGTGGTGAAGTGTCATCATCTAGGACAACATTGGTTACCCTTCTCCTTTTGGGTTTAGGAGAGGTTGGTAGTGTTTTGATGGATTGAGTGGTAGTGATTTGAGTGGAAGGTTGCTGACTAACAGTTGTTGGAACAACTAGTGTTTCAACCACTGAACCGGTAAGACCCGTGTGCAAAGACTGGTCGATTCTTAGAAAATCATGCATAACATATATTGACAGAATATATATATATATATATATATATATATATAGGATAAGGATCATGTGAGAAGTAGTAGGCTAAATGAGAAACTTGAGAAGCATTCTGGACCACACATTTTCCCTAAGCAAAAAAATGCAAAATTTTTTTTTTTTTTTGGAAAAATCGCAGCTTTTTCTTTAAGAATTAATTTTTTTTAATTTTTTTTTTGGATTTATACACATGTGTATATTGTTAATCTTTTAACTATACATATATGTATATTGTCAATTATACATATATGTATATACATGTTTAAAATTGAAAAATAAGTGTTATTTAGGGTTTAGCATTAGTATTTAGGGTTTAGCATTAGGGTTTAGGGTTTAGCTTTATGGTTTAGGGTTTAACATTAGGGTTTAGCAATAGTATTTAGGGTTTAGCATTAGGGTTTAGCTTTTGGTTTAGCATTAGGGTTTAGCTTTTGGGTTTAGCTTTAACTTTTGGGTTTAGCTTTATCTTTAGGGTTTGTATTATGGTTTAGCATTAAGGGTTTAGCTTTAGTGTTTAGTTTTAGCTTTTGGGTTTAGCATTAGGGTTTAGCTTTAGGGTTTAGAATTAGGGTTTAGCTTTAGGGTTTAGCATTAGGGTTTAGCTATAGGGTTTAGAGTTTAGGGTTTAGCATTAAGGTTTAGCTTTAGTGTTTATGGTTTAAGATTAACAATATTCACATTTTTCAATTTTAAACATGTGTATACATATATGTATAATTGACAATATACATATATGTATAGTTAAAAGATTAACAATACACACATGTGTATAAATCCAAAAAAAAAAAATTTTAAATTTTTTTTTAATCCTTAAAGAAAAAGCTGCGATTTTTCAAAAAAAAAAAATTGCACTTTTTTTACCTTTTTTTTTTGCATTTTTTGCTTAGGGAAAATGTGTGGTCCAGATTGCTTCTCAAGTTTCTCAAATAGGGTGGACTTCTCTTAGGATCCCTACCCTATATATATATATATATATATATATATATATATGTATATATATATGTATATAGGATTAAGTTAAAATGAGAACCACCTCGAGTTGTAAGAACCGCGAGAACTTTTTGATCCGGGCCTTGGTGGACCAATTTTTTTTTTCAGAAACGTAGATGCATGTATAAAAACAACATCTGTAAAAAAAATTCAAAAAAAACGTCGTGGGTGTAGTTTTGAGCAACACAAGTTTGTGTTTACGGGACCCGTAAATCTTCCGGCTAGATTTACGGGTCCCGTAAACACAAACTTGTGGCGCTCAAAACTACACACACGACATTTTTTTTTGAATTTTTTTTACAGATGGTGTTTTTATACATGCATCTACGTTTATGAAAAAAAATTTGGTCCACCGCGCCCCCCACGGTGTAGTTCCCGCGGTTCTTACAACTCGAGGTGGTTCTCATTTTAATCTTCCCCTATGTATATATATATATATATGTATAGATATTGTACCAAAACATGTTATTTATTATAGCTAAAAGACAACTATAAGTAAATATAAAAGATATTTAACATGCATAACATATATTGACAGAATATATAGATATGTGTATAGCTTTGATCATTTAAACATACCTTTGCTAATATTACAGTGCTGAAAATGAAAACAGTAGCTGACTATAACTATCAGTGGATTAAAACACTGAGCTTTAACAACAGTCATTATATAAACAGTGATTCAAGAATCTTCCTTCTCAAAGAAAAAAACAATATTTTAACCCATCAGTCATTTCAATCCCCTTCAACCTCCACAAAACACTATTTTAACCCAACAGTGGCTTTAAACCATCATTTTAACCAAACAGCGGTTTCAACCACTGTTTCTCAACAGTAGTTCCAAACATCTGTTTTCATCCATCTGTTGACCAAAGTCAACAGATGTATCAACCACTGTTTTATTTTCCAATATCTGTTCCCAATAACAGAGTTTTGATCATTTAAACATACCTTTGCCAATATTACAAGCTTTTACACTCTCAAACCTAAATAATTATTTACTTAATTTAAATAACAAACATACTTAATAATTTTAACACAACTAATTATATAAAAACTACAAGTGTAAAACAGAGGTAACTATATAATAAAAAAGTTCAAAACAGGAAACAACAATCAATAGAATACAACATACTAATTCCAAATCAATGCGCGAAACAGCATACAAAGATCTGACAGCTAAGTACTGTCCACGTCACAACCTCTGATGAATAATAGATGACAGTTGTTAGGAAACCACTGATGAATCAATATCAGTAGTTTACAGTGATGAAAATGAAAACAGTAGCTGACTATAATTATCAGTGGATAGCCTATCTGTGGATTAAAACACTGAGCTTTAACAACAGTTATTATATAAACAGTAGTTCAAGCATGTTCCTTCTCCAAAAAAACTATTTTTTAACCCAACAGTCGTTTCAATCCCCTTCAACCTCCACAAAACACTAATTTAACCCAACAGTGGTTTTAAACCACCATTTTAACCAAACAGCAGTTTCAACCACAGTTTTCTTAACAGTAGTTCCAAACATCTGTTTTATTTTCAAACTTCTGTTCCTAATAACAGAGTTTTGATCATTTAAACATACCTTTGCCAATATTACAAGCTTTTACACTCTCAAACCTAAATATTTATTTACTTAATTTAAATAACAAACACGGTTAATAATTTTAACACAACTAATTATATAAAAACTACAAGTGTCAAACAACATACAAAGTTCATCCATCTGTTGACCCAAGTCAACAGATGCATCAACCACTGTTTAATTTTGAAACATCTGTTCCCAATAACAGAGCTTTGATCATTTAAACAGACCTTTGCCAATATTACAAGCTTTTACACTCTCAAACATCAATATTCATTTACTTAATTTAAATAACAAACATGATTAATAATTTTAACACAACTAATTATTTTAAAAATACAATTGTCAAAACAACAAATAGCATTCAATAAAATACAGGATCCTAATTCCTAATCAATTGGTGCAACAGTAGTTTCGATAAGTAAAGCTCCTTTCGGACCATTGTAGTTGTCAATATGTTGGAGGTATTTCAGAAGTTCGTTGCTCAGATCAACTTCAATCATATCCCCCTGATGCTTGTTATCAACCACTTGTTGTCTTCAATTATATTAGTACTTCGACGCCTATCTACATAATCAGCTACACGAGGATTATTGAAAACAAACACCTTCATCCAGCCTTCTTCTTCATATCTGAGCAAATCAGCAGTTAGCTCAGCAGACTTTCCAATAACAATCAAATGCAACCTCTTTGCGATGGTCAAAAAATGCCCTTGGCAAGGATTGACTACAATACTCTCGGGAAAATGAAGCATTAAAGTCTCACTAAGAACATCAAAAGCAACGACGTTCCTCTCACCTAGTGGATACCAATAATTTGAAACCATAAAATATATGGTTTTATCAGCATAAACTCATGTAGACCATGAATGACGACTTGAACCGAATTGTTTATGCTACCGAAATTTATTGTTCTCCATGACTCACGACGCCGTGAGTAAACACGAGCAGCAGTTACATTACGGTAACATCTGATGTTCAGCACTTTCAGATCAGTGAACTGATCAAAATAAATTCCGCCAGTATCAGAGTTTCGATGATGATTGTAATTGAAGTAGTCATCACACAAAACCTTATACCGCCTAGTAGTTGGATTCCAAAGAATCAACTGACAGCAAATCCCTTCATTGCAAACTAACAACAAACCATTAAATGAAGATAGAATACGTAAGAAGCTAGGGTGGACATTGTTAGGAAAACTTGATGTTTTGCTTCTAACAACATCCAAATTACCACCAACTACGTCGTCAATGACAATTGACGTGTCTTTAAAGGATATTAGTTTCTTTTGTACTGAATCTCCACTTCGGAGAGCATGCATCATCTGAAATGCATGACTTGACAATTCCCTATAAAAATTCTTGGAAAGACATTTGAAACGGCCAATATCTTCTGCAGAGAGTCTTGTGAAAATCTCATCAACAATCACTTGAAACCCAAATTTTTCCATTCTGCAGAGAGCCTTGTGAAAATCTCGTCAACAAATTTTTTTAAGATGATTGAGTAGATGGATGAAAACGGTAATGATCAAAACCTCTGCCCAATGTATTTTTATATACCCAATGAAGGCGGTTATGACTAAATACATCGTCAGACGAAAGAATATGATGCGACACTCGTTAGGCTTTTAATGCATTTACATGGAAAAAATATAAAATTAAACACGTTATTATAATTACAATTAACCTATTCATTTACCTATAAGACGCCTTTACCATAAGACAGAAGTGATTGCTTGACGTGCATTTATTGCAAAGTACATATCCCAAGGCATTTTGAATTTGAAATTACCGGCAATTTCAAAACCACTGCTATGGTATATGTTTGCCAAAGGAAACATCTGCTAATTTATACTTTCTTGGCTATGGGCAGTAGTTTGCTGATCTGATTTGAAAGCAATTGTCATGATGACTTTTCTAATAGCATTAATTACTGATTTGATTTGCAACAAATAGTCATCAAGAATTTCTTTTATTTTTTAATTTAACTTTAAATTTTATCATGAAAACAATGTTGGAGTAACTCTTATCTCATTGGAATGTAACGATTAGGTAAAATGGTAATTTCATTGTAATTCTAGTTTTTATTTGATAATTTCAATCTATTAATAATTAACACCGTCAATAATAAAAATGTGAGCAGTGGATGTTTTTTAGGAAAACCAATGATGGTCAATATCGGTGGATGTCAACAATAAAAATGTGAGCAGTGACTATTATTTAACTATCAGTGGATAACCAACAGTTATTGAAACACTGATGTTTAGTCAGACAGTGGTCAACATGAAGATTGAAGAAACAGAAGTTGTCTTTCAACAGTGGATAACATTTAACAATCAGATGTTTGAACCAAAACAGTGGTTGTAACAGACTTTTAAGGATTAGTGAAAACTATCATTTTTAACTATTTTGAGATTGTTTGACCTTAAACAGATATTTGACCTTCTATATCAGTTGTTTGGAGTTAAACAAATATTTGACCTTAAACATCTGTTTGGACATAAACAGATGTTTGAAATTAAACAAATGTTTGACCTTAAAAAGAAGTTGGCCCATAAACATCTGTTTGCAAAAAAAAAGACCAATTTCAAGAATACTATACACAAACAATCAAAATGAGGAGCTTAATAATCATCCAAGTGTACTTCATTTTTATTTAGTAGTATAAAGATTAAACCACTGTTCAATTTATAGTATAGATCAATTAGCATGATGGGGTGATGTGATAAATACTATTACATATAAACATCTCAGTGATATGACATCTAACAATCTAACAGAGTATAAAACATTGATGTGATAAATACTTTTACATATAAACACTGTTAACATAAACAAAGGTAGAATATCTGTTGTTGATGCTGAACCACTGTTGTTGTTGGGCAGTGGTTCGTCTTTGAGTTTGTATACGATTTGTCTTGAGAGATAAACTATAGCTAGCCACTGCTAAACTAAGCACTGTTACATAAGAAACACTGATACATAAATACTAAAGTTGAATCCGCTGTAGATGTTGAACCACTGCTGCTACTGAGCAGTGGTTTTCCTTTCGTTGATCAGGCTTTAGGTACATAAGTGCTTATCTTTAACAGGGCTTTGTCTTCCACAGTGAATAGGCCTCATCAGTCTTTAAGTCCATCAGTCTTTATAAGGAGCAGTGGTTAATTATAACAGTCCTTAGCATGATCGGCTGTTATAACCACTCCATAACCCTTTGAGAGGAAGCAAAGGTCGGTCTATTTAATTGAGAGGAATAATTGCATTACATCCCTGTTGAAAAATAGAATTGATAAATTTAGGGAAAGTGAGGTTGAAAGATGATAACCCAACAGTGGAGGATCTCATTCTACAGCTTCGATTAATTAAAGGTATTCTCATATAATGGTTCCTGGATGCTTCCAAAGAATCAACACTTTGGACATCTGTTGTTCTTCAAACATCTAATTTCTAATATCTAATATCTATTCTATCTATTATATATAATAAATGAAAGTTATTTGGCCACTGTTTGAAGACAACAGATGTCCAAAGTGCCACTTCATTGGAAGCATCAAGGAACCATTATATGAGAATACCCTTAATTTATCGAAGCTGTAGAATGAGATCTCCACTGTTGGGTTATCATCTTTCAACCTCACTTTCCCTAAATTTATCAATTCTATTTTTCAACAGGGATGTAATGTAATTATTACCTTATTTAAGATACCTTCAACTGCATCTTCTGATAAATCAACATTCATTTCACTCAAAATGATAACTTCAACTGCATCTTCAATCATGAACTATCTAAAAAAATGGATGAAATCATCCAAAAATACCCAAAATAAAACTAATTAAACCATCCAATATTCTTGAGTACTCACCATTAATGAGATGACGAATATAAAATCAAACCCTAAAAGCATACAAATCATAATGAAATATGAAAGAAACAAACCAAAAAACTTGTTGGGAGATTAAAATTAAAAGGATATCATACGCAATATTCAGGTAATTAGAATGGCCATTTTTACCTTACTTAACAACAATAGCAAACAACATCAAACAATAATAGCAAGTGACCAATCAATCAACCTCAAAATCATATAGAAGCCTAAAAATAAAATGAAAATTAGATAAGTGAACATCAAAACTGAACAGAAAACCTGATATATATGAAAATAAGAAGAAATCAACACAGATATATAAACATACAAATCAAACCTCAAATAGAAGAACCTTGCCGACGAAGAAGATGAAAGAATCTTCCCAACTATAGGGCTACAATACTGATTCATGATGAACATACAAATCAAGAAAACCGAGTTAGGATTGCAACCAAAATTAGGGCTACAATACTGAAATAAATGAAGATATAGGGCTTACCTGGTGACGCTTGGAATGATTCAAGATGAGATGATTTGGTTTGATCTTTGATTCAGAAGGGAGAAGAGTACAGGAGAAGGAGAAAAAGATTCAGATCTAGGGTTTTGAAAAGGAAAAAAGGAGACGGAGGGAGTATAAAAGGGATGGAAGTGTGGTATTGTTGGGCGGGAAAAGAGAATTGAGGATGCCCTAATTAAGTGACACGTGGCCCAAATCACTTTCATTTATTATATATAATAGATGTCCCGTTTTTACCAAACAATTATTTTTCACAGTATTTGCATTTTCCTTTTCTATTGCCCTCCTCTTCATAAATTCATCAAAATTGTTCCAACTTTCACCTTTGAGCTTCCTTTTCCTAGTTATCATCCTTATATTCCCAGTTTGCGTTTCATTGGTGGTTTCGTTTTCCTCGATCTCATCATTAGAAACATTTTCTGTATGATCCATTTATTGTACAAACCTACAACTAATATGCAACACAATCAATTTGTAATGTTTCAACATGAATATGTAATGTATACTAGTTGCATCTTTTGATTCTGCACTAATATTTTCCTATGGCCCATGAACTAATATTTTCCTCTTGCTTTATAAATAACTCAAATAAACTATACTTTTATACATATTCATATTAATTTTTGAACACCCTGTTTCTTTACAGATCACCGAACAAACTATATTTTAATACATACTTTGATATTAATTTACAAACACTGTATCAAACTAAAATCACTTTCTTATTTTATTTGCATGTATGAAAGGAAAAAAATGGCAATCATCCAAACAAATATGCCATGCAGAATAGTGGAACAGCGTACCTGTATTGCTGGGTGTCGATGGAGACCAATCTGTATGATAGCAATTAGGGTTAGGGTTGAGAGATGGAGAAGAATTGGAAGATGAAAGATTGACCGTATTCTAGAATGAATATAAACAGGAGGAAAAAGGAATTTGGATGGTCGTATGAAGTTGAAAATCCCATTAATTAAATAGGGTTTTGAATATTTAAAATCTCAAACGGTTCTAGTGATTCGGAACCGGAACCGCCGGTTTTAACCGGAACCGAACTGGGAACCATTTTCAAAAAAAATTAAGAACTGGAACCGAAACCTATTTATAAAAATACGGTTCGGATCTAGCGGTTCCGGTTCGGTTCTCTGGTTCTAGTGGTTCGAAACCGTAAACTGCTCAGCCCTAAACCATGAGGCTCCAAAATCGAGCTTTTTAAAACTGATGTTCTTCTTCCATCCTTAATCATCAATTTATTAAATATTCTTATCATATTTTTTTCTGTTTTTTTTTCTAAAAAAACTTTCTGGATTTCTTTTGTTTATTTTGTTTTACACAAGTCGGTGATTTGTTAAAT
Organism: Helianthus tuberosus; assembly: GCA_030545235.1. Classification (NCBI taxonomy): domain Eukaryota; kingdom Viridiplantae; phylum Streptophyta; class Magnoliopsida; order Asterales; family Asteraceae; genus Helianthus; species Helianthus tuberosus. Next base: position 206,829,480 of record CM060441.1, read on the forward strand.
TTACTTATCTGTTTCTTTTCTTTTTTTTTTCTTTTCCGCTTTATATATATACTAGGTTAAAACCTGTGGGGTACAGGGGTTGGGTAAAAAAATGAAAATAAAGAAAATAAAAACCAATAACCATTATTGATTAAGTTCATATATATAAGATCGTGCTACCAATATAAATGGATTGGCTAGGCGACAAAAAATAAAAATCAGCACATAATCTGATTGATCTGAATTCATATTTTTTTACTGAAAACCGAATATGTAATTCGGCTATGTTTTAAAAGCCTTCGGTTCGGTTTAGTTTGGCTTTACGTTTAATCGGTTTGAAACCGAATAATGAACACCTTGCTAACATCCAAGAACACTAACGAAATACTAACTGATCTAACCAAGATAAAGCTACAAATTAAATAAAATATATTATGAACAAAACACATAGTAAATCATACGAACTGAACTCGGTTCGCTTTGGTTGAATGTTATCTATAACCTTACTAAATAGAATCTTATTTTAGATGCCATTCGGCAAAATGAAACAAATAGTTGATGAAATAAATTCCATTACGATTCAACGCCACCAACATCTCTTACGAACAACAATTTTTTCCAGTTTTTTTCTGAAAGCAAAATACTAACACACACAATTCAAGTTAGAAGTGAAGCGATTACTTTAATTGAAGATTAATTATCAGAAAAATGAATCTAGATATGCAACATAGATGAAAAAAATCATGTTTTGACAACAAAAAAAACTGGAGTGGTCAACCAATCTCACAGTTTTAATGGGTCAATTAGAAAGAATAGCTAATAGAGAATTACAAATTACAAATTAGAGTTCAAAATTCATCCAAAGTGTATTTTAATGAATAAAATTTAAAACGATATGAATCATTTTATTTGAATGAATGCAGTAAATAAACGAAGGTAAGTTTTATTACAGTAACAAACCTCTGTACCAGGGACGCCTATCATACTTTAGTCTTGTAATTTGAGGAATAAAAAACGAAACAGTCTTTTCCAATTTGAAGTATGCTCGCACCGTAGCTGAAAAAATAATAGGATATAATATAAGCATACATTTGACATTAAAAATCACAAAATTGATAAGGTACTTATAACATGTTGAACATGATGCACATTCTATACCTCCTATTTTGAATGCAATGGTCCTAACCCCTTAATCCACAGTACGAACTGATTTAATATCTAGTACAACAGCACCAGAGGGTTCCAGAAGTGGTATCTTCGGATCGTCCTTCCCATTGACATTCATTCCTGACCTAACATAAAGTCAAATGCAACATCAAACTTTATTCAACAAATGATATCAAGCCAATCACTACAATAGTTACATGCACATTAACCCACATATACATGGAGTGATCACATAGCTACACTTTGAGTTTACTCGGTAAATAACCGCAACATAATTGATGCAATGCTTAACTTAATGAAAATATCATTCTGACAAAGTTCACGGTCATGAAAGCCATAGTAATTATGTCATTCCATTAGACTACAAACATGTGAAAATTCTGATGTATTCGTCTATAATGTTTAAAAGGAAATAATGTGTACTACAACCCATAAATTCTAACTGAAATCCTTATAAGCATTGCCTTGAATCACTTTAGACAAATAAAAGGTATTATTAAAGAATGTTTGTGGATCAAAATCTTCTTAAGCATTATTCAGTTACTACACTATACATACCAGGTCATTATAATTAATTTCCAAATTAGCATCGACTTAAATCACTTTAGACATAATTGGTGGTATGTTTAATATGAAGTTCTAAATATCTTTTTTAAAAATTAAAACAAAAAGATAGGATAGTCGTCTTCATAAACATACCAGATCATTATTATTAATTTCCAATCTGCTTGTTATTTGTTTGTATTTTCATTTAATCAGTTTTGAAATTTATTGGATTTAATCGAAATTGGTTATCTGGTTACCTTTTATACATCTCAAGATAGGTGTTTAAGAAGACAAATTGGGAAAACCAATATCCATAACCTAAACACCATAGCTGATTAACACCACATATTGACGAAGAAAATTAGTAACTTATCTAAGCTAATTAACAGCTTCGGATATGAGTTGTGTAGGCACCACCATTGCATATCCTTACAAAACCCTAAACTTAGTTAATTTTCCAAACTTTGTCTGGATTAAACCTCTGTACTCATCATTAACAAAGGAATACAAAAATTCACACGTATAAAAACAGATTAAGGTGATGGGAATCAATACCTTTGTTCGGATCAATCAGATTACGTGTTCATACAACGCCATTGAGAATGCTCATGTGATCAAAGCTTTAATGGAGAAGAACACAGTGCTTTGGGTAGGAGACGGAGAATCGAATTGTTGGAGTTTAAGGTTCTCAAAACCCGTAAAACAACTTAAAGGATCTAAACGAATACTGGGTCCCGGGTGTAAAGAGTGAGGTTTCTTCCTATTCTATAACAAAGACACGTGGAACATGATCAAAGATCAGTTGCCAGGTGTGATCTTGTTTAAATGATAAAAGAAGAAGAATGCCACTTGTCAAGATAATAGGGTGGGCTTATGTATGAATGACACATCAGCCAAAATCTATATCTGAAGAAACACTAACCTGAACGGTAGGCTCCGACTAGGACTTCAACTCTTGGCGATCCGAACAACTAACTACAAAACAGAACACCGTTAGGACTCATTACAGGAATGGGTTTATTCCTGTAACCACCCTCCGGCGTGAGAATAAGTCTCGGTATTGGGAGTAAGAAAGTATATAGAGAGAGAGTAAACGAGAACAGAATGATCATACCTTTGATGTTTACCTCTATTTATAGTTTACCATTAGGGTTTCCCCTAAACTAGGATGTACTCCGATAGTTTAGGGATTTGCATGATCTTCCCAAAATATAGGGGATTTGGTTACGTAATTTATCTATGCATAATGGAACATTCTAGAATAAACATGTTTAATTGAATATTTCTAATAAAATAATAGGTAATGACCGGGCCGGGTATACCAGTCATATCAGAATGTTCAAAGGCGAAAATGTCTGCGTTTCTTCTCAGCAGATGTTTTAAATTGTTTTTGGTTTCAGGAGAGAGGCTATCTCCCATTGTAACTGTTTGCTTAGGGTGGCGTGTGCTCAAAACCCATCTTTCTGGACCAATTGCACCGGTAGGTCCTTGACGACATCTTTTGGTATCCAGAATTTCACCCACCTTATCCCGATGAACTGTGGCAATTCCTCTCGGCATGGGGAATTTCATGAAGCCTCGGGCCGTGGAATCCACGGCGTCCAGCTTTCCCAAAGTGTACCTTCCGATTATGACATTATGATATGACTCAGCTCGTACGACGAGGAAGGTGAGGAATATGGCTCTTTCTTGGGGAGCTAATCGAAAGTTACTGGGAAGGTGATTTGACCGATTAGGTCAACCTTCTCCCCAGTGAACCCCTTTATGTGTAAGGACTTGCAAAAAATGTCCCAATTTGACCCGAAAGTGAAAATCCGGACCCCTGAAACCCTAATGTGCATGAAAAACCAAGAAAACAAGAAAATTGGTTTTCACGCGGGCCGCGTAAGCCATAAGAGAAGGCTACGCGAGCCGCCGCAACTTAAAAATCATCCGGATAAGCGTTCAAGCCATGTGTCGCACACGTGGCAGACCTAGGTGTGACACGCTAGCCCTAGTCGTAGACTAGGTGGCCCTCGCGGGCCGCGTATGTTTTAAGGGTGGGTTACGCGGGCCGCGTAAAACCCAAAAAGTTGCTATAAGTAGTTGGTGCATGGGGCTTTCATCTGTGTTCGAAATTCTCAATCAAAAACGAAGTTTACTGCTCAAAATCGAAGTTCTAAGTAGGGAAACGCTGCTACGATTACGGGGTATTAACTCGATCACAGCTACGATATAATATCCGATCGATTGAAACCAATCCGATGGATGTTTAAGTGCTGCCCAAATCAGGGCTATACTTTGTCATTCGTCGTGAGGGTTTTAATCTCGTGAGCTTATCGTAAATGTTGTATTAAGTTACTGACCTAGTTTCGTGTGCATTGTTGTTTAAATTAGGTTATCAGGCTTATCAGTAGGCTAAACTCTGCCCATCTAAACTTGCAATGTGAGTCATTCTCTTTTTATTAATAATGTTTTACAATACTTCAATTATTTTCAAAAGTTATAATTACAGGGATTAAGTCGTGGTTATCTTGAATCACTGGCTAGTGGGGTATTGTGCACATTACTAATTTCTCACGGTTAGGTTCATCAACCTAACAGTGATAATCATCACTACTTGGGTGAAAGGACCCAATAGTGGTATGACCATCGTCACCAGGGTGTGACACGACGCCAGATAAAAATAAGTTAGTAGCCATTGTAATCGCTCTTATGCTGTAATTCATAGCTATGTGTCGTTTTATCAAAATTGAGTGACTCGCCAGTATTTCCCCGCTGATAAAATATTTTTAAAACATGTTTTAGGTGACCTACTGTGAATCAAGGAAAAGTGCTACGGAGCACTAATAAAGCTTGAAGTGGTGGCTCAGTGAAATAAATAAACATGTTTTGTAAAACAGGGAATTTCCTCGTTAAATTCCTCTATTGTAAATCACGGGGTTTGACCCAAATTATGAAATAAAATAATTGGGCATTTTCAAGTTTTAAAAGATCCTGTTAAACTTCCGCTGTCAACTCAAATAATAAATACCACGGGTTTCTGCCCGCGGCTCCTGGACCGGGTCACACCGGGATGGGGGCCGAGACAGAAAAAGGTGGTATCAGAGCCACTGATTTATGCCAATTAAGTATTTGGAAATACTTAATTTTTCTGACTGCCATTCTGTGATTCTGTGAAAATTTTAACTTAGAATTTTATGTGTTTCTTCATGTATGCTAACAGCATGAATGAACTATCAGAAGCCCTTCAAAACTTTACTATCCATACCACAGATATGGATACCACCCATACCTTCACTGGCTACCAGGCTGATACTGAAGAGCCAATGGTATTCCAAGCCCAAACTCAGGAGAAACCAAAACCGAAAAAGAGAAGAAGACTCGTAGGCTGGAGGCGTGTGCGTAGGAAGAAACCAGCGGTACAGAAAGTTATAAAGACTGAGGATCCCAAGGATAAAGGCAAAGGAATAGAGATCGGGGAAAGTTCAGGGCAAGCCCAGGAAATGCCACCCTGGGAGGAGCTGGACCGCCAACTGGCAAATAGTGACCTCATCGGACCTGCCGATGAAAACTTCTTCTATTACCCAGCTGAAGCACAACTTCCGGTTAATCTGGAACCTGCTATCCCAGATCCTATTATCCACCCCCGACCTTTACCAAGAGAGCTGGAAGAATGGTGGACAACTGACTGGCAATTTCAGAATAATTTGAATAACCCTAATACCTTTTTCCCTAAGTTTGACCCTGAGCCTCCACTACATCCACCTATGAGCACAGAAAACATGGCTGAACTCCGCCACTATGGCGAGGAGCTAGTGGATGCAGGAAATAGAATCCGAGAAGTGGGGGAGAGGATATCATGGAAATACGACGAGAGGAAACGTCGTTTCTGAAGTGCCAGCTGATGAGGAACGTATGTGGTTGTGGGAATGCGTGTTTAATAATAATATAATAATAAAAATATAATCATGTAAAATAACCTAAAATAAAACTTTTGTAACATATCTGGTAATGTACGGATGCATATTAAAATATATAAAATATGGAAGTCGCAAAGTCGACAATTTTGGCTATACGTGTTGATGTGATTATGTGTGATTGTTTTATGGTGTTTGGTTGTTATTTATTTTGCGCTAATAACTTATATATATTAATTACCAGATGGAACACGCTGGTAATGAACCCGTTAACGAAGTTAACCAATCCGAGCAAAACCATGAAGATCAATTTCCGAATAGGCAAGATATAGAAAACATCGTTGCCCAGGGAATAGCAAATGCTATTCCAGCAATCCTTGCTGCTGCCCGAAATCCAATTGAACCTCAACCAATTATTCCCAGTAAACATACTCACGGCGACAATTTCAGTAATAGTGTAAATGGAGGCAGCAACAATAATAATAATGACAACGATGTGATACAAGCCCCATTTCTTAAAAGATTGAAAGCTGCAACGCCTGGTTGCACTTACAAGGAATTTCTTGCCTGTAAACCAATCGAATTTGCAGGTAATGAAGGGGCAATGGCCGCACTGCGTTGGTTGGAGAAAACCGAGGCAGTAATTAAAATAAGTAAATGTGCCGAGGAGGATAAAGTCATGTATGCTTCTCACCTCTTTAAGGAAGAAGCATTAGAATGGTGGAATACGGTATTACAAGCCAAAGGAAGTGACATGGCCTATGCCATGAGTTGGGAAAAGTTCAAACGTCTGGTAGAAAGAAAATTATGCCCCGAATATGAAGAGGAACAAATGACAAATAAGTTCCTGAACCAAAGTTTTATAAATACTTCATTCTGCCAAGCTCTGAACTTACCCTTAACCAACTTTAGACAAATCTTACTGTCGAAACGGCAGATGGGAATTCTGTTAAAATATATAAGGTTTTGCGAGAAGGAAGGATAGAACTCTTAGGCCATAAATTTTCTGCAAACCTATTACCTATGAATTTAGCTGGATTCGATGTGGTGTTAGGAATGGATTGGTTAGTAGCCAACCATGCTCGAATTCTTTGTGATAAGAATTCCATAGAAATTCATACACCCATAGGAGAAATAGTGGTGATTACAGGAGATAAGCCACGTAAACCACTGAAATTCATTTCAGTAATGAAAATGGCCAGTTATTCAAGAAAACAAGAAATAGTGTATATGATTTCGGTAATCATTAACACTAAAGGTAAGGAACTTAAGGAAATTCCTGTAGTATCAGAATACTCGGATGTATTCCCAGAAGAACTACCAGGATTACCACCCGATAGGGAAGTGGAATTTAGAATTCATCTAATTCCTGGTACTACACCGATAGCCAAGGCACCTTATCGGTTAGCACCCACCAAAATGCTAGAATTGAAAAAGCAGTTAGATGAATTGCTTAGTAAAGGATTTATACAACCTAGTTCATCCCCTTGGGGAGCGCCCGTGTTGTTTGTGAAAAAGAAAGATGGTTCGATGCGAATGTGTATCGATTATAGGGAATTGAATAAGGTTACAATTAAGAATCGATACCCATTACCTAGGATTGACGATCTTTTTGATCAGCTTCAAGGAGCTAGATATTTTTCTAAGATAGATTTACGCTCCGAATATCATCAATTGAAAGTGCAAGAAGAAGACATACCTAAAACTGCTTTCAGAACTAGGTATGGTCATTACGAGTTTACAGTCATGCCCTTTGGGTTAACAAATGCTCCTGCAACATTCATGGACATGATGAATAGAATCTGTAAACCGTATTTGGATAAATTTGTAATTGTCTTCATCGACGATATACTCATTTATTCCAAAAGTCAGGATGAGCATTGTGAGCATTTGCATGCACTCTTAACTTTGTTAAGAAAAGAAAAGCTTTATGCCAAATTCTCAAAGTATGAATTTTGGCTACAGGAAGTACAATTTTTAGGGCACATGATGAATCACGAAGGTATTCATGTAGATCCCTCCAAAATAGAAGCGATCACCAAATGGAAGGTCCCGCAATCAGCTATGGAAATTAGAAGTTTTCTAGGATTAGCCGGATACTATAGACGATTTATTAAGGTTTTTCCAAAATAGATGTGCCATTAACTAAGCTAAACTGTAAAGCAGTAAAGTTTGAATGGGGATCTAGGCAAGAAGAGGCTTTTAAGATTTTAAAGCAAAGGTTAACAAACGCCCCAATTCTTGCCTTACCAGAAGGGACATAAGATTTTGAAGTTTACTGTGATGCTTCTAAGCTAGGATTAGGATGTGTGCTAATGCAACGCAAAAAGGTAATTGCGTATGCTTCAAGGCAATTGAAGAAGCACGAAGAGAATTATACAACTCACGACTTAGAATTAGGAGCGATAATTTTTGCCCTTAAGAATTGGAGGCACTATCTGTATGGAAGTAAGTTTACAGTCTATACAGATCATAAGAGTTTAAAATACATATTTGGGCAAAAAAAATTGAACATGAGGCAAAGAAGATGGATGGAAATTCTAAGTGACAACGACTGTGATATTCAATATCACGAAGGAAAAAGAAACGTAGTTGCAGATGCCTTAAGTCGTAAGTATCATGAAAGGCAAAAGCGATTTCGTGCTCTTAGATTAAATCTTCAAGTAGATTTAATGGAACAACTAAATAATGTTCAAGTAACAACAATCAAGGATGATGCTGAAGGAATGAAATGACGAATAAAGGAATTAGAGCAAGGAAGTGACGGAATTTGGAGATTCCATAAGAAAAGGATTTGGGTACCTAAGCAAGGAGAATTAAGATATAAGATTTTAGAGGAAGCTCATAAATCTAGGTATACCATGCATCCTGGTAATAATAAGATGTACCAAGATTTAAGAAATAACTTCTGGTGGATAGGAATGAAAAAGGACATAGCCAGATATGTATCTAAGTGTCTAACTTGTTCGCAACTTAAAGCAAAACACCAGAAACCTTCAGGATTACTCCAACAATTAGAAATGCCTGTTTGGAAGTGGGAACTAATAACCATGGATTTCGTTACTAAGTTACCCAAAACCAGGAAAGGTAATGACGCGATTTGGGTAATCGTGGATTGATTAACCAAATCAGCTCATTTTCTACCCATGAAGGAAACCTTTAGCATGGAAAGGTTATCCAAATTATACGTAGACGAGGTAGTATCCTTACATGGAGTCCCACTCTCCATTGTATCGGATAGGGATAGTCATTTCACTTCCCATTTCTGGACTAGTTTCCAGGAAGCAATGGGAACCCGATTAAATTTAAGTACAGCTTACCATCCCCAAACAGATGGACAAAGTGAAAGAACGATCCAAACCCTGGAGGACATGCTTAGGGCATGTGTGATAGATTTTGGTGGAAACTGGGATGACCATCTACCTTTAATTGAATTCTCCTATAATAATAATTACCATTTAAGTATCGAAGCTGCCTCGTTTGAAGCACTGTATGGACGAAAGTGTAGAACTCCAGTTTGTTGGGCAAAAATAGGAGAAAACCAATTATCAGGTCCTGAAATTGTACAAGAAACCACCGACAAGATCACTCAAATCAAAGAAAGACTGAAAACGGCTCGAGATCGCCAGAAGAGTTATGCTGACAATCGACGCAAGCCACTAGAATTTCAAGTTGGAGATAAGGTACTCTTGAAAGTTTCTCCTTGGAAAGGAGTAGTTCGATTCGGTAAGAAAGGGAAGCTAAGTCCAAGGTACATAGGACCATTCCTAGTAATCCAGCGAATAGGATCGGTCGCCTATCGCTTACAACTACCAGAAGAGTTAGCCGGGGTACATGACATATTTCATGTATCCAACCTCAAGAAATGTTTATATGACGAATCCCTGGTAGTACCTCTTCAAGACATAAAAGTCAATGAAAAGCTAAAATTCGTAGAGAAACCTCTTCACATAGAAGACAGAAAGGTCAAGTTTCTCAAACACAAACGACTAGTGCTGGTCAAAGTCAAGTGGGATTCAAGAAGAGGACCCGAATATACCTGGGAACTGGAATCAGAGATGAAGCGAAAGTATCCTCACTTATTTCAGTAAATCTCGAGGACGAGATTTTAAATAAGGTGGGGAGGATGTAAGGACTTGCAAAAAATGTCCCAATTTGACCCGTAAGTGTAAACCCGGACCCCTGAAACCCTAATGTGCATGAAAAACCAAGAAAACAAGAAAATTGGTTTTCACGCGGGCCGCGTAAGCCATAAGAGAAGGCTGCGCGGGCCGCAACAACTTAAAAATCATCCGGATAAGCGTTCAAGCCACGTGTCGCACACGTGGCAGACCTAGGTGTGACACGCTAGCCCTATTCGTAGACTAGGTGGCCCTCGCGGGCCGCGTAAGTTTTAAGGGTGGGTTACGCGGGCCGCGTAAAACCCAAAAAGTTGCTATAAGTAGCTGGTGCATGGGGCTTTCATCTGTGTTCGAAATTCTCAATCAAAAACGAAGTTTACTGCTCAAAATCGAAGTTCTAAGTAGGGAAACGCTGCTACGATTACGGGGTATTAACTCGATCACTGCTACGATATAATATCCGATCGATTGAAACCAATCCGATGGATGTTTAAGTGCTGCCCAACTCAGGGCTATACTTTGTCATTCGTCGTGAGGGTTTTAATCTCGTGAGCTGATCGTAAATGTTGTATTAAGTTACTGACCTAGTTTCGTGTGCATTGTTGTTTAAATTAGGTTATCAGGCTTATCAGTAGGCTAAACTCTGCCCATCTAAACTTGCAATGTGAGTCATTCTCTTTTTATTAACAATGTTTTACAATACTCCAATTATTTTCAAAAGTTATAATTACAGGGATTAAGTCGTGGTTATCTTGAATCACTAGCTAGTGGGGTATTGTGCACATTACTAATTTCTCATGGTTAGGTTCATCAACCTAACAGTGATAATCATCACTACTTGGGTGAAAGGACCCAATAGTGGTATGAGCATCGTCACCAGGGTGTGACACGACGCCAGATAAAAATAAGATAGTAGCCATTGTAATCGCTCTTATGCTGTAATTCATAGCTATGTGTCGTTTTATCAAAATTGAGTGACTCGCCAGTATTTCCCCGCTGATAAAATATTTTTAAAACATGTTTTAGGTGACCTACTGTGAATCAAGGAAAAGTGCTACGGAGCACTAATAAAGCTTGAAGTGGTGGCTCAGTGAAATAAATAAACATGTTTTGTAAAACAGGGAATTTGCTCGTGAAATTCCTCTATTGTAAATCACGGGGTTTGACCCAAATTATGAAATAAAATAATTGGGCATTTTCAAGTTTTAAAAGATCCTGTTAAACTTCCGCTGTCAACTCAAATAATAAATACCACGGGTTTCTGCCCGCGGCTCCTGGACCGGATCACACCGGGACGGGGGCCGTGACATTATGGGGGCGTGTACAGACTCGAGCAACTTTTTATCTTCATGCTGCATCTTGTTATAGCAGTGTTCGTATATTATGTCCTCGGAGCTTCCGGTGTCAACCAATATTCTTCTCATGTTGTAATCGCCTACTGCGGAAGATATAATGAGGGAATCAGTGGTGAGGTGTAAGTCCTCAACACGTGGTTCGACTGTCATGGTTGCCATCATCCAAGGTTCAAGCATGGAGAAACTCCGCTTCCCTCCTTTTCCCTTGTCGGCGTATACCATGTTTAATTCCCGCTGTCTTTTGCTCGCCCCTTTATCCACATTTCCTTGCTAGGGGGCATGCCCTGCTTTATGTCTTGAACCAAGTGAGCCAACTTCCCGGTCTTCACATAATACTCAATTTGCTTTTTCAGCTGATAGCAATCGTTAGTATCATGACCATTGCCTTTGTGGTATTCACAGTATTTACCATTATCTTTATTGGGTGTATCTTTCAATGGCTTGGGAGGATTGAGTTTTAGGTTCTCAGAAGCCAGGATCTCTGCCGGTGTTTTACTCATATTAGGGTATTCGGACCTTGATCTGGAGGATGATTCATTTCTTGAATAAGAGCCCCTGGACCTGTTATATCGTGAGTCTGACCGATCACTTTTCTCGAACCTATCTCCTCTATTCTTGCCTTTGGAGTTCCGCTGCTCCCTATCGTCTTGGCTTTTTTGTGCTTCCTTTTTCCTGTTAGCAGCGTGACTGGCCGCCACAGTCTTTTCTTGTATTACGTACACTTTGGCTATTCTTAGGATCTCATCTATGGTTGAGGGTACGCCATCCCTTCCATACAATGTCCTTAGTAATTCGTCGTCATTTACTCCCCGTAGGAAAGCACCACAAGCCAAATCATTGGTTATACCTGAGATCGCCAAGCTTTCTTTGTTGAATCTGACAATGAAACTTTCCACCGTTTCATTGTATGTCGCCTCTGTTGACTGAATTGTAGCTGAAAATTGGATACCAGATCCTCAAAACTGTCAATTTCCCCCATAGGTAGGGCGTCCCACCACACTCGTGCTGCCCCGACCAACGTTTGGATAAATTTTTTGCACCAGAGAGGCATGGGCCAGCAAGCTACCTCCCCAGCACTCTTGAACAAATTTAGATGGTCGTCAGGGTCGCTCAAGCCATCGTATTTACCCACCGTCTGGGGCATCTTGGGTTTTTCCTTGATCGGGGCTTCGGCGATCCTTCTTGTGAATTTGGATTTGAATGTGGCATCTGTAGGCTTATAAGGCCTATTGAGATCGTCCTCTTCCACGTTGATGGGTTGTATATGTTAATTTGCTCCACCAAGGCTTATTCCCTGAGGAACCGGAGGCTGTGATGTTGTAAGGTTTAGTGTGGTACTAGGACCCTCGTTAGGAGAAAAACGAGGTCTTGAAGGATTTCCCCTCTCATAAATGGGTTCCGTCGTAGGCGCGATCTGGCCATAAGTCTGTTGTGATGTAGGGAGAGACCACCAAGGTGGCATGTAAGCCGCGTGTGGCAGTTGTTGAGTGTAACTTTATGCTATCATCTGTGGTGAGTATGCTTGGTTATTGTACGGAGGTAGGTACCCATAGGGAGGTGCATAATAGTAGCATGGGAAATAAGCTTGGTTCCCAGGCGTGACTGGAGCATTCATGATTCCAGTCGGTATTATCACCGGCTGATGGGGTGGCGTGGATAGTGCTGCCGTAAGCGCCGCCGAATACAATGGCGGCATGGCATAAGTGAGAGGTGGTTGGTAGTATTGAGCCATGCTCATCTGCTGAGTAATGCTTCCTGGTCTCACGGACGTGATGATTGGCATAGTGCTATGACGTATAGTCTGTGCAGTTTCCGTTGATGCTGGGGTAGAAGTAGTGGTGGTTGTTACAGTTGGAGCCACCTGTCATACTTGCCACGAGGTGTAGGAAAGAGGGTCTTCAGCTACCGATCCCGAAGAAACAACTGGGGAACTCTGAAAACCCGGTGGGGCTTCTGCTTCGAACTCCTAGTTCAGGGACCTGGTTATAGCGGGTGAAGCCGGAATTGTAGTAACCATAGAGGTCGTCATCAACAACGGATTGCTAGTTATTACTGCTTGATTTGGTGTTGTTGCCGTGTTCTGATCGCTTGCCATTGGGTCTAAGTTTGCTAGTGTTACCATAGGTCCCACGGATGGCGCCAATGAAGAAACACTAACCTGAACGGTAGGCTCCGACTAGGACTTCAACTCTTGGCGATCCGAACAACTAACTACTAAGTAGAACACCGTTAGGACTCGTTACAGGAATGGGGTTATTCCTGTAACCACCCTCCGGTGTGAGAATAAGTCTCGGTATTGGGAGTAAGAAGGTATTGAGAGAGAGAGAGAGAGAATAAACGAGAACAGAATGATCATACCTTTGATGTTTACCTCTATTTATAGTTTACCATTAGGGTTTCCCCTAAACTAGGATGTACTCCGATAGTTTAGGGATTTGCATGATTTTCCCAAAATATAAGGGATTTGGTTATGTAATTTATCCATGCAGAATGGAACATTCTAGAATAAACATGTGTAATTGAATATTTATAATAAAATAATAGGTAATGACCGGGTCGGGTTAGCTGTTCCGAGTCATACCTCGTCAATATCTATCTATATAATATAATAAATGATTTGGATTTGGGCCACATGTCATGTTATGGTGGAGCTAGAGGCTGATTTTGGGAGGGAATGCATCTCATTAACTTAAAACTTTTCATGCAGGATCCGATTGTGTTTGGGCCATCTGATACCCGTGAATTTGGATCTATATAAAAGCATCCCTTTCATTCCTTTTTTTTTAATTCCAAACCCTAAATCATTCTTTAAGCCGTTTCTCTCTGGCTTCACTCTACATCCTCTTCAAATCAAACTTGGATCCATGGATTATTTTTAATAAAGAATCCAACTGATGTTGGTAATCATGTTCAGAGATTTTCTTTTTCTTCTTCATCTGATTGTCGCAAGCCCTAAACGCGATCTTTACAGTGCAAAACATTTTTTTTCCTTTTGGGGAATTGTCTATAAAGACAATCAAGTTTCCATTCTCTCTCTTAAAACCCTAACTGGTTCAGCCATTTTCTCTACAGAAAGAGATATGGGATCATCATCATCGTCGCCGTCACTAGAAGACGCCGAGGACCACCGATTTTGGCATAGAGATGATGGACTTATGCTTCATATGACACATATTGCTTCAGTGACTAAATCTTCTAACAAGTCTGATTTCAATTTTCAACTCTAGCAATGTATCCATATTGTTTCTGTCAACTATCTCTGGTTCAGTCTTCTAACATATCAGATTTGGTTTTCAAATTTGTATTAGTGTTCCGCTTTCATAGAAAAATTCTTTGTTATTCATTTGTTTCATAATCTTCATGTTAGAACTTTAGTTATGTAAATGTGTATGTGATTGTTTTGCTATTCGTTTTGAAATTGTTTCTATGTTTTTTTTGCTTAGTTAAATTCAACTTAAGGTGATATGGTCGACTTAGGGTTTTTTTACATATCTTGGAATCATGTTGTTATTCACGTTTATGTTACTATTGATTAGTCATTAGGTACATTTTTTGGTTGATTAAATGAGAGTGCATGGAAGGTGTTTGAGTATATGTATCCTTAAATGATGGTAGTTGGGGTGTGGTGGGATACAAATGAGAATGAATGGAAGGTGTTCGACGATATGTGGTTTCACATATTGGCTCCACTTTCTAAAGGACCGGTTGATTAATGGGGTAGGCTGTAGTGTGTGTATCATGACTGGTGCTTTAGTCGCTCCGTTGACTACAAATGGAATATTAGTGTTGTTTGGTATCATTGTTGGGAACAATTGTATGCAAAAAAAGGTTCGATTACTATGAAAAATGGTATTTATTATCTCAATCGATCGGTATTTATTATCTCTTTTAGTATTTATGTTTTTTGATTGTTACAGTTTTGCAGGTGATAGGGAATTCTGTTTTATTTTGGCGCAATCTCATATGGGAGGATTTTTTGTTTCGTGGATTAGACCAGATATCACCCGATTTTTTTTTTGAAGAAACCCGAATTACCCACAATTTTTTGAAAAGATGCATTTTCAAGTCTTGGTATCTTACTTATACAAATTTTTTCTACTATATTAATTGTTTGCACTCTTAAGTTGGCATCCATCTTTTTATCTTAACCCTCAATGGACTATTTGTCTACTTTTGCAGGTACACACTTTACAATCACATGAATCTTGCATTTCTTTTTTGGCTTCAGCTTCCCACCAACAATGTAAGCACCTCTTTTATAATTTGGATAATTTACCAATCTCAAATCAAGGTCTAAAACATGTCACATGATCATTACTTTGGTGTGGTAATAGAAGTGGTTGGATTAGTTGTTGATGTTCTTAGTGATAAATTCTATTGGTGGATTGATCAGGTTGGTGCAATTATACTTGCTGTTATACAACTGTAAATTGGTCTCCATTCTGGAACCGTTTGGGAAATGCAGGTAACCAAGATTTCCAATGGTGACACTTCTGATGGTTAGGTTCCCCTCACGATCTATATATTTATTTGTTTTTAGTAGTGTAATTAATTGTCCCTGCGGATAATGTTGTTAAGTATATTATAAAATATATATGTTTAGCAAACACATTTGTGGTTTTTTGTTGAGTCATCACTTTTCAACTGAAGCATTACAAAAGAATCTTTTTACATATGTTTTATCTTCCCTACCAAGGACATTTAGGGGGTCAAATTACAAAAAAAAAAAAAACGATAAAGATTGATTTATTTGAAAAAATCAATGCTTCTTGTGCTTTATCCCATCCCGACCCATTTTCTAAGGAATTGAAGCTGCAAGTTTAAAATCCGTATGTTTTCTTACCCCATACATATTATGTTTCCGAACAAGTAATTTTCACATACCAGTTATTTTAACTAAGTTGGACTTTTTTTTACTTATTTGTAATGTGGTATTTAAACTCTAGTCAAGGTAAAATAGTAATAAACATTTTAAGTGCACAACCATTCGAATCTTACTGTGTGGGTAATTGCTGGTTGCTTCAACGATGATTAATATTTAATGACAAGTTTTCATGAACCTAAATCACACTTTTCAAAAACTTGGGCCACATTAGTAGCAGTTCCCCTTTCTATATATTTGGATTCATATGAGATACTTGCTGGTCTTAGTTACGTGTGTCTTTTTGTACATGATACTTCTTTGTAGGTCTATGGGTTCAACAATGAACACGATATAAGTATGAAGAGTTGATATGGTTATATCCTACAATTTAGAGATAAAATCATCTTCATCGAATTTTGTCTGCAATCATGGTCAGCTTATGTTCTTCTTTTATTTTAAGTTTTTCCCTCTATTTCAGAGTGAGTTTAATCGTTGATCTGTTGTCCGATTAGGTTTTTTATTATCTTATTCTGATTGTGGCTCCAATCAAGAGGATAGTATACGTATTTTGTTTGTATATTTTTTATCGAGTTCTGATTTTGTTCATATATAGAAGATTTGATCTCTGTTTTTGGTTTTTATTCCTATTAGGGTTTTGCTTATGTGGTTCCAACAATTTATTTTTTTGCACAATACTGTTTTTAATTTTGTTATCACAATAGCTGGAACAAAGTTGTTCATACCCTACTTCCATACAAGGTTGTTCTAATACTTTGTTGTAGTATGTTTTTATATAGATCTTTTAAAATAACATCTACAGTTAATTATTTACGGTAATATCAATAGTTTGTACTTATTTACTTGGTGGATCATGCTAAGGTGACAAGAAACATGGTCTTTCTATTCACTAAATCAATTTTTGGCTAAGGAGTATTGCGGTTTGTAGAATCCGACGTGTGTGTCTCTGTGTGTATTAATCTTATTACTTTGATGCATATATTGGTATGTATGTTATTAGGTTTGAGTTAAAAATAAAGAAGTGTGTCATCATAAAGACAGTTGTTTGGAAGAGACTTTCTCGAGTGTAACAATTTTGGATGTTGAAACATTTTCATTTTGGGATTTATTGTCGTTTTTCTCTTTAGGGAACTTTGCCTTAATCTAAATTACCTTATATACTGTTTTTTCTCAAACCACCACATATTACAACTTCACTTTCTGAAACCGTAAATCCCAAAACGCGATTCTCCAATCGTTCTTCTCGGATTCATCATTCAGGTATGTTTTTTAGTTCAATCTTTTTATGATTTTTATTGTCAATTTAATCAATCTTTTCTATATTTGATTTCTTCACTAAATTCTTGAGTTGAAGATTAAACTCTTATGTGATAATATTCGGTCTCTTCTTTTTTCTACGGCTTAAAAAGAACGACACTTGAATGTAACCTTTATGTATTTTTTTTTGTTTAAGTTTTGAATGCCAAATGAAATCGGTTGATTATGCTAGCGAAGTTTTTAGATTAAATCAATTGACGATAGTGGCAAATCCAGTAGCTCTGTTAAGTTTAAAACGGCGAAAAGCTTTAAAAACAAGAGTAAAACTCAAGAAGATGAAGATGATGAGGTATAAATTCTTGCACTATTTCATGGTAAAACTTTTTGTTTTTGTTAGATGGTGTACTGGTGTCTTATGTAGTAATTGGTACTAATTATGATCGTATTTGGTGTTGCACGGAGCTGTAAATTTGAAAGATGAAAGACGATTGAAATAAAAAAAAGTTACCCATGGTGAATATGATAGTTCTCAGGTATTGACATATATCATCATTTTATTGGAATTAAACACTATTTAGTTGTCACTCCATATTATTAATATTCTGATATTTAGTGGCAATTTTTTTGGTCAAATATTAATTCCAAATTTCTATTGTTGTGAGTCTGAATAAGAAAGACCGTGTGACAAAAAACAAGAGGATCACATATAAACCCTCCTTGATCAGGTACATTTTGCAAGCACGTTATAGTTATGGACTGTGGGCAAGATTCATGGGATGGGTAACGGGTCAAACCATGTATGCGTTGAACCGGGTCATCATGAGTATGGGCTGAAACACTCAAGTTGACCTTTAACTATGTTTTCTTTTCATGTTAATAACTAATTAAGGCGTAAATTGTGACTATAAAATAATAATATTAGGCTGAATGGGAACAGTTTCTATTGTGGGCAAGATAGGTGGATTCCAGGTAAAAATAGGTTTAGGTTGAATTGGGTTACCATGAGTATAGGTCGAATTGGCCAGTATGACCCTTCAACCATGTTTTCTTTTTATATTTTAATAAATATTTAAGGCTTAAATTATGACTACAAAAACAATATAGTTACAAAAATAGGGTTGCTGAAAATAAAAACAAGTTAAAGAAGCAGCTGGTTCTACAAGAAGAAGGTGGTCAGCTAAAACCAAAAAGATTCTCTATTTCAATCACACCAGAGGGGATTGAAAAAGATATATTTGCCATGAGAGGTAAAAGGCCCTCAGGTCCAAGAAGAAGAGAACCAAGAAGATGAAGAATGATCTTGATATAAAGAAAATACTATGTGTAGTCAGTTTATAGATTAATTTATACATCATTATGTTGTCGCTAATGTACTACATGGTACTACTTTTGCAGGGTGTTATTCCTGGGAGTTCACTCGATGGACATACCCCAGAGACACTTTGGAGGTCATATGGCACGTTTTTAAACCTTATTAGTGCAATAATAGTTGCTTGCTAAACCTAAATTGAAGCTGAAATAACATTTTATTTATTAGTTCTGATATAGATCCAGCCAAGTGGTTTCTGCATTGTAGTTCCAAGTATTTTTGCATGAAATTTTATCCTTCATATGATGAAATTAAAAGAGAATATTGTTTGTTAGGGATAGAATTTTATAGCTTATGGATCACGGATCCTCAAATGTAGCTTGGATCACGGATCCTCAGTTTAGTTTGAATTAAGGATCATCAGAAGACGCTGCAAGAATAAGGATCCAGGATCCACATTATTATTCTAACACTAAAAATTGTTTCCATCATTTTTGAACTATTTTTGCAGGTGTATTCGAATAGGACTTGGTCCAACCGAGATTCTAGGGGAATATTGTCACACCCCCAAAATCCACATGCGGAATACCACCGCTTGGAGGCGTGACTGACCAGGATCCAGCCACCAATTACACTGAGCATTGGTCAGTGGTAAAAATGTTCACCAGCCATAATAGTTAGTAAACTTTATAGTTCGAAGTTTTAAAAGTTTAAGTTCAAATATCAGTTAAGTAAACAGCGGAAGCATAAACCAAACCGTTTCAAAACAAAGTTCATAGTTCAAGATTATTTAAACCCAACACATGGGCTAGACGACCACTACACATTCCCAAGCTGCAAGCTCCTGAGTCACTGGGTACCTACAAAGCATGCAGTAGGGTATCAACAAAAAAATGTTGGCGAGTTCACGAGTTGTCCAGTTTTTAATTACCAAAAACTTGTTTCACCAGTTAATTTATCTGTTTATACATGCGATGGGGAGCTACCCCATAAGTAAGCGACTAAACTGTTTTTCCAATACCGAATACTTACTTAACCGTACGTTTCCGTAGTGCCCCGTTTGTCAATGTTCTATCATCATTGACGGTTTGCCAGAGTACATTAGTTCACTCCCGTTCCCAATAACAAGGGTCGGTGTGAGGCTGGTTACACCTAAATAGAGCTATTAACTAATAACCCGTTCGCCAGGCCCCGACGACTAATCGGTATTAAATGGTAGGGACTTAAGTGATAGAGTTTCGTTTAGTGTTGCTCGTTGCATTCCGTATAAACCGTAATTAACCAAGAGTTCCCAGTAACAAGGGAGGTAAATAAGTTTGTTCCCAGTAACAAGGGAAGAAAAGTAAGTTTGTATCCCTCACAAGGGGATAGTGTTGCTTTTAGTTCCGTTTCCCAATCCACCGGGAATGCATGCTTTAAGTTGTGAACTCACCTTGGGTTGCTCGGCAGACCGTTTACTTGGTCAAGTACGTTGGTCACCACGTCCTAACATGGTTACCAGTATAGGTCAGGTTTGGGTACAGGAAGATCACGTATATTCTACACATAGCTAACACATTGCATGCATAACATATAAATATCCAGCAAGTTGTTGAGCCTGTTCTACTACTTTAGCAGTTAAACAGTAATCGTTAACATCTATCATACAATTCATAAGCATTATCGGGCCTAGCCAAACATACTAACAGTTAACAGCATCACAGAGTCCAACTAAAACAATATGCACGGTCCACACACTTTTGGCCCAATAACGGAGCCAATCAGCCCAGTCGAGACAAGGTGGTCTCGACTCGAGAATCGTGCGGTCTCGAGTCGCAACCATGAGATCTCGAGTAATGCCGGCATGAGACGCAACCTCGGAGGTCTCGAGTCCAGTCTCGAGTCGAGATCATGAAGTCTCAAGTCGAGACCTTGCCGGTCCCGAGTCCTTGAAGTCTGCCTTGATTGAGTTGTTTGGTCAAGGTCTCGAGTTGCAATTGCTGTGGTCTCGAGTTGTCACGTGTTGGTCTCGAGTCGCAACCGGGGGTCTCGACTCGCAACCCCGGATACGTGCACATGAAGTTCTTCTAGAACTTCTGATGTACTAACCAATAGAATTGCAATTTCATGTAATTGTGTACTATCCAATAGGATTTCATAAACATGTTTTCTTGTCTAAATTCTAATTAAATCAAATCAAACATCACATATTCGAATGTTTATCTCATATTCAACATTGTTCATCATATTCAACATTTGTTCATCATATGTTCATATCATATTTAACACATATTCATAATGTTCTTCATGAGATCATTCAAGCATGAAATGTTGTGATCAAGGATCAAGTAAATCTTGCATCATCTCATCAAACACACATTTGTCCTAAAATATCTAACATGAATCGGATAGCAAAAATCATCCTAAGCTATTAATCATTTACCATTCAAAACATCTTAGCAAAACATTATCATACAATAGTTCACACACATTATTCATCATTTAACCATTACAAACTCACTAATCATACAAAAATCATGCAAAATGACCTCTAAACTAATCATGTATCTTATTCATTAAGCACACATAATATCTAACACACAATAAAACACTAACCGGTTGTGTTCCAAGGTGTGAGGGTATGGAGGATCGATGAACGGGCTTCCAAATGATGATTCCAAGCTTGAACCGAGAGTTCTAGTGTTGCCGGTTGGATCCGAGAGAGGAAGAAGATGGTTTTTGGTGTTGGTGCTCTTGGGTTTTAGTGATGGAAAGAGTGTGTAGGAGAGTGTATGTGGAAATGTTGCAAATGGTGAAAAGTGGCAAGGTTGGCCACTCTTGTGGGTTTTATACCCGGACCGAGTTGGTGCACCCTAGTGGGCTTCCGAGCGGCATGGCCCAACCGGCCCAATTATTTCACTGTTTACTCGAGACCAAGTGGTCTCGAGTCGGGTTCATGGTCTCGGTTTACTATATACGAATATATATATATATATATATATATATATTTAACCATTCATTATACATACACATAATTAAACGCGAGGATCACATAGCACACCAAGATAATTCACAATCTTTCATTTAATCGTATTCGTACACATAATGCTAATACACGTAGATTTCTCAGGAAAACCCAGAGTGTCACATTATCCCCAAGTTTTAAGAACTTTCGTCCCGAAAGTTAAGGCAGCCACTGTCAAGCTGATGAGAACGTTTCAACGGGGTGTCACATCATCCCCCCGTTAGTTTGGAATTTCGTCCCGAAATTCGGTTGTAGCTTCAGTGCTGGGAGTTTCATTAGGGAACAACTGGGGATACTTGCGCTTCATCTGGTCTTCCCGCTCCCAGGTAAACTCTAGGCCACGACGCGAGTTCCAACGAACTCGTACGAGAGGTATCTGGCTACGTTTGAGGGTCTTGATCTCACGATCCGTGATCTCAATCGGTTCCTCAGTAAAGTGTAGCTGTTCGTCAATAGTGAGTTCCTTGAAAGGAATGATGAGTGTTTCATCTGACAGACACTTCTTCAGATTAGACACGTGGAAGACGTTGTGCACAGCACTCAGTTCTTCAGGCAGATTCAATCTGTAAGCGACCTTACTGATCTTTTCGGTAATTTCGAATGGTCTGACATATCGCGGATTAAGCTTGCCCCGTTTTCCAAAACGAACCACACCCTTCCAGGGTGAGACTTTAAGTGGAGCCCGGTCACCAACCTGGAACTCTAGCGGTTTCCTATCCTTATCAGCGTAGCTCTTCTGACGGTCACGAGCTGCCGCCATGCGTTGCCTAATCTGGGCAATCTTTTCCGTAGTGTCTACCACAAGTTCTGGACCTGTGATCTGGCTGTCACCAACCTCCGCCCAGCAGAGAGGCGATCGGCATTTACGACCATACAATGCCTCAAAGGGTGCTGCCTGAATGCTGGTGTGGTAGCTGTTGTTGTAGGAGAATTCCACTAACGGTAGGTGCTTTTCCCAACCCTTTCCAAAATCGGTCACACATGCCCTAAGCATGTCTTCCAGGGTTTGGATGGTGCGTTCAAATTGCCCATCCGTTTGTGGATGATAAGCGGTGCTCATGTCTAAACGTGAGCCAAAAGATTTGTGCATAGCTTGCCACAATTCAGAAGTAAAACGCGCGTCTCGATCGGAAATAATAGAGGTTGGCACTCCGTGCTTCGAAACCACTTCCTTTAAGTATACCTCTGCTAAGGTAGAGAACTTGTCTGTTTCTTTAATAGCCAAAAAGTGGGCAGATTTAGTTAATCGATCCACTATCACCCAAATGGTGTCATTTCCGCGTTGAGTCCTAGGCAAGCCAGTAACGAAATCCATGGAAATTTGCTCCCATTTCCATTGCGGGATTTCTGGCTGTTGGAGTAGGCCCGATGGTTTCTGATACTCAGCCTTGACTCTTGCACAAGTCAAACATTTTCTGACATAGGTTGCTATGTGGGCTTTCATGCCAGGCCACCAGTATGTAGTCTTTAAGTCATGGTACATCTTATCCGAACCAGGATGTACTGAGTAACGGGACTTATGGGCTTCATCCATTACAAGCTCGCGCAAATTCCCATAAAGTGGGACCCATATACGCCCGTTTATGTAGTAAGCACCATCTTCTTTTTGTTCTAGCCGTTTCCTTGATCCTCGCAGGGACTCAGCCCTGACGTGCTCGGCTTTCAATGCTTCGACCTGTGCGTTTCGGATTTGCTTAGGGAGGTTCGAGTGGATGGTGAGCTGTAAGGCACGGACACGCTTAGGTTTGGTTTCCTTTCTACTGAGGGCATCGGCTACCACATTAGCCTTGCCTGGATGATATTTAATTGCACACTCGTAGTCATTTAGAAGTTCGACCCATCGACGTGGCCGCATATTCAACTCCTTTTGCTCCATTATGTGCTGGAGACTCTTGTGATCAGTATAAATCGTGCACTTGGTACCGTACAAGTAATGTCTCCAAATCTTGAGCGCGAAGACCATAGCTCCGAATTCTAAGTCATGTGTCGTGTGGTTCCGTTCGTGGATCTTGAGTTGTCGTGAAGCGTAAGCAATAACCTTCTCGCGTTGCATCAACACGCAACCAAGTCCTTGAATAGAAGCGTCGCAGTAAACAACAAAGTCGTCGGTACCTTCAGGTAAGGAAAGAATAGGAGCACGACAAAGGTTCCTCTTTAGTTCCTGAAAGGCAGATTCCTGCGCATCATTCCACTTATAAGCAACACCCTTCTGAGTGAGGGTCGTAAGTGGTTGAGCGATCTTAGAGAATCCCTTGATAAATCTTCGATAGTATCCTGCCAATCCCAAGAATTGGCGAACTTCGGTCGGAGTCTTAGGTATAGGCCAGTTCTTAATGGATTCGATCTTAGCGGGGTCGACGTGAATCCCATCCTGATTGACTATGTGCCCAAGGAAATGGACTTCTCTAAGCCAGAAATCACATTTCGAGAATTTGGCGTACAGTTGCTCATTGCGAAGGAGTTCGAGAATAAGACGCAGGTGTTGTTCATGCTCTTCTTGACTTTTCGAGTAAATTAGGATGTCGTCAATAAACACAATCACGAACTTGTCGAGGTAGGGTTTGCATACTCGGTTCATGAGGTCCATGAAGATCGCAGGTGCGTTTGTCATTCCGAAGGGCATGACAAGGAATTCGTAGTGACCATAGCGGGTTCTGAAAGCAGTCTTAGAGACATCCTCATCGCGGACTCTCAGCTGGTGATAGCCCGATCGCAGATCAATCTTGGAATAATAGCTCGACCCTTGCAGCTGGCCGAACAGATCGTCGATACGGGGAAGTGGATAACGGTTCTTGATGGTGACCTTGTTCAGTTCATGGTAATCAATGCACATTCGGAATCATCCTTCTTTTTGACAAAGAGTACTGGGGCTCCCCAGGGTGATGAGCTAGGACGGATAAAACCTTTGTCCAAAAGTTCTTGTAGTTGAGTAGCAAGTTCCTTGAGTTCTGCGGGAGCTAGTCGATAAGGTGCACGAGCTATAGGCGCTGCTCCGGGAGCTAGTTCGATTTGAAATTCGACCTAACGGTGAGGAGGGAGTCCAGGGAGTTCTTCAGGAAATACCTCAGGATAGTCGCGTACAACTGGAAAATCTTCAATCCTGTTTTCCTTTTTCTGTGTGTCGGCAACGAGTGCTAAGATAGCGGTGCCCCCCTTTCGTAAACACTTCTGGGCTTTTAAGAATGAAATGATGCCTGTGACTTCTCCGCTTTTGTCGCCTTGGACGATAAGGGGTTTGCCAGGGGGTCGGGGAATACGAACAGCTTTCTCTTGGCAGAGGATTTCAGCCTGATGCTTGGATAACCAATCCATACCAATGACGACGTCGAAGCTTCCGAGAATGATAGGGAAGAGATCGATACGGAAGGTCTGACCAGACAATTCTAGTTTGCAGTTACGAATAACGTGTGAGGCCTCGAGGTTTCTACCATTAGCTATTTCAACGATGTGCTTAGAGCTTAGCGGCGTAAGAGTGGACTTAAGCTTCTTACTAATACGTAGGGATACATAACTAGCATCTGCTCCGGAATCAATTAATATGGAAACATAACGATCACTAAGTAGGAACTTACCCGCCACCACGTTAGGGTCGTTCCTTGCTTCAGCAGCCCCAATCACGAATGCCCTTGCATTGTTTCCAGCTCCCTGGTTGTTGTCGTTGTTTCCAGCACCTCGATTATTGTTGTTGCGATTCTGGTTCAGCTGAGGGCAATCCTTTCGCATGTGCCCTATTGCCCCACATTTGTAGCACTCACGGTTGTTTCCTTGCTGCTGCTGTTGCTGTGGTTGATGCTGATTCAGCCTAGCTGGGAACTGGCTCCTGCAGTCTTTGGCTTCATGCCCCATCTTGTTGCATCGCTGACACTGACCCTTGCCACATGGCCCACTGTGGTGTCGGTTACATTTGTTACACTTGGGGTGGTTTCCTCGATAGCCACCCTGTTGCTGAGGGCCTTTGTTGCTTTCAGTCTTCCTTTGCTGAACTGAGGCCTGAGTGGGGTTAGCATCCTTACCCTGATTTCCATCCCACTTTCGTTTGTTATCGCTAGAAGTTCCGGCAGTAGCACTGATCCTCTTGGGAAACTTGCCCTCCTCCACAGCCTGATTGGTGAGTTTGTGAGCAAGACGGACCACGGGCTGTATGGTATTGAGGTTGGCTGAGGTTACATGGCTCCGGATTTCTGGGACCAAACCTTTGATGTACAATTCGATCCTTCGATACATAGGTCGGGACATGTTTGGGCAAAGTGCAGCATAGTCGTTGGACTGCTTGGTGTAGGTCTCAATCTCTGATCCAACCATCTTGAGCTCATAGTATTCGTTTTTGAGTTTGTGGATGTCATCCCTATGACAATACTCCTCTTTGATCATGTCCTTGAAATCTTCCCACGCAGTAGCATTAGCAGTTTCCAGACCCAGCATCTGAATATGTGCTTTCCACCATGAAAGCGTGTTTCCTTCAAGCGTACCAGTCGCGAACTTTACCCAGTTAGCAGGGGGACACTCGCAGACGGCAAAGAGAGCTTCGGCCTTTTCAATCCAGTGCAGAAGGCCTATGGCACCCTCAGTGCCGTTGAAAGGGAGAGGCTTGCCATCCATGAAGGTTTTGAAAGTACAAACACGTGGCTGCGCAGGCGCAGGCTGACCTATCGTGAGAGTGAAGCAAATAGATTTAGAGGTGAAAGGACGATGCGGGGGTAGGATCTAAACATCCTAAAGTAACGAGTTTACCTCCAGGGTGAGCTGCGAAAGCTGCAGCCACCGTGTTGAGTAAGTTAGTGAACTGAGCCTGAGTCATGTTAACGTTTCCTCTTCCGCGTCCACTCATTGTCTTCATAGCCAGAAAACACAGTATGAGGGTGATGTCGTAATGTAGCGAGAATGAGATAGAAGAGGGATGTGTATCTATCTAACTAGGCACACTAGTACGTATAGCAGAACCACAACATAAAGCAAACAAGCAAGTAAACACAAGTCCGAGCTATGAGGTCTAATATGTGGAGTCTTGCCCTTGGAGTGTAGTGTCGTCATGAGTCACGGGTTATAGTCTGGTTTTTCCCAAAAAGACTTTCTTTTTAAAACCGAGTTCACTATAACCAATGGCTCTGATACCAATCTGTCACACCCCCAAAATCCACATGCGGAGTACCACCGCTTGGAGGCGTGACTGACCAGGATCCAGCCACCAATTACACTGAGCATTGGTCAGTGGTAAAAATGTTCACCAGCCACAATAGTTAGTAAACTTTATAGTTCGAAGTTTCAAAAGTTTAAGTTCAAATATCAGTTAAGTAAACAGCGGAAGCATAAACCAAACCATTTCAAAACAAAGTTCATAGTTCAAGATTATTTAAACCCAACACATGGGCTAGACGACCACTACACATTCCCAAGCTGCAAGCTCCTGAGTCACTGGGTACCTGCAAAGCATGCAGTAGGGTATCAACAAAAAAATGTTGGCGAGTTCACGAGTTGTCCAGTTTTTAATTACCAAAAACTTGTTTCACCAGTTAATTTATCTGTTTATACATGCGATGGGGAGCTACCCCATAAGTAAGCGACTAAACTGTTTTTCCAATACCGAATACTTACTTAACCGTATGTTTCCGTAGTGCCCCGTTTGTCAATGTTCTATCATCATTGACGGCTTTCCAGAGTACATTAGTTCACTCCCGTTCCCAGTAACAAGGGTCGGTGTGAGGCTGGTTACACCTAAATAGCGCTATTAACTAATAACCCGTTCGCCAGGCCCCGGCGACTAATCGGTATTAAATGGTAGGGACTTAAGTGATAGAGTTTCGTTTAGTGTTGCTCGTTGCATTCCGTATAAACCGTAATTAACCAAGAGTTCCCAGTAACAAGGGAGGTAAATAAGTTTGTTCCCAGTAACAAGGGAAGAAAAGTAAGTTTGTATCCCTCACAAGGGGATAGTGTTGCTTTTAGTTCCGTTTCCCAATCCACCAGGAATGCATGCTTTAAGTTGTGAACTCACCTTGGGTTGCTCGGCAGACCATTTACTTAGTCAAGTACGTTGGTCACCACGTCCTAACATGGTTACCAGTATAGGTCAGGTTTGGGTACAGGAAGATCACGTATATTCTACACATATCTAACACATTGCATGCATAACATATAAATATCCAGCAAGTTCTTGAGCCTGTTTTACTACTTTAGCAGTTAAACAGTAAATGTTAACATCTATCATACAATTCATAAGCATTATCGGGCCTAGCCAAACATACTAACAGTTAACAGCATCACAGAGTCCAACTAAAACAATATGCACGGTCCACACAATTTTGGCCCAATAACGGAGCCAATCAGCCCAGTCGAGACAAGGTGGTCTCGACTCGAGAATCGTGCGGTCTCGAGTCGCAACCATGAGATCTCGAGTAATGCCGGCATGCGTCGCAACGTCGGAGGTCTCGAGTCCAGTCTCGAGTCGAGATCATGAAGTCTCAAGTCGAGACCTTGCCGGTCCCGAGTCCTTGAAGTCTGCCTTGATTGAGTTGTTTGGTCAAGGTCTTGAGTCGCAATTGCTGTGGTCTCGAGTTGTCACGTGTTGGTCTCGAGTCGCAACCGGGGGTCTCGACTCGCAACCCCGGATACGTGCACATGAAGTTCTTCTAGAACTTCTGATGTACTAACCAATAGAATTGCAATTTCATGTAATTGTGTACTATCCAATAGGATTTCATAAACATGTTTTCTTGTCTAAATTCTAATTAAATCAGATCAAACATCACATATTCAAATGTTTATCTCATATTCAACATTGTTCATCATATTCAACATTTGTTCATCATATGTTCATATCATATTTAACACATATTCATAATGTTCTTCATGAGATCATTCAAGCATGAAATGTTGTGATCAAGGATCAAGTAAATCTTGCATCATCTCATCAAACACACATTTGTCCTAAAATATCTAACATGAATCGGATAGCAAAAATCATCCTAAGCTATTAATCATTTATCATTCAAAACATCTTAGCAAAACATTATCATACAATAGTTCACACACATTATTCATCATTTAACCATTACAAACTCACTAATCATACAAAAATCATGCAAAATGACCTCTAAACTAATCATGTATCTTATTCATTAAGCACACATAATATCTAACACACAATAAAACACTAACCGGTTGTGTTCCAAGGTGTGAGGGTATGGAGGATCGATGAACGGGCTTCCAAATGATGATTCCAAGCTTGAACCGAGAGTTCTAGCGTTGCCGGTTGGATCCGAGAGAGGAAGAAGATGGTTTTTGGTGTTGGTGCTCTAGGGTTTTAGTGATGGAAAGAGTGTGTAGGAGAGTGTATGTGGAAATGTTGCAAATGGTGAAAAGTGGCAAGGTTGGCCACTCTTGTGGGTTTTATACCCGGACCGAGTTGGTGCACCCTAGTGGGCTTCCGAGCGGCATGGCCCAACCGGCCCAATTATTTCACTGTTTACTCGAGACCAAGTGGTCTCGAGTCGGGTTCATGGTCTCGGTTTACTATATACGAAAATATATATATATATATATTTAACCATTCATTATACATACACATAATTAAACGCGAGGATCACATAGCACACCAAGATAATTCACAATCTTTCATTTAATCGTATTCGTACACATAATGCTAATACACGTAGATTTCTCGGGAAAACCCAGAGTGTCACAAATATGCTTGGTGATTCTGCATGTGCATGAACTCTTCGACCGTTATAGTGATCGTGGGGGACTTGCATCATTTGCGGATAGTTAGTTAGGCTAGATAATTTCTATTTTTAATGGGGATACAAGCTTAATTTAGACATAATAATTAGCAACACAACTGCACTACACTCGAACTCTCAAGAACTCTCTGCGATTATACACTTTTGCACACTAGTGATCATTGTACCAAGCTTGTTATCATCCCGATTTGTAATCTATCTTGGTTTAATATAGTTGGTGATCGGTAGTTTCCATCACCCGAGGTTTTTTATGCCGGAGATCATTCATTGATCAAGGGCTTTTTCCTCGTATAAATCCTTGTGTTCACCACTCATTTCATACATTTGTTGTGTATACATTTGATCATTTAACCAAGCATCATACCTCACAAAATCAGATTTGGTTGCATTATCCTTGTGTGATTTTTTATCAAAACAGTTTGGCGCCCACCGTGGGGCAATCAGTGCTTCATTCTTGAAAAATTTTGTTCATTTCATTCATTTATGTTCATTACCTTCAACCACATGGCTTCTCAGGGAAAAACTACTTCAAGCTCCATGCCGACGATCACCTTTTCACAGGGCATTCCACCTTTGCCTCATGTCCCTTCTGGATCCCAGAAGAATGCTGAGAATGCTGCGAAGAAACCAACACCTGTTTTCACAAAAGCAACTACTGCTGTTTCTTCTAGTCCTACTAACAATGATCTTTATTCTTTGATTTTGCAGATGAAGGATTAGATGCAACAGCAGGACAAAACTAATGACAGGATCCTTCGGGAGATCGATGAAATCAAGAAGTTGAAGAGATCAGCGGAGGATCACTCTCCATTGATGCCTAGATCACTGAATTTCGATACTCCAGTCATAACTACCCAGCATTCCACAGCATCAGGCGTCCAATACCAGGGTGGATCATCGAGTATGCACTATGGATCATCGGCAATGACACAGGCTCAAGGATCCTACTTCCAACCTTCAGGATCCTCTCTTCAGCCTCAAGGATCCTCTTTCCAGCATCAAGGATTCTTCTCTAGTTCGGGAGGATACACGGGGACGCAGTCGGTTCAAGGATCCTACTCTCAGTGTCAAGAATCCTCATCTCAGGCTCAAGGATCCTCATCTCAAGTTCAAGGATCCTCATCTCAAGTTCATGGATCCATGGAGTATCCTTCAAGACCTTCAGCTCCGATGCATACCGGATCCAACATCTTTCAGGATCAAGGATCCTTAAGGAGTGTACAACCCAGAAGCTCAGAGATTCACTTGGGAGACCTCATACCTATGCAAACTATTGCTTCATTTGGTCCCTCAATCATGCCAGCGTCATATCAATATGGATTCACATCAGGAATCCCAATCTTGAATCCATCAGGAGGTAACACTTTAAATACTTCTCATAATACTAACCATGGCTTTGTGCAGGAGACCGGAATCAACCAAGCTATGGCTAGGGAGTTACAAAAGCTCAAGGATATGATATCCAGTGTCCCAGGAGTGGTTAAACCCATTCCTGAGATTCCGGATGGGAGTCACAGGATATCTCGTTTTGCACAACCCATTTATGATGCGGAGATACCAAAGAGGTTCCAAACACCAAACATGAAGCTCTACGATGGCACAACTGATCCAGAAGAGCATGTAGCTCAATACAGGGAGAGAATGGAGATCAATCCCATTCCTGAATGGTTGAAAGAAGCATGTCTATGCAAGGGTTTCGGATCCACACTGACAGGATCAGCTCTTAAATGGCTGCTAAGTCTTCCCCCTTACTCTATTACTTCATTTGCTAATCTAGTTAATTTGTTTAATAGCCAATTTTCATGTAGTAGGAGATTTGAACGATTAACTAGTGATCTATATAGGGTAACACAAGGTCAAAATGAATCACTTAGAGATTACATAACCAAATTCAGTAGAGAATCCTTAGAGATTCCTAATTTGGATATTGCTACAGCTGTAGAAGCTTTCAAAATGGGTTTACTTAAGGATTCACAATTCTATGATGATCTTGTCATGACCCCTTGTAGGAATCTTGATGAAGTAAGAACCAGGGCCCTTAGATTCATTCGTTTAGAGGATGATAAAAGGATTCAAGAAAGACTGTCCGGATCCTCAAAGCAGGAAAAGCAAGGATCCTACTTCAAGAACAACAAATCCAAATCGTACAACAAGTCTGATAATCAAAATGTGCATGCTGTGGAGCAAGAAGAGGATGATGAAGATTATCCACTCATTTCTAAATATTGCTTTGCTATTGATAACAATGAACTAATCCTTGCTGTTTTGGTCAAAAATCACACAAGGATAATGCAACCAAATCTGATTTTGTGAGGAATGATGCTTGGTTAACTGAATGAACGACAAGTGTATGAAATCAACGATGAACACCGAGATTTATACGAGGAAAAAGCCCTTGATCTTTAGAAGATCTCCGGCATAAAAAACCTCGGGTGATGGAAACTACCGATCACCAAATATATTGCTGAAACAATAGTGATCCTTGTACAACTTCGGAAGAAAACAAGCTCGATACAATGAATTTCTAGTGAAAGTGTGTGTTTTTTTTGCTAAGTGTTTGCAGAGAATTCGTGTATTGTGTGTATTTTCTGTGGTGTGCACGACTTATGCCTTTTTTGAGCTTGTTTCCCCTTAAAAAGATAAGAAAAAACAACTAACTAACTTCCCGAAAAAGGTGGAAGTCACCCATGACCACCACTAACGGTTATTTCTTCAATATGCACGTGCCTAAAAGCATATTCCACGAGATTCCAGCAAAGAAGTGGTCCACTACGTCCATTACCTACATTTACACATTAAAAACGTGCAAAACATAAGTTCTGTTAAGGATCCTGGATCCTCAGACTCATGATCCTCAGACTCGTGATCCTCAGACTCGTGATCCTCAGACTCTGGATCCTCAGACTCTCTGCATCAGCCATTAAGCATCCGTGATCCATGCCTAGTCTCAGGATAGATGATCCTTAGCATAAAATTCATGCCCTAACAATTGCCCCCAATATGGCAGTTGTGATAAGGATTCACAGCTGTCATATTTCCGTCAGAAGCGGACTAGCCGTTGCTGCTGGTAACTAGTTGTTACACTGCCAGTCGTCACTGATAAGACCTGCTATAATGATCATTGCAAAATATAGAGTTAGAGATAACTTCTCAAGTGCCTTTACAGATCAGAAGATCCTTCCATTCGTGGAGAATGAATCCTTCTACACAGTTTGCTATTAACCTTCCTGCACTTTAATTTCTGCATAGACACTTTAACTGTTAGATAGCCTTATCCGGCCTGGGTGGATGGTCCACGGTTTTGCTGGTGAAATCCAGGCCAGATGATTTGATACATAATGAATGGGTAATAACATTAAACTTTTTTAGCTACATCTATTGTTGTTTCTTCCCTTTTTATTTTTCATGTATGCTTTCTATTTTCAAAAATATCATCACCAAACAACTGGAAAGTTATTGAAAATCTGATGATAATGTTACACTTTTAACAGAAAACTTGAAGTGTTCATATAAATGTGGATCAATGATCCTTAACCAAAAAGGATAAGAGACAACTTACAGCTTCGAAAAAGTTAGAATATAACATACCAGAGAATCCAAGTTAGGATTCTATATCCTTGTAAATTATTGCTGAATAAGCAAACTATGAAAAGTAAAGCTTCTAGGATCAAGGATCCTTATCGTCAGAACTTGTATAACTTTATACAGTAGTTTCTAGGGTGAAGAATCATGGATCCTTGAACAATAGGCAGGATAATGGGTGGTGGATGGATCCTCTGTTTGGGGGATGAAGCCACTCGTTATCCTTCCGTCTTTTATTTTCTGCACTACAAAGACCCGTAAACAATGGACACCCTTTGCCAACCCATGTGGACGGGCCACGTTTTGCTGGTAGAAACGTGGGTTGGCAATTTTGACAACCGTAAATGGTTTAACCTTTTGTGAATAAAATAACTTGAACTTTTTGGCTTATTTTGTGTTGATATCCTTGTTAATATCTTACTTTCCAACTGTTGTAATGTTCATTCTGTTTATACTTATCAAGCCTTGAAAAATTAAAAAAGATATCCAAAAATTTTAGGATATGATCAAGGATCACATATCCCATAACCGATAAGTTCTAAAAAGTGATATAGTTTAAGAATCACAAGTTCAATTGTCAAGTATAAGGGTTATTCAAATGAATAATGAATAAAATCAAAATAGTTAAGGATCATACCTGAGAATCCAAGTTAGGATCCTAACCTTTATCATTATAAACAGGATAACCATAAGACAAACCTTAATGGAAGGTAAGGATCAAGGATCACTGGTCGTTTGTCTCCAAAAACCTGAAATAGGATACACCTTGGGACTAAGCCAATATAAGATAAGAGTTAGTAACTGGGGACAAGCCCAACAAACTGGGGACAAGCCCAAATAAACTGGGGACAAGCCCAAATAAACGGATGTAAACTGGGGTCAAGCCCATATAAACGGATGTAAACTGGAGTATGGCCCTCACTGGCGACTATCCAAACTTGAGCGACATGAAAATGCCGAAACCTTAGCTAGCGTGAAAACGTTAGAAACCTTAGGAACGGATGTATGGTACGTCTACCATTATACGTAGGATCCTGGGTACAGCCAGTACAATGAAATTATCAGCCCCTAAAACGAGTACTGGTCGCACTGCCTTGAACTGCACCAGGATCATCGTGCGCTACTGGCGAAACTGGGGACAAGCCCAAATAACTGGGGACAAGCCCATAAACTTTGGAGAGTTGGCCAACCACTTTGATCTTCTGTAAAATGATAACAGCTCTGCAAAAGCTTAAACTTTGTGAAAATAGATGTTAACTGATTAACATCTTTAACTTATGATAAGTAATAAGTATAAAATGAATGAAAATGAAAATGAAAGTAATGTGTTACCAAATGTAGAATCATATATCCTTTGAGGATCCTGGATCCTTAATCAGAATACCGGTATCGCTGAGGATCCCTGATACTTCTTACTTAAAGTATTTTTTGAGATGAACAGCATTCCAAGCTCTTGGTAGGAGATCACCATCCATTGTTAACAAATGATATGCCCCTTTTCCTGATTCAGCTTCAATTAGATAGGGGTCTTCCCACTTTGGTGCTAGCTTGCCATCAGAAGGATTTGTAGTATTCTGGAATGCTTTTCTTAGCGCAAAATCACCAACTTGAAATCTTCTAATCCTGACATTCTTGTTGTATGCTCCAGCCATTCTTTGTTGATAACTGGCCATTTCCTTTTTTCTGACTTTGAGCAAAAGCTTCTTCTTAGGATGCAGATGTTATGTTGGTTGGTGTAGAATAGTACTGTGTCTTTGACAAGCATCACACTTCTTTGCATAATCCACAACATCCTTCTTCGTGGTAGGCCTATAGTATGTTGTTCTAAGGATCCTTGAGAATAGTGTTCTGCCCCCAGTGTAGTTTCCACAGTCTCCTTGACTTTGAAAGCTTTAGGATTTTGTCCTGTGGGGATCTCTCCATGTTGTATATATCTTAGGATTGGAAAGATCCAAGATCCTGAATTCGACTGTGCAGGATCACCAGGTATGATTGCAGAATCCTCCACTATCTCCATGGCTACGTGATCCTCAATTGCAGGAGTTAAAACATGGGTGATGAGTATTTTTCACATCTTCTGGCATCTTTAGGAATGATCCAAGGTTAGTTAAAGCGTCAGCTTCTGCATTTTCTTCCCTGGGTACCTGTGGTAGACTGAAAAAAAACAAAAGAATCTGCCAGTTTCCTGACTCATGATTAGTGGTTTGGAATTCCATGCAGTGGATTGGGGTATAATGTCCCCCTGTGGCGATTTTGGTAGTGTGCCTTGTCAAGTTCCTTTAACATTTGAAGCTCCATCCGTGAAGAGTGTCTAAGGATCCTTGGTCTTCTCAAGTTGTTGAACTTTTAATTCAGCTTCCCTTTGTAGATCACTACTGAAATCAGCCACAAAGTCAAGTAAAGCTTGGGACTTGATTGCCCATTTTTCCATTCTACCTGACATTTGAAGTTTCCTGAGAACATTCTTGATAGCAAGGTTAGTTTTCACAATAATGGTACGAGTTTCTAAATAATGTCTATGTTTAGCAGAAGCCATAATTAAATCAAGAATTAATTTCTCTAAATGAGAGTACCTGGCCTCAGCATCAAGTAGAATATTACTTACATAGTATACCGGATGTTGAGAGCCTTCATGATCCTTAACTAGGATCACACTTACTGCTTTAGCTGAAATAGCTAAGTATAAGGACAACGATTCTCCATTTTCTGGTTTCATCAGGGCTGGTGCTGAGGATAGATAATCCTTAAGAACCTTAAGTGCAGCTTCATGCTTATCAGTCCACTTAAACTTGCCTTGAGCAATTTGTCTACCTCTTCTTGGATAATGGCATTCCTTTCAAGTGCAAACTTTCTCCTGTCATATCTTCATGTTTCCAAGCGAAGGTAGATTTTCGTCTTTCCAAGAAGGATACTAAATCCTGCTCAATATTGTCTAGGATCCCGGATCCTATAAAAATTTTGGATTCAGGATCCTCTGGGTTCAACATAATATCCTTGACGTCTTGCTCTCTTGCCTCCATGATGTCTTGCTCCTTGGAGGCTGGCTTCATTGAAGAAGTGTAACAGTTCTTTGCCTCCTGCTAATCACTTTCTATCTTTACCATATCTCATAGAGTTGGGACCTTGACACATTGGTGATATGTTGAGGGGGACTGCCTTCATATCGTGTATCCATGGCTACACCGTCGTGATGAGGATCCTGAATTTCCGCACAGTTATCCTCATCATATGATATTACTTTCTGCTGGGTAAGGATGGAGGTCCGAACAGGTTCGCCCCCATTCTCCATCTTTGTTTCCTTTGCACTTCTCTTAGCTGCTGAGAACCTCCGGAGATGAAATGGATGATTTGAGCATCGGATGGTGGAGGAGGAGCTTTTTCAGGAACTTTCTCAGGATACTTGATCCTTGACTTTTTCCTTCCGAGCAATTCCTTCAAGTATCCTTTGCTCAAAAGATAACCTATCTCCTTCCTTAATGCTATGCACTCATCTGTGAGATGACCAGAATCCCCATGGTAAGCACACCATTTCGATTCGTCTTTGGTGGTAGGCGGTTTGTCATTCTTCCTTGGCCACCTAACCTTGTCACCTAAACTCTGCATAGAAAGGATTAGTTCATTATTATCAGCAGAAAAACAATATTCAGAAATTGGAGGATAATCCTCGTCATCCTCTTCTTGTTCAACAGCATGCACATTCTGGTTATCAGATTTATTATAGGATCTGAACTTGTTGTTCTTGAATGAGGATCCTTGCTTCTCTTGCTTTGAGGATCCTGCTAACCTCTCCTGGATCCTTTTGTCATCCTCTAGCCGGATGAACCTAAGGGCCCGGGTTCTTACCTCATCTAGATTCCTGCATGGTGTCATAACAAGATCATCATAGAATAATGAATCCCTAAGCAGTCCCATTTTAAAGGCTTCAACAGCCGTAGCTATATCCAGGTTAGGGATATCTAAGGATTCTTTACTAAATTTAGTTATGTAATCCCTTAATGATTCATTATGACCTTGGGTTACCCTATATAGATCACTAGTTAATCGTTCAAATTTTCTACTACATGAAAATTGGCTATTAAACAAATTAACTAGATTAGCAAATGAAGTAATAGAGTAAGGAGGAAGACTTAGCAGCCATTTTAATGTTGATCCGGTAAGTGTGGATCCAAAGCCCTTGCACAAGCAACCAGATTTGGTGTCTGAAACCTCTTCGGTATCTCTCCTGAATGATTTAAGTTTGGAATTCCAGATGTGAATCCATGTTGGCGAAATTCTGGCATAACCGAGGGACCAGAGGAAGCAATGGTCTGCATTGGTATGAAGTCTCCTAGATAAACATCTGAACTTCTGGGTTGCACACTCCTTAAGTATCCTTGATCCTGGAAGATGTTGGATCCTTGAAGTGCTGTGAATGTAGGTCTTGGAGGATAATCCATGGATCCGGAAACCTGAGATGAAGATCCTTGAACCTGGAAGGAGGAACCTTGAACCTGAGAGGATCCTTGAACCTGGGAGGAGGATCCCTGAACCTGAGAGGATCCTTGAACCTGAGAGGATCCTTGAACCTGCGAGGATCCTTGAATCTGAGAGGATCCTTGAACCTGAGAGGCGGATCCCTGAACCTGAGAGGATCCTTGAACCTGAGAGGATCCTTGAACCTGAGAGGATCCTTGAACCTGAGAGGATCCTTGAACCCGAGAGGATCCTTGAACCCGAGAGGATCCTTGAACCTGAGAGGATCCTTGAACCTGAGAGCATCCTTGAACCTGAGAGGATCCTTGAACCTGAGAGGATCCTTGAACCTGAGACATTGCCGATGATCCAGAACGTATTCCTGTTGATCCACCCTGGTATTGGACATGTGGAGCTGCAAAGTGCTGGGAAGTTATGACCGGAGTGTCGAAATTCAGCGACCTCGACATCAAAGGGTTGTGATCCTCTGCTGATTTTATCAATTTCGCGAAGGATCCTGCCATTAGTTTTGACCTGCTGCATGTGATCCTTCATCTGCACAATCAAAGCATAAAAATCACTGTTAGTAAGTGTAGAGGAAGAAACAACATTTGCTTTTGTGAAAACGGGGGTTGTCTTTTTCGGAGAATTCTCAGCATTCCTCTGGAATGCAAGGGGGAGATGATGCAAAGGCGGAATGCCCTGTGAAAAAGTGACCGCCGACATAGAACTTGGAGAAGTTCTCCTCGAGAAGCCATGTGGTTGAAGGTAATGAACCGAAACGAATGGAATGAACAAAATTTCTCAGAATTGAAGCACCAATTGCCCCACGGTGGGCGCCAAACTGTTTTGGTCAAAAATCACACAAGGATAATGCAACCAAATATGATTTTGTGAGGAATGATGCTTGGTTAATTGAATGAACGACAAGTGTATGAAATCAACGATGAACACCGAGATTTATACGAGGAAAAAGCCCTTGATCTTTAGAAGATCTTCGGCATAAAAAACCTCGGGTGATGGAAACTACCGATCACCAAATATATTGCTGAAACAATAGTGATCCTTGTACAACTTCGGAAGAAAATAAGCTCGATACAATGAATTTCTAGTGAAAGTGTGTGTTTTTTTGCTAAGTGTTTGCAGAGAATTCGTGTATTGTGTGTATTTTCTGTGGTGTGCACGACTTATGCCTTTTTTGAGCTTGTTTCCCCTTAAAAAGATAAGAAAAAACAACTAACTAACTTCCCGAAAAAGGTGGAAGTCACCCATGACCACCACTAACGGTTATTTCTTCAATATGCACGTGCCTAAAAGCATATTCCACGAGATTCCAGCAAAGAAGTGGTCCACTGCGTCCATTACCTACATTTACACATTAAAAACGTGCAAAACATAAGTTCTGTTAAGGATCCTGGATCCTCAGACTCATGATCCTCAGACTCGTGATCCTTAGACTCGTGATCCTCAGACTCTGGATCCTCAGACTCTCTGCATCAGCCATTAAGCATCCGTGATCCATGCCTAGTCTCAGGATAGATGATCCTTAGCATAAAATTCATGCCCTAACACTTGCCATGCAGAATTTAGATGAAAAAGCTAGATGGCCCAGAAAGAATGATATTCCAGCTGCTACAAAGGATAAATCCAAATGGTGTGCCTATCATGAAGATTTCGGTCATCTCACTGATGAATGCATAGCACTTAGGAAAGATATTTGGTTACTTGTTAAGCAAAGGACATTTGAAGGAGCTATTTGGAAGAAAAAAGTCAAGTATCCAGGATCCAAAAAAGACTCCAGAAAGAGCTCCAGCTCCTCCAGCTGATGCACAAATTATCAACTTCATTTCTGGTGGATCAGACATATGTGGCACTTCCTTCTCAGCAGCCAAGAGGCATGCTAAAGAGACAAAGATGGAAAATGGGGATAGACCCATTCGAACCTCAATCCTTACATAAGATAAAGTCATATCCTTTGATGAGGACGACCGCGTAGATATTCAGGATCCTCATCATGATGGTCTTGTTATTACATTGTTTATTTCTAACCATTTTGTTCGCAGGATTATCATAGATGGAGGAAGCTCAGTGAACATCATTCAACTTGATGTCCTCATGAAGATGAACATCCATGAATCAGAAATTATCCCAAGATCATCGGTTCTTGTAGGATTCAGTGGAGAAACCAAGAACACATTGGGGGACATTAAACTTCCCATTTACATAGAGGGAGTTAATTCTTTTCAAAAATTTTGTGTCATAGATTGCTTATCCTGTTGCAACGTTATCCTTGGCAGGCCATGGATACATGATATGAAAGCAGTCCCATCTACATATCATCAGTGTGTGAAACTCCCTACTCCATGGGGTGTAGTGAAGATAGAAAGTGACCAACAAGAAGCCAAAAATTGTTACACTTCATCCATAAAGCCAGCCTCAAGACCCAGGGAGCAATAGCAATTAAAGTATCCTCCAAGAGATGTTCTGGAGGCAAGAGAACAAGATGTGAAAGATATCCTGATGGATCCTCAGGATCCTGAATCCAAAGTTTTTATAGGATCCGGGATCCTCAATAACATTGAACAAGATCTAGTATCCTTCCTAAAGAGGAGAAAAGCTACCTTTGCCTGGAAGCATGCGGACATGACATGTATTTCTAAAGATATTATTACTCATAAACTTGGCGTTGACGGGTCATTCAAACCCATACATCAAAAGAGGAGAAAGTTTGCAACTGAAAGGAATGCCATCATCCAGGAGGAGGTAGATAAACTGCTTAGAGCAGGCTAGTTAATATGATGTTTAAAGAACAAATTGGACACACAATGGAAGTCTATATTGATGACATGGTGGTTAAGTCTAAGAGAGCTGGGGATCACCTTAGAGATTTGGAGGAAGCATTTGATATCCTTGATAAATTCAATATGAAATTGAATCCTTCCAAGTGCCACTTTGGTGTAAAAGCTGGCAAGTTCCTAGGTTATATGGTGACAAAAAGAGGGATAGAGGCAAGTCCAGAGCAAATCAAGGCGATTGTGAACATCAAGTCTCCTGCCAATGCCAAGGATGTGCAAAGATTGACAGGAAGGATCGCAGCCTTGAACAGGTTCATCTCAAAGTCATCAGAGAAATGCAAGGAATTCTATGACATTCTGAGAAAGAACAAGAAATTTGAGTGGACTGAAAAGCAAGAGAATGCTCTCAAGGCCCTTAAGGATTACCTATCCTCAGCTCCAGCCTTGATGAAACCGGAAAAGGGGGATATATTATCCTTATACTTGGCAGTTTCTTCTAAGGCAGTAAGTGCAGTCATTGTAAAGGATCATGAACGTACCCAACATCCTGTGTATTATGTAAGTAAAAGTTTACTTGATGCTGAATCCAGGTATTCTCGTTTAAAAAAACTTATCCTTGCTATATTCATGGCATCTACTAAATTACGCCATTATTTTGAGACACAACCTATTATTGTTAAGACTAACTTTCCAATCAAGAATGTTCTCAGGAAACCTGAAATGTCAGGTAGGATGGCAAAGTGGGCAATCAAGCTTAGTGCTTATGATATCAGATATGAACCAAG
The DNA here is from genome assembly GCA_030545235.1 of Helianthus tuberosus. Taxonomy (NCBI): domain Eukaryota; kingdom Viridiplantae; phylum Streptophyta; class Magnoliopsida; order Asterales; family Asteraceae; genus Helianthus; species Helianthus tuberosus. The sequence goes on from CM060441.1 coordinate 206,870,349, forward strand.
AACTGCCATCAAATCTCAAACCTTAGCTGACTTTGTGGCTGATTTTAGTAGTGATCTACAAAGGGAAGCTGAATTGGAAGTTCAACAGCTTGAAAAGACTAAGGATCCTTGGATACTCTTCACAGATGGGGCTTCAAATGTCAAAGGAACTGGACTATGAATACTACTAAAATCGCCACAGGGGGACATAATACCCCACTCAATTGCTTGAGAGTTTCAAACTGTTTTGGTCAAAAAATCTAATGAGGATAATGCAACCAAACTCTTAGTTACGGGGTATGATGCTTTAAATGTAGAACAATGATAAGGATCACTTCAAGGTAAATTGCACAAACGACACAAGGATATATACGGGGAAAAAGCCCTTGATCAAGAGTTGATCTCCGGCACAAAAAACCCCGGGTGATGGAAACTACCGATCACCAAGCTCAAATAAATCAATAAATGTTTACAACTTCGGATAGTAACGAGCTAGGTACAAGGATCACTATGGTGAAATGTGTAAAAGTGTATGGAAATTGTTAAGTGTTTTCGAGAGCTTCAAGAATGCGATTGTATGAGAGTGTGTGTAGCTGAAAATGGCTAAGTGTTCTAATTCTAGCTCGTCACCCCTTTAAAAATAGAAGTTAGCTACAATAACAAACTATCCGACTTTTGTGCCAAGCTCCCACGTTCTCCACAACGTCCATTTCCAGTCAAACGTGTGTGAAATACCCGTGGAATATTCCATAGTAACGTTGCCAAGACCAAGTCAAGCTTATTACTCCTGCGAAATAATACGAAACATAAAAAAACAATCGTTAGTATGAGGATCCTTAAAGTGATCCATGATCCTGATCCTAAAGCTCTTCTGAGGATCACTATCTGTCACAGAAGTAAGGATCATTAATTAGGATAATAGATAAGGATCACTAATTGTTAAAATATCCTCCCCTAACAATTGCCCCCAAAATATAAGGAGTGATATGTTAAATGAGCGAATTATATTTTCCTGATCTTATCCGCAACTAACTATCGTAAATATAGCCGTTATTGTAGAACTATCCGTTGCAACCATGACGTCACAGAAGTGACAACCCTGCATAATCATGATTATAAATAGGAGATAAAGATAGGATCGATATGCATTTAAATTCGAAGAAACTCCCTTTAAATTCTTGGTCGAAGATCTATCAGGTATCTCTTCTCTTATCTCTCCTTCTTTTACTCTGTTTTTCTTACTTTACCATCATCTCTTCAAGAATGATGCTGCGGTCCTCCCCCGCCAAGGATCACCAGAAGGATAGTCCCTTGAAGAGTCAAAGGATCATCAAAGACTCAACACATGAGAGGTGTTGCTTTAACGATGCTCAAATAGACAAGATCCGTCACTGCTTTCCGGCGAGTGCCTTTTTCAAACCCTTTGATCCTACTATTCTGTGCGACTATGTTTCAGAAACATGGGTTGCCTTTCCAGTTACTCCGTTCGCCATAGGATACACCTATCCTTTCCCAGAATTTACACAATCCTTCTTTTCCCTTACCGGCATCTCTTACATCCAAGCCATGCCGATGATTTGGAGGGTTTTGTATACCCTGGAGAGGATCATCGAACAGGAAGGCATTGATTTAGGAATGTCAGAGCTGACACAGATGTATGATCTTACTACCTTTGGTTCTCATCGTTATTTGTTCAAACGAAAACCCGGCGGAGAACACCCCCTTCTTAAAGTCACCAAGAATGACACAAATTGGAAACGTCGCTTCTTCTTTGTCAGGAGGGATACCATTCCAAACGGAAAGGATCTACCAAGGACATGGTCCACCCATGGTAGGCCAAAGGATCCTGAGAAGGATCACCAGGTAATCTTGTTTTTGTATAAGGATCACTAACCCCTTTTTGTCTTGTGTTATGCAGCTATTTCTGTCTCATACATCATCACAACACCTGCAACCAAGGATAGGCTTGCTGCTTTTTGGAAGCTTGATCCTGAAACAAGGACATTCAAGATAGACACCCAGGACTCACAAGAAGTATCCTCAGGTTCCATCACCATGTCAAGTAAGTATCCTGCCTTTTGCATAGTTTGAATATTAAAATAAATAATTAAATTGAAATAGGATAAGGATACTTATCTTGCTTTGAATGTGTAGGTGCCGGAAAATCTGCCAAGCCTGTATCCCAGTTCAACACGGTTGACCTTGATGTTGTTCGATCCAGAAAGAAGAGGGCCACTACCAGTCCTAGCATCTCCATTCCCAAGGCACCCACTAAAGGAAAGGGTGGCAAGAAGAGGAAAACTTCTGACACTGAGGACCTTCAAGGCCTACCACTGATCCGCCACCAGTTCCTTGAATACTTCAATGAGGTAAGGATCACCAATTCTGCCTAGGTATCCTACTCGTATGAGGATCACCTGATCTTGAACTGCTTTGTCCTTTTCTTTGCAGAAATTTGCTGAGATTGAAGATTACGTGGGGAGTGTTGAGGAGCTGGATAAGAAGATTGCTGACCTCCAACAGGTTGCCGTGCTCAAAGATCTTAAGATCGCTGACCTTGAAAAAGCCCTTAAAGATGCCAAGACTCAAACAGCTAAAATCCTGATCGACATTGACTATGAGAAGCATGATCTCATAGAAAACGCAAAGGTCTCTGCTGCCATCACAATGTATCAGACAATATTAAAGATGGCCCTGGAAGCTCAAGATCCTAACTTCGACAGAAGCAGCTGGGATGTTGAGGGCTGGAAAGCAAGGTTGGCTGATCTTGAGGATGATGAGAAGGCTGAGGAGATTTTGGCGATCGAGGCTGGAGGTAGTGGGAAGGATCTGGTGAAGGATACCGCAGCTGGAGGGGAAGAGGATGCAGCAAAGGTGTAGGCTGCACAATTGGGCGATGATGGACATTCTTAGACGCAGCCGGAGCCCAATTTTTAAATTTGGTAGTAGTTTTTTGTGGTTGTGATGTTGAACAATTTGATGGTTTGTACTGAACAATAGTTTTTAGGATTAAGGATCATGTATGATCCTTTGGACAATAGGTAGGATTGCAATTGGTGGAGGGATCCTCTGTTTGGGGGATGAAGCCATTGTGATCCTGCCGCCTTTATATTCCTGCACTACTTTTGAACCTATTATCATGGACACCCTTTACCTACCCCAGCGGACGGGCCACGTTTTGCTGGTAGATGCTCGGGGTAAGTAATTTTGACAACCTTTTAGGGGTTAATCCTTTGTTAATAAATAAAACCTTAATCTTTTGTCGCTTATCTTGTGTTGTTATCCTTTTTGTCTCTTTAATTCTCAATTGTTTTGATGTACATTTATTGAATAAGCAATTTTGAATAAGTCAGATTGAAAATAGTTAGGATATGATCCACGATCAAATATCCTATAGTTAAAGAATCCCAAAAAGCAATATATTTTAAGGATCACAAGTTTAGTTGTCAAATTTTAAGGGTTATTGAATAGAATTAGAAATGGTTAAGGATCATACCTGAGGATCCAAGTTAGGATCCTAACCATAATCAGGATAACTATAAGATAAACCTTAGAGAGAAGTAAGGATCAAGGATCCCTAGTTGCTCATCTTCAAGGACCTGAAAATAGAGCATAACTTGGGACTAAGCCAATATAAAATAAGAGTTAGCAACTGGGGACAAGCCCAAGGATAACTGGGGACAAGCCCAAGGATAACTGGGGACAAGCCCAAGGATCGTATGTAAACTGGAGTATGGCCCTAACTGGCGACTATCCAAACTTAGTGACATGAAAATGCCAAAACCTTAGCTAACGTGAAAACGTTAGAAACCTTAGGAACGGATGTATGGTACGTCTACCATTATACGTAGGATCCTAGGTATAGCCAGTACAATGGAATTATCAGCCCCTAAAGCGAGTACTGGTCCCACTGCCTTGAACTATACCAGGATCATCATGCGCTACAGGCGGAACTGGGGTCAAGCCCAAATAACTAGGGTTAAACCCAAGGAACGGATTGCTTCTGCAGATAACCAATATTTTGCTAAGGATACCTGAACTTTCAAAACTTAAAATCACGTGAGAGATGGATAAAGGACACATGATCCTTATCCTTATATGAGAAAATAAAGAAATGAAATAGTTTAATATTAGGATATTACCAAAGTAAGGATCACCGATACTTTAAGGATCCTTTAAGGATATCCCTAACGTAAGGATCATCTGTGCTATGAGGATCCTGCTCACATGAAATATTTCTTTAAGTGGACAGCATTCCAAGCTCTTGGTAGCAAATCACCTTCCATGGTTAGCAATCTATATGCCCCCTTTCCTGCTTCAGCTTCAATCAAATAAGGGCCTTCCCATTTTGGAGCCAATTTTCCATCAGCAGGATTGGTGGTATTCTGAAATGCTTTCCTTAATACCATATCTCCAACTTGAAACTTCCTGATCCTGACATTTTTGTTGTAAGCACCAGCCATTCTTTGTTGGTAACTGGCCATCCTTATCCTAGCCAGATCCCTGATTTCTTCAATAGTATCCAGATCTTGAGCCAAGTTCTCATCATTTTCCTCAGGATCACGGGTACTTGTTCTAGCAGTTGGAACCACCATTTCTGTTGGGATCACTGATTCTGCCCCAAACACCAAAGAGAATGGTGTTTGACCAGTAGCATTCTTAGGGGTTGTCCTATCAGCCCAAAGCACATAAGGTAGTTCTTCTGCCCATTTCCCTTTCTTGGATCCAAGCTTCTTCTTCAAATTGTTGATGATGATCTTGTTGGATGATTCTGCTTGACCATTAGCTTGTGGGTGGACTGGTGTTGATGTTATCATCTTAATCCCCCAGCTGTCACAAAAGTTAGTGGTTTTGCCCCCAATGAATTGGGAACCATTGTCACATATAATTTCAGAAGGAATTCCAAATCTAGTTATAATATTTCTTTTAATGAAGGATATAACTTCCTTTTCTCCGACTTGGGCAAAAGCTTCAGCCTCTATCCACTTGGAGAAGTAATCAGTCATAGCAAGCATGAATACTTTTCCACCAGGTGCCTTAGGGAGCTTACCAACTATATCCATACCCCATCTCATAAATGGCCAAGAGGAGGATATAGGATGCAATAATTCAGCTGGTTGATGAAGGATATTGCTGTGTCTCTGACAAGGATCACATCTCTTAGCATACTCCACAGCATCTCTTTTCATGGTTGGCCAGTAGTATCCTGTCCTCAAGATCCTTGAGAATAATGCCCTGCCCCCAGTGTGGTTTCCACAATCTCCTTCATGGAAGTCTTTTAAAACTTCTTGGATTTCAGGACCCTCAATGCATCTCAAGTATGGTCCTGCAAGAGATCGTCTATACAACATATTATTTAAAATTGTGAATGGAGATACCTTAATTTTGAAAGCCCTATGGTTTTTTCCTGTAGGAATCTCTCCATGTTGTAAGTATCTCATGATTGGTGAGATCCATGATCCTGATCCTGAATGGGATTGAGTATCCTCACTAGGGATAATTGCAGAATCATTTCCTATCTCCATAGCCACATGATCCTCAATAGTCGGGGTCAGGATATGGATAATAGGGATCTTGATATCCTCGGGGATCTTCAAAGATGATCCTAAGTTAGCCAATGCATCAGCTTCTGTATTTTCTTCCCTTGGTACCTGTGTCAAACTAAAGGAAACAAAAGAGAGTGCCAAATTTTTTACTATCTCTAAATATTTGGTTAGCTTTTCACCTTTAACAGCATAGGATCCATTAAAGTGGTTTGTAATTAACAATGAATCTACATGTACCTCAAGATACCTGATCCCCATATGCTTTGCAATTTGCAAACCAGTAATTAAGGCTTCATATTCAGCCTCATTGTTAGTGGTTTGGAACTCACAAGCTATAGAGTGGGGTATTATGTCCCCCTGTGGCGATTTTAGTAGTATTCAAAGCCCTGTGCCTTTGACATTTGAGGATCCATCAGTATAGAGTATCCAAGGATCCTTGGTCTCCTCTAGCTGCTGGACTTCTAACTCAGCTTCTTTTTGTAAATCACTACTGAAATCAGCCACAAAGTCAGCTAATGTTTGGGATTTGATGACTGTCCTAGGCTCATATCTTATATCATATGCACTTAGCTTCACTGCCCACTTAGCCATCCTTCCTGACATCTCTGGTTTCCTGGATAATGGCATTTCTTTCCGGTGCGAACTTTCTTCTCCTTTGATGGATTGGTTTGAAGGACTTATCAATGCCAAGTTTGTGAGTGATTACATCTTTAGATATACCAGTCATGTCTTCGTGTTTCCATGCAAAGGTAGTCTTTCTCCTTTTGAGGAAGGATGTAAGGTCTTCCTTCATATCGCCAAGGATCCCTGATTCGATATAGATTTTGGATTCAGGATCATCAGGATCCATGAGGACTTCTACCGCATCCTGCTCTCTTGCCTCCAAGACATCCCTTGGAGGATACTTTGATTGCTATTGCTCCCTTGACTTCGAGGCTGGTTTCATCGATGAAGTATAGCAATTCTTAGCCTCCTGCTGATCACTATCAATCTTCACTATTCCCCAAGGACTAGGGAGCTTCACACATTGATGGTAGGTAGATGGGACTGCCTTCATATCGTGTATCCAGGGCCTGCCAAGGATAACATTACAACAAGATAAACAGTCAATAACACAAAATTTTTTATATGAGTGTAGGCCTTCGATGTATATTGGGAGTTTAATGTCCCCCAGGGTATTCTTAGTTTCGCCACTAAATCCCACGAGCACGGAGGATCTTGGTATGATATCTGATTCAGGGATACCCATCTTCTTTAGAACATCAAGCTGGATCCTGCGGACAAAATGGTTAGAAATGAAAAGAGTAATAACTAAACCATCATGATGAGGATCCTGGATATCAACACGATCATCCTCATCAAAGGTTATGACTTTTCCTTCGGAGACACTTGATGTTCGAACGGGTCTTTCTCCATTATCCATTTTAGTTTCCTTTCCATGCTTCTTAGTTGCTGAGAAGGATGTGCCGCAAATGTCTGATCCTCCAGAAATAAAGTTTATTACTTGTGCATCTGCTGGAGGGGCTGGAGCCTTCTCAGGGATCCTTTCAGGATCCTGAGTCCTTGACTTTTTTCTTCCCAACAATTCTTTCAGATGCCCCTTGCTCAACAAGTATCCAATTTCCTTTCTTAGTGCAATGCATTCTTCTGTGAGATGCCCAAAATCTTCATGGTATGCACACCACTTTGATTTATCTTTGGTTGCAGCTGGTCTGTCATTTTTTCTGGGCCATCTGGCTTTATCACCTAGATTCTGCATCGCAAGGATTAGTTCATTGTTATCAACAGAAAAACAATATTCAGAAATTGGAGGATAATCTTCATCATCCTCTTCCTGATCAACAGCATGCACGTTCTGGTTATCAGATCTGTTGTAGGATCTGAACTTGTTGTTCCTGAATGAGGATCCTTGCTTATCTTGCTTTGAGGATCCTGCTAACCTCTCCTGGATCCTCTTGTCATCCTCTAGCCGAATGAACCTAAGTGCCCGGGTTCTTACCTCATCTAAGTTCCTGCATGGTGTCATAACAAGATCATCATAGAACGACGAATCCCTAAGCAATCCCATTTTAAAGGCCTCAACAGCCGTGGCTATATCCAAGTTGGGAATGTCTAAGGATTCTTTACTGAATTTGGTAATGTAATCTCTTAATGATTCATTATGACCCTGGGTTATCCTATATAGATCACTAGTTAATCGTTCGAATTTTCTACTACAAGAAAACTGATTATTAAATAGGTTAACTAGATTAGAAAATGAGGTAATAGAGTAGGGGGGAAGACTTAGCAGCCATTTGAGAGCTGATCCAGTAAGAGTGGATCTGAATCCCTTGCACAGGCATGCTTCCTTTAACCTTTCTGGGATGGGATTGATCTCCATCCTCTCCCTGTATTGTGCTATGTGTTCTTCAGGATCCGTCGAACCATCATACAGCTTCATGGTTGGCACATGGAACCTCTTGGGTATCTCAGCATCACAGATTGGTGGTGCAAAACGAGATATCTTGTGGCTCCCATCTGCAATCTCTGGGATAGGTTTGACCACTCCTGGAACACTTAATATCATATCCTTCAACTTTTGCAATTCTCTGGCCATGGCATGATTGATACCTGGATCCTGCATAAGGCCATGGTTAGTAGTATAAGAATTATTAAAAGTGTTACCTCCCATTGGATTCAAATTAGGAAAAATGGATGTTAATCCATATTGTTGGGGCTCTGGAATGATCGAAGGACCGGTAGAAGCATTGGTCTGCATTGGAATAAAATCTCCCTGATGGACATCTGAACTTCCTGTTTGCAAACTCCTCAAGGATCCTGGCATCTGGAAGGATCCATGAAACTGGGAGGATCCTGGAACAAAGGAGGATCCTTGAACCTGGGATGATCCTGGAACAATGGAGGATCCTTGAACCTGGGATGATCCTGGAACAAAGGAGGATCCTTGAACCTGGGATGATCCTGGAACAAAGGAGGATCCTTGAACCTGGGATGATCCTGGAACAAAGGAGGATCCTTGAACCTGGGATGATCCTGGAACAATGGAAGATCCTTGAATCTGCTGCGCTCCTGAGTATCCTCCTGAATTCATGAAGGATCACATATGCTGAGGATAGGATCCTGCTGGCTGGAAGTATGGACCTAATGCCTGGGTCACTGTTGTTGTTCCGTAATGCACTCCTTTTGGTCCACCCACATATTGAACATCTGGAGCCACTGATGGCTGAGAAGTAATCACCGGAGTATCAAAATTCAAAGATCTGGGCATCAGTGGAGAATGATCCTCTGCCGTTTTCTTTTGTTTCTTGAGATCTCCAATTTCTTTGAGAATCCTTTCATTAGTCTTATCTTGTTGCTGTATGTGATCCTTCATCTGCAAAATTAAAGTAAACATGTCACTAGTAGTGGGAGTGTAAGAAGCAGAAGAAGTTGGGGGTTTGGAGAAAATGGGAGTTGGTTTCTTCTCGGCATTTTTCTGAGGTCCAGAAGGTGGTGGAGACAAAGGTGGAATGCCCTGAGATGAATTGACCGCAGACATTGCAGTAGAGGTATTCTTCAATGATGAAGCCATGTATTTGTATGCAATGAACCAGAACGACCACCAACAGAAAAACTTCTTAGGAATGAAGCACCAATTGCCCCACGGTGGGCGCCAAAATGTTTTGGTCAAAAAATCTAATGAGGATAATGCAACCAAACTCTTAGTTACGGGGTATGATGCTTTAAATGTAGAACAATGATAAGGATCACTTCAAGGTAAATTGCACAAACGACACAAGGATTTATACGGGGAAAAAGCCCTTGATCAAGAGTTGATCTCCGGCACAAAAAGCCCCGGGTGATGGAAACTACCGATCACCAAGCTCAAATAAATCAATAAATGTTTACAACTTCGGATAGTAACGAGCTAGGTACATGGATCACTATGGTGAAATGTGTAAAAGTGTATGGAAATTGTTAAGTGTTTTCGAGAGCTTCAAGAATGCGATTGTATGAGAGTGCGTGTAGCTGAAAATGGCTAAGTGTTCTAATTCTAGCTCGTCACCCCTTTAAAAATAGAAGTTAGCTACAATAACAAACTATCCGACTTTTGTGCCAAGCTCCCACGTTCTCCACAACGTCCATTTCCAGTCAAACGTGTGCGAAATACCCGTGGAATATTCCATAGTAACGTTGCCAAGACCAAGTCAAGCTTATTACTCCTGCGAAATAATACGAAACATAAACAAACAATCGTTAGTATGAGGATCCTTAAAGTGATCCACGATCCTGATCCTAAAGCTCTTCTGAGGATCACTATCTGTCACAAAAGTAAGGATCAGTAATTAGGATAATAGATAAGGATCACTAATTGTTAAAATATCCTCCCCTAACACAAACTACTAATAATGAGTCTGAATGTGAAGCCTTAATAGCTGGTTTGCAAATTGCCAAGCATATGAGGATCAAGTATCTTGAGGTACATGTAGATTCTTTATTAATCACTAACCACTTTAATGGTTCTTATGTTGTGCAAGGTGAAATGCTAATCAAATATCTAGAGATAGTCAAGAAATTGGCAGACTCTTTTGCTTCTTTTAGTTTGACACAGGTACCCAGGGAAGAGAATGCAGAAGCTGATGCTTTAGCCAACCTTGGATCATCATTGAAGATTCTAAAGGATGTTAGGATACCAATTATCCACATTTTAGCTCCTGCTATTGAGGATCACACAACTATGGAGATAGTGGAGGATTCTGCAATTATACCTAGTGATGATGCACACTCAAGTTCAGGATTCTGGATCATCCCAATCATGAGATATATACAACATGGAGATATCCCTAATGGAAAGAATCCTAGAGCTTTCAAAGTCAAGGTATCTCAATTTACAATACTAAATAACATATTATACAAACGATCTCTTGCAGACCCATATCTAAGGTGCATCGAGGATCCAGAGATTTAGGAAGTACTCAAGGATTTTCATGAAGGAGATTGTGGAAATCACACTGGGGGTAGAGCATTATTCTCAAGGATCCTTAGAACAAGATACTATTGGCCCACCATGAAGAAGGATGTTGTGAATTATGCGAAGAAATGTGATGCTTGCCAAAGACATAGCAATATCCTCCATCAACCAGCGGAGCTCCGGCATCCTATATCCTCTTCCTGGCCATTCATTAGATGGGGAATGGATATAGTTGGCAAACTTCCCACAGCACCGGGAGGAAAAGTATTTATGCTTGCTATGACTGACTACTTTTCCAAATGGATAGAAGCTGAAGCATTTGCACAAGTCAGAGAAAAGGAAGTTATATCCTTTATTAAAAGAAACATTATTACCAGATTTGGTTTTCCTTCCGAAATTGTTTGTGATAATGGATCCCAATTTATTGGGAGTAGAACTACTAACTTTTGTGACAGTTGGGGGATTAAGATGATAACATCTACACCAGTCCACCCACAAGCTAATGGTCAAGCAGAATCATCTAACAAGATTATCATCAACAACTTGAAGAAGAAGCTTGGATCCAAGAAAGGAAAATGGGCAGAAGAGCTACCTTATGTGTTATGGGCTGATAGAACAACTCCCAAGAATGCTACTGGTCAAACTCCATTTTCTTCAGTATTTGGAGCTAAATCTGTGATCCCTACAGAAATGGTAGTCCTCACTGCAAGAACAAGCATCCGTGATCCTGAAGAAAATGCTGAAAACTTGGTTCAAGATTTGGATACCATAGAAGAACTCACGGATTTGGCAAGGATAAGATTGGCTAGTTATCAACAAAGGATGGCTGGAGCATATAACAAGAATGTCAGGATCAGGAAATTCCAAGTTGGTGATATGGTTGTTAGGGATGGATTTTCCAATGTGTGGATCACGGATCCTCAAGTGCAGCCAGGATCACGGATCCTCAGTTCTTTTTGAATTAAGGATCCTCAGAAGACGTTGCAGGTTTAAGGATCTAGGATCCTAGTTATTATCCTTACACTAACGGTTGTTTCCACTATATTTGAACTTGTTTTACAGGGGTATTCGCATGGGACTTAGTCTTGCCGAGATTCCAGGAGAATATGCTCCATTATTCTGCACGTGCATGGCTTGTATGACCGTTATGGAAGTCGTGGGAAGCTAGCATGATTTGCGGATTGTTAGTTAGTTAGATTATTTCCATTTTTATAAGGGGATAAAAAGCTTGATAGTTAGAACAAGTTAGCAACACACACTACTCGAAAACTCTCTGCAACTTACTGGCAATTTCATACAACTTGCACACTAGTGATCCTTGTAACAAGCTTGTTATCATCCCGACTTGTAACCTTTACTTGTTTAATATAGTTGGTGATCGGTAGTTTCCATCACCCGAGGTTTTTTATGCCGGAGATCATATATTGATCAAGGGCTTTTTCCTCGTATAAATCCTTGTGTCTCTTGTTCATTTCCTTTACAAACTGTTCATACATTTGTTCATTCATTCAAGCATCACACCTCACAAAATAAGATTTGGTTGCATTATCCTAGTCTGATTTTTGACCAAAACAGTTTGGCGCCCACCATGGGGTAATTGGTGCTTCATTTCTAAGAAATTTTGTTCATTTCGGTCATTTCGGTTCATTACCTTCAACTACATGGCTCCTCAAGCGAAGAACACTTCAAGCTCCATGCCAGCGGTCACTTCTTCACAGGGCATTCCACCTTTGCCTCCAGCACCTTTTGGATCCCAGAAGAATGCTGAAAATGCTGCGAAGAAACAAACCCCCGTTTTCCCAAAACCAACTTCTACCACTTCTTCTGGTCCTACTAACAATTAGGGGTGCAAACGAGCCGAGCCGAGCCCAAGCTCGACCAGGCTCGAGCTCGAGCTCGTTTAACATATGAAAGCTCAAGCTCGAGCTCGGCTCGAAGGTAATTTTTTAAGCTCGAGCTCGGCTCGGGCTCGACTTGTTTAGTATTTATTAATTAATTTATATTAATTATAATTATTATTATACATATAATTAAGTTATTTTTTTATATTTATATAAATGGTAGTTATTATTATATAAATTGATGTTTAATATATTAATAAAAAAATATATAAACAGAAAGTTCGTTTAGGCTCGCGAGCCGGCTTGAGCTCGATAAGCGAAGCTCAGGCTCGGGCTCGTTTACTAAACGAGCTTGTTTTTTAGGCTCGGACTCGAGCTCGAGCTCGTTTAAGCTCGGCTCGTTCGAGCTTTTTTTTAGTCGAGCTCGAGTAGCTCGCGAGTAACTCTGCTCGTTTGCACCCCTACTAACAATGATCTTTATTCTTTGATTTTGCAGATGAAGGATCACATGCAGCAGCAGGACAGAACCAATGACATGATCCTTCGAGAGATTGATGACATCAAGAAATTGAAGAGATCAGCGGAGGATCACTCTCCATTGGTGCCCAGATCACTGAATTTTGATTCTCTAGCCATAATAGCCCAGCACTCTACAGCACCAGGCTCTCAGTACCAAGGTGGATTGTCAAGTATACGCTATGGATTATTGGCAATGACTCAGGCTCAAGGATCCTACTTTCAGCCTTCTGGATCCTCTCAGCCTCAAGGATCCTCTTAGCATCAAGGATCCTTCTTCAGTTCTGGAGGATATGTGGGAGCACACACAGTTCAAGGATCCTCATTCCAGGGACAGGGATCCTCTCAGGTCCAAGGATCCTCGCAGGTTCAAGGATCCTTCTCTCAGGTTCAGGGATCCTCTCAGGTTCAAGGATCCTCCTCTCAGGTTCAGGGATCCTCATCTCAGGTTTACGGATCCATGGATTTTCCTCCAAGACCCCCAGTCACAGAACACCAAGGATCCAACATCTTTCAGGATTAAGGATTCTAAAGGAGTGTACAACCCGGAGGTTCAGATGTTCATCTAGGAGACTTCATCCCTATGCAGACTATTGCTTCATCTGGTCCCTCAATTATACCAAAATCCCGCCCATATGGATTCACATCTGGAATTCCAAACTTGAATCCTCCAGGAGGTAACACTTTGAATAATTCTTATAATACTAACCATGGCTTTGTGTAGGATACAGGTATCAACCAAGCTATGGCTAGGGAATTACAGAAACTGAAGGATATGATACACAGCGTTCCAGGAGTGGTTAAGCCCATTCCTGAAATTGCAGATGGAAGCCACAGGATATCTCGTTTTGCACCACCTATTTGTCATGTAGAAATTCCAAAGAGGTTCCAATTACCAACCATGAAGTTATATGATGGCTCAACGGATCCAGAAGAGCATGTAGCTCAATATAGAGAAAGGATGGAGATCAATCCAATCCCGGAGAGGTTAAAAGAAGCATGTCTATGCAAGGGTTTCGGATCCACACTTACAGGATCAGCTCTTAAATGGCTGCTAAGTCTTCCCCCTTACTCTATTACTTCATTTTCTAATCTAGTTAACCTGTTTAGTAGCCAATTCTCATGCAGTAGGAAATTTGAACGTTTAACTAGTGATCTATATAGGGTAACACAAGGCCAAAATGAATCACTTAGGGATTATATCACTAAGTTCAGCAAAGAATCCTTAGATATTCCTAATTTGGATATTGCTACGGCTGTAGAGGCCTTCAAAATAAGGATCCTACTTCAGGAACAACAAGTCCAAATCTTACAATAAGTCTGATAATCAGAACGTACATGCAGTAGAACAGGAAGAGGATGATGAGGATTATCCTCCCATTTCTGAATATTATTTTTCTGTTGATAACAATGAACTAATCCTTGCAATGCAGAATCTGGGTGAAAAAGCAAGATGGCCCAGAAAGAGTGATAAGCCAGCTGCGACAAAAGACAAATCCAAATGGTGTGCATATCATGAAGATTTCGGTCATCTTACTGAAGAATGTATTGCACTTAGAAAAGAAATTGGTTACTTGTTAAGCAAGGGGCACTTGAAGGAGCTGTTGGGAAGAAAAAAGTCAAGGATCCAGGATCCTAAAAAGATTCCAGAAAGAGCTCCTGCTCCTCCTGCCGATGCACAAGTCATCAACTTCATATCTGGTGGATCAGACATATGTGGTACTTCCTTTTCAGCAGCCAAGAGGCATGCCAAAGAAACCAAGATGGATAATGGGGATAGACCCATTCGAACCTCGACCCTTACACAGGAGAAAGTCATAACTTTTGATGAGGATGATCGTGTAGATGTTCAGGATCCTCATCATGACGGTCTCGTTATTACTTTGTTTATATCTAATCATTTTGTTCGCAGGATCTTGATAGATGGAGGAAGCTCAGTGAACATCATTCAACTTGATGTCCTCAAAAAGATGAATATCCCTGAATCAGAAATCATCCCAAGATCATCAGTTCTCGTGGGATTCAGTGGAGAAACTAAGAATACATTGGGGGACATTAAGCTTCCAATTTACATAGAGGGGCTTAGTTCTTTTCAAAAATTTTGTGTTATAGATTGCTTATCCTGTTGCAATGTTATCCTTGGCAGGCCATGGATACATGACATGAAAGCAGTTCCATCCACATATCACCAATGTGTCAAGCTTCCTAGTCCATGGGGTGTAGTGAAGATTGAGAGTGACCAACAAGAAACCAAGAATTGCTATACATCATTGATGAAGCCAGCTTCAAGATCCAGGGAACAATAGCAATTAAAGCGCCCTCCAAGAGATGTCATGGAGGCAAGAGAACAAGATGTTAAGGATATCCTAATGGATCCTCAGGATCCTGAATCTAAAGTTTTATAGGATCCGGGATCCTCAGCAATATTGAAAAGGATCTAGTATCCTTCCTTAAAAGGAGAAAATCTACCTTTTCCTGGAAGCACGAAGATATGACAGGTATCTCTAAGGATATTATTACTCACAAGCTTGGTATTGACAGGTCATTCAAACCCATACATCAAAAGAGGAGAAAGTTTGCACATGAGAGGAATGCCATTATCCAGGAGGAGGTAGACAAGCTGCTCAGAGCAGGTATGATTAGAGAGGTTAAGTATCCAAGGTGGTTAGCCAATGTGGTTGTTGTTCAAAAGAAAAACGGAAAGTGGAGGGTATATGTCGATTTTAGTGATTTAAACAAGGCATGTCCTAAGGATCCTTTCCCATTACCCCACATTGACTCCATGGTGGATGCTACCGCGGGTCATGAGTTGTTGACTTTCATGGATGCTTCATCTGGATTTCAACAAATTCAGATGGAACCATCTGACCAGGAGGATACAGCCTTTATGACCCCAACAGGTATCTATTGTTATATTGCTATGCCATTTGGACTAAGAAATGCAGGTGCTACATACCAAAGGCTAGTCAATATGATGTTTAAAGAACAAATTGGACACACTATGGAAGTCTATATAGATGAAATGGTGGTTAAGTCCAAGAGAGCTGAGGATCACCTAAGAGATTTGGAGGAAGCATTTGATATCCTTGATGGATTCAATATGAAATTGAATCCTTCCAAGTGTCATTTTGGTGTTAAAGCAGGCAAATTTCTAGGTTACATGGTGACTAAGAGAGGCATAGAGGCAAGCCCAAAGCAAATCAAGGCAATCATGAACATTAAATCTCCTGCCAATGCCAAGGATGTGCAAAGGTTGACAGGAAGGATTGAGGCCTTGAACAGGTTCATCTCAAAGTCATCAGAGAAATGCAAGGAATTCTATGACATCCTGAGAAAGAACAAGAAATTTGAATGGACTGAAAATCATGAGAATGCTCTCAAAGCCCTTAAGGATTACCTATCCTCAGCTCCAGCCTTGATGAAACCAGAAAAAGGGGATATATTATCCTTATTGTTAGGGGAGGATTTTCCAATGACCTGTGATCCTCAATTACTGTTGGGCTTATGGATCCTCAATTCTGTCTGAATTAGTGATCCTCAGAGAGTATTGTAGGATCAGGATCCAGGATCATCATAAGGATCCTTACACTAACGATTGTCTGCTTTGAATATGATGTTGTTTTGCAGGAGTACGAGCTTGGACTTGGTCTTGGCGATATTCCTGGAGCATATTCCCTATTTATTCCGCACGTGCTTGACTAATATGGACGTTATGGAGTTCGTGGGAGACTTGCATGAAATGCGGATAGTTAGTTACTTTAGATATTTTCTAAATTTATAAGGGGATAGCGAGCTAAATTAGAACACTTGGCTATTTTTGGCTAAACACACACACTCGTAACTGCTCTCATCAGCTCTCGACAGTTTACTTGGCGATTACACACTTTTTTGCACATTACACTCTAGTGATCCTTGTAACTAGCTCGCTATCATCCAAAGTTGTAATACATTTTTGTTTAATCTGAGTTGGTGATCGGTAGTTTCCATCACCCGAGGTTTTTTATGCCGGAGATCAACTCTTGATCAAGGGCTTTTTCCTCGTATAAATCATTGTGTCACTTGTTCATTACATTTCTGAGTGATACTTAGTATTGTTCATTGATTCAAGCATCACACCTCACAACAGAAAGTTTGGTTGCATTATCTTTGCTTGATTTTTGACCAAAACAGTTTGGCGCCCACCATGGGGCAATTGGTGCTTCATTCCTAAGAAGATTCATATTTTTGTGATCATTTCGGTTCGTTACAACCAAGCAAATGGCTTCCTCAACAAAGAACAGATCAAGCTCTATGTCGGCAATGAGTTCTTCACAGGGCGTTCCTCCTTTGCCTCCATCACCTTCTGGATCCCAGAAGAATGCTGAAAATGCTGCGAAGAGACAAACCCCCATTTTCTCAAAACCACCAACTTCTTCTGTTTCTTCTAATCCAACTACTAATGATCTTTACACTCTGATTTTGCAGATGAGGAATCACGCACAAGAGCAGGACAAAACCAACGAAAGGATCCTCTGGGAGATCGATGAGATCAAGAAACAGAAGAAATCAGTGGAGGATCACTCTCCTCTGATGCCAAGGTCATTGAATTTTGACACTCCAATTGTAACTACCCTACAATCGGCAGTTCCGGGCATCCAGAATCAAAGTGGTCCATCAGAAAGGCGTTATGGAACATTAACTATGAGTCAAGCATTTGGCTCTCACTCCTAGCCTCATGGATCCTATTTTCAGCCATCGGGATCCTCTTTTCAGCATCAGGGATCCTTCGTCAGCTCAGGAGGATATTTGGGAATGCACACAGTCCAAGGATCCTCCCAGGTCCAAGGATCCTCCCAGGTCCAAGGATCCTCCCAGGTCCAAGGATCCTCCCAGGTCCAAGGATCCTTTATGGTTCCAGGATCCTTTCAGGTTCAAGGATCCTCTCAGCCTCAAGGATCTAACATCTTACAAGATCAAGGATTCTTAAGAAGTATGCAGCCTCCAAGCTTGGATGTTCATCAAGGAGACTTCATACCAATGCAGACTATCGCTTCCTCTGGTCCTTCAATCATACCAGAGTCTCGTCAATATGGATTCATATCTAGAATTCCAAACACGAATCCTCTGGGAGGTAACACTTTTAATAATCCATATAACACTAACCTTGGCTCTATGCAGGATATAGGTATCAATCAGGCTATGGCCAGGGAGTTACAGAAGCTCAAGGATATGATATCCAGCGTACCAGGAGTGGTTAAACCCATTCCTGAAATTGCAGATGGTAGCCATAGGATATCTCGCTTTGCACCACCTATTTGTGATGCTGAGATACCCAAGAGGTTCCAAATACCAACTATGAAGCTATATGATGGTTCAACGGATCCAGAGGAACATGTAGCTCAATATAGGGAGAGGATGGAGATCAATCCAATTCCTGAGAGGTTAAAAGAAGCATGTCTATGCAAGGGTTTTGGATCCACACTTACAGGATCTGCTCTTAAATGGCTGCTAAGTCTTCCCCCTTACTCTATTACTTCATTTGCTAATCTAGTTAATTTGTTTAATAATCAATTCTCTTGTAGTAGAAAATTTGAACGATTAACTAGTGATTTATATAGGGTAACACAAGGTCAAAATGAATCACTTAGAGATTATATCACTAAATTTAGTAAAGAATCCTTAGATATCCCTAACCTGGATATAGCTACGGCGGTAGAAGCCTTTAAAATGGGTTTGCTTAGGGATTCACTGTTCTATGATGATCTTGTTATGACCCCATGCAGGAATCTTGATGAAGTAAGAACCAGGGCCCTTAGATTCATCCGATTAGAGGATGACAAGAGGATCCAGGAAAGACTGACATGATCCTCAAAACAGGAAATGCAAGGATCCTACTTCAGGACCAACAAATCAAAATCCTACAACAAATCTGATAGCCAGAATGTGCATACAGTGGAATAGGAAGAGGATGATGAGGATTATCCTCCTATTTCTGAATACTGTTTTTCTGTTGATAACAATGAACTAATTCTTGCAATGCAGAATCTGGGTGAGAAAGCTAGGTGGCCAAGAAAAAGTGATAAACCAGCTGCTACAAAGGATAAGTCCAAGTGGTGTGCATACCATGAGGATTTCGGGCATCTCACTGAAGAGTGTATCGCACTTAGAAAGGAAATTGGTTACTTGTTAAGCAAGGGGCATTTGAAAGAGCTTTTGGGACGGAAGAAGTCAAGGATCCAGGATCCTGAAAGGATCCCGGAAAAGGCTCCTACTCCTCCAGCAGATGCACAAGTTATAAACTTTATATCCGGTGGATCAGACATTTGTGGTACTTCCTTTTCAGCAGCCAAAAGACATGCCAAGGAAACCAAGATGGATAATGGAGACAGACCCATCCGGACGTCCACTGTCGCCAAGGATAAGATCATAACTTTTGATGAGGATGATTGTCTTGATGTTCAGGATCCTCATCATGATGGTCTTGTTATTACCCTGTTTATTTCTAATCATTTTGTTCGCAGGATCCTTATAGATGGACGAAGCTCTGTGAACATCATTCAGCTTGATGTCCTCAAGAAGATGAATATTCCGGAGTCGATATTGTCCCAAGATCCTCAGTCCTTGTGGGATTCAGTGGGGAAACCAAGAACACATTGGGGGACATCAAACTCCCTATCTATATTGAAGGACTCCATTCTTATCAAAAGTTTTGTGTTATAGATTGGTTATCTTGTTGTAATGTTATCCTTGGCAGGCCATGGATACATGAAACGAAGGCAGTCCCATCTACTTATCGTCAGTGCGTGAAGCTTCCTAGTCCATGGGGAGTGGTGAAAATTGAGAGTGATCAACAAGAAGCTAAGAATTGCTATACCTCATCAATGAAGCCAGCCTCAAGACCAAGGGAGCAATATCAATTAAAGTATCCTTCAAGAGATGTCTTGGAGGCAAGAGAACATGATGTAAAAGAAATCCTCATGGATCCTCATGATCCTGAATCCAAGATCTTCATAGGATCAGGGATCCTTAGCAACATTGAACAGTATCTAGTATCCTTCCTTAAAAGAAGGAAAACTACCATTGCATGGAAGCATGAGGATATGACAGGTATATCTAAGGATATAATTACTCATAAGCTTGGCATTGACAGGTCATTCAAGCCTATACATCAGAAGAGGAGGAAGTTTGCACCTGAAAGGAATGCTATTATCCAGGAAGAGGTAGATAAACTACTTCGCGCAGGTATGATAAGAGAGGTTAAGTATCCAAGGTGGTTAGCCAATGTGGTTGTTGTTCAAAAGAAAAATGGAAAGTGGAGGGTATGTGTCGATTTTACTGATTTAAACAAGGCATGTCCCAAGGATCCTTTCCCATTACCCCACATTGACTCCATGGTGGATGCTACCGCGGGTCATGAGTTGTTGACTTTTATGGATGCTTCATCTGGATTTCAACAAATTCAGATGGAACCATCTGATCAAGAGGATACAGCCTTTATGACCCCAACTGGTATATATTGTTATATTGCTATGCCATTTGGACTAAGGAATGCAGGTGCTACTTATCAAAGGCTAGTCAATATGATGTTCAAGGAACAAATTGGACACACTATGGAAGTCTATATAGATAACTGTTTTGGTCAAAAATCACACAAGGATAATGCAACCAAATCTGATTTTGTGAGGTATGATGCTTGGTTAATTGTATGAACAACAAGTATATGAAATCAACGATGAACACCGAGATTTATACGAGGAAAAAGCCCTTGATCTTTAGAAGATCTCCGGCATAAAAAACCTCGGGTGATGGAAACTACCGATCACCAACTATATTGCAAAAACAGTAGTGATCCTTGTACAACTTCGGAAGAAAACAAGCTCAATACAATGAATTTCTAGTGTAAGTGTGTGTTTTTTGCTAAGTGTTTGCAGAGAATTCGAGTGTTGTGTGTTGTTTGTGTGGTGTGTACGACTTATGCCTTTTTTGAGCTTGTTTCCCCTTAAAAAGATAAGAAAAAACAACTAACTAACTTCCCGAAAAAGGTGGAAGTCACCCATGACCACCACTAACGGTTATTTCTTTAATATGCACGTGCCTAAAAGCATATTCCACGAGATTCTAGCAAAGAAGTGGTCCACTACGTCCATTACCTACATTTACACATTAAAAACGTGCAAAACATAAGTTCTGTTAAGGATCCTGGATCCTCAGACTCATGATCCTCAGACTCGTGATCCTCAGACTCTGGATCCTCAGACTCTCAGCATCAGCCATTAAGCATCCGTGATCCATGCCTAGTCTCAGGATAGATGATCCTTAGCATAAAATTCATGCCCTAACAATTGCCCCCAATATGGCAGTTGTGATAAGGATTCACAGCTGTCATATTTCCGTCAGAAGCGGACTAGCCGTTGCTGCTGGTAACTAGTTGTTACACTGCCTGTCGTCACTGATAAGACCTGCTATAATCATCATTGCAGAATATAGAGTTAGAGATAACTCCTCAAGTGCCTTTACAGATCAGAAGATCCTTCCGTTCATGGAGAATGAATCCTTCTACACAGTTTGCTATTAACCTTCCTGCACTTTAATTTCTGCATAGACACTTTAACTGTTAGATAGCCATATCCGGCCTGGGTGGATGGTCCACGATTTTGCTGGTGAAATCCAGGCCAGATGATTTTGATACATAATGAATAGGTAATAACATTAAACTTTTTTAGCTACATCTATAGTTGTTTCTTCCCTTTTTATTTTTCATGTATGCTTTCTATTTTCAAAAATATCATCACCAAACAACTGGAAAGTTATTGAAAATCTGATGATAATGTAAAACTTTTAACAGAAAACTTGAAGTGTTCGAACAAATGTGGATCAATGATCCCTAACCAAAAAGGATAAGAGACAACTTACAGCTTAGAAAAAGTTAGAATATAACATACCAGAGAATCCAAGTTAGGATTCTATATCCTTGTAAATTATTGCTAAATAAGCAAACTATGAAAAGTAAAGCTTCTAGGATCAAGGATCCTTATCGTCAGAACTTGTATAACTTTATACAGTAGTTTCTAGGGTGAAGAATCATGGATCCTTGAACAATAGGCAGGATAATGGGTGGTGGATGGATCCTCTGTTTGGGGGATGAAGCCACTCGTTATCCTTTCGTCTTTTATTTTCTGCACTACAAAGACCCGTAAACAATGGACACCCTTTGCCAACCCATGTGGACGGGCCACGTTTTGCTGGTAGAAACGTGGGTTGGCAATTTTGACACCCTTAAAAGGTTTAATGTTTTGTGAATAAATAACTTTAACTTTTTGGCTATCTCCCGTGTTGCTATCCTTATGTATCCTTTAGTTTTCAATTGTTGTGATATACATTTGTTTGAATAAGAAAAGTTAAACAAATTAAGTTTAAGAATTTTAGGATATGATCCAGGATCAAATATCCTATAGTTGAAAAGTTCCGAAAAGTAGTATATTTTAAGGATCATAAGTTCAGTTGTCAAAGTATAAGGGCTATTCAAATGAATAATGAATAAAATCAAAATAGTTAAGGATCATACCTGAGAATCCAAGTTAGGATCCTAACCTTTATCATTATAAACAGGATAACCATAAGACAAACCTTAATGGAAGGTAAGGATCAAGGATCCTGGGTCGTTTGTCTCCAAAAACCTGAAATAGGATACAACTTGGGACTAAGCCAATATAAGATAAGAGTTAGTAACTGGGGACAAGCCCAACAAACTGGGGACAAGCCCAAATAAACTGGGGACAAGCCCAAATAAACGGATGTAAACTGGGGTCAAGCCCATATAAACGGATGTAAACTGGGGTCAAGCCCATATAAACGGATGTAAACTGGAGTATGGCCCTCACTGGCGACTATCCAAACTTGAGCGACATGAAAATGCCGAAACCTTAGCTAACGTGAAAACGTTAGAAACCTTAGGAACGGATGTATGGTACGTCTACCATTATACGTAGGATCCTGGGTACAGCCAGTACAATGAAATTATCAGCCCCTAAAACGAGTACTGGTCGCACTGCCTTGAACTGCACCAGGATCATCGTGCGCTACTGGCGAAACTGGGGACAAGCCCAAATAACTGGGGACAAGCCCATAAACTTTGGAGAGTTGGCCAACCACTTTGATCTTCTGTAAAATGATAACAACTCTGCAAAAGCTTAAACTTTGTGAAAATAGATGTTAACTGATTAACATCTTTAACTTATGATAAGTAATAAGTATAAAATGAATGAAAATGAAAGTAATGTGTTACCAAATGTAGAATCATATATCCTTTGAGGATCCTGGATCCTTAATCAGAATACCGGTATCGCTGAGGATCCCTGATCCTTCTTACTTAGTATTTTTTGAGATGAACAGCATTCCAAGCTCTTGGTAGGAGATCACCATCCATTGTTAACAAATGATATGCCCCCTTTCCTGATTCAGCTTCAATTAGATAGGGGTCTTCCCACTTTGGTGCTAGCTTGCCATCAGAAGGATTTGTAGTGTTCTGGAATGCTCTTCTTAGCACAAAATCACCAACTTGAAATCTTCTAATCCTGACATTCTTGTTGTATGCTCCAGCCATTCTTTATTGATAACTGGCCATTTCCTTTTTTCTGACTTTGAGCAAAAGCTTCTTCTTAGGATGCAGATGTTATGTTGGTTGGTGTAGAATAGTACTGTGTCTTTGACAAGCATCACACTTCTTTGCATAATCCACAACATCCTTCTTCGTGGTAGGCCTATAGTATGTTGTTCTAAGAATCCTTGAGAATAGTGCTCTGCCCCCAGTGTGGTTTCCACAGTCTCCTTGACTTTGAAAGCTTTAGGATTTTGTCCTGTAGGGATCTCTCCATGTTGTATATATCTTAGATTTGGAAGGATCCAGGATCCTGAATTCGACTGTGCAGGATCACCAGGTATGATTGCAGAATCCTCCACTATCTCCATGGCTACGTGATCCTCAATTGTAGGAGTTAAAACATGGGTGATGAGTATTTTTCACATCTTCTTGCATCTTTAGGAATGATCCAAGGTTAGTTAAAGCGTCAGCTTCTGCATTTTCTTCCCTGGGTACCTGTGGTAGACTGAAAAAAGCATAGGAATCTGCCAGTTTCCTGACTATTTCTAAGTACTTGATTAGCTTTTCACATTTGACAGTGTAAGAACTGTTGTAATGATTAGTAATTGATAGAGAATCTACATATACTTGAAGATACCTGATCCTCATATTATTAGCTAATTGCAAACCTGCTATCAAGGCCTCATACTCTACCTCATGATTAGTGGTTTGGAATTCACATGCAATGGATTGGGGTATAATGTCCCCCTGTGGCGATTTTAGTAGTGTGCCTTGTCAAGTTCCTTTAACATTTGAAGCTCCATCCGTGAAGAGTGTCCAAGGATCCTTTGTCTTCTCAAGTTGTTGAACTTCTAATTCAGCTTTCCTTTGTAGATCACGACTGAAATCAGCCACAAAGTCAGCTAAGGCTTGGGACTTGATGGCAGTCCTGGGTTCATACTCAATGCTTGACTACCACTTTGCCATTCTACCTGCCATTTCAGTTTTTCTGGGAACATTCTTAATAGGAAAGGTTAGTTTTCACAATAAAGGTGTGAGTTTCTAAATAATGTCTATGTTTAGCAGAAGTCATAATTAAATCAAGAATTAATTTCTCTAAATGAGAATACCTGGCCTCAGCATCAAGTAGAATTTTACTTACATAGTATACCGGATGTTGAGAGCCTTCATGATCCTTAACTAGGATCACACTTACTGCTTTAGCTGAAATAGCTAAGTATAAGGATAACGATTCTCCATTTTCTGGTTTCATCAGGGCTGGTGCTGAGGATAGATAATCCTTAAGAACCTTAAGTGCAGCTTCATGCTTATCAGTCCACTCAAACTTGCCTTAAGCAATTTGTCTACCTCTTCTTGGATAATGGCATTCCTTTCAAGTGCAAACTTTCTCCTGTCATATCTTCATGTTTCCAAGCGAAGGTAGATTTTCTTCTTTCCAAGAAGGATACTAAATCCTGCTCAATACTGTCTAGGATTCCGGATCCTATAAAAATTTTGGATTCAGGATCCTCTGGGTTCAACATAATATCCTTGACGTCTTGCTCTCTTGCCTCCATGATGTCTTGCTCCTTGGAGGCTGGCTTCTTTGAAGAAGTGTAACAGTTCTTTGCCTCCTGCTGATCACTTTCTATCTTCACCATATCTCATAGAGTTGGGACCTTGACACATTGATGATATGTTGAGGGGGACTGCCTTCATATCGTGTATCCATGGCCTGCCAAAGATAACATTACAGCAAGATAAGCAATCAATAACATAGAATTTTTTTAACATAATTCACTCCCTCTATGTAGATAGGAAGTTTGGTGTCCCCCAATGTAATCTTTATCTCTCCACTAAATCCCACAAGGACAGATGATCTTTGGATAATATCGGATTCAAGGATGTCCATTCTATTGAGGACATCCAACTGGATTATGTTCACTAAGCTTTTCCCATCAATGAGAATCCTGCGAACAAAATGGTTAGATATAAATAATGTAATAACTACACCGTCGTGATGAGGATCCTGAATGTCCGCACAGTTATCCTCATCATATGATATCACTTTCTGCTGGGTAAGGATGGAGGTCCGAACAGGTTTGCCCCCATTCTCCATCTTTGTTTCCTTTGCACTTCTCTTAGCTGCTGAGAACCTCCGGAGATGAAATGGATGATTTGAGCACCGGATGGTGGAGGATGAGCTTTTTCAGGAACTTTCTCAGGATACTTGATCCTTGACTTTTTCCTTCCGAGCAATTCCTTCAAGTATCATTTGCTCAAAAGATAACCTATCTCCTTCCTTAATGCTATGCACTCATCTGTGAGATGACCAGAATCCCCATGGTAAGCACACCATTTCGATTCGTCTTTGGTGGTAGGCGGTTTGTCATTCTTCCTTGGCCACCTAACCTTGTCACCTAAACTCTGCATAGAAAGGATTAGTTCATTATTATCAGCAGAAAGACAATATTCAGAAATAGGAGGATAATCCTGATCATCTTCCTCTTGTTCCACAACATGCATACTCTGGTTGTCATGCTTGGAGTATTGCTTGGATCAGTTATCCTTGAGATAGGATCCTTATTTGTCTTGCTTTGAGGATCCTGACAATCTCTTGTGGATCCTTTTGTCATCCTCTAAACGGATGAACCTAAGGGCCCTGTTTCTTTTTTCATCTAAGTTCCTGCAAGGGGTCATGACAAGATCATCATAGAACATTGAATCCCTAAGCAAACCCATTTTAAAGGCTTCTAGAGCTGTAGCAATATCTAAGTTAGGGATTTCTAAGGATTCTTTACTGAATTTAATTATGTAATCTCTAAGTGATTCATTATGACCTTGAGTTACCCTATATAAATCACTAGTTAATCGTTCAAATCTCCTACTGCATGAGAATTGGCTATTAAACAAATTAACTAGATTAGCAAATGAAGTAATAGAGTAAGGAGGAAGACTTAGCAGCCATTTTAACGCTGATCCGGTAAGTGTGGATCCAAAGCCCTTGCACAAGCAACCAAATTTGGTGTCTGAAACCACTTCGGTATCTCTGCATCATAAGTAGGTGGTGCAAAACGAGATATCTTGTGGCTTTCATCAGGAATTTCAGGAATGGGCTTAACCACTCCTGGAACGTTGGATGTTATATCTCTAAGTTTCTGCAATTCCTTAGCCATAGCTTGGTTGATACCTGTATCCTGCACAAAGCCATGGTTAGCATTGCAAAAATTATTCAAAGTGTTACCTCCTGAATGATTCAAGTTTGGAATTCCAGATGTGAATCCATGTTGGCGGGATTCTGGCATAACCGAGGGACCAGAGGAAGCAATGGTCTGCATTGGTATGAAGTTTCCTAGATAAACATCTGAACTT
Organism: Helianthus tuberosus; assembly: GCA_030545235.1. Classification (NCBI taxonomy): domain Eukaryota; kingdom Viridiplantae; phylum Streptophyta; class Magnoliopsida; order Asterales; family Asteraceae; genus Helianthus; species Helianthus tuberosus. Next base: position 206,897,112 of record CM060441.1, read on the forward strand.
CCAGGTTGCACACTCCTTAAGTATCCTTGATCCTGGGAGATGTTGGATCCTTGAAGTGCTGTGAATGTAGGTCTTGGAGGATAATCCATGGATCCGGAGACCTGAGATGAAGATCCTTGAACCTGGAAGGAGGAACCTTGAACCTGAGAGGATCCTTGAACCTGGGAGGAGGATCCCTGAACCTGAGAGGATCCTTGAACCTGAGAGGATCCTTGAACCTGAGAGGATCCTTGAACCTGAGAGGATCCTTGAACCTGAGAGGATCCTTGAACCTGGGAGGAGGATCCCTGAACCTGAGAGGATCCTTGAACCTGAGAGGATCCTTGAACCTGAGAGGATCCTTGAACCTGAGAGGAGGATCCCTGAATTGGCTGCGTCCCCATGCATCCTCCTAAACTGGTGAAGAATCCCTGATGCTGAAATGAGGATCCTGAAGGCTGGAAAGAGGATCCTCGAGCCTGAGACATTACCGATGATCCAGAATGCATTCCTATTGATGCACCCTGGTATTGGACATCTGGAGCTGCAAAGTGCTGGGAAGTTATGACCGGAGTGTCGAAATTCAGCGACCTCGACATCAAAGGGGAGTGATCCTCTGCTGATTTTATCAATTTCGCGAAGGATCCTGCCATTAGTTTTGACTTGCTGCTGCATGTGATCCTCCATCTGCACAATCAAAGCATAAAAATTACTGTTAGTAAGTGTAGAGGAAGAAACAACAGTTGGTTTTGTGAAAACGGGGGTTGTCTTCTTCGAAGAATTCTCAGCATTCTTCTAGAATGCAAGGGGGAGATGATCCAAAGGCGGAATGCCCTGTGAAAAAAGTGACCGCCGACATAGAACTTGGAGTAGTTTTCCCTGAGAAGCCATGTGGTTGAAGGTAATGAACCGGAATGAATGAAATGAATAAAATTTCTCAGAATTGAAGCACCAATTGCGCCAAGGTGGGCGCCAAACTGTTTTGGTCAAAAATCACACAAGGATAATGCAACCAAATCTAATTTTGTGAGGTATAATGCTTGGTTAATTGTATGAACAACAAGTATATGAAATCAACGATGAACACCGAGATTTATACGAGGAAAAAGCCCTTGATCTTTAGAAGATCTCCGGCATAAAAAACCTCGGGTGATGGAAACTACCGATCACCAACTATATTGCAAAAACAGCAGTGATCCTTGTACAACTTCGGAAGAAAACAAGCTCAATACAATGAATTTCTAGTGTAAGTGTGTGTTTTTTGCTAAGTGTTTGCAGAGAATTCGAGTGTTGTGTGTACGACTTATGCCTTTTTTGAGCTTGTTTCCCCTTAAAAATATAAGAAAAAACAACTAACTAACTTCCCGAAAAAGGTGGAAGTCACCCATGACCACCACTAACGGTTATTTCTTCAATATGCACGTGCCTAAAAGCATATTCCACGAGATTCCAGCAAAGAAGTGGTCCACTACGTCCATTACCTACATTTACACATTAAAAACGTGCAAAACATAAGTTCTGTTAAGGATCCTGGATCCTCAGACTCATGATCCTCAGACTCGTGATCCTCAGACTCGTGATCCTCAGACTCTGGATCCTCAGACTCTCTGCATCAGCCATTAAGCATCCGTGATCCATGCCTAGTCTCAGGATAGATGATCCTTAGCATAAAATTCATGCCCTAACAATAACATGGTGGTTAAGTCCAAGAAAGCTGAGGATCACCTTAGAGACTTGGAGGAAGCCTTCGATATCCTTGATACATTTAATATGAAACTAAATCCTTCCAAGTGTCATTTTGGTGTTAAAGCAGGTAAATTCTTAGGCTATATGGTGACAAAGAGGGGCATTGAAGCAAGTCCAGAGCAGATTAAGGCTATTATGAATATCAAATCTCCTGTCAATGCCAAGGATGTGCAAAGATTGACAGGTAGGAACGCAGCCTTGAACAGGTTCATATCCAAATCCTCAGAAAAGTACAAGGAATTCTATGACATCCTGAGGAAGAACAAGAAATTTGAATGGACTGAGAAGCATGAAAGTGCCCTCAAAGCTCTTAAGGATTACCTATCCTCAGCCCCCGCCTTGATGAAACCAGAAAAGGGGGATATATTATCCTTATACCTAGCAGTATCCTCAAAAGCAGTAAGTGCGGTCCTTGTTAAGGATCACCAAGGTACACAACATCCTGTTTATTATGTAAGTAAGAGTTTACTTGACGCTGAATCCAAGTATTCACACTTAAAGAAACTTATCCTTGCATTAATTATGGCATCTACTAAATTAAGACATTATTTTGAGACTCATGCCATTATTGTTAAGACTAATTTTCCATTTAAGAATGTTCTCAGGAAACCTGAAATGTCAGGAAGGATGGCTAAGTGGGCAGTGAAGCTTAGTGCTTATGATATAAGATATGAGCCTAGAACTGCCATTAAATCCCAGGCCTTAGCTGACTTTGTGGCAGATTTCAGTAGTGACTTGCAAAAGGAAGCTGAGTTAGAAGTCCAATAGCTTGAAGAAACTAAGGATCCTTAGATACTCTTCACTGATGGAGCCTCTAATGTCAAAGGAACAGGGCTTGGAATACTACTAAAATCGCCACAGGGGGACATAATACCCCACTCCATAGCTTGTGAATTTCAAACTACCAACAATGAGGCTGAGTATGAAGCCTTGATAGCTGGTTTGCAAATTGCCAAGCATATGAGGATCAGGTATCTTGAGGTACATGTGGATTCATTATTGATCACTAATCACTTTAATGGATCCTATGCTGTTAAAGGAGAAAAACTAATCAAATATTTAGAGATAGTCAAAGAATTGGCACTCTCCTTTGTTTCCTTTAGTTTGACACAGGTACCAAGGGAAGAGAATGCAGAAGCTGATGCATTAGCCAATCTAGGATCATCCCTGAAGATCCCAGAGGATATCAGGATCCCTATTATCCACATCCTGACCCCTGCTATCGAGGATCATGTAGCCATGGAGATAGGAGAGGATTCTGCAATCATCCCTAGTGATGATACCTAATCTCGTTCAGGATCATGGATCCTTCCAATCATGAGATACATACAACATGGAGAGATTCCTACAGGAGAAAACCCCAGGGCTTTCAAAATTAAGGTATCTCAATTCACAATATTGAATAATATGTTGTATAAACGATCTCTTGCAGGACCATATCTAAGATGCATTGAGGATCCTGAAATTCAAGAAGTCCTGAAGGATTTCCATGAAGGAGATTGTGGAAACCACACTGGGGGCAGAGCATTATTCTCAAGGATCCTAAGGACAGGATACTATTGGCCTACTATGAAGAAGGATGCTGTGGAATATGCCAAGAAATGTGATCCTTGTCAGAGATACAGTAATATCCTTCACCAACCAGTAGAACTTTTGCATCCTATATCCTCTTCTTGGCCATTTTTGAGATGGGGAATGGATATAGTTGGTAAGCTTCCTAAGGCACCTGGTGGAAAAGTATTCATGCTTGCTATGACTGATTACTTCTCCAAGTGGATAGAGGCTGAAGCCTTTGCTCAAGTCAGAGAAAAGGAAGTGATATCCTTTATTAAGAGAAACATTATTACTAGATTTGGTATCCCTTCTGAAATTGTTTGTGATAATGGATCCCAATTTATTGGGAATAGAACTACTAACTTTTGTGACAGCTGGGGGATTAAGATGATAACATCAACACCAGTCCACCCACAAGCTAATGGTCAGGCAGAATCATCCAACAAGATCATCATCAACAATTTGAAGAAAAAGCTTGGATCCAAGAAAGGAAAATGGGCAGAAGAACTACCTTATGTGCTTTGGGCTGATAGGACAACTCCCAAGAATGCCACTGGCCAAACTCCATTTTCTTTGGTATTTGGGGCAGAATCAGTGATCCCTACAGAGATGGTGGTTCCTACTGCAAGAACAAGCATTCGTGATCCTGAAAAAAATGCTGAAAACTTGGTTCAAGATTTGGATACTATAGAAGAACTCAGGGATTTGGCAAGGATAAGGATGGCCAGTTATCAACAAAGGATGGCTGGAGCCTACAACAAAAATGTCAGGATCAGGAAATTCCAAGTTGGTGATATGGTGTTAAGGAAAGCATTTCAGAATACCACCAATCCTGCTGATGGAAAGTTGGCACCAAAGTGGGAAGGCCCTTACTTGATCGAAGCTGAGGCAGGAAAGGGGGCATATCGATTGCTAACAATGGAAGGTGATTTGCTACCAAGAGCTTGGAACGCTGTCCATTTAAAGAAATACTTCATGTAATTAGGATCTATGATCCTTACCTGACAAGTATCCTTGAAGGATCCTTACAGGACAGATGATCCTCATTTTGGTAATATTCTAATCTCAAACTATTTCATTCTTTAGTTATCTTATATAAGGATAAGGATCCTGCATCCTTTATCCTCCTTTCACGTGATTTTGAGTTTTGAAGGTTTAGGTATCCTTAACAAAGGATTGAGTATCCACAGAAGTATCCAGTTATTTGGGCTTGACCCCAGTTATTTGGGATTGACCCCAATTTGGGCCTGTCCCCAGTTTCGCCAGTAGCGCACGATGATCCTGGTACAGTTCATGGCAATGGGACCAGTACTCGCTTTAGGGGCTGACAATTTCATTGTACTGGCTGTATTCAGGATCCTACGTATAATGGTAGACGTACCATACATCCGTTCCTAAGGTTTCTAACGTTTTCACGTTAGCTAAGGTTTTGGCATTTTCATGTCACTAAGTTTGGATAGTCGCCAGTGAGGGCCATACCCCAGTTTACACACGATCCTTTGGGCTTGTCCCCAGTTATCCTTTGGGCTTGTCCCCAGAATTGTTGGGCTTCTCCCCAGTTACTAACTTTTATCTTATACTGGCTTAGTCCCAAGTTGTATCCTATTTCAGGTTTTTGAAGCTAAATGACCAAGGACCCTTGATCCTTACCTTCTACTAAGGTTTGTCTTTTGGTTATCCTTATTATAAGTGCTAAAGGTTAGGATCCTAACTTGGATTCTCAGGTATGATCCTTAATTACTTTGATTTTATTTATTATTTACATAAGTGACCCTTCTCCTTTGACAACTGTACTTATGATCCTTAAACTACACTACTTTTCAGAACTTGTCAGTTATAGGATATGTGATCCTTGATCATATCCTAAACTTTTTGAGGATATTTATTAAATTTTTCTCCTTTACTTAATAAATTCAGACAAAATATATCACAACAATTGAAAAGTAAAGTATTCACAAGGATAACAACACGGGAAATAGCCAAAAAGTTAAGATTTTATTCACAAAAACGTTAAACCCTTCAAGGTTGTCAAAATTGCCAACCCACGTTTCTACCAGCAAAACGTGGCCCGTCCACATGGGTTGGCAAAGGGTGTCCATTGTTAACGGGTCATAAGAGTGCAGGAAATAAAGACGGAAGGATAACGAGTGGCTTCATCCCCCAAACAGAGGATCCATCCACCACCCATTATCCTACCTATTGTCCAAGGATCCATGATCCTCAACCCTAGAAACTATTGTCTAAGTTATTACAAACCAGCATTGTTCAGAAAAACACCATAACCAAAAACCATTACCAAACTATAAAAAATGGGCTCCGGCCACGTCTAGAAATATCCATCATCGCCTATTTCAGCAGCCTACACCTTTGCTGCATCACCATCACCTTCACCAGCTCCTCCAGCTCCAGCATCACCCGCGTGATCCTTGACCCTACTGCTGCCAGCCTCGATTGCTAGGACTCCACCAGCCTCTTCTTCATCATCCAGCTCAGCTAACCTAGCCGTCCAACCCTCTATGTCCCAGTTGCTCTTGTTAAAGTCAGGATCCTAAGCTTCTTGGGCCATCTGCAACTTGGTTTTGTACATAGAGATGGCAGCGGAGATTTTGGCATCATTGGTGATTTCAGCCTTCTCCTGATCAGCAGTGATATGAGCCAGGACAAGTTCCCTCTTTACCAGATTGACATCGTTTTCAAGGGAGGCAATCTTCTTATCCTTGGCCAGCATGATCTTTTGGAGGTCCACACACTTTTGTTCAACCTCTTCAATACTGCCTACATAGTCCTCGATTTCAGTAAATTTCTGCAAAAAGACAATGTAAAGTTTAGGATCACATGATCCTCAAGTGGACAGGATAATTAGGCTAAGTCAATGATCCTTACATCAGCAAAGTACTCAAGGAACTGGTGACGGATTAGAGGCAAGCCTTCTAGATTGTCAGTCTCAGAGGCCTTCCTCTTCTTTCCCTTGGAGGTGATAGGCTTGGGGATGGCAGTACTTGGGCTAGCAGCAGCCTTTTTCTTCCCAGACCTGGGACCGACAGTGGTGAGATCGGTGACACTGAAATGGGTAGCAGACTTCGATGATTTTCCAGCACCTACACATCCAAAACAGATAAGTATCCCTATTTCATTTTTATTTAAACATTTAGTTATGCACAAAATGGGATACTTACTTGACATCGTAACAGAGCCTGAGGATACTTCCTGAGAATCCTGGGTATTTGCTTGAAATGTTCTTATTGCAGGATCAAGCCTCCGGAAAGCAGCAAGCCTTTCCTTCGTTGCAGGTGTTGTGATAATGTGTGAAACGGTAATAGCTGCAAAATAGAACGAAAAAGTCAGTGATCCTCAGCGGAGACAGGGTATCCTATGATCCTTCTATGAGGATCCTCTATCCTACCATGAGTAACCCATTTTCTTGGAAGATCCTTCCCATCAGGGATGGAATCCCTTCTGACAAAGAAGAATAACCTTTTCCAGTTGGTGTCATTCTTAGTGGTTTTGAAGATGGGGTGTTCTTCACCGGGTTTGTGTTTGAAAAGATATCGGTGAGATCCATGGCTCACAAGGTCGTATATCTCTGCTAACTCCGACATTCCCAGATCAATACCTTCATGCTCAATGATTCTTTCAAGGGTATACAAGACCCTCCACATCATTGGCATCGCTTGGATGTAGGAGATGCCGGTGAGAGAGAAGAAAGATTGGGTGAAATCAGGAAAAGGATATCCTATCGTAAATGGGATGACAGGAAAGGCTACCCAGGTTTCAGAAACAAAGTCTCTTAGGACGGTGGGATCAAAAGCTTTAAAAACGGTGTTTGCCGGAAAACAATGGTGGATCCTGTCTATCTGTGGATCAGTAAAGCAGCATCTTTCTTTCGCAGAGTCTTTGATGATCCCTTGGGTCTTCAAGGGACTGTCCTTTTTGTGATCCTTAGCCGGTGAAAACCTCAGCATCATCTTGGTCATGAAGATGGTGAAGAAAAAGAAACAGAATGAGAAGATGAAGAGAGAAAGGAAAGAGAAGTACCTGATCAAGTCTTCGAGTGAAGATTTAAAGGATGAAATGCACGAATTTAAATGCTTCCTAACCCTTATCTCTAACTTCAATTTATAATCATGAATTTGCAGGATAGTCACTTCAGTGACGTCAGGATGCAATGGCTAGTCAGGATTTAACGGCTATATATCCGTTGTTTTGTTACGGATAAGAACGAGAAAATATAACTTGTTTATTTACACTTTACTCCTTATATTTTGGGGGCAATTGTTAGGGGAGGATTTTCCAATGATCAGTGATCCTCAATTACTGTTGGGCTTAGGGATCCTCAATTCTGTCTGAATTAGTGATCCTCAGAGAGTATTGTAGGATCAGGATCCAGGATCATCATAAGGATCCTTACACTAACGATTGTCTGCTTTGAATATGATGTTGTTTTGCAGGAGTACGAGCTTGGACTAGGTCTTGGCGATATTCCTGGAGCATATTCCCTATTTATTCCGCACGTGCTTGACTAATATGGACGTTATGGAGTTCGTGGGAGACTTGCATGAAATGCGGATAGTTAGTTACTTTAGATATTTTCTAAATTTATAAGGGGATAGCGAGCTAAATTAGAACACTTGGCTATTTTTGGCTAAACACACTCACTCGTAACTGCTCTCATCAGCTCTCGACAGTTTACTTGGCGATTACACACTTTTTTGCACATTACACTCTAGTGATCCTTGTAACTAGCTCGCTATCATCCAAAGTTGTAATACATTTTTGTTTAATCTGAGTTGGTGATCGGTAGTTTCCGTCACCCGAGGTTTTTTATGCCGAAGATCAACTCTTGATCAAGGGCTTTTTCCTCGTATAAATCATTGTGTCACTTGTTCATTACATTTCTGAGTGATCCTTAGTATTGTTCATTGATTCAAGCATCACACCTCACAACAGAAAGTTTGGTTGCATTATCTTTGCTTGATTTTTGACCAAAACACTTATATTTGGCAGTCTCTTCCAAGGCAGTAAGTGCAGTCCTTGTTAAGGATCACGAAGGTACACAACATCCTGTATATTATGTAAGTAAAAGTTTGCTTGATGCCGAATCCAGGTACTCACATCTAGAAAAACTTATTCTTGCTTTGATTATGGCATCAACTAAATTGCGTCATTATTTTGAAACACATGCTATTTTTGTTAAAACAAATTTTCCAATTAAGAATGTTCTCAGGAAACCTGAGATGTCAAGAAGGATGGCTAAATGGGCAGTGAAGCTTAGTGCTTATGATATAAGATATGAGCTAAGAACTGCAATTAAATCCCAGGCGTTAGCTGACTTTGTGGCTGATTTCAGTAGTGATCTACAAAGGGAAGCTGAGTTAGAAGTTCAACAGCTTGAAGAGACTAAGGATCCTTGGATACTCTTCACGGATGGGGCTTCAAACATCAAGAGAACTGAACTAGGAATACTACTAAAATCGCCACAGGGGGACATAATACCCCACTCAATAGCTTGTGAGTTTCAAACTACTAATAATGAGGCTGAATATGAGGTCTTGATAGCTGGTTTGCAAATTGCCAAGCACATGAGGATCAGGTATCTTTCGGTACATGTAGATTCATTGTTAATTACTAATCACTTTAATGGATCCTATGCTGTTAAAGGTGAAAGACTAATCAAATATTTAGAGATAGTCAAGAAATTGGCAAACTCTTTTGCTTATTTTAGTTTGACACAGGTACCCAGAGAAGAAAATACAGAAGCTAATGCATTGGCCAATCTTGGATCATCATTGAAGATTCCAGAGGATATTAAAATCCCCATCATCCACATTTTGACTCCTACTATTGAGGATCACATAGCTATGGAAATAGTAGAGGATTCTGCAATTATACCTAGTGATGCTGCACAATCACATTCAGGATCCTAGATCCTTCCAATCATGAGATATATACAACATGGAGAGATTCCTACAGGAGAAAACCCTAGAGCTTTCAAAGTCAAGGTATCTCAGTTTACAATATTAAATAACACGTTGTATAAACGATCTCTTGCAGGTCCATATCTAAGGTGCATCGAGGATCCTGAAATTCAAGAAGTCCTGAAGGGTTTTCATGAGGGTGATTGTGGAAACCACACTGGGGGCAGAGCACTGTTTTCAAGGATCCTTAGGACAGGATACTATTGGCCTACTATGAAGAAGGATGCTATGGATTATGCCAAGAAATGTGATGCTTGTTAGAGGCATAGTAATATCCTTCATCAACCAGCAGAGCTCCTGCATCCTATATCCTCTTCTTGGCCATTCATGAGATGGGGAATGGATATAGTTGGTAAACTTCCCAAGGCACCAGGAGGAAAAGTGTTCATGCTTGCTATGACTAACTACTTCTCCAAGTGGATAGAAGCTGAAGCTTTTGCTCAAGTTAGAGAAAAAGAAGTGATATCCTTTATTAAAAGAAACATAATTACCAGATTTGGTATTCCTTCTGAAATTGTTTGTGATAATAGATCTCAATTTATTAGGAGTAGAACTACTAACTTTTGTGACAGCTGGGGGATTAAGATGATAACATCAACACCAGTCCACCCACAAGCTAATGGTCAAGCAGAATCATCTAACAAGATCATCATCAACAACTTAAAGAAGAAGCTTGGATCCAAGAAAGGAAAATGGGCAGAAGAGCTACCTTATGTGCTATGGGCTGATAGGACAACTCCCAAGAATGCTATTGGCCAGACCCCATTTTCATTAGTGTTTGGAGCAGAATCAGTGATCCCTACAGAGATGGTGGTTCCTACTGCTAGAACAAGCATCCGTGATCCTGAAGGAAATGCTGAAAACTTGGTTCAAGACTTAGATACCATAGAAGAACTAAGGGATTTGGCAAGGATAAGATTGGCTAGCTATCAGCAAAGGATGGCCGGAGCCTACAACAAGAATGTAAGGATCAGAAAGTTTCAAGTTGGTGATATGGTATTGAGAAAAGCATTCCAAAATACCACCAATCCTGCTGATGGAAAGTTGGCACCAAAATGGGAAGGCCCCTATCTTATTGAAGCTGAGGCAGGAAAGGGGGCATATCATTTATTGACAATGGAATGTGATCTGCTACCAAGGGCTTGGAATGCTGTCCATTTAAAGAGATACTTCATGTAAGAAGGATCACGGATCCTTGGCCATTTTCATGTCTTATATCCATAAAGGATCCTCAGAGGATAGATGATCCTCATTCTGGTAATGATTTTATTCTAGTTTACTCAATCCTTTAACTTATTTTATTACAAGGAGAAGGATCCTGGATCCTTTACCCTTTTTTCACTAAGTTCTGAGTTTTGCAGAATATTGATGTATCCTTGAAAAAGGATCAAGTATCGACAGAAGTCTCCTAAGTTTTATGGGCTTGTCCCCAGTTTTGGGTTTATCCCCAGTTTTGGGCTTGTCCCCAGTTTAAGGTATCCACTACCTTCGCTAGTAGCGCACGATGATCTTGGTGCAGTTCAAGGCAATGGGACCAGTACCCGCTTTAGGGGCTGACAATTTCATTGTACTGGCTGTATTTAGGATCCTACGTATAATGGTAGACGTACCATACATCCGATCCTAAGGTTTCTAACGTTTTTCACGTTAGCTAAGGTTTTGGCATTTTCATGTCACTAAGTTTGGATAGTCGCCAGTGAGGGCCATACTCCAGTTTACACAAGATCTTTTGGGCTTGTCCCCAGTTTTTTGGGCTTGTCCCCAGTTTTTTGGGCTTGTCCCCAGTTACTAACTCTTCTTTTATATTGGCTTAGTCCCAAGTTATGTTCTATTTCAGGTTTCCAAAGCTAAACAGTTAAGGATCCTGGATCCTAACCTTTTACTAGGATTTGTCTTTTGGTTATCCTGACTTTAAGTATTAAAGATTTAGGATCCTAACTTGGATTCTCATGTATGATCCTTATTTACCTTCATTTTATTCTTGATTTATTTAAGTTACCCTTATTCTTTGACAACGGTATATATGATCCTAAAATTTTACCATTTTTTGAACTTTTCGATTATAGGATATTTGATCCTTGATCATATCCTAAATTTTTTGACATTGTCTAATATATTTTCGTTCTTAACTTGTGAATTCCAAAGAAATTGTATCATAACAGTTGGAAGGTAAAGATACAAGAAATTAACAACACAGAATAGCCAAAAGATTAAGGTTTTATTTATTTATCAAAAGTTAAACCCTTCAAAGGTTGTCAAAATTGCCTACCCCAAGCATCTACCAGCAAAACGTGGCCCGTCCGTTGGGGTAGGCAAAGGGTGTCCATAATTAATAGTTCTTGAAGTGCAGGAATAAAAGGGCGGCAGGATAACAGTGGTTTCATCCCCCAAACAGAGGATCCATCTACCATCTATTATCCTACCTATTATCTGAAGGATCCACGATCCTTAAACCTAAATACTACTGTTTAAGTACAGACCAACATTGTTCACCATCAAAACATCAACAAACAAAAAACTACCAAACCATAAAAAATGGGCTCCGGCCACGTCCAGAAATTTCCATCATCGCCCATTGTTGTAGCCTACACCTTCGCTGCATCATCCTCACCACCAGCTGCTCCTTCCACCTAATCCTTCACTCCACTACCACCAGCTTCAATTGCCAGAATCTCCTCAGCCTCCTCTTCATCATCCAGCTCTGCCAGCTTGATCTTCCAGCCTTCTTGATCCCAAGCAGACCTGTCGAAAGAAGGATCCTCGGCCTCCTTTGCCATCTGAAGTTTGATCTTGAGCATGGCTATTGTGGCAGAGAGTTTGGCTCCTTCCATCACCTCCTCCTTCTCCTGTTGAGTCATGATTTGGGTCATAACCAGCTCTTTCTTCGCCAGAGTGAGGTCCTTCTCGAGGGAGGAGATGGTCTTATCCTTAGCCAGGAAGATCTTCTGGAAATCCAAGCTTTTTTGCTCAGCCTCTTCAGCATATGAATCCAGGAGCATCTGGATTTTAGCAAATTTCTGCAAAAAAAAAAAGAAGCATATGTCAGGATCCGTTATCCTCAAAATGGGAAGATAAGACTTAAGGATCCGGGATCCTTACCTCAGAGACGTACTCTTCGAATTGATGTTGGATGAGAGGCAGGCCTTCAAGGGCATCAGCAGCTTTTCTTTTCTTGGCCCCTTTGCCCCGTGTGTTCATGCTTTTGGGATTTGGGACGCTGGGTCTGGCAGCGAGTTGTTTCCTGATGGACTTGGAAGAAGAAAATGCGTCAAGATCACTAACGCTGAACCTGGAGGCTGATTTTGAAGATTTCCCAGCGCCTACAAATGCAAAATACAGATAAGTGTTCTTGTTTTATTTTCATTTAAACATTTAATCATACACAAACTTGAATACTTACTTGACATGGTGAAGGAACTGGAGGATACTTCCTGTGAATCCTTTGCTTTAACTTGAAATGTCCTCGCCGCAGGATCAAGGCTCTAGAAAACAACAACCATTTCTTTCGTTGCAGGTGTCTCTTGGATGTGAGATAGAGAGATAGCTGCAAAAACAGAAATAAGGATCAGTTATCCATAACAGAAGCAGAGTCCTACTATGACCCTTGTCTAAGGATCCCTTATCCTACCCTGGGTGATCCACTTTTTAGGAACATCCTTCCCGTCTGGGATCGAATCTCTCCTCACAAAGAACCGACTCTTCCAGTGGGTATCGTTTTTGGTGGTCTTGAGGATTGGGTTAGGCTGACCTTGTTTGTGTTTAAACAAGAAGCGGTGTGAACCATGGCTGACAAGGTTGTAAAGCTGACTTAACTCGTACATCCATATGTCCATACCTTCTTGCTCAATGATATTCTCAAAGGTGTATAAAACTCTCCACATCATGGGCATGGCCTGTATATAGCACATGCCCGTGAGCGAGAAAAAAGACTGTGTAAAGGTAGGAAAAGGATATGAGAATCCTATCAGAAAAGGAGTGGCCGGAAAAGCGACCCAAGTGTTAGAGATACAATCGCTCTTCATCGAAGAGTCAAAGGATCGAAAAACAGTTTCTGCCGGAAAACAATGGCGAATCCGATCAATCTCTGGATCAGTGAAGCAACAGAGTTCCAACGAAGGATTTTTTATGACGCCCTGGCTTTTTAAGGGGCTATCCTTCTTAGGATCCTTGGCAGGAGAGGATCGTAGCTTAATTATGGTTTCGAGATTTTGAAGAAACAGAAAAACAGAATAAGAGAATGTAGAGAGAAGGAAGAAGAGAGATACCTGTTCAATCTCCGGATGGCGATTTAAAGGAGAGTAACGCTCGAATTTAAATGCAATTTGATCCTTATCTCTAACCTATATATAATGATGATTATGCAGGTAGTCTTATCGCTGACGTAATATTTATAACGGCTAGTCCGATTACAACGGCTAGTTTCTCGCCAACCAAGTTGTTCCGGATCGAATAGAAAATATGACTCATCTAGTTACAATTAATTCCTCGTATTTTGGGGGCAATTGTTAGGGATGGATTTTTCAATGTGTGGATCACGGATCCTCAAGTGAAGCCAGGATCACGGATCCTCGGTTCTGTTTGAGTTAAGGATCCTCAGAAAACGTTACAGGTTTAAGGATCCAGGATCCTCGTTATTATCCTTACACTAACGGTTTTTTCCACTATATTTGAACTTGTTTTACAGGGGTATTCGCATGGGACTTAGTCTTGCCGAGATTCCAGGAGAATATGCTCCATTATTCTGCACGTGCATGGCTTGTATGACCGTTATGGAATTTGTGGGAAGCTAGCATGATTTGCTGATTGTTAGTTAGTTAGATTATTTCCATTTTTATAAGGGGATAACAAGCTTGATAGTTAGAACAAGTTAGCAACACACACTACTTGAAAACTCTCTGCAACTTACTGGCAATTTCATACAACTTGCACATTAGTGATCCTTGTAACAAGCATGTTATCATCCCGATTTGTAACCTTTACTTGTTTAATATAGTTGGTGATCGGTCGTTTCCATCACCCGAGGTTTTTTATGCCGGAGATCATATATTGATCAAGGGCTTTTTCCTCGTATAAATCCTTGTGTCTCTTGTTCATTTCCTTTACAAACTGTTCATACATTTCTTCATTCATTCAAGCATCACACCTCACAAAATAAGATTTGGTTGCATTATCCTAGTCTGATTTTTTACCAAAACAATGGTATTGAGGAAAACATTCCAAAATACCACAAATCCTGCTGATGGCAAGTTAGCACCAAAGTGGGAAGGCCCCTATCTTATTGAAGCTGGGGCAGGAAAGGGGGCATATCGTTTACTAACACTGGAGGGTGATCTATTACCAAGAGCTTGGAATGCTGTCCATTTAAAAAGATACTTCATGTAGGAAGGATCCAGGATCCTTGGGCATTCTCATATCTAATGCACATTGAGGATCCTTAGAGGATTTATGATCCTCATCATGGTAATGATTTGATTCTTTTTACTTATCTAATCCTTTAATTTACTTAATTACAAGGTGAAGGGTCTAGGATCCTTTATCCTTTTTCACTAAATTCTGAGTTTTGCAGAAGTTAGCACATCTTTGACCATGGATCAAGTATCCACTGAAATCTCCTAAGTCTTTGGATTTATCCCCAGCTTTTTGGGCTTGTCCCCAGTTTTTTGGCTTATCCCCAGTTTAAGGTATCTATTACCTCCTACGAATTAGGTTCTTACACCTTCGCCAGTTACGCACGATTATTCTAGTGCAGTTAAAGGCAATGGGACCAGTACCTGCTTTAGGGGCTGACAATTTCATTGTACTGGTTATATTTAGGATCCTAAGTATAATGGTAGACGTACCATACATCCGTTCCTAAGGTTTCTAACGTTTTCACGTTAGCTAAGGTTTTGGCATTTTCATGTCACTAAGTTTGGATAGTCGCCGGTATGGGCCATACTCCAATTTACACAAGATCCTTTGGGCTTGTCCCCAGTTTTGGGCTTGTCCCCAGTTTTTTGGGCTTGTCCCCAGTTTATTGGGCTTGTCCCCAGATACTAACATCTTCTTTTACAATTGGCTTAGTCCCAAGTTATATCTTATTTCAGATTTCCAGAGCTGAATAGTTAAGGATCCAGGATCCTAACTTTATACCCGGTTTAATCTTTTGATTGTCACAATTGTATGTATTAAGGATATAGGATCCTAACTTGGATTCTCTGGTATGATCCTTATTTACTCTAACTTCATTCTTGGTTTATCAATCATACCCTTGTTCTTTGACAACAGAATATATGATCCTAAATTATTTCATTTTTTAAGCTTTTTGATTAAAGGATATTTGATCCTTGATCATATCCTAAATTCTTTTACATAAACTGATTTTATACTTGTAAATTCTAAAACTATGCAATAACAATTGATAAGTAAATATACACAAAATGAACAACATCAAGATAGCCAAAAGTTAGAAGTTTTATTTATTTATCATAATCAACCCTTTAAAGGTTGTCAAAATTGCCTACCCAAACATCTACCAGCAATACGTGGCCCGTCCGTTTGGGTAGGCAAGGGTGTCCATATTCATAAGGTTCATTGAGTGCAGGAAATTAAAAGACTTCATCCTCCACAAACAGAAGGACCCATCCACCTTTTCTACCCCCTATTGTCCAAAGGATCCGTGATCCTTAATCCTAAAAAATATTGTTCAGTTACAGACCATAATTGTTTGAAATAAAAACATCACCAAATAAAAACCATAAAAAATGGGCTCCGGCCGCGTCTAGAAATGTCCTTCATCGCCCATTGATGCAGCTTACACCTTCGCTGCCTCCACCACCTTTTCACCATCACCTTTGCCATCACCACCTGCGGCCTCCTCAGGATCCTTCAATCCGCTGCCCCCGGCTTCAAGAGATGCTGCCTCTTCTGGTTCATCCTCATCATCAAGCTCAGCCAGCCTCTCTTTCCAAGCCTCCAAGTCCCAGGCGAACCGGTTAATGGCAGGATCCTCAGCCTCCTTGGCCATCTGCAGCTTGATCTTCAGCATGGCTATAGTCACGGAGAGTTTAGCCCCATCCATGATATCCATTCTCTCCTTTTGGGCCTTCATCTCTACAACCATCAGCTCCTTTTGCAGCATTTTGTTCTCCTTATCCAGCTGAGAGATCTTCTTATCTTTGGCAACTGCAATGGCTTGAAGATCAAGGCATTTCTGCTCACCTTCGGCTACATGCTGGTCTATGAGGATCTGGACTTCGGCGAATTTCTGCAATCAAGTATTTTATTGTTAAGGATCCTATATCCTGAAGAAAAGTGCAGGTTTTAGGATATGAAATCCTTACCTAGGAGACATACTCTTGAACTTGAAGTTCCATCAGAGGCAGGCCATCAGCAGGTTCAGCAGTCTTTCTCTTCTTGGCACCCTTGCCCCTAGTGCTCATGCCCTTAGGCTCCGGGATGCTTGGGCTTGCAGCCAGCTCTTTTTTTATGGACCTTGAGGATGCATACTCTTGGAGGTCACCCACGCTGAACCTAGAAGCGGATTTGGAAGACTTGCCAGCACCTACAAGCAAGATATGCAGATAAGTATTCATATTCTAATTTTATTTAACATTTGTGTAATGGGTGAAATTCTGAGCCCATATCCTGAGAAATATCTTGGGTTATATCTTGGTTATATGATATCTGTTCACATCCGGGATGCTAATTCAGGATATTGGTAACATCCTGAATGGTATCCTCAGGATCACTAACGGATTATGTGCAGGTACGCGGGTTAGAAGCTAGCAACGTTCACAAGGACTCATTCCGCGGAAGACTCGGTCCAAGTCGTTCAAATAAAGACGTTGAAGCCGCATTACTCGGTCTACAACGTTAACAACGGAATATTCGGAGCATCCCATATTTATAGGAATTTTCGTTTGTAATTCGTTACTATAAATAGGTGGGTATATCAGATCGAATAGGACATCACATCAACACTCACTACACTCTTACACTTGTTCTCTAGCAATTTTCACTTTCGCACAAAAGCGTTGTAACACTTAGCGATCTGGTCAATATCCTGCACTGTATCCTGACGTTTAAAGCAATAAGAAGAACAAGGCAGCTGCGATTGTCAGCTCCCGAGGTTTTATGCCGGCGATCTAGATTGATCAAGGGCTTTCCTCGTATATCTCGTGTCACCACCTTTACTTTTTGCTCATTGTTTGATCGTAGATACAGCTCAATATCCTGAGCCGTATCCTGAATACTGTTTTTCCAAACAACTTAACCAGCATATTTTCAACACACTTTTTAGCACACTACCTCACTTAACTAATTTGATCACTTAATTGCTCCGGTAATTTTTGACCAAAACAATTTGGCGCCCACCGTGGGGCAAGTGGTGTTCTCTTTACTAAAAATCTTTGTGAAATCGTTAGTCGGTTTTCTGTTTTCAAAACTTTTTGCCACATTGTTTACAATGGCCTCAAGATCAAACACGAGCTCCTCCACTGTGTCTGCTACAACTTCTGCTACTACTGGTCTGGTGCTTCCACCACCTCCTCCAAGGATGCAATCTTCTTCACAACCTCAGGATATTATCCCTACTCGGAGTATTCAGGGATCCGCTCCCATTTTAGCTTCTAATGATGAAATTCTAACCTTATTTGGAAGTGTGCAGGAACAAATGAGGCAGCAACAGGAAACAAACCAAATGTTGTTGAGGGAAATACAACTCCTGAAGTCTGGCTCGAGCAGATCTGCTGAGGATATCGTCACTCCATTACAACCCAGAACTTTGAACTTCAGTTCGGCTGTGTACACTGAGGATAATAGGGGGAATATTGTGCCCAGCCTTCCTCAGAATCATACTCCTGAAATACCCTCCTCGGTCAGGATGTCAACCATGAGGAGCTCAGGATATGCTTCAGGATATGGGCAGAATCCTCAGACAGGTAACGTGTCAAATAATAATACTCATGCTGCTAACAATAGTGGATCTTTGCAGGATACAGGTGTAACATCAGCATTTACTAGGGAGCTTCAGAAGTTGAAGGACATGATATCCAGTGTACCTGGAGTGGTCCAGCCAATCCCGGAAGTGTCCCAAGACAGCCACAGGATATCTCGTTTTGCATATCCTATCTGTGATGCTGAGATTCCAAAGAGATTTCAAACCCCCAACATGAAGCTTTATGATGGAACTACGGATCCTGAAGAGCATATTGCCCAGTATAGGGAAAGGATGGAGATTAACCCTATCCCTCCGGAGCTCAAGGAAGCATGCTTGTGCAAGGGTTTTGGTTCTACCCTAACAGGATCAGCCTTGAAATGGCTCCTAAATGTTCCTCCTCATTCGATTACATCATTTGCTCACCTAGTGAATTTATTTAATAGTCAGTTTTCTTGTAGTAGAAGCTTTGAAAAACTAACAAGTGACCTCTACAGGATAACACAGGGGCCTCAAGAATCCCTAAGGGATTATGTGAACAAGTTCAGCCGGGAATCCTTAGACATTCCGCATCTTGATGTTGCAACAGCTGTGCAAGCTTTCAAGATGGGGCTGCAAAAAGATTCTCAATTTTACCAAGACCTTGTAATGAACCCATGCAGGAACTTGGATGAAGCTCGAAACAGGGCCCTAAGATATATTCGATTAGAGGATGACAGAAAGATGCAAGAGAGGATGAACTCATCCAACACCTATGAGTCAACTAACAGGAAGTCAGAATCCTCATTTAAGCCATATCGCTCTAAGCCATATGGTAGAAATGAAAACAAGAAAGTGAATGCTATCGAAGACGAGGATCCTGAAGAATATCCTGAATTATCTGAATATTGCTTTTCTGTTAACATTCCTGAATTGATGTATGCCATGCAGGGTTTAGGAGACAAGGCTAGGTGGCCTCGAAAGAATCAACAAAAAGCCGATTGGAAAGATAAGTCAAAATGGTGTGCCTTCCACGAAGATTTCGGACATGTAACTGAGGATTGCATTGCTCTAAGAAAAGAAATAAGCTATCTTCTAAGCAAGGGATATCTGAAATATCTCTTAGGAAGAAAGAAGAATAAGGGTCAGGATACTGAGAAGGATCCTGAGCGAGCAGCGTCACCTCCCGCGGACGCCAAGATAATCAACTTTATTTCGGGAGGATCCGACATTTGTGGGACTTCGTATTCGGCGGCGAAGAGACATGCAAAAGAAGCTAAGGCCGAAAGGGGAGGCAAACCTGTCAGGATGACTACCCTCACAACTGACAAAGTGATCACATTTGATGCTGATGACAGGGATACTGTCTAGGATCCTCATCATGATGCTAACCATTTTGTGCGCAGGATATTGGTTGATAATGGCAGCTCCGTCAACATAATCCAACTAGAGTCTCTGAAGAGAATGAATGTATCTCCGATGGATATCACTTCGAAGTCCACCGTGCTTGTTGGGTTCAGTGGAGAGGCTAGGAACACAGTGGGAGAGATAAAGTTACCAGTATATGTTGAAGGAGTCAACTCGATACAACGTTTCTGTGTGATGGATTCTCTATCCTGCTATAACATCATACTGGGAAGACCGTGGATTCACGATATGAAGGTGGTGCCATCAACATATCACCAATGCATCAAGATCCCTACCCCTTGGGGAGTTGTCAAGGTTGATAGTGATCAGCAGGAGGCGAAAGAATGCTACTCATCCTCGATGAAGTCCTCAACCAAGCCTAGTACAGCATAGCAATAAAAGATACGGGCCCAGGATATCGTGGAGGATTCGGAGCAGGATGTGAAGAAAATTATCCTGGATCAGGATAATCCTGATATCTCGGTGCTCGTAGGAACCAATATCCCTCAGGATATTGAAGAGCAGTTAACTAACTTTTTGAAATGCAGGATGTCAACGTTTGCATGGAAGCATGAGGATATGACAGGTATATCCAAAGACATTATTACTCACAAGCTTGGAATTGACAGATCATTCAAGCCTGTTCAGCAAAAAAGAAGGAAATTTGCTCCTGAGCGGAATACGATTATCCAAGAGGAAGTTGAAAGATTGTGAAGTCCAGGATGATCAGAGAAGTCAAGTTTCCAAGATGGCTAGCAAACGTAGTCGTGGTACAGAAGAAAAATGGGAAATGGAGAATCTGTGTAGACTACATAGACTTGAACAAGGCTTGTCCTAAAGACCCATTTCCTCTTCCTCACATTGATGCAATGGTGGATGCTACTGCCGGGCATGAAATGTTGACCTTCATTGATGCATCCTCAGGATTTCAGCAGATTCAAATGGAGCCTTCTGACCAGGAGGATACTGCCTTCATGACACTAACAGGTATTTATTGTTATACGGCTATGCCTTTTGGTTTGAAAAATGCAGGTGCAACATACCAGAGATTGGTAAACATGATGTTCAAAGACAAGCTGGGGGACACCATGGAGGTATACATTGACGATATGGTGGTAAAATCAAGGAAAGCTCAGGATCACCTCCAGGATATTAAAGGAGCATTTGATATCCTGGATCAATATAACATGAAGCTAAATCCTGCTAAGTGTCATTTTGGAGTGGGGGTAGGAAAATTTCTAGGATATATGGTGACCAAACGAGGAATAGAGGCGAGCCCGGAGCAGATTAAAGCCATCTTGGATATTAAATCACCCTCAAATATGAAGGATGTTCAACGATTAACAGGGCGAGTGGCAGCATTAAACAGATTTATTTCAAGATCCTCAGAGAAATACAAAGAGTTTTATGATATCCTGAAGAAGAAGAACAAGAAATTCGAATGGGGTGAGAAGCATGAAGCAGCCCTGCAGGATTTGAAGCAATATCTTTCAACTGCACCTCTACTGATGAAGCCTGAGAATGGTGAACCACTATCCCTATACCTCGCAGTATCAGGGAATGTTGTAAGTGTTGTCCTTATAAAGGATCATGAAGGTCAGCAATATCCTGTTTATTATGTTAGTAAAAGTTTGTTAAATGCTGAAACTAGGTATTCTCATTTAGAAAAATTGATACTAGCATTAGTTATGGCATCAACGAAGCTTAGACATTACTTTGAGACACATAGGATTCATGTTAAAACAAATTATCCTGTCAAAAATGTGCTTAGGAAACCAGAGATGTCAGGCAGGATGGCCAAATGGTCAGTAAAGTTGAGTGCTTATGATTTAGTATATGAACCTAGAAATGCCATAAAGTCTCAGGCTTTAGCTGACTTTGTGGCTGATTTCAGTAGTGACATTCAGGATGAGGTAGACCTAGAAGTCCAACAGTTAGGAGAATCCTCAGGATCCTGGACGTTATATACTGATGGTGCATCTAATGTAAGAGGAGTAGGATTGGGAATACTACTAAAATCGCCACAGGGGGACATATTACCCCAGGCTATTAGGTGTGAATTCCCAGCTACTAATAATGAAGCAGAGTATGAGGCTTTAATTGCAGGATTAGAATTGGCTAAGAATATGAGTATCAAGAATTTGCAAGTATATGTTGACTCCTTGTTAATTACTAACCATTTTAATGGATCCTATGCAGTTAAGGGTGAGAAATTAATCGAATACCTCGATCGATATTCTCAAAAACTTAGCAGGATATTTCGATGTTTTTACACTTGAACAGGTACCAAGGGAGGATAATGCTGAAGTAGATGCCTTAGCAAATCTGGGATCATCGATTAGGATACCAGAAGGGACCCAAATACCAATATTACATATCTTGTATCCTGCAACGAATCCTCAGGATAAAGAAGTAGCGGGTATTCAGGATCCTGGAGCAGAGTATCCTGAAAAGGATCCTAAATCCTGGACGGCTCCAATCATGAGATATCTCAAGGAAGGACACATCCCTAGAGATGAAAATCCTAAGGTATTTAGGATGAAGGTATCACGATTCACTATTATAAATAATGTTTTATACAAGAAATCTCTTGCAGGACCGTATTTTAGGTACTTGGAGGATCCTGAAGCCAAAGAAGTACTTCAGGATATACATGAAGGGGATTGTGGTAACCACACTGGGGGCAGCTCATTGTTCTCGAAAGTATTAAGGACAGGATATTATTGGCCAACGATGAGGAAAGATGCTGCAGAATATGCTCGAAGGTGTGATGCATGTCAAAGGCATAGTGACATACTACATCAACCAGCTGAACCACTATATCCTGTAGCTTCCCCTTGGCCATTCATGAAATGGGGGATGGATATAGTAGGGAAGTTACCAAAAGCTCCGGGAGGAAAAGTCTTTATGCTAGCAATGACGGATTATTTCTCTAAGTGGGTTGAAGCTGAAGCATTTGTTCAAGTTAGAGACCAAGAAGTAGTATCCTTCATAAAGAGGAATATCCTGACCAGGTTTGGGGTACCAGCTAAAATCATTTGTGATAATGGGTCCCAGTTTATAAGCAAGAGGACTACTGACTTTTGCAAGAGTTGGGGAATCAAAATGATCACGTCTACTCCGGTACATCCTCAAGCGAATGGACAAGCTGAATCCTCAAACAAGATAATTGTCAATAACTTAAAGAAGAGACTTGGAGCCAAAAAAGGAAGATGGGCAGAAGAATTACCCTTTGTTTTGTGGGCTGATAGGACAACGGTAAAGAATGCAACTGGCCAAACCCCATTTTCCTTGGTATTTGGAGCAGAAGCAGTGATTCCAACGGAAATGGCGATACCTACTGCAAGATCTATCCTATAGGATCCTGAACAGAATCCTGAAGCCTTATGTCGAGATTTGGATACTATAGATGAAAAAAGAGTTGCAGCAAGGCTAAGGATGACAGCATATCAACAAAGAATATCCAGAGCATATAACAAGAATCTAAGGACTAGGAGATTTCGAGTTGGTGATTGGGTGCTAAGAAAGGCTTTTCAAAACACCACTAATCCTGCCGATGGCAAGCTAGCTCCAAAATGGGAAGGACCATATGAAGTTGAGTCAGAAGCAGGGAAAGGAGCATATCGACTCAAGAATATGGAAGGGGATATGCTACCGAGATCCTGGAATGCAATACACTTAAAGCTCTATTTCAAGTAAGAATAGAATTTAATTTCTATCTCAGAATGGTATATATTATATCTCTTTTAAATATATTTGTTTATTATCTTGAACCCAATACTGACTTAAGCATCGGAGGGGTGTTAGCCACCTTAGTTTACAGTTGTTTTGCAGCATATGTTTCAGGATATAGCTCCAGGATATACACTCAGGATAAATCGAAAGATTAGAGGATTGGCCCCCTCTCTCACGTTTAAGGGATCCTGATCCCTTCAAAGGTTTAAAGGTATTCACCTTTCTTTCGAATTGGGTTTAAATACCTCACCTGGAGCGCAAGTTATCTAGGTATAGTTCAAGGTAGCGGGACCAGTTCATGTAAAAGTGGCTGACAATTTCGTTACTGTTGGCTATATCCTGGATCCTGAAGGTATATGAGGATTGATCACCCTCTCTCACGAAAGGGTATTTTCATACTCTCTAAGGTTTAAAGGTTTTCACCTTTCTAAGATTTGGAGTTTATACACTCTCGCCTGTAGCGCATGAAACTCAGGGTTTATCCCCAGGATATCAGGGTTTATCCCCAGGATATTAAGGGTTTATCCCCAGTATGCTAAGGATTCATTTCAGGATATCAAGGGTTTTGCCTCGGGGTGTTCGGAATTTATTCAAGCCAAAGTGTGAATACATTTGCATTTTTGTGTCGTACACAGGGGACATACATTATACTATTCAAAGGATGGATCCAAGTTTGTAAGTGTGCACTGGGGACATTCCTAAGGTGGAAGATTGGAATTGACTCTCTAAGAGTCTTTGGTATGATCTCTCCTTTTTTCAAATGATTTAAGTTTTCTAAGTTATATGACAATATCCTGACCAGGATATCTCTTAGGATACTTGTCAGGATATTCTCAGAATGTGTTCCCATAATATTCCCAAGAATGTTCAAACAAAACAGTTTTCGTAAGTAAAATTTGTGCATTAATAACAACAATGGTAAGGCCAAAAGAAAAGTTATATTATTAACATAGCAAAAGTTTGTGCTTTTGGTTTCATCTCAAACCGAGATCCATCCACCAAAAGCACAATTAGTCTTTAAACATATTTACCCAACAGTTGAAGGTTTCATCTCAAACCGAGACCCATCCACCTCCAACTGTTGTATTGTTCAAAAAGCATGCAGGAAATGTAAATTGTTCAGGTGCAGAAAAGTAAAGTGCAGAAAAAGTAAATTGTTTTGGGGATTACAAACCAACATTCAAATTTAAAAAGGTGGGCTCCGGCCTTGGCACGTATATCCATCATTGCCCACCTGAATGCCCTCACACAGCAGCATCTTCTCCAACCTTCTCTGCCTTTTCAGCTTCAGCATCCTGAGCAACATCCTCACCAGCATCCTCTCCAGCATCCTTCTTATCTCCAGCCTTGTCTACCACCTCTGCTGACTTAGAGGATTCTCCAGCTTCAGCAGGAAGTGGCACAGCTTTGCCTCCAAGCTCCTTCAACTTGGCCACCCAGGATTCAACCGGCCAGGATGGGCATACAAGGCCTGTCTCCTTGGCCTCATAGGCCATCTTGATGCGAGCTTGTAGCAGGGAGACGATAGTAGAGGCTTTGATTCCTTCCCGGAAAGAAACCATGGCCTGTTCGTGATCCATTTGGACAGTGGCAAGTTTGAGCTCAGCATCTTGGGTGACCTTCTTCAGCATGCCCTCGTAGTGCCGGCTCTTTGCTTCAGCAATGGCACCTTGGTCGGCAACGGTACTTTCAAGCTGTTTAATCCTGGCTTCATGGAGTACAGCAGTACCACAGGCATCGTTGTACAGGTGGAGCAAATGCTGGAGGCCCTGCACATCAAATTCAGGTATGAGTCAGAATATATTAACCAGGATATCCTGTCAGGATATCCTATCAGGATATATGTGCAGGATATGTAGCAGGATATTACCTTGTTGAGGAAGGATGTCATTGGCTCTAAGGAGTCAGAAAAGCTGAGTTCATCATAGGAGAACCCTTCTGGACCTGGAGCACTGACTTCAGGACCTTTCCTCTTTTTTCTGTGGAAGCACGGGTCCTCGGATTAGCCTTAGGAGCCGGGAGCGGCTTGGAGCTGGTGGCAGCAGGGGTCTCTTTCTTGACCATGACTGGAGTAGGGTAGCTGTCAAGTTCATCAAGGTCTAGGTAGACTGGAACCTTGCTGGAGTCTGCATACTGGGAGTAAAATTTCTCCTAAGTATATCAAATAAAGACATGTATGTACAGGATATTTTGCAGGATCCTTATCAGACATGTTTGCACTAGAAAGAGGACTTGGAGATGGTGGAGACGGGTTGAAACTTCTTTCAGCCTCTGGAAGGAGTCTGATGGCGTCAATCCTTTTTTGTGAATCAACAAGGGGAGGTGCAATCTTCCTAAAATCAGCTGCGTGCAAAACAGAAAAAAGAAAGTTGATCAGTTCAGGATATGGAACAGGATAAGAGGCAGGATCATCCTTAAACCCTAAATCCTGCCCTTTTTCAACCATTTCACCGGATATTCCGTTCCACCAGGGATTGAGTCTCTTTTTACAAAGAAGAACTTAGATTGCCAATTATCCTCATTCCTGGTGGCACGAAGTATCAGCGGGTCGCCGGAGGTGGAATAAAACAAAAATCTACATGATCCGTGGCATCTAAGCCGGTAAGCTAGGGGGAGATCATGAACAAAAAGATCAGGGATGTGGTTTTTCTTGATCTGGTCAAGAACGGACAGAACATGCCAAAGCATCAGCATTGTTTGGCTAAAAGAGATTTTTGTAATGTTGAAGAATTCGGTGATAAAGTCTGGAAAGGGGAACTGTAACCCTAAGGTGAAGGGAAAGGCACTAAAGCACAACCACTCATTGGAGACCATATCCGACCGGATTTCCAGGTCGAACGGCCGGAATACCGTTCCTTCCGGAAAGATACCAGAGGATTTGAGAGCCGACAAGTGGGCACTATCAAAAGAGCATATCTCTTTCTCCGGTTCTTGGAGAAGATTCTGCTGGATGAATGTGGGAGCCGAATCACCAGAACTGGATCTTGTATATCTCGGCATTTGATCGCCTGATTTTTTTACCGGAAAAGGAGGATGAAGATTAGAGAGAGAGTGTTTACCTTTTTCCTTATCGGTAGTAATTAAAAAAGAGATGGGGATGAGAAGATATAGGGTGCAATGAGTAAATATAGGCTGAATAGTTGAAAACGGTCACATCATGGGTCTTATCTCTTAATTGCCTCGATCTCCGTGAAAAATGTAACCGTTAGTGGCAAGGATACTAAACGGTAACATTTTTTGGGACAATTGTTATGGGTGAAATTCTGAGCCCATATCCTGAGAAATATCTTGGGTTATATCTTGGTTATATGATATCTGTTCACATCCGGGATGCTGATTCAGGATATTGGTAACATCCTGAATGGTATCCTCAGGATCACTAACGGATTATGTGCAGGTACGCGGGTTAGAAGCTAGCAACGTTCACAAGGACTCATTCCGCGGAAGACTCGGTCCAAGTCGTTCAAATAAAGACGTTGAAGCCGCATTACTCGGTCTACAACGTTAACAATGGAATATTCGGAGCATCCCATATTTATAGGAATTTTCGTTTGTAATTCGTTACTATAAATAGGTGGGTATATCAGATTGAATAGGACATCACATCAACACTCACTACACTCTTACACTTGTTCTCTAGCAATTTTCACTTTCGCACAAAAGCGTTGTAACACTTAGCGATCCGGTCAATATCCTGCACTGTATCCTGACGTTTAAAGCAATAAGAAGAACAAGGGAGCTGCGATTGTCAGCTCCCGAGGTTTTATGCCGGCGATCTAGATTGATCAAGGGCTTTCCTCGTATATCTCGTGTCACCCCCTTTACTTTTTGCTCATTGTTTGATCGTAGATACAGCTCAATATCCTGAGCCGTATCCTGAATATTGTTTTTCCAAACAACTTAACCAGCATATTTTCAACACACTTTTTAGCACACTACCTCACTTAACTAATTTGATCACTTAATTGCTCCGGTAATTTTTGACCAAAACAATTTGTATATACACAAACGTGGATACTTACTTGACATGGTGTAGGAGGTGGATGATCTTTCTTCTGGAACCATTAACTTGGGTGGAAATGTTCTGATTAAAGGATCCAATTTCCAGAAAGCTTCAATTCTTGCTGGAGTGACATGTGATTCTTGAGTGCGAGATAGGCTGATGGCTGCATAAACAAAACTGAAAAGAAGGATCAGTTATCCTCAATAGAAAAGAAGGATTCTTACCGATTGCCCTGATCTAAGGATCCTATATCCAACCGTCTGTGTTTCACTTTTTGGGAAGTTGGTTCCCATCTGCAATGGAATCCCTCCTCACGAAGAAGAATTGAGTCCTCTAGTTTGTGTCATTCTTGGTGGTTTTCAAGATTGGAAGAGGCTTTTGAGGTTTGGACTTGAAAAGATATCGATAGGATCAATGGCTCACAAGGTTGTATAGTTGGCTCAGTTCAGACATCCCTATGTCTATGCCTTCCTGTTCTATTATGTGCTCAAGTGTGAATAAAACCCTCCACACCATCGGCATGTCTTGGATGTAGCACAAGCCGGTAAGTGTGAAGAAGCTTTGTGTAAAAACAGGGAAGGGATAGGTGAACCCTATCTGGAAGGGCGCAGCAGGAAAGGTGATCCATGTATCTGATATGCAATCACTTTTGGTAGAAGAATCGAAAGGCCTGAAGATGGTGCCATCAGGGAAGCATGATCAGAACTGATCAACTTCAGGATCAGTAAATCGATAGAGCTCCATTGAAGGGTTTTTCGTAATACCCTGACTCTTCAATGGGCTATTGTGATCAGGATTTTTGGCAGGTGAGGAACGAAGGTTCATCTTCGCCATTGATTTTGAAGAACAGAGGATCAGGGATAAGAAATTAGAAAGAAGGGAGAAAGAGAATACCTGCTAAGATCTTTGGATATGGATTTAAAGAAGAGGGTCTCGAGTATAAATGCAGTATTTGATCCTTATCTCTAACCCTATTTATAATGATTGTTGTTGTAGGGATGTGACTGTCGCTGACATCAGCATCGCAACGGCTATATCTATAAGTAACGGCTAGTCCGAACAAAGTTGAAACATGACTATCTAATTAGATATTAATCAGTCATGTTTGGGGGCAATTTTTAGGGATAGAATTTTATAGCTTATGGGTCACGGATCCTCAAATGTAGCTTGGATCACGAATCCTCAGTTTAGTTTGAATTAAGGATCCTCAGAAGACGCTGCAAGAATAAGGATCCAGGATCCTCATTATTATTCTAACACTAACAATTGTTTCCATCATTTTTGAACTTGTTTTGCATGTGTATTCGAATAGGACTTGGTCCAACCGAGATTCTAGGGGAATATGCTTGGTGATTCTGCACGTGCATGAACTCTTCGACCGTTATGGTGATCGTGGGGGACTTGCGTTATTTGCGGATAGTTATTTAGGCTAGATAATTTCTATTTTTAATGGGGATACAAGCTTGATTTAGACATAATAATTAGAAACACAACTTCACTACACTCGAACTCTCAAGAACTCTCTGCGATTATACACTTTTGCACAATAGTGATCCTTGTACCAAGCTTGTTATCATCTCGATTTATAATCTATCTTGGTTTAATATAGTTGGTGATCGGGTAGTTTCCATCACCCGAGGTTTTTTATGCCAGAGATCATTCATTGATCAAGGGATTTTTCCTCGTATAAATCCTTGTGTTCACCACTCATTTCATACATTTGTTGTTTATACATTTGATCATTTAACCAAGCATCATACCTCACAAAATCAGATTTGGTTGCATTATCCTTGCGTGATTTTTGACCAAAACATTGTTGTGATTCCATTTAACTCTTTTCACTATCTATATATATATACAGGGTGGGGTTCTAGGGTGAACACTGGTGTATTTGCGAACTGAGTGAACAAATCTTGACCATTGATTTACACACGTGGATGGCTAGGATTTCATCATCAAATCGTAAAATACACTAGTGTATTTCATCATCAAATCTTGGCCATTGATCTACACACATGTATGGCCAAGATTAGTTCGCTCAGTTCGCAAACTACACTAGTGTTCACTCTTGAACCTAATCCTATATATATATATATATATATATATATAGGGTAGGGTTCTAGAGTGACCAACCTCCCAAGAGTGAACTGTGTGAACTTATCTGGACCCTTGATTTCCTTTTTAGTTGTTAAGGGTAGGATTGTAATTTTATAAAAATTAGATTGAAATCATTATCTTAATAATTGAAATCCGTTACATATTTCCTATTTTAATTCTTTATCCATAATATATTTCCTATTTTAAATTCATTATCCACAATATCTTTTATTTCAATTTTATTTTGCAGATTTCATCACCAGAATTCAAATTTTGATTTTTAAGATCTACGTAACCTTCATATTTCAACGGTATACACATGTGTACTTGGATATAAATAGAACAGTACGTATGTGTACTTAGCATCGTACATATGTGTACAGTAATTCACAAGTGTACATTAAACATTCAATACAAAAACAATTATGAGATATCACAAAAATAAACGATATACACATGTGTACATCGCATTAAAAATAGGGCAAAATCAGAATACACATGTGTACATCGCATTTAAACAGACCAAGGATAATGAATTTAAAATATGAAAGATATTATGGATAAGGAATTAAAATGGGAAATATGTAACTGATTTCAATTATTAAGATAATGATTTAAATCTAAATTTTTTTTAAATTACTTTCCTATTTAATTTATGAGAGAGAACATGATTTATGCAATCAATTTAAGATGAAAATTACACATATACCCTTTTTTATTTAATTAAATGGAAAAAATTAACCACATAATTACCATCATGTCACTCATCTAAATTTCAAGATCATAGAAATCAAGGGCCAAGATGAGTTCACACAGTTCACAACTGAGGGGGGTGTTCTCTCTTGAACCTAATCCTATATATATATATATATATAGAAACGGGATCAGGAGAAAACGCTCAAAAGTGCGAGAACGGTGAGAACGCATCATGGCCCAACACGTGTCACGCGGCATAGAGCACTACTAGAAAAGTGCACAATTTCCTACGGAAATTTCTTACACAATTACTTTTGTCACAGATTCAAACACATTTGTGACAAATTTCCTACAATTTTTTTTTCCAAAATTCTGTGTCAAATTTTTGACGGAACAATGACAGAAAATAAAAAAAACCCTAATTAATTGACAGTTGCGTCACAGATCTGTCAGAAATAATCTACAAAAGATTAATTATTAAATATTTCCTACAAATTTGTGACAAAATATTTATTCTTTAGTTTAAATAAACATTCCGTCGAAAATGCGTCACAAGTTGCGACACATTTCCGACAACGAAGGCATATTACTTAATTTTATTAAAAATAAATACAAGGATATACACTTTTATATTTATATATAATAGTAAAATTAGTATAATAATAAAAATAATTATATTTCCTACACATTTGTGACAAAATATTTATTTTTTAGTTGATTTAAACATTCCGTCAGAATTGTGTCACAACTTGTGACACATTTCCGACAAAAAGTTATTTTTACATTATTTAATGAAAAGTTATAAAAAGGATATACACGATTATATTTATAAATAATACTAAATTTAGTTTATTAATAAAAAATAATTATATTTCCTACACATTTGTGACAAACAGATTATTTTTATTAGTTTTGTCACAAAGGCGTAGGAAACAATCATGTAGTTTCCTACGCATTAATGACAAAATGCTTATTTTTTAATAAATTTAATAATTCCGTCACAAATCTGTCGTAAGTTGTGACATATTTCTGACGAAAATGTAGTATTTGTCACAAATGTGTAGGAAACAACATATATCATTATTCTTATTTTAAAATTTAAACGTATGCAACTATGTGTACGTATGCATATAGGTATACTTGTATTCGTGTATGTGGGCATGTATCATGTACGTATATGTGTATGTATGTTTGTGTGTATATATGTATGGATGTATGTGTATGTCATGTATATGCACGTGTCTGAGTTATATGTGTATGTGTGTGTATATATTTGAATATGAATGTGTGTATATTTGTTTTGTGTATGTATATATATATATATGTGTGTGTGTGTGTGTGTATTGGTGTGTGTGTGTATGTTTATATTAACACCCCGCCGAATTAAGGCGAAAAATGAGGCGTGACGTAGAAAGTTTTAAATCATCCGATAAGCAAACATCTAATATGATTTAAACATCAAACGATATCAAGATTTTAGGAGTTACAAACCATACTAACTTGTTTAGGTTTACATAACTTGTTTATATTTATATATAATAGTAAAATTAGTATAATAATAAAAATAATTATATTTCCTACACATTTATGACAAAATATTTATTTTTTAGTTGATTTAAACATTCCGTCAGAATTGTGTCACACTTGTGACACATTTCCGACAAAAAGTTATTTTTACATTATTTAATGAAAAGTAATAAAAAGGATGTACACGATTATATTTATAAATAATACTAAATTTAGTTTATTAATAAAAAATAATTATATTTCCTACACATTTGTGACAAACAGATTATTTTTATTAGTTTTGTCACAAAGGCGTAGGAAACAATCATGTAGTTTCCTACGCATTAATGACAAAATGCTTATTTTTTAATAAATTTAATAATTCCGTCACAAATCTGTCGTAAGTTGTGACATATTTCTGACGAAAAGGTAGTATTTGTCACAAATGTGTAGGAAACAACATATATCATTATTCTTATTTTAAAATTTAAACGTATGCAACTATGTGTACGTATGCATATAGGTATACTTGTATTCGTGTATGTGGGCATGTATCATGTACGTATATGTGTATGTATGTTTGTGTGTATATATGTATGGATGTATGTGTATGTCATGTATATGCACGTGTCTGAGTTATATGTGTATGTGTGTGTATATATTTGAATATGAATGTGTGTATATTTGTTTTGTGTATGTATATATATATATATATATATATATATATATGTGTGTGTGTGTGTGTGTGTGTGTGTGTGTGTGTGTATTGGTGTGTGTGTGTATGTTTATATTCACACCCCGCCGAATTAAGGCGAAAAATGAGGCGTGACGTAGAAAGTTTTAAATCATCCGATAAGCAAACATCTAATATGATTTAAACATCAAACGATATCAAGATTTTAGGAGTTACAAACCATACTAACTTGTTTAAGTTTACATAACTTGTTTAT